>CM073943.1:2624091-3936136 GCA_037179545.1 Sesamia inferens
ATAACATTCCCCACCCACATCGCGTGCTTAGGCCGAGTAAAACAGTAGGCAGACAAAAGCATATTCATGATTCATTTGGTTCAAAAACATAATAATATAATGTCCTTAAAATGCTTCCGACACGAAATTTTAAAGTTAAAGCTCGGGAATACCTACGCAAGAAATTGGCAGATTCATCACACATACAATTTATTCTTTTTCTCTATCTATAACTTTTTATCTCTCTCTACTGTTTATATTTTGTATGTATGTATTTATTATCATATTTTTAATATTTTTTTTTTCTCTTTTAACTTTAATTTATTTGTATCTACCATGTCTTGTCTTTGCATCACCTCAAGGTAGACTGGTAGAAAATGCATAAGGCATTAAGTCCGCCATTGTGTAATGTTTGTGCATAAAGTTTTAATAAATAAAATAAATTTCATATTATTTTAGATATAATTATTATAATATTGAATTGGTTATTGTTCAAAGTGTGTTTAAAATTTTCACACAGATATACTAAAACAGAAGATTCTCTAAATGTAGATGTCGGCCTATAAAATAGATAGCTTATAAAGGGTGTATCTGACATCGACGAACACACGAGTACAGGTCTCCCAAAGTGATAATGCGCATAGAAATCTTCGTCACTGTTCGGCAAGGGTCGTATTCCCCGAGCGTTCGGAAGAAGATATGAATATAGAGTGATGCACTTAACCACTTTTTATGCACTTAACCACTCTATATACATATCTTCTTCCGAAAGCTCGGGGATTAAGATATGTATATAGAGTGGTGCACTTAACCACTTTTTATGCATTTAACCACTCTATATACATATCTTCTTCCGAACGCTCGGGGAATACGACCATTGCCGAACAGTGACGAAGATTTATATGCGCATTATCACTTTGGAAGACCTGTACCATGGCTCCAGTACATGATTCTGAAGCCCCCAGTGGTGGAATTTTTCGTCGACTTTTCATGATTTAAAAAATATATATGTGTAGTTTTTTTCACTTAAGACCGTTCATAATTGCTATACTTTTTAAACCCTATAATATTTTAAAGTAAAAATTAATTATTTCGCTAATTACATAAAAAAGCGCAATGAAAACAAAACTATCTTATCAGCTGATTTAATAGAGTTCACATCAGGGATCAACGTCATACCTACAAACCCTCACGGCGGCACGCTTATAACGTTCAAAAGCCGAGTTGACACTTTTTTAAACACTGTGGATTCTGTAACCGTTCTATCATAATTTTATTAGTGGCATGCGGTCTAGCCTTTTCGCGAAGTTTGCGTTACGATGTCAGATACATCCTGTATAAAGGTCGTGAGTTGTTCACAAAATATTGCTATCAGGATTCTAACGGATATTTTAGCTACCGTACTTTCCACTACAGCGCGCTTAAATTCCACCAAAACTACGCTCTTATTCCATCCAGTCCCACTCTATACCACGTAAAAAGAAACCCTGCGTTTCCAGCTGAAATATGAAATTTCGCCGGTTCGACATCTCTTGAAATGGCAGCTGTGATATTTTCGGTGCAAATGTGACTCAAAGTGACGGCGGCGCTGTGATGTGGAGGAAAATGGGCTTTATTCACCCTTTATATGACATTCAATTGTATGGAAGTTTACAGTTTTAAGTAAAATATTTCATTTGTATTATTTGTGCATTCGTAGGGGTTAATCTAAACGAGGAGACCCGCAGAAAAACCAGAGTCACCGACATAGCTCCTCGAGTCGTAAGAGTAGTCTCTTTTGAGTATCAGATGAAATTGGACTACAAAGAAAAAGTCTTTATTTTTCAGGTTAATATGAAACCTATCTTTATTTAAATAATCCGAGAAATGAAGACTCTTTTGGTAGTCCAATTTCATCACAAGTCATATTTAAGTACCGTCCAACGCCCACTTAGCACGGGTAAACGATTAAATGTTTTTTTTTTAATAATTATACACTAGCGCTTGAACGCAATCCCGCCTGATGGTAAGCAGTGATGCGATCGTTGATGGTAAAGCGCGCTAGTTTATTAAGAGTGAATAGGTCGCTCAGAAAAACTGAGCGAATAGGAAGGAAGACGGCAATTGAGCGAGGTGATGCAATGTTAAACCCAACAACACGACCAACGATGCTGCGCCAAAGGGAGATTGATCTGAAGACCCTCCACGACCAAACTCCCAACACAACAACATTAGGCGCATCGTACCCGGCACACATCGCAACACAACTGCTCAGACCCGTCCTCCGTACGGCTTCACCAGACATCATGCCGGAACGTGACAAATCGCTTGGCGGCAAGGCTTTGTCTGGTGCCGCCGGCTTTGGCTGTTCTGCCGGCGGCCGATGTTATGGCCTACCATGGATTAATTATCTAAGTATGTATAGGTTTGTCCAAATACTTCTATGAACAAAAATGATTTTGTATACACCTACTCAAACATATGGTTAATTTTCTCCACATAAACTAAACTAGAACTTCGTCTATCAAAATACAAATTTATCCATCAAATTGGAACCTAGCATCAAACAACTATAAGTTAGCGTATCGACTAAAGTTATCAACTTGATTACTTCTACTTCCCAAGGTTATGCGTCAAAGGTGAAACGGTTTAATCTAGACCTTATCAAACTGGCTAGATAGACTTATTCACACGTGCAGTCGGAAAATGAAAAGGTGACCACACCTTCTCAATTCATTATTTACTTACGAGACAAAAATTTCGTGTGCTCATATTTTGAAAAAAAAATTCTACGACGTAAGTTAGGATACATTTTTATTAATACGAACCTTGCCCCAGACTAGGAATTTCTCCTGTAACGTCAGTGCTGTTTACAAACATATAAACTCACATAGACAAACCAGCCAGACCCAGAACAACTACTTGTAGGTGAAGCCGTACGGAGGACGGGTCTGAGCAGTTGTGTTGCGATGTGTGCCGGGTACGATGCGCCTAATGTTGTTGTGTCGGGAGTCAGTCGTGGAGGGTCTTCAGATCAATCTCCCTTTGGCGCAGCATCGTTGGTCGTGTTGTTGGGTTTAACATTGCATCACCTCGCTCAACTGCCGTCTTCCATCCTATTCGCTCAATCTGAGTGAATAGGTTCTTAATAGACTAGCGCGCTTTACCATCAACGATCGCATCACTGCTTACCATCAGGCGGGATTGCCGTCAAGCGCTAGTTTATAATTATTAAATATAAAAAAAATAAAAATGTTGCTTGCGGCAATCGAACCCGCGACATGCGGTGCAGCAGTCCATCGCTCAGCCATGGCACCAGTCGTGTCGATATGTCAATATAATTAGCATATACCTTCCTTTGCGATGTACATGCCTCCTCTTTGCAAGAGGAAATGTATACTCCTCCACGCGGGTCCGGTGGTTGATGTGTTATAGGTAACTAGATAACCCGGTCCACTTTTTCTACCACGGAAAAGTATCTACATGCCGCCATTACAAAATAACGTCCCAGCGTTTGCCCTACTACTACATAAATCAAATGAGCATTTTTTATTAAAATGATATCGTTATCCAGGACATATTTTATAGTAAGTATAGTTTCATAGGCTTAAGAAACTCACAAATAATGTCTCTTTATATTTTGTTAAATTCATATTCAAAATCAGTAGTATGGGCGTATATTTAAAGAGAATTGTCCACGATGAACTCTTATTAATAAAGTGTTAATCAACGCAAGTTGACAAGTGCTTCATACTTTAATGTAACAAAGTAAGTTCATTAATGACGAGTGGTACTTAGTTATACATACATATATACCTAGTCCGATTTGCGACTGCGAGTATTTTCTCGGTGATAAAGCCACACATTGTTTTCCGCAAATTCCACTGTTTTATTACTAATTAAAATGGCTGACAATTAACACAGCCACACATCTTCAAAACGCCCGCTCTAGTGCTTTAGCTGGAAAAATAAGTGAATCAACAAAGTCCCCACAGTACCTAATGTTCATTATACAATTGATAGATGGCCGTTGGAAAGAGGTTCGTATGTTCCGATCCTTAACCAGACAGTATAAAATCCAGTGGAGTAACATTCGATTAAGGCGCTCTGCAACGTCTCTTTGAGCCATTTAAAGGCGGATAGATGATGCAAGGAATCGTTGAATGTATTGGAAACTGGATTTTGGGGGTTTTATGACCTAAAATTGTCTTTCATTCCCTACTTTGATTTAGACTGCTTTAAAATATAGTCCGGTAAGAAACGAATTGTAAAATGTATACAGATGCAAAGTAGGGAATAAAACACAATTGTTATAGTTAACTGCACGGTTAGCGTAGTGGTTAAGCTATTGACTGCTGCACTGCGTGTTGCAAGTTCGATTCCCGAACCGAACAAATATTTGTATTATCTACAAGTAATTGTTCCGGGTCTCGCTGTTCGTGTATGTGATTTTATATGTTTGTAAACGCACCCACTGTACCGGAGAAACTCCTAGTGTGGGGCAAATTTTTATAAAAAAAAGATGCCCAATATGCAGGCCCCAATATTTTATTAAACGACTGAAAAGGTTAAGCTGGTTGCCGTGGTCCGTTGGTAAATGAGTGACCTTCTTCAAAAACCAAGCAATGTTGATTTGTGAAGATGATTTCCGTGACTCAGACACTCCATTAACTTTCTGGTCTCACCTGGGGTTGATAACCCTGGTGCCCATATAAAGGTCCAGTACTGCACAAATGCATCCCCTAAGGTTTTTATTCCATTGGGGAGCATTCCCATAATCCCCACGCTTGGCAGGTGGCTTGGGGATCGCAGTAACTTGTTATTCCAAAGGACAAGCGCTGCTGTACGCATGCTTCCCTACGCATGCACTATACAGTATGTTAAGAAAACCCTGTCCGACCCGTGAAGGTGTTGTTAGGTATCGATAACTGTTTCTACTAATGCATACAAAACCGGGCTAAACTTAAAAAAACCCCCTAAAAAAATAAATATTATTTCGCAAAAAAGAGGTAACTTAATATATGTGCATTAAGCACCCTTCTGCAGGCGGCGGGCGGCAGGGCACGCGGCACGTGGTCGCATCGCTATTCGCTCATAATAATACCGGTGTTACTTTTCGTGTTTCGTGTTTCGTGTCACTTTTTTAAAAATTACCACATTTTTACGTACGATCACAAACACAAATATTTATTGGGACAAAAAATACATTTTTCTATTTTTGTGTACATTAATACTGCATTACAATAGGTACAATAGGTGTATCCCTGTCCCCTTAACTGGGCTAGGCCTGTATCTTAGGGGGTTTTGTATCTCATTATCTATGTAATGCAATTTTGGCAGATGTGCCAGTGGATTAACTAGTTCTCAAATTTTGACCTAGTGTCAAACTTTAAAAATATGAGAGTGAGACGGTCAAGAGTGAAATTGTATGTAGTAAGAGTACAGGTCTCCCAAAGTGATAATGCGCATAGAAATCTTCGTCACTGTTCGGCAACGGTCTATATATGTATATGTATATAGAATGGTTAAGTGCATAAAAAGTGGTTAAGTGCACCACTCTATATACATATCTTCAGCCGAACGCTCGGGGAATACGACCGTTGCCGAACAGTGACGAAGATTTCTATGCGCATTATCACTTTGGGAGACCTGTACGTGTTTGATGATTATGTTTAGGAAGTGTTTGTCGTGTAGTGAATTATGGTGGAGTGAGTGTATGTTTGCATGTGTGAATATTTAACACAGGCGTTGCATAAGTTATAAACAAAAAATCACGCGCGCAAAATCCAGAAAATCTTCTGTCAGTAAGCGATGTCAGGTAAATATTTTCGTTTCGTGCAGGAATCAACCTGTGACCCTATAAGGCTGTCAATACCAATTCGTATCATGACACATCCACACATCAATTTCTGATGTTATTTACGCTTTCCATCTATTTTTGCGTTGGTTACATAATCTTAATATGTTGCGTTACGATTGTAACATAAATATGTATTTGGCACGTGTCTTGTATTGTCATATTCAATCTGAATTGACTCCATTTAAAGTTTCTTTTCGTAACATCACGTAAGGACACTTAGAGGTTGAGCAAAAAAATAAGTCACATATACAGGCTGTATCTGACATCGTAACGCAAACTTCGCGAAAAGGCTAGACCGCATGCCACTAATAGAATTTTGATAGTTACTTATGTCGTTAATGAACAGTTACAGAAATAACAATGTTTAAAAAAGTGTCGGCTCGGCCTTTGAACGTTGCAAGCGTGCCGCCATGCGGGTTTGTAGGTAGGACGTTGATCCCTGATATGAACTCTATTAAATCAGCTGATAAGATATTTTTTCGAGTTTTGTTTTATTATTTATTTATTTATTCTTTCGCACATAAATTGTACAGTGGCTGACTTAATGCCTTAGGCATTCTCTACCAGTCAACCATTTGTGGTAAAGATATTAGTAGCAGGTGCTTTAAATGCAAACATTAGAATGAAAACATACTCTTAACACTATATAAATAAATACTTAAATAAGCTGTATACACACGCATAGGTACTATTATCAAAAAAAAAACGTTTACCGTAACGTTAACGTTTTCAATGCGCTTTTTTGTGTAATTAGCGAATTAATTAATTTTCACTTTAAAATCTTATTGGGTTATAAAAGTATAGCAATTATGAACGGTCTAAAGTGAAAAAAACTACAAATATTTTTTTAAAATCATGAAAAAGCCGACGAAAAATTCCACCACTGGTGGGTTCAGAATCATGTACTGGATCCATGGTACTCGTTTGTGCGTCGATGTCAGATACACCCTTTATTGCGTTCGCCATTTATTTGATAAAAATTTAAACAAATAAGGATTAACAGAACAATGATTTTGACTTTTACATAATAAAGTTATGTTTACGCAACAACTTTGTTTTTTCAAATTTTCAATAGTGGTTGTGACTCTGAAATTAACTTAATTGTCATTAAAATAAAGTTGATACTTGTTTAACTTGAAATGGCAGCCTCCGTTGCGTAACGGTAGCGAACGCGGCCTCTGCCCAAGGAGGCGCGGTTTCGATCCCCGCGCAGTGCAAATATTTGTATGCATGAATATGAATATTTGCACTGGTCTGGTCGTGCCTCGGAAAGCACGTTAAGCAGTTGGTCCCGGTCGCCATACGAACATGTAATGGTAGTCCAACAATTAGTCTAACTGCAACACTTCGATATCGCCTTCGGATTATGGAGGTCAGACGGCAGTCGCTTCACGGAAAATATCGAAGTTAGCCAAAATTAGCAGTTGGACTGAATCGCTTGTCATGAACTTCATTTTTGCTTTTTAAATGTATATTCATACTAGTTTTCCGCCCTCAGCTTCGTCTGAACATCGCGGGAAAATGGGTTATTTTTCGGGATTTTGAAATATCATGTTTCTTTTATTAAATAAATTTTCGAATAATAGGGGCACGTATAATGAAGGTGTAAAATTGTGCAAAAAAATTATCTAAAAGCGTTATCCAGGAAGAAAACAGCGGAATACACTAGAGTCCCCTCTTAAAAAGCACAGAATACATAAAAATTACAAAAACTATCACGGTGTCGGATCGGTCACGTGCACGCAAATTCAATGCTTTTTACCCACCCAACAAAAGTGCTCAACGTCGATGAAGGAGATGCAAGCATAAAGGGCGTGATAGCTTTTGTACATATTTAGGCATTACTGGGTCCTGCTCGCATAAATGTCACCTTGAAGTCACCAATGATAGTACATACTCACTCACATGCCAGACATTGAGGTTAACCCCAAGCAGCCCGCGATGTATCGCAGTGAGATATTTAGCTGCGTGTCTATTAGTATGCATTCATTGTATATGGAGGTGGTGGTGGCCTAGTCCTTAATACACCAGCCTCTCAAGTGCGCGGGTTCGAGTCCAGGTCAGGCAAGTAGCAATATAATGTTTCTAAGTATATCTTGGACACCAATGATTGAAAGTGAAGGAAAAACATTTTGAGGAAATCTGGATTTAAGTCTGAAATCGCCTCCCGCATTGAGCAAGCGTGGTGATTACGCTCAATCCTTCTCTGTATGAGAGGAGACCTGTGCCCAACAGTGAGGCGTTCCCTCTAATTTAGTTACGTCATCATTACTAATCTACTACTCAACTAGTGCTTCACCGTGATCCTGCCTTATGGTAAGCAGTGACGCAGTAATTGATGATAAGGCGCACTAGTTCATTATGTACCGCCTCTTAATGTATACAAAAAATGAAAAAAAAAAAATGTATTTTTTTGTGCCAATAAATATTTGTATTTGTAATCAGACGGGAAGACCGCCACAGGCAAATTGTTCCAGTTTCTCAGTGTACACTGTATAAAAAATGAGGAGAAACGCTTCGTTCGGATCGTAACGGATCCACCGTTACGACGCTAATATACTTGCTGTACTACGAGTCGTCTGATGATGGAACGCTGTTGGCGGAATTAGGTCAAGTAATTCCTTCGATTCATCAAACATATAATTTATTCTTTTTCTCTATCTATATTTTTTTATCTCTCTCTACTATTTATACTTTGTATTTATTATAATTTTCTTTGTGTTTCTCTTTTAACTTCTCTTTCATATCTTTGCACCTACCATGTCTTGTCTCTGCATCACCTTAAGGTAGACTGGTAGAAAATGCCTAAGGCATTAAGTCCGTCATTGTACAATGTTTTTCTTTGTGCATAAAGTTTTAATAAATAAAAATAAATAATTCCTACGCTCACTCTCCAAAATGCACCCTATAGAACACCGCAAGGCTGGCTACCCTTGGCTTTGGAGATTGTTCATAACCAAATCAGGGTCTGTGATTAGCCTCTTCGCCCGCCTTCCCACTGAGTCCAAAGTAGCCAGCAAACAAAGGAAACATAGTTGTAGAATAGGTAAACTGCCTAACTCTTCGAGAATTATAGGTGTGATTTTATGTTTCTGTGTGTTTCTCTGTAATAAAACTAATTAAAGTTAATTACTACAAACGGTCGCTTATCCTATCGTAGTTCCACTCCTAAATAAACAAACATTCAAACTAACTTACTCACCTTTGCTTACGACGACCTAGACAGCACATTCCTGGCTCAAGTCAAATAACTACGTTTAGACTTACTTCGTTAGTTGTCAGACAAATTGAAACTAATCATGACTAAGACTAGTCTCCGTTGAATTCAGACTAAACTGTACTAAATATATTTTAGTTTGTTCTGTGAATGGAACTGCTGCGTGATAAATGAGCTGAACAAGACTACACCAATCCGTTCCTTCACTAAAATAACTGATGTCAATCGGAAAGCTGATGTTGCTCCAGATCAGACGCCTGATTTTGCGAAAAGGTTCTAGAGTGGCGACTGCGTACCAGAAAATTTAGTGTTGGACGGCCACCCACAAAATGTACCGACGACGATGTGAAGGCCGCAGAAACCCGTTAGATCTTCATCAACGTTTTATCGTCCCACTGCTGGGCACAGGTCTCCTCTCATACAGGGAAGGATTGAGCGTAATCACCACGCTTCACGTTCAATGCG
Organism: Sesamia inferens; assembly: GCA_037179545.1. Lineage (NCBI taxonomy): Eukaryota > Metazoa > Arthropoda > Insecta > Lepidoptera > Noctuidae > Sesamia > Sesamia inferens. Next base: position 2,633,592 of record CM073943.1, read on the forward strand.
GGTTAGTGATTTCAGACTTCCAGGTTTCCTCAAGATGTTTTCCTTCGCCTTGTAATCAGTCATTGGTGTCCAAGATAAACTTAGAAAATTCATGTAACTTAGAGAAGTTACATTGGTACTTGCCTGACCTGGAATCGAACCCGCACACTCACACTTGAGAGGCTGGTGTTTTGATTACTAGGCCACCATGACTTTTCTTTGAAACCCGTTGGATACAAGAAGCAAAAACACCGGTAGAAGTCCCTCTAGGGAAAGGTCTCTCACATAGTAGTAATTGGCTTACAGTTTTGTTTTGTTTTATAATTACAGAGTTAGTCTACTGTTTCAAAAGTGTTAGAATGGACGACCAGTGATCTCATAATGATCAATTTTGTCAAATTTCGTAATCTACTAACAAAATGGCGTCATTATGACTTTCCAGTGGCCAATCACTAACACACCACTCCATATAAATGTTCAAATGGAGTAGTAGTTTTTTAGAAAATCATTTCTTCTAACGGGTTTTATAATAAAGGCAATACGGCAAAGTCTATCTTGTACCATTCCATTACAAGACGACTAACCGATAATATTGATAGATCATTATGAATTTAGCAGATTACGAAATTTAGCATTCTGACAATGAAATCGTGTTGGAATGACAAATTTATAAAAATAGCAGACTAAGGCCCCAGGTTAGCAGTTTTTTGAAGGAAAGTTTAACAGTATGCAAAATAAAAACTATAAACTAGTGCTCGACCGCAGTGATGCAATCGTTGATGGTACAGCGCGCTAGTTTATTAACAGTCTATTCACCTGCCTTGAAGACGCTTAAATTGTAGTCCGACGGAAATACAAGTGGACTAAGCTAATTTCCGCACTATTGCTATTTCGTACAACCATCAAAGAAAAAATAAAAATAAATAAATAAATATATATGGACAAATCACACAGATTGAGCTAGCCCCAAAGTAAGTTCGAGACTTGTGTTATGGGATACTAACTCAACGATACTATATTTTATAATAGATACATATATAGATAAACATCCAAGACCCAGGCCAATCAGGAAAAGACCGTTTTCCATTATGACCTGGCCGGGGATCGAACCCGGGGCCTCCACATCGCAGGCAGGCGTGTTGACCGCTGCGCCACGGAGACCGACAAAAATAAAAAATAATCATAAAAATTAATCATATATCCTTTGGTTGCTGTGTAAGAATGTTTGAACTTGGTACTCACAATATGTCTGTGCCTACATTTTGTGGTAACAAGTTCGAACATCTTTTCATTTGTATAGTTTGTAGAGTCGTTGAGCTCCTGAAGTTGTGAGTTGAGCTTATGTTTACTGACAAATCTGACAAATTGACTGAATAGTTCTATTCGAATCTTTGTGGTCCCTGTCTAAAAAGACAATTTAGTTTACCTCCTACATGGTTATTACATGATCTAACCAAGATTTTGTTGACTTTTAGTTTGTTTCGGTCTTCGTTATCGAATTCAGCTAATTTTAAAACATAATTTGTCTTGACGTCAAAAAGTTTATAAACCTTATCTACAGATATAAATTCATCGATCTTTTATCTCTGCGTAATCCTTCGGACAATACATGTATGATATTATGTTAAGTCTTCTGAAGTATTTTTCTAAGTACAAATAGCTCTTGATATTATTAGCCTTACAAACCCAGTTCAACAAACAGTCGATCTCCCCTTCTCAACAATAATACAAGGATTGACGTCACACGATGTCGGCTGCGTATTTAAGTTACCCGGATTTCTGCAAACTTTACCCTTTGCAAATATATGCAGCTAGTATTAGCATTGGATATTATGTATACTGTATACAACTACATAATTTAGTATTAGATTGTCAGGACACTGATTTCGCTGTGAAATTTGAGCTTAGTCGTCGAACTATAATATTTAAAATAAAGGAGCGTACCATTCCATTCAACTTATCAACACATCAATATTTGGGTAGCTATACAGAGTGGCGCTAATGTGATAATAGTACAATAAATGAAAACACGGGCAATGATGGTTCATAGGAGTAATCCCAAACCATAGAAAAAACCTAGAAACAAAAATAAAAAAATAAAAATTTTAAACAAACTAAATGGCATAAAATTGGAAACGAAATAGAACATCCTTTAGAATATTGGTTCACTAACCTCCGATCGGCGACAGTGCGGTTCTGCATCGACATGTTTTTTTGGCATAATTACTATTCCAGTTTAGTACCGCTGGATGCGGGGATCATCATCCTGTAAGCGCTTCCTTATCAACACGTACATCATGTAGAAAATATAAAAAATGAAAAGTATTTTCCTGTGACTGTACTATTAGATATATTTATATGACTGAGAATGTATTGAGGTACACGATGTTTAATTTATTGTCAAAAACTTTTACACAAACAATTGTTATCATACGTAAGCTGCCTTCTTCTGTGTATTAAAATATTTTTAGATTTGTGTTGAATCACAAGGAATTATAACCACAAAACATGTCAGTCGGAAATAAGCTTTTTAAATGTTAAATGCGCATTGTACGTGTCGCGGTTGAAATGAAATAAAGTATTCTTGACCCACTGGGACCCAATTGGGGAAAGTTGCCCATAAGTCCATGCAGCTCGCAAAACCAATACAAAGTGTATTCATGCACGATTATTTTCAATTCATGTGTAATATTTATAAAAATTACACGGTTTTTCTCAAATTAATAATATTAAGCATATTATATGTTTGAATACGCTAATGCGACAATGCTATGCGCTATAACTACAAATCGAACTTGAAACATTATTTTGCCATAACATCGGCCGCCGGCAGAAGTTACCACCCACCAGACAAAGCCTTGCCGCCAAGCGATTTGTCGTGTTCCGGCATGTTGTCTGGTGAAGCCGTACGGAGGACGGGTCTAAGCAGTTGTGTTGCGGTGTGTGCCGGGTACGATGCGCCTAATTTTGTTGTGTTGGGAGTTTGGTCGTGGAGGGTCTTCAGATCAATCTCCCTTTGGCGCTGCATCGTTAGTCGTGTTGTTGTGTTTAAAATTGCATCACCTCGCTCAACTGCCGTCTTCTTTCCTATTCGCTCAGTTTTTCTGAATGAATAGGCTTTTACTAAACTGGCGCGCTTTACCATCAAAGATCGCATCATTGCTTACCATCAGGCGGGATTGCGGTCAAGCGCTAGTTTGTAATTATTAAACAAGAAATACTATATGCTATATAACAGTATATTAGAAGTCTGAGAAGTGAAAATAAAGGGCGACGCAATGCGATAATGTTGTTCCTCTATATATGTATTAATATTGTTGTACCAGAAAACATTGTTCTTAATGCAATATCGCAATATCATTATTTCCAGTAAGTCATTTGTGTTTCATTAAAATAAGTGCAAACTTTGTCCCTTGACCGTCGTATACTGACTGTATGGCTGATTTATTTAATTATTATACACTGTACCATAGATTCTCAAAGTAGTCGATTACGTGTCCACCGTGGCAATTAGCTGTTTCAGATGCGTGACAAATAAGAGGAAAACTTGTGTGAAGTCGGTTGTCATGTTATGGACATGGTATTTCGGAGAGATGGGGACAATATTGTGATGGGCACGCCACAATAGCGGCGGTAAGTCCCTCTTTGAGGAGTGGCTAGAGCAGCGCCACGGCGCCCTCATCTCCCGCCTGACGCAGGTCCTCACCGGACACGGCCGTTTCGGGAAGTTTCTGTTCCGGATAAAGCGGGAGGAAACGCCAGGGTGTCACCACTATGTGGATCGCCCTGAGGACACGATGGAGCATACGGTGGAGGTCTGCCCGGCTTGGGTAGAGCAACGCCGTGTCCTCGTGGGACGATCTCTCGCGAGCGAGAGTGCATGACAGGCCATCACCTCCTTCTGCGAAGCAGTGATGCTTGCATAGGAAGAGGCAAAGCGCGTGAGGCAGCGGGAATCCCAGCTCCCTCACGCCACTAGCCGCCGCAGGAGAAGCCCTGGTCGAGAGACAACATCGAACTCCCGGCCAACGTAGGCGCGGACCTGCGGGCGGTAAGCAGCGGGTAGCTCGCCAACTGGTGAGGTCCAGGCCCGAGATGATGGCGTATAGTTGAAAAAGACATGTTTTGCTGACCCTAAAATGTGATGATTTCAGGAGAATGATGAGATTCGACAACAACTCAGTAACAAATACATAGGAAAAAAATGAGAGGTTCTATATGTAAGGTATTTGCACCTGGTTTTATTATTGTATATGTGGGTATGCTCTAAAAATGAATAAATCAGTCAGCTATCCATCCCGGTGTTTAATTGACGTTCCATTTGGCGACGAGGTATTTTATTAATCGAATCTGCGTGAAACGTGTCAAGTCGAAGTGTTACTATTTTATTAACAATGCCGATCGGACGATTAGAACCATTCGACATCAATTCCAAGCAGTGGCCGTCGTATATTCGTCGCGTTAAACAGTACATTCTCCTAAATGAGATAAAAGTCGAGTTGCGTGTACCGTTATTAATTACGGTGGTGGGTGAAATTACTTATTCGTTAATGTGCGACCTATGTGCCCCGGCAGATCCGGAGACAAAAACATTTGACGAATTGGTACGTTTGGTGGCTGATCATCTAGAACCACAAAGATCGGAGATCGCCGAGCGTCACATGTTTCGTTTACGTAGACAGCGTGTGGGTGAATCCATGACGGAGTACCTCCAAGATTTGAAACATCTTGCGACCACATGTAACTTTGGCACTATGCTGGAAGAAAATTTACGTGACCAATTTGTATCGGGTTTATCCAATAGCGCGATGCGATCGCGAATTTTTGCGGAGCGAAATATTAAATACAAAGAGGCGGTGGAGCTGGCTCTGGCGCTAGAGGCCGCAGAGAGGCACGCGGAGGTGAGCGCGGCGACCGCCGCAGCCACGACCTCAGGTGCAGGCGGCGATGCAGGCGAAGGCTTGCACAGGACAGGCGCAGGGCGGACACAAACGAGTGGGGGAGGCGCGCGCCGACCAAGGCGGAACCCGGCCCTGAGGGCCGACGGAGCGACGTCAGGAGGACGCAGCACCACTGCGGCGCCGGGGCCTTCCACGTCTACTCAACAGTGCTGGCGGTGCGGTAAGGCGCATCGATCAGAAAGGTGTCGTTATATTAATTACAATTGTGATGAGTGCAACCAACGCGGACATTTGAAAGTAATGTGCAAAGAAGTGGGACGTAGTGGTCGGTCTGGCAGACAAAACTACGTCAGTGAGGAATCAGAGGACAAGGATTTGTTGAGTATCGAACTGGCATCTAAAGGTAACAAACCTTATTTTATTGACGTAAACATAGACGATTATCTAATTAAATGTGAAGTCGATACGGGGAGTCGTATCTCGGCGATTAGTGAAGACTTTTATAAGCAGATGTTTTCAAATAAAACAATAAAATTAGATAATCTTATGTTACGTTGTTATTCCGGTACGCGTATTGATTCATTGGGTTATATAGATGTGAATGTTCGACTTGGTGATGTTACAGCAAACAATTTGTGTTGTTACGTAATTAAAAATGGGGGACGCCCTCTATTGGGAAGGGATTGGTTGAAGTCCCTTAATGTGAAACAAATCAATTTAAATGATATTATAACAGATCCGTGTATAAGTAAATTAGCTATAGAATTTCCTGAAGTTTTTACTGACAAATTAGGAAAGTGTAAAAAGTTGCTCCAATTGCATCTGACAGACAACGAGCCGGTATATGTGCGAGCGCGGCCCGTGCCGCTGGCGCTCCGCGCGCGCGTGGAGCGCGAGCTCGAGCGGCTCGAGGCCGAGGGGACGATTGCCCGAATCGAGCACTCTGACTACGGTACACCGATTGTGCCGGTGATCAAGACGAACGGCGATATACGGATTTGCGGCGATTACAAAGTGATTATTAATCGTAAACTAAAACGTGAATATTACCCACTCCCACACATTGAAGAGTTGTTTGCTACTCTAAGCGGGGGAAGTGAATTTTCTAAAATCGATTTAACGCATGCATATCAACAAACTATGTTGACCGAGGATTCGCAACCGTGTACAGCTATCACGACACACATTGGTACATTCGTCTATCGCCGTACGCCATTTGGGTTATCTTGCATTCCGGAAAAATTCCAAAAACTAATGGAGGAGACGTTGCGCGGGGTGCCAGCCACGCTCGTGTTTCTGGATGATATCTGTGTGACTGGGGCTTCGAGAGCAGAACACTTGATTAATTTGAGGCAAGTACTCGTCAGATTAAGGGATATGGGTTTGACAATCAAACTTAACAAATGTTGCTTTTTACAATCTAGCGTTAAATATCTCGGGTTCATAATTGATCGAAGTGGTCTGCGCCCGGATCCCAAGAAAGTGGAAGCTATTGTTGATGCTCCGACACCCACAGATACCACACAATTAAGGAGTTTTCTGGGTTTACTGAATTATTATGGCAAATTTATACCAAATTTAAGTATATTGTTACACCCGTTACATAATCTCTTAAGAAAGAATGTCAGTTGGAATTGGAGTAAGGAGTGCGATGAGACCTTTAAAGAGGCTAAACTATTCCTATCAGGCGAGAGAGTGCTCGCGCATTATGAGGAGGGGCGCCCCTTGGTGCTATCGGTGGACAGCAGCGCGTGCGGGTTGGGCGCAGTGTTGGCGCATCGTTTACCTGACGGTAGTGAGCGACCGGTTAGCTGTGTGTCGCGCACACTCAATGATGCGGAACGCAATTATAGTCAAATTGATAAAGAGTCATTAGCCATATTTTATGGAGTCACTAGACACCACCAGTATCTCTATGGTAGACAGTTTGAACTGCGAACGGATCATCAGCCTTTAAGCTATATTTTCGGAGCGAAAGTGGGTATACCGCAAACGGCGGCCAGTCGCTTACAACGCTGGGCTGCACGATTAGCCGCATATGAGTTCGCTATTAAATATATAACTTCTAAACAAAATGGCCCCGCGGACACGCTGCCGCGTTTACCGTTAGCACGGGAGCGCCGTCCCACTGAAACTATGAGTTATGTTAAGCTTGTTCATCAATGTATGCCTGTTAATTTTCATGACGTCGGTAAGAAAACCAATAAAGATGTAATCTTATCTCGTATATTGGGGTATGTAAAGTTTGGATGGCCATCCGTACCTAGTTGCGAAGAAGAAAAACCATATTTTGCTCGTAAAGGTGATATAACAATGGATTTTGGTTGTTTAATTTATAAATATAGAATTATAATACCACAGACACTACAAAGTAAAATTCTGGAAGAAATACATCAAGGTCATTTAGGTGTTAAAAAAATGAAAAACTTATCTCGTAATTACGTATATTGGCCTAATTTAGATGCCGACCTTGAAGCGATGGTACGTTCGTGCGAGCCGTGTCGCATAGTGCGCGATGCAGCGCCGCGCGCAGATCTGCATCCGTGGGAATTTCCAACGATTCCATGGCAACGTTTGCATGCAGATTTTGCGGAATACGCAGAAAAAAAATATCTTATACTTATCGACGCGCATTCAAAATGGATTGAAGCGGTCCCCATGGGTCGCACGGACGCACAGTCAACTATCACAGCCTTAATGACTGTTTTCAGTAGGTTCGGATTACCTTCGCAACTCGTAACGGATAATGGACCACCATTCCTATCACATGAATTTAAAAACTATTGCTTGAATAATTGTATCTCCCATGTAACAACGGCACCATACAGGCCACAGGGCAATGGTGCCGCTGAAAATGCGGTGAAGACCGTTAAAAAGGCTATTAAAAGAGCTGTTCATAGTGGTGAGAATGTATTAAATGGATTAAATATATTTTTATTCAATTATCGTAATTGTGAGCATGCAACTATGGGCGTGCCACCGGCAGTATTGCTAACCGGGCGTCGGATGCGGTCAAGACTAGATGCATTACGGCCCGACGTCGCGCAAGTGGCACGAGCAGCGCAGCAACGCCAGGTGGCACATGCAGGAGGCACGCCCCGGCCCCCAATCCAGGAAGGAGAACCAGTGCTCGCACGCGATTACACTTCAAATTCACAGAAATGGTCTGCGGGAACAGTATCCAAATGTACGGGACCAGTTTCATATCGAGAAGATATGGGAAACGGGGTCGAGTGGCGCAGACACCGAGATCAAGTAATTCCAGTCGGGAATAAGTCGCGATTTTCACTATCGCGAACGAGCATCGGTTCTAAAAAGGGGGAAAATGATGGTAATGACAAAAATGATGATGATTTCGAGGATGCGTCGGAAGCATCCGGTGAGTTGGAGGCGGAGACGGGTAGCGCAGACTTAGTGAGTCCGGCCGCCCCGGCGACTCGCTCCCCGCCGCCGCCGCCGCCGCCGGGGGCTTCGGCCAGAACAATACGAGCGCACACGCGCGCCATAAACAAAGATAAGGCCATAACTAAGTAGTATAATATTTACCTGTGACGTATTGGGTACTTAGTTATTAGTATCGATTTTGATTGTTAAAAATCTTGTCAAGGTTCATCTATTACCTGTTCCTGTGTTTACCCGTAGTTTTTAAGAGGGAAAAGTGTAAGGTATTTGCACCTGGTTTTATTATTGTATATGTGGGTATGCTCTAAAAATGAATAAATCAGTCAGCTATCCATCCCGGTGTTTAATTGACGTTCCACTATAAAAAAAAACTGTCAAGGTGGACGATTGGCAAACTAGGGTTGAGAACCGCTAGTCCTAGAGCCCAACGTCTAATAAATTAACTTGTAATTACTAAGTACTGAACATAAACAACATGCGCCGACCAAAAAACGATCGATATTAAGTTAATACAATATTGTACTTTGGTAATGACATTATGATGATAGTAGGCAAGTGCGTCGTTTCTTTTGTATTAATATTAATAATGTATTAACGAGGAAAAATAACGATAAAGGAGGACTTTTTACCTACATACAAGAAAATGTTAGTGTTTGAATTATCCGGAATAATAAACGTACCGCGAGACGTGTCTCAGAAAGCACGTTAAGCCGATGGTCCCGGTTGCCATACGAACATCTAATGGCAGTCGTTACGGGTTGTCGGAGCCCTCAAAAGTCCAACAATTGGTCTAACTGTAATGCTTCAATATCGCCTTCAGGTTGTGGAGGTCAGACGGCAGTCGCTTCACGGAAAATATTTTAGCCAAATTCATCAGTTAGACTGGTAAAGTGGACCCGCGACTCCAAAGCTGAAAAAAAGCTTCGGCTACGACTGGGATTAACGCTGAGGTGATGATGATGAATAAACGTACAGTGAGACAAAAGTCTTGAGAAAAAGTATTTATTTATTGGCATTACAGGAAAAGATACACATGGATCCCCTTATTCATAAACGCTGCTTAAAGTTAACTAGTGATTAGCGATTCTTTTTACCTCACATTTTTGACCTTTTAAGGTCACTTAACTTAATACATCGTTTATGAATAAGCCCCTTAAACTCTCTGGTGTTTATTCATAAAGGATGATTAATGTAGAATGATGTTAAAAGGTCAAAAATGTGTGGTTAAAGAATCGCTAATCACTAGTTAACTTTAAGCTGCGTTTATGAATAAGGGGGTCAATATTTAGGTTAAACAAGAATACAAAGAAAAAATGCTGTTACCCACGAATACCATAAGATAGAATAACAAACCCCTAGGAAAATGTATCGATATGTGTTTTTTTATAATTTAAAGATTAACTATTGACTGTATAGAGAATAATTGGGGTTTTTGGCGGGAAAGTCAAGCTGAGTGTCACGCTCGTTTTTCATTGGACTTTTAATATTATTTATAGTGTTCTTTACTAATTAAAATTGCGTGATTTATGTAGTAAAAAGTGCATTTAGTAAATAGTTTATAAATAACACTGAAATATCGCAGCATAGTGGCCACATCATGACTTTGCCCCAAACCTCACTCATAAGACGGGTCACGCGGCCGTCTTTTTCGACATGAATAATTCATAATTACGTGACATTGGCTAAATGCACAAACCGTGCGAAGCCAAAAAATAAAGAAAGAAAAAAAAGAGAATAGTTATCATTTTATTGTGTGCGCTAATAGATACTTTAATACTTAAGCAGTAAAATATATAATGTTCCCACTCCTGGGACGGAAGCCTCCTTTCGGTGAGAAGGAGTAGGCCATAATCTACCAAGCGACCCCAGTACGGTTTGGTAGATGTCACATGTCTTCGAAGTTTTTCCTCTAAGACATGCCGGTTTCCTCACAATTTTTTCCTTCATCGTTTTCAGAGTAATGGAGAAGAAATTTAGACAAATTAGAACGCCTGATGGGGTTCGAACTGTTCGCTGCTCTAGATACCTTAATATGTAAGCGGAAAAAAAGCAGTTTCCCTTTCAAAATATGAATTTGAATATTATTATTATTTTTTTTAATAGTTATAAACTAGCACTCAGAAAAACTGAGCGAACAGGAAGGAAGACGGCAGTTGAGCGAGGTGATGCAATGTTAAACCCAACAACACGACCAACGATGCTGCGCCAAAGGGAGATTGATCTGAAGACCCTCCACGACCAAACTCCCAAAACAACAACATTAGGCGCATCGTACCCGGCACACATCCCCCGTCTGGTGGGTGGTAACTTCTGCCGCCGGCCGATGTTATTTCCTACCACCGAGAAAAATTAAAAATATTTATCAGTAAAAATAAAAACTACGATATTATATCTATCGCACTTGAGACTCGAGTTCGTCTCGCGACTACACTGAGTTTCAAGTATTTTAATATGACAATTCTTCCACGAAATTCTTAGCGAATACTACGGTTGAGATTGTATACTTTTATGAAGAAAAGGATAAGCTGTTTTAAAATAACTTAGAAAGTAGATAAGGGTTCTCTTTTATCACTTTTGAGAATAAAAAGATTTTTTTTCTAGTTCATTTTCAGTAGAATGCTGGAGAATCTTGAGTGTTTTTCATAGATTATTACATCAAAAGATTGGTTGAATTCACCTACTATTACAGTGGCCGGTTTATTACTTAATTTTAAAAGAGAAATGATAATTGCAAATTAATTCATATGACAGTAGTTTATTTGATATCATCTCATTCGTACCTTAGAGTTATGGGCTATTAATCAAGTTATCTATATCTATCGAAAACTACCTGGATAAATCATCATTCATTATCAACCATTTAAATACAACTTATAAGAGTTAGATTGGTACTTGCCTAACCTGGAATCAAACCAGCACACTCATACTTGAAAGGCTGGTGCTTTAACCACTAGGCCACCACGACTGGAAAAATACAATATAAAAATATAAGGATTTTAATTCGGATTGTTGAGTATTTTGTTAAATTCTAACTGCTCTGATAAATGTGGCAAATCACAGTCGCCATGTTGACCACTAACGAAACGTCATTGACACCGAATGACATTTTGAATACTTAATAAACGTTCCATTTTATACTAGTTACATGTTATGTTACTCTGATTGCTCGTGACATCAGATCCTATCAAAATACCAGCGCTGCAACATTTACTCTTAAATGTCCAAGCACTATGGCCACGTAAGGGACTTTATAATTATTGTTACTTTTTTATGTATAACTTGTTTTTATGTTAATTAATTGTGTCTACTTAGTTTAAGATTTACCTGTACGCAGTACGAGTCACAAAAAAAAATCTGTAATGTTTCATCCGAGCGCAGTCGGGTTTTTATCTAGTTATATTATTATATTTCGGCCATCTGGCCTCAGAAAGAAACAAACCAGCTAAGTAGCCGAATCCTTTATTAGATAAATGTGATATTGTACATTGCGTGCATAAGGCAATGTGACAACGTGTGTGCCTTCTTATTAAATTAGCGAGTTGAAGGGCTTGTGGCTATGAAATAAAAGCCACGAGTGTTGATCGATCAGGTTGAGCTACACTTGCTGCGTTTTTTCTTTTATAAATTATAAACCGCCTGATGGTAAGCAGTAACGCAATCGTTGATGGTAAAGCGCACTAGTTTATTAAGAGCCTATTCACTCTAGCATTGAAGACACTCTAATTGTAGTCCGACGAAATCACCGCCGCTGGCAAATTCTTCCAGTCCCTTGACGTACGCGGTATAAAGGTGGAGGCGAAACGCTTCGCTTTCGCTTAACAACGTAAGGGTACGACGGATCGTCCGATGGAGGAAGGGAGATGGGGGAATTAAATCATGCAATTTCTTCGCGCACTCACCAAAATGCATAATGTATAAATGTAGAACACCGAAAGTCTGGCTACTCTACGTACGTGCCCCAGGCTTTGGAGGCCGTTTTGAGTTAAATCTGGGTCACCAATCAGCCTCTTCGCACGCCTCTCCACTGAATCCAAATTAACCAGGTGAAACTTAGCAGCACCAGCTCAAATGTGGCTGCAGTACTCCACACACGAGCGGACCTGTGCTTTGTACAACATTAGAAGCTGCCTTGGTGTGAAGTACCGCAGGCTCTTTGCTATAACAGTATGGGTCCGTGATGGGTCAACCTTACATACCAAGACCGTAAATCAGAATGCATGTTAAGCCATCGGCCCTTATTTGTTTTGGATGGCAAATCATCAAATGACCTCTCGAGCTCTGGGCGGAGCGAAAGGGCGTGTTAGGCTTTTACTGACTAAAACCTAAACGTGTTTCTTTACTTGCCTGTAGGCTCGGGTTACGGTTTCTTTTTAAACTAACCCGCAACCCTGACCCAGGAGGCATCGGTTTTCGTTTACCCCGTCACAAAAGCCGTCGGGCCCGGCTGTCTTTCGTGGAACTTTTATAGTTGTTACGAGTAGACGGAAGCTTGAAAATCTGAGATCAAGTCTCTTCATCTGGTATCGTGTTACCCAAAAACTGGGTTGTGGATTTCCGACAGGACATTGTAAGGGATTTGTATGAAATTTCGCGAATTGCGATTTGAGTGTCTTCAAGGCTAGAGTGAATAGGCTCTTAATAAACTAGCGCGCTTTACCATCAACGATCGCGTCACTGCTTACCATCAGGCGGGATTGCGGTCAAGCGCTGGTTTATAATTTATAAAAAAAAAAAAAAAAAATTGACACACAGATACCTAAAAGAAGTTTTGGCTTAGGTCATACACTTTTGATTCCGGTAAATAGCACATTACCGCTGAATAATGTCTGACAATAACGCAGGTGAAGCCGCGGGCAAAAATAAATCGTAACTAATATTATAAAGATCTTTTGTACGTTTATATATAACGTCGTCACACTAAAACGGATGAACAGATTTAGATGAAATTTGGCACAGGGGGAATTAGAATATATGTATCTCTATGTTCCCACGGGATTGTAACTTTTGCTGGTGAAATTGTGGGGCATAGCATATAGAAAGCATATAGAACCATATGATGAACCATCATAGCGAAAGCACTAGGAAGTAGCGAAAGGCGTTTTGGGGATCTGTCTTAATTGCAATATTGACGGTCAAAAAGTATTGATACTCAGTCTAACTTGAATAAATTACTTTTGGTTTTGATTATGATTGTCACTAAACTATCTAAAGAAGTAGTTAAATAAAAAATAAAAACTAGTTCATGTCAACAATTAAGTGGTACGTGAAACAACCATTAATATCTTAAATTCGTGTACATTTATACAATATGTAAAGAAAACCCTGTCCGACCCGTGAAGGTATTGTTAGGTATCGATAACTGATTCTACTAATGCCTACAAAGCCGGGCTAAAGTTAAAAAAAAAATACCCTAAAAATAAATATTAATAGGCGGGAACTTAATAGTACATGCGCGGGCCAAGGGGGCAGGGCACGCAGCGCGTAGTATAACGGTGGATCATCATCTCATCTATAGGTACAATATGTAAGGAAAACTGTCCGACCCATAAGGATAATAAAGGTTAGGTAAACACTTGACCAAATATAATATAAAATTTTACGTAATCATCATTGACACAATACTAATGAATTTTGAAATAATCTTTTTTCCCACGAATTGATTCCAACTTCCCCCAAATTTGGTAATTTTTAAAAAAGTGACAACACCGGTATTATTATAAGCGAATATCGCTGCGACCACGTGCCGCTTGCCCTGCCGCCCGCTGCTCGCGAAAGGGTTGCTTACCGCACATGTATTAAGTTACCTCTATTTGCGAAATAATATTTTTTTTTTTTGTTTTTTTTTTTTAAGTTTAGGCCGGCTTTGTATCCATTAGTAGAATCAGTTATTGATAACTTAACAATACCTTTACGGATCGGACAGGGTTTTCTTTACATATTGTACATATAACTATATATAACTTCTTTCTTCTTCACTCTGTTTGTAATTTTATAATCCTCCAAAATTGTGTAATGGCACCAGATTGGCAGTGAAAAACTTATTGCCAAATTTAATTGAAGCTAATATTTTAACTGGTAATTCAAAAGGAGAAGTTTGTTTGATACCGCGTATCCCTATGTTCCCAACTGATATGTGTGAGTGTGTAAAAGTTCAAACGATTACAATATTCTGTGCGTTTATCATTTGCTATGTCCATCAACAAAGCTCAAGGGAAAGCATTTCACATTTGTGGTGTGAATTTGGAAGAATCATGTTTTTCACATGGCCAACTTTATATTGCCTGTTCGAGAGTCGGTGCCCCCAGTCGTTTATTTATACATGCTAGAAATGGAAAAAAACGAAGAATATTGTTTATCTAAATGTTTTAGATGAAGTTTTAAAATTTGTAGCAATTAAAAAAAATATATTTGAATAAATATTTTTGATGATCCATTAAAGGAGAATGTCAACTTTCGGCCTACACAACTTTTAAAATTAAACTCACGTTTTCACTAAGTTCTTACTCCCAACAATTTAAATATAAACTACAAACTTAAAAAAACATATTTAGTACTTTACGGAAACGTGTCCAATAAAAAATCATTTTAATAAGTAATTAATTCAAGTTCTTGAATTCAAGATTTGAATACCAAAAATGTTGCCAATCTTGTTACTGTAATCGATAACTCTAAATAAATAAAATCCTGCTACTGTAATCGATAATTGTATTGTAAAAATATTTTTTTATTGTTTAGATAGTTTTAAATAAAAAATATACTCTTTACTTATATTTACCGCCTCAATATTCTTTTTTCTTATTTATATTTTCTTAATTAATACGTTCGACATATTTAACAGTTAATAGTTTCATAGATTATTATAAAAAAATCGATTTTCCATCTGCGATCGATAACATAATAGTCTTGTAATAGCAACCCTGTACGCGTGTCTAAACTGACATTGACACATCTGTTCGGTTGTTTGTTTTTCTGTGTTTGCGTTAAGTTACAGATTTATTGTGTTATATTCATACCACCACACATTTTGTGACAATATTCATTGTGTGGTCTCGTTCAGAAAGAGAATACGCTGTCAGATGCGTGATATAGTAACAGATCGCATCACTACAGGTAAGCAATATCCTTCAATGATTTTATGTGTTGCTGCTGCTTGATGTTTAATTCTGATTGCAATAAGATATTTTTATTTTTGTTACAGCTTAGATCAACAGATAAGATCTGTCACCCATGTTGGCAAAGAAGTTACCGTTCTGTTCAACGGAACTTAAACACCCCATATCACCAAGTATTTATCAACCTTCTACAGCCTCTGTTGTATCAATGCCAGCA
Source organism: Sesamia inferens (assembly GCA_037179545.1). NCBI lineage: Eukaryota > Metazoa > Arthropoda > Insecta > Lepidoptera > Noctuidae > Sesamia > Sesamia inferens. Next base: position 2,649,203 of record CM073943.1, read on the forward strand.
CACTACACTAGGGCTGTTAATATCTGCAGATGGGTGATTGAAGTTGTGAATGGGATTTTTAAGCAACAGTTTAAAATATTCCGACACGAGTTCAACAACAGAGCTTCATCACATGTCATGATTGACTTTTCTATAGCTGTTGCCCTAATTAATAGATTTCGACCACCGCTCACAGACAGGTTTGATGCTGCTCAGATATTAGAAATCATCCAACAAAAAATGTTCCAAAATAATACTTTAAGTGAGTTTATTATACAAAATAATTATAATAGAAGGGCACAGTTCTCAAATATAAATGTTAATAACAGCAATGTCACTGAGTTTCACCAGCTAGATTTTCACGATTTGAATTTGATAGCTTGTGGTACCTACCAACTCCGTCAGGCTCGATCTTATTATGGTGAGCACATTCGTTTTAATTGCCGATTAAGATAGAAGTGTGCAGGGAGTTATCAATCAATAATCTAAGAGAACAGTTGTCTCTCTCTCAAAGCTCTTGGCTTTTAAGAGCGAAAATTCAAAGTCGCCATATAAGAAGAAAAAAATATTTTGTGTACGTTTTGATTGAGAATAATTTAAATGGGAGAGAGGCAATAAGTCAATATTATTGCAATTGTAAGGTAGGCAAACGAACTGTGGGATGCTGTTCCCACATTATGACCATTTTATTATTTAGGGTGGGCTCGACACCAAAACAATATTGAACCCCCTGCACAGTTTCTTGATGAATTGTTAATCGAATTTGATAATGAAATTGATGATGATGATAATGAATGATTATGGTAAAAAAGAATAAAACTATTCATCAGTTTATTTGTTCTTTAATTTTCTTTGCGTAGAAATGCATAACCTCCAATTTAAAATGTCTGAATAACTTCTTTCTTACAAGTTCAATTTGAAAATGGAAATCACAAACATACTTTTGACATTAAACCACACAAAAAAATATAAGAATATTCACTGCATACAACAAATTCATATTGAGCCAAAGTTACTATGGAGACTTGGCATTGTCCTTTGTTTTTATTATTTTACTTTATACGATTCAGACCGACAATTTTAGGATGAACATATTTTATGTTTTTATTTATATTATAAATAAAAAAATAAAATATTTACCCCCAATTAAAAATAATCCAACCATTTTATAAACTGCAGAAACCTTAATTTTATCAAATACGTCATGTTTACCCATCTTTTTTCCTTCATCTCCACTCCCAAAAAGCATTTACAATACAAAAGAGTATCTACATAGATCAGCTCGCCACAAATTGCCGAGCTTCGGCACTAAACAGATTTAATGCCCTCACTGGGACTCGAACGCGTATACCCTCCCAACTGCTAACAAAATGCTTAACCTTGAATTATAAAGTTGGGATTGTTTTCGAAATTTCATTGCTCCCTTGAGTCTGGGGTGTTATAACTGGTTGGGTAGGATGCCTTTAATATGAGAACACTTAGACAGTTCATTAAAAAAGTATTTTTTGACCTTGATTTTGAACTATGCTTATAACTTGCGCAAGTTAACTGTGCATCTCCCTGGAATTTGACCCCTCTGCGCGCGCGACGCCCCATTTGCCATAAGCGATGAGTAGCTTTAACATCTTTGTTACAAATGTCTAAATACAATTTCAAACCCCTGTTGTTATTACTGTTGAGTTTTGCTTTGTTATTTTTTATTAAGTTCGTTTTTTTTTACATTTTCGACGTGTTAGTGAAGCCTGGTGGTTGCACCAACATACTTCAGTCCATATATATCAATTTAATAGTAAAGCGTCATGAGTAAAATGATTTAGTATTATGACACTTTATCATCAACACGAAATCGAAGGCGATATCGAAGTATTGCAGTTAGAACAATTGTCGGACTTTTGAGGGCTCCAACAACTCGTAACGACTACCATTAGATGTTAGTATTGCAACCAGAACCTACGGCATAACGTGCTGTCAGACGCACGGCCAGACCAGCGCAAATATTCATAGATATTTACTCCTTGCGCAGCGGCTGCGTTTGCTACCGCTACGCCACGGAGGCTGTCAAAAGAAGAAAATTATTAAAAAGAACAAATGACAAGAAAACAACCATTTTTATATAATTCGATTAAATCAGAATCAATAAAATCCACTGACACTTAAAATCCACAAAACAAAAATGACACTTTACACTGCTTTTTTCTAAACTCAAATGGCTTACGTAACTTTGCGACAAGCTGACGATTCATACATCCATCCAGTCCGAGCAGAGAGCAGTAAAAAGGACAAACTATTTTTTTTATATGGCATCTCGTAGTTGGCCATAAGAGGCCATTACTGCTTAGCCGGACTATCCTGTGGATGCCCTAATTACAATTAAAGTCTCCGACCAGGAGCACTTAAAAACTATACTAAAACTAATGAGCGACTACGCACTATGGGCACCCCCTGTGGGGTACGAACCTCGACTTAGGGCGTCGCTGGAGAGGACAGCAAGGGACGGCTGGATCGAAATGGTAGGATGAACTATCCCAGCACCTTGCTATTATAGGTGAGGTAGGTAGGTAGACAATGTCGTGGTGGCCTAGTGGTTAAAACACCAGCCTCTCAAGTATGAGTGCGCGGGTTCTATTCCAGGTCAGGCAAGTACCAATGTAACTTTTCTAAAGTTATATGTACTTTCTAAGTATATCTTGTACACCAGTGACTGAAGGTGAAGGTAAACATCTTGAGGAAACCTGGACTTTATAAGTCTGAAATCGCCAACCCGCATTGAGCAAGCGTGGTGATTACGCTCAATCCTTCTCTGTATGAGAGGAGACCTGTGCCCAGCAGTGGGACGATAAAAAAGGTTGATGATGATGATGATGATGACGAGGGGGTAGACTGACGTAAGAGAGGATACTCCTTACAATATTTATTTATTTACTCCTTCACTATTTCCGAAATCTACAAAAATTTCAAAAAGATTTATCCCAGTTACTTTTCAATACTGACCAAGTATGATAATATAATTCTCAACGAAAAGTTCGAAAACAACTCGAAAAAATGTTCACTGGAAATTAAAATTAACTTTGCAAAAACTGACAAAATTGGTTCAAAAAGATGGATTACTAATTAAATTATTTGAGATCAGGAAGTGAATTCGGAGTTTTATTTATCAGTGGGTTTAATTGGACGCAAGATAGAAGTGACATCTGAGAATGGGCGTTCTTATAATTTCTAACATCATTATATTATTATAATCGATGTCCTACTGATCCATCCTTCCATAATATCCAAACTTCCATACTGTCCGTATTCCCACACTATACTTCCATTCTATCCATATTTCCATACTATCCATCATAGGCATACCTAAGAGGGGGCAGGGGGGCAGCTTTCGCAGAACAAATCTCGCAGAACATTTGTGAACTAATCAAAGTATAAACATGGACTTATACAGGATCATTTGCGTCTATTTGCCCACACACTACACTACAAATATATAGTGCCGGGGATGATTCGACCCCAAAAATCTGACTTGTCCCTCCCTAGCCTTGACTTGATACTCCGACAAGCAAAGCGGTTGAAGGGAAAAATGTGAGAATATTTGAATATGCTTGCTTATTGATGTATCTAATCGTTATGTGCATTAACCTCCATCAATATCTTATTTGCATTTATTTTATAAGTAGATTAGTAGGATTAAAAGTTTAGAACAAAATGGCATTAATGTCGGTAAATTATTACGAACATATAAAACTAAACACTTTAAACTTCAAAGGACTTTCTAAACTTGTTTTTAACTATCAGACCACGTTTTCGCCAGTAAAAATGTAATTTTCGGCACTGTAACATCTAAACCACGTTGTAATTTTAAGTAGCGAATTTATAATCCGCGTAAAAAACTTTAAGGGAACAATTAAAAGTTTATAAGGAATTAATTTATTGCTAACCAGGGAGGCAACTTTGGGTGTTTGTCGACTTTTAACGAAACTTTTTGGCTTAATTTCATTTATATTTCGTTTTGAAATTTAACTCGAGAAGGTGTCCGTGGTAATATTAACTTGGAAAAATTGATAAATGCGATTTGTGAATTCAATAAGCAGGAATAATCTTTTGTAATATTGTCTCATTAAGCATTTATTAGAACACTGTAGGGACTCTTTCTTTTAAGACTTTTTTCTTTCTTATTTTTTATGAATTTTTCAAATAAATTACGGTATAAATTAATCTTGAATGGGATAAACATTTCGTTGGAATCCTAGCGGGAGCTTTTAATTTCGAGGCAGTAAACAATTACTTTGTTAATACTTGTTGTAAAGGTTTTTAATTGAAACTTTTTGTCTCTTTGAAGTATCTAAGAGACAGAAATTGTCTTAATTGAAAACCCTTACAAAAAATAATGGTACTTAGAATTAAAAATAGAATTTAAAAGTAAAACATTTATTAAATTTAATTTATAACTGAATAAGCATAACATTTAAGCTTCGAAATCATATTTGATCGCCAAGACATTTACAAAATTCGGAACATGTATTTTAAAATTAAAAATTTAAATTAACATCACATCATAATTTGAGTTCAAACATTCCTCACCATCTCTTTCTCTTACACTGTTTTTATGTTTTTATCTCCCTCTGAGTATTATTAGGGTGTTTCAAAGAAATTGGGCCGTCTTCCTCGTGGACGTGAAATCGGATAGGACAGGATGCTGTCAGAGCTAAGTGCAGTATTATTATAGTGGATAAAGCTGCGGTTACACTGCTAGAGGCTAGCCAGGCGCACTGAATAGCGGAAAACTGAACAAACGGCGGAAATATTTGACACTTAGCAGATGTTAAGTGATTAGTATTCTTTATTTCAACCAACTTTTGATCATCAATTGAAACTAAACTTAAAAATTAGCGCTCCGTGTTTTCACCCGCGTCATTTGCGATCCTTTGGAAATATTTGAATAAGAAACGTTATGAAATATTTTTCTACCAAATTTTATCCAAATACGTTGAAGCGTTATTACGTGAAAGAATAACATACTTACGTATACACCTATAAACTTTCACATTTATGATATGTTCTGTTTTTTGTTTTTGGATGAAATTTAGCACATAGATAGCTTATAATCAGGAATAATACATAAAATACTTTATGTCCCTATATTCCCACGGGATTAAAACTTAAACTAAAACTAAAGCGCGCTTTACCAACAACGATCGCAACACTGCTTACCATCAGGTGGGATTGCGGTCAAGCGCTAGTTTATAATGAATAAAAAAAACCTTCCTATATTCTAATTATTTTTTAAATATATTCATTATAAGATATTTATTTCGACTGCCTCAGTGGCGTAGCGGTAGCGAACGCAGCCACTGCGCCAGGAGGCGCGGGTTCGATCCACGTGGAGTACAAATATTTGTATGCATGAATATGAATGTTTGCACTGGTCTGGTGGCACCTAGGAAAGCACGTTAAGCTGTTGTTCCCGGTTGCCATACGAACATGTAGTGGCAGTCGTTACGGGTTGTTGCCCTCGAAAGTTCAACAATTGGTCTGGCTGCAATGCTTCGATATCGCCTTCGGGTTGTGGAGGTCAGACGGCAGTCGCTTCACGGAAAATATCGAAGTTTAACCAAAATCAGCAGTTAGAGCCGCTAAAGACCCCAGACAGAAGCGGACCCCAGACTCCAAAGCTGAAAAGCTTCGGATGCGACTGGGATTAACCCTGACATGATGATGATGTGAAATCTCGAGGCACAGCTAGTAATGATGTAAATAAATAAAGTCTTCCAGATCGCTTTTTGGCCAAGGTGGCCAATCTTACCTTCGGCGCGGGAGATATAGCGCACAAGTGTGTGGCAAACATGTGCGCTCCCTTTATCCTCAGTCTCATAGTTCGATGTGATTGAAATCTGATACGATCGGAGAGAGATTAGCTGCAGGATTTATGGCTTAATAAATTTTTTGAGGCACCCGCAACTCATACCGCCAATTCCCAACTCTTTGCAATACTTTGGGTTACAATTTGCATAGTGTAGAACTTGCACTATAAGCGAACCGTTCAAAGTGCATCACAAAATAAGAAATTTGAATAAATAAAGAGAACTTCCCATCTTCTTGCCAAGACATTTACCCGTTCAGCCACTTGTAACAACATTCCATATTTAAAACAAACTTTACGTAAAACTCTTTGTTTTTCTTACCAAAGACTAACAGCGTGGAAGAGGATAACCATAATTATATCATAGACAACTTCCCTGCTTACACAACGCGAGCACAAAACTTTTTACTACATAAAAGAAGGGAAGTGTTAAAAAGTTGCAACCAACCTCTTTTGAGACTCGGGTTCCATGATTCTTATTAAAAAAAAAAATACGAAAACTAAAAGACTGGCCAAATAGAATCGTCCTCCCTTTAGTTAAAATGCTTTGTGCAATCTCTTCACGTACGAAGACCCTAGTTGTGTTGCTGAAGATAGGAAATTGGAGCACCTTTTTTTTAGGGTTCTGTGAGTTATAATGAGATGGCGTGAGTTTTAGAGGATTACAGTATTTTTATTTATCAGCATCTGTTAGACTTGATGTATGCTCTTGAGAGAAGGTTATGCGTGGTAGAACCACGCAGGTTCAATGCGGGTTGGTGTTTAAGATATTTTGGAAACTTATAAAATTCGTCTGGCGCGCCTATTTTTTTTTTTTTTTTTTTGTAGCAACTCGTGTGATTTTCATTCTATGATTGTTAGAGATTGCATTCGCATGAACATCCGTAGCAGATTTCCAAATCTATGCTGAAGATGCACATTTGCGGATGCGGATGAGATAATTCCCAATATCCCTGATTCGAACCTACGAATTTTAACTTATAAGATAGCCACGGAAGTTAGCACGGAACAAATTTGTATGACCTACAAGAAAATAATAGTTTCTGGTCTGGCTGTTTGTGTATGTGAGTTTATATGTTTGTAAACGCATCCCCGATACAGGAGAAATTACTTGTGTGGCCAAGGGTTAAAAAAAAAAATAAAATAAAGAATATAAAAAAAATAATTAAACCTTTTTTTGTTTGTTTGGCTCAAAATATTCTTATGTATAAGTGAGTATTGCCAGTGTTTTAATTTATTGTCTATTATTTAACTATTACATGTCGTCAATAGATTTTAATCTTTTGCTCAGTACGGAACCCTTCCAAATTTAAATCAAACTTGGCTAGTTATGCTCTGTGTCTTTTTAGTACAATATTGGGTGTTAGTTTGTTGATGAGCTCAAAATGTGCTAGTTCTAAAGCTGTCCTTTTGTTCAAGATTTTTCTTTACCCAATGTAATTCTCTTTGTTTGAAGATACGCTTTGCTTATTAACTAAGAGGTCTAGGTCACATCTTGTGCCTTTTATTTCAGGATTAGTTTTCAAAGTGTTTCTTTTCTTTTCTTTTGACTTCCACAGGGTGTCGTGGTGGCTCAAATATGGCTGTGCGGGTTCGATTCCAGCTCAGTCAAGGACCAATGTAATTTTCCAAGTTATATGTACTTTCTAAGTATATCTTGGATAAGAATGACTAATTAAAAGGCGAAGGAAAACATCTTGAGGAAACCTGGACCTTAAGTCTAAAATCGCCAACCCGCATTGAGCAAGCGTGGTGATAACGCTCAATCCATCTCTGTATAAGAGGATACCTGTGCCCAGCAATTGGACGGTAAAAAGGTTGATGATGATGATGACCTCCATAAGCAAGTTACTGGGTAATACGATACCCCTTGGTAATAATATCAGCGTTTCGCTTCCTCTTTTATTCTGCGTACATCGAGGGACTGGAACAATTTGCCAGGGGCGGTGTGTCCGTCACACTACAATTTGAGTGTCAAGCCTAGAGTGAATAGCGAATCTTATTAAACTAGCGCGCTTTACAATCAGCGAGTTTGGTCGTGGAGGATCTTCAGATCAATCTCCCTTTGGCGCAGCATCGTTGGTCGTGCTGTTGGGTTTAACATTGCATCACCTCGCTCAACTGCCATCTTCCTTCCTATTCGCACAGTTTTTCTGAGTGAATAGGCTCTTAATAAACTAGCGCGCTTTACTATCAACGATCGCATCACTCCTTACCATCAGGCGGGATTGCGGGCAAGCGCTAGTTTCGGATGCGACTGGGATTATTGCTGAGGTGATGATGATGAATATTTTATGTGTGCTGAAGAGGTTAACACATAAATATGGCAAAAGTAAAAGAATGAGCTAAAGAAAAAAAAATGCACTTTTGAAGTCGACGTGGCGTCGCTATTGTGAGGCATTGAGCCGATTCTCAGGTTCAAAAACTAAACTAAACTTATTTTAGTGCATCTTTTCCTTTCTATTTCTCCAAAGCCTAGAGCACAGGCGTAGAGTAGCCAGCCTTTCGGTGTTCTATAGGATACATTTTGGGGAGTGTGCGAGGGAATTGCACGATTTAATTCCCCCATCTCCGTTCCACCATCGGACGACCCGTCGTACGGCGAGTTTCCACCCTTATGTTGTTAACACCTCTACGATCCGGACGAAGCGTTTCGCCTCGTCCTTTATACCGCGTACATCGAGGGACTGGAACAATCTGCCGGCGGCGGTGTTTCCGTCGGACTACAATTTGAGTGTCTTCAAGGCTAGAGTGAATAGGCTCTTAATAAACTAGTGCGCTTTACCATCAACGATTGCGCCACTGCTTACCATCAGGTGGGATTGCGGTCAAGCGCTGTTTTATATTTTAATAAAAAAAAAATAAAAAAAAATTAGTCCAGACCTGAATTAAAATAACGGATTTTTAGTAGCCACGTTTTTAATCGCCTCTAAACGTCTGTGGAATATCTTAATTTAACAGGACTAAACTGATATTTTATCTTGTATCCTTTTCTTAATGAAATAGAAACAAAATGGTGTACTGAAATTTGTAGTTTAGTTTATAAACAGGAGAATCGGAGCCACTCTGACGTATCCGTTAATTCAATTCACGACAATTAGAAATATAGACATGTATACAAAATAAAACGAGTGTGCTTATGACCACACGACTGATGTGAAACTTCTTTCGCTCCATCTGTATGTATATATATAATATATATATGTGTGTGTACAATATATACATGTATACACATACATATATTAATTTTCTATAAATATTTAAATTTATTTCATGATTTCATTGGTAAATTAATATTTTTGCATAGATCTTCTGTTTTTAACGAAAAAAAAAAAAAAAAAACTCGTTGTAGACCTTGTAGTACCAAGCTCGCGCCACGGGCGCCACTGTGCTTATATCCCCCACTTAACTTCCGTTCGCCTTGCCCGATCACTTTTCGTAACGCTTACGTCACGCGTTCGCCAGCTTACTCCCCAAGTCAAGCGTGCGTAAAGAAGTTTCACTTCAAAAAATAAAATATTTTTGACTCGATTTTGAAGTCCAGTAGTGTAGTTAAATTTGGTCATCATTTACTCCTTATCGATATAAGGAGTAAGTGATGATCAATTATTTTATGGTTTTTACGGTACTTAAATGGTTGTCTGTAAAGGATTGCTCTTAGGTATAACATAGCGCATTGTTTCCCTTTGTAAAATCTTTGTATATACATATGTTCTGTAATTTATATAGTGTACATAATAAAGAGTCATCATCATTATCTCAGTTTTAATCCCAGTCGTATCCGAAGCTTTTTCAGCTTTGGAGTCTGGGGTCCGCTTTACCAGTCTAACTGCTGATTTTGGCTAAACATCCATATTTTCCGTGAAGCAACTCCAGTCTGACCTTCGCAACCCGAAGGCGATATCGAAGCGTTGCAGTTAGACCAATGGTTCGACTTTTGAGGGCTCCAATAACCGGTAACGACTGCCATTAGTTGTTCGTATGACAACCGGGACCAACGGCTTAACGTGCTTTCCGAGGCATGACCAGACCAGTGCAAATATTTATATTCATGCATACAAAATTTGCACTTCGCGGGGATCGAACCTGCTCCTCCTTGCGCGCTAACGCTACGCCACGGAGGCTGTCACACATATAATAATCAGCTTATAATATGTCCACTGTTGGTACACGGGCAGACACTCTGTGAGAAGGAGTGGTAATCCATTACGCGTGCCCAGTGCGGGTAGCTAGATGTCACTTGTATTCAAATTATTTGTACTAGTATATATTCCTTCACGATATTTTCCTTCCCCAATTTGATAAATTGTATCAAGTGAAGCGCATGTCTTCGTTCATTACTGCTATTAAAACGAGGAAGGAATATCATCATGGGGATATCAGTATATCTTAGAAGCAACAATTTGAAAACATGTGGTATCTAGCAACTCGCTCTGGGCACGTGTGGTGGAAATACATACCTACTACCTCTCTACGAGAACATGTCTTTGTGTTGCCAGCAATGGCAATATTATAGACCGGTTATTTTATAAGACGGAATAGTCTTTCACCACTATATTTCTGGTATCACCATGTCTGTTATTACATACATGAAAATACAATTGAATTTCCAACACTCTTTTTTTTTAATAATTATAAACTAGCGCTTGACTGCAATCCCGCCTGATGGTAAGCAGTGATGCGATCGTTGATGGTAAAGCGCGCTAGTTTATTAAACCCATTCACTTAAAAAACTTAGTGAATAGGAAGGAAGACGGCAGTTGAGCGAGGTGATGCAATGTTAAACCCAACAATGATGCTGCGCCAGCGGGAGTTTGATCTGGATACCCTCCATGACCAAACTCCCGGCACAACAATATTTGGCGCATCGTACCCGGCACACATCGCAACACAACTGCTCAGACCCGCCCTCCGTACGGCTTCACCAGACATCATGCCGGAACACGAAGAATCGCTTGGCGGCAAGACTTTGTCTGGTGGGTGGTAACTTCTGCCGGCAGCCGATGTGGCCTACCACCGAGTAAAATATATAAATTATAATTCACTACACAAATTCACGCTACTTTAAATTAACTTCGGATTTAGCCACTGCCAAGCCAATCAATTTCGGGCTGAACGAGTATAAATGAATCCATACACACGTCATCATTTTAGCCGGAAGTTTGTCACTACATGCTGTAATGGATTTTCATAATAAATAACTTGGAAAGTTTGCTTTGTTATTCTGGTTTTAGTATTCTCATGTGGTCGACCTTATTACTACAGTGAAAACTGGCTAAGTGAGACATCAAGGGACCTGCAATGTCGTTTCACTTATAGAGGTATTCCACTTACCCATTGTCTCAGATATATAGGTATAAATAAATATCTGTCTCATTTATAGAGGGTTCCATTAATAGCCATAATTCCATTAATCCTTCCCACTTTCATAAACGGATATTAACTTCAGTTTTTCACGTAATGATAACGATTGTAGCTTTCGTTTTGGCATTTTTCAAATAAACATCTGAATGATAGTAAAGCGAAACTAAAACTGAATGTAATTAAAGCTCAAAATTTGTACTTACGTACTTGGAATTACTTGTGGATTTGTGGGTAGAATAAGAATGAGTAAACAAACAATGTTATCTCAGTTACAGATGTTAATGCATATAAAATTTACTCGCTGTCTCAGTTATAGAGGTAACTATGATCATAAATAGAAAGAACAAATCCCATATATAGAGGCGTACCTCGTCCCACTAACAGAGGTAATTCAGTGCCAAAGTGTTGGGACCTCAGCATTAGTTCCAGCTACGGAGGTTTCTCACTTATCCAGGTCCCACTTAACCAAGTTTCACTGTATAAGATAAATTATGTCCAGTCACATCCGAAGCTTTTTCAGGTTTGGAGTCTGAGATCCGCTTTACCTGTCTAGGTGCTGATTTTGGCTAAACTTCGATATTTTCCGTGAAGCGACGGCCGTCAGCCATCCACAATCCGAAGGCGATATCGAAGCAATGCAGTAGGGATGCAACGGAGGTAGTTATATCGGAACCGGAACCGGAGTCGGAGTTTTCAAATTTGATTTATCGAAGTCGAAACCGGAGGCGGAGGCAGGGTCAGAAGTCACGATTACTGACCCTGCATAGTAGGAGAGAGTTTGTTTATTTAAACACAAAAAAACATTATTCAGACAATTTTTTCATTTAATTTTTTCATTTTAAAATTAAACACCAACAGTGAAAAGAAAATTGGTATATGTATTTCAAATGAACAAAAAATTCAATGACAACAACAATTATATTACATAAAATAAACAAAAGCTTTAAAACAAATTAAATCAAATGTCATGACTATAAAACTAGCGAGAAATGAAAACAAATATTTATAACCTATTAACGTGTCGTGTGCGTAATAAACTAATAACAAGCCAAAAAAATAATTGACGATAGAGTGCACGTAGCAGGAGTCAGGTGATTCCCCGCGTGGTATTTAATGAACCTGTTCAAAAAACCCGCCACACTTTTCCCAACCACTGCAACTCCTGAAAGCCAGAATCAACAGTGGCGACCGCCAGAAAAACGCCGAGCAATGAAGCTCGACAAGTCCCGGAGAAACGATTCAACTGTCTTGGGTCCCGCAACGAAATTAATCAGAAAAGAATAGCGGAGGAGTAAGAAAAAAGATATTTTTTCCACTTCCCTCCATAACAAGCAGGAGACAGAACAGAACTAGGCCAATCGGCACAAAGGGACATTATTGCAACTGGGAGAAGCCCAGATTGCCAAACACCACGGAATAAAATTTGATTAAGTTAATGGGTCCTAAGTAGGTATTAGCTGTTACAATTGATTCCAATAATAGGTATGGCAAAAGCGCCTGAACGCACGGAAATTGGTTCTAGTTTCTACAAGGTCCGTATAATAAACGACTCCGGATGTAACTTGTACACTATCCAACATAATATTGCGTTCATTCTGCCAAAGAACACACTCCCACAAGATGTGATGTGCGGACTGTTCATATTCACAGTTCGATGTAGAACACTGACACAAAGGGGAAGGAACAAGTTTAAAAGAATACAGTTTACTTTTAAAGTTGCCATGACCTGTGAGAAATTGGGCAACGCAGTGGTCAACCTCCAGCCATGTCTTAGCCAGCCGATCGCCAACGGATGGAAAGAATAGATGGAGGTGCCGGCCCTTGATGGAATTATCCCACCTACTTTGCCATTCGGATAAGAGGTCCTCCCAGACATCAGTTTGAGGTTTAAATAATCTAGAGATTTTATTAAAGTCGCGTTGTGTAACAAAATTAGTGTCCATGGCCTCCCGCCTCGCGGAGTAGTACATTGAAGCACGTCGCTGTACCTCAAGGTCGACTGGAAGTACACCTGCCAGTACCGGTAAGGCTTCAGTACTGACCGTTCTATACGCCTTGCATAAAAATATCAATGCCAAACGTTGGCTTTGAAGCAGTTTACGTCGTGCCGCCCCTATGCTGGCCCTATCGGCCCAAACAGGTGCACCGTAGCACATACATCCCAAGTAGGTAGCTCCATATATAGTTTTTAAAGTTAGGAATGATAGACCCCAAGTTGCTTTGGATATTCTAGTTAGGGCATAAAAGTTCCTTTTAGCTTTTTCACCAACTATTTTTATATGTTCTATAAATGAAAAATTCCTTTCTAAGATCATACCAAGGTAGCATACGGATTGCTGTTTTTTAATGGGAACGTTATTAAATTTAATAGTAGGCAATGATTTAAGATTACCCTTTGAATGAACGAACCTGTTCATAATAGTCGATGGGCCGTCGCCGCTATGGTATGCTTTAATAACCTCCGATTAAAACCTCCGATTTAAAAGGATCGGAACCGAAGTCGGAATCCAAGGTATGATATAATCGGAAGTTCCGACATAACGGAGTAGGAATCGAAGCTCCGTAACATAATCATCTAAGAAACAATAGTAATGAATATTGAAATAATTTTGTTTTCCGCGAATTAATTCAAACTTCCCCAAAACTTAGTATTTAAAAAAAAATTACAATACCATTTTCGACGGTATTATTATGAGCTATGCGACCGCGTGCTGCCTGCCCTGTCCCCTTCGCCCGCGCATGTATTACCTACCGCACATGTGTTAAGTTAGTTGCTAAACATCTCATAAGAAGCTAAATTTCGCCGCTGTCCTTAATGATACTAGTAGCTGAGGGGCTTCGGCCTCTGAATCGGAGCTCGTAGACTTCGGGTTCAAATCCCTGGCGATATAGTGTTTTTTCCTTTTTTTTTTTTGGAGTTTTAAAAAAAATAATGATGGCGTTGTCTAATGCTTTTTATTACATTTTATTGTTTTTTACTTTTTTTTTGGAGTTTAAAAAAAAAATGATGGCGTTGTCTAATGCTTTTTATTACATTTTATATAATTGGAATTTTCTTTTTCGTTTATTAAATCAATGGAAGAAATTTTTTTTTCCTATTTTTTGGAGATGCAACTTACCATAGTCGCACAAAAGTGTAGAACTCGAAACAATTGGGAAAGAAATGATGTTGTATATAAACAACAATAGTTTTTGTTGTAAATATATAATACCTGGAAGAACTTTTATTTTGCCTACTTTGTGGAGGTGTAAAGTACCAGGGTATCACAAAAACGTAGGAGAAGTCGAAACAATGAACTACAACTATAAGTACCTATGTACTTATTTATAATAAAATGTAAAACTAAATTGCACTCGTAATTTTATATTTAAATAACAGTTAATAATATTTTTTTATTATTATGTCGGTATGATCGAAAAACATTAGTCAAAAAATATTATTTAAAAAATTCGCTCGTTATGTATTTTTTGTTTTGAAAACATAGAGACACGCGATGTACCTAACAAAAAAAAATAGGCCGAGCAAAGCTCGGTCGCCAGGTACTATAGGTAAACACCCAAGACCCAGGCCAATCAGGAAAAGATCGTTTTCTATCATGACCTGGCCGGGGATCGAACCCGGGGCCTCCACGTCACAGGCAGGCGTGTTGACCGCTGCGCCACGGAGACCGACTATATATAGTACCAGCTGTGCCCTGCGGTTTCGCCCGTGTAAATTTCAATCAATCATTTATTTTGTCAATCGGACGACCCGTCTTACGGCGAGTTTCCACCCTTACGTTGCTAACACCACTACGATCGTATCGATATACTACCGCGTATGTTGAGGGCCTGGCACAATCTGCCAGCAGCGGTATTCCCGTCGGACTTCAATTTGAGTGTCTTCAGGGCTAAAGTGAATAGGCTCTTAATAAACTAGTGCGCTTTACCATCAGCGATTGCGTCACTGCTTACCATCAAGCGGGATTGCGGTCAAGCGCTAGTTTATAATTTATAAAAAAAAAATGTAGGAATGGTTACAAATATTATAGACAGATATGTGTACTATGTTTTGCTAATTTATATGGCATACACAATTAAAATAAACAATGTAATTAAGGTAGCGTTTCAACATAATATTTCGAGCAAAATAAATAATAATGAAATGTATTAACATCAATGATGTTCAAGTTAAACGTAGAAAGGATAAAATAGATATAATAAATTAAAGTTTAAAGATGCGCTAACGTATTCGGCCTGATATCGTGGTGGCCTAGTGGTTAAAACACCAGCCTCTCAAGTATGAAAGCGCGGGTTCGATTCCAAGTCAGGCAAGTACCAATGTAACTTTTCTAAAGTTATATGTACTTTCTAAGTATATCTTGGATACCAATGACTGAAGGTGAAGGAAAACATCTTGAGGAAACCTGGACTTTTAGTCTGAATTCGCCAACCCGCATTGAGCAAGCGTGGTGATTACGCTCAATCCTTCTCTGTATGAGAGGAGACCTGTGCCCAGCAGTGGGACGATAAAAAGGTTGATGATCATAATGTATTCGGGACCTTCAAATTTACTGAGGTGTTTTGTAACTTGCAGGTCAATTTCAGGTTGTATGTTGATGTGAACTGTAATTTACATATAGTAATGAATGCAAATAAGTAGGATTTAGAACACACAACCTGACCAGTAATCGTTGTGACCTAGTGGTTAAAACACCAGCCTTTCAAGTATGAGTATGCGGGTTCGATTCCAGGTCAGGTAAGTACCAATGTAACTTTTCTATCAACTTATATGAACATTCTAAGTATATTTCAGACACCAATGACTGATAACAAAGTGAAGGAAAACATCTTGAGGAAACCTGGACTTTAAGTCTGAAATTGCCAACTCGCATTGAGCAAGCGTGGTGATTACGCTCAATCCTTCTCAGTATGAGAGGAGACCTGTGCCCAGCAGTGGGACGATAGAAAGGTTGATGATGAACCTGACCATCCTAATTGGTAGGATTCTCAGTAAATGGTTTAGTTCACACTTAGATGTAACTACATTGCAGTTTTTGAATCTAAAAGTAGTTTAGTAAAACTTTTCATGTTTCAAATTTAAAAGTTTAATCAAGATAAGTGAAGTCAAGAGCTGGAAAATTTAAAACTGTTTCAGAGATCGTCTCCCCGATACTCGGGAGTCAGTGACTCTACATACAGATGGGTTTATTATCATAACTTCCACGACAGAGCTGAGTAGCACCTATGTACATTCACTGAATGCCGTATTTATAGACATTCGATAATGTTAAAATGGGGGGTTGATTCAGAATATTGAAGTTAATGACTTACGTATTGAACTCTAATACTCGTATACTAAAAAAAGGTAATAAGTTACCTTCGCTACCGACCTCTTCGTTACCCGCGACCTTTACCAGGTTGTTGGTCCACCATGTCGGGGGCTTATCCACGCTGCGTCTTTCATACCTGGTTGCCACTCGAGAACCCGATACATGTTTTTTATTTTCTTTTTAATAGTTATAAACTAGCGCTTGACCGCAATCCCGCCTGATGGTAAGCAGTGATGCGATCGTTGATGGTAAAGCGCGCTAGTTTATTAAGAGCCTATTCACTCAGAAAAACTGAGCGAATAGGAAGGAAGACGGCAGTTGAGCGAGGTGATGCAATGTTAAACCCAACCACACGACCAACGATGCTGCGCCAAAGGGAGATTGATCTGAAGACCCTTTACGACCAAACTCCCAACACAACAACATTTGGCGCATCGTACCCGGCACACATTGCAACACAACTGCTCAGACCCGTCCTCCGTACGGCTTCATCAGATATCATGCCAGAACACGACAAATCACTTGGCGACAAGACTTTGCCTGGTGGGTGGTAACTTCTGCCGGCGACCGATGTTCAATGATGTCAATTCACACGTAACAACTATACCATAGCCACAACCACACCACAACGACGCAACGTGGTCGGGCGTATATTTTGTATTTAAATTGAATATTACAATTTACACGTACCATATTTTGCCGCTGTTATCGACCACCTGTTTGTAATACGACCACATGGCAACCACATCGCGACGGCAACGCCACCACCGGCGGCGGCACCGCGGCCACATCGCCACGACCCGACGTCGTATTTTTAATTACACGAAGTCAACTGACGTTTACTGTGTTGCAGTGGCGAAGGGTGAAATTTTGACAAAGGGAAGCCGGTCCAAAAAAATAAACACTTAAACACTTACCTACTGCAGGATATCTTGGAGGAGGTCTTCAGATAAGAATAATATGAAAAGCCCCACCTTCACCATACAAAAAAGGACTGATGATTTGATAACAGTGTCTTTCAAGTATGATAAAAGCGGCTTTGTGAAAAGCCTTTTTCGACGTGCATCTCTATACCACACATGCATGCTTGTTAGTAAGTACTAAGTTAAGTACCTATTGTCAGGGAATAAGAGTCAAGAAAAAATAAAATAAAAAAATACAAAAATAATAAAGTGTTAAAAACCGAACCACACAAACACCGATCCAAAACCAACAAAAATATTAAGCAAAAATAAAGCAAATTATACACAATCACAACGTTATTTATATTCTAATGCAATGCGTCTGTTTTTTTTAACAAAATGAGCTAAAATGTTGTTATAAAAATTCGGATTACTTTTCATTTTATTAAGCAAATTTTTTTCAATTGACATCATAGCCAAATCGGACAATCTCTGCTCTTTTTGGCAGTTTCGCACATACGTGTGAATGCGTTTTAAAGCAGAAAATGACCGCTCAGCTGAAGCTACTGAAATGGGGAGGGTCAGAATTAAACTGCAAAGAGTCGAAACTTGAGAAAATGCGTCTTTCAAAGACGTATTCTGGAGCTGTAAAAAAAGCTCATAGGTGTCCAATTTATTTAACGACGCTGACGTAAATAAGTTCATTTTTCAACGGGGTAAAATCAAAAATTCCCGGAAAGTTCGCTGTCAAAGAGGAAACTTTTTCAGTTGGAAATGATTGGTTGTATTGAAGAGACTTTGATTTATTAAGTAAATCAATAAATACAAGCTGAGAAAAAGATCGGTACCTTTGAGTAATTTGAGCTTTGACTTTATCTATAATCGAGGAAAAAATACGCTTGTACGCCGTTTTGGGATCCGTGTCAGTATTTATTCGACGCCGTCGCCGCGGCGGCTCACAGATTTGTTCAATGCTGTGGAAAATGGTATCAAACGAATTAATAAACTCTTCCGAAATCCACCGTTCAAAAGAATCGATTTCGCGCTTTGCCACTTCAATGTCTACTTGCTTACTTTGAAGCAAAGCAAAAAGAACGTCTGTCTTTTCGAAAATGTCTTTGTGTAACAAGCACTCGGACATTGAAATTGATTCGCTGTCCCATGATTCCGGTGAATCTAAAATACAATTCAAAGTTTCGATCATGTCGGTTCTGCAGTTGAAAATTACGTTAATTATGCGCGAGTGATAATGCCATCGCGTTTCTGCTACCCCCGGCATACGACGATGAGCAACTTCTTTCAGAAGATTCGATCTTTTAGAAGATTTATTAAAAAAGCGTACGATACTGTTAATATGACCAAAAAAAGCTTTTAATTCGGGTACGAATTCAAGAGACCGACTCAAGACTAAGTTTAAAATGTGAGCATAGCATGGAATAAACATCGCCATGGGACAGATTTCACGAACTTTAGTTTGTACACCACCGTGCTCTCCAGACATAACTGCCGCACCATCGTAAGACTGGCCAATTAATTTATCTTTACAACGAAAGTCATCGAGAATACCGATTAACATGCTGGTCAAAATGTCGGCATTTCGACCACCACTTACGTCATAGAAGCCCAGAAAACGCTCTTCAATTCCACTGCTGGACAAGTACCGCAATATAACAGTCAACTGTTCCCTGTGACTGACGTCCGGTGTTTCGTCGATCATAACCGATACAAATGAAGCTGAATTTATTTCCGACTTTATCTCATCACGCATAGAAGACGCGATACAATGAATTAAGTCATTTTGGATGTCACTTGAAAGTCCTGAAAATACAGAATTTTGGGTCGAGGAACATTGCTCCAAATGAGAATCAAGGACTGTATCGTACTTGCACAAATAATTTAACGTTTCAATGTAATTTCCGCGATTATCCGAATCTGCTCTTTCATTGTGACCGCGAAATGATAATTCTTGCTTCCCCAAAAGAATGACCGTGTCAATAAAACGTTTCATTAACTCGCGATTACGGTCAACTTTTCTGTTATGTACATCAAAAGCGTTGGAAAAAAATGACTCGATTCTGCCATTATTTCCAAATTCGTGAAGTAACAAGCAGCTGCGGATGTGTTTTTCAGTCTGAATGTGTTTTTTGGCTGAGTTAGACAAATTATTAATATCCGTAAAACCCGTACTGCTCCAAACAGATTTCGAATCAGAAAATAACAAACACGGAAAACAAAACATTTTGTTCAGTTTGCAACTGCCTGTCATCCAAGTATATTTATCATATAACGACGCGTGAAAATGTTTAAAAAATCCATCTCGCCTTTTGCAATCAATAATCATAAGTGGGAGTGCTCGACCTAACTGAATAACATGCTTCTTGTATGCATAACTTAGTTTTGAAAATGAAGTTTCATTTGTAAGCAGGTAATCTGTTGAGCAGCACTCTATATGAATTAAAGCCATAATAACAAACAAAATCCACAGTATTTAACCAAATCTGCGATTAAATTACCTTACAGAATCCGTCACAGTTTAAATAACACAAATATTAAAAACAAACGAAAAACTCACGCATCAGTAGGTTAGGTATAGAGAAACATGTACTGACGATGAACTCAAACGCTCGTAGTGACGTGGTTAATTTGTCTCTTTCTAATGAGTAGAGGAGAGTACTATAAGCCGCCCGCGAGTAGCCTCATATTTATCAAGTTTTACCGACGGTTAGCGAGAAATAGAAAGAGATGGTCTGACACGCTCTCTCTTTTCGCCGTCGTTGACTGAGGTAAGCCGTGATTCCTCGAGTTTACTTTAATGTAAAGTACGAAAAAGTGAAGCGCTGATTAATTTACGACTATAAAATGAAATGTGATACTTAGGGTATTGCTAAGAATTACTATTGCTATTGTAAATCGCGCAGGCGTTTGATTAATAATACTTTGTTAATGAAATAGAATGTAAATACTTTTGTATGAATATGGAACTGATTTTTGAAAGGTAACCCGGTGGGAATCGGCTTGTATGGACTCTTCGCCACTGCTGTGTTGTCAGTTTTTGATAAAATAAAAATAGTGTTGTGACAAATTAAATGAAAGACAACGTAACCACATCGACATTTTGTCGGTACCACAACGCAACTGCAAAAAGCCGCTGCGAGACTATTCACACGTAACCACAGCTTGACCACATTTTGTCGCTGCGAAGTGATGTGGTTGTGGTACGTGTGAATTGATCGTTACATTTTTGATTCATTCAAACCAGTATGATTTGAGATAGGATGCGTACTCCCCAGAAGCACGCGTCCTCCTCAAAGGCAACTGCAGTTGTTAAAAAATATTCAATTGAAACTATTTTTTTTTGTCTAACAAATAACGTAGCCCCACACTAGGAATTTTGAATAGGAACCATTGAATCGCCGAAAGCACCTACCATCTTATCTCTTCACCACCTATGGTTTACTGGTAGAGAATGCCTAAGGCATTAAGTCCACCTCTGTACATTTCAAGTGCGAAAGATTAAATAAATCGGAAGAAAGAAGGCAGTTGAGCGAGGTGATGCAATGTTAAACCCAACAACACGACCAACGAAGAGGGAGACTGATCTGGAGACCTCCGCGACCAAACTTCCGACACAAAATTTGGCGCACCGTACCCGACATACATCGCAACACAACTGCTCAGACCCGTCCTCTGTACGGCTTCACCAGACATCATGCCGGAATACGAAGAATCGCTTGGCGGCAAGACTTTGTCTGGTGAGTGGCAACTTCAGCCAGCAGCCGATGTTATGGCCTACCACCGAGTAAAGTGCCATTAGTGTCGTCAAAGCGTAGTAGTTTGTAATTGTTGATAGTTCAATACTGGAGGAAGGCTAAAAGGGTAGCCTTTTTAACATCACGCTAGATCGTCAGGGGCCGAGCGGAGTTGGGTGGTAACTTCTGCCGGCCGCCGATGTTATGGCCTACATAAATCACCTGTCTAAAATGGTGACAGCGGTATTATCTTGAGTTGTTCACTTATTAAATAAAAAGGACATCTATGAGTGCGGCTATAACTAGAATAAACTCTCCTATCTAAACGACTATCGTTGGTAGAGTTTAGGATGTAGTGTAGAGCTCAATAGTACGTGCTCTAGATAGAGACTATTGTAATACGTTCGATCTTGTTCGTGGAGCGTCAGCAAAATTGATTTCATATTAGATAGTACAGTTTGTTATTTGCTCTAGTTTTGAGAGATAAATGTAACTGTTTATCTCATATAAGGTGTTTGTAGGTACACCGTTATTGAATTACTTCTTAGGGCCCTATATGTACACAGCTGCCAGGAACAAGGAACAACGTACGGAGGACGGGTCTGAGCAGTTGTGTTGCGATATGTGCTGGGTACGATGCACCAAATGTTGTTGTGTCGGGAGTTTGGTCGTGGAAGGTCTCCAGATCAATCTCCCTCTGGCGCAACATCACCAATGACTGATTATAAGGAGAAGGAAAACATCTTGAGGAAACCTGGACCTTAAGTCTGAAATCGCCAACCCGCATTAAGCAAGCGTGGTGATTACGCTCAATCCTTTTCTGTATGAGAGGAGACCTGTGCCCAGCAGTGGGACGATAAAAAGGTTGATTATGTGAGGTGACTTTTTACCTGGTCAATAGAGGTATACTAATGACGATCGAGGTTCACCAACTGATGGGTATTTAAGTTAATAATGCCTTAAACAAGTAATTCCGTAGCCCCATCGGGCATCGGTCCTACGGGCAATGTGTTACAATTCTTCGGGCTATAATTCCAATATAACTAAACTCAAATAGGCAATATCTCCTATCTATATAAAATTTTCCCGTCACAGTGTTTGTCCTCGACCTCCTCCAAAACAGCTGAACCGATTTTAATGAAATTTGGCATATACATTCGTTAAGTCTAAAAATAGGGTTTCATTTATTTTTTATATTACTACTATGCAGGTGAAATCGCTGGGCGCAGCTAGTGTACCAATAAAAATAATGACCCCTTTTCAACATCCGTTAACTAGTCTGCTATCGTTACAAGTGTTACATGACGTGAACTACATACACTAAACTTTGAGCTAACTGTCAATGTTACTAAAGGATCCCGTTATTATTACTATTAGTTAGTAGTTACAGCTAGAAATGTCTGATCTAGTATTGCTGAGGAAGCCGTGGTAGGTTTTAACGTTGGAGTTGGTTCTTCAAGACAATTGTTCTTATTATTTTTTTAATACTTTTAAACTAATACTTCATCCCGCCTGATGGTAAGCAGTAATGCAATCGTTGGTGGTAAAGCGCGCTAGTTTGTTTAGCCTATTCACTAAAAAAAAAACTTAGTGAATAGGAAGGGACACGGCAGTTGAACGAGGTGAGGCAATGTTAAACTCAACAACACGATCAACGTTGCTGCGCCACAGGGAGATTGATCTGGAGATCCTCCACGACCAAACTCCCGACACAACAACATTTGGCGCATCATAACCGGCATACATCGCAACACAACTGCTCAGACCCGTCCTCCGTATGCTTCACCAGACAACATGCATGCACACAGGCATAATACAAATTGCATATTTTTATTTCCTATTTTATACTTCACTAGCGACCCGCCCAGCTTAGCATGGGAGCAATGTTGATACTAATTACACTAAAGAAAAAATTTGAATGTTGTATTTAAAAACAGCGCGCGCCGCTCCCGGCCGGCCGGTACGTAAAGGCTTTGAAGACAGAATTTGAGTAGTTGTATTTCGATTTAAGCACACATAGGGATATAGGGACCGAGAAAGCGACTTTGTTTTATACTATATAGTGAAGAACACAAATCGATGGTCACACAGAATAAACGTGTCAAGTAAAGTCAAAAACGATAACTTTTAAGGAAAAAATAAAAACTATAAAACTTGAATAACTGTTGTTTGGTAGTATATATGGTCAAACAAATTATATCAAATTAAAGATAAAAAATATATTATTACATTAGATATATAGATACATTTTAGTTTAAACCGTTTTTCGACAATATACGAAACACCATTTTATTTTTATTGTTGTGAATTTCTATGACTAGATCACAGTAAACTTTCATTGTAGGGTCATTGGTGTAAAATAAACAATCCCATTAAATACTGTAGGAAGCAATGCAATACTTTAAATATAAATAAAAATATTTTAAAACTTTCATTGACACGTTAAAAATAAACATTGTATGCATTATTATTATTATTTTTTTTTATAAAATTATAAACTAGCGCTTGACCGCAATCCCGCCTGATGGTAAGCAGTTACGCAGTCGTTGGTGTTAAAGCGCACTAGTTTATTAAGAGCCTATTCACTCTAGGCTTGAAGACACTCAAATTGTAGTCCGACGGAAACACCTCCGCTGGCAAACTGTTCCAGTCCCTCGAAGTACGCGGTATAAAGGAGGAGGCGAAACGCTTCGTCCGGATCGCAATGGTGTTAACAACGTAAGGGTTTAAACTCACCGTACGACGGGTCGTCCGATGGTGGAATGGAGATGGGGGAATAGAAAACCGAAAGGCTGGCTACTCTACGCCTGTGCTCTAGGCTTTGGAGACCGTCTCGAGTTAAGTCAGGGTCACCAATCAGCCTCTTCGCCCGCCTCTCCACCGAATCCAAAGTGGTCAGGTGACACTTACCAGCACCAGCCCAAATGTGGCTGCAGTATTCCACACACTAACGGACCTGTGCTTTGTACAGCATTAGAAGCTGCCCTGGTGTGAAGTACCGCCGGACCTTTGCGATAACGCAAAGTTTCTTGGCAGCCACTTTGGCCTTGGACTCAATGAACCGCCCAAAGTATAGGTTCGAGGAAATCTCAACTCCCAAAAGCTGAAGGCGGTTGGTACACTCCAAGGATACATTTCGAAAAGTAGGAGCCAAGGTGAACGGGCTCCTTTTGGCGGTGGCTTCGGGGACCCAAAAAGCATTTAACAATAGCATATGCTTTTATACTTTTATAATTTCATGATTTTTTCCGAGAATAAACAAATCAATTGATATAATAGGCGTATTTTGAGTGAAAAAATTGCATAAGTCAATGAAACGAAAAATGCCAGAAAAAAAATTGTGTAAGAGCTTTTGCACGTTTATTCTGTGGGGTCATCGATATGTTTAGGAATTCTTAATACCATAGGGCCTTAGGCATTAAAAATTTTGTATCAGTTAACTTTTGGCTGATGCAGAAACAAACTATCCTGAAAATTTAGGATATTTCGTTTAAGGAAAATCGTTATTCCGTTCTAGTAAATACTTCTGTTTTGTGGGTGTGTCAATAAACATTTAAACTAATGTACACAAACAACTACTCCCGGAACAATTACCAGTACGCACTACAAATATTTGTTCCGTGCGGGAATTACTTGTTTAAGGCATTATTAACTTAAATACCCATCAGTTGGTGAACCTCGATAGTCATTAGTATACCTCTATTGACCAGGTAAAGAGTGACCTCACATCATCAACCTTTTCATCGTTCCACTGCTGGGCACAGGTCTCCTCTCATACAGAGAAGAATTGATCGTAATCACCACGCTTGCTCAATGCGGATTGGTGATTTCAGACTTAAGGTCCAGGTTTCCTCAAGATGTTTTCCTTCGCCTTGTTATCAGTCATTGGTGTCCAAGATAAACTTAGAAAATACATGTAACTTAGAGAAGTTACATTGGTACTTGCCTGACCTGGAATCGAACCCGCACATTCGTGCTTGAGAGGCTGGTGTTTTATTCACTAGGCCACCACAACTTCAAAATGCGTAAAGAGTGATTGACTGTTATATCCGCCAAACCGTCACGATAGATACACTTGGCAGACTATCATTAGAGATCACCTCTATTTCAAAATAAACAGTCAAATACAAAAATACATCTTTACAAACCCATAAATACTCCTAAATAAATACACCGTAAAGTCACCAGCAATACTGCCAGCCTACTCAATTAAAATACCTTGAAGATAGCGGACATTTCAAATAAATCGTCACAATTGGCACTGGGCTGGCACGAAGATAAAATTGATCAATTCAGTTAGAATTAGTATCATTTAATACAATGTTTGGTTTTTTGTATCAATTTCGCCTGACGTTAACTTTTTGACATTGTCATCCTAGTTTTTGAGTTGAAAGAAGTAAAAATTGGGTAATTTTTGGGTAGTTAGAATTAGTGGTTTTAAATGTAAAGGAGAGAGAATTGTTTTTTTTTGTGCCTCTAGGATCGCAGTAGTAGGTTTTGAATTAGCTATCCGGAAAAGTAACAATAAGAAACGCTGACAAAAATTTTAAGAATAAAATAGAATAGAATATTCTTTATTATGTACACTATATAGATTACAGAACAAAAATATAAAGATTTTACAAAGGGTGACACAATGGGCGGTCTTATCGCTAAGAGCTATCTTTTACAGACAACCTTTGAATGGAATACTAAGGGGAAGGAGAGAGAAATAGTGCTTTGTAATTTTAACAGACTACAGAAATAGAAGGAGGAGTTTCTCAGTTGGTTGGAATCTTTTTAGTATCTCAACTAGGTACTCGAATACAGTTATATCGGAATATACTTCCCAGGTGGTCCTATCGTCATTAGCTAAGTATCTGATGATGGGGTCCTGGAGGAATTGAGAAAAAGTCTTCAAAAATAAGAAGCATGATTTCAGTAATTTATAAATTTGTGGGTGTTCTTTACAAGTACTATGTAAAAGTAAAGTGAAATATAAATTTTGTTTTGGAAGTTCACGGCAAAAAATAAAACAAAATTAAAGTAATCTAGCAATTATACATTTTCTTTTCTTTAATTTCAGTGTTTTTTTTATTATTTTTCCGCCAGATAGTAAGCAGTGACGCAATCGTTGATAGTAAAGCGCACTAGTTTATTAAGAGACTATTCACTCTAGCATTGAAGACACTCTAATTGTAGTCCGACAGAAACACCGCCGCTGACAATTTTTTCCAGTCCGTCGATGTAAGCCGTATAAAAGAGGAGGCTAAACGTTTCGTCCGGATCGTAGTGGTGTTAACAACGTAAGGTTGGAAATTCGCCGTACCACGGGTCTTCCGACGGTGGAACAGAGATAAGGGAATTAAAACATGCAATTCCCTCGCCTCCAATTCACTCACCTAAATGCATCCTATAGAACACCGAAAGGCTGGCTACTTACACCCGTGCTCCTTTGGAGCCTCCCTGGCTATGGCGACCATTCCGACTAAAATCTGGGTCGCCAATCAGCACTTCGCACGACTCTCCACTGATTCCAAAGTGGCCAGAAGAGATTTTGCAGCACCAGCCCAAATGTGCTTTACAAATAAATAAAATTAATAGTCTAAAGTACTTGATTGAAT
Organism: Sesamia inferens; assembly: GCA_037179545.1. Taxonomy (NCBI): domain Eukaryota; kingdom Metazoa; phylum Arthropoda; class Insecta; order Lepidoptera; family Noctuidae; genus Sesamia; species Sesamia inferens. The sequence continues at coordinate 2,675,966 of CM073943.1, forward strand.
TTAAAAGAGTTTTCGTGGATTTTCATGTCCGTTCTTCTCCATAGGTACCTTAGGTCGGCTTTGGAATGGCAATAGAAGTTATTTTTCCATTCCAAAGCATAAAAGGTACCTCTCTTCCTGACTGACCGATCGTTTGACGATCCAAAAGTGCTTGTAATTGGTTTATTTCAAATAAATACTTTGACTTGACTTAGTTTGAAACAATTCCTTTTTCCAGATGTTTTTTGATGTGGAATTCGCGTATGGGTAAAACAAGAACCTGATGGATTGTTTGGATTGTAAATGAACTTGTTATATGAGCTGTTTGTTCTCTATTACCTAGTTCATTCATATTATAGTTTAAGATCCCATGAGCATATCTGGATTAAAAGTGTTATTTGATTTAATCTTGGTTATAAACTCCGTGTGCAGTAGAATTTCATTCAATTTGTTCAGAAGTTTTTTGTGTGAAAAATTAATAAATATATTTACAAACTCTGAAAATTTGAGTATTAACTTATAACGTGCAATATTGGCGGAATTCTAAATCATTGATCAGTTCCTTATATAAACATATATTTCATTATATTCAACAATACTCGTTATTTATCTCTTTTGGTGACCACACACTATAATTGTGGAGGCATGAGGAACACGGAGTAAAGTTCACTCATCCTCCGCAGAAAAGGGAGGATCCTCCGACGAGACGGGTGTTATGTCTGGCGGGCACTTGCCCAACGGTTAAAATTGGGAAGTTGTATAATGCTAGGTGCACGGTAAACTCTGATTGCGAGATGTAGAATTCGTGTGACGTCAGTATGACGCGTTGTTTTTTTCTGGCGTTTGTAGGCACCGCTACATAATAAACAATTCCAGTGTCCACATTTTTTGACGTGGCAAAGTCTTATAATTCGATGGACCCAGCTGCACGCACGAAAAAACATGACTCATGCGGCGTTACCTCGCGTTCCATTTAAGGCTTGAAGTGCAAGCGAGTGCGTGGAACGGGCGACAAAGAGAAACAATCGGTCTCCGCGTTCGGTAGCGTTCGACATCTGTCAAACGCTGCTGAACAGCCGACAGTCGCTGTACAATAACACATTTACATATTATCGTCAAGTATAAAGAGCAGTGAAAAGTGAATGTGTCCTATATCCATAGAAAATGTCTACTAAACAAATTAAATTAATGTATTCATTTGAAATATACAATAATTCCATCAGTATTTTCTTATGTCGTTGTCACGTTCAACTATAGCCAATGAACAGACTTTAAAGACAACCGACTTTTTTATTTTATTACATCTTAATCATAGCCATATTCCAAACACCGTCCTTTCAAAATTTTCCATTTAACTACCATTTCTGCCTTGTCACTTCCCAAAAACAAGGGTGATAATCTACGCATACAATTCCGTACATTTCCTCGCCCTTTCCATTCGCTACGTTAACGATCACTAACTCTGTCTTCTGTGAGTTCATTAGTGGCTGTTAGATGCTATATGCTTTTCTGTATTGATTCGTTTGCTATACATTAGATGTACGGTCGGCAGCAGGTCAAGATACCCGAAACTGGGTTGTATCCTAAAAATTAATTTAATGTCTATCAGATATATTTATCTATACTAATATATAAAGCTGAATAGTTTGTTTGTTTGAACGCGCTAATCTCAGGAACTACGGGTGCGATTTGAAAAATTCTTTTTGCATTGGATTAACGGGAATTCAGGAAGGCTTTAGGCTATATAACATCACGCTGCGACCAATAGGAGCGGAGAACTTAACGCGAACGAAGTCGCTGGCGACCGCTAAATATTGAACACGTATTTTTTATTTTTTCTTTCATTCAGATACTTAGGAAGATATATTGATTTGAAATGTCGCATGACGTCACGCCCCCACTCTGTAACTTTAATACGCTATATCTCAGTACTTTTTGGTAATTTCGACAAAATATTATTTTTTTTTTATTATCTATAAGACGGACTAATTATTTTTTTGTTTTTCATACATTGGATACATCCCTACTGTCAAATATTCGCAATCAACCCTGAGCCTTAATGCTCTAGAGATAAAGTCGAAAATCTAATAAAGAAATCTGACAGATTGTAGTTCCTTGATATGCTGTGGTCTGTACATCGTTTGGGGAATTGATAGAATTTTTGAAGAAGCAATTCGAGGACGAGATACGTCAATTTGTCTGGACTTAATAATTTGCAGTTAAAAATTAAATGGCTCCAGAGCCGTCTGGTATATTTGACCGAATATTTTCGGATTCTCCTAAGGAACTACGAATCAGTACCTTGCATCTAACCTACGTTAATTGGCCAAAATTATTAACAAATAAGAATGTATGTATGTGTGTGTGATTGCACGGTTAGCGCAGTGGTTAAGAGGGGACTCTAGCGCCGGAATTTGAGAAATGGGTATTTGAAGAAACTATTACCGTCGCGCCGCTTTTAACCTTTCCCCGCAACGTGCGAAAGGGACAGTTGCAACTCAGACTGATTTTACCTACAAAGACGTTGACCAAAAGATGTTTCGTATTCCGCTGTTTTCTTTTTCAAAACACGACAGATCTCAATTATTTAGATATCAAAATTTTGAGGAAAAGTATACCTATGCTTCTATTATTTTCTTTTTGTCAAAAACTTATCACGTTTGTCTAATAGTCATCTGAACGTCGCGGTAAAATGGGTTATTTTTCGCGATTTTGAAGTATCGTATTTCTTTTATTAATTAAGTTTTAAAAAAATCAAATAATAGGGGCGCGTATAATGAAGGTGTGAAATTGTAGAAAAAAAAATCATTGCTCTAAAAACGTTATCCAGGAAGAAAACAGCGGAATACGTTTGTATGGAGAAAACACCACTAGAGTCCTTTCTTAAGCTATTCACTGCTGCGCTGCGTGTCGCAGGCTCGATTCCCGCACGGAACAAATATTTGTATGACCTATAAGTAGTTGTTCCAGGTCTGGCTGTGGAGACTATATTATAACCTTTTCTTGACATTTCTTGTATAGAATCCCCGCTTAAATATTTATTTTATTCTCTATTTAGTAATAGTTATCATATCGGCGACAGAAATAATAATAATAATATTTTATTGATATGAAAACACACACAATAGTATACACAGATAAACTAAATGGTACAGAAATCCGTATACAGATATTGTGAGCCCTGCCTCTTAAACTAGGCAGTAAGGTTAAATATACCGATTGTGTAAATTTATTCAATTCTCCAGCTAGCACGGTTTATTTGATACAGCCTAATGACAGACATACAGACAAACTTTGATTGTGGAGACTTATTAACAGGTTTTTTTATCTTTTGGGTAAGTATGCTTATTAAAAGTCAGATTCTTATCTGACTTTTTGGCCGCTTGGCTAAAAGCCTATTTCAGCATCATGCTGCGTTATTTAAAAAAATGGTATAAAAGATTAATGTTGAATAAATTTTAAATATATTCATAGAATTAGGAGCATCCTTCACATCCACAATCAAAATAAGGTCACCTCCAATGTCGGGTAGTAACATCTAAACAATAGCTATAAAGTCTATGCGCATAATTTACTTTATACTCAATATAATACTAATAATGTCGGCACGATTAGTATAGTGGTTAAATGTTTGACTGCTGCGCTGCGTGTCCCGGGTTCGATTCCCGCCCGGAACAAACATTTGTATGGCCTACAATTAGTTGTTCCGGGTCTTGCTGTTTTTGTATGTGTTTATTAAAAAAGAAAAAAAAAATACACTGAAACTTACCAGAATGTGGCACAGCTGGTGGTATTGCCCAGTTGGCGGTTGGCTATATTGCCCTAAGATCGGAGGTCAATTGATGCGCTGTCGAACAGTATATTTAGCTATAAAGGTCCATTATGTAAATAGAATAGAAAGTGCTACGTAAACATATTGCCAATGGGGAGGGCATTTCAGAAGGTCAAAATCGAACAGACTGGTTATAACTTCTGTGATGAGAGGAAGATTCATCAAAAAATAATTATTTATTTTAAGTTGAAATTATAATGTTGACGGGGAAGAAATCTCAGCTCTGTTCTGTAAAAGTCTTGTCAATCTCTAGCCTCAGGAGCTGAATGGCAGGTCAATTTAAGCTCACTTTTCAAGCTCATTTTTAACGTGAACATTTTATCAAATTAGATCGGATAATGCTTGATTAAATGTCGTAGGTAATAATTTACCCTAACTAATAGTATAAATGTGAAAGTAAGTTTGTTACCTTTTCACTCCTAAAACAATGCATTTCAAGATGATTTGCATTTTTGAAATTTTTATATATACTGTCCGGTGTACGGAAACGGATACAGGGCACCTTTTGCTCCAAAAATCGGTAGTCTGTAAAGTCGGTTCATTTACGATATTTGAACGTCACAACGTCATAAGAAAACACTGATGTAATGGTTGCATTTTTCAAAAATTTATAGCCGCAATTGTCGTTGCTATAAACAATTGACACATTCAGTTTTCACTGCACTTCATACTTGACGAAAATTTGTAACTGTATTTCTGTATAGCAGCTGTCCACGCGGACGCATCGCTCACTCAAGTAGGAGAGGGACAGATGTGGAACGCTGCCAAACGCGAAGGCCGATTATGCTTCTTTGTCGCTCGTTCCGCGCTCTCGCTAGCTTTTTAAGCCTTAAATGGAACGGGGTAACGCCATATGAGTCATGTTTTATCGTGCCTGCAGCCGGCTCCATTGAATTATAAGACATTTTCACGTCAAAAAGTGCTGTTTCTGAGCTAAACAACAGTAACTTACGCACACAAATTTTTAACCAACTTCTATGCTCATATTAATGATTACAGATGTTTGATTATAACTCAATTCCACATCTTTGTAGGTGTGGACAGAGAAGAAGTTGGATCATCTTAATTTTACGATAAAATAATTAAATATCAAGTTACAAACTACACAATTTATATTCTATGTATATTTATGATCAACAATTGTATCACTACAGACACTAGTTTATATCATTAAATTCAAGAAGATGGCGCCACTTGTCATTCGAATCATGATTTAATTATGTTAGAAATTTTCGCGGATGGCTGAAGTTGTGTTTTCGTTTTTATCTATTTTTTTTTTAAATAATTGGTAATAAATAAATATATACGGACAAATCACTCAATCATCAAATAAATGTTATATGCATTAAATACACAATATAACACTAATATATGATTTACTGAAGGTCATTTTTCATATTTCAAAACCTTTAATAAAATGGAGTTGGACAAGCAAATGTCAAAAACATAGGCTGCAATCGTTCTTAAAATTACGAGAATTATTCATCCGGGATAAATAAATAAAGCTTGCAAATTAAACAAAAAATGTAAATCTTACACTTTTTTTTCCTTTAGAGATACATTACTACCAAACAAACACACAACCACACCTTAACTAAGTTTACCTAACTCAGCTATAACTGTATATCTAAACACCAACGTTGACATATCAAATACTTTTTTCTAATTAACCTTCTGTAAATATAAATACTCCGTCCCCTCACATCTCCGATAGAGCCCTTCTCGTAGCACCGTAGCACCGTCGTAGCTACGTCGTAGCTAGGTAGCTGCTACGGCGTAACGCATACATAATATATCATTCAGCAGTTTTTAGTGGTCCTTAGTGAAATGAGAGAGCTCCATATCTTTGTTTGCTTTTAGAAGAATATGTTTACTGTTTTTTGTGCTTTTCCTGTGATTTATGAGAATGTAGGTTAATTTCAAGTAAGGAAAGACAAAGAAAAGGTAGATTATATTTTCGGCAGTTGTATGTTTCAATCTAAGACAAAATATGTAATTTTTAAGGGAAGAATATTATCGTTTGAACTGAATGGTTTTTCTTTTTTTTGGCGATTAGAAACGGCAATGGTTTGGTACAAAGATGTTCATAGTAGTATCATAAAATATCCTCAAAGCACTCCCATCAATTCTAGCCACCCCCTTTTACAAAGCAACGTGAACATTCTTACGCAGAAACGTATTACTTGTCACGTTCCAACTTAAAGCACTGTTTACATTGTACTAAAACACTTAAATACAATGTACAGGGTCTCTTACTTGCTATGAATGTTTTATTTGTATTTTACATTGCTTTAAAATCGTCTCGTTTTAAACAATGTCTTTGTAATAAAAATCCTTAGAATAGCCAAGTATTGGGACCTATCCTCTTTTCACTATTAGAACATAGATCTACTGTGACCATCTGTAGAACAAGTGGGCCATAATAATTAAATTATAAACTAGTCCTTGACTGCAATCCAATTCGGCACTGGTGCAGCTACACAGGAGCTAAACTTAGTATACGGGAACACTGTTGGAGCTGCTGAACCTTGGACATAACTATCTTTGCATTGAGTAGATTCAATGTCTTAGTATTGTATAATTGCATGGCACACGTGTCAGCACAATTTACTTGCTGCAAAGCATCTGTTTGTTGGGTTAGTCTTTTTTTAGTGTTGTTTTTTTTTGTGTGTGACGCTCTTAACGTACAATATATTTCTGCATCGTTCTCACAGGGTTGATTTCAACATGAATGATGTTATCAAATATTTGTATCAATAGCTTGATAATTTAAAAGAGTGTCCATGGAGTTTCTTGCCCGTTCTTCTCCATAGGTACCTACTCTTTGGATAGGGCGACTTGCTTCACCTTACTGACTGACTTGTTGTGAATTGTTGATGGTAAAGCACGCTAGTTTATTAAGCCAATTCACTAAAAAAACTGAGTGAATAGGAACGAAGACGGCATTTGAGCAATATTAAAGAAGGTGATGCAATGTTAAACCAACCAACACGACCAACGATGCTGCGCCAGAGGGAGATTGATCTATAGACCCTCCACGACCAAAATCTCGACAAAACAACATTTGGCGCATCGTATCCGACACACATCGCAACACAACTGCTCAGATCCATCTTCCGTACGGCTTCACCAGACATCATGCCGGAACACGACGAACCGCTTGGCGGTAAGACTTTGTCTGGTGGGTGGTAACTTCTGCCGGCGGCCGATAGCCGATGTTACGGCCTACCACCGAGAAAACTTAAGGAGCTTTAGGATTTGGCAAACACTACAAAAGCCCAGAAAAGGAAAATTAGCCGTTTAGTAAACCGCCTGGCCCTTGGAAGTATGTAATGCTCGCTTCACTTTGCTCTCTCGGCTTCCGCAGACGCATATGATCACAGTTCTAACCTAACCCATTTAGTCAGGGTGCCCTGGCTTAGTTACTCCGACAAATTTTGCTAACCCGCCATTTAGTTAAAATACTAGGTGGTTAACTAAGCTGCTTATGAAACTATTTCACCGGGATTGATAAATTATAGTCTGATTAATCATAAATATACATACGTAATAAGTATGTTTAAGTATAATAACAAAAAAAAGTTGATAACTTAAACATCAATTTTTAAACGTCAATGAAAGAACATGAATATAAATTACCCAATCATGATATGATGAATATTGACAGTTGTTATAATGATGCTTTTCATTGGACTTCACTCCGCAATATATTGCGCTCATAAGAACTTTAAAAATGTTAATTTCTGAACCAATATGGAGCTGAAATTAATCGGGTGCCAAAACCAACCAAAACTGATAAACAGAATAAAGAAAAAATGAAGTTTTTGATGTACAAAGTTATTAAACTTACAGCCAGAACTTAAATTATTGATAACAGCGCCTTTTTAACCTGTTCAATATAAAAGAGTGTCCATGGAGTTTCTTGCCCGTTCTTCTCCATAGGTACCTACTCTTTGGAATGGGCGACTAGCTTTACCTTACTAACTGACCAACCTTCTGACAATTTAAAAGTGCCTGTAACTGGTTTATCCTTACTAATATTATAAATCGGAAAGTGAGTTTGTTTGTTTGTTCCGCTTTCACGCCGTAACTACTGAACCGATTGCTTTGGAATTTTGCAGACGTTAAGTTAGAAGTCCGAATTAAATAATAGGGTACTTTTTATCTTGATAAAATTTGATATTCCCGAGGGAAATCTAAAAAGCGCGGTATAACTGAAGTTATATCGAAGTCGCGGGCGGAAAGCTAGTTTAAAATAAATGCTTTGATTTTGATTTCATATGATACATACAGTAATTCTGGAACCCTATCATAGAAAATAAATAATCAGTTTAATTATGTCAAATTAAGATACTCCATAAATAGTTAAGACGCAATTTAAAATATCCCAACTAAACATACGTCAGGCGCGTAATTTATCAAAACTAAACTAACATTTTTTATTTCTGTCCTTTTCATAATGAAATATAAAGAAAACGATGCATTGGACGGTTGGTGTAGTGTCGGTGATGATAGTTGCACATAGGGCTGATCCCGGTTCCTCTTAAAACACCAATTCTGGAACCCCTTGCGCGACGCCAGTAAGGCACTCCCTGGGGAGATTCTAAGAGGGCCTCCCTTAAGCCTCCCTATAAACGGTAGTACGTGACCACCGTAGAACCTACCATCTAAGATCACATTGTACAATGATATTTGTATTCTGAACACTATAAATGAAAGACACAGTAATATAATAATGACAATAATAGTTTATTGATCACTCCAAGAATTATAATTTTTTCTTAGTCTATGTACAAAATCATGGCAATGAATATATACCTATTTATAAAAGATAATATTGACGACAGATACATGTACACTAGCGGCCGCCAGCGACTTCGTTCGCGTGGACTTAGTTATACTCCGCTCCAATTGGTCGCGGCGTGATGTTATATAGCCTAAAACCCCCCTGGATTAATGGGCTATCCAACGCAAAAAGATTTTTTCAAATCGAAACAGAGTTTTTCATATTGCGCGTTCAAACAAACAAACTCGGTGGTAGGCCATAACTTCGGCCGCCGGCAGAAGTTACCACTCACCAGACAAAGTCTTGCCGCCAAGCGATTTGTCATGTTCCGGCATGATGTCTGGTGAAGCCGTACAGAAGACGGGTCTGAGCAGTTGTATTGCGATGTGTGCCGGGTACGATGCGCCAAATGTTGTTGTGTTGGGAGTTTGGTCGTGGAGGGTCTTCAGATCAATCTCCCTTTGGCGCAGCATCGTTGGTCGTGTTGTAGGGTTTAACATTGCATCACCTCGCTCAACTGCCGTCTTCCTTCCTATTCGCTCAGTTTTTCTGAGTGAATAGGCTCTTAATAAACTAGCGCGCTTTACCATCAACGATCGCATCACTGTTTACCATCAGGCGGGATTACGGTCAAGCGCTAGTTTATAATTATTAAAAAAAAAAAACTCTTCAGGTTTATATATTAGTATAGATTTGATTTAACGAACGGTGACACATGGGCGGTATTATCGCTGAAAGCGATCTTATTAAAAACAACCTTTGGATGAATGAAAAAAGGAAAAGGGAGTGAAACACTGTAGATAATCTGGGGTATACTACTTAAATAACATAATAACCAAAATGAAAGGCGTTGCCTATATTACTCAATAAGTAAGTAATTAGTTATAAACAAATTCTCTATATAAAACTGCCAATATTTTAGACTCTAGACTACAAAACCAACATCCAACACACATCTAACTTTAAACAAAGACAATTTTCCATTTTCGTTCTGGCATAGACAAAACCCCTTTCTTCGTTTTTATTTTATTTATAGTTTAAGAGGGAACTAACGAATTGTACACACTGGGAACGAACAATCGTATTTTTATTTTTTTCAGTTCACAATTAGTGAGTGACTGGTAAAGCGTGTTGTTATTTTTGTTGAACTTCTGTGTCTTACGGGGCGTAATTGGTCAAAAGCTAAAACATGAACTTAACTCGAAGGAAAAATCTTGGTATTATTTGACATAGGTTATGTGGCGTCCTGTGTGATACCGGCAACCCATATCCTCCCGTGGGTGTCGTAAGAGGCCACTAAGGGAACTCTAACCAGGGAAGTGAGCAGCAGCGCTTCTTCAGTGGAATAACAAATTACTGCAATCCCCAACCTGCCTGCCAAGCATGGGGATTATGGCAATGCCCCCCAATGGAAAGAAAGTCTTGCGGGAGGCCTCTGCCCAGCAGTGGACCTCTAAGGCTGAGAAGATGTAGCGTTGAAGGTTTTTAGTTTCATATTGTAGCAGTACCTACAAACGCCACAAAATTAACGACACGTCATACTGACGTCACACGAATTCTACATCTCGCAATCAGAGTTTACCGTGCAATTAGCATACACACAACTTCCCAATTTCAAACATTGGGCAAGTGCCCACCAGGCATAATACCAGTGTGGTCGGAGGATCCTCCCTTTTCTACGGAGGATGAGTGAACTTTACTCCCTGTTCCTCATGCCTCCAACATGATGGACATCAGCGCAGCCTTCGTGCAACCACTTCAGCGTGACGCCATCACTCCCGCAAGCTTCATCGCCGCCCACGGCTTCAAGGGGTATACTGGTCAGTATACCCCTTGAAGCCGTGGTACTCGTGGTCACGAGTATGCAGCGACCGCGTATACCTATAAAATACAAGTGAGCGAGTTTCAGTCGGATAGTCTGGTCTTCCGTAGTCAATCGCATTTTGAAGCTGTTACTGTTTAATATTGTTGTTTGCATCACTTTAAATATATTTTACTGCATACATTAAGATGAGAACTTGCATTGTTACGCTATTAACAAAACATTACGTCTCTTTGCCCTATAGGTTAGGTACAAACGAATCAGCAACATGCCTCTAGATTAAAGAACACTACAAAACATCCCAACTGAAGTATTTTTTTTAAAATAATTATAAACTAGTGCTTGACCGCAATCCTGCCTGATGGTAAGCAGTGATGCAATCGTTGATGGTAAAGCGCGCTAGTTTATTTAGCCTATTCACTAAAAGAAAACTTAGTGAATAGGAAGAGAGACGGCAGTTGAGCGAGGTGATGCAATGTTAAAATCAACAACACGATCAACGATGCTGCGCTAGAGGGAGATTGATCTGGAGATCCTCCACGACCGAACTCCCGACGTAACAACATTTGGCGCATCATAACCAGCACACATCGCAACACAACTTCTCAGACCCGTCCTCCATACGGCTTCACCAGACATCATGCCCCGGAACACGTCGAATCGCTTGGCGGCAAGACTTTATCTGGTGGGTGGTAACTTCTGCCGGCAGCCGATGTTATGGCCTACCACCGAGAAATTACACAGTAAAAACACAACTTTTTTACTATTATGTATTATTATTTTTTTTTTTTTTGTTTACATGCATACACACAGTTACACACGTAGGAGGGTCTAATGTTGTAAACCATTCTGAATAAATTACTTTCACAATGCGTATTAATTCAGTAACACGCGTATAATAATTTATAAGTCCCATGAACCCGCAAATATATTTTTTTACCCTGCCTGCCCTATCTTGGGCAAAGGCACAAACCTTGACCGCAATAAATTTCCACTATTTTTCTCTCCAACGTTTAATTACAGCACCAGAATACCCACAACTAATATAAAACCGATCTCATTGTGTCTTCAACCGAGGCCACGTTCCAATGCTTTTTATTTCTGTCGATTGAAATTTATTTGACGCATCTTTATCTCGACAGTCGACATTAACGCCAAGTTTTATCGACAATAGCTTATCGACTTGCCCACGCTCTAGTGTTGACATAATTATGGCATTTAATGTTTTATTTCTTTACTTTTCTTGTTTTATTTTTTATTGATAATTTTATTTGGATTTAGTATCACTTAAATGGTAATTGTTGGGGTACGCTGACAAAAAACAAAACAACATTATTTAAAGCTTGTAAATAAAGTGATTCTAAGGCTAGAGTGAATGTGCTCGTAATAAATTATTGCTCTTTACCATCAACGATTGCATGACTGCTTACCACCAGGTGGTATTCTGGTTACCCAGAAGTTTATAAAATTTTAAAAAATGTCTCATCATCTGCCATGCATTTTCCGACTATGTTGGCAACGGCTTCCACTCAGTCTAACCAGATGCACCTTCAAAGCCCAACAACTTTACTCCTTGTTCCTCATACCTCCACAGAACTTTTAAGCACAATGACAATGGAATGGTGTTGGAATTACTTTATAAAAATATCAGACTATTTTATATTATTATCTGGCCACGGCCATAGAAGTCCACTGCTGGACAGAGGCCTCCCCCAAGGCTTTCCACGATGGCCGGTTTTGTGCTACCCGTATCCATCGGCATCCCGCGACCTTCACCAGGTTATCGGTCCACCTTATTGGGGGCCTTCCTACGCTGTGTCTTCCGGTACGTCACCGCCACTCCAGAACCTTACTGCCCCATCGGCCATCGGTTCTATGAACAATGTGCTCCACCTCATCGTTATCAACCTTTTTTTTATCGTCCCACTGCTGGGCACAGGTTTCTTCTTATACAGAGAAGGATTGAGCGTAATCACCACGCTTGCTCAATGCGGGGTGGCGATTTCAGACTTAAAGTCCAGGATAAAGATGTTTTCCTTCACCTTCAGTCATTGGTGTCCAAGATATACTTAGAAAGTACATATAACTTTAGAAAAGTTACATTGGTACTTGCCTGACCTGAAATCGAGCCCGCGCACTCATACTTGAGAGGCTGGTGTTTTAACCACTAGGCCACCACGACTTATGTGCTCCGCCTACTTACACTTAATTTTAGCGACTCGAAGAGCTATGTCGGTGACTTTGATTCTTCTGCCTGCTACTAAATTGATTATATTACTATAAGTGGGCATGAATTTATTATTTTTCATTTTGTCTAAAAATCTTTTGTACAGCGTGAAAATTGGCAGCCCTTATTTCAGTGAAAAGCAATTTGACTGCGTCCTAATGTCTGGTGACTTTTTGTCATGAACTAAGCGTTAATAAGCATTATTTTTAAGGGAAAAGAACCCCTTTTAAAACATAAAACCGTCGTCAAAAAGTAACATACCAAACAAAAACCCTGAAGTCTGAGTCTATGGTCGAGTTTACAACCCTTTTTTAATCTAAAGTCAGTAAAAAGTTTACTTGTGATGTGAAGATATTTTTTATGTTGTACGTTAATAAACCAGAAGGGAGGTAATTATAGAAACCTGAAACAACAAGAGGCTTTCAAATTCATTGCTGATTAATTTAAGAAAACGTTCTAATGCGTATGTGAATAGTTCTACAATATGTAAAGAAAACCCTGTCCGACCCGTCAAGATATTGTTAGGTATCGATAACTGATTCTACTAATGACTACAAAACCGGGCTTAAGTTAAAAAAAATCGCCTAAAAATAAATATTATTTCGCAAAAAGCGGGAACTTAATAGTACATGTGCGTTAGGCAATACATACGCGGGCGAAGGGGGGCAGGGCACGCGGCACGTGGTATCTCTCATAATAATACCGTTAAAAAAGGTGTTGTCACATAAAAAATAATGCCAAATTTTGGGGAAGCTGGAATTAATTCGTTGAAAAAATATTATTTCAAAATTCATCACTATTGTTAATATGATGATTTTGTAAAATTTCATATTTTATTTGGTCATGTGATTTCCTAACCTTTATTATCCTTACAGGTCGGACGGGGTTTTTTTTACATATTGTACAGTTCGAATTCCAGTCTAAATGAACTCAGAGTAAAGTACTAATGTTTACACTCCAGCCGTTGATACTGCGTGGCTGACATCTGTCTGTGTGACAGTTGTAGGAACCAATGAAGAACGAATTCGTAAAACACGCATTCTCATTGCGGCCCTACTTTAACGGAGTGTGCTGTTACATTGCCGGTGTTAAGACCGTTCTTTTAGTAAACCGACCAAGTGCGAGTCGGACTCACGCACGAAGGGTCCTGTACAATTATTTTTAAAAACGACAAAAAATTCACGGTCGCCATCATTAAACATTTTTTTTTATTTTTAATATTTGTTGTTATGGAGGCAACAGAAATACATAATCTCTGAAAATTTCAACTGTCTAGCTATTACGGTTCAAGAGATACAGCCTGGTGACAGACGGACGGACGAACAGACGGAGAGCGAAGTCATGAACAGGGTTCCGTTTTACCTTTTAGATACGAAAGCTCAAAAACGTTGCTTTTTACTGACCACAACTAACCTGTTTGAAAGCTAACATTGAATAAGTAATTTATAGTTATACAAGTTTGCCAGTAAGCTTTTATAGAACGGAGTTTTCTGGGTATCAAATTAACAGATTCGGTAAGGAATACTACCATCCGTTTCATGACAAAAATAACTAGTGTCATTTTAAAATGTAATTGGACTGGACGTGGACGCGTCTGTCGCATGTCATACGTACATTCCTGCAGCCCTTATCTTGGATTTTCATTTTGATCACAATAATTATCGGCTATAAAAATTACACGCATGACAAAAATGTGCACCCTCGAAAACCATGGACACTATCACTCTATCTACCTCTTTCATAAAAAGTTGCATAGAGAGGGACAAAGCGCTTTTTAGAAATGTGTCCAAAGGCGAGTGACTGCCTAATTTTTAATATTGTGATTTGTTTTGTAGCAGATATCAATTGTCGGTAAATTGCTCTATTTTTTTTAAGTCTATTAATCGATTGGTATTCGGATATATTATGATTTTTATTAAGAGAGGGTAACACCGACTGGAGTTTGCCATAGCGAGCGACCGTTAGCGCGGGCATTCTTTGTTCAAGCTTCGGTCGAGCGTGTTGGTCATTCTCAAAACCAGTGGTTATTTTCTGTTTTAATCTCAGATTGTCATTGTAATTCCTTAATATTAAATCGATCTAAGTGTTTGTACAGTTAAAGAATCGAACACTACACTATAGTTATTTTTCAACGTTTTCACGAAATACCGCCAACAATGGATGCTCATGCGGATGAGAACACACCTCAACTATCCAGAACTTCGCTCCGCCCGCCTGACGTCAAAACACGTCTAGTTCTCCAATTTAAAACTACTGCAATACTACTTACTCCGTAAATGAACGCTCAGAGATAGCTGACATACAAAACACAAACATAATCCCTTCACTTTTAATAAATGACCATTAAAGAACAGACAGAAAACAGGTAAACTTTTTATTTACAATATTACATTGCGGCGTTTTGATTCTCCACCTTTCATAATTAATTTTACTTGATGAGGAAGCGACACGTTTTCGCTTTTTGACAGGAATTATATAACGGGACTATTCACGGTTCTGGTAAAGAATTATATTTATTATCTGTGTTGTTTTCATTTTAATGGAGACAGTAACAGGGTAATTTGCTTGTTACGACAAAAAAGGCATAAATGAAACAGTTCAACAACATACATTGTGTTATTTTTACGTTTTCTGTGTAGACGACGAATTTTTCAAATACATTTTCTGTATTCCTAATGAAAGTAGGATAGATCAGGTTAAAGAATGCATGAGAAATTCTATAACTCTTAGCAATCAACAATGTTAAAAATTTGTGTTATGTACAGACATGGTGCGGTTTGATAGTTAGATAGTTTTTAGTTATTGTCGACCTGCATCATGTATGCAGAGGTGCATGGTCTTAATTACAACTCAAAACGAGAACTAAACCGAATGAACTAAGGTCTTACTTTTGAGTAAGTCCTTGGTGATCAGTGCGCCTAAACAAGGGTCTCGTCATGTAACTTTGGTAGTTAAAGTTGTCGATATGTTTAAGGGCCTGAGCCACGCTGTCATTAAGGTGCTTGACACACGGCAACGTGCACCGCCTCGGTATGCGCTTAAAGCGCTAATATTGCATTGACCTCTATAAATCTGTTGATGCCTAACACATATGCACCGCCCGACCGCGTGGTTGAATGGTACTTTCGCCGCCACCGGCCCTCCGCGCGGCCGTCCGCGCGATTTAGCGGCGCCTCACACACTGGGCGCCGCATAACCGTGCGGATCATCGTTTGTGAAGGACGAAGATCAGAAGATTCTTGCCAGTCAGAAAAAACCAGTCACAACCGTGTTAAATCCATCCGCGCGGACGGTGCGTAAACCGCCTTACCGTACGGAGCACAGCTACGAAATCCGTTTTACTCGGCCCTCCGCGGCAGTCCGCGGGCCTTTAATGACGGAATGTTGATGACAAATGGCGTGAACGTAAGGCGTTGGCAGCGAGGGGCAACATGCTTGCCCGCAAGTTCGCTTAATGCACGGTAGACGTTAATTTGAGTTTAGGTGTTCTGTCCGTCTCGACCAGTCTCTGAGTGTCATAAAACAGCCGAGTCTACAACGTCTTGCATGTGCAATATAACAGAATCTTCAAGATGCATTGTATTTCGTTAAGTATGTTGACGGAAGCACATACCTACGGATGGCTTTCATGCCATTATGTGAAAATATACAGCATCTTTACTGCACTTTTTATGTAAAAGTCATAATGGTATCCAGAATTTATTTAGAGAGACCAGACCGCCTCATGCAAAGGCATTTGGAGGTGGGCAAGTGGAGTTGACTTTAGGTTTAATACGGTAAAGAAAATCAGAGATAAGCGCATTTTTTTAGTAAATTAATGCTAAAGATCTAAGTATGTCTAAAGTAAATATTTTTTATTTAATTTTATTATTTCTTTAAACGTGAGAAATTCCTAGCATAAACTTTGTTTTTATTGTATGTTACCGAATACGAGACTAGTAGCGACAAATAGAAATTTTGATTCTTTGAAGTGTTCAAAATAGCGATCGGAGAAGTATATAAACATCAATGCCAAATTTATCGTTCAACTTTTACATATTCACTTATACCAAATACTTAGGGGCATATAACACTCCCAATATAAGTCGCAAATTTGCCACCATTCTATTGAAAAACTATCCGAACCTCGTCCTTCAAGTTTGAGTGACAATCGAATCATTAGTTATTACGAAGAATCACTATTAGGTTTGGGGAACTGCGTTGAAAAAATACAGAGATATCTTTGATATTCTATTTGTGAAATGAAATCTATACTAATATATAAAGCTGAAGAGTTTGTTTGATTGTTTGTATGTTTGTTTGAATGCGCTAATCTCAGGAACTACTAGTCCGATTTGAAAAATTCTTTTTGCGTTGGATAGCCCATTAATCCAGAAAGGCTCCAGGCTGTAACATCACGCCGCGACCAATAGAAGCGGAGCCTATAAAAATAAACATATCGAAACCTACGCGGGTGAAACTGCACGCGGCAGCTAGTGTTTATATATAACGGAGCGTGACTGGTTAATTTTGAATATTGTGATTTGTTTTGTATCAGTATCAATTGTCCGTAAATTGCTCTATTTTTTTAAGTCGTTTAATCCATCGATATTCGGATAAATTGTGATTTTTATTAAGAGCGGGTAATTCCGAATGGAGTTGCGTTTGCCATAGCGAGCGACCGTTAGTGCGGGCATTCTTTGCTCAAGATTCGGTCGAGCGTGTTGGTCATACTCAAACCCAATGGCTCTTATCTGTTTAAATCTGAGATTATCATTGTAATCACTTTTTTTTAAATAAAATTGATCTAAGTATCTGTACAATTACAACAATAAGCATCGAACATCACACTATATAGTTATTTTTCAACGTTTTTCCGAAATACTGCCCACAATGGATGTCCATGCGGACGAGCACACACCTCAACTATCCGGAACTGCGTCCCCGCTTCCTGACGTCCCTACATACATATACCAGGAAGCAGCGGTGGCTTAGTGCTATCGACCCGTCAGGCGCTTTCAACATCATCATTTCAGCCGAAAGACGTCCACTGTTGGACATAGGCCTCCCCTAAGGACCTCCACGACGACCGGTCCTGTGCCTCCCGGTGCCTTCACCAGATCGTCGGTTCATCTTGTCTGGGGTCTACCCACGCTGCGTCTTCCGGTACGTGGTAACCGAGAACCCGTCGGCCCCATCGGGCACCGGTCCTACGGGCAATGCCCCCGGCCCACTGCCACTTTAGTGTTGCAATTCTTCGGGCTATGTCGGTTTCTCTCGTTCTTCTCATTGCGCTTTACCTTGTGTAAATATTTCATCACCACTGCTCTCATGTTCAACGTTCAACGGTGAAGGAAAAGACCGTGAGGAAATCGGCATGTGCTAGAGGCAAACTTCAATGACTAGTAGCATCTATCGACCCACACCGGGTTCGCATGGTAGACTATCGGCCTACTCCCTATCACAGAGAGAAGGCCTATGTGTCCAGGAGTGTGAACGTTGTTGAAACACGTGCTTCCTTATAACCACTGCAGTAAACGGGACCTAGCACATACAATATTATTTTTTGTTTAAAATGCGAAACCCGAAACTCGTGTCCAATATTTTTAAGTAAAAAATCTATGTACAAAATTTCAAACAGATATCATGAAAAACCACAAAGTTATGAGCTTATTATCCTACTTGGTTGTCCCAACAAAAATATGGTCAACGTACCATTCGCCCGCCCGCGCCTACAGCGGCGAAGCGTGGAGGAGCCTGTCTCACTGTGATCTAACATTAGCTGTGTTGTGCGGTCAGCGGTCGGTAACCACACTGCAACTATTTCTAAATGTATTTCATTATATTATCAAACCAGTTCGTATAAAGAAAAATAACGTTGTAATATGCTAATGATTTAAAGAGGTATATGAGATTGTATGGAGAGGGCAGCCTTCAGTTCTATTGATCCCAAAATTTCTTCTCTAAGGGATGCATTGTATTGTTGAGTGTAATTTTTCAAAAATATTTTTTGTTAATATAACAATTTCAGACAGACGGCTCACAGATAGCACTCTCGCTCGTATTTCCTCCAATACCCGGATTTTTCAGTAGATTTATCGATTTTCAATTTTTGCAATCTTAATGGAAACCTATTTAAGTTAAAACGATATTATTTAAGCATCACCAATCTCCGGACAAGCAAAAATGTCTATCTTACAAGAAAGATAGAATAAATACTCTTTATTATTGTAATTAGGTTGATGTCGATTTCGTTTCCAGATTTGGGCTCATGCACGAAGATTTTAATAAAAAATGTATATACAATATGTTAAGAAAACCCTGTCCGACCCATAAGGATAATAAAGGTTAGGTAAACACATGACCAAATATAATATAAAATTTTACATAATCATCATAGTACCATTACAAATGAATTTTGAAATAATCTTTTTTCCCGCGAATTAATTCCAACTTCCCCGAAATTTGGTAATTTTTAAAAAAGTGACAACACCGGTATTATTATGAGCGAATAGCGATGCGACCACGTGCCGCGTGCCCTGCCGCCCGCGGAAGAATGCTTAACGCACATTTAGGTTACCTCTTTTTGCGAAATAATATTTATTTTTTTAAGGTAAGCCCGGTTTTGTATCCATTAGTAGAATCAGTTATCGATACCTAACAACACCTTCACGGGTCGGACAGGGTTTTCTTAACATACTGTATACTGTTTTTAGTTTTTTATTGTTATAATGGGAACGGAAATTGTTACATCATCTGTAACAATTTAGGCTAAAAATAAATATAAGTACTTTTATTTTGAAACTTCATCACCACTTCTCTCGCTGAAGGAAACATCGTAAGGAAACCGGTATGTCCTTGAGGCAAAACTTCGCAGATATGTGACATCTACCAACCCGCACTGGGTCCACATTGTAGATTACGGCCTACTTCCTCTCCTCGAGACGAGGCCTATGTCCCAGAAACATTATGATTATGAAACATTATGATTATGAAACATTATGATTATGATTTTGAAACTGTCACTAACCAGGCTCATAGCCGATCATTTTTTTTTTCGTTCTTCTAACAATCTTCTCTTACTTTGTCGTTCATATACCTCTGACTTTGTTCACTCTTCATTTCATATTCAGTCAATTCTCCTATGGAATGCGCTTCCTCTTGATATTAGAATGGCGACCAGTCGGTTTGCATTTAAGCGGAAATTGTAGAGTTATTTTGCAAACAATTAGAGTAGGCTCATCTCAACATCTCTCTCTCAAGTTTTAGTTTTGTATATTATATTATTATATGTATATAGTTTATTTAAGTACTTTTTCTTTTTTTTTTTATAATAATAAACTAGCGCTTGATCGCAATACCGCCTGATGGTAAGCAGTGATGCGATCGTTGATGGTAAAGCGCGCTAGTTTATTAAACCCATTCACTTAAAAAACTGAGTGAATAGGAAGGAAGACGGCAGTTGAGCGAGGTGGTGCAATGTTAAACCCAACAACACGACCAACGATGCTGCGCCAAAGGGAGATTGATCTGAAGACCCTCCATGACCAAACTCTCAAAACAACAACATTAGGCGCATCGTACCCGGCACACATCGCAACACAACTGCGTAGACCCGTCCTCCGTACGGCTTCACCAGACATCATGCCGAAACACAACAAATCGCTTGGCGGCAAAGCTTTGTCTGGTGAGTGGTAACTTCTGCCGGCGGCCGATGTTATGGCCTACCACCGAGAAAATATAGTGTTATAAGTTTTTTTCTTTTTCTTGTCATTGTTTTAACTAAAGCACCTGCCATCTAATCTCTTCACCACCCGTGGTTGACAGTATAAATAAATAATTAA
Organism: Sesamia inferens; assembly: GCA_037179545.1. Taxonomy (NCBI): domain Eukaryota; kingdom Metazoa; phylum Arthropoda; class Insecta; order Lepidoptera; family Noctuidae; genus Sesamia; species Sesamia inferens. The sequence goes on from CM073943.1 coordinate 2,696,435, forward strand.
ACAAATACCATCACATTTATAAATTTATATCCTCACCTCAATTAATAATTAATTTAACAAATTTGAAAATATGCCAATCCTTCCATATTCATCGCGGCAGCTCAAGTGTTCATCTAACTAACAAAGATCAATGCACGACTAAACAAGCCATTCCTAATCCGAGGATTATATCCACTCGAAGAGCTTTCATCTAAAGCAGACAGAAACGCTGTTAGAAACCAGGTTATACTGCTTTTATATCGGCTTATCATCATAGTTTTATCTGGCGTCCATTTTGATATAGATCACTATGACTTTTGACCTTACGGAACGATCACAGGATGCCTTGCCCGTGTCGATAAGGCAATCTCAATCTTTGTTCAATCGGGTTCAAAAATTCTTGATAATAGTCCTTAGCTTCTGTTTCATACTAGCTTTCCGCCCGCGGCCTCGCATACGTGGTGTTCGGTTATATAGCGATTTTTATTTCCCTCGAAAATATTAAATTTATCCGGGATAAAAAATACCCTATTATTTAATTCGGACTTCTAACTTTACGTCTGCAAAATTTCAAAGCAATTGTGAACCGATTAGTAGCAGTTATGGCGTGAAAGCGGAACAAAGAAACTCACTTCCCATTTATAATATCAGTAAGGATGTAAAGAAAACCCTGTCCGATGCATAAGGATAATAAAGGTTAGGTAAATACATGATCAAATAAAATATGAAATTTTACATAATCAGCATAGTAACTATACTAATGAATTTTGAAATAATCTTTTTTCTGCGAATTAATTCCAACTTCCTCAAAATTTGGAAATTTAAAAAAAAGTGACTACACCATTTTCGACGGTATTATTATGAGCGATGCGACGCATGCCGCGTGCCCTGCCCCCCTTCGCCCGCGCCTGCATTGCGTACCGCACATGTATTAAGGCTTTTGCGAAATATTATTTTATTTTTGGGAGATGTTTTTTTTAAGTTTCGGATCGGACAGGGTTTTCTTTACATATTATATATATTATATAGTGTATATATTTCTATATAAGTATATGTTGTATGTATTTTATAAGTTGTATGTGAATACATCATCGACTATGCATTAATAACTCCCCTTTTTAAATCCATCCAAAGTTTGTATATAAAAGGTCGTTTTTACATGCTTTTTTTAGTTTCACTTGTATGTTTGCTTCTCCGTCTCTAACTCATTTTTTTTTTTTCAACCTTACCTTACATTATTTTATGCAGGCAAACTATTTTTAGTTTAGATTTAGTTACTTGGGATTGGGTAAATACGCATCATTACGAATTTTAGTACTTGCTATCTGTCCGTTGGAGATCAAGAAAAGTTTGGTAAAAACAAATGAGCACCACTTAAGCGTTCGTGTTATCCGTATATTATTAAAAAATAAAACATGCTTTTAAAGAATATCAAACTAAAAAGTTAAAAATAATTTTAAAATTGACTGTTACTGAGTAAAATCCATCCTTGTTACTTTGCCAAGGGCCACGGTACTCTTTCACTGAACCTGAAGCCCTGACAGACATCAGTCTTCGTGGACCCCATCACGATGTGCTAACATCTCTTTGAAGCGCGCGTGGAACACAACGTACTTTCGACACAGGCCTGGTCCTTACCGAGCGGCCCACTGCTTGCTGCACGCAAGCCCGCGCCTATTGTGCCCGGGAGTTCGATGTTGTCTCCCGACTAGAGTGTCTCCTGTGGCGGCTAGAGGCGTGAGGGTGCTGAGATTTGCGCTCCCTCACGCGCTCCGCCTTCTCCTTTGCCAGCATCAAGCAAACAAAAAATGAAGACGACACAGTGCGTTTAAAACCCGTGTGACGTCACTGCACGCTACACTTTTTACCGAGGAGTGGCGTCACCAGCCACTACTCTTGATCTTTGATGCCTTTTATATTCGTCAATTTTTATTGTTTTGATAAAACAAAAAATACGTGTCTAGTATTTTTTGGATATCTGACTGACGGACTCATTAGTTTTTTTTTTTTAGTCTAAAACCCTATTCTAAACTAGTGCTTGACCGCAATCCCGCCTGATGGTAAGCAGAGATTCCATCGTTGATGGCAAAGCGCGCTAGTTTATTAAGCCTATTTACTCAAAAAAACTGAGTCAATAGGAAGGAAGAGTGCAGTTGAGTGATGTGATGCAATGTTAAACCCAACAACACAACCAACGATGTTGTGCAAGAGGGAGATTGATCTACAGACCCTCCACGACCAAACTCCCGACACAACAACATTTGACGCATCGTACCCAGTACACATCGCAACACAACTGCTCAGACCCATCCTCCGTACGGCTTCACCAGACATCATGCCGGAACACGACGAGTCGCATACTTACACAATTACTTAGGTCTTAATCATCATATACAACTTGGTGTAAATAGTTAGAAGGTTAAACTTAATAATTTGTTTCAAAGACTTAAAAATATAAGATGACATGTACCTACCCTACTGTCTCACTATATTCATCTGTCGATCACCCTCTATTTTCTACCCCCAACTACTTGTAAATCAACTTACGCCCCAAATCAAATAAAGGCTCTGCCCAAATACATAAGATCCCGCACGTAACTTCAACTGATACTTGAACAGACTTGTGTTTACTTGAGCACGATATTTTCATTCTTGTGAAGTGGCACGTCTCCAGTGAGTTCTGCCCTTTATTTTAGATTAACATAATGGAAGATGGGAAATGTTGTTGGATTTTAGAGGAAATAGGGTTTTTTGGAGACTTCTTTGGGTCAAATAATTTCTTTGAAATATTTTGAGACGTCTAATGGGAACTTTGAGGGGGCTTTTAAAATGAGAAGGGCGTATTAAATGTCCACCAACACGGATGAACTTGCTTCTACCTACATGTTCTCTATGTGATATTTCTTGACGTCCCCATCGCATCGCATCGCCTTTTTTGAGTGGAAAATCAACAGTAAAAGTCGGTAAACGGAGTGTCAAAGGTTTGTTTAAATGACTAATATTATTTTGAATGGAGTACAGATTGCTATGGTAATTTTGGATACAACTGGTGTTAATTTACTCCGTTTCTAAAACCTCGCCCGTAGAATAAAGTATTGGCACAGCTTTCTGATATGAGAGCAGTGGTGGCCGGCCTCCGACTTACGGATCGTAGGTTCGAATCCAAATAGGCGCATTATGTTGCGTAATTAATAATTTTACGACTACTGATCTCGAAACGGTGAGCTAGTACACTGTGAGGAACCCGGCATAACTTAGAATCAAACATTTGACAGCCGTTAATCCGCAATGGGCCCGCGTGGTAGATTACAGCCCACAACTTCGAAGAGAGGAGGCCTGTGTCCCAGCTGTGGACACATTTTGGGCTGAACATAATCATATTCATAATTTATTTATTTTTATACTTTAAGGAAACTTACAGCTATCATATAGGGTGTATCTGACATCGTAACGCAAACTTCGTGAAAAGGCTAGACCGCATGCCACTAATAAAATTATGATAATTATTTATGTCGTTAATGAACGGTTACAGAATTCACAGTGTTTAAAAAAAAGTTTCAGCTCGCCCTTTGAACGTTGCAAGCGTGCCGCCGTGCGGGTTTGTAGGTATGATCCCTGATGTGAACTATAAATCACCTGATAAGATAGTTTTTCGAGTTTTGTTTTCATTGCCCTTTTTTGTGTAATTAGCTAATTATTTAATTTTTACTTTAAAATCTTATTAGGTTATAAAAGTATAGCAATTCTGAACGGTCTAAAGTGAAAAAAACTACATATATTTTTTTTATCATGAAAAAGCCGACGAGATATTCGACCACTGGGGGGTTCAGAATCATGTACTGGATCCATGGTACTCGTTTGTGCGTCGATGTCAGATACACCCTTTATATACAGGTAGAAGATAATTAGTGAAAGAAGGTCAATTAAAAGTTTCCACCGACAATATTAGGTTAGGTTGTCATATATTATACAAGTTACATAATCATATACTTCACAAGTGTTGAAATTCTGAGAAGTATCTGGAACAATTAAACAGTTTAGATACATGCTATGAATTTACCAAACATTATCGCAACTTCTGTTTTTATGCGGAAAAGTGGAACCACTTTAATGACCTTTATGATCCCCCAACTGTCATAAAACTATCCACTGCTAGTATCCCATACCGTTTCTATTTGGGTACTTTATCTACTATCAAGTACTAAAGGGTAACTTTTTAATGGCGCCATTCAAATTATCAATAAGGATTTGTTCTCAATCTGTGAGTGGAGTGAGGCGCATGGGTTGCATGTTAACCCATCGAAGACTCAAGTCATTGTTATTGGCAGTTCAAGGATGTTCCCCAGGATAGACTGGTCGCAACTTCCCCAAGTTCAATTTAATGGTACTGCTATTCCGTTCAGTGAGAAGGTTAAGAACCTTGGGGTTTGGATCGACAAGCATCTTTCCTGGGATCCACAGCTACAAGATGTCAGTCGCAAAATTTTTGCATCTGGTAAGTCTCTGAGACGGTTACGGAACTTTCTTCCTACTGCCACTAAAACTGCGCTTGCACAATCACTTCTACTTCCCATCCTTGACTACGCAGATGTCAGTTATCCAGATCTTACTGAGGCACAACTAGATAAACTTGAGCGACTTCAAAACTTTTGCATAAGATTTATATTTGGCCTGCGCAAATATGATCACATATCTAAATTTCGTACAAAGCTTAAGTGGCTTCCCATACGTCTTCGCCGGAAATCTCATATACTGTTTCAGCTCTACAACATTTTGTTTAATCCTAAAACCCCCTCTTATCTTAAAGAACGTTTCAAGTTCCTTCATGACACACATAATAGATATCTGAGATCATCGGAAAACCTGATATTAGACATGCCGATGCATTCCACTAGTTTCTATGATAAATCCTTTACTGTACAAGCAGTTCGGCTATGGAATGACTTGCCCGTGTCCGTAAGGCGTGCTCAAACACTGTTTACTTTTAAAACTATGATAAAAAAGCACTTCCTCTCCCTTTAAACATATTATTATATTTAATGTGCTCTTGTATGATATTTATTAATTAGATGTATAAATTTATTTAAACTAGTATGATACACTTAACGTATATATTTATTGTATAATCTATGTAAATAGTACACTGTAGACTACCTACACTATTTCTTTATCCTACCTCTTAGAATTCCATCCAAAGGTTGTCTGTAAAAGATCGCTCTTAGCGATAAGACCGCCCATTGTGTCACCCTTTGTAAAATATTTTTATTTATGTTCTGTAATCTATATGGTGTACATAATAAAGAGTATTATATTCTATTCTATTCTATTCTCCTCTTCTTCTGTCCTCCTAGGCCGTGTAATAAGCCACGATGACCTGTGTCTGGTCGACGCACCGAGTCCCTTATCGACACTTAAAACTAGCTGATGGTAACTCGTAACTGACTGCTATCAACAGATCAAAACTATTAGTACGGTGTATGGCATAAGAGAAGAGAGGTTTGCGGTTAAATACACTTAGTGTGTTTTGTTTGCTATTTATTGTTCTTCTTCTTCTTCAGACTATGGATGTCCACTCCTGGACAAAGGCCTCCCCCAAGGCTTTCCACGCTGAACGGTCTTGTGCTGCCCGAATCCATCGGCTTCCCGCGACCTTCACCAGGTCATCGGTCCACCTTGTTGGGGGCCTCCCTACGCTGCGTCTTCCAGTACGTGGCCGCCATTCCAGAATCTTACTGCCCCATCGGCCATCGTCGGTTCTACGAGCAATGTGCCCTGCCCACTGCCACTTTAGTTTAGCGACTCGCAGAGCTATGTCGGTGACTTTAGTTCTTCTGCGGATCTCCTCATTTCTGATTCGATCACGCAGAGAAACTCCGAGCATAGCTCTTTCCATTGCCCTTTGTGTGACTCTGAGCCTTCGTATGAGGCCCATTGTGAGCGAACACGTTTAGTTCCGTAAGTTATCACTGGCAACACACCTATTATTGCTATGCTATTTATTAATTGATACTAAACACACCACGCAGCGCAGCAGGTGGTGGTGACCTAGTGGTTAAAACAGCAGCCTCTCAAGTATGAATGTGCGGGTTCGATTCCAGGTCAGGCAAGTACCAATGTAACTTTTCTAAGTTTTATGTACTTTCTAAATTTATCTTGGACACCAATGACTGATTACAAGGTGCAGGAAAACATCTTGAGGAAACCTGGACTCAAATCGCCAACCCATATTGAGCAAGCGTGGTGATTATGCTCAATCCTTCTCTGCATGCTGCGCCAAGCAGTGGGACGATAAAAAGGTATATCGATGACCTGGTGTAGGTCGCGACAAACCGATGGATCAGGGCAGCGCAGGCCCGGTCATCGTGGAAAGCCTTGGGGTAGGCTTTTGTCCAGCAGTGGACATCCATAGGCTGAAGAAGAAGAAGAACAGTAAATAGCAAACAAAACACACTAAGTGTATTTAACCGCAAACCTCTCTTCTCTTATGCCATACACCATACTAATAGTTTTGATCTGTTGATAGCAGTCAGTTACGAGTTAAGCTAAGGCTGAAGAAGAAGAAACGCACCAAAAATTAAATCTACTTAAAACACAAGAATTAAATCACAATCGCTACCTTTCCTCAATCACGCCACATCGTATCACATCGATTCTAAATTCAACACGTACTTCGCAATATCGTAAACCAACTCATCAATCATGTAGGATCACCATAATGCTAACGTAACATAATTTCAATAATACATTTGTAAAATATACGATGGTGTAAATTCGGTCGTGTGATTTAATAATAAGATTGGATTGTGAGAACTATGCGGTTACGTGAATCGCACGAAAATAGTTGGTCTTTATACAATATGCAAAGAAAACCCCGTCCGACCCATAAGGATAATAAAGGTTAGGTAAACACATGACAAAATAAAATATGAAATTTTAAATAATCATCATAGTAACAATACTAATGAATTTTGAAATAACCTTTTTTTTCCGCGAATTAATTCCAACTTCCCCAAAATTTGGTATTTCCTTTTTTTAAAGTGACAACACCATTTTTGACGGTATCACTATGAGCGATGCGACCACGTGCCGCGTGCCCTGCCCTCTTTCAGCCGCTCATGTTTGGCCTACCGCAAATGTATTAATTTACCTCCTTTTGCGAAATAATATTTAATTTTTAGGGGGATTTTTTTTTTTTAAGTTTAGCCGTCTTTGTAGGTATTAGTAGAATCAGCTATCGATACCTAACAATACCTTCATGGATCGGACAGGGTTTTCCTTACATATTGTAGAACTAGTCACATACGCATTAGAACGTTTTCTTTAATTAATCAGCAATGAATTTGAAAGCCTCTTGTTGTTTCAGGTTTCTATAATCACATCCCTTCTGGTTTATTAACTACAACATAAAAAAAAAATATCTTCACATCACAAGTAAACTTTTTACCGACTTTAGATTAAAAAAGGGTTAGTCAACTCGACCATAGACTCAGACTTCAGAGTTTCTGAAGACAAGCTCCACAGAAGAGGCTTCATGGACGACTCGAATTTCAAGTATGTATACAACCTTTTCCCACAAACAATGACACACCTTTTTATGGGGCCATTCCAAATGTCCCGTGTATCATATTGTTTGTCGAATCATTGAGCTCAAGGTATAAGTTGAGCTATATGATTACTCACAATTGTTTGCACTAATTGGTCTGGTCAAATCAAATAAAATCAAAGCATTTATTTCAAATAAACCAGCTACAGGCACTTTTGAATTGTCAGAAGGTCGGTCAGTCAGTAAGGTGAAGCTAGCCGCCCATTCCAAAGAGTAGGTACCTATGGAGAAGAACGGGCAAGAAACTCCATGGACACTCTTTTAAATTATCAAGCTGTTGATACAAATATTTGATTACATCATTCATTTTGAAATCAATCGTGTGAGAACGATGCAGAAATATATTGTAAGAGCGTCCATTATGGAAAACACAAAAAAAAAACAACAACAAGAAAAGACTAACCCAACAAATAGATGCTTTACAGCAAGTACGTTGTGCTCACACGTGTCCTCTCAAGTCAACTCAAGGTCCACTCAAGTCTGTATAGTACTTTTAGTTATAATGCACCTGAGTACCAAATTTTATCAAAATTGTTCCAGTTTTTTGAGTGTGAAGAAGTGACAAAGATACAAACGCGCAGACACACACACACTATAACGTGTAAAATTGATTCCAATATCCTATTTACAGAATGAACCTATTCATTTCAATGCCTTAATATTATTGCACATTGGATTTTCAAGCCTCGGCTCTGGGCTTAGGGTAGAAAATCGAACGGAACGCTTCTGTGTATTACTTAGGTGTTCAGCATTGTAAAATAGACGACATAATTCTTAAGTATAGGATCCAATTTGTCAGCTATGCACAAAAAATAAGTTTACCTATATAATATGTGATATCCGTTCTATTATTATTTACATAAATAATGGGTAATTATAAGTACTAGAATATTGTTCCATCCACATCATCATCAACCATTTTATCGTCCCACTGCTGGGCACAGGTCTACTGTCATACAGAGTCATTGGTGTCCAAGATATATTTAGAAAGTACATATAACTTAGAAAAGTTACATTGGTACTTGCCTGATCTGAAATCGAACCCGCGCATACTTGACAGGCTAGTGTTTTAACCACTAGGTCACCACGACTTCATCCACATATTTTTCAAATGTTATTACCATAGGTCGGTATAGGTAGAGTGATTTTTGGTACTTGTATCATAAATGTTCACAAAAAGAATAACTTGGATAAGCCATATTCCCGGAATTTAATTCCAGATCCAAGTAAATATTGTTAATGTTGGTAATGACATTATTACTACTCAATTCATTTTAAGGAAGGTAACAAAACTAAACTAATTTATTATTTACTTGCTGAAAAATAAAATAAAAATGAAGGGTATCGTATCAAACGGTTTTACGATTTAATATAATTTATACATTTTTTTTAATAATCAACGTTTTCCGTAAATCCGGAGGAATGTCCATATTAATATATACGTTTCCGATCAATGACCCCAATTCACTCAACCTATTCCGACGTATGGACTTATTGCGCAAGTATTTTATGCGAAATACGTCTGTCGGATTGGACAACACAATTGGTGTAATGCCTGAGCCATTGGCTGCATGTCACGGAATAGATTCCCACACAGAACAAATATTTGTATGCCCTGCAGTTGTCCCGGATCTGGCTTTTTGTGTGTGCGAGTTTAATGTTTGTAAACGCACCCACACATACAGGAGTGATTCCTAGTGTGTGGCACCGTTGTTTTAACAAAACAAGTTTCTTTCACTAGTCATTTGCTTATCCTTTTCTCCAACTATGTTGTGGTCAGCTGTCAGTCTAACCAAATGAAGCCGAATATGAGTAGTTTACATGAATCGACTACCAACCTAACCTCTACACTACATTTTTTTTATATATATGTCGGAGACAGCGACGGCAGAGCGGTAGGGTCGACAGCATCTTGGTGTGGTGGTACAGGTTCCATTTCGTAGGTGAGTTTGAATTGAAGCACGACGTGTAGATATACCCTCCAATCTTCATAATAACAATTTGAATAGGCAAACCGACAGTTTCGGTTCGGAGATGTGCCTTGGTCCGCGTCTCGATGCAAAGTCACCGTTCGACGAACCCCACTTTCCAAAGCGACTCTGTCCATGTGACGCCATCACAAAATGACGTCACAAGCGTTCGCCCCTCTACTACGTAAATCAAATCAGCAACTTCTATTAAAATTATATCGACGATCTCCGACATATATAATATAAATAGTGTTTGACCACAATCCCGCCTGATGGTAAGCAGTGATTCAATCGTTGATGGTAAAGCGCGCTGGTCTGTTAAGAGCCTATTCACTTAAAAAACTGAGCGAATAGGAAGGAAGACGGCAGTTGAGCGAGGTGATGCAATGACACACATTGACCATAAACAGATAATTCAATCAATATCTCAATTAAAGCCAATTCCGCTTCAAGTACCTGTAACTTAACTCTATTTAACAAACGCATCGATTTCAACATTACAACACATATCAAAAACCGCATAATACCAGTCGAAACCGAATTAATTTAGATAAAACCAGTTGAAAGTGGTTAAGTATATCGGATAACACAAAACCTATTTGGACCACAATGTTGATCAAATATTGTTTTTGTCGTGTTTAATTTTGGTTAAACAATATTAATTGCCGTTTCAATTAAAAATTTTGATGCTGTATAGTTTTGGCGCTGAAGTGGGCGTGAAAACTTATTGGTTCAAACAATTATATAAGTCACTCATCGGAATACACAAGAATAAATCAAATAAATTGATAATATGGCCTTGGGGCCTCAAGTATGAGTAAAACACCAGCCTCTCAAGTATGAGTGTGTGGGTTCGATTCCAGTTCAGGCAAGTACCAATGTAACTTTTCTAAGTTATATGTACTTTCTAAGTATATCTTGGACACCAATGACTGATTACAAGGTGAAGGAAAACATTTTGAGGAAACCTGGACTTTAAGTCTGCAATCGCCAACCCGCATTGAGCAAGCGTGGTGATTACGCTTAATCCTTCTCTGTATGAGAGGAGACCTGTGCCCAGCAGTGTCGCGATAGAAGGATTGTTGATGATGAAATTGATAATTCTGTTTCCAGGGGCTTGTGGCTGTCATAACAGCCTCACAGGGCCATTGATCAGGTTAAGCAACGCTTCCGTAAACATCTTTCCATACCAAGACTACTCCTTGTTTGGGAAATCACGTCAAACCGTTGATCCTAGCTGTATTTGTACTTTTGACAGATATTACAGGTTCTCAGAAAGCCGAATGTCAAACATTTATCATGTCGTACTACCCAGAGCCTGAGTCGTGAAGGTCCAGATATACTAAGAGATGACGATGATGATGTAGATAGACTACGTAGATATGTGATGTTTGTCGTCCTCCGTGGCGCTGCGGCCAATACGCCTACCTGCGACGTGGAGGCCCCGGTTTCGATCCCCGGCCAGGTCATAATGGAAAACGATCTTTCCCTGATTCGCCTGGGTCTTGGATGTTTATCAATATATGTATCTATTGTAAATATAGTATCGATGAGTTGGTATCCCATAACACAAGTCTCGAACTTACTTTGGGGTTAGCTCAATCAGTGTGATTTGTCCGTATATATTTATTTATTACTTTATTTAAAAAAAGGTAGATGATATTTATGTTTATCAGGATGGTTTTATGTAGCTGGTATTTTTTTTATTTATCCATTTATTTCAGGCATCAAAGCCCTTATAAACATATAAAATACCTACTATATTAACATAAAAACTTAAAAATAAAAAGGCCTTTTATTTCCTACTAATTAGTATTACATTTTTTCTTAAGTTTACAATTTTTTTTATGACCTCACATTTTTATTTTTATATATTTAAAACTAAATTTATTTATTTAAGTTAACTTTAGTATACATATTTAACATTAGAACCAAATTTGCTTATTTAAAAACTAATTTATAACTTAAATTTGTAAATAGTTTATTTCTTAAATTTATTTAAATGTACCTAGTTATTAATTTAAATAGTTAAAATAAAATAAATTTAAAATACTATAAATACATATAACATTATTAACTAAATTTAATGTACACGAATTGTCGGCGTCGTGTTTCGCTGACTGGTGTCACATAGCTGGCCACCTTTCGGCCAGAACTCTTCTTTGAGGAACTTCTCGAGATGATGTGTCCGAACGCGCACCTCGAACGACTTGAAATTAACAAACTGTCGACCCTCAAAGTCCAGTTGGTCTTAACGCCCAGATATTCCACGATCTCCTCAACCTTCGTGGAGTGGTGCAGTCTGGATACATAGAGCAGCGTCATCAGTACTGATGGACGCAGCAGCATGTCTGGTCCTGTCAGGGCTGTACTACACTGATTCCGACAAGGGGACTTCTTATTTCTCTTCGCTACCTTAATGAAACCATCCTTGTCGCACGTGTCCTTTACTAGACCCTGGATATGTGAGAAGGGCCTAGGTTTAATGACATGGTGCAATCAACCCAGCCTATCGCAGTCCAACGCTGGACATATTTCTCTGCCAGGCTGCGCTGTCCTCTGCCATCCACGTCTCGTCATCCCGGTCAACTTTTTGTGATCCTCCATCCATCTAGCTCAGGAGTGTCCCATACCACACTTTCTGATATAAATCCACTCTAGTACTTATTTAACAGGTTATCCAATCTAGTTTTGGGTTGTCGGTTCCAAACTTTGACTGTTCACATGCAATCAAATTTCAAATCAAAAACAGCACTCATTGACCCAAAACACAACAAAGTAACACAACCTCAATCTTTTACATTAACATGCAAACGTTTCTGAGTTTACAACTTAACATACAAACAAATGGGCTATAAAACTTTGATAGCGCATGACGGATGATCACTGAGAATTCGCGAATCGTAAATTTTATGAGTTTGTGCCGTCAGTGGAGTAGATTGAGTCCTGTTTGATCAGCTCCCTGCAGACCCATCAGGGTTGAGGCAATTTTGGTTGTTAATGGTCTTTGCTTCAGCGGTTTCTTTGGTAATTACAAGGATCTTGTACTAAGTAGTTCTAGGCTTTTTAGATAGCCAAATTGTTCATTAGCACATCGGCTGCCACGCCGTCACTCGTGTCTTCCAACAATATTTGATTTTCTATATCAATCATCGATATCGTGTCAGTTATCGATGTCAAGTTTTTTCGCATTTTGTTAGAGTGAGGGATTACTAACGCATCCAATACCCACTACGACTCCGATGCTTCTGATCATACCATACCACTATTGCTAAAGTTCCTAAGTGTTCATCCACATACTCCCGGAATGATTTAAAAATGGCAATGATGCTTGCAATGTGTCTTCAAGGCTAGAGTGAATAGGCACTTAATAAACTAGTGCACTTTACAGTTAACGGTAAATATTATTAGCAGTGACGATTGCATCACTTCTTACAATAAGGCGGGATCGTTGTCAAAAACTAGTTTAAAATGTTACAAAAAATGTGGTCCACTGGACTCAAACAAATTAGAAAATTTCATCCAACCATCAACATTGCATCACTGCTTACCATCAGGCTAGATCACGGTCAAGCCAAAGTCAGGTCTTCTAAGAGACATCCAGCATTTAACAGTCTATGAACAAGTTTCTTAAGCATGATTTTATATAATTAACATATCTCTACTGAACTATAAGGCTTCTAAAAATCAATGATAATATGTCTTTGCTGTGCCCGACAGGGTCCATGATAGTTTCTCTTGACAAATATTTGTCATATAAACCTACATTGTCGAATACAATAAAGAATTGAGTATTGAGTTTGGGACTGCAATGAAATGCACAAACTATTCAAGATCTACTTAACTTTTGAAAACAACCTTACCTTCATAACATTGCAATCATAAGAAGTTTAAGTCAAGTCTCGACCCCCTAAATTTAAGTCAAGTCTCCATCCTCTAAATTTAAGTCAAGTCTTGACCCTCCAAAACCTTGCCTTGTATTATTGCACTGTTTTTTAGCACGAATAAAAATAACACACGTGTATTTGTGGTATATAAAGCAGAGATAAAATAACAATTAGCTAATGCAAGGAAGGAGTCTTAATATTTCAAAAAAGTAATTTCAATTTCGAAAAATAACTCACACGGCTGAAAATTCAGTAGCATTTTGCTGATTTAACAAAAACTCTGCACCAGCATTTTGCCAAAATTTATCGTTTCCAGAAATTGGTAGCTTTGAGCAGCAGTACTTTTTACATGTATACCAAAGTGAACCAAACGACCAAATATTACAAGAATTCGTCGAACACTTTGTAAGAGCGTAAACATTGAAATTTGTCACGATTTGCGAACGGTGTTCAAAACGGAACCATGCTAAAAGATCTTAGAAGTTAAACTTTATGTTTGAGACAGTTGTATTTATGGCTGTGTAACAAGAAAACAAGATAGTGCGTGAGATGTTAACAATTTATGGAAATGAACTTAGACTCGTTACTAACTGCAGTAATATGGGTTTAAAGTAATTGCAAATAATCAGCCAATCGGAACTGGGCCCAAGAAGGAATCTTTGAGATCCCGTGGGCCCATTATATGTCTTTCAAATTGTTGTTAAGCATGCTGCATAAGATTGGGAGTACCGTAGAATTGGGAGAACCCGGTACTCCGGAAAGGCAGATGATAAACGCATAGGTGGTTACTAACCGGTAAGAGTACGACACACCCCTCTGGGTCCCCGAGAGGATACTTTACGATTTCATAGGATTTTGGAATGTTCTGCCTTCGAAAAAAAAAATAGGCCATGCTGCATATAACGAAACGTCACGATGATTTCCATCACCATTTATGGAGCAGTAGAAATCTAATAATTAATTATTATTTTAAAAGCACTTAATTACTACACAGGTTTCAAGCTCAGCTTGTAATAAAAGATGCTGTTGTCTCTCTCTGCGAAACAGAACCAAAACTTCTTCTATCCTGACCATTTTTTTTTTAACTTTACCACACGTTAGGAATTACTTCTGTATCGTAGATGCGTTTACAAACATATAAACTCACATACACAAGCAGCCAGACCCGGAACACCTACTTTTAGTTCATACAAATATTTGTTTCGTGCGGGCATCGAACCTGCCACACGCAGCGCTGTAGTCAATCGCTTAACCACTGCACCAATCATGCCATCATTTAGTTAGCGAGATTGTCGACGGACATTACCTTTTCAAAACTTTCTATGTAATCTGATTAGCATCCTGGCCCTTTCATACATTTTTGAAGCGCTGCACTTTTCTACGTAGTTTATTTAACGAAAAGTGTTGGTTTTGTAAAGAGTGTGAGCTCCACTACGATCTGGATGAAGCGTTTCGCTTCCTCTTTTATACCACGTACCTACATCGAGGGACTGAAACAATTTGCCAGCGGCGGTGTTTCCGTCACACTACAATTTGAGTGTCTTCAAGGCTAGAGTGAATAGGATCTTAATAAACTAGCGCGCTTTACCATCAACGATTGCATCACTGCTCACCATCAGGAGGGATTGCAGTTAAGCACTAGTTTATAACTCTAAATTTTTTTTTTGTAACCAATGGTTTTTATGGTTTCACTTTTATCACATGTGAATTGCACACATACTTTTTTTTTGCGTAAATTAAGCGCTGAGCAGTGGGTAGCTTACCGCCCGGTAAGGCCAGGCCCAAGTCGACGGCGCGTTGTGTTTCACGCGCCTCAAAGAGATCCCAGCATATCGTGACGGGGTCCACGAAGACCGACGAACCGAAGGCCTCCTGGGTCAGGGTTGCGGGTTGGTTAAAGAAACTGTAGCATAGGAAAGTGAAGAAACAGAGGTGGGTTTTAGTCAGTAAAAGTCTGACACGCCCTTCATCTCCGCCTATAGCGGGAGAAGTCATTTGATGATTTCCAAAACAAAAAAAAAATCAGACAATTCATGTAGTCGGCCGGCCTCACACTTTGCTTCGATGACCAGGTCCAGACCAGTCCCTAAAAATGACCAGTTTTCCATTGCTGTTGTCATCCCTGCGCGTTACGTAGCAAATATAGGTCAAAATACGCTGTTACCAGTCTAGCGGAGTATTAACATTTTAAAATGAATTAATTACAGGAACTAAATTATCATTTCAAATTTATGTTAAAACTACACTTTGAAAGCTTTTCCTACTTTTTACTGGGTAATAACATGGTATTAAAACTACACATACAAAAGCTTTCATTTGTAAAACATTATTTTAGAAAAAAAACTTTACTTCTCTTGCACTTATTTTGATACAATAACTGCTGCTCACATTTTGGTCTCAAAACCAGCAATCGTTCCTTTGTCCTAACATGCTTTAGCCGATTATTCAGACTACAATGTTGTCACTGCTAGGTCCCAATGCGGGTTAGTGGAGGTCACACGCCTGCGAAAATTTATTTCAAAAATTTAAAAGTCCTCAAGATGTTTCCCTTCGCCGTTTTACGAGCAGTAATGATGAAACCAAATACACAAAGCGAAGCGCCTGCTTGGTTTCGTAACATTATCATTTACTTCATCCAAAACATTATCTTCCAATTATTTTTCAGCCAACATAAGAACTCCGCCTGCCCCGTCAGCTAGCTAGGTAATATTATTAATATCACGATATGTTCTCTCCGACCTCATTCGCGGAATGTCGAATTGTTTCATTTGATTTATTGTGGTTGCGTACCAGTCTGTGTGCTGTCATACACACGCGGTATACGGAGTTAGAACCGGCTAGAACCGCTTTAGAGCGGTCAGAAGTGGTTTGAACTGTTTTGGTTTGGTTAAGAGCAGTTTTAAGCGGTTGTGTGCGGTGTAATGTGGATTTAGATTGGTGGGGACGGTTTGTGTTGAGTTGACGCTCACATATAACACGAGATCATCATATGGCACAGTTGATAGTGTCATCAGTGTAGTTCAAAATACATCTGACTACTCGTTAGATATTGCTATGGTGTGTGAATGGTATAACCAGATATGGTGTGATTAGAACCTTACTTTTTCTATCTTAACAGTTTCTGTTCAGGAAAAATCTTGAAGTGCAAAGTTATTACAAAGCTAATAACAGCTTATAAATAGTACGACGCATTACGAAAATTCTTAAGCCCCTTCCAGTCAATCCCAAGTACGTTCAAACATCCTTGTGTGATATTATTTTCTATTTTACCATAACATCGCTTGACTTATTCTCGCTGTAGGCCGGGCCAAACACATTACACCGCCAACTGCTTGCGGAGTCGGATAACGGGTAATAGTTTGTGAGTACTCTTTAGTCAAGAGAGGTCGCATTTACTATGATATGTGCCCGTTATAAGCGCTAAATCGCTGTATAAAGCTGAACTATTTTTACATAGCATTGTGCTTATCGTGAACGAAGGGCTATAGTTAGATAGTGATGAATAGAGTCTTTTCAAAGGTAATGTTTTATTCCCCCATCTCCGTTCCATCATCAGACGACCCATCTTATGGCGAATACCCTTACGTTGTTCACCACTACGATCCGAACGAAGTCCTTTGCCTCGTCTTGTATACCGCGTACATCGAAGGACTGGAACAATTTGCCAGCGGTGGTGTTACCGTCTGCCTACAAATGAAGTGTCTTCAAGGCTAGAGTCATTGGTGTCCAAGATATACTCAGAAAGTACATATAACTTTAGAAAAGTGACATTGGTACTTGCCTGACCTGGAATCGAACCATACTTGAGAGGCTGGTGTTTTAACCACTAGGCCACCACGACGCCATGACCACCATGACTGAAGGTGAAAGAAAACATCTTGAGGAAACCTGAACTTTGAGTCTGAAATCGCCAACCCGCATTGAGCAAGCGTGGTGATTACGCTCAACCCATCTCTGTATGAGAGGAGACCTGAGCCCAGCAGTGGGACGTTAAAAAGGTTGATGATGTGATGTGATATGATGTGAAGGCTAGAGTGAATAGGCTCTTAATAAACTAGCGCTCTTTACCATTAACGATTGCATCACTGCTTACCATCAGGCGGGTTTGCGGTCAAGCACTAATTTATAAATACATTAAAAAAAGAAAAGAATCCGTTCGGTCTGATCCACAATAAACTTGTGGTTCCAGTCTAATCTCCTTCTCTAATATCGCTATATACAAAAAGAAAGGTTAATAGTTTTAGTAATAGTTTTAATTAGGGTGATAGTTTTATTTACAAATTTTTGTTGAAAAATTTGGGGTTTCTTTAGTTTAATAGGTTTGTAAATATTATCTGTAGCCCTTTAATAAATGATTAAACTTATTTAAAAAAAACTTTTTTACAAAAAAAAAAAAAACAACCGAAAAAAAGTTTTTTGTAAAAAAAAAGTGTTTTATTTTACACTTTTTAGTTGGGAAAAGTACTGTTCACCTGCATCCGGTTAGACTGGATGCTGACGCACTGCACTGGTTGCCCCTACGATTTTTGAAAGTTCCCCTTGATTTCTCTGGTCTTCCACCATCAAAGCCTGATGTCCTTATTACGGGACCACCTTGGGAATGTCTTCTTTCCAACAGAAAAATAATTATTAAAATCGGTTCATAAACGACGAAGTTATCCGCGAACAAACATAAAATAGCATATATACAGGTCGAATTGAGTAACCTCCTCCATTTTGAAGTCGGTTAAAAAGAAAGGCATATTTAAATGTATTTACAACATGTAAGGGTAATAATAGGTGTAGGCGCCCCAGTACAGCGCGTACATCTACCGCGCATTTGTCACGGCTTATCCAACAAACAAGGTCGGCTTACACCACAAGTAAAATCAATCTCCGATCACACTCTAGTAAATCTACGGGACTTATCTGGGACTCAGTGTGCTCCGTCGCGACGTGAAGTCCGGAGAAGTCGACGCGGGCGCCGACTTTACAATGACGTCCGAAGTCTTCAATTCACTGACTGTCCCATACCAGTCGGCACACACCAAGTTCCCTTAATAGGGCACCAAAGCTCACCAACGTAAGAAGTTATTTAGCAGTGTCAATCACGCCCGACAAAGATCGCCAATGAAACCACGTTTCCGATTCAAATTCAACTCAATTTACAGATGTCACTGTTACGTTTTATAGTTCAAGTAAATACTTCAAAACACGGGCAACAATCGCGACAAACTATACAAAACGCGGCCGGTGGTATCTTTCCCGAAAATCACTCGTCTGAAACACGCCACGCATGCGAGGATTTCGTCAAGAGGTTCAAGCAACGGACCATTCGCGGCGAGGTCACAAGACGTTGTGTGTCATAGCGCGGCACCGATCACCACAGATTACAATAATTGCGCTCGCCCCTACCGGTCGCCGTCTATCAAACTCGACTAACTAACAATCGGACTCGACCGATAAAACGAGCGCGAACAATAGGTATACACGTATCAGAGGCTCGCCTTCTTTTGATGATTTCAAACGATATTGGAAGGGTTTTAAATCTTATCTGTACATTTTTGTAATA
This sequence comes from Sesamia inferens, assembly GCA_037179545.1. Taxonomy (NCBI): domain Eukaryota; kingdom Metazoa; phylum Arthropoda; class Insecta; order Lepidoptera; family Noctuidae; genus Sesamia; species Sesamia inferens. The sequence goes on from CM073943.1 coordinate 2,715,425, forward strand.
TAACTTACAAAACTTTGCCTGTGCAGTTATATAAACTAAAAAAAAATACGAATTAGCATATTTGGAAAAGGCTATGGACGTTTCGTTTACATTTATTTTCAATAAAATCTTTTTAGTTCCTTCTTTTCGAGACGAAAAAAGTAGTCAAAGATAGAAGATACATTTATTTGGTAACAAGTCGGAGCAAAATATGAGTCACATCCACGCAGATGATCTCGCTAAGAAGAATATCCGTCTCTCTCTCTCCCAGAGATATGATTATGTCTATTCTGAGTGGTCATGCTAAGAGAGAAAGTTGAATTGTTGTTGATTGTAGTTATTTTATTTGTGTGTTATATATACCGCAAATAAACGTATTAGTTTTCTTTAAGAGGTATGTTTCATGGATAAAAAAAAAATGATTCTATTTAGTCCGTCATTCAGATTATAGAAAAATATTAGATACGTATATTTTGTTGTATCAAATCAATAAAAAATGACAAATATAAAAGGCATCAAAGATCAGGATTAGTGGCTGGTGACGTCACTTCTCGCTAAAAAGTGTAGCGTTCAGTGATGTCACACGAGATTTCAACGCACTGTGTCGTCTTCATTTTTTGTTTATATGAAAAAAGACTAGTATTTTTTGGAAATCTGACTGACGGATTAATTAGTTTTTTTTAGTCAACTACCCTATTGTTTCTGTGTTAATACCTATTAGAATGGCTTTTAGGTAGAAACCATTCTTATTATTATGCGAGTCGCTAAACTTAAGTGGCAGTGGGCAGGGCACATTGCTCGTGGAACCGATGGCCGATGGGGCAGTAAGGTTCTGGAGTGGCGGCCACGTCCAGAACGTGGCCGCATGACTTTGTAATTGTCTTGTGGTTTAGAGTATTTTGTATGTGACCTGCTTAAAGATCCCGCAGATCTGGTAGCGTCATGTGACGGGTTGTAGACCTCCCTAAAATAGTGTTGAGCTACACGACGACTGACAGGAGATCCGCAGAAGAACCAAAGTCACCGAAATAGCTCTTTGAGTCGCTAAAATTAAGTGGCAGTGGCCGGAGCACATTGCTCGTAGAACCGATGGCCGATGGGGCAGTAAGGTTCTGGAGTGGCGGCCATGTACCAGAAGACGCAGCGTAGGGAGGCCCCCAACAAGGTGGACCGATGACCTAGTGAAGGTCGCGGGAAGCCGATGGATGCGGGCAGCAAAAGACCGGTCAGCGTGGAAAGCCTTGGGGAGGCCTATATCCAGCAGTGGACATCCATAGGCTGAAGAAGAAGAAGAAGATTCTTTCAAAGACACAACAATGCTGCTTGACGACAGAAATAAGTAGCAATTCAGTTTAATACATGAAAGCCATGGTGGTTCGGTAGGTCGTATGGTCTCCACACAGACGCTTATGTAAGTCATTGTCACCAAAGATTTCAAAACGTTGAAGGAAAGCGTAATGGTAGATTACCGCCCTCTCCTTACACTGAGAAAAAACCCATGTACAAATCAAATCAAAAGTCATTTATTCAAATTTGGCTGAGAATCAGAACTTTTTGAACGTTTATATTACATAACACAGTTCACCGAAACGCCTGCACATCTTGACGGGTCCACGAAGACTGTTCACGAATGCCTCCTGGGTCAGGGTTGCGGGTGGGTTAAAAAAAAACCGTGGCCCTGGCGCACAGGCAAGTGAAGGAACGCGTGTGGGTTTTATGGGATTGTGCTCTGGCTGTTGAGAGTATGTCATGCTCACTCAAATATCTCGCTGGTGGTGGCGTATGTGTTGGGTCATTAGGTTCCTTTCAATATGGTTGAGCTAAAAGATGCTGATCCATACGTCAAGTTCGTGAACGGACGCCGTCAGAGGGGACTGTAGGCCTAGTATGAGTTTTCATTATGAAACTTGACTGTCGATATGGTCATCTCTCAGCTGCCACGGCGTATTTTAATTTCTGAATTGTTGTTTTATTCTTTTTTTGTGTGCTTAATGGACGCTCTTAGCGTACAATATATTTCTGCATCGTTCTCACACGATTGATTTCAACATGAATTATGTAATCAAACATCTGTATCAATAGCTTGATATAATTAAAAAGAGTGTCCATTGAGTTTCTTGCCCGTTCTTCTCCATAGGTACCTACTCTTTGGAATGGGCGACTAGCTTCACCTTACTGACTGATCGACCTTCTGACAATTCAAAAGTGCCTGTAACTGGTTTATTTGAAATAAATTCTTTGATTTGATTTGATTGATTTAATCAGTAAAAGTTTGACACGCCCTTTCGCTCCGCCCGGAGCGGGAGATGTGATTTCATGATTTCCCATCTAGAATAAAAAAAAGGTTATTACCGGATAACTTATTTCTGTCAGATAAGTAGTCGCTTCATGGTAAATTCTGGTGCACAGCTGTATCCCAATAGACTAGAAGCCAATACCGTCCTCCTTCGTTGACGCAGCGGTCATCACGCCTGCCTGTGACGTCGGCCCCGGGTTCGATCCCCGGCCAGGTCACGATGGAAAACGATCTTTTTCTGATTGGCCTGGATCTTGGATGTTTATTTATATATGTTTCTATTATAAAATATAGTATCGTTGAGATAGTATCCCATGACACAAGCCTTGAACTTACTTTGGGGCTGTGTGATTTGTCCGTATATAAAAAAAAGTCAATACAGCTGGTAAAAGCCTATGCAGTTGATGATGATGTGAGAGAATTAAGGTAAATTTTGTACCACAGGACCATATATACTTCCTTAGCTGATTATTCCACCATTAGGGTACTACTCTCAAGTCCCACAACAAAGATACGGACCGTCCGAAAGTAATACGTCACAATAAGAGTCAAATTCAATTTATCGGACGGGCAAATATATATCGGGAGTAGGGACAATTACTGTCCAATCGTGTTTTCATTCATTGTGAGCTCGGGGCTTTAACTAATATTATAATAGTTGTGTTCCTGAGCGATATGGAGAATAACATCATAATAGAATTTACACACAGGAGATTCCTCTAATTAATGGGCCGTTAATCGTTAAAATTGTACCTCTAGCAGTAATGATGCAAAGATATCAGAGCTTTGCAAAGTAAACTCTCCCGTATAGAACTTTTCTCTATCTTTTTTAGACTTGTAAGTTACTTTTCTAAGTATATCTTGGACACCAATGACTGAATTAATGATGAAGGAAAATATCTTGAGGTAACCTGGACTTTAAGTCTGAAATCGCCAACCCGCATTGAGCAAGGATGGTGATTATGCCCAATCCTTCTCTGTATGAGCAGAGACCTGTGCCCAGCAGTGGGACGATAAAAAGAAAAGGTTGATTATGATGATAAAGTTACTTTTACTTGTGTTATTTCACAAGTGAAAGTAACTTACGAGTCTATTTATATACCCAGTGTAGTAATAAGTAATGCTATCATTGGTTAGCAAAACAATACGTTTTTAGCCCATCTATCAATTACAAGGACTCAGTGCGGGTGAGTAGATGTTACATGTTTTCGAGTTTTCGATACTAGGACATGCCGAATACATCTCAATATTTTCATTCATCCTTTTGAGAGCAGAGCGGAGGATTGAAGAAATAATTTATATTAAGTTAAGAATTTAACAAACCGTTCCATTACTAAAATAAAAGATGTCACTCGGAAATACGAGTATGCAATACTTTAACTGAATTGTGCTGGGCATATGTATGTGGCATGTTAGACGTTCAATTGGCCAAACTTACTGGGTAGCGGGTTCCCCTTATTGGCAAAAGAAATCGTGGCGTACTCAGATGGATTTGGCGGGTTGTCCTGGACTTCTTTTATTAAGATTGGTCCTTAAAAGCTGAGACAGAGGGAGGTGGGGAGGCCTTGCCTAACCGTGGGACATTAATTGCTAATAATCAAAGGAAAAGTCGGTTCACCATTGATTTTTAATTCTAGGCACCAGTTGCAAATTTAAATTCTGGACTACTAGTGAGAGTGTATCCAGAAATCGAAAATATACTGTAGAGGAAGAAGAAAAAGAATTTCAAACATTATTTTAGAATAATAATGTTCGTTTCATTGATTGTGACAATCTAATAAAAAAAAAACATATAATTAAAACAGTTTAGGATTGGATTTCTTAATAGAAAATATAGCTTTCAAATACTATGTGCTTATTTTACAACATAAAATGCATGAAAACTCAATACGATACAATCAAAGACAAAACAGAATAACGCAAAAGATAATACAGGGCAGTGTTGTTATAGAATTAATTTTGTTCAACAAAAAGCAAGCTTTGTACTGATTGTGGTCTATTCAACGAGGTTCATAGTAAACTACACAAAATGGCACTGCTTGTTTTTCAATATAATAATTATAAACAGTATGATGAGCCAGAAGTGTTCACGATTCGAGGTGGCACTTCAAAAATCTTTTTAAGAGCCTAGTTTGGGTCTTTGGTCCTTGCTTTTGGCGTTGACAATATCGACTGATTATAGAAAAGAAAATAGTATTGAGCACATACAATTATTCCTGTTGTACAGATTCAAAATTCACAGAATTTATCGAAGATTCTGCCTGCTATAGTTTACATTCATAAATATCATTGATGTTTCCAAAAAGTTAAATTATAAAATGGCCCCTGATATTTCTCTTAAGGGATAAGTCGATCCGAAGACGCTTGTATTTTGTAATTGTAGAAAAGAGGTGTGGAGAAGTATTAAAATCTAAGAAAAGGTTTGGACATCCTTACTATGATGTTAATACACGACTTTGTAACTAAATATTACCGTAACTCTATCCCTATCTAAAAATAACCTGACATTTAAAGATGCCCTTTACTTTCAGCCGAATTCATCCGAATCACCCTAGAATTTGTTCAAACATTTTTAAAAGGGATTCTCGGAGAGATTTTTAAAATGGCACCGGACTTTTTTTCATCAAATATTCAAAAAGGGAAATGAGAAACTGTTCTTTTGCCGATTTGTAAATATTTAGCCGTGTTAATTGTATGGGTGGGCGGGTTTTCGTTATGTTTCTCGAAGCACTCTTTGTAATATCAGGGATAAGACGGTTGGGAATTAAAAACTGTTGTATTTGCACTTTTTGGAGGGGAAATAACCATTTCTAGTAATCGGAGCTATTTCAATAAGAATGGCCTTAGCTTTTTAATTAATCTGTATTTTTTATTTTAGTTTGTCTAAAGGCGTGGCTTTTAAAAGGATATCTTTAATCTTTAGTGCATAAGGATAGTTATTGGGTTTGTGTTACGTATTATATATGTACTATATGAATGTAGCTGTTATTATGTACCTAACCACATGATTATCACAATATAGAACAATCTAACATTCTTTTCTCTTTGTTACAGGCAGTAGATTACCTGAAGAAGCGTACACCAGCGCGAGCTGCTCTCATGATAGCTGCTGTGTGGCTGATGTCCGCGCTCGTGTGCATACCGCCTTTATTGGGGTGGAGAGTGAGCAGACCGCCGGAGCAATTTCCACAATGCAAGGTAAGATTTAGTCTAGCAGTCATATCTCAATAGAGAACAAAATTAATTTGTTCTTTGGATGAATAGATGTGTTAAAGTATGGCATCCTAAACAAATGTTACTACTTGGCAGTATTTACATACACATCAAGAAAAGAGTTTACCGCTCAACCATCATATATATAATGTCCCGACGCTAATCGTCAGGCAGTTTCCCATCAGACACAACGTCTGTTCAGAGGGTGATCCCTTTTCTATTGAGGATGAGTGTATTTTACACCCTGTTCTTCAATCAAGAATTAAGGCAACATAGATATCATTGTATTCTCAGAATCAAGAAGAAGCCTGTCTATATCTCGAGAATTTGCGAATTTGCCTGCTCATTTGCTAATAGACAATCAGGAACGTCTTAAATGATAGATTCACTATGGCCCATTACACAATATGTAAAGAAACTCCTGTCCAATCCGTGAAGGTATTGTGAGGCATCGATAACTGATTCTACTAATGCTTTCAACGCCGGGCTAAACATAAAAAAAAGACATGTGGCACTCGGGGACTGCCGCGGTAAAGCTATTGCATAGCATTTTGTATCAATTTATGCAATTATAATTATTTATTTATTTTCTTTATGCAGTATTTCTTTTTCTTTGATATTAATTCAAGTTACACTTTTTGAGCGTGGTGACCGATAAGAAAACAAATTTTTCTTTTATTAAATAAATAAAAAATTAATATTATTTAAAATATTTTTATTATTTTACAATACATGTGGGTTTTATTACCTTACAGTAGCTGTTGGTTATTCAGGAATATTTCTCATTGAAACTATAGGTTTATGATAACTGAAATAAGAAACATAAGTTTGCGACTTAATATCCTCTAAATACCTAGAAAATACCGCGTCAATGGTGGTCCCATATTTTGTTGTGGACTCTTGTGGATCATTATTCATTTTCAAATTCAATGTTTTGATAGAAAAGTTGTCAACCGCTCTGATTTTTTATCAGCGAAGTTAATGTTGAAATCGCCAGCCAAGATAAGTGGAAATTTATTACCATTTGTACCAAGTATTTTCGAGCCTTCTTCAGTGTACTCCAGTAAAGTGCGATGAATAAAATGCTCTACCTCGTCCAATTTTGGATTCGGGGAAATGTAAATTGCTACCATAACTATTTGTAGGCCATTTCTAAGTTTGCATAAGCACGCACAAATATCTCCAACAACTGAGCGCCTAACATTAACATCGCTAACGTGTGCAATATTTATTTCAATATTCGGAGTCATAATATTAGTAATAGCATTTTTATTTTGGTAAATAGCTACCCCACCTTTTGAAACAGTATCTCGTTTGAACTGAACAATACAATTAAAATTAGGTATTTCAATTGGATTATCATGCGTCATGCAATATCTTAAATCTCTTTGGTAAGAAGTAACACATTTGTTTGTCTCGTAACTGAATCTTGTAAATAGTATTTATGACTATTTAGACTTTGGCAGTTGAAAGTCATTACTGAAATGCCATTTCTATTACTAATGAAATCTAATACACATTGAGCAATCGTCTGAACACTATTTAAAGACAGTCTTTTGAATTCTTGCAACAATTGAAAAAACGGCCGCGTGAGCACTTTTTACTCTATAAAATCACGCGCTTTTATTTAGTAAACAACACTATAAATAATTAAAAAGTCCAATGAAAAATTAGCGTGACATTCATCTTAGCTTTTCCGTTAAAAAAAAGTTATTTTATAAAAACACTACTAAATTAATTTGAATAAAAGTACTTAATAATAATTATATGAAAAGTTTTTAAGGTAGCCATGACAACGTCGATGACGTCTATGACATATCTCTATAGAAGACCTATTTCAGAGAGAAAATTAATGGCAAGTTTAGCACATCGCGACTATCAGTAACATGACAAGTGTGTAGAACTGAGTTCGAGCCCTGCAATATGCATGCTCTTTTTGAAAATCTATAAATTGTTTTCAAAAGATGTAGTCGCACGCACACAAACATACCGTGCCGAAGACTGCCGAACTGAAACGACGTTAGACGATGGGGAGCGTGAGGTTTTTTCGTTACGGAATTTCTGGATTCGGTCCCCGCGCTCAAGGCCCGCGATAGAATCTATGCAATAGCTTAAAAATATTTCCCAAAAAAGGTTACTTAATACATGTACGGCAGGCAATACATGTGCGAGCGAAGGGAGCAGGGTACGCGGCACGTCGTCGCATCGCTATTCGCTCCTAATAATACCGTCAAAATAAGTGTTGCCACTTTAAAAAAAATACTATTTTTTGGGGCAGTTAGAATTAATTCGCGGAAAAAAAAGATTATTTCAAAATTCATTAGTTTTGTACTATGATGATTATGTAAAATTTCATATTTTATTTGATCATGTGTTTACCTAACCTTTATTATCATTATGGGTCGGACGGGGTTTTCTTTACATATTGTATAAGTACACACAGGGGCGTGCACAGAGATTTTGTTGAGGGTATGCATAGATCATCATCATCATCATTATCAACCTTTTTATCGCCCCACTGCTGGGCACAGGTCTCCTCTCATACAGAGAAGGATTGAGCGTGATCACCACGCTTGCTCAATGTTATACAACGTTATTTTTTCTTTATACGAAACCTAAATATAGTTTGTTCAGAATAAGCAACTGAATCGATTCTAATCTTTTTACACTATGTATGTTATATTTTGTCACAAATACATTTAGCCATTGTTGCATCGTGGCAACAGCTGACGGAGGTCAACGCGCCGCGTGCCCATCGGCTGAGCGTGGACCATATTTTTCTTTTATTAAGCGATTCGTCGTGACCACGTCATCTATTCTACCTTTTCCAAAAATTTGGTACTTTAAATAAGAATCTAAATGTTTAAAGAAGAATCGTATTTAGAGGGGGCTATGTGAAAATTATGTAAATCTGAATATCCAAAACCCCAAACATTTTTACTATCATGTTTTGAAAATAATATACACGGGAAACAAAATAATTTGTGTGTACACAGCCTGCTAAGCAGTTATAATTATCATAATAGTTTTTATTAAAACAACGTGTAATATTACCTTTTCTTGAGTTACATCCAAATTGCGAACACAACGCTCTTTAATTTAGGTATATTTTTGCTCAAAACTTTACGTTGAAAAACAGCAAATCTCACAGGTATAATTTTGCATATTGTAGAAAGAAATATGTATTAAAGTAAATAAACTTAATTCAATTCATTTGCACTTAAAACGAAAACAAACAACACAAATCACAACAACAAAAAAATGGAGTAATTTAACATTGCAAAGCTGGTAAAATAAATAGGTATTTTAACGAAAAACAATTATGCTATTTGTCATAGCCTCTAAACTTGGTCGGTTTGTCAAATAGGCACTGCCTTTCCGGCCTTAAAACTCAATGAAATTCTACGGGCACACTAGAGAAAATTACGCACACCAACAAATAATTTTATATAGATATACGGCCATTCTCGCTAAAAAATAAGCAAATTTAGTTCGTGCCTACGTCGCTCTCCGCTTCGTAGCGCTGGTGACGCGTACGCGCGCATTTGTAATGCGTGTTAGCTAGTTTCCGCTAGCCCCAAAAGATGGCAGTATTACTGTTTTAGTGTAGTGTTTTAACAGAGTGTATTGTAGTACAAAAATTATATTATAATACGATTCGGGTGTTCCGAATTAGAAAATTATTAGGGTATGCAGTGCTTAAATGCCTCTATGGAGCGCACGCGCCTGAGTACACATGAATGTTTAGAAAATAAAATCCCGCAAATATCTTTTACTCTGGTGCTGATTTCCTTCTTCACAAATTAAATTTTAATTCGTCGTATATTTTTACTTTCCATTGAGAAAAGGCCAGGCGATCAATAATCAGTTTCGTTCTGTCAAATTAGTCAGTGCCTGACGTAAATTGACGTGTTATTAGTCCCCATGTATTTAATCACATCGAAATTGTCTATTATAATGGAAGATAATTATATCTTCTGCCTTTTTCATAATAAAATCGAAAGAAAAAGATGCACTGAAATTAAATTGTGTTTAGTTTAAGTGTTCCTAGCCAAATGGCAAAAAACGGAACCCTTATAGATTTGTCATGTCTATCTGTCCGTCTCTCCGTCCGTATGTCACAGCCATTTTTTTCCGAACCTGTAAGAGCTATACTGTTGAAACTTAGTAGGCATTGTATTCTGTGAACCGCATAATGATTTTGATGCAAAAATAAAAAAATAATAATAAATATTGGGGGCTCCTCATACTTTGAACATTGAGAGAACTGAAACTATTCTTTTTTTCATCAAACACATACGTGTGGGGTATCTATGGATAGGTCTTCAAAAATGATACTGAGGTTTTTAAAATATTTTTATTTCTAAACCGAATAGTTTGCGTGACAGACGCTTCCATAGTGGAAAAAAGTTGGTCTCTAACTTCTAAAATAAGAAAATGAAAAATCTAAAAAAAACATATGATGTACATTACTATAAAAACTACCAACGAAAATTGTTTTGATCGAGATCTAGTAAGTAGTTTTTTTCCTGTATTATCTTTGTAATATAATTTTATGTTATTTAGTTGTCAAGTGCGTTTTGTTTGTGTGGAATAAAAACAATTTCTTTCTTTCTTTCTTTCTAACTTAAATCCTTTAATTTCATAAATCAATGGTACGGAACCCTTTGTGCGTGAGTCCGACACGCACTGGGCCGGTTTTTGTAAAAGGGAGTCGTTGCCATGGGACTAAACTGATGTCCAGATAATGTTGTCTATTTAGAATTAAAATTAACAAAGAATAACCAACTTTAGGAGTGAAGTTGGTTATTGTTTGTTAATTTTAATTCGGTTCGAAAAACAGAACATTGTATCGAAGACTAACCACTTCATGTAATTACACTAGAACTTCACTTAGGTAAGTCCGTTTAATCTAGTAATTATGCTCCGGGTTAGTCCCCGATAATTAACCTGATTTACCTTGTATTGCAGTTGTAGTACAGATGGAAATTACAAACATGTTTGTTACTGTAAAACAATTTAACATCCAAACATAAAATTAGTTTTATATTGTAACTTATTCTTTTACCTTACTAAACCAAATTTTCTACTCAACATTAACTAACGGTTCAGTATTTAAGTACACATACTGAACAATTAGTAAATAGTGAGTAGTAATAATGATTTATGAATGAATTAAAATCTTGTAACAAACTGATCACTGAAACTTTGAAATTCTGTTTTTATTAATGACGGACTTTACGCATAGTTTAGCCTCCGAGAGATAAGCTAAGATATGTTAAACCACATGGTGATTGCCACAATAAACAAGAACCGCTGCCCAGCTCTGTTGGGCATAGCAGCGGGTGAACTCGGGCTGTGGGTGATGATGCAGACCCATAACTTTACTATACACACAAATCCACACACAGATTGTTAATATTAAGACGGCGGTTGAGCGAGGTGATGCAATGTTAAATCTAGCAACACGACCAACGATGCTGCACCAGAGGGAGATTGATCTGGAGACCCTCCACGACTAAACTGCCGACACAACAACATTTGACGTATCGTACCCGGCACACATCGTAACAAAACTGCTCAGACCCGTCCTCCGTACGGCTTCATCAGGAACACGACGAATCGCTTGCGGCAAGACTATCTGGTGGGTGGTAACTTCTGCCAGTAGCCGATGTTATAGCCTACCACCTACTAAAATTATAAATTAACAAAAAAAATACATGTTGATTGAAAACCATACATTGTATCAGGAAAGAGTAATGACAGCAAAAAACTGACTGAATTTGAGTTAAAGATCCCGAAGATCTGGCAGCGTCATGTGACGGGTTATAGAGCTCCCTAAAATAGCGTTGAGCTACACAATGACTGACAGGAGATCCGCATAAGAACCAAAGTCAGCGGCATAGCTCTTCCGAGTCGCTAAAACCAATTGGCAGTGGCCGGAGCACATTGCTCGTGGACCAATGGACGATGGGGCAATAAGGTTCTGGAATGGCGGCCTCGTACCGGAGGACGCAGCATAGGGAGGCCCCCAACAAGGTGGACCGATGACCTGGTGAAAGTCGCGGGAAGCCGATGGATGCGGGCAGCACAAGACAGGTCATCGTGGAAAGCCTTGGAGGAGCCTTTTGTGGACTGAAGAAAAAGAAGAAGACACGATGATTAATGCATGCATGTCATCCATTGGAACAAGTCTAGGTACTCAAAGCTGCAAGGACTCTTTCTTCAAAAGGCCTTTCCAAACATGACTCGGCATTATTTAACTCACATAAAACCTACTTAAACTAGAAAGAAAATCCCTATCACACACCATCTGTTTTCAACCCCTGATATCACAATTCAGCCCTAAAAAATACCCTATTAAAAATAGTACCTTTAATAGGAACCCGATATTCGATCGTGTAATCTAAGTTTTAACTTGAATTTCTTTACGACGCTTTCCCTACCTTTTTTTTATCGTAAAATCATTCTTTACGTGAATATTAACGACTTTTATAGCATTTCGGAGAGTTGGCTCGTGAGAGCGTTTGGCCTTAAAGTAAGGGAGTTAGGGAAATAGCCGGAGGTTTTAGTGGCTAAATGGGTCATTCGTTCAACTCTGTTTGAAAGGTATTATATTTTACCACCTATTTAAATAAGCTGTTAACGTCTTGTAATATTATTTGGCATAAGTACCTACTAGGTTAATATTATATAGATATATATTTTCTAATATTATAAATATAGACGTGTTTTTTTTTTTGTAAATATTATCGGTCATGTTTATCGCAAACTGACGTATTTTCCTTCTCTCTATAAAGATAATTTAGTTTTTTTTATAACCGAAATCCCATCAGATGGAAAGCAGTGATGCAATCGTTGATCGCAAAGCACGCTAGTTTATTAAGAGAACGAACGACAGTTGAGTTGTGAGAGGTGATGCAATTTTAAACCCAACATCGCGATCAACGATCCTGCGCCAGTGGGAGATTGATCTAGAGTGGCTTTCCACGACCAAACTTCCGATACAACAACATTTGGCGCATTGTACCCGGCACCCATTGTAACACAACTGCTCAGACCCGTCCTCTGTACGGTTTACCGCAAATTCAAGTATTTTCTTTCTTTCTATTAAGGTAATATAAATTTAAATATCTGGCCAGTGTTATGATCTCCGGGTTAAGTTCAAAGAAAAGATATTCAAAGAAGGTTACTTAAAGCACTGCTTGTCAAAAAGAAAAAAAATTAACTATTCTATTTATAAAAACAAAAAAAAAATACCAGTCCGAATAACAACAGAAAAAAAAACAGTAAAACAGTAATTTACGGCGTTTTTTTTGACAAATTTATCTAAAATATTTGAGAATATATATTTGTCGTGGATCGTCGATATCAGTTCAATTAAAGTTGCTCATTTTATTTATGTAGTAGTGGGGCAACCGCTGTGACGTTATTTTGTAATGGCGGCACGGTGACAGAGTCGTTTTGGAAAGTGGGGACTGTGAAACGGTGACTTCGCGTTGAGGAGCGGACTAGTGCACTGCTCCGGGGCGAAACTATTGGTTTACCTATTTAAATTGTTATTGTCAAGATTGGGGGGTATATTTACACTTTGTGCTTTAATTCAAAACTTCACCTACGAAATAGACCCCCTATACCACCACACCAAAATGGTGACGACCCCATCGCTTCACTGTCCCTGACGTCTTCACATTATATAGCTTAGGAGCTTTTACCATATTTTCGGGGGCCCAGTTTAGCGCGAATAAACTTAATATGACACTAACCTTCTCAGGTCATTAATAACGTTACAATAATTTATTAAAGCATACGTCTAAGTAGTTGCAAATTGGAGGACCATTCAATGTTCGGTTATTAGAACTGTGAGCAGTGGTAGCCTAGTGGCAAAGTTACTAGTATAAGTTATAAATCATGGCGACCCCAGACAGGTGCGAACTTGGATGTTATCTACTACGCTGGCTCAGCGCTAGATGGTAGATGTCATATATCTTCGCTCTCAATACGATGAAGGATCATTGTGAGGATACCAGCATGACCCTGAGCCAAGAAATGGAAGACATGCGACATCTATCAACCCGTACTAGGCTCGTGTGGTAGATAGAAAGAAAGAAAGAGAAAATAATTATTGTGATTCGTACAGTAGGATCATAGAACTAAATTTAGTTAAACATAATTAAAAATTAAAACCAGTTATATGTATAACGGCGCATGACTGGTTAAGTTTGAATATTGTGCTTTGTTTTATGGCAGTATCAATTGTTCATATACAACTCAATTTTTTTTAAGTAAGTAATCGGTCGTTATTCGGATAAATTAAGATTTTTTTAAGAGAGCGGGTGACACCCTGCTGGAGTTGTGTTTGTCGTAGCGAGCGACCGTTAGCGCGAACATTCTGTGCTCAAGTTTCAATCGAGTGTGTTGATCATACTCAAACGCAGTGGCTCTTACCTGTTTTAATCCCAGATTACCATTGTAATCCCTAAATATTAAATTGATCTAAGTTTATCTATAGTTAAAATAATAAGAATCGAACATCACACTATAATTTTGTTTAACGTTTTCACAAAATACCGCCCACGATGGATGCTCATGGGATGAGAAGATACCTCAACTATTCGGAACTTCGGCCCCGCTTCCTGACCAAATGTATATTTAATAAAAAGTACAAAAATCAGAAAGTCCTTTACGAGGCCAAAAGGCACCTATCTCAGCATAAGGTTTCTATGTCAGCATAAGAGTCTACTCCCTCTCGAAGAAAATTTTACTGTTTTGCAGCATTAGGAATAGCCCATCCGCTGATTTAATGACCTTACCTCTCCTGGCACAGAATTTGCTCTATTAGTGGACTTTTAATTACATCTTCAAGAATGTACCGTCCGCACGTGACTTGGCATTTTAAAGATGTTATGTAAATAACTGACGTTTGTAAGATAATTAACTTTGCTTAATTGTAACTTAATGCTTATTTATTATTATTTTCTTTATTTTAATATAGTATGTTACACATTTAAATTATATTTTAAAATATTAGAATATAGAAAGTTTATTCTTGAAGCAGTACAGAGGGCAGGTCTGAGCAGTTGGGTTGCGATGTGTGCCGGGTACGATGCGCCAAATGTTGTTGTGTTGGGAGTTTGGTCGTGGAGGGTCTTCAGATCCCTTTGGCGCAGCATCGTTGGTCGTGTTGTTGGGTTTAACATTGCATCACTTCGCTCAACTGCCGTCTTCCTTCCTATTCGTTCAGTTTTTCTAAGTGAATAGTCTCTTAATAAACTAGCGCGCTTTACCATCAACGATTGCATCACTGCTTACCATCAGGCGGGATTGCGGTCAAGCGCTAGTTTATAATTATTAAAAAAAAATAATCTTTCTATATTCTAATATTTTTTTAAATATATTCATTATAAGATATTTATATCGACTGCCTCCGTGGCGTAGCGGTAGCGAACGCGGCCGCTGATCAAGGAGGCGCGGTTTCGAGCCCCGCGCAGTGCAAATATTTATTATATGCATTAATATGAATATTTGCACTGATCTGGTCGTGGTACTGAAAGCACGTTAAACCGTTGGTTCCGGTTACCATACGAACATCTAGTGGCAGTCGTTACGGGTTGTTGGAGCCCTCATAAGTCCAACAATTGGTGTAACTACAATGCTTCGATATCGCCTTCGGGTTGTGGAGGTCAGACAGAAGTTGCTTCACGGAAAATATCGAAGTTTAGCCAGAATCAGCACTTAGACTGGTAAAGCAAGCCCCAGACTCCAAAACTGAAAAATCTTCGGATGCGACTGGGATTAACACTGAGATATATGATGATGATGATTTTAAGATATTTATATATTTTTAGAAAACATTAACACATTCAAAATATTAAAAAATTATAGCCTACCTGTATCGGGAACAGGGTCCAAGCTACCGGTGATTAGGGCTCCAGACAGAAGAAATTCTTGACAATTTGAGCCGTGTCCTAAAGTACCGCTCTTTCAATCAAGCACTTAATCCAGCTGCCTCACGAGAGCCTCCTGGGGTTGCTCCTCTGTTGGTCGAGGCTCTTAGTTATTAAGCCATTGGCTCTTACGACTTTCGGTACAATGATTTTCAAGTCTACATCCCAGATATGGACAACTTCGCGAGACAAGTCAAGGTACTCCATTTGTTTATCTTTCTCGGCATTTACGAAGTTCTTAACATGTGAGAGGGTTAGGTCGAAAATCGAGTCGTGTATGTTTAAGCGTTGATTTAATACTGCAATACATTTGCGGTCGAAATGTAGCATGATTATATTTATTTATTTGCAAACATACAATTATAGGACTATTACAGAGCATTCCAATTCGGTGCTATAAGTAAGAATAAATTATACAAGAAAAAAAAACACCACATACATAAAAACTCAGAATAATTACTAAAGAAACATTTATAATATATTTTAATTATATACTTTGACTATAGGAACTTACAATAAACAGGAATTATACCTACAACTACATCTTTCATTTTTTTTTTTTATTAAATTATAAACTAGCGCTTAACCGCTATCCCGCCTGATGGTATGCAGTGACGCAGTCGTTGATGGTAAAGCGCACTAGTTTATTAAGAGCCTATTCACTCTAGCCTTGAAGACACTCAAACCGCCGCTGGCAAACTGTTCCAGTCCCGCGTATAAAGGAGGAGGCGAAACGCTTCGTCCTTCTTCCTTATTTTCTATAAGTATATACCTTGTTCTATTAGGTTCTGTGCTGCTTGTAAGAATTTAGGGAGTTTTTATTGTACATGTATATGTATTATTATTGCTGGATCATAGACCTCTAGACCTCCTCTTGGAGAGAGGGAGTGGGCAGTAATCTGCCACGCGAGCTACTAAGCAAAAGCACTCCGACCAAATCGATAATGTTAGAATCAACCGCGTGCGAGCAGCGTGAGGCGTGCACTACTTCGATAGGTCAGGCGGTTGAATAATTGGCTAATTAAACCATTAGGGTGTAACATATACCCAAAATAAAGCGGTAGGCTTGGGTCTGAACCCACAAATCGTAAGTTGAGTCCGTTAAAACTGTGTTACGATGGCCTATAAGTCTATAGCCGAGTGAAGGCGTTTTCAAAGAGTACATAACTTATAATTTTCAAAAAGTGACGAACATTGGAAATGATCGAGTTAACGGAACTCTGGAATTGGCAAAACTGACCAATCAGTGAAAACAGTAAAAAAAACTTTCAGGCAAACCGACCAATACGGGGATCCCTTAAAATATACCATTTCCTTATGGGCCTTCATAATACTAAATCAATTCGTAAGCAGTTGTATTCGAATGGATTTTATTAATGTTTTTCTTCGTGACTAATAGACAAGGAACCTGCCAATAATGCATTGTTATCACTGATACATAGTGAAGCATTTGCTATAGACATTAAGGAATCCATTTCATGAGCCAATTTCTAGTTTGTCGATATAATGCCGTAAACCTTGGTAATTTATATCACGTTTCTAGAATGTTCTGGTAGTCTTATCGATATTGTTGTAACATATTAACTCTTTTGATGTTTTCTATTCGTATTTTTTCTAGGGCAATTCGATTTAAACATGACGTTGCATCACAACATAGCATCACAAAATAAAGCACATTAAGCCGTTAGTCCTAGCTATCATACGAGGATCTTGGATAATTGTTGTCAGAAATCCAAAAATATGACAAAGACTGGTTGTCAGATATTTGGATTTCTTCTTTCTTTGGACCAAGAGGTCGTATTACCCAGTAATGGGGTTGTGGAGGTCAAGAAGTCAGAGGATTCATGTAAAATAATGGTATTCAGTTGCATTCAGTTAAGACTGGAAACTGTACCCTCTTCTTCAGCTTATAGAGGCCACGGGACAAAAGCCTTCGGCGACAAAGCCTTCGGTGCCAATGTGCAATGTCAGTCTTGATCATTGTGGAAAGCCTTGGGATGCTGCCAGCATCCCTCAGCTTCCCACAACCTTCACCAGGTCATCGGTCCACTTTGTTGGGGGCCTCCTTACACTGCGTCGAATCTTAGTGCTCCATCGGCCATCGGTTCTACGTGCAATGTGGGGCATAGTCCCGTCTCCGCCACCCTTCGACCCGGCTGACCTACACACAGTTGAAAAAAAGACTAGGCATATAACCTTGGCGAAGGTTGAAGACGAACAAATGACAGCCGATATGCGATAGATGATAGGCGATACGTTGCACCGCGCGCCGCCGTGGCAGGCGGTTATGCGAATCTCATGTCGCATTGAACTCTACTAAATCTGTAGATGCCTAACACACATACACCGACCGACCGTGCGGTCTAACGGTACTCTTGCCGCCACCGCCCCTCCGTGCTGCCGTCCGTGCGGTAAATCGGTACCTCACACACGGAGCGCAGCATAGCCGCGCGGATCATTGTGGGTGCAGGACGAAGATTAGAAGATTCTTGCCAGTGTCTGTGAACAAACTGGTCAAAACCGTGTTAAATCCACCCGCGTGCACACAGACACTGGCCGCCCCGTGTGTGAGCCGCCGCTCTACCGCGCGGACAGTGGCGGCGGGACTACCGCTCGACCGCGCGGTCTGTCGGTGTATGTGTTAGGTATCTACGGATTTAGTAGAGGTCAATGCGACATGAGATCCGCTTCACCGCCTACCGTGTCGGTGCGCGGTGCCGTGTATCAAGCGCCTAACGGGATAGCGTGATTCCCAGAGCACGGAGGGGTCTTGGTATGTGAAGATGTTCACCCATTCACGGAAGCGACAAGCGTTGCTTAGCCTGATCGATTAACCCGTTAGGATATTATTACTTACCCACAAGTCCCTCCCTCATCATAATCATAAACCTTTTTATCGTCCCACTGCTGGGCACAGGTCTCCTCTCATACAGAGAAGGATTGAGCATTATCATCACGCTTGTACAATGCGGGTTGGCGATTTCAAACTTAAAGTGCAGGTTTTCTCACCCCTATTTATTATTTCTCTCAGTTCACATCCCATTAATTTCCGATCAAAAGATGGCACTAAACAAAACCCAAACGGCCACTCTGAGCCAAAATATTTGTCTCAGCTTGCTACAAGCCTCTGTTATCAGGCCTAATTTAATCTATGAAGGGTCGGCAAAGAATACTAATCTTCCTTTGTGGCTCGTTAAGGCTATAAAGAGGATGGATAAGGCCGCTATTGAAAGAGTGATGAGTGTCTGTGTGGCTTTTGGCTGTTATGTATGTGTACTTAAAGTAAGTTTCGACTTAAAACTTAATCAGCAAGTAATGTTCCGCCTGCTGGGGCACAGGACTTCTACCTGTGACTGGAGTGAGCTGTGATCCACCACGTGGGAGTATTGCTTCGGTTAGATCTCAGTCTCTCTCGATGAGAGGAGGCCTGTGAACAATGTGCCTGTGTGCAATGAGAACATTATAGGCTAATTATGATCTAGGAATCGCACCCAGAAGGTGCTTCTGATTTGTAGTAGCGGTAGTCAGCATAAAAACATAACTAAATTGAAAACTTTCTCGTTTTTTGGGGTCAGTCCTGAAGGAAAAGGATAGTGATCAGTTGATAGCCCATATACGTACACTCAACATTTTGGCCATTTTAGACCATAAATTCATGTTTCCTCAAATTTTCATATCAAATTTTTCACCGCAACCATAGTTCTATACCTCTTTCTGACTGGACTCTGAACGTCTCTTGATGTCATCTCACAGACCATGAGACATATTATTATTATATAAAAAGAAAAAGAAGATGAGAAGCGTAAGCAATCAAACTGTAACCCAGCCTTAAGAGGGGACTCTAGTGCCGAGGAATTTGGGAAATAGGTATTTGAAGAAACTATTGCCGTCGCGCTGCTTCCAACCTCTCCCGGTAAAGTGCGAAAAGGACAGTTGCAGCTCAAGCTGATTTTACCTACGAAAACGTTAAACGAAACACGTTTCGTATTCCGCTGTTTTCTTTTTCAAAACACAACAGATCTCAATTATTTTTATATCAAAGTTTAAAGGAAAAGTATAGATACCTATGCTTCTATTATTTTTTTTTTTTTGTCAAAAACTTATCACGGCTATCTAACAGTCATCTGAACATCACGGTAAAAACGGGTTATTTATCGCGATTTTGAAGTATCGTATTTCTTTTATTAATTAAGTTTCTAAAAAAATCAAATGATAGGGGCACGTAAAATCACGATGTAAAATTGTAGAAAAAAAATAATTGCTCGAAAAGCATTATCCACGAAGAAAACACCGGAATACGTTTGTATATAGAAAGCACCACTAGAGTTCCCTCTTAATTATGAGAAGTTGATGAACCTATTCAAGAAAGAGCTTCAATATGTTCATCAATTTCTCGGAAAATCTATATCAAAACAATTACCGCAAGCTAATTCAGCGACAACTACAATCAATTACTCCGTTGTATGCAGCTCTGCAGCTATGATCTAATTTAAAGGAGCTAATAACCCGATGTTAATGCAGAACTAAGGCTACCTAAAAGCCATTACATAGTATGTATGGAGTTAATATGCCATAAAGATCCACGAACAATGCTGTCTTTGAGTAGATCTGCATTTTATTAAGAGCCTTGGCTTTGTAAATAGCTTTATATCGCACTTAAAGTCATCAATTTAACATGAAAGAATCATTAAAAATGCCGACCTAAAGTGCTTCTACGTAATAATTACTTAACTTACTGCGGTAGTTTCAATATGGACAGCTCGACAATATTTCAGATTTTTACACGCACATAATTTATGAAGCGATATCCTTTAAATAAATTAAAATAATCATTTATTTCGGAATTACTTTTTTAACCATTGTTTAGTTTTAGTTTTGGATTATTTTTTTATACGCCGAATGGATTGTCTCGAACGGCATCAATATTCTCCAACGATCTTGCGTTTCTTTGACGTACAGGAACTGCTTCATCGATCACCGACTCGGTTGTCTCAAATTTTTTTATCAAACGACTGATGGTGGACTCTGCAGGACGGCCACGAAAGCCATAAATTGGACGCAACGTACGGAACGTTAGGCGAATAGAGCACTGATTTTGATAATAAATTTTAATAATTTCTATGCATTGTTGAAGTGTGTAGCGTTCCATGGTGAAATGTCACGACTAAATATGTATTCATGCCAAATTTGACAGCTATCGCATTGCCAAGATGGCCGCTATGTGCTGTCAAAGTTCGAGCGTCCCTATTGAAAAACCCTTTACTTAAGTACAAATCTAATCTTGTTATTATCTTTGTATAGTTTATTTCCACTTCATATCAGTACTTACATTTATTTAGTTCAAGTTACCACTTTATGTTCGTGAATGTTGGTTCACCTTTTATTGGCAACTGTATAAGCCTTTTACTCATAACTACTCTATTTGTTAATTTACATACAGAGGCTGTTGGTGTACCTTTATTTTATTAATAAATAAATAAATTTGTAAGTAGTTAGCGATTTTCTCAAAATATTATTTTTATATTTACATATTCACTAGCTGATATGGAAAACGCTATTTTACCATATAAATTTGGAGGTTGTTTGTATTTTTCAAAGCTAAATCATAAAAAAAATAAAAGAAATATTGTCCAAAAAATAAAAATAAAAGTATGAACAATCCTTATCACTTAGGGGTATGAAGAATAGGTAGTAGCTGATTTTCAGACCTACTGAATATGCATACAAAATTTCATAAAAATCAGTCTAGCTGTTTCGGGGGAATACGGTAATTAACATTGTGACAGGAAAATTTTAAATGCAAGATATTGAATAGACAAATTTGAACTTATATTCTTGCAAAAAAGGGACTCATACCTAGAACCCCATGCATTAAGCCTAATAATGGTAAAAGAATCGCATACAATAACAAAATGTTACACCTTTATAAGGTACTACGCCGAATAAAATCAATCCTGGTAAGAAATGAAGTACAGTCGGCAGAATGACTCGCGGCATCAATTACTTTGTACAACTTTACGTACGTGTGGAGGCGCCCGCTCCCTCAACTCCTAAACGTTCCCGTAGCCAGAACCAATCTATTTCCGAAGGCACCCCTCAGCTGAACTATCCGTGTGGTGAACGAAGTCCGCGAGAGACTAGATGTATCTTCGTGCTCTTTGAGTGAATTCGGAAAAGTTTTTTTAAATGTAGTTAGTTATGTAAGGAAAAGATTTTTTTTTGTTTTAATTGTTATAAACTAGCGCTTGACCGCAATCCCGCCTGAAGGTAAGCAGTGATGCGATCGTTGATGGTAAAGCTCGCTAGTTTATTAAGAGCCTATTTACTCAGAAAAACTGAGCGAATAGGAAGGAAGACGGCAATTGAGCGAGGTGATGCAATGTTAAATCCAACAACACGACCAACGATGCTGCGCCAAAGGGATATTGATCTAAAGACCCTCCACGACCAAATTCCCAACACAACGACATTAGACGCATCGTACCCGGCACACATCTCAACACAACTGCTCAGACCCGTCCTCCGTACGGCTTCACCAGACATCATGCCGGAACACGACAAATCGCTTGGCGGCAAGGCTTTGTCTGGTGGGTGGTAACTTCTGCCGGCAGCCGATGTTATGGCCTACCACCATATAAATAATAATATTATTTGTTGTTAGATATGTAAGTTACATAAGTTATTTTTAAGTTGATAAATACACTACGGCCTATTAAATTAAGGCGTGTGATAATAGTTATCAGGAGAGCAAATAAAGAAGAAACGTAAAAAAAAATGTAAAGTCAATATGAATGTTTAATCATGGGTAAGAAGAATTTATAACATCTATTGCTACTATGCAGGCGTGAATGAGTATGTTACAATGAAGTACATGTAAGGTGGTGACTCGGTTGTGAGTCCTGTAGTGTTGTAGGCCATGGGTTTGAACCCAGGCAGTGAATAATTAGTCTTAATACCACTACTGTTCTCAACACAGTGAAATCATCTTGAGGTAACCGGCATGTCTTAGACTTAATAAACTAGCGCGCTTTACCATCAACGATTGCATCACTCCTTACCATCAGGTGGGATTGCAATCAAGCACTAATTTATAATTATTAAAAAAGCAATTGGATTCATTTTGACAGTTCAACAACATTCATTGCGTTATTTACGTTGTTGAATAAACACATTTTCGAACATATGGAGCAATGGAATAGCAATAAGCTTCAAAATTATTCCAACTGATAGTTATAGTGTTTTACGGAATTAGAATGCTGGTTAGTTTGATTTTCAGACTTTCGGGCATCAGCCGTAACAAATGGAAAAGATCCATGGTTGTTAGCCAGGACATCAGGAATCAAAAATTTGAAAGACATATGACCTACTTGATATGTAAAGACCCATCGCTGCCAACGTAATTTAACCTAGTTGACCGAGCCAGGTGGCTGTTTTTCTTAGTTTCGTTTCTTCCATGTGTCCAATGCATCTCTGCAAAAATAGGTTTTTTTTTTACGTTTTGCTTGACCGCAATTCTGCCTCATGCTAGCCTTGAAGACACTTACATTGTAGTCAGATAGAAACATCTCCGTTCAAATCAAATCAAATCAAAGCATTTATTTCAAATAAACCAGTTACAGGCACTTTTGAATTGTCAGAACGTCGGTCAGTCAGTAAGGTGAAGCTAGTCGCCCATTCCAAAGAGTAGGTACCAATGGAGAAGAACGGGCAAGAAACTCCATGGAAACTCTTTTCAGTTATCAAGTTATTGATACAAAAATTTGATTACATCATTCATTTTGAAAGCAATCGTGTGAGAACGATGCAGAAATATATTGTACGCTGAGAGCGTCCATTATGGAAAAAACAACAATTCAGAAATTAAAATACGCCGTAGCAGCTTAGAAATGACCAGTCCCCTCTGACGGCATCCGTTCACGAACATGACGTATGGATCAGCATCATTCAGCTCAACCATATTGAAGGGAATCTAATGATCCAATACACACGCCACCATCAGCAAGACATTTGAGTGAGCATGACATACTCTCAACAGCCATAGCACAATCAAGTCAATAAAAGACTAACCCAACAAATAGATGCTTTATAGCAAGTACATTGTGCTCACACGTATTCCATGCAATTGTACAATACTAAGAAATTGAATCTACACAATGCAAAGACAGTTTTGTCCAAGGTTCAGCAGCTCCAACGGTGTTCCCAAATGCTAAGTTTAGCTCCTGTGTAGCTGCACCAGTGCCGAATACACCTGTCAGCGATGCAATTCCGTAACGTATAATATGCCTGACTACATAGTGTGTACTGGCTTTGAGTTAAAAAAAAAACAAACAATTACAAATTAAAACTACAAGAGGAAAATCAAAGAACAATCAGTGTAAGCATAGAAATCGGACGCAGCTCAAGCCCAAGCCTTTTTGTCGTCAATATAATCTTTAACACTATAAAATGCTTTCTGACACAACTTAGATTTAATGAAGGATTTGAATTTATTCAGGCTCAGATCTTGAACCACCTCTGGAAGTCTATTGTAAAAATGTATACATTGGCATCTAAAAGAGCCACCTATTTTCTTGAGCCTTGTTGTAGGTACAATAAATTTGTGCTTATATTATGGACATCACTGTATTTTTTAATCAATTTTATATTTTTATGAGCATACAAAAGATTTTCATAAATATATTGAGACGGCACGGTCAGTACATTAATTTCTTTAAATTTTTCTCTGAGAGAGTGTCTCGGACTTAATTTATAAATTGCACGAACTGCTCGTTTCTGCAAAACAAATATTGTTTGAATATCAGTGGCATTTCCCCACAACAGAATGCCGTACGACATTACGCTATGGAAATAGCCAAAGTACACTAAACGGGCCGTCTCAATATCAGTCAAATTACGAATTGTTCTAACTGCGTATGCAGCAGAACTTAGTTTTTTTGACAATTTTTCTATATGTGGACCTCATTGAAGCTTAGCATCCAGAGTTATACCCAAGAACACTGTGATGTCTTCAGATTCCAATTCTTCGCCCTTTATCAACACTTTAGTTTTCACCTGCCTAACGTGAGGTAGAGTAAACTTAATGCATTTGGTTTTTTTCTCGTTTAAGAGTAAATTATTAACATTAAACCAGTGGACTACTTTGGAGATCGCGCTATTTACATCGTCAGTGACCTGCTGCTGACGTTTAAGTTTAAATAAAAGTGAAGTGTCATCTGCAAACAACACTATATCGTGATTATCCTTTATGGGGTACGGCAGGTCATTGATGTAAATAAGAAACAAAAAGGGACCATGAATTGACCCCTGTGGGACTCCCATTGTTACTAAAGAGTTGCCAAATTATTCCAGTTCCTCGATGTAAGCGATATAAAAGTCGAGGCGAAACACTTTATCCAGATCGTGGTAGTGTCGCTCGGCGAGTATCCGCACTTATATTGTTGACAACATACTCGCCGTACGACGGGTCGCCTGATGATGGAACGGAGATTGAGGAATTAAGTCATGCAATTTCCGGGCACAAACTCTAAAATGCATCCTATAGAATACCCACAGACTGGCTACTCTTCGCAAATCTGGGTCATCAATTGGCCTCTTTGCATGCCTCTCCACCGAATCTTAAGTTGCCAGGTGGAATTTTGCAGTACCAGCCCGAATGAAGCTGCAGTATTCCACACACGAACGGATCTGTGCTTTGTATAACACTAGAAGCTGTCGTGGTATGAAGTACTAACGTAATTCTTTTCACCAAAAACTAGTCCAATAATACCTTTTCACCACATACCGTACGAGTCCTAACTGGCTGATATTAGGTAGGCGACGCCACCGCTGTATTAATACAGAGATTTTTGGTCCTCAAAACTTTTGTGGTTACATCGTAGTTACGGCGATGCTTAATTGAAAATTTTGTTTAATTAAAATAGTTTGAACTTCCCCCTTGATCCCCAGGTTTCAGGTTTCAATGAATGGACAGCTGTGATTCAAATTGGGGTGTTTTGAACGTGTGGAAATAATTTGTGTAGTTAGCAGTTTCGAAATGTAACTAACTACAATGTGAATTACAAGAATTATAGGATAGAATATAATGAAAGTGAGAAAGTTTACTATGCTTGATGAACAGATTAGAATATAAAAATTAAGACTTTTTCAAAGGGTGACATAATGTGCGGTCTTATCGCTAAGAACGATCTTTTACAGACAACCGTTGGATGGAATACCAAAGGGAAGGACAGACAAACAATGTAAGGTGTCTACAGTGTGGTTCGTCGACCTACGTGGCGCAGCGGTCAACACGCCTGCCTGCGACGTGGCGGCCCCGGGTTCGATCCCCGGTCAGTCATGATGGAAAACGATCTTTTCCTGATTGGCCTGGGTCTTGGCTGTTTATCTATATATGTATCTATTATAAATATAGTATCGTTGAGTTAGTATCCCATAACACAAGACTCGAACTTACTTTAGGTCTAGCTCAATCTGTGTGATGTTGTTGTGTTGGGAGTTTGGTCGTGGAGGGTCTTCAGATCAATCTCCCTTTGGCGCAGCATCGTTGGTCGTGTTGTTGGGTTTAACATTGCATCACCCCGCTCAACTGCCGTCTTCCTTCCTATTCGCTCAGTTTTTCTTCTTCTTTTTGTTTTTCAGGGTGAAACGGCTCTTAATAAACTAGCGCGCTTTACCATCAACGATCGCATCACTGCTTACCATCAAGCGGGGTTGCGGTCAAGCGGTAGTTTATAATTATTAAAAAAAAATGTAAGAAATACGTAGTATTACATAGGTAAGCCTTGCGCATTCAGCCGCATAATTTTCGATCCCGTGGCTATTTTTCGAACCCGTGGCTAATCCCGGGTACAAATCACCGAGAAACAATGGTGGCCTAGTGATATCGGCGGTGACTTTCAAGTTGCCGCTTATCTTTTTGTAAATTATTTCATCACCACTGCTCTTAAAACGGTAGGAAACCGGTGTGTCCTAGAGGCAAACTTTAAAGACTTCGCTTCCTTTACTTTAATACCTACATATGTTCACACACGCCCGTCGGTCGTATAAATTAAAAAAAAACCCTAACCTAACCTTACCCGGTCTTCCTGAAGAATGTGATCGACATGGTCACTTTATCATAATGCCTTAAACATTTAAACATCTAACTTGGTCCACATAAACAGATTTACCACAACAATTCTAAAACTACCATATTGCTCAGTAGCAAAAGTGGGCAATACATAAATTAGGCGGGTTGTAGCCCTGAATGATCTATTGCCAGTCGCTCTGTAATATATCACTCGTCTAGTATTGTTGCTAATGTTAACGTTAGGGGCAGTATACATGGGTTGCTTAAGTGCTTCTTAATTTGATATAATAATCACCATCATTATGTATGCTCTCAAGCAGCTGTGGCGTAGTGGTACATTACACAAAATAAAGTTTCTCTCAGGATTTGAACCTATAGCTTTTTTTTTGTTCGGGATGGGAAATCATCAAATGACCTCTCCCGCTTTGGGCGGAGCGAAAGGGCGTGTCAGATTTTTACTGACTAAAACCCACCCATGCTTCTTCACTTGCCTGTAGGCCAGAGCCACGGTTTCTTTTTAACCTACCCGCAACCCTGACCCAGGAGGCATCGGTCTTCGTGGACCCCGTTATGATGTGCTGACATCTCTTGGAGGCGCGCGTGAAACACAACGCGCCATCGACTCGGGCCTGGTCCTTACCGGGCGGCGAGCTATTCACTGCTCACCGCCCGCAAGCCCGCGCCAACGGTGGCCTGGAGTTCGATGTTGTCCCCCGACCAGGGTTAAATCTATAGCTTAGGTATATCTCGTAAGTCGCACACTGGGCTACCAGTGGTTGAGGGTGTTTGTATTGGAATGAATTGTCAAGATTATCAATCTAGTATCAGGTTGATTGACAACTTACTCTTAGTTACTAACTTCAAGGTTTAACGATAAGATTAATACTGATATCAGCAGATGTAAAGAATACCAAATTTCTCGTCGTAACTTAAGTACGTTTATTGTGGGAACGTAAACACGCAAAGAACAATAGTGATCAATGATCTTGCCTCCCGAATGTTTGCTACAGCAATCCGTCAATTTGATCTTCCCTCGCGAACTAGTGGAAAACATTCGATTTAATTAAGAAAATGTAAGTGTTCTTTACACAATGCTCCCAACAGTTTGTAACAAGTGATAAATGGTTACTCGGTGAAATTGCGCTTTTATCAATAGGTGGTACTATAGCCAATCATGTCTGTGTACTGTTGAAACACAGCATGAAAGACAAGGTGTATTCATTACATTTCAAACAGAGTACTTAATTAATTTATATGAACTAAAAATTGATGATTTAATTCCCCCATCTCCGTTCCACCATCGGACAACCCGTTGTACGGCGAGTTTTCACCATCACGTTGTTAACACCACTAAGATCCGGACGAAGCGTTTCGCCTCCTATTTTATACTGCGTAAATCGAGGGATTGGAACAATTTCCCAACAGTGGTGTTTCCGTCGGACTACAATTTGAGTGTCTTCATGGCTAGAGTGAATAGGCTCGTAATTAACTAGCGCGCTTTACTTTCAACGATTGCATCACAACTTATCATCAGGCGGGATTGCGGTCAAGCACTAGTTTATAGGTTTTTAAATACTATCTCCATAACTCAAGTTATAGATGTTAGAGAAAAACAGCCAGGTTGAAGTGGGAGGGGGCTAGGCAGGTCTTGCGAATGCACTCGGAGAGATGGGAGAGGTGGTCATTCACTGGAAACTTGAGGCAGTTCATCGCCATCACGGTAGACCACGGCGAAGGTGATGTGACGATCTGGTAACGTTCGCAGTGGCAACATGACTAGAGATAGCACAAGATATGGAAGTTTGGAAGTAACAAGGGGTGGCCTTTGCTCAAGAGTGAAACACCAAATAGGCTACAAAAAAGCTTCGATAGTTGCTAACGAAATTGAATAGATATAGAATAACATAGCAGCTAAGTGATAACAGCGATACAGACTCATCGGTCAGGATGACCGCGGTTGGTCGTGTATCATGTAGGTATCTTGAAATACCCACACACCTCTATGCCTTGGTAATTACATTACGCCATTGGGATCGACTGTCGTCGGTCACCCTCATGCGAATTCAATGCTTTTTCGCCATCCAACAAAAGTGCTCAACGAAAACAAAAATCCACATTGGTCCTTGAAAAACTGTTAGGTACCCCGTCAGTCTAAACCTACCCTAACGAGTACTAATGTGTATAAAAATGTGCGCGACGACCGACCGCGGCCACTTTAATGGGCAGAGTAACAGCGTGGAGCTGTCGACTTGAAAAATAACGTCCGCTACTAGTTTTGATACTTGTAATGTATGTGATGTGATATTTATTAAAGTTGCAGTGTATGAGTTTGCGGTTTAAAGTGCGGAGGGGAGTCGCGGTATTTTATATGGTTACATGTTAGTAGTTTTTTCCCAGCCTAATTGCGAAACACACAATAGGGTATTTGACTAAAAAAAACTAATTAGTTCGTCAGTCAAATTTCCAAAAAATACGAGACACGTATTTTTTATTTTTCATATAAACAAAAAATGATAACGACACAATGAGTTGAAAACTCGTGTAACGTCACTGCACGCTACACTTGTTAGCGGCCAGTGATGTCACCAGCCACCACTCCTTATCTTTGATGCCTTTTATATTTGTCAATTTTTATAATTTTGATAAAACAAAAAATACACGTCTAGTATTTTTTGGAAAACTGACTGACGGACTAATTAGTTTTTTTAGTCAAATACCCTGAACCATTTTAAAGCTTACTGCTATTCCATTGCTCCCTATGTTCGAAAATATATTTACTCAACAACTTAAATAACGCAATGAACGTTATTGAACTATCAAAAAGGAACCAATTGCTACTGATAACTTGTTACGCAATTACCCTGCTGTTTTTAAGTAAAGACAGAAAACAAGTATTAATTGAATCCTGCCAAATTAGTCCGTTCCTTACTTAAATTGACTTGTCTGCTCTATGGCTGTCGCTCCATGTAAAATACTTATTATCAGCTGAAATAGGATAGATCGAACTGTAAGCGGGTCTTAAGAGGGGACTCTAGTGTCAAGGAATTTGGAAAATAGGTATTTGAAGAAACTATTGCCGTCGCGCTGCTTCCAACCTCTCTCGGTAAAGTGCGAAAATGACAATTGCAGCTCAGGCTGATTTTACTTACAAAAACGTTGACCAAAAGGAGTTTCGTATTCCGCTGTTTCTTTTTCAGAATACGACAGATCTCAATTAATTTTTTTTTAATAATTTAGAGGAAAGTATACCTATGCTTCTATTATTTTCTTTTTTGTCAAAAACGTATCACGTTTGTCTAATAGGCATCTGAACATCACCGTAAAAATGGACTATTTTTCGCGATTTTGAAGTTACACATTTCTTTTATTAATTAAGTTTTCTCGGTGGTAGGCCATAACATCGGCTGCCGGCAGAAGTTACTACCCACCAGATATAGTCTTGCCGCTAAGCAATTCGTCGTGTTCCGGCATGATGTCTGGTGAAGCCGTACGGAGAACGGGTCTAAGCAGTTGTGTTGCGATGTGTGCCGGTTATGATGCGCCAAATGTTGTTATCTCGGGAGTTTGGTCGTGGAGGATCTCCATCAATCTCCCTGTGGCGCAGAATCGTTGGTCGTGTTGTTGAGTTTAACATTGCATCACCTCGCTCAACTGCCGTCTCCCTTCCTATTCACTAAGTTTTTCTTTTGTGAATAGGCTAAATAAATAAACTAGCGCGCTTTACCATCAAAGATTGCATCACTGCTTACCATCGGGCGGGATAGCGGTCAAGCACTAGTTTATAATTATTAAAAATAAAAATAGTTTCGGAAAAAATCAAATAACACGGTGTAAAATTGCAGAAAAAAATTGCTCTAAAAGCTTTATCCACGAAGAAAAGAGCGGAATTCGTTTGTATTGAGAAAACACCACTAGAGTTCCCTCTTAACTCTAGGATAGGTGGTTGTTTAAATCTTTCCACATTGTATTAAATCTATTAAACACAATAGACCATAATTTCTATCACATTACACCAAAACAATTCTGAGCCGTTTTCTGTTTGAATTAACCAAAAACTATAACAATAAATTATATTCACTAACAGATAAATAACAGCTAGAATAACAATGAAATGATCTTGTCAAAGCGTAGGTACTAATGAATCTAACGCAATTTTAGACTCTAAAAAGGTGGGTTTACACTATCGGAGCGGGGTTATAATTGAAAAGAATTCATACAAAGAGTAAGATTTTTTGTCTCAAGCCTGTTTTTCTAGCTTCCGACAGTAAAAAAAAACAATGTCGTAATCGCGACAAATTTAATCGAATATGAGTTTATGAAAAAATAAATTTAAATCTATACTATCTATACTACTTAATATATAAAGCTGAAGAGTTTGTTTGAAAGCGCTAATCTCAGGAACTACTGGTCCGATTTGAAAAATAATTTTTGCGTTGGATAGCCCATTAATCCAGGAAGGCTTTAGGCTATATAACATCTCACTGCGACCAATAGGAGCGAAGCATAACCAACTCCACGTGAACGAAGTCGCTGGCGGCCGCTAGTTCTATATAATAAAGTCCAGTTAACAACACAACTTCAAACAAATTTTATAACCTTTTTAGCTGTATTAGTCACATTGACTTTTTTTTTATAAATTATAAACTAGCGCTTGACTGCAATCCCGCCTGATGGTAAGCAGTGACGCAATCGTTGATGGTAAGACGCACTAGTTTATTAAGAGCCTATTCACTCTAGCCTTGAAGACACTCATATTGTAGTCCGACGGAAACACCGACGCTGGCAAATTGTTCCAGTCCCTCGCTGTACGCGGTATAAAGAAGGAGGCGAAACGCTTCGTCCGGATCGTAGTGGTGTTAACAACGTAAGGGTGGAAACTCGCCGTACGACGGGTCGTGCGATGGTGGAACAGAGATGGGGGAATTAAATCATGCAATTCCCTTGCAGACTCCCCAAAATGCATCCTATAGAACACCGAAAGGCTGGCTATTCTACGCCTGTAATAAACAAATATCCACCTTCAATAAGGTGGATATTTGTTTAACTTGAAATATGGTGGGAGCATACCCTCATGATGATAACTGCTTTAGTAAAATTGCGCAATGCATTTCATACTTTTTCTATAGCAGTAATAATCGTGTTATCAATGTCATTACAGCAAAAATAATTAAATGCCAGTATATTTCGGCATACGAAAGTTTCTTTTGCATTTAGAAATAATCCTTCATAATATCCCTTATTACGAAGGACGAGTCTGAGCAGTTGTGTTGCCATGTGTGCCGGGTACGATGCGCCAAATGTTGTTGTGTTGGGAGTTTGGTCGTGGAGGGTCTTCAGATCAATCTCCCTTTGACGCAGCATCGTTGGTCGTGTTGTTGGGTTTAACATTGCATCACCTCACTCAACTGCCGTCTTCCTTCCTATTCGCTCAATCTGTGTGAATAGGTTCTTAATAAACTAGTGCGCTTTACCATCAACGATCGCATCACTGCTTAACATCAGGCGGGATTGCGGTCAGGTGCTAGTTTATAATTATTAAAAAATAAGTTCTCCATTGTAATGTCTGCTCTCGAAACGGTGGAGGAAAACTTTGTGAGGAAACCGGCATATCCTAGAATGAAAATCTCGAAAACTAGTGACATCTACCAACAGACACCGGGCCCACGTTATACGAGTAGATTATGGCCCCACAGAGTAAACGTGTTTCCCAGCTGTGCGAACATTTTAGGCTAATGTTGTTTATTCTAATATGCACTGATTTGGATAATGTTAGCAAATTCGAAATGCTGAATTATTAGTACGGAAGTCTTTTTTTTTTTTGTTTGGGATAGGAAATTATCAAATAACTTCTCTTACTCTAGGCGGAGCGGAAGGGCGTGTCAAACTTTTACTGATTGAAACCCACCCGTGTTGCCTTTCGTGTAGGCTAGGGCCATGGTTTCTTTTCAAACAACCCGCAGCCCTGACCCAGGAGGCATCGGTCTTCGTGGGTCCCGTCACGATGTGACGACATCTTTCGTCTCCTGCGGTGGCTAGCTACGTGAAAGCACTGGGATTCCCGCTCCTTTACGCGCTCCACCTCCTCCTTTGCTAGCATCACTTCTTCGCAAAAGGAGGTGTCGGCCTACCATGTACTCTCGCTCCAGACCATGGCATGGACCATGGTCGGACGCGAGAGATCGCCGCTGATCGCCGCCACGAGGGCACGGCAGTGCTCTACTTAAGCCAGGCAGATCTCCACCGTATGTTCCACTGTATCCTCGGGGCGATCGACACAGGGGTGCCGCCCTGGCGGTTTCTCCCGCCTTATACGAAACAGGAACATCCGGTGAGGACCTGCGTCAGGCGGAAAGTAAGGGCATCGTGGTGCCTCTTTAGCCACTCCTCAAAGAGGGGACTTACCACCGCTATTGTGGCGTGCCCATAGTTCAGAAGCCGTGATTAAAAGAGCTGAACAGAAGATGGTATGCGAATAAAATGGCTGAATAGTAGATGGCATTTGAAATCCTCAGCCACAACACGCTACTAAGTTTAAAGTAGTAAATTAGCCTTGAGTTTAGATGTTCAAGATGTGGTGTGGTTTAAACAGTTATATATTAATGGCATAACTTTAGATGTTCGTGCATGGAGGTTATATCCAGTTTGAACTGGTTTATATTGCCCATGAGACACGTAATACTAATTGTGGGTCTAAAAGGGTTGTCCTGAATTATTAACATAACTATAATTACGCTCATAATAACTTTCATGTATCTTTAGTTCTAGGTATAGGTACAAGATCCTATTTAATGAGATGGCGAAAATCTGTGGATTTGACGCGTGGCGTAGGTGTGGGATAAAACACCAGGGTATTTTTAGTCAGTAGGCATCTGACAGACCCCTTCGCCTGCCCCAGAGCGGCGGATATCCATGAGGATTTCCCACTGTGGAAAAAAGCGGTAAAGCCGTACGGAGGATGATGTAAATGAGAAAAAAGCGTGAGGCGCTTAGTGCCATCATTTTTGTATACGCCTGACGCTTTTTTCTCATTTTACTAGTATTGTTTATATACTATTGTCATAATTTAAATTTTAAAATTATTTTTAACTTTTTAGTTTCATATTCTTTATAAGCATGTTTTTTTAGTTTTTTAAACTAAGTATATTTATTTTTAACTTTTTAGTTCGATATTCTTTTTTTAAATAATATACGGATAACACGAACGCTTAAGTGGTGCTCATTTGTTTTTACCAAACTTTTCTTGATCTCCACCAGACAGAATAGCAAGTGCTAAAATTCGTAATGATGCGTTACCCAAGTAACTAAATCCAAATCTAAAACTAGATCTAAACTAGAAAATACTTTGCCTGCACATATTAATGTAAGGTAAGGTTGAAAAAATTTTGAGTTAGAGACGGACAAACAAACAAGCAAACATACAAGTGAATCTAATAAAAAGCATGTAAAAATTGATGTCAATCATTTATGTCCTAATTACAACGAAAAGATGTAATGTCGTTGTGAAGATATCGTCACGACGGCGAAATTTTGCTAGATAATTGAATATATCCCTGATTATTATAGTGTTCTCTTAAAACTATTAGGTACCTAATAAACCGCCAAATCTAAGCGATACATACCTTTGACCCTTTTAGCCATAATCCAATTTATTTCGCCGTCCGCCAGTGGGTCCATAGCCTAATCGGTAGCCGTATCGGTGAAAACCGTAATTATAATAAATGGTCTATTTTCCACTCCGTACCGAGGAATTATTATTTCAATTCTCAAAGCTATAAATTTATTTAATAAAACATCGTTTTAGTGGGCTTTATAATGTAATTATTCCTAAAATTTATTTGTAAAGTGTTTTTGGTACTTTTTGATAATCCGGACGAAGCGTTTGCCTTATCTACACCGCGTACATCGAAATATTGGAACAATTTGCCTGCGGAGGTCTTTTCATCTGACTGCATCTTAAGTGTCTTCAAGGCTAGAGCGAATAGGCTCTTAATAAACAAGCGCGCTTTATCATCAACGACTGCATTTCTGCTTACCATCAGACGGTATTGTGGCCAAACATTAGTTTATAATTATAAAAAAGTTTCTTAGCCTTATGTATAGATATAGGTTGAATGCTTGTGGCGTACAATACAATAAAAGTAATAATTCATTAACATAATATAAACCACACATACAATTGTTGCATATTACGGGCCTGTCACTTGCTATTGAAAACAGTGACCGATCCCAAATAGTCGGAATCATTTGTCAAAAATGTGTTCATCGATCAGGCTGCTGGTCTAATAGTAAACAGGACATATCTTCACAAACTTTAACATACCAACAATCCCGTCTTATTTCATTTCCTAAACCTGCATAAGCCTTCAAAAACAAAACAATAACGCCATCTTGGAGTTTCAAAGCCAACTCGAAAGCGAGGCTTAAATTCCGAACTTTATACACAGAGAAATAGTGTAGATTCAACAATCCTACCTCTACCAAGTCTCAGACATTCTGAAATGCAAGAATAACAAAGCTTGCTTATACCTGGAGGATCTTGCAAGTTATAACGCAGCTGCGAAGGTGCTTACAGAATATGCTTTGTATTTCTTGAAGCTTGCAATTTTCTTCCCTGGGATTCAGTTTAGATTGGTTTAAAGGTTCATTGTCAATTCAACTTGAAAAAATTTATGCAAATTCAACCAGAAAGAAGATATAAGCCAACTACTTAACTGTGACGTTTCCTGGGGTAGCAGCGCGGTGGGGGAGGGGATTTGGTGACGTAAAGGAATAGCTCAGTGATTCATCAACATGTGACCACTATCACTCCCTCTCGCATCTCTTAGCTACCTTTTTTTCCAGGGTGGGATATCGTCGTGCATATCTGCCGTCCTAGGGCGGGTGACGGAGTCTGTCAGGCTTTTTCTTTTTTTTTATGAGTTACTAGTACTCGACCGCATTCCCGCCTGATGGTGAGCACTGATGCAATCGTTGATGGTAAAGCGCGCTAGTTTATTAAGAACCTATTCACTCTAGCCTTGAAGACACTCAAATTGTAGTCCGACAGAAACACCGTCGCTGGCAAATTATTCCAGTCCCTCGATATACGCAGTATAAAAGAGGTGGCGAAACGCTTCGTCCGGATCGTAGTGGTGTTAACAACGTAAAAGTGGAAACTCGCCGTACGACGGTTCGTCCGATGGTGGAACGGAGATGGGGGGCATAAAAGATAGATAGATCACACAGGTCTTTCATTCCACACCTAAACGCTAGAGATTGCAGGGATGTATAATAACTTCCGCAAATCCTAACTGGTGCCAGCCGGCTATCTTCGGGTCAGGGGAGGAGGGTGATGGTTGATTCCCCCGCGACGTCTAAGAGGGACGCATGTGGGACACTTTGTGCCGTCACCTCCAGTCCTGATGTGCGGGGGGGTGACAATAGTTCCCACATCTGTCACCCAGGACCCATTTAGGGGACCTGTAAGAGGGTGTTCTGGGTCTTCGGACTAAGAAACAACAACAGCGAAGGAAACTATCTTGTTCCAGGACTCTTAAAGCTGTAAATTGTCGCTGCCGGCTGTAATAGAGTCGATGGTCGGCAGCGACAAGTTTTCTTCTGAGATAAGATGCTTTTTCTGAGATAAGTGACTCCTCCCAAGCGGTTCACTCTGACAGCGCATGTCGCGCCTTGTTCTCCCTGCAATCGACGCAGTGGTAACACTGGGCGTCTGGTTCTCTGTTTATGCGATACAGGTACTTCCCAAAACAACCATGGCTCGAGGGCACCTGAAGGGCACCGGCACCAAAGTACCGGATGACACTTCCGGTACTTTAGGGAGGCGTGCTTTCTCCCGAGCCAGTTCGCTAGTATC
Source organism: Sesamia inferens (assembly GCA_037179545.1). Taxonomy (NCBI): domain Eukaryota; kingdom Metazoa; phylum Arthropoda; class Insecta; order Lepidoptera; family Noctuidae; genus Sesamia; species Sesamia inferens. Next base: position 2,751,781 of record CM073943.1, read on the forward strand.
AGCTGAATCGCCTCTAAAGTGATGAGGAGCTTCGATGGTAGGGCGTCAAACACTGACTCGCTATTTCTCCACTAGGATCCCACTGAGCTGCGACACGATGCCCCACAAACTGGTGCTGCATCAACCACTGCTGTACCCGCGCTTCGAACTCGCTTCGCTTCGCCTGGAAGCGAAGGTCCTCAAGTCACTGTATAGGCGGCGCGAGGCCGCCAGGTTTCACCTAACTACCTCAAATTAAGTCTCACTTAAGCGATCAGTCTCTAGTCACCCATTTCTAAGATTTATTAACCGACCGAAAAATTATTTAACTTTAAGGTGTATCGTCACTAGCAAATGATCGCAAGAAAGTCTAAAGCTGTGGCGAGACAGTGCTTCCTTAATCAAAACATTTGTTCCAGTCGCTGGAGATCTGCCACCTGGACATAAATTAGTTTAGGTAAACTGGAAGTGTAAAGAGACTCCGGGCCCAGTTGGCGGGAGCAAGAAAAACCTGTAGAGGATGAGATTCATTGAACAATTTCCATAACGTTTTCGCAGAAATTGTTCTATCAGAAACGCGTTCGCTGCGTCGCATCTGCATGTAATGCCCTCAAGAAGACACCTTTTCCCTGGAAAAGAATTCCTCTCCTGAACTTAATTTAAACTCAGTAAATTAATAAAGCCAATCTAAAAACAGTAGGCAAGTCTGGGTGTCCCATAATTGGAAAAACTTGAACGATCCATCCACGTGTATATTTTTATTAAAAAAAAAAGAGACATCGGTCAAACTTTGTAATAACGTCTCGGTTCAATGGAGTATTAAACATTAGTTATTAAACTTTTCTAATGAATTTTAAATTACTTTTTCCATCACCATTATATATCGTTAGTATTGATTTTAGTAAGATTTGTTTAGATTAGTTAAAAAACAAATTGTGACGTCAAAGAAATGTCACGATTTTTGAGTCGCATAAGTTTAGATCACATGGGAATATTGGAATAAAAGTATCATATATGTTAAACCCGGTAAGCAATATGTGTGCCAAACATTCAAATCTTCTAAGTAGTTTTTTTTATAATATCTTGGTTTTAACACTTGAATAAAACGATTTATATGATTTATATAACTGTGTATATTATTCTTCATCTCAGCGTTAATCTCAGTCGTATCCGAAGCTTTTCAGCTTTGAAGTCTAGGGTGCGCTTTACCAGCCTAACTGCTCATTTTGGCTAATCTTCGATATTTTCCATAAAGCGACTGCTGTCTGACCTCCATAACCCGAAGGCGATATTGAAGCATTGCAGTTAGACCAATTGTAGGACTTTTGAGGGCTCCAACAACCCGTAACGACTGCCATTAGATGTTCGTATGGCAACCGGGACCAACGGCTTAACGTGCTTTCCGAGGCACGATCAGACCAGTGCAAATATTCATATTCATGCATACAAATATTTGAACTGCGCGGGGATCGAACCCGCGCCTCTTTGCGCAGCGGCCGCGTTCGCTACCGCTATGCCACGGAGGCTGTCCTGTGTATATTATTATCCTATTTAAAAATAATTAGGAAGATTATATGTCCGTCTATACAGAAGCATAAACAACGAAGAGAGATACTGATGTTGGTGGATAGTAAGGGATTATTTATTTACTAAATAAGTTCCCACTTTATGTCAATTGTCAATAGTTAATCAAATAAATCAATAGTTTTTGTGTGAAAGAGTAGGTATTGAAAAAAAGTTAGTGAAAAAATAACATCCAAGCTTAAATCCTTACAAATATTATAAATCGGAAAGTGAATTCGTTTGTTTGTTTGCTCCGCTTTCACGCCGTAACTACTGAACCGATTGCTTTGAAATTTTGCAGACGTAAAGTTAGAAGTCCGAATTAAATAATAGGATACTTGATATTCCCGAAGGAAATCTAAAAAGCGCGATAATAACCGAATTCCACGCGGGCGAACCTTCGGGCGGAAAGCTAGTTAACTATAACTTTTCCCCCGCGGTTTCTCCCGAGTAACTTTCGAAACTTTGAAAAATTGACATATTTATGTGTTATTCTTGGTTATATACTATCTGTGTGACAAATATTATCTAAATCCGTTCCGTGAAAGTTCTCAAAAACTTTCGTATTTATTTAATTAGTAGGTAGGTAATTCTCCTCAAAATATTTCGCATTTATTTAATTAGTAGGTAATTCTCCTCAAAAACTTTCGCAATTATTTAATTAGTAGGTAATTCTCCTCAAAAACTTTCGCATTTATTTAATTAGTAGGTAATTCTCCTCAAAAACTTTCGCAATTATTTAATTAGTAGGTAATTCTCCTCAAAAACTTTCACATTTATTTTCGCATTTGTTCTGATTGTAGCTTCACAATATATATTTGAAAATCTTATGTACCTATGTACATAAAAATATATCGAATTTTAAGAAAATAAGCGATATTCATAATATAAATGCCAGGAACAAACAGAATCTTGCTGTACATCACACTCGTCTCCACAGAGTAGCCAACTCGTTCATGGGTCAATGCAGGGGCGTGCACAGAGATTTTGTTGAGGGTATGCATAGATCATCATAATCATCATTATCAACCTTTTTATCGTCCCACTGCTGGGCACAGGTCTCCTCTCATACAGACAAGGATTGAGCGTAATCACCACGCTTGCTCAATGCGGGTTGGCGATTTCGGACTTAAAGTCCAGGTTTCCTCAAGATGTTTTCCTTCACCTTCAGTCATTGGTGTCCAAGATATACTTAGAAAGTACATATAACTTTAGAAAAGTGTATCCATACATACACTACCAAAATCGCTGTTTACAACGTTATTTTTTCTTTATACGAAACCTAAATATAGTTTGTTCAGAATAAGCAACTGAATCGATTCTAACCTTTTTACACTATTTATGTTATATTTTTTCACAAATACATTAAGCCATTGTTGCATTGATGCGTGGCAACAGCTGACGGAGGTCAACGCGCCGCGTGCCCATCGGCTGAGCGTGGACCATATTTTTCGTTTACTAAGCGATTCGTCATGACCACGTCATCTATTCTACCTTTTCTAAAAATTTGGTACTTTAATTAATAAGAATCTTAATATTTTTCCAACGAATCGTATTTAGAGGGGGCTTTGTGAAAATTATTTAAATCTGAATATCCATAACCCCAAACATTTTTACTATTATGTTTTGAAAATAATATACACGGGAAACAAAATAATTTGTATGTACACAGCCTGCTAACCAGTTATAATTATCATAATACTTTTGCCGGGTACGATGCGCCAAATGTTGTTGTGTTGGGAGTTGGGTCGTGGAGGGTCTTCAGGTCAATCTTCCTTTGGCGCAGCATCGTTGGTCGTGTTGTTGGGTTTAACATTGCATCACCTCACTCAACTGCCGTCTTCCTTCCTATTCGCTCAATCTGAGTGAATAGGTTCTTAATAAACTAGCGCGCTTGACCATCAACGATCTCATCACTGCTTACCATCAGGCGGGATTGCGGTCAAGCGCTAGTTAATAATAATTAAAAAAAAGGTCATTTGATGAATACCTATCCAAAATAAAGGCTCCAAAATATAGCTTCATTATTCGCAAAGTTGTCTTAATTTTAACCAATAACGGTGCTCTTAATAATAGTCTTGAAATCAGCATTTAGATACTAATGGATATTAGAGTGGATAATCAAAAATATACAACATTATATTTTCTTATAACTTGAATATAGTTTGTTCAGAATAAGCGACTGAATCAATTACAATCAATACAAAAATATAACATGGTGTAAAAATTACACCACGTTATATTTTTTTTCCAAATATGGACACACAGACAACAGGGATGTTTTTTGGGTAATTTTTTTACCCAGGAAACATCCCTTTTGATCCCCATCCCAATTGATTCTATTTAGTCCGTCATTCAGGTTATAGAAAAATATTGGACACGTATATTTTGTTTTATCAAATCAATGAAAAATTGACAAATATAAAAGCATCAAAGATCAGGAGTGGCGGCTGGTGACGTCACTCTTCGCTAAAAAGTTTAGCGTACAATGACGTCACACGAGTTTTCAACGCATTGTGTCAACTTCATTTTTTGTTTATATGAAAAAATATGTGTCTTTTGGAAATCTGACTGACGGACTAATTAGTTTTTTTTTAGTCAACTAACCTATTGTAGGAGTATGGTTACCCCGCGCCAAGCAGCTTACGGTAGATCATAGTACATGGCGCGTGCTCACGCCCGCGTAACAGCTGACGCCACAGGTCAACGCACTGCTCGTCCGCCCGAGCGGAGCTTTGACCATATTTATTGTTGGGACAAGCAAGTAGGATAACAAGCTCATAACTTTGTGGTTTTTCATGATATCTTTTTTAAATTTATAGATTATTTAATTAGAACTACTGGACACGTATTTTGGGTTTCGAATAATCAAAAAATAATGTTATAAAATCGTTTGTTACAAAACAATAAAAATAGAGAGGTAAAATGCCCAAGTGTTGATCAAAGCTGATGGCGCGACAAAGCGTTGCGTTAAGAAAAATGTAACTCTTCCGCTTCAGCAAAACTTGACTTCGAAGTCCTCAAAAATATTAATAACTCTTTGCTTGTCTATCTTTCCTTTCTTCGGTTCAAGACACTTTTGGGGTCCGTATAATTTAAGAGATTCCCGTAGTATGCCTTAAGATAAATTAGCCCGTCAAAAAAGGTAAAAAGGAAAGTCACCGATGTTTTTTTTTTTTTTTTTGATAAATAGTTACTTCTAAAGTTTGTTTTATATTAATATATATATCTATTTGAAAATATTATCTATTTGAAACCTTTTAATATAAATTCGCAATGAAATACGTTAAAAATCTCATCAAAATCTCATTCGCAGTTTAGGAAAAAAACGCAGTTAGACGAAAACCGACTTTAACGTATAATAATATTTATAGATTAGCGATTTTTAAACTGTACATTTTTGACGTCACTTAACTTTAATCATCTTTTATAATTAAACACCATAGTGTGTAAGGGATTTATTCATAAACGATGATTAAAGTTAAGTGATGTGCAAAAGTCTAAAATGTAGTGTTAAAGAATGACTCATCACTAGTTAACTTTAAGTAACGTTTATGAATAAAGGGGATATTTTCTATCACTTTTTTTAGACTAAGTTATATGTAGAAGTGCCGTTGCCATAACGAAGCTGACACCGTTTTCAGCCTTTATCTACAGAACCCTTAAACCGAAAATTACGAAATTTTAGATACAAAACTTCCCCAAAAAAGGGTGAAATTACTCTATTTGCCCTCTAGCAAATCTATTAAAGTTAAAGTAAGTAAGTAAAGTTCAGTCTAGCCTTAACTTAGATTAGAAAAAAGGATTAATTCTTTGTTGGCGTGAACTTAGGAGGAAAGGTTATGGCTGCATAGCCGGAATGCCTCATTTTATTACACATCTGTGTCAGCCACGAGATGAAGCGATCAATGTGTCTTAGAAACTTAGTTTTTCTCCGTCTTACGAATTCCCCTCACTATTAAACTCACACACAGAAACAGCCAGACCTGGTACCACTATTTGTACTTTCGTTAGTAGAAAAAATCTAGTCTATTGGTGGATTTTAAAGGTCAATAAACACAAATATCTTTATTTTGATTTTATGATACTCAGAAGGGTAACATAAATAACACATTTATGTAAATAATCTTTTATGTATATACTTTTTATTGATTATAAAATATTGCTTGACTGCAATCCCGCCTGATGGTAAGCAGTGATGCCATCGTTGATGGAAAAGCGCGCTAGTTTATTTCTTAATAAATTAGCGCGCTTTACCATTTCTTCACTCAAAAAAACTAAGTGAATAGGAAGGAAGACGGCAGTTGACTGAGGTGATACAATGTCAAACCCAACAACACGACCAACGATGCTGCGCCAGTGAGAAATTGATCTGGAGAGCCTCCACGACCAAACTCCCGACACAACAACATTTGGCACATCATACCCGGCACACATTGCAATGCAACTGCTCAGAACCGTCCTCCGTACAGCTTTACCAGACATCATGCCGGAACACGACGTATCGCTGGGCGGCAAGACTTTACTGGTGGGTGGTAACTTCTGCCGACAGTCATGTTATGGCTTACTTACACCTTAAATGAATATTTTTTCTGATAATATATTCATTGATCTAATCCGCACTATACCCGCGTGGTTGGATTCAATTATTATGTCATTTATGTTGTTGAGAAATAAAATAAAATGAAAATTGATTAGCAATATATTATGTGCTTCATATCATCATCTAGCCTAGCAGAAGAATAATACACTTTTTTAATGTACGCTCAATCGCTTTCCGCTTACAACTTGCAACTGAATCCATCTTAAATAAAAGAGATGCGCGTTCCTCACGTAGCCGACATCGACCTCTAATTCTGCTGCTCCCTCCTACGTGAAATGGGTTGTTGCACCCGTTAACTAGTTCAGTTCCCGGGCGACGCACTTTGGAATTCATTCGTCATATTAAATATAAGATGTCTTGAGATGCTTGATAGATGAATAGTCGATGTATGTAAGTGGAGCAATGTCTCTTGACTTCTGTAGTGCGGGTAGGTAGTCTCATATGTATTGTAAGTTATTTAAAAGAAGCAATTACTTTCTCTGCTACAAGAATCTTTTGACGTTTGAATAACGTTGTAAAAAGAAAATGGCGACGTTAGTTCCAATTTTGGCCACGCGCCAAAAATATTTTGTAGCCTTATACTAACTACACTGATGCTTTGGTTTGAAAGTTTATTTTATTTTCTTTTTTCTGTTGTTAGACCTATGTGTATATCACGCCTTATAGAAATAGGGCTCGTTGTATGGGACTAGTAGTAAAAAAAAAAATGCTACCTCTTAAAAATTCTTTCAATGAAACTAGAACAAACTATATGGTTGTATAGTACAGTTTAGGTCGTATTTGTCAAGTTGAACATATTAACCATAGATCGAAAATTACAAAATTTTAACTACAAAACTTCCCCAGAAATGGGTGAAAATTACTCTATTGACCTCCAGCAGTCCTATAAAAGTTAAAGTAAGTAAAGTAGTAAGTCGTGGTGGCCTAGTGGTTAAAACACCACCCTCTCAAGTAAGAGTTCGATTCCAGATCAGGCAAGTACCAATGTAACTTTTCTAAAGTTATATGTACTTTCTAAGTATATCTTGGACACCAATGACTGAAGGTGAAGGAAAACATCTTGAGGAAACCTGGACTTTAAGTTTGAAATCGCCAACCCGCATTGAGCGAGCGTGGTGATTACGCTCAATCCTTCTCTATATGAGAGGAGACCTGTGCCCAGCAGTGGGACGATAAAAAGGTTGACGATGAAGTAAAGTTCGGTTTAGCCTTAACTTAGATTAGAAAAAAGGAGTAATTCTTTGTTGGCGTGAACATAGGAGGAAAGGCTATGGTAAATCTTTATATTTATGCTACTTACTCTAATCTATGTGGTGTACATAATAAAGACACGTGCTAACATACATAGCAAGGCTAAGGAGATGCCCCTTCACAGTTTTCCCAGGGAAGTGTCTTATACGGGCATTGCACTTTGGTTCTGAAATTGGTCTATTAAGGGGAACCGGGACCACTCCTATGTGTTGATTGATGGTGATCACCTTGGTGGTTTTAGTGAGGTTAAAACCCCATATTCCCCGGCCTCATTCCCCAACGGTCAGGTGCCTTTGAAGGTTTCTCTGCGTAAACAAAAAAAAAGACCGAAGGAGGGCTACTGAGGGTGCGTCCTGACATACGAGTATGTCAGTGGGACACGATTAAAAACAAAAAAAATACAGACACATTCTTATGGGCGGGCGTCCAGTGTCACTGGTTTTTGCTAACATAATATTTTACATGGAACGACTGTCTTTGTGACTCCACAACCCAATTTCTGGATAATACGAAACTTCTTGTTAAGACTGGTTGTTACACTTTCTAGCTTCTGACTACCAGTAGTCTCTGTCAAATATCCACGAATGACAGCCAGGACGGAACGGCTTAACGTGATTTTCGAGGGACCTACGTTAGCGTAGTAACAAATCAAGAAATAGACAAAATAATCCTTCCACCACCGAGGTAGATGGGTAAGCCCTTATCAGGAATTGAACAATTTGTTCCAAATTAGAAGGTCCAAAACAAACTGATTAAAGCTTTATCTCACTCCAGGTGTCAGTAACGCAATTACCCCGTACGGGTGTGATTACCCATAGTTTTGTTACCTACTAATACGGAATCTAACTTTTTATTTGTTGTGTCTCGATGTCGATCTTTGTTTACGAAAGTGTTACTATATAGAAATCAGCATATTTTTTGTGAAACTTTTTCGATAAGGCGTGACGACAGCATCAAACTATCAAAGATTTTATGAGTTTAGTGAAAATACATATTAAAATGAATAAAGAAACGAAAATTGGGGATCAATAATAAACATACTGCAATTGGCCATTTTGATTGAAACACCAATCACAGCGCATCATCATCATCATCATTTCAGCCGAAAGACGTCCACTGCTGGACATAGGCCTCCCCCAAGGTTCTCCACGACGACCGGTACTGCGCCTCCCGCATCCAGCGGTTTCCCGCGACCTTCACCAGGTCGTCGGTCCACCTTGTCGGGGGCCTACCCACGCTACGTCTTACGGCGCATGACGTCCCGTTAATGTTATTAATTTCACTGTGTTTTGTTGTAACTACCCTATTTAAAATGTACTTTGTGATTGTAACTACTAGTGATTAAGCATTTGGATTGATTTTATATTTTATATTTATCCGTTCTACAACACGAATCTGTAGTAATTGTACCAAGCTTTGTTAAGGCAAACCGCTCAAATTTCCTCAGGATTGATATATTGATGTTGGAGAATTTCCTCGCAACACATCAGGAATTTTGATCGGCTGACCTGAAATTTCATTAAAAGTGAATTTTATTCATATCAGTCAAGTTAAGCGAACTCTCATATATATATATATTGTGTATTAGGTAGATGAAGTCGGTTCATTGAGTCCAAGGCCAAGGTGGCTGCCAAGAAACTTGGCGTTATCGCAAAGGTCCGGCGGTACTTCACACCAGGGCAGCATCTAATGTTGTACAAAGTACAGGTCCGTTCGTGTGTGGAATACTGCAGCCACATTTGGGCTGGTGCTGCTATGTGTCACCTGGCCACTTTGGATTCAGTGGAGAGGCGGGCGAAGAGGCTGATTGTGACCCTGACTTAACTCGAGACGGTATCCAAAGCCTAGAGCACAGACGTAGCCAGCCTTTCGGTCTTCTATAGGATGCATTTTGGGGAGTGTGCGGGGGAATTGCATGATTTAATTCCCCCATCTCCGCTCCACCATCGGACGACCCATCGTAAGGCAAGTTTCCACCCTTATGTTGTTAACACCACTACGATCCGGACGAAGCGTTTCGCCTCCTCCTTTATACCGCGTATATCGAGGGACTGGAACAGTTTGCCAGCGGCGGTGTTTCCGTCGGACTACAATTTGAGTGTCTTCAAGGCTAGAGTGAATAGGCTCTTAATAAACTAGTGCGCTTTACCATCAACGATTGCGTCACTGCTTACCATCAGGCGGGATTGCGGTTAAGCGCTAGCTTATAATTTATTTAAAAAAAGTCAGATATGTGCTACTTTCTGGTCCAGTAGGAAGTTCCCCTGGAATAATTTACAACATCCAACCAGGCGAAGCCATAGGCAGGCCCATAAACATATTATCGAATCAATAAATACTAATATTGAGCAAAGAGAATTAATTTGCACAATAGATCAAGAAAACTAAGTTATCTTGCCAATTCTCTACCAAACTAATCGAATACAGTAGGAGTGCAGATAAACACAAGTTACTTATTGAATAAATTGCCTCCAAGTTAATAAAGGTTAACATATCTTTATTTCAGGTAACATTTTTCCTACCGTGCCCCATTTGGAGGCCCGACCGCTATGCTTCGGGGCTTCAGACCCGTATTAGAGGCCTCGGGGCAAATTGATCGCGAAAGGATACCGGTAAGCAAAGAAGTTAATCGAATGCTCGTCATCAGTAACAATGTATCTAGCACTACGTGAGTAAATACTCGTACATTACAATGTGGAAAAGGATATGTTCCATGTTCTTGTGTTATACGGCTAAAGCCAGCTACAGCTAAGATTTAAATATATACAGTATGTTACGAAAACCCTGTCCGACCCGTGAAGGTGTTGTTAGGTATCGATAACTGATTATACTAATGCATACAAAACCGGGCTTTACTTAAAAAAAAAATCCCCCTAAAAAAAATAAATATTATTTCGCAAAAAGAGGTAACTTATTAAATGTGCGTTGACCACCCTTCGCCTGCCGACCGCGGGGGGCGGGCGGCAGGACACGCGGCACGTGGCCGCATCGCTATTCGCTCATAATAATACCGGTGTTGTCACTTTTTAAAAATTACCAAATTTCGGGGAAATTGGAATTAATTCGTTGGAAAAAAAGATTATTTCAAAATTCATTTGTATTGGTACTATGATGAATACGTAAAATTTTATATTATATTTGGTCATGTGTTTACCTAACCTCTATTATCCTTATGGGTCGGACAGGGTTTTCGTAACATACTGTATATTGTTTTGCTTTGCTGGTATTTTGGCTTGGTAGCTGGCATATTTTCAATAATTTCATTGCTGTTGTATTTTCTTGTGTTCATCACTATACATAGTATTCTATAAAGTCATGTGTTTTTTAAGCTATTGCATAGCTTCTATCGCGGGCCTTGAGCGCGGGGACCGAATCCAGAAATTCCGTAACGAAAAAACCTCACGCTCCCCATCGTCTAACGTCGTTTCAGTTCGGCAGTCTTCGGCCCGGTATGTTTGTGTGCGTGCGACTACATCTTCTGAAAACAATTTATAGATTTTCAAAAAGAGCATGCATATTGCAGGGCTCGAACTCAGTTCTACACACTTGCCATGTTACTGATAGTCGCGATGTGCTAAACTTGCGATTAATTTTCTCTCTGAAATAGGTCTTCTATAGAGATATGTCATAGACGTCATCGACGTTGTCATGGCTACCTTAAAAACTTTTCATATAATTAATTATTAAGTACTTTTATTCAAATTAATTTAGTAGTGTTTTTATAAAATAGCTTTTTTTTAACGGAAAAGCTAAGATGAATGTCACGCTAATTTTTCATTGGACTTTTAAATTATTTATAGTGTTGTTTACTAAATAAAAGCGCGTGATTTTATAGAGTAAAAAGTGCTCACGCGGCCGTTTTTTCAATTGTTGCAAGAATTCAAAAGACTGTCTTTAAATAGTGTTCAGACGATTGCTCAAAGTGTATTAGATTTCATTAGTAATAGAAATGGCATTTCAGTAATGACTTTCAACTGCCAAAGTCTAAATAGTCATAAATACGATTTACAAGATTCAGTTACGAGACAAACAAATGTGTTACTTCTTACCAAAGAGATTTAAGATATTGCATGACGCATGATAATCCAATTGAAATACCTAATTTTAATTGTATTGTTCAGTTCAAACGAGATACTGTTTCAAAAGGTGGGGTAGCTATTTACCAAAATAAAAATGCTATTACTAATATTATGACTCCGAATATTGAAATAAATATTGCACACGTTAGCGATGTTAATGTTAGGCGCTCAGTTGTTGGAGATATTTGTGCGTGCTTATGCAAACTTAGAAATGGCCTACAAATAGTTATGGTAGCAATTTACATTTCTCCGAATCCAAAATTAGACGAGGTAGAGCATTTTATTCATCGCACTTTACTGGAGTACACTGAAGAAGGCTCGAAAATACTTGGTACAAATGGTAATAAATTTCCACTTATCTTGGCTGGCGATTTCAACATTAACTTCGCTGATAAAAAATCAGAGCGGTTGACAACTTTTCTATCAAAACATTGAATTTGAAAATGAATAATGATCCACAAGAGTCCACAACAAAATATGGGACCACCATTGACGCGGTATTTTCTAGGTATTTAGAGGATATTAAGTCGCAAACTTATGTTTCTTATTTCAGTTATCATAAACCTATAGTTTCAATGATAAATATTCCTGAATAACCAACAGCTACTGTAAGGTAATAAAACCCACATGTATTGTAAAATAATAAAAATATTTTAAATAATATTAATTTTTTATTTATTTAATAAAAGAAAAAATTGTTTTCTTATCGGTCACCACGCTCAAAAAGTGTAACTTGAATTAATATCAAAGAAAAAGAAATACTGCATAAATAAAATAAATAAATAATTATAATTGCATAAATTGATACAAAATGCTATGCAATAGCTTTACCGCGGCAGTCCCCGAGTGCCACATGTCTTTTTTTTTTTTAATGAACAGACAGCTGTGCTGCTGGGGAGTTTCTTCCGCCACTTCTTCTTCCCAGCGAAAGCACTAGGAAGTGTCGATGGGTGGGCGTTTTGGGGGACTGTCTTATGTAATATTGACGTTCAAAAAGTGCTGATTCTCAGCCTAATTTGAATAAATGACTTTTTGATTTTGATTTTGATACGCAGTGTAGCTGTGGAGAGTATGTGAATCGTAGAGTAGAAAGGGTGTATTTCAATATACAAGATTATTTTATGTTTATGTAAATCCCGATACACGACAGACATACATTTTTAAGTAAAGATCTATGTGCAAAATTTCAAAAAGATATCATTGTTGACCCAACAAAAATATGGTCAATGCTTCGCGCTGGCGCGCGTTACCGTAAGCTGCGTGGCGCGGTAACCGCACTGCAACAATTTTGAAATGTATTTGGGACAATATCTAACATGGTGTAAAAATGATTGGAACTGATTCAGTTGCTTATTCTGAACAAAATATGTTCAGGTTTCGTATATAGAAAAAAGAACGTTGTATCCATACTCTGCATTAAGTGTGGGTCGTAACGCCTTTTTCAAGAAACGTAACGTAACCAGTTACTTGATCGGCGTCACGTGTAATAGAACAAGTTATTTTTTGTAACTAGTTATTTTAATTCAGCTACTGTGATTGTTTACATTAATATAACCACCAACTATACAGCTATACGCGTAACGAAACTAAACGTGGTCGTTATTTCAGGTAACTAGTTACAATAACCAGCGACGCGCACCGCCGGTGTGCACAATACAGCTCCCGCTACGGCATAACGTGAGCATAACGTGTGTATGAAATAACGCATTTACAAAAATAACTACTTTTTAATTTGACTCGTAACTAGTGATTCAGTTACACATCGCGTCACTGGTTATTGTAACTAGTTACGTGAAATAACGACCACGTCTACTCTGCAGTGTAATTGCGTAACACACTATCAGTAGCAATGGGTTTTACTTTGACAGTTCAACAACATTCATTGCGTTATATGGGTTATTGAGCAGACACATTTTTCGAACATATGAAGACATGGATCAGCAATATACTTCAAATTAATCAGAGATGATAGTGCTAGGGGACACACAGAGCATATATTGCCTATAATTTTCCTGCTGCTGGGGTCGCCCTCATTTCTAACTCCTTCTTCTTCTTCTACAACCTATAGAGTTGCACTGCTGGACATAGGTCTCCTCCAAAGCTTTCCACAATGACCGGTCTTGTGCTGCCCGCATCCATTAGCTTCCCACGATCTTCACCAGTTCATCGGTCTACCTTGTTGGGGGCCTCCCTACGCTGCGTCTTCCGTAACGTGGCCGCCACTTCAGAACATGACTGCCTCATCGGCCATCGGTTCTACGAGCTATGTGCCCCGCCCACTGCAGCTTAATTTTAGCGACTCGAAGAGCTATGTCGGTGACTTTGGTTTTTCTGCAGATCTTCAATCATTTCTGATTCGATCGCGCAGAGAAACTCCTAGCATAGCTCTTTCTCCAGTATAAGCTACAGCTGAATGCCAGCAGTGTACATGAAATGGCTATCTATCTGACGTCCTCCTTAATAAGACTGTTAGTCAGACTTTAGTGTTTTTGATGAACAGTAACCACTACCAAAGATTCTCGATTGACAGACCGGACCAACGGAAAGTATTTTACGAGGCACGTAAGGTCTTGTTACGTGTATTTAAAAATGGTCCAAGGTCTATTTATTTTTCAAAAAAAAAAATACATTCAATGGGCGGCATTATCGTTAATGCAACCCCTTCCAGGCAACTAAAGAATGATCAACCGCGGCAAGCTTAGATTAACCTGTCTGATTTAGCTCCACAGCTGTTTATTACATATCCATTAGCTTCTGAGACACAAACAACACATCCTCCAGAGTAATTGCTTAATACACTATCAGTTAGCAATGGGTTTCATATTGGCAGTTCAACGACTACCATTGTTGTTAAAATTACATTTTTCGAACACATGAAGCTATACATTAGCAATACGCTTCAAAATTATTCTAATGAATAGTAATAGTGTGTTACGAAATTAGTGTGCGGAATTGCAAATTGCAAAAAAGTAAGAATGTGCAATGCGCTTCCTCTTGATATCAGCATGGCCGCCAGTCGGTTTGCATTCAAGCGGAATTTGCAAAGTTATTTTTGTAACAGTTAGGGTAGAATCGTTTCAACACCTCTCTCCCCAGTTTTGGTAATAGTATGAATGTGTAATAAAGCTTATTTTAGTATTTGTTTATATAGTATTAAGAGATTTTTTTTCTTTATAATTTTTTCAACTAAAGCTCATGCCATCTAATCTCTTCACCACCCTAGGATGACTGGAAGAGAATCACTAAGGCATTTGTACAGTCCAGGTACAAAAGTGTAAATAAATAAATAAATAATTGGAATTTGGTGCGCTTCCTTGACATTTTAGCCTTAAATAACTCATGAAACTCTATAAATAATTTATTTACTTGCGCTGTCATTTCTTTAGCTTTGAACAAAGTCTAGTCATCCAATTTCTCTAAGACCGGCTTACGTACAAGCATATTACTCATAATGAACCATTGTTCCTTACTTTACCCGTCATTAGCACTTCTTATCCCTTCGTAATTAACGATAAAAGACATGCGTACACATCTTCACGGCTAAAGCAAATATAATCAACGAGAGCCTTATTGTTTCCGACGTAGGTATTAGGGAGTTGCCACTGTACAGATACTCACATAGCGAAAGATATAAGATTTTACAGCAAATAACGGGTTATTTTTATTAAAGTCGTGGTGGCCTAGTGGTTAAAACACCAGCCTCTCAAGTATGAGTGAGCGGGTTGGATTCCAGGTTAGGCAAGTACCAATGTGGCGCGAGGAAGAGCGGACACGGGGCTCCAGTCTGGTGCAGCGACAGATCGAGCTGCGCCGAGAGGAGCTCCGTCAGGTTCTGGTGGCGGACTGGCGGCAGAGGCTTATGCGCCCTACCGCCGGCCTCGCTACCGTCGAGGCGATCCGGCCAGTACTCGACGACTGGCTCGGGAGGAGGCACGGCTCCCTGTCGTTCAGGGTGACGCAGGTACTGTCGGGGCACGGCTGCTTCGGCAAGTACCTGCGTCGCTTAGGCAGAGAGCCCGACGCTCGGTGCCACCACTGCGTCCAATGCGGGGAGGACACGGCGCAGCACACGCTCTCCGAGTGTGTAGCTTGGGAGGAGCAGCGCCGTGTCCTCACAAATGAAGTAGGAGGCGACCTGACGCTGCCGGCAGTAGTGCGGAGGATGGTCGGCAGCTCAGAGTCGTGGGATGCGGTGGTGTCCTTCTGCGAGGACGTGATGTCGCAGAAGGAAGCTGCGGAACGGGAGAGGGAGATATCAACTCCCTTCCCGGGCCGCAGAAGACGCACCGGGCGCCGAGGAAGGGCGGATAACGCCCTCTTCCGCCCCCCATGAATGGGTCCAGGGGCGAGGGACATGGGAAAGTCCCCGCCCCCCTATTGATGGACCCCGAGGCGGAGGCGCGCGCGAGTGTCGGCGCGCGCCTTTGAGGTGATGCACGGGGTAGTTTAACAACCCACTACCCCGTGCAGGAGAGGAGGCCCGGACAGACCGGGCCAGCACGAGGGTGGGGCCGTGGAAGAATTTAGACTCCCGCGGCCCCACGCGCGCTCGTGATAGAAGACACACCGGGGTGGTTTTAGTCAGTAAAAGTCTGACATACCCCGTCGCCCTCCCCAGGGCGGCGGGCATCCTATGAGGATTTCCACCCCGGCAAAAAAAAAAAAAAAAAAAAAAAAAAAAAAAAAAAAGGCAAGTACCAATGTAACTTTTCTAAAGTTATATGTACTTTCTAAGTATATCTTTGACACCAATGAAGGTGAAGGAAAATATCTTGAAGAAACCTGGACTTCAAGTCTGAAATCGCCAACCCGCATTGAGCAAGCGTGTTGATTACGCTCAATCCTTCTCTGTATAAGAGGAGACGTGTGCCCAGCAGTGGGACGATAAAAAGGTTGATAATGAACGGGTTATTTTAGATCTTGTAGATGATGGTAAGTCACTATTGGAATGCTTTTTGTTGTTTTTATTAATGACATTATTGCATTGGCAGCCTGGGTAAGCCCCCGGCAAGGTGGACCAACGACCTGGCGAAGGTCGCGGGAAACCGCTGGATGCGGGAGGCGCTAGAATGGTCCTCGTGGAGATCCTCGGCGGAGCCCTATGTTCGGCAGTGGACGTCTTTCGGCTGAAATGATGATGATGAAGAACATTATTATTTATTGCATGTTTAGATAAAAATATGGTAATATTTTGTATATTACCATATTTCTATGTCTTAAGACGAAAAATAGCGTGCGTTATGTATATTATTTTATACACACGTTTCTTAAATGAACTTTTTAATTATAATGATGAATATTCATATCATTTTCGTTTGATAGGGCTGGTTTTTTTCAACTCCAGATACTTTTGACCAAGGTGTAATTTTGATTTTTGTTAGTTCTTTCATAATTATATCTAATCAATCAGACAATTTAATTCCACGAATAAAAATTATAAATTGATTGAAAATCATCCCTTCGATTCTTTTTTTAAAAAAACGTTGTCCCAGACTAGGAATTTCTTCTGTATTGTGGATGTGTTAACAAATAACTCATGCATAAACAGCCAGACCCGGAACAATTACTTGTAGGTCATACAAATATCTGTTCTTGCGGGAATATTTGTTTAGCTGAATACTTTATTTATTTTTTTAATATGGTACACCAACAACTTCTACGTATAATATCTCATAAGTAAATTATAACAGCCTAGGTCTTACACAGTCGCCAAATAAAGGGCTACCACACAGGCACACAGTACGTAGTGGTAATGAAACCGATCCCAAGGCATCACAGGGCAGCATCGCAGGGCAGCGTACACCCACACACACACGGACGTTCACCCATACACACGGACACTCACCCTTATATTCGGACACTCATCCGTCCACATACACTCACCCATAATTAGTGATTAATACATACGTGCACGCACTTTACACGAGACACCTACCGTAATTATACTGAACCATATCTACCGTCTAGCGACAAATTTTTCACAATATTTCACCTTTGTCCTCAAATATCAGTTAATGTATATTGTATGTCATCACTATGACTGAACACTGTTTTCCCAAAATACAAGCTCAAGCTTAGTTTGGGAATCAATATCAGCATGTATTGTACTATATATTTAAATTGTTACCTGTTTTAACCTGTAAAGTTGTGAAAAAAAAACAACACTGTTCGCGCTAGTTTTATCGATCGGGTCCGATTGTTAGTTAGTCGAGTGATAGATGCCCGATCGGTATGGGCTCGCATAATTAGTATTGTCTGTGGTGACGCGCCGCCATTATACACACAACGTCTTGCGACCCCGTCGCGTACGGGGTCCGTTGCTTGAACTTGAAATATAACAACGTTTTTGGAACCGCGCCGGCAGCGGTCGTTGCTTGAAAATAACAACGTGTTTAGACCCCGCCGCGGGCGGCGGCCGTTGCTTGAACTCTTGACGAATAGTCATCGCGTGCGTGGCATGTTCGGTCGAATGATTTTCGGGAAATTATATATACCACCGGCGCGTTTTGTATAGTTTGTCGCGATTGTTGCCCGTGTTTTGAAGTATTTACTTGAACTATAAAACGTAACAGTGCGCCTGTAAATTGAGTTGAATTTGAATCGGAAACGTGGTTTCATTGGCGATCTTTGTCGGGCGTGATTGACACTGCTAAATAACTTCTTACGTTGGTGAGCTTTGGTGCCCTATTAAGGGAAACTTGGTGTGTCGACTGGTATGGGACAGTCAGCGAATTTGAAGACATCGGACGTGATCGTAATCAACGCGCGCGCGTTGATTCTCCGGACTTCGCTTCGTGATCGAGCACACTGAGTCCCAGGTAAGTCCCGTAGATTTACTAGAGTGTGATCGGAGATTGATTTTACTTGTGGTGTATGCCGACCTTGTTTGTTGGATAAGCCGTGACAAATGCGCGGTAGATGTACGTGCTTTACTGGGGCACCTACAAACACTAAAGGCTAAAACTTGAAAAAAATATGTGAAAATACTTCTTTAACTTCGCTTACTATGTAACTTGAATGAGTGTCTGCGTGTATGCATGCATGTTCATTATTAATATATTTATTTTATTATTTATGTACACACAATAAAACACATAATGATATGACAAAATTACGATCTAAGTACAAAGGTGGATGTGATCCAAATTCTCCCCAACTTGGTCTTTTCAGCATTTCTTTTTTTTGCGTCATGGTTGCTTCTCATAATTTTATTTTGTTTCCGTTCTTATATTATAATGAATCTTCTGTAAGTATTATTTAGTGCCAGCTATTTCACTTTCAGTAACAAATTGAAGTGAAACGCTGATATCTCCAACGTATTGCGTATCACAGACGCTGAGCGAGTGCCGACACGCCTGTGATCATCGGAGGAAGGCAGACGTGTTTGATATCGTTGTTAGTACCTATACCTAATAGGTTCCTTAGGCTGCGGTACGGTAGGACCGATTTATTTTTGGTCCTTTGGGGGCGCAAAACGGCTTAATGAAGACGTTTATATTCACTAATGAGGCGCTTTGTATCGTTACAATGTGTGAGGATTTTTATTTTAATTTGATTAAATTCTATTCTGAGAGCCTTGCAAATCCTGTTGTCTTAGTGGATAGTGGGATTTGGATAAGATTTTCATCATTTTTAGGGTTCCGTAACGGCGTAACCAAATGGCAAAAAACGGAACCCTTATTGATTCATCATATCTGTCTGTCCGTCAGTCCGTCCGTATGTCACAGCCATTTTTTTTTTCGAAACTATAAGAGCTATATATACTGTTGAAACTTGGTAGGTAGATGTAGATACTTAGAACTGAAACTCAAAAATATTTTTTTCATCAAACACATACGTGTGGGGTATCTATGGATAGGTCTTTAAAAATGATATCGAGGTTTCTAAAATATTTTTTTTCTAAACCGAATAGTTTGCGTGACAGACGCTTCCAAAGTGGAAAAAAGTTGCCCCCCTCCCTGTGTTTTGAACGAGATCTAGTAAATAGTTTTTTTTTTAATACCTCGTAAATCGTAAACCGCTTATTACCGCGTAATCTTTAATTTCATAAATTAATTGTAGGGAACCCTTTGTGCGTGAGTCCGACACGCACATGGCCGGTTTTTTCTTTTCAATCACCGTTAATGTTGATATAAAGTTATTGGTGCCGATCCACTTATGTCCTTCAGTAGATCTTTTTTTTCCTATTTCAATAAGAAAAGGACAGAAGATAAATATCAGTTTAGTTCTGTTAAATTGGTCAGGGTCTGGCGTAAAATGGCCTATCTTAGTACCCATGTTTGAATCGTGTCTGAACTTGTTATAGAGTATCTTAATTTGACAGGACACATTTAAGTCACATCATTTGAATAGTAACAACCCATGTCCTCCCGCGGGTATCGTAAGAAGCAACTAAGGGAGCTCTCACCAGGGAAACGGGCAGCAGAGCTTCTTCTTTGGAATATCAAATTACTGCGATCCCCAACCTGCCTGTCAAGCGTGGGGATTATGGCAAATCCCCCCCAATGGAAAGCCTCGGGGAAGGTCTTTGTCTAGCGGTTGACCTCTATAGGTTGATGAAGAGAAGAAGCAGAAGATGTGATGAAATATGTTTTCTAATGTATAATTCTAGAACACGCTGGTTTCCTCAATATGTTTTCCTTCGCCGTTTTGAAAACTGTTTTCAAACTAGTGTAGCGAGTAGGCAAGTAAACTCCTACACTAGAACGCGGCATCAAAATCACGCCACCTTTAGGCCCCGCCTCCAAGATAAGGATTTTGTCCAGGTGTTCATCGGAAAGCGCCCACATAGACGTCCATCACCTACGATCCTTTTGTTTAGGACAATGGCGCTCGCGCAGAGAAGCCGTTCACAACGATGACGTAATTTGTTTACTTGTTAGTATAAATATTGCAACCTAATGGAGTTCCTTACATTTCTGTATCCGCTTTCATATTGCATAGTTAAATATTATGTACCTACTCAGTTTTTACCGTCTCGCTATTTTAATTAATCCGACATCCCTCACAAGCTGCCTATCCACTTGCTAGTGCTCGCAAGTAAGTGGGCCAGGAAGGCGTACATTGATTGCGCACCTCCCCGCTTCACTAGCAAAGGAAATCATCTGACTGGTGATAAATGACATTATTTACTAAAAGTAAAACATCTATCTGGGTTCCTTAATTCTGTTCTATTCGTGGCTAGTACCGCTGGGCTACCACTGCACCTATATTTAAAACAAACTGGTCAAGAGCTTTTCGGGACCCGTTCAGTGTACGGTTCCGTAAAGACAGATGGGAAACTAGGGAAAAATAGACTTATGAGTTGAAAAAAATCGGTTATTTGTTACATTGACTTGACATACTAAGTACGAAATCCTTAAAACGGGGCCTCGAAGAACGGCGATTACTAAAGACAGAGTTATGCTATTATTATGTTACCAATATCGGAGATGACGAAAAAGTTGTGTTGCTTAATTAAGGTTCTATATGAATAGCTCTAGTTTTTTTAAAAAATAATTTGTTTATATTTATACTTATAAAGGGTGTATCTGACATCGACGCACAATTGAGTACCATGGATCCAGTACATGATTCTGAATCCCCTAGTCGTGGAATTTTTCGTCGGCTTTTTCATGATTTATTAAAATATATATGTAGTTTTTTTCACTTTAGACCGTTCATAATTGCTATACTTTTAGAACCCAATAAGATTTTAAAGCAAAAATTAATTAATTCGCTAATTACACAAAAAAGCGCAATGAAAACAAAACTCGAAAAACTGTCTTATCAGCAGATTTAAAAGAGTTCACATCAGGGATCAACGTCAAGGTCATTATTATTTCTGTAACCGTTCATTAACGACATAAATGACTATCATAATTTTATTAGTGGCATGTGGTCTAGCCTTTTCGCGAAGTTTGCGTTACGATATCAGATACAGCCTGTATTACCTATTGGATATTTTACTGTATTTAGTAAGTAAGATCAGTGTAAAGGGTACGATCGGGCTAACATATCCCCATAAAAGCCCCAAAATAGAATCAGATTTAAAAAAAAGCCGGCCCGGTTGATTATGGCCAACTCCCTCTCACCGATAGAAGCCCTGCGTCCCGATAGTGGAAACATTAGGTATAGGCTGATTATGTAATTTATCTAACGGTATATATCACAAGTTAGGTTTGTAAAGAAAACAAAACTCTCGCCACTTATGCACACGTACGGAGGACGGGTCTGAGCAGTTGTGTTGCGATGTGTGCCGGGTACGATGCGGCCTCTGGCGCAGCATCGTTAGTCGTGTTGTTGGGTTTAACATTGCACCACCTCGCTCAACTGCCGTCTTCCTTCCTATTCACTAAGTTTTTTAAGTGAATGGGTTTAATAAACTAGCGCGCTTTACCATCAACGATTGCATCACTGCTTACCATCAGGCGGGATTGCAGTCAAGCGCTAGTTTATAATTATTTAAAAAAAAAACTTTACTTGTATGGGACTCCCCTAATAAAACATATTTTTAATTTTTTTATTTTACGACTTTGCCGGCGTCATTGATTTACATATTAGAACCAAATTTCGGGGAAGTTGGAATTATTTCGCTGGAGGAAAAGATTATTTCAAAATTCATTATTATTATTACTATGATGATTGTGTAAAATTTTATATTATTTATTAGGTCAAGTTTTCACAGAGTTTTCTTTACTTATCGTATATTAGTTTTTTTATTTCATCGCTATTGATCCGGAAACCTGCTGTAACAAAAATAACTAAAATGAAAATTGACAGTATTTTTTATTGTAATTTTTGACTACGATTTATGATTGGCTAACCACGATTGAACAAACAGCAATGAAACACATCATTTGACACAGAGTTTAACAGCAAATCAAAATTGAATGGGCTTTCATGGCCGACCTTCGCAGCGTAACCATACGTTCGTAATGTCAAAATATTTGATTAATAATATAGATATATTAAGATTTTTTTATAGTAAATTATTAATTGCTATCAACGCAACCCCGCCTGAAGTTAAACATTAATCCAATAGTTGATGGTAAAGTGCGCTAGTTTATTAAAAGACTATTCACTCTAGCCTCACCGCTGCTGGCATATTGTTCCAGTTCCTCAATGAACACGTTATAAAAACGAGGCAAAACGCTTCCGAAACAAAATAGGTTACTCATTTTTTTTCCTTTTGTGTTTGATTAAGTAATTTGTAACAGCATTGAATGATTTGATTCCTCTATCTCCGTCCCATCATCGGACGACCCGTCGTACGGCGAGCATCCACCCTTACGTTGTTGACACCACTACGATCCGGACGAAGCGTTTCACCTCGCCTTTTATACCGCGTTACATCGAGTGACTGGAACAGTTTGCCAGCAGCGGTGTTTCCGTCTGACTACAATTTAAGTGTCTTCAAGGCTATAGTGAATAATCTCTTAATAAACTAGCGCGCTTTACCATCAACGATTGCATCACTGCTTACCATCAGGCGAGACCGCGGACAAGCACCGGTTTATGACATTAAAAAAAAAACTACAGATTATTATGCAATATTCTGTCGACTGAGGATTTGCTAATTTAGCCTATAGTTGGAACCACTCTCTCTCTCTCCAGGATATATGTGATTACAATCAGTTCATATACCTTAACTTTCTCCTCGAAAAATATATTACAGACTTAGCTAAAAATCCAATACATAAAAAAGCTATGGCGCGAATAAATCGATCCTGAAATCACCCTTTCTGTTTTACGAGAACAATTTAAAACTCGACTGAAGCATCGTCGCACATAAGTGTATCGGCCGACCGAAAGAGCAATAGGTTAGAGGGAGAAAACGATAATTTTTCTCACGTCATTTAATACCAACCGTTCAGCGCGAGTTTCCACGAAAATACATTAAATTGGGGCGCCGGTCACATCGCAGTGTGTCACGATTTTAGCCTTATTGTCATAAAAGATTTTTAATTATTAAAGATAGCTCAGTGCTTACTAAATATAAATAATTCTTCATGTCGTTCTAGAATCTTTTAATAATACAGTGAAACCTGGTTAAGTGAGCAATGTCGTTTCACTTATAGAGGTATTCCACTTACCCAGTGTCTCAGATATACAGGTATAAATAAATATCTGTCTCATTTATAGAGGGTTCCATTAATAGCCATAATTCCATTAATCCTTCCCACTTTCATAAACGGATATTAACTTCAGTTTTTCACGTAATGATAACGATTGCAGCTTTCGTTTTGGCATTTTTCAAATAAACATCTGAATGAATTAGTAATTGAAGCTCAAAATTTGTACTTACGTACTTGGAATTACGTGTGGAATTTGTGGGCAGAATAAGAATGAGTAAACAAACAATGTCATCTCAGTTACAGATGTTAATGCATATAAAATTTACTCGCTGTCTCAGTTACAGAGGTAACTATGATGATAAATCGAAAGAACAAATCCCAGATATAGAGGCTTACCTCGTCCCACTAACAGTGGTAATTCAGTGCCAAAGTGTTGGGACCTCAGCATGAGTTCCAGTTATGGAGGTTTCTCACTTATCCAGGTACCACTCAACCAAGTTTCACTGTATTTGAGTGGGGCCTTTTTTCGGATGGGGAATTAAACCACCTTACCCTCTTCCGCTCTGGGTGAAGCGGGAGATAAAACTTTTATGGACTAAAACCCATTCGTGTTCCTGCACTTGCCTATGCGTCTGGAACCACGGTATCTTTTTAGAACAGTCCGTGGCCTTGGCAAACGCACCGGCCGTCGTGGACCTCGTCATGATTTGCTGATGTCTTTGAGGCGGGCGTGGAATAAAACGCGCCGTCGACCAGAGTCTGGTCCTAACCGAGCGGCGAGTTGCCCACTACTTGCCGCCACCCATCAACCTTTTTTTTTAACGTCCCACTGCTGAGCACAAGCCTCCTTTCATACAGAAAAGGACTGAGCGTAATTACCACGCTTGCTCAATTCGGGCTGGCGATTTCAGAATTAACGTCCAAGTCTCCTCAAGATCTTTTCCTTTACCTTATAATCAAGCATTGGTCCTCCACTGTGTGCTTATGCAATATGCCTTGGATAGTTTAAATTTGCACTTTTTATCCAAGCAGAACTAACCGGTAGATGGCGCGGTTCAGTCAGAGCAGTCTCTGCCAGGTCCACTACTGGTTGAATTAATTTCTTCTAAAATGAAAGATGATAGAAAAATAGTGATAATTAGCCATGAGGTTTACATACTTCGAAAATGTTCACCAATTCGCTGAGTAAAGTGACTTTACAGAACGGTGTAACAGCTTGTACTCGACAATTCGGAAGCGACGAGGAGATTTAATTTCCTTAAGACCGATTCCGTCGGCTGGTACGTATCGAAAGACGGCTACATTGTTGGATTAGCTGAGAAATGTAGTTACGTTTGTATTCTTAAAGGAAAAAGATTAGAACAGAATGTTTCATAATCATAATAAGCCTATAATGTAACATTATATGCTGATGTTGACAGCCTCCGTGGCGTAGCGGTAACGAACGCGGCCGCTGTGCAAGAAGGCGCGGATTCGATCCCCGCGCAGATTTGTATGAATACGAGTATTTGCCCTGGTCTGGTCGTGCTTCGGAAAGCACGTTAAGCCGTTGGTCCCGGTTGCCATACGAACATCTAATGGCAGTCGTTACTGGTTGTTAGAGCCCTCAAAAGTCCAACAATTGGTCAAGATAAAGATAAATTTATTTGCATATACATGTGTGTACATACAAGAATATAAATGCATGCAGGATAACATAATAAAATAAATAAGATCAGACATGTTTGCCACGGAATATGGCGTGCAAATATTATGAATAATAAGGATTTAAATTATAAATTTCATGTCAATAAGTTTAAATATAATGGTATTATAAAACAAAAATTAATATCAGCACGAGGAAAAATAAAAACTGCAAGGCTTCCATATCGCCTTCGGGTTGTGGAGGTCAGACGGCAGTCGCTTCGTGGAAAATATCGAAGTTTAGCCTAAATGAGCCGGTAAACCACTACTCGGTTTGCATTGAAGCGGAAATCGCAGAGTTATTTTCGCAACAATAGTGATGTATCCAAGGTATGAAAATGAAAAAAATAATTAGTCCGTCTTGTAGACAATAAAAAAAAAAGACGTGTGGCACTCGGGGACTGCCGCGGTAAAGCTATTGCATAGCATTTTGTATCAATTTATGCAATTGTAATTATTTATTTATTTTATTTATGCAGTATTTTTTTTCTTTGATATTAATTCAAGTTACACTTTTTGAGCGTGGTGACCGGTAAGAAAACAAATTTTTCTTTTATTAAATAAATAAAAAGTTAATATTATTTAAAATATTTTTATTATTTTAAATACATGTGGGTTTTATTACCTTACAGTAGCTGTTGGTTATTCAGGAATATTTATCATTGAAACTATAGGTTTATGATAACTGAAATAAGAAACATAAGTTTGCGACTTAATATCCTCTAAATGCCTAGAAAATACCGCGTCAATGGTGGTCCCATATTTTGTTGTGGACTTTTGTGGATCATTATTCATTTTCAAATTCAATGTTTTTGATAGAAAAGTTGTCCACCGCTCTGATTTTTTATCAGCGAAGTTAATGTTGAAATCGCCAGCCAAGATAAGTGGAAATTTATTACCATTTGTTTCAAGTATTTTCGAGCCACTCGAGTTACTCCAGTAAAGTGCGATGAATAAAATGCTCTACCTCGTCCAATTTTGGATTCGGAGAAATGTAAATTGCTACCATAACTATTTGTAGGCCATTTCTAAGTTTGCATAAGCACGCACAAATATCTCCAACAACTGAGCGCCTAACATTAACATCGCTAACGTGTGCAATATTTATTTCAATATTCGGAGTCATAATATTAGTAATATTTTAATATTTTATTTTGGTAAACAGCTACCCCACCTTTTGAAACAGTATCTCGTTTGAACTGAACAATACAATTAAAATTAGGTATTTCAATTGGATTATCATGCGTCATGCAAGTTTCGGTAAGAAGTAACACATTTGTTTGTCTCGTAACTGAATCTTGTAAATCGTATTTATGACTATTTAGACTGGCAGTTGAAAGTCATTATTGAAATGCCATTTCTATTACTAATGAAATCTAATACACTTTGAGCAATCGTCTGAACACTATTTAAAGACAGTCTTTTGAATTCTTGCAACAATTGAAAAAACGGTCGCGTGAGCACTTTTTACTCTATAAAATCACGCGCTTTTATTTAGTAAACAACACTATAAATAATTTAAAAGTCCAATGAAAAATTAGCTTGACATTCATCTTAGCTTTTCCGTTAAAAAAAAAAAGCTATTTTATAAAAACACTACTAAATTAATTTGAATAAAAGTACTTAATAATTAATTATATGAAAAGTTTTTAAGGTAGCCATGACAACGTCGATGACGTCTATGACATATCTCTATAGAAGACCTATTTCAGAGAGAAAATTAATCGCAAGTTTAGCACATCGCGACTATCAGTAACATGGCAAGTGTGTAGGACTGAGTTCGCGCCCTGCAATATGCATGCTCTTTTTGAAAATCTATATGTCGCAGACAGCGACGGCAGAGCGGTAGGGTCGACAGCATCTTGGTGTGGTGGTACAGGTTCCGTTTCGTAGGTGAGTTTTGAATTGAAGCACGACGTGTAGATATACCCTCCAATCTTCATAATAACAATTTGAATAGGCAAACCGACAGTTTCGGTTCGGAGAAGTGCCTTGGTCCGCGTCTCGGTGCAAAGTCCCCGTTCGACGAACCCCACTTCCTAAAGCGACTCTGTCCATGTGACGCCATCACAAAATAACGTCACAAGCGTTCGCCCCTCTACTACGTAAATCAAATCAGCAACTTCTATTAAAATTAATCGACGATCTCCGACACGGCCAGCCTGACGATTTGCACGTCCTCGTGCATCATCATCATCATCATCATCCCAGCGCCAATTCAAGTCGCATCCGAAGCTCCCTCAGCCCTGGAGTCCGGGATCCGCTTCACCAGGCCAACCGCCGATTCCGGCCAAACTTCGACATTTCCCGTTGCACTTCCTCGTGCATGTCTGTAACAAATTTAAAAAAAAAACACAGAAAACCGACTTTGAAGCATTTTTGAGTGCTCGGCCAACCTGACCGTCACACGTCACGTTTAGTTACAAAGACTATTAGAAAACCAAACAAGCTTATTCATATTTTAACAACTTAAACGCAAGAGCTTCCTTCAAGCCTCATAATTATCAAAATTCAAAAAGAAAACAAAAGGTTCCTCCAAGCCTCATAATTATCAAATCAAAATCATAATCATAATTGTCAAAAAGAAAACACATCATCGCCCAGCTACCACAGTAGCTAGTGACAACTCGTTATTGACCTGACCATATCGTCATCACCTCATGTGATACGACCAACTCAAGAGTCCGCAACTCCCAGGTCAATACACGACTGTACAACTAATAGTCTCCTTTGAGATCCTGGTCCCCACCACACCACCATCTGCCCATCGTACCCTGAACAACTCCTCACTGAGTTTCAGTCACGACAACAGACTAGTGCATGCAGTGCGACCATATCTACCTAGGTCCCCGCCACACCACTAGCTGCCCATCGCCCCCTGAACAACCCCTCACTGGGTTGCAGTTACGACTACAGACTAGTGCGTGCAGTGCGACCACATAGCCATGATACGTGTTCCATTTGCTGGCGGAGGCACCCTCCTCGCCATCTTCTACATTATGAAAATCTAACTCAGCAGACATTACTTGGAAAAATCTTTCGTACCTACGCGATCGTGGGGTACTTATAAGTTCTGTTTCCAATCAACGATTTCAATAGGTAACGATCGCCATTATCGCCATCAAACAACTCACCAATATTAAATTTCATTACTTTAGCTCATTTCTATCAAATTTGTATTTTTCGTAAATAGCACTCATTTCTATGTTCGCTACCGCTTGTTCTCTTGAGAAGATTTAATAGTCTAGCCACACATACTATCATAAGCTCAAGTGAGCTCGTAACTATAGGCCACAGTAAACTTTAGTTTCGAAATAAAGACAAACCAGACATAATTTTAAAACCCTCATTTAAAATTTCTCAGCCCATTATAACAAAGAATACGGGTAGGACAAGAAATAAAATTTGCAAATAAATCATAATATCATTTCGCAAAGAAATTGTTCAGAACTCAATACACTGGCACAACCTTGTACACTGTATATATACTGGCGCGTGTGTACATACACCAATGAAATTACAGATTGCTTGACAAGAGAACATTCGGCCACGGAATCAAAATAAAAATAGTACGACTCACCGGATTATGGCAATTTCCCACAAACACCTGCCACTTGGCAGTTGTCAACCGTTGCACACCAGACATCTCGGAGCTCTCATAAAGCCCCATTACGTTACCACAAACTTTTTGGGTATTTTTAAATCTTCTCATCGCCTGCAGAGTAGATGCTGTCCTGAAATCTTCTCTTCGCCTGTAGTGTAGAGGCTCAAGTCTTGAAACCTTTCCACAAAGCGCACGCAGCTCCGGCTGCGCCGCAAGCAGCTCCAGCATCGCCACACGCTATTGATGCGATTCACCAAGCAGCTAGAAGCGCACTCCGCAAGCGCACCTTGCTCGCTCCGCAAGCACACCTTGCATGTTCCGCAAGCACACCTCGCTCGCCAAGCAACAGCCAGCACTGTCGCGCGCCAAGCATCAGCCAACACTGTCGCGCGCCAAGCAACAGCCAGCACTGTCGCGCGCCAAGCAACAGCCAGTACTGTCGCGCGCCAAGGATCAGCCAGCACTGTCGCACGCCAAGCAACAGCCAGCACTGTCGCGACAGCGCCGTGTCCAGCCGCACGTGCACGCCTGCAGCGGACTCCTGCAGCGCACTCCTGCAGCGCACTCCTGCAGCGCACTATCACGCGGAGCGATCTCTGCGCCAGCAATTGAGCGCACCTCGTAACTTCACGTTCACTTCCAGCCTCACGTTATTCTGTTCCTTGATTTATAACGAGATTGTGAGCAGTGTAGTTCTTTATCCAACTTCTGATGTCGCAGACAGCGACGGCAGAGCGGTAGGGTCGACAGCATCTTGGTGTGGTGGTACAGGTTCCGTTTCGTAGGTGAGTTTTGAATTGAAGCACGACGTGTAGATATACCCTCCAATCTTCATAATAACAATTTGAATAGGCAAACCGACAGTTTCGGTTCGGAGAAGTGCCTTGGTCCGCGTCTCGGTGCAAAGTCCCCGTTCGACGAACCCCACTTCCTAAAGCGACTCTGTCCATGTGACGCCATCACAAAATAACGTCACAAGCGTTCGCCCCTCTACTACGTAAATCAAATCAGCAACTTCTATTAAAATTAATCGACGATCTCCGACATATAAATTGTTTTCAAAAGATGTAGTCGCACGCACACAAACATACCGTGCCGAAGACTGCCGAACTGAAACGACGTTAGACGATGGGGAGCGTGAGGTTTTTTCGTTACGGAATTTCTGGATTCGGTCCCCGCGCTCAAGGCCCGCGATAGAAGCTATGCAATAGCTTAAAAATTAAGACATGTATTTTTTATTTTGTCGAAATTACCAAAAACTACTGAGATATAGCATATTAAAGTTACGGAGTGGGGGCTAATTACGTCACGCCGTGCTATATTTTGTACCACGGCGTAACGTCATGCGACATTTCAAATCAATGTATCTTCCAAAGTATTTGAATGAAGGAATATATAAAAAATACGTGTTCAATATTTTTTATAAATCTATCTGATGGACATTAAATTATTTTTTAGGATACAACCCAATTAGGGTAGAGTTATTGCTCTCCCATATTTTAGTTTTGTATGTGTATATTATAAGTATATATTTTGGTAATAGTATGTATGTATATTTAGCTTATTTGAGTATTTTTTTAATAGTTTTAAGAGGTTTATTTTTTTCTTTCTTTACAATTTTTTTTTCAAACGAAAGCACCTACCATCTTATCTCTTCACCACCTGTGATTAACTGGTAGAGAATACCTAAGGCATTAAGTCCGCCTCTGTACATTTCATGTGCGAAAGATTAAATAAATAAATAATAAATAAATAAACCGGACCCTAGACTCCAAAGCTGAAAAGCGTCGGATACGACTGGGATTAACGCTGAGATGAAGAAGATTATAGGCTGATATTAGGCTCCTGGAACACAGGTCTTCTCTCGATTAGAGTTAGTCTCGACTCAGCCATCATCCTCATCAACCTTTTTATCGTCCCATTGCTGGGCACAGGTCTCCTCTCATATAGAGAAGGATTGAGCGTAATCATCACGCTTGCTCAATGCGGGTTGGCGATTTCAGACTTAAAGTCCAGGCTTCCTCAAGATGTTTTCCTTCACATTTTAATCAGTCACTGCTGCCCAAGATATACTTAGAAAGCGAGCCCAGTACGGGTTGGTATATGCCACGTTATTTTTTTTTACATGCTTTTTATTAGCTTCACTACTCTTCACTCTTCTCTACACTTCCAACTCTTTGGACTACGAGTGAGCGGCTCATTACTGTAAAATGTCCCACTGTTATCAATAAGTTCGTTGGCCGGACGGTCTAAGGCGCGCGTCTTCAGTGACGTCAGCGTTCGGATTCAGCGATCGTGGGTTCTACTCCCGGCCACGCTGAAAAATAAAATGTTTTATTCCGGCAAATCATCATCATCATCATCATTATCAACCTTTTTATCGTCCCACTGCTGGGCACAAGTCTCCTCTGATTCAAGAAGGATTGAGCGTAATCACCACCCTTGCTCAATGCGGGTTGGCGATTTCAGACTTAAAGCCCAGGTTTCCTCGAGATGTTTTCCTTCACCTTCAGTCATTGGTGTCCAAGATACACTTAGAAAGTACATATAATTTTTAGAAAAGTTACATTGATATTTGCCTGGCCTGGAATCGAATCCGCGCACTCATACCTGAGAGGCTGGTGTTTTAACCACTAGGCCATCACGACTATGCTTAGATGCAAATGCAAATGCTTAGATTTTATTCGTACATCTAACTGTAAGTGATTCTGAAAAACTTTACCATTTCTTTGTGACGCTGCACCTCCAAATAGTTATCACAGATGGTAACAGATAGCTTCGGTAACTCGTTTCAATATGATAAGTAGGAATGTTAATTTCTGAGTAGAGCATGGTTTAATGTTTGAGACAATCAGAGCCTTACATTTTAATATGTTGGGATATCAGTATCAACAACTAGAATGGAATTGATTATTTAAAAGCAAGCCAGGGAATCAAATTTTCAATTTTTTAAATCTTACCATACATTAATTTGTGCAGGGAAGTATTTAGTTTAGATTTAGATTTAGTTATTTGGGTAACGCATCATTACGAATAATTAGCATTTGCTATTCTGTCTGTTGGAGATCAAGAATAGTTTGGTAAAAGCAAATAAGTACCACTTAAGCGTTCGTGTTATCCGTATATTATTTTAAAAAAGAATATCGTACTAAAAAGTTGAAAATAAATGTAGTTTAAAAACTAAAAAATATGCTTTTAAAGAATATGAAACTAAAAAGTTAAAAATAATTTTAAAATTTAATTTATGGTGATAGTATATAAACAATATTAGTATAAATAAGAAAAAAGCGTGAGGCGCTTTGTGCCATAATTTTTGTATAAGTATTAAGCGCCTCACGCTTACAGTATTTTTTTATAATAAATAAACAGACAGCTGTGCTGCTGGGGAGTTTGTTCCGCCACTTCTTCTTCCCAGCGAAAGCACAAGGAAGTGTCAATGGGTGGGCGTTTTGGGGGACTGTCTTATGTAATATTGACGTTCAAAAAGTGCTGATTCTCAGCCCAATTTGAATAAATGACTTTTGATTAGGACTAGGACGAACACACATAAAATAGGTACTTTTAATAACAAATATCAAATTTGATGGTGTTTGAATGATTATCACAATGCTGCTATCAGCGTAGCTGACACGACAAACGATGTCCTGAAAAAAAAATCAATACGAAATAAAGTTTTTTTTTTAATCCCATAAAAATATTTTTAATATTTCGGGCACTTTAAGAATAACTCTTGCGTTATACATATCACATCAATTTCATAAAGGCGAAAGTTTGTGACTGTATATGTTTATATGTTTTTACTATCTTCACGCTCAAACGGTTAAACTATTTCCGTTGAAATCTGGCACACAGATATTTTATCATCATCATCAACGTATTTTCAAATTATGCAGAAACGAGCTGTTCGTGTTCGAGTCGTGGTGGGCGAGTCGTTAAAACACCAGCCTCTCAAGTATGAGTGCGCGGGTTCGATTCCAGGTCAGGCAAGTACCAATGTAACTTTTCTAAAGTTATATGTACTTTCTAAGTATATCTTGGACACCAATGACTAAAGGTGAAGGAAAACATCTTGAGGAAACCTGGACTAAGTCTGAAATCGCCAACCCGCTTTGAGCAAGCGTGGTGATTACGCTCAATCCTTCTCTGTATGAGAAGAGACCTGTGCCCAGCAGTGGGCACAGGTCGATAAAAGGTTGATAATGATGATGATGATGATGAGCTGTTCGTGCATTTTATAAATTAAGTCCGAGACACTCTCAGAGAAAAATTTAAAGAGATTAATGTACTGACCGTGCCGTCTCAATATATTTCTGAAAATCTTTTGTATGCTCATAAAAATATAAAATTGTTAAAAAATACAGTGATGTCCATAATATAAATACTAGGAACAGGCACAAATTTATTGTACCTACAACAAGGCTCAAGAAAATAGGTGGCTCTTTTAAATGCCAATGTATACATTTTTACAATAGACTTGCAGAGGTGGTCCAAGATCTGAGCCTGAATAAATTCAAATCCTTCATTAAACGTAAGTTGTGTCAGAAAGCATTTTATAGTGTTAAGGATTATATTGACGACAAAAAGGCTTGGGCTTGAGCTGCGTCCGATTCCTATACTTACACTGATTGTTCTTTGATTTTTCCTCTTGTAGTTTTAATTTGTAATTGTTTGTTTTTTTACTCAAAGCCAGTACACACTATGTAGCCAGGCATATTGTACGTTACGGAATTGCATCGCTGACAGGGGTACTCAGCACTGGTAGAGCTACACAGGAGCTAAACTTAGTATTCGGGAACACTGTTGAAGCTGCTGAACCTTCGACAAAACTATCTTTGCATTGTGTAGATTCAATTTCTTAGTATTGTGTAATTGCATGGCACACGTGTGAGCACAATGTAGTTGCTGTAAAGCATCTATTTGTTGGGTTAGTTTTTTTCTATTGATTTCTGAATTGTTGTTATTTTCTTTTGTGTGTTTTCCATAATGGACGCTCTTAGCGTACAATATATTTCTGCATCATTCTCACACGATTGATTTCAAAATGAATGATGTAATCAAATATTTGTATCAATAGCTTGATAATTTAAAAGAGTGTCCATTTAGTTTCTTGCCCGTTCTTCTCCATAGGTACCTACTCTTTGGAATGGGCGACTAGCTTCACCTTACTGACTGACCGACCTTCTGACAATTCAAAAGTGCCTGTAACTGGTTTATTTGAAATAAATGCTTTGATTTTGATTTGAACCCTTTCATCGTCCCACTACTGGGCATAGGTCTCCTCTCATACAGAGAAGGTAAACACGTAAAAGGTGAAGGAAAACATCTTGAGGAAATCTGGACTTTAAGTCTGAAGTCGCCAACCCGATTGAGCAAGCGTGGTGATTACGCTCAATACTTCTCTGTGGATATTTTATGACCAGTATTAACACATAAGATATTTTTAATCCTATATTCCCATGGAAATGAAATTAATGCTGTTGAAGCTACCGGGCACAACTAGTTTATCTACTAAAACACAACTGAATTTACATTAGAATGTATCCAATGTCCAATAGTTAGGGGTAATTTATGATAGTTTAAACACTACAATTACTTGTTCTCGAACATTTGACAGCGATACTATAACAAGATATGTAGCCGCGATATCATGTTGATCGTTCGGGCAACGATACTTTATCGATTGTAAATTTGTGACCGATCTATTAAGAGATTAGATTTCAGTTTCAATCATATTTTTGATTATAGTAGTTTTGGTGTATATTTCATCATCGTTCAATGTGTAACAAAACCCTATAACTCTCCTTAATAACTAAAGACTATAATCCAAAATCAGCAGTTAAACTGGTAAAAGCAGACCTCAGACTCCAAAGCTGAAAAAGCTTCAGATGCGACTGGGGTTAACACTGAGATGATGAATAATTAAAGATAAATAGCTAGTATAGAAAAACTATAACTACTTTCATCTCAAAACCAAATGCGTTATGAATTTTAGCTAATAATAGGTTATGTTTTTTTTTAATTCATGTCATGGCAACACGTGTCACTGCACTACTCAGGTCAATAATAAATTATGCATGCTGTGGTCTCCAGTAAGTGAAGGAGTACACTTTCGTGATAATATTGTCGTCCATATCTATTTTTTTCATGATTTGTGTATCCTTTGTTGGAGGTCCTAAATAAACTAATAAATAACTTTTACAATATTTGCTAATATCTCGATGTGTTTATTTTAATACGACAAAAGAGTAAATCCTAGTGTGAGAAGAAAATTTTCTCTAAAAAAAAAACATATTAGAAGTTAATTTTCGGATATATGTAAATGTAGATATTAAAAATTTTCATAACCTCGAACATATCTAGAGATAGGATTTAAAAAAAAATCCTTCTAATTTCGTTTAATAACACTTGACACTTTATTACGCGTAAATTTTGTCGAAATTAACGAAAAAATTCCGCTGACAATACCTTATAATAAACAGTAAACAACTCAAAGAACCTTTGGTGACAATAGCTATCCGTTTCTCTATTTGGGCGAGACCGGTAATTTAATAACGTACCCTAGTACCTCTGATAACGGCTATCGATTTGCAATATTAACCCCCAAATGGGTACACTGGACATAGACTAGGATTTGAAGGTGTAGACGCGACAATTTCCGCAAATATTTCGTAAGTTTTTAGGGAATTGGAAAGAAAGAAATTTATTTAAATAACTAAGTCAAGCAATCGTGGTGGCCTGCACCCTGATTACGTAACATACTAATAATACCAGTTGGAATCATTTCGAAGCATATCGCTTATCCATTGCTCCATGTGTTCGAAAAGTGTGTCTGCTCAACAAAATAAGTAACGCAATGAATATTGTTGAACTGTCAACATGAAATCCATTGCTACTGGTAGTGTATTACGCAATTACCCTACTAGTGGTTAAAACAACAGCCTCTCAAGTATGAGTGTGCAGGCAATGTAACTTTTCTAAGTTATATGTACTTTCTACGTAAATCTTGGACACCAATAACAAGGTGCAGGAAAACATCTTGAGGAAACCTGGACTTTAAGTCTGAAATCACCTACCCGCTAAGCAAGCGTGGTGATTACGCTCAATCTTTCTCTGTATGAGAGGAGACCTGTGACCTGTGCCCAGCAGTAAGACGATAAAAGGTTGATGATGGACTAAGTTAAACAAAAAATGAAGTACAATGACTTTTAATGGAAATAATACAATCATATTCGCATAACTCACACAACACTTTACAATCAATTCAATTCATAACAATTGAATGTATGTGATTCATTGAATTATGTCTATGCATGGAATACATTCAATTGAGTTTTGAATTCGATTGAACTGGGATGAAAATAACCTTCATACTTCACTACATATTATTGTCCTCCGTAGCGCAGCGGTCAACACGCCTGCCTACGACTTGGAGGCCCCGGGTTCGATCTCCGGCCAGATGGAAAACGATCTTTTCCTGATTGGCTTGGGGCTTGGCTGTTTCTATTATAAATATAGTATGGTTGAGTTAGTATCCCATAACACGAGCTTACTTTGGGGCTAGCTCAATCTGTGTGATTTGTCTGTATACAATTATTTATTTATTTTATTATAAAACAAAGTCACTTTTTCTTTCCCTATGTTCCCTTGAATGATCAAATCTTTATAACTATGCCACGGATTTTGAAGCGGTTTTTTTAATAGATAGAATGATTCAAGAGGAAGATTTATATGTATAATAATATCCATTAAATTGTAGAAAAATACTATTATTTTTGAGGTTTATAATGTGATGTCGTTAATAATCAAATTTTTTCGCATTTGCAGTGAAACGCTGAAACGATATTTATCAAAAAAATGTACTAAATATTGTACATATTGAAAAGGTCTAGAGAAAAGTCCGCGATGGTATATGTCTATCTCTTATGGATATTCCACAATAACATTTTTTGTCATTTACTTTTTACGACAAAATCTAGGTCATGTTCGAAGCGATTTTGATCAATACATCATTAATCCTTATTCAATTTAATACCTTAAATTGTTGATTTAATATAGATCTATGTCGCCCTTTGCAGCATATGATTTAACCTTCCTATACTCGCGCCAATTTTCGTAACACCTATACTCGCGCACGGTGTCACAGACCGATAGTTTGTACCCCTACAACATATTTTTTTTAACAAGAAACACATAAACTATTACTATTATTTTAGAGTTTAGGATGTAATGAAACAAAACAGTATAACTAAAAGTTATTTTATTAATTATTTTACCGACTTATAGTTTTATCACAAATCAGTCTTAAAATTTGAGATTATTTTCTTAAGTACTAAAAAATTAAAATAAATTCTGAACTTCTTTTTAAAAACAAATTAAACTTCTTATTAATAACAACAAACATATCAATAAACATATTTATCTCTGTTTGACTTAATTTTGAGCCTCGCCATAGCAATCAGGGCATACGGTTACAGCATGCTCCAAACAAAAGTATTTTTTGCAGGTGGCACAGTTGTAACGTGTCTTGCGGTTTTTTTTTTGAAGAGCAGTATCCACAACGACCTACTTTATTATTGTTAGATGTTGCTGCAGACTCGGGTCCATCTAATTTGCATATTTCGGTGAGCCTGAGTCTTATGCTTCTCGGCAAGGATGAAATGAGAGCCCGTCGTCTAAGTTGCGGATTGATCAAATCGTATGCTAAGGCTTCAAGGAAGACTCGACGGCTAATTTTCTTGTTAGGGTTATTCTGCAGGTATGTTATAAACGTATTTATACCCGCTACATTCATTAGGCTGTAAAACATCACCATTGGCCATCTATTTGTCCCACGTGCGACGATGTAAGTCTCACACATTTTGTCTACGCTATCTACTCCACCTTTGGTTCTATTGTAGTCCATTATAATTTCCGGTTTACCTGTATCTTCATTGATCTGGGCATCATCGTGCATGCTGGATACGAGAAGGATATTTTTGCCTTTTTTTGGTACATAGGATACAAGACTGCAATTGCCTCGGTGCCCGAATAAACTAGATTTTTCGGCTCTTCCTCGTATTTCCGTGAAATTTTTAGGCAATTCTCGTTTGTTTTTATGAATTGTCCCAATAACTGTCAATTTGTGTTGAGACTCAAGCTTATCTATCAATGGAATACTAGTGAAGAAGTTATCACATGTGATATTACGCCCAGTATTGTGAATATTTTCACTCAATCGCAAAACCAAAGCCAAAGCGGAGTTATCAACTTGGTTTGGACCGTCTGGTTGCTTCCCAACATAAACTTCCATGGTATGGGTATAAAACATTTTGGCATCTGTCAACGCATAAATTTTGATTCCATATTTGTTGGGTTTTGATGGAATGTACTGGCGAAAGTTACAACGTCCTCTAAAAGCCTCTAACTTCTCGTCAATTGTAACATACTGAGACACGCTGTAATATTTTTTGAACGTTCCCACAACTATATCAAACAACTCTCTAATAGGTGCCAGTTTATCCAGTTGTATTCTCTCTTCTCGTGTATCTTTACTGTCAAATCTGAGACAACGCATCAATAGAAAGAACCTGGATAATCCCATAGTCAAACGAAATATCTCCGGGGATGACCCGTCAGTTCTGAAAAAATCTTTGGCATTTAGACGAGCGTTCCTTCTGACTCCAGCAAATAGTAAAAGGCCTAAAAAAGCTTCAATTTCAATATTGTCTGTATCGGCGCAGTCTCTCTCTATTGTGAAATTATGCTTCATGCGATTAATTTGTTCATTAGTGTACTTTACTATCAGGCTGATAGTGCCCTCCGAAAAAAAAAGCCGCCACAGCTCACCTGGTTCCTTCAAATTTCTAGCTTCTCCTCTAGCGCCTGGAAGTTGAGTAACTATATTTCTAGCACGTCGCCTAGTTGGGTTTGAGGCAGGAGATTTATTCCACCTTGTCTGTCCATCTTTTCCTAAGTAAAAATCATGGGATCGTTCATTATGTTCTTCCTCAGATATCTCGTCATTGTCATCGTCTTGCTCGGTATCGTATGTCTCTTCTTGTACCTCCACGTTATCTTCCACCTCACTGTCATTTTCGTCTTCATAGCTTGAGCTAGAACTTAATTCTTCCAGCAACAATCTGGTGTGATCATCGTCCATTTTGATATGAATTAAAACCTAAAAAAGAATGATAAAATTGGTCAAAATATAATATAGAGCAACATACATACATATATTTTACTATATATACTTTATAAAGTAATCAAAGTCCGTAAAAAATATACAAATGCACGAAATAAATTATATTAATACTTACACAAAAAGTTACACCTATACTCGCGTCGGTCTCGTGGACCGATTGGTGACGAGTGCTACAACACGTGTGTTTCGCCCGAACGCGCGGCGTGCACTAAAACGAAGTTAGCCACAAATCCGGCAGCTAGCAAGGAACTCAACTTCTTAGGATTTACCTGCATAAAAATAATTACGAAAATGTGTTTCGTCGGTCTCACAGACCAACGCGCGAGTATAGGAAGGTTAAATGAATATTTTCGAAGATATTACAGATTCTAAAAATGCGAGGCGTCGCGTTCCGTCCGGGGCAGCGGGAGCAGCGGGAGCGGCGCGCCGCTGTTTTTTTATGACACAAAGTATCGATAAACTAAGTATTGTATAAAATTTTCTATGCATAGACAGAAAACCTACTTATTGTCTATAAATAAATCTTCGTTTATTTTTATTTACTTATATTTTTAATTTACTTTTTACAATATACTTATTCTTAATTTATATTATTTTATTTTATTAATTATGGGACAATAAACATTTACAATATAAAATATTTACAAACAGTAATATAACAATATTGCAGCCCACTGAATTATCCGCATTTGAACAATATCGGAATACGTTAAAAAGAATACCACTAGATGGCTTATTTAACTAATTAAGAACATTTGAACACAATAAAAACAATATTAAATTTTAAACAATAATGAATAAGTAACTGAGATATATTCCTTATTATCACAAACAAGAATAATACCAAAATAATAAAATAATAATGATTAAATAAGTTAAATAATTGACTTATTACAATTCTTAATATATAGAAATTAATGAAAAAGGTTGATATTAATTAAATTTTAGATAAAACTCACACTATTTCTCACCATCATTAGACAAAATTTTCAAAACATTAGATTTAAATTTCGATTTGAAACATACAAAAATATCAATGTCAATGAAGTTGCGATTATATGATTCTACCATACGACCAATAGGGCATCGCAATCCTGAAGTAGTCCGACAGGTATTTATAATTATAATCTTAATCATGCACTTTTCAGCTGAAAGGCCAGATTCAATCTTGTTCTATTTTAATTTAATGTATTCAATATAAATGTATAATCTTTTTATAACTAAACTGAAATATTATTAATTTAGAATTGACTAACAACAAAACTGAAGACTGAGGGAAACTGACCAGTCATACGCGGATTCAATATAAGGTGCCCTATCTACCCCATTAAACACCTCTTCACAAGGGTTTGTTACCAAAATGCAGATTATTGGTCGCCAACCTTTGGTCCTTCGCCCACTTTCATTTTATTATCGCACAGCCACAGCTCCGCAAAAGTCGTTAGTTCGAACCCTGGAGTAATGTTTTTCAATTATGCATGCAATTCAGAACTGTCATTAGACTTGATGAGGGCCTAGGGAAGTGATAATTTATAATAGGATGCTGGTTAATTAATTTATGGAGCCTCCACGAATATGGGTTTTTGTTTAGATTAATTATTTTACTTCTATTATTAATTATTTTCGTCAAACGTCAATCATATTATTAATCTGTTTGAGCTCGACTTTTCCTATATAAATAATCTGAGAAAAAAGGCAGAAACAAACACAAAGATCTCTTTTAATTAAAGACTTACAAGACCTGCAGATCAGTAATAAGGAGATCCGCAGAAGAACCAAAGTCACCGACATAGCTCTTCGAGTCACTAAAGTTAAGTGGCAGTGGGCGGGGCACATTGCTCGTAAAACCGATGGCCGATGGGGCAGTAAGATTTTGGAGTGGCGGTCACGTACCGAAAGACGCAGCGTAGGGAGGCCCCCAACAAGGTGGACCGATGACCTGGTGAAGGTCGCGGGCTGCCTTAGGGAAGACTTTTGTCCAGCAGTGGATCTCTATAGGCAAAAGAAGACGAATAGGATCTGCAGATATATATAAAACTTAAAGAACAAGTGTAACTATTACAATGTGTGCATAACCCGACTATGACATATAGTTGACATCTACTAGAATGCCACTAGCGGTGTATTACAGAACTAAAATGGCAGTATTAAGTCGTTTCGTTTATATATATGTACTAGCTGACCGGCAAACGTTGTTTTGCCATATAAATAATAGATTAAATTACTAAAATGGCTATTAAAAAATAAGGGTTGATCATAGAAGGGTGAAAATTGGGGATTGTATGTATTTTTGTATGTTGTATCATAAAAAAATAGAAATTAAAAATTTTGTGTAAAAAATTTAAAAAAAAATTTAGGGGTGGACTACCCCTAAACATTTAGGGGGATGAAAAACAGATGTTGGCCGATTCTCATAGATACCGGTTAAGCACAAAAAATTTCATCAAAATCGGTCGAGCCGTTTCGGAGGAGTTTAAAGCCGAACACCGTGACACGAGAATTTTATATATTAGATGTACGTTCCAACAAGAATGTTTAAAACACTGTCGTAACAACACAATTCTTGTAGTCAATATTTTTACACTAAGTCAGGACTTGATAAAAGCACAAACAAGCTATATGTTACCCCAGAAACTCTCCTATCGACACAATTAAAACAAGCATAACATACATAGTGACATTAAAACTTCCCCGGTCGTCCCGGAGGAACCCGCGGGACATAACACAAGTTTGGGTTATGCAATCTAATCTGATAGTTATATATTTTTCGTATCTCCAAATAGGTCAGCACTTCCTCTTATGAAATCTTTTGCTATTGGATGGAAAACTTGTAAAAATGGGGCGGTTTCTAATATTTATTGTAGGTCATTTTTTAAGGTTTTGACATTGGTGTTGAATATGTAAATTTTATGGTCTGTTTCATCATCTTCGTATAAGGTTTTATTAAGTTATCTAAATGATGAAATGATGATGATGATGCCGAAAGACGTCCACTGCTAGACATAGGCCTCCTCCATGGCATGCCAACAAGCTCGATCCTGAGCAGTTCTCCGCCAGCCACTACCAGTCACCTTTTTGATGTCGTCACTCCATCTCGCCCAAGAGCGTCCTACGCTACGTTTGCAGAGACGCTGTCTCCACTCGGGGACTCGTTTACCTCAACGGTTATCGGTCCTGCGGCATATGTGACCAGCCCATTGCCACTTCAACTTGCAAATCCTCTCAGCTATGTCGGTGACTCCTCTGTCTGCCTTTGAAGAATTTTAGAATATTTTGGCCATATTGCCAGAAAAGATGGAGACAACCTCAAACATCTGATGGTTACTGGGAAGTTGGATGGACGACGTACTATAGGTCTCAATTCAATAAGCTGCACTGACCAAATTCATTCATCTCTAGACACCAGCCTGCATGATGCTATACTCGCCGCCAGGGATCGTAACAGATGGCGAACTATCGTAACCATCTTCGGCCTATAGATGTCCATTGCTGGCCAAAGACCTCCTCCAAGGCTTTCCACGATGACCGGTCTTATGCTGCCCGCATCCATCGGCTTCCCGCATCCATCGGCTTCCCGCAACCTTCACCAGGTCATCGGTTCACCTTGTTGGGGGTCTCCCTACGCTGCGTCTTCCGGTACGTGGCCACCACTCCAGAACCTTACTGCCCCATCGGCCATCGGTTCTACAAGCAATGTGCCCTGCCCACTGCCATTTAATTTTAGCGACTCGAAGAGCTATCTCGGATCTTAAAGGAGAAGATAATTCCACAGAGACATCACGACCCTCAATAATGGGGAGGACTCTATATATGCACAGTATATATATCTCGCTGTAGTGATCACGGTGCGCGGTCGGTCACGCTCACGCCAATTCAATGCTTTTTTTCCATCCAACAAGTGATTACGTCGCTAAAACAGTTTTCACTACATCAATATAATAATGCTAGATTTTTCCTATTGTAACAGTACCTCTGGCGCCACTAAAATTGTACCAGAAACTTTCTTACTGTCTAAGCCAGTAACTATCTCCCGAAGGTCATATAACACCACTGAACTAACAATAGTCAAGTTAATCTGCAGTCAAACAGCCACTGTAGCGAAGTAAGGGAGTGCTTTAAAACAATAGTGTAACCCCTGCCAGTGACGTTTTTCGCAAAGACAATGGAAATTGGTGTCTCATTGTGGTTTCAATGTATACCTTAGATCTGCAAACTGTAGCAAAGTTTTTTTTTGTCCTAAGAGATTATATTTTTGGATTTTTGATCATGATTTATGGGTATGTTATGTAGTCCAACATCGGCTGCCGGCAGAAGTTACCACCCACCAGACAAAGTCTTGCCGCCAAGCGGTTCGTCGTTTTCCGGCATGATGTCTGGTAAAGCCATACGGAAGACGGATCTAAGCAGTTGTGTTGCGATGTTTGCCAGAAGTTTGGTCGTGGAAGGTCTCCAGATAAATCGGCCGCAGCGTCGTTGGTAGTGTTCTTTGGTTTAACATTGCATCACCTCGCTCAACTGCCGCCTTCCTTCCTATTCACTCAGTTATTTGAGTGAGTCGGCTCTAAATAAACTAGTGCTCTTTTCCATCAACTATTGCATCACTGCTTATCATCAGGCGGGATTGCAGTCAAGCACCAGTTTACAAATAAATGTGTAAAAAAGAAGAATGGTTGTCTGAAGACGTAAAAATGATTGTGTTTAAGGAGGTCGATTAAAGATGGTCTGACCGCAATGTTGGTTCACCTTACGAGATTTAGGTCACAAGTTGGAATCCAGACGGGCGCTTTACTTTGTATAAAATTTCATCTCCATTGCTCTCAAAACAGCGAAGGAAAACATTGTGAGGAAACCGACAAGTCGTAGAGCCAGAAACTTCAAAGACATAAGACATATACCACTCGCTTGCATTTGTGGGGTGACCGTACCTTCCCTTTCACAGAAAGTAGTCTTGTGTCTGGTCTCGGTAAAAGGGCAATCAGTCTTTAATGTTCCCAACTGTGGGAATACTAATGCCTAAAAGAATATGTTAATTATGTCCTGCTTAAAAGAACATATTAATTCCTAGACGGTTTGATGATTTTTTTCGCATTAAAATAAATTATGTGACTTAGATACCTAAACACATACTTTTTAAACTATGCATTATTTGGCCACGCTAAGACATATTAAATCATCATCATCATCATCACAGCGTTAATCCCAGTCGCAACCGAAGCTTTATCAGCTTTGGAGTCT
Organism: Sesamia inferens; assembly: GCA_037179545.1. Classification (NCBI taxonomy): domain Eukaryota; kingdom Metazoa; phylum Arthropoda; class Insecta; order Lepidoptera; family Noctuidae; genus Sesamia; species Sesamia inferens. The sequence goes on from CM073943.1 coordinate 2,796,014, forward strand.
GGGGTCCGCTTTACCAGTCTAACTACTGGTTTTGGCTAAACTTCGATATTTCCGTGAAGTAACTGCCGTCTGACCTCTACCACTTGAAGGCGATATCGAAGTATTGCAGTTAGAACAATTGTTGGACTTTTGAGGGCTCCAACGACCCGTAACGACTGCCATTAGAAGTTCGTATGGCAACCGGGACTAAGACATATTAAATAAATAATTAAAATATATTTTAACTTTTATCGTGTGCATCATTGGGGATTATCATGCAACAAGGTGGACCGATGACCTGGTGAAGGTCGCGGGAAGCCGGTGGATGCAAGCAGCATAAGACCGGTCATCGTGAAAAACCTTGGGGAGGCCTTTATCCAGCAGTGGACCTCTATAGGCTTAAGAAGGTACTTTCATTTCACATTACACATTATATTACATTTACTTATAGAATATACCCAAGATTTCTAATATTATCCAAAAAAAAAAAACAAATATAGTTAAAAAAAACTAAAAAACACGCTTTAATAGCAGTTGAACTAAAAAGCACAAAAATACTTTTGTATTATTATTATTCTCACACACGTTTTCAACCCCTGTGCAAATTTTCAAGTTAATCAGACACGTAGAAATAGGTGAAAATTAATTTAAAAGTTTCCATTACATACAGGTAAAGCTATAAAAGCGTGTGATTAGTTGTGATAAGTACTGTTCAGCTGCATCCGGTTAGACTGGATGCTGACGCTAAAATACGTAATGAAAAAACTTACAAACGCACTGGTTGCCCCTACGATTTTTTAAAGTTCCCCTTGATTTCTCTGGTTTTCCACCACCAAACCCTGATGTCCTTATCATGGGACCACCTTGGGAATGTCTTATTTCTAACAGAAAAAGAATTATCAAAATCGGTTCATAAACGACGAAGTTATCCGCGAACAAACATAAAAAAGCATATATACCGGTCGAATTGAATAACCTCCTCCTTTTTGAAGTCGGTTAAAAAGGTGAATAAATAATACAGATACACAGTACGAAGGCTGTGTATTATTATTAATAGTCATTTATTATTCGAGTCATAAATAAGGTCTGAAACTTTGTAATCTCTCAGTTCAAAGTATCGTAACAACGGCCAATGTTTCAACAAAGGTCCATTATAATCAACCAAAAGCCAAATAAATACTGTGAAACACTTATAACACGCGGAACTATTTACATCATTTCCGGTGAAAAACGCAAGCGGAAACTGTTACCGCGGCCGTTTCCGGCGGCGACAGGAAGCTTGCGTGTCCGCGATAATGGCGGCTTCCGGTTCCCGCCGCAAATCATTAATGGACAGATTGTTCAACGACTTCTTTTTTCCTGTCATTACAATTAATGCACAATTAAGGATCGAGGGATAGTTTTTCGTGGGGTTTTGTTTTGTTCATATGCAGGGGGGGGGGGGGGGGATTCGTATGTAAATATTAGTACTATAAGGTATGTATATGGAGCAAGATAGCCGGTAGCATGTTTTTCACTTTTTTTTTGCGCTAACAGTACATTCTTTCTCTCGTGAACTATATAATTATAATAATATCTATAGACTAAAATATAAGGTCACCGTTAGGAGCACAAAAGTATTTAGTGGTATGATAATTTCATTCCTTAAAAGTTCTTCATCCACAGGTCACTTGTTAACCTGTTGATGAAGAACATTTAAGAAACGTTTTAAGGAATAAGTTAAAAAAAATCTTTTATAAATCAATCTTACTAACCTAACCTAACTTTTATCCATGTGAATTCAGTTTTGCTTTCTTATGAATAATTATTAAACTACTTCCTGAAGCTCCCTTTTAAAAAATTGCTTAGTTCATAATGTTACAGTACTTTTTTTTTGTTTTGGGTACAGTGTATCAAACAAAAAAGAATTACGCCACTTGAGGCCATCAGAATAGAAAACTAAATAACAATGCATATTAACATAACATAAAGTAACTATAGTTTAGAAAAGATTATTGTTCTAACACCAGCCCTAAACATACCAAACATAATTACATCACTAAAAGAAACATTGTTAAAGTATAGATATTAACAATGTTAAAACAAAGAGTAGGCTCAAGAGCCTAGGTAATTCCATAGCAAAAATGTAGGAGAGGACGAAACAAAGGAAGGAGGGAAGTGTTATTCAGCAGATTCAATAATTAATGCAATAAATATCGGGTACCGTCCCGTTATCAACTTTGCCGGTCAAACACCTTGTAATAGAGAGGCAGAAACAGGAAATTTTAAAAGTGAAAAGGCCAATGATATAGGTGTTGTAAAAGAGTATTTTAATTATGACAATTTTGATAGCATGTATTATTTAATTGAATAGTGAAATAAGATTGTCAGCTACAGGCCCAAACTCAAAATAAGAATACTGGTCAGTCAGAAAGCATCTTAGAAACGAAGCATATTAAAAATTAAACTCGTCGACTAAATCGTATCACCACAATTCATTTCTAAGACAAGTATCTCTGATTTGGATAATAAGTCTTAGAGGATGAAGTTGGACTGATTGGGTTGCACGTAATGGGATACGATCAAACCGAAGTCGTCACGTGGTGTGGACTTAAAGGCAGGCCTGAATAACGTTGGCATGTCGATTTGGACACGTTTCTTACCAATTGGTCAGTAGAGATACAACACAATTAATAATACGGGTCACATTAGGAGCCCAATGAAAGTGATCGGTTTAGTAGTTACGGCGTGAAAGCAGAACAGACAAATAAACTCACTATTAGTAAGGAAGTAAGGATATATGATAGATATGTGTCGTGGTGGCCTAGTGGTTAAAACACCAGCCTCTCAAATATGAGTGCTCGGGTTTGATTTCAGGTCAGACAAGTAGCAATGTAATTTTTCTAAAGTTATTTTTTTTTTAATAAATATAAACTAGCGCTTGACCGCAATCCCGCCTGATGGTAAGCAGTGATGCGATCGTTGATGGTAAAGCGCGCTAGTTTATTAAGAACCTATTCACTCAGATTGAGCGAATAGAAAGGAAGACGGCAGTTGAGCGAGGTGATGCAAAGTTAAACCCAACAGCACGACCAACGATGCTGCGCCAGAGGGAGATTGATCTGGAGACCCTCCACGACCAATCACCCGACAGAACAACATTTGGTGCATCGTACCCGGCACACATCGCAACACAACTGCTCAGACCCGTCCTCCGTACGGCTTCACCAGACATCATGCCGGAACACGACAAATCGCTTGGCGGCCAGGCTTTGTCTGGTGGGTATACTTTGTACTTTCTAAGTATATCTTGGATACCAATGACTGAAGGTGAAGGAAAACATCTTGAGGAAACCTGGACTTTATTTTATTCTATTTATTTCGGACAAAAAAACAGTTATATGTGACAATATTAACAGTGGGCTAAGGTATAATACATTGTAAACAAACATATAACCCACACGAATGTCCACGGAATCATATTGATTGTACAAGAAATAGGGAAACGGGCGTATACAGAAGGGGACAGTGAGAAAATAACGAATGATTAAATTAAACCCTAAAAATCACACAAACCAATTCAAGATAGCGTGCCCCTTCCAGATATGGTCTATGGACATAATCACGTCACAACAAATATCAGCAAGAAGCAGTAATAGTTAAGGATTACTAAATAAGAGTAAATTAATAGCCATTTTTCTAAATTTGTTCTGGTTAAGAGCAAAAAAAAACCTAGATTTGCAAAATATGAATTGTAAATTTCTAATAATTGGCGAAGAGGAGCCCTCTCCCCAGCATTTGTTCTACATTGCTCTGTGTCAAACAAGTGGGTTGCTCGTACTTCACGCCTAGCAATTCGAGGTAATACATAACATATTTTACTTGCAAGATCCATACAATTAAACCTGATGTTGCATATGCCAAACAGCATCGCGACCATAAGCAGTGTACACCTGTGCTCCAAGCTTAATATTTTGTACAGTTTTATCAGATCCGCATAGGAAATCTTAGTGTGGTAATACTTATAATGTGTGGTGCGAAGAAATTTTTTCTGTACCATTTCTAATGTGTGCCTGTACTTTTCGTAAAATGGGCTCCAAATGGGCACCGCGTATACTAACTGAAAACCGACTAAAGTTTTATAGAAAAAGAGGAAAGTCTTTCGAAGTCGAAGTCTTTTTGAATTCTTTATAAGACCGCATTATAAAACCATACATTTTTTTTTTTTTGATAATGATGAAGGATATCCATATAACAATTTCTGCACATCCTGGTTCAATTGGTCGCAAGTTTTAAATTTCATCCTATTTCTGATTAAAAAATAAATTTATTTTCCATTGTTGCATCCAATCCCTTTGATTATATTTTTAGGGTCAAATGTTTGGCGAAAATCAATACATTTCTATATTTAGACCTCGCTAATAACTTACACCAGATACTGATGAAACCTATTGAGGCAAAAGAGGTAGAAAACATTCACAGGGACAGGGGAGATCGATTTTGTTTTATTCTATTCGATCTGCAGCAATGGTTGAAACAGAGCGCCCGACACACGAACTGTATTTCAGAAACATTCATTTTACTCACTTTGATGGTTGTATTTGTTGGTTATGTTATTTCATTAAACAATCGTCAATCAATTATTTGTTTATGTCAATTTTAATATTCCGACACAAGAGGTTTACAGGAGGAGTATGCCACACCTACAGTCGCGCTATTTTGTCTGATGGCGACCTGCAATTATTTAATATTTGCTTGCGTTGATGTTTGCTTTTTCTATGGCACAGCACTGATATAAATAGGGATCCTGTATCGCAACTGTTTTAAATAAAAAATACAAAATGACATCATTTCGTTTGTACAAAATACACACATAATTTAGTTATTGCCGTAAGTGGTTGGAAAAGCAAGCATTAATTTTAACTTACTAATTCATTACTCGTGGATTTTACTTGTATTTTAATATTGTTATAGAAATAAAACTATAAGGCAAAAATGCTTTGAATCTCAGTCTTTAACATTTAAAGTAATTCGATGAAAAATCTCTTCATGTTCTTAAAAAATCTTAATGATACAAGGATGAACAGAATTAAAGCTTATTTTATTGATATACTCTTACATATACTAGCAAGAGTTGGTATATCTTAGAGCCAAACGTAAACACCAGGTCCCCTCTTTTTTGGCTATGAAAGACAAAACAATGCAATGCGTTTTCAACTCCAACAACTAAAAATACAATAGCTACATTGATCAAAGTTTCAAACAGTATGAAAACTACAATAACATCGGCAGACTTCAAGACAAATGACATGTTATATAAAGTCATAAATAAAATAAGACCTAAGCTATTTTATTTCATACGAATAGCCGTAACTTAAATAATAAGTGATGATAAATAAAGAGATATGATATAAATAATGGCGAATATGTCTGTGAATATCGTTGGATCTAAAGAAAAACAACTTTATTGTTGGAAGGCTTTCGATGATATTATGATGAATAGCATTATATTGGGAGCTCTTGTACAACAAATATATTGGAGAGATCTGTTTCAAATAAGTTTTCAAGCTCGAAATAAACGTGTATTGTTTTATTGGATTATCCAGTTTTGTGTTTTGCACGTGTAAACTTAAAAGCTAAATGGTACTATAGTAAATCCCGAAAATGAGGAATCTAAAAAGCACGATGTAACGGAAAGCTTGTTCATAATAAATTTGTTATTCTCCAAATCATAATTCTTGAAACAATAATATAATTAATCGTCTTAGTTTAAGTTATTGCCGTTCCAGTTTTTTTTTTAATAATAAGAAAATTAAAGTATCAATTTTAGAGCGCACTCGATAATAAATCTATTCATCGCTGAGTTTAAAACCATAAAGCAAGTTGGCAACGTGTTGAATTAGCAAAATTGGTTATTACCGGTTTCCAATTTTGATCAACTCCACGGAAAAAAGCGCGCGATGACGTCACAAAACGTTCGCCTACGCACGCGTATGTGCGCCCTTTTCCTTAATAACATGCTCTAAATTTACATCAGCACGCTGAATTAGATATTTAAATTTGTCGCACGATAATTTCGTCCTATACTTATTATATTGTTTCGCGGGCTATTTAGTATGTTTTAAGTTGAGCCTGCCTTTTTTTTTTGTGGAGCGTTTTAGACTTTTTCTGACTAAAACCCACCCGTGTTTCTTCAATGCAACATCATGCAACATCGAACTTCCGGCCAGGAGTCAGGGCAACGGTTTCTTTTTTAACCAACCCGCAACCCTGACTCCTGGCCGCAAGTTCGATGTTGTCTCCCGACCAGAGCTTCTCCTGCGGCCGCTGGTGGCCGCTAGCGCTTCGCCTAAATTATGTTTATATCTAGTAATTTATTCTTAAATTTTTCTTTTTAGGGCTTTCTGAAGCGTTTACAAAGCAAATAAAATCTCTTTACTAACACCAAAGAAACTGAAACCGACTCCATTATTTTCATTCTAATTAAAGTAACATTCTGCCTCACTTAACATTTGCACCACAAAGTCATTTCTGTCTATTATTCCGCCCTACCAGTATTGTATTATTATATATTGTCGACATCTGTGACCCGTTCGCTTCGAAAATTGTCGCTTGGAGTTACAAGAACCTTGCGTATTTCAATTTCAATGCTGCTCTCTCAATATAGGCAGAGAATATATTTTTTCATCAGATATTAGATAATGTTATGGAACGATTCGGTAGAACATAATCATTTTATTGGATTATTGTACGAAAATAATACTTGAATACCGTTGTCTGTGCTTGAATTTGTATTATTTCTAATAGGTTAAGTCCTGCTTCGATGGCTCTTGAGATTTCAATTTGCGTTAAGAAGAATAGTATTATGTACCAGGCTTTTAAAAAAGTACTTATGGTAATGTTGTAGTAATTTGATAAGATTATCGTACCTACAATTTTATTTCGTAACAACAATAATTATGGAGCTTATATTTCTTATATTGCTTTATCTAAGGCAAAAATATTTATTACGAATATAAGCTACACACAGTAAAAATTAAAAACAAGTTACTTTTTAAAAAAGTAACAAACTAAAGAAAAATAAAACAAAAAGACGAGTCCAAAAGGCTCCTATCTCGATGCTGAGATAGGCTGTGACATTTAAAAAAAATAACGTCGCAGCGCTTGGATTCTGATAAGGCCCGCTGTGATGTCGCGGGAATTTAAGTAAGTAAATAAAAAAAATATAGATGTATTTTTTTTAAATACATCTATTTTTTTATTGGCTAATGAAACAAAATATTAATATTTATTCTGCGTTACTGAAAAGAAACGTTGCGTTGCGTTAAAGAAGTGGTCCATCAAGCTCCCTAGCAACACAGCTGTCTGACCAGTTAGAATAACATTGGCTGCCGGCAGAAGCTACCATCTTCCAGACAAAGTCGTGCTGCCAAGCGATTCGTCGTCTTCCGGCATGATGTCTAGTGAAGCCGTACAGAGGACGGGTCTGAGCAGTTGTATTGCAATACAACTGTATTGTGATGTGTGCTGGGTACGATCAAATGTTGTTGTGTAGGGAGTTTGATCCTTCCGATGGCGCAGCATCGTTGGTCGTGTTGTTGAGTTTAAAATTGCATCACCTCGCTCAACTGCCGTCTTCCTTTTTATTAACTCATTTTTATTCAGAACGAATACTCACTTAATAAACTACCGCGCTTTATCATCAACAATTGAATCACTGCTTACCATCAGGTGGAATTGCGGTCAAGCTCTAGTTTATAATTAGGCGTAGCTACGTTAACTAGCTACGCCAATATAGCAAGAAATACAATAAAAAGCTACAAATTGTGTACATAAAATAGTTTTTATTGAATTAAATAAATTGCTGAAAAAGACATAAAATATAAATAAAAACATAAAAAAGTTCCTGGCGTTATGGGTACGACAGTTCACATATTTATATAGTGCTGGTTTCTGGGGCCCTACATCACCATCATTAACATTTCAGCCACAGGAATTCCTATGCTGGACATAGGCCTCCCCAATTTCCAAAAAGCCCGGTCTTTTTGAGGCCCTAAAATAATCTGTTTTTGATAGACTAGGTGGTCGGATGACCTGACCACAATCCCAGAGAATCGCTGGATACAGATCGCGTCCACCCGGTCTTTTTGGGCCTTACAATGACATGTGAAAACCATCATTAGACCATTGTAAAAAAAAGAGATAGCGCTATTTATCCAGTATACCTCTATCTTTTTCTGAAACTGGAACCACAATAGTTTTAACACGTCATAGTTCACATAATTCAACAATTGCAACACTAAAGTGGCTTGTGGGCCGGGCACGTTACCCGTAGGACCGATTCCTGATGGGGCTGACGGGTTCTCGAGTGGCGACCACGCACCGGAAAACACAGCGTAGGTAGGCCCTCGACGAGGTGGACCGATGAATTGGTGAAGGTCACGACAATCCGCTAGATGCGGGAAGCGCGGGACCGGTCGTCGTGGAGATCCTTGGGGGAGGCCTATGTCCAGCAGTGAACGTCTTTCGGCTGAAATGATGATGATGATAGTTCACATAACTGTCAGTTAGACCAATGAGGTAGACGCGGCCACATTGTAAATCTCTTTGTAACACGTGGCACAAACCATTCAAATAAGCTCTCCGACATATTTAAAGCAGCAATACCCACTACACAATAAACTTCCTTAAAAAAAGTATGCCAATTTTAATTTGTTCAACGACTCTGTTCCAATAAACAGTGGATCTTTGCCGGTTTTGGTTCATAAATTTTTATTTTTACACGAAAGCATTTTCCAGTGCATTCAGCATTTAAGTGTATTGCTGTTTCCATTAAGCGGCAGATATTGTTTCAAAGGATTAATGCTTCGATGTATAGTGAATTGTGAATTGCAGTTTTTATGTAGACTCATGTTTCGTCTTTAATGCATTTTGGTGTTACTATTTTTTTTTTTTGTGGAGTTCTGTTTCAAAGGAACGTTTTAATAAAGAAGATGAAGACAGTTTGAGTAGGAATTCCAGAGAGGCGTGCCTTTTTAGGGTGCCGTAGCCTAATGGCAAAAGCGAAACCCTTATAGATTCGTCATATCTGCCTGTCCGTCTGTCCGTCCGTATGTCACAGCATTTTTTTTTTCCGAAACTATAAGAGCTATACTGTTGAAACGCATTAAAATTTTGATACAAAAAAAAAAAAAATATTAGGGGCTCCCCATACTTAGAACTGAAACTCAAAATTTTTTTGGCCGGTTTTTTGTCTTGAATAGGAAATCATCAAATGTCCTCTCCCTCTTTGGGCGGATCGGAAGGGCCTGTCAGACTTTTACTGACTAAAACCCATGTTCCTTTACTTGCCTGTGGGCCAGAGCCATGCTTTCCTTTTTAACCAACCCGCTACCCTGGCCCAGGAGGCATCAGTCACCATGGACCCTGTCACGATGTGCTGATAACTCTTTGAGGCGCGTGTGAAACACAACGCGCTGTTGACCCGGGCCTGGTCCTTACTAGGCGTCTCCCGCAAGCCAGCTTCTGCCGTGGATGGGAGTTTGATGTTGTTTCCCAACCAGGGCGTCTCCTGCGGCGGCCTGAGGCGTGAGGGCGCTGGGATTCCCGCTCTCTCATGCGCTCCGCCTCCTCCTTTGCCAGCATCACTGCTTAGCAGAAGGAGGTGACGGCCTGCCATGCACTCCTCATGATCGCTGCCGTAGCAAGGAATGCCTTAGGAGGACATAATATAGTGTACCTTATTGGAAGCAGCCGTGGCCGTAGGATCGAACCCCATCAGGCGCTTTTCAAATTCAAATACCCACATCAAAAATGTCTAGCAACAGACTTAAAACATGAAAAACTTCTTATCTTAAAAAATATTTAGGTACAGTATAAAAAAAGTTAGTTTATAAAGTATTTTCTTCTGCACCACCTCTTTCGAAATTCAAAAAATAAAAATCAAAAACTCATTTTGAAACAAAAGAATATAGTTTATAAGAATTTGGCGCTCGAAAAGTTAGTTGTTACAATATAACAATGGAGTTTAAAAATTAAGAGTAGACTCTAGTGCCGAAGAATTTGAGAAATAGGGATTTGAAGAAACTATTGCCGTCGCGCCGCTTTGAACCTTTCCCCGTAACTTGTGAAACGGACAGTTGCAACTCAGGCTGATGTTACCTACAAAAACGTTGACCAAAAGAAAAGTATACCTATGCTTCTATTATTTTCTTTTTTAATCTAACACTTATCACGTTTGTCTAATAGTCACCCATTTTTCCCGGGATGTTCCCGGTAAAAATGGGTTATATTTCGCGATTTTGAAGTATCGTATTGATAAAGCTGAAAATGTATTAAACTTTGACATATTGTAGAAGGTCGATGTGCTTGCGTCTGTACGTTTCTTACTGAGATGAATAGGGTCGTCGTACTCGTATAAGCTTTGTTTTGAATTAAGCCTTTATATAAAGAACAGTTATAAAACATGGATCACGCCCATACGCAGACACAGTAGCTTTTAATTGTTTCAGTAATTATGGCATTTAACCAAATACAGGATTAAATAAAACCTTTTTCCTAATCATGGTTTTAGACCCCACGTAATACGGGGCTCACTTATGCTTATAATATAAGATAACAAATTCCCTGGATGTAGCAATTATAGGTGAGATCATTTTCATGTTTATTCAAAAGTATAAGTCATTTATTCAAACTAAGCTGAACAGCACTTTTCTAACAACAAAATTTCATAACACTTTCTCAACACGCCCGCTTCAGTACTTCCTAATGTTTTCGCTAGGAAGCAGTAAGTAGCCGTTATCCCAGCAGTAATCTAGAAAAATGTGGGAAGATTTTATAGTATGCAGTGACGCAATCGTTGATGGTAAAGCGCGCTAGTCCATTAAGAGCCCATTCACTCTAGCCTTGAAGACATCAAAGACCTCAAATTGTAGTCCGACGGAAATACCGCCGTTGGCAAATTATTCTAGTCCCTCGATGTACGCGGTATAAAGGAGGAGGCGAAACGCTTAGTCCGGATCGTAGTGGTGTTATAGCCTCTCTTTCGGACCGGATTGATTCTCTAGTAGCCCGAGCATCCGGCAGGTATCTTTCCACAACTGTGCTGTCACCTGCATACCCATAGATACCGGGCATCAGCAGATCGTTAATATGCAGCAGGAACAGAGTTGCAGCAAACAGACCCCTGAGGAATACGAGCCGACATGGGCTCAGATCAACATCCATCGACAACAACTCTAATGCTGTTTGATGTGATGCGCCTAATGTTGTTGTGTTGGGAGTTTGGTCGTGGAGAGTCTTCAGATCAATCTCCCTTTGGTGCAGCATCGTTGGTCGTGTTGTTGGGTTTAACATTGCATCACCTCGCTCAACTGCCGTCTTCCTTCCTATTCGCTCAGTTTTTCTGAGTGAATAGGCTCTTATTAAACAAGCGCGCTTTATCATCAACGATCGCATCACTGCTTACTCTCAGAGGGGATTCTGGTCAAGTGCTAGTTTATAATTATTAAAAAAAAAAGATACTGAACGTAATAGGTAAGTAAAGTCATTAGGTAAAAATTGTTTGTTGAACAAGATCATAACGACAAGTAGTGTTCCTTCACAAGTCTCTTGAATTCCTGCAACGACTGCGAGCGTTTTATTTCAATTACAAACTAGGGGGAGTTAAAGATAGCATGTTTAATAATAAGCGCTTACGCTTGTGATAAAAATGTCTTATATATCTGGTTATAAATACACAAAAGGTCATAAAAAGGTTTCACGATATAGATCTCCATCATCATCATCATCATCATCTCAGCGTTAATCCCAGTCGCATCCGTAGCCTTTCAGCTTTGGAGTCTGGGGTCCGCTTTACCAGTCTAACTGCTGATTTTTGGCTAAACTTCGATATTTTCCGTGAAGCGACTGCCATCTGACCTCCACAACCCGAAGGCGATATCTAAGCATTGCAGTTAAACCAATTGTTAGACTTTTGAGGGCTCCAACAACCCGTAACGACTGCCACTAGATGTTCGTATGGCAACCGGGACCAACGGCTTAACGTGCTTTCCGATCTAAAATATCAAAAGAGAAACGACAGGCATTCGCGGCTATGTATCACTTTTAGTACCTGAAACGCTCGAACGGTGCGTTTCGAATAGGCACAAAAACATATAATTTTACATACATATACAGTATGTTAAGAAAACCCTGTCCGACCTATAAGGATAATAAAGGTTAGGTAAACACATGACCAAATATAATATAAAATTTTACCTAATCATCATAGTACCAATACAAATGAATTTTGAAATAACCTTTTTTTCCCGCGAATTAATTCGAACTTCCCCGAAATTTGGTAATTTTTAAAAAGTGACCACACCGGTATTATTATGAGCGAATAGCGATGCGACCACGTGCCGCGTGCCCTGCCGCCCGCCGCCTCCGCCGCCTCCCCCGCCGCGCGGTGTGTGGATAACGCAGATTTATTAAGTTACCTCTTTTTGCGAAATAATATTTATTTTTTTGGTGGATTTTTTTTTTTTTTATTTAGCCCGGTTTTGTATGCATTAGTAGAATCAGTTATCGATACCTAACAACACCTTCACGGGTCGGACAGGGTTTTCTTAACATACTGTATAAAAATCAATGCCATTTTTTTTGTCATCTTATAACTCAAGAACGGACTCACCTATCCAAACCAAATATCCAGGCTTTGTTTTAACTAATTAGTAGAGTTTGAACAGAGTTGGTTAAGCGGTTCTTCATTTATCACATTTTTTGTAACAAATGAATTCAATAAACGGTGAACATTCATCGCATCTATATATATATAAAAATCAATGCCACTTTCTTCTGAGTGAGTGAATGAGGTTAAACGATTAAAATATCCTGTGCGTTTATCATTTGCTATGTCCACCAACAAAGCCCAAGGGCAATTATTTTACGTTGGTGGTCTGGATTTGGAGGAATCATGTTTTTCAAATGGCCAAATTTATGTTGCCTTGCATTTAACCCTTCGATAGTCGGTGCCCCAGTCATTTGTTTAATAATCTAATTGTTTTATATTAAGTTATAAAATTGCTAGTAATTTAAAAAAAAAGATTTTATGTTTGAATAAATAATTTTGATGATCCAGTGAATTTGTTTTTATTATTTCACTTTATACGTAGCGAAGCACGTATTTATTCCATAGTACGTTTTTTTTTATTATTATAAACTAGCGCAATCCCACCTGACTGTAAGCAATGATGCAATCGTTGATGGTAACGCGAGAAAAAAAATGAGTGAATACAAAGGAAGACGGTAGTTGAACGAGGTGATGCAATGCTAAACCCGACAACATGATCAGCGATGCTGCGCCAGAGGGAGATTGATCTGGAGACTCTCTACGACCAAACTCGCAACACAACAACATTTGGCGCATCTTACCCGGCACACATTGCAACACAACTGCTCAGGCTCGTCCTTCGTACGGCTTCACCAGACATCATGCCGGAACACGACGAATCGCATGGCGGTAAGACTTTGTCTGGTGGGTAGTAACTCCTACTGGCAGCCGATGTTATGGCCTACCATCGAGATACTTCGACTTGTTTGTTTAAGCGCCATAAAATATAATTTATACTCATAAGCTGTGTAACAATCACTGTCATAAAAATCAATACCTATCTTATTAAGCACAGTAATACGTTTCAGCTATAAAATCGATTGTTATCTCACGAAAGCTGTGAATCGGAGGAAATGGCCACCACTAGCACCCTCCAGCAATTGATTAGCTACCTGTTACTCATTTGAAAGCGCCCCGTTCAATAGGAACTAATTTGACGGGGAAAGGCTTTCTTTTTAGCCGACTTCAAATAAAAACTTTTTTTTACAAAAAAACAGCCGACTTCCAAAAAATACTACAAAGTGAAAAATAACTAATTTCGGAAGTCGCTATCAATATACAAAAACCAGAGACACCGGCTTCCGAAATTAGTTATTTTTCACTTTGTAGTGTTTTTTGGAAGTCGATTGTTTTTTTTTTGTAAAAAAAGGTTTTTATTTTACACTTTTTAGTTGTGAAAAGTACTGTTCAGCTGCATCCGGTTATACAGGATGCTGACGCTAAAATACTTAATGAAAAAACTTACGCACTGGTTGCCCCTACGATTTTTGAAAGTTCCCATTGATTTCTCTGGTCTTTCACCATCAAACCCTGATGTCCTTATCATGGGACCACTTTGGGAATATCTTCTTTCCAACAGAAAAAAAAAACATAATCGGGTCATAAACGACGACGTTATCCGCGAACAAACATAAAACAAAGCATATATACCGGTCGAATTGAGTAACATCCTCTTTTTGAAGTCGATTAAAAAGGAGAAGATATTTTTTCAGTTCACATTTTGGCAAATAAAGCGCAAATGTAGATTAGGTTTAAAGCCAGTCTTTATTTGTTTATAAGCACAACGTAATGTTAGGTACATATTCACATACACTTATTATTTATTATTATTCGACAGCCTCCGTGGTGTAGCGGTAGCGAACGCGTCCGCTGCGCAAGGAGGCGCGGGTTTGATCCCCGAGCAGTGCAAATATTTATATGCATAATATAAGATATGCACTGGTCTGGTCGTGCCTCGGAAAGCACGTTAAGCCGTTGGTCCCGGTTGCCATTCGAACATCTAATAGCAGTCGTTACGGGTTGTTGGAGCCCTCAAAAGTCCAACGATGACCAAGACGGACGTCCAAGATGTCAGAGGTCAGACGGCAGTCGCTTCACGGAAAATGTCGAAGATTAGCCAAAATCAGCAGCTAGACTGGTAAAGCGGACCCCAGACTCCAAAGCTGTAAAAACTTCAGATGCGAATGGGATTAACTCTGAGATGATGATGGTGCCTCACACTTATTATTTATACTCACACTTATTTATGTATTCTCATACTTATATTTCATTCACTCCCACAGGTCATAATATGCATTCCATTAGTATGAGGCGCTGTTCTGATCATATTCAACTAATATTACATACATACTTTTTTAACTGTCTTATATTCAATTGACCGCAATCCCGCCTGATGGTAAGCAGTGATGCGATCATTGATGGTAAAGCGCGCTAGTTTATTAAGAGCCTATTCACTCGGAAAACTGTGCGAATAGGAAGGAAGACGGCTGTTGAGCGATGTGATGCAATGTTAAACCCAACAACACGACAAACGATGCTGCGCCAAAGGGAGATTGATCTGAAGACCCTCCACGACCAAACTCCCAACATAACAACATTAGACGCATCGTACCCGGCACACATCGCAACACAACTGCTCAGACCCGTCCTCCGTACGGTTTATATCTGATTTCCTCCTCTTCTTTCATTTCTTGTCATTACGCGACAACAATTAGCACAGATACTTACAATAAAAAAGACCTAAAATTGGCATTTCAGTATACCTGTAAATAACAGGAACACATAAAATTTAACTTAAAAATCATAAAAGCAAATAAGAGCAATAAAAGTGTTTTTCGTGACACCATATAAATTACAGAACATAAATATAAAGATTTTACAAAGGGTGGCACAATGGGCGGTCTTATCGCTAAGGGCGATCTTTTAAAACAATCTTGATACTTTCAGCTTACTACCAAAATATTAAATACAACCTTTGCCAATAGGAGGGTAGAAAAAACACCGATCTTTAGCATAGACCTGAAGAACAATTAATTGCCTAATTAAAAATATAATAATATTCAAGATCTTCATAGACCAGAACCCTAGAGATATTTTTACAGACTCGTAGTTTTATGAAGATTCAGTCATTGAAGTCTTAACAAGTTCTTGTTATCTGTCTCCCACCGAGTAAAGATTGCGACTAATTTTGAAATTATGTCTGTGAAAGTTCTTAAAACCACAAGAAATGACTCTCTGTTCTGCTATTTTAGGGTTTGTATTGCCTGGTGACTGATCTATCCAAGTCCACTCATGCCTGTTAGTAGGTCCTCATACTCGTCATAAAACAGCTCCCATCTCAGTAGCTGGAAATCGTTAAGCACTCTCCAGTGTTGCCATGTGTCCATAAGTACCTCCACCGCGTTGACCTTCGTTTTGATTTGGAGCGGTGCCATAGGGTTTCGAGTACCTAATGTTCCACCATTTTGTTGTTGATATTACGCAGATGTTTATGTAGTCTTGATTATTGCAACATTGAATCGTGCTTTTAAAGCAGATGTGGAGAGTGGTGACTTGCGGGAATTTTGAGGGACCATCTTATGTAATTTTTATGTTCAAGAAATATCGATTCTCAGCTTGAATACTGACTAATGACTTTTGATTTTTAACGTGCCTCATCCATAAAACAACGTTTTTTTAATTACTAAAAAGGCTTTCTATTAACCACGATCAGGCCAGATGGAAAGTGATGGATGACTTCTATGATGGAACGATGGATGAATCCTCGTACCCAGATGAATGAAAAACTCTTTCTTTAATGGCAGACTAGTTAAATATGGTAGGAAACATAGAATACTGCATCTATAACTAAAATTATTCTGACTTGAAAATATTGTAACTCTGTCTTCAGAACTAGTCTCTCTCCCGAACTAGCTCCAAGAGAACTAATAACAGTTTTCGTCCTATTTTTAGGTTTTCGTACCTCAATAAGAAAAAGGTACCCTTATAAGATCACTTCGTTATCCATCTGTCCGTCCATCGGTCAAGACCCTTTTTCTCGGGAACGTGTGGAGTTATCAAGTGGACATTTAATTTCAAATAATGGTTACATTTCTTTGAAGTAATAAAAAGTCAAAGTTCTGATTCAACGCAATCAAAGCATACGGGCTTTAAGAATTATGAAATTTGGCAATGTCCTGAAGCACCAGTAATAGGATCCAAGAGGAAACCGTGTTTTTGTTTTCCACATGATAAACTACTTCACCGTGTGGTACCGGGCTTAGAATAGGATCAACCTACCAACCCATATCCTCCCGTGGGTGTCGTAAGAGGTGCCTCAGGGATCTCTCACCAGGGATGCGGCTAGCAGCGCTTCTCCTGTGAAATAACAAATTACTGCGATCCCCAACCTGCCTGCTAAGCATGGGGATTATGGCAATGCCCCCAATGGAATGAAAGCCTTGGGGGAGGCATTTATGCAGCAGTGAACCTCTGTAGATTGAGAACAAACTACTTATAGAAACTTATTAGTAACAAAATCTGAGTGCGTGAGTCCAAAACGCACTTGTCGATTTTTTTTTTGTGTCCAGATCCACATTTAACCATGAATTAGTAGCAACATATACATTATTATGTAGCGTCACAAACTTTTCCCATTTACCATAGTTTTGCCGGCGTTAGCGACATAGTTTCACTAACTTTGCACCCCTCATTTACAAACGGTCGCAAGCATTTCTCTATACACACAAACCTGTACTTTATGCGCTTAAGTTAGGGCTCTAAATTGGCTATCACAAAAAGCAAAAGGGTCTTTTAGTAGCAAATTACGTTTTTACAGCACATAGCGAGATGAAAAGTTGTCGGGCTTGTGAAAAAGTGCTTTTTTTCGGCATTGTGAGATTGTGATTTTCGGCTTTGGACTCTTGTCCTCTTATCTAATGAGTGATAACAAAGATTGGACATACCGTCGTTTGTTTCTTGGTTTTATTGCGACGAAAATGAATGTAGTGATAAAGAGTGATGAGATGTCGGCGAAGTGCCGGCGAATGTCGGTGTAAGGATGAATTGTCGGTGTAAATTGGGGGCGTAAGGTGCACTAAAACTGATTGCTTTTGGCACGGGTCGTTACGTTTTTATATTGATGATTCCGTGATTTTTATTAATTCTAAAGTGCGTACGTTTCTGTCGGCGGGGTAGGTTTTATTTCGAGGGACGATTGATTGATAATAATCACCCAGTTTGGCATTTATTGATTTGAGGTAAATGTGATTTGCGTAGCGAGATGTTTTTTTTTTATTTCGTATCGCTAAGTATTCACAGCCACACAATCAATCTATAGCGCGTCTTTTGCTAGGAAAGAAAAATTAAAAAATATTAATTTAATTTAATTTATTTATAAGGTAACTGTGATCCACTGTATCAGTAACAATAATCTTAATCTATGTTAGTACCTAATACCTTATCAATATATAGTATGTTAAGAAAACCCTGTCCGACCCATAAGGTTATTAAAGGTTAGGTAAACACATGACCAAATATAATATAAAATTCTACGTAATCATCATAGTACCAATACAAATGAATTTTGAACTAATCTTTTTTTCCCGCGAATTAATTCCAACTTCCCCGAAATTTGGTAATTTTTAAAAAATTGACAACACCGGTATTATTATGAGCGAATAGCGATGCGACTACGTACCCCGTGCTCTGCCGCCCGCCGCCCGCGGAAGGGTGCATAACGCACATTTATTAAGTTACCTCTTTTTGCGAAATAATATTTAGTTTTTTAGGGGGATTTTTTTTTAAGTTTAGCCCGGTTTTGTATGCATTAGTAGAATCAGTTATCGATACCTAACAACACCTTCAGGGGTCGGACAGGATTTTCTTAACATACTGTATAACACACTCCACCCCTGCTCAGTATGCTCATCGGTCTCGCAACACGGGGAGTTCAGTAAACCTACTGAGCAGAACGGTGTCAGTTCTGTCGCCAATCATTTTCAGGAAGCTATTCGGGCTCCCCCGTACTCGTCGCACCTCCGACGCATCTTTTTTACGCATAATTGTATAGAAGTCATCTACACTGGCGTCCGAAAACATACCTCACTGCTATATCGAGGAAGCCGAAACACGGCCTTGAACATATTACCTTACCAGCGGCCACCAGCAACTTCGTTCGCCTGGAGTTAGGTATGCTCCGCTCCTATTGGTCGCAGCGTAATGTTATATAGCGTAAAGCCTTTCTGGTTTAATGGGCTATAAGAATTTTGCAAATCTGACCTTCCTGAGATTAGCGCGTTAAAACCCAACAAACAAGCAAACTCTTCAGCTTTATAGATACGAGTATATTAGTATTGATTGGACGCGCAAGGCATTGTAGGCTTTCTGGGTAAAGTTCGCGCAAGGGCTGCTCATGTAGAACGTCTTGCAGAATGCCTTGAACATAGTTTTTATTGGACGTACAGGAAGTTCATAAGACTAAATGAAACACATAGATACATACATAACCAGCCTATAATGTCCCCACTGTTAGGAGACAGACTCCTCTCGGAGAGAGGAAGTGGACCGTGATCTGACAGGCTGGCCCAGTGCGGATTAATAGATAACGCATATCTTCGATGTTTTTGGCTCTAGGACATGTCGGTTTCCCCGCGATGTTTTCCTTCACAGTTTTAAGAGCTGTGGTGACGAAATAATTTACACAAAGCAAAGCATCTGATGTGTGTCTCAAGACAAAATTCTTCGACCAGTGTGTGTTGCCAGTGATGACTTATGGAATTGAGACGTGGTCGCTAACAATGGGCTTTATAAGAAGGCTCAAAGTCACTCAAAAGGCAATGGAGAGGGCTATGCTTGGGGTTTCACTGCGCGATCGAATTAGGAATGAGGAGATCCGCAGAAGAACGAGAGTAACCGACATAGCCCGAAGAATTGCAACACTAAAGTGGCAGTGGGCTGGACACATTGCCCGTAGGACCGATGCCCGATGGGGCCGACGGGTTCTCGAGTGGCGACCACGCACCGGAAGACGTAGCGTGGGTAGGCCCCCGACAAAGTGGACCGACGACCTGGTGAAGGTCGCGGGAAACCGCTGGATGCGGGAGGCGCAGGGCCGGTCGTCGTAGAGCACCTTGGGGGAGGCCTTTGTCCAGCAGTCGACGTCTTTCGGCTGAAATGATGTTGATGATGATGAAAGCATCTGATGGGGTTCGAACCTACACCTTTTAAGTCGCGGCAGATACCACTAGGTCGCAGGTGGTCTTAAATTATACACAGAGAAGAAAAAAACAAATAGTATAAATAAGTAATAAAAAGAATAATCAGTCAGAAAGTTCTATACAAGGCACTTTTGAATTGGCAGAAGGTCGGTCAGTCAGTAAGATGAAGCTAGTCGCCCATTCTAAAGAGTAGGTACCTATGGAAAAGAACGGGCAAAAAAGTCCATGGACACTCTTTTAAATTATCAAGCTATTGATACAAATATTTGATTACATCATTCATTTTGAAATCAACCGTGTGAGAACGATGCAGAAATATATTGTACGCTAAGAGCGTCCATTATGGAAAACACACAAAAAAAAAAAAACAACAAAAAAGACTAACCCAACAAATAGATGCTTTACAGCAACTACAAAATAAAATTAAATAATTAGATTAAAATAAAATAAATATGGACGGGGGGTCCCATACAACAAACGTGATTTGTTTGCCGTTATTAAAGATGGTACGGAACCCTTCGTGCGCGAGTCCAACTCGCACTTGTTTCATTTTAATATGATATTTTGTAAAGTAAACGAGAACTTGACTAAGAGATTATGTCAAAAGAAGGCTCTTTCCACTTCAATGCTCGTAGATTGTTTTTCTTTTTTTTTTTGCTTCTATTTGCTGTCTACGACCTGTGCAAAAATAACAAATTATTTCAACTAAATCTTTTAATCGCTTTTTTAAGAAATACAGAAGAGTTTAATTTAAAAGCAGGTAAAGGAAACAGTTTTCTCGGAAAACCATAAATATGCTGTCAAAACCATAATACCTCATTTTATCTTTTTCCATGTCGGGCAAAAATTTCTTACCGACGACGATTTATGTTCTGAGAAATATTAATGGACACTGCACCTCTTTGGTCTTATGAAATTTTTGCAATATTTTTATTACGAATGGTGAGATTTAAACTGGATATTAATCACTGCTACAATCCGTTTGCGATCCTCAAGGAGAAAATAATGAATTTCGGCTACTATTCAAATACACTTGTGGTGTATTTAAAACTATATTTACAGTTTAAGTTCATCATCATCAACCTTTCTACCGACCCACTGCTGGGTACAGGTCTCCTTTCATACAGAGAAGGATTCAGCGTAATCACCACGCTTGCTCAATCCGGGTTGGCGATTTTAGACTTAAAGTCCAGGTTTCCTCAAGGTGTTTTCCTTCACCTTGTAATCAGTCATTTGTGTCCAAGATATACTTAGAAAGTACATATAACTTAGAAAAGTTAAATTGGTAATTGCCTGACCTGGAATCGAACCCGCACACTCATACTTGACATGCTAGTGTTTAAACCACTAGGCCACCACGACTTTTTTAACACTAGGCTACCACGACTTATGTAGTTTAAATTACAGATACAGTTTAAGTTATTTCAGGTTTAAAGAAATCAACTTTATTTCAGTAGTGCCACTTTGGATTCGGTGGAGAGGCGTGCGAAGAGGCTGATTGGTGACCCTGATTTAACTCAAGTTAGTCCCCAAAGCCTAGAGCACAGGCGTAGAGTAGCCAGCCTTTCGGTGTTCTATAGGATACATTTTGGGGAGTGTGCGAGGGAATTGCAAGATTTAATTCCCCCATCTCCGTTCCACCATCGGACGACCCGTCGTACGGCGAGTTTCCACCCTTATGTTGTTAACACCACTACGATCCGGACGAAACGTTTCGCCTCCTCCTTTATACCGCGTACATCGAGGGACTGGAACAATTTGCCAGCGGCGATGTTTCCGTCGGACTACAATTTGAGTGTCTTCAAGGCTAGAGTGAATAGGCTCTTAATAAACTAGTGCGCTTTACCATCAACGATTGCGCCACAGCTTACCAGCAGGCGGGACTGCGGTCAAACGCGGGTTTATAAATTAATAAAAAAAAGAAAAAAAAGTAATTAAGTCCAAAGTCATTTACTTTTTACGACAACTACCGGCGAATTTTCGAAGCGATTTTAATCAATATAGAACTAATCCTTATCCTATTTAATACCTTAAATACATTGTTGATTTAATATAGATGTATCGCCCATTACAACATAATGATTTAAATGAATATTTTCGAAGATATTACAGATTTAAAAATTGAGGGGCGACGCGTTGACGATGGTACCGACCAGCGGGGACGGGAAATAAACTGTACTTAAAGTTCATCATAACACATCCTTACTAATATTATAAATGGGAAAGTGAGTTTGTTTGTTTGTTTGTTCCGCTTTCACGTCGTAACTACTGAACCGATTGCTTTGAAATTTTGCAGACGTAAAGTTAGAAGTCCGGATTAAGTAATAGAGTACTCCGTGGGGTATCCCGGATTAACTTGATATTCCCGAGGGAAATCTAAAAAGCCCAATATAACCGAATACCACGCGGGCGAAACCGCGCGCGGAAAGCTAGTTTTTTTTATGAATTCAACCATTAGTAGTAGAACCAACATTTTCATGTCATGCACCTAAATAATATCTATAATAATATTTGCCAAAAAATGTTAAAACAGCAACAGCTTACAAGAACGTCAACATGAAATATAAATTAAGTTTGAATATAGGTACATATATCATATTATTATGTAGAAATAGACCGTATGTGATAGTGCTCACTCGACCAATATACGTTCCGCCCTTAATTTATCGCTGCCCAATGCCTCATTAACTTTCAGAATATACCCTGTCAAACCCGAAATGATATACAAAAAGTTCCTACCTTCGTTAACATGTGAATTCTTCTGTCCATCCAAATGACATAAAAGGGATAGATTCCTATTCATAAAACAGATCATATAGTATTAAAAATCCTTCAGCCATGAACGAAATGTTCCAAGCGATCATCAGCAAAGATTTAATTTTTCTTTTGTCTATTTTACCAAATTAAACACTGTGCCCATGGAGTCGGAATTAATACTATTCTTTTTTTTTTGCTGAATACTTTTGTTTTGCTCACAAAATTAAGTTGAATGCACACTGTGCGGTGTTGTGCTTAACATTTATAACTACATTATTTTGCTCGTTTTGTAGAGTGTTCAATTAAGTCTGCTGGAATGCACAGTGAGCAAAAGTTTGTTCTGTCGTGTAATTTGCATGTTTTGTGCTAGTTTACCTGGGTTGTAATAAACGTTTAAGGATACTTAAAATGGTAACGCTTTAACATTTAGCTGGCAAGTTTGTTATGATGTTTACAATGTGTGTGTATGTGCAATGTTACTGTTAATCTCTTCGACTCAGGCTATAACTAACATAAAGTTTGGAAAGCGGATTCCTGTAGGAGTAAACTGTAAAATGTAACAACGCGGACGTCATTGTCTTGTGGAATCAGTTAGTGTATTGAGCAATGAGAGGTAAGAATGGTAGCCCTGATTAACTCAGAACAATGTTTATGTTCTTTCTCCAAAATTAGATTCGGTTCTTATAGATGTAGGTTATATGAGTTCATATCGCTTGGTGAATGGCTGGCGTTTTTAAAACATTTTTTTTTATTTTTGGCGTTCAAAATGTGCTGATTCTCAGCCTAATTTGAATAAATGACTTTTGATTTTGGTGTTCGAATCCATACTGAAGCTAAAATGAAAATCCATTATGACGATAACCGTATGATAGTTTCTAAAATCTTTTACTAGATGGCTCTGTACTATATTTACTTACTACTATTTCGACATACGTTTTTTTTTTTTTGTGAAATACATAACATAACATTATTGACTTATACTGTTCCCACTCGTGGGACACAGACCTGCTCTCACTGAGATGGAGTGGGCCCTAATCTACAACGCGGGCCCAGTGCGGGTTGATAGATGTCAAATGCCCCCGAAGTTATGGCTGTGGAACATGCTGATTTCCTCATGATGTTTTCCTTCACCGTTATGAGAGAACTGGTGATGAAACAATTTACACAAAGTTCGCCTAATGAGTGAATGAGATCCACCAACACCACACATTGTTCCCTATGCAGTCTCACAACAAAAAGATGCATGGAATAGGTCACAAGAGTCATCGACCTGCGGACCTGTATGCCAGTCGTTGGTAATAAAGTTTTCGTTGATCGAAAATCGTATGCTCCAGCGATCTGTAGCTTTGTTAGGGGCCCGTGCGCTAATTAAAATGTAGGTAAATGTTATGACAAAAATGGGTTCTGTTTAGCTTTAGTTTATTCGATGTGTAAACAGTATAGTATATGATCTATCTTCAATTTTCAGGATTATAAACACATTCCCCCTTATCCATAAACGTTGCTTAAAGTTTACTAGTGATTAACAATTGTTTAACCATACATTTTAGACCTTTGCACGTCACTTAACTTTAGTCATTGTTTATGAATAAACCCCTTAAACGCTGTGATATTTATTCATAAAGGATGATTTCAGTTAAGTGACGTTAAAAGGTTGTGGAAGCTTGAGGAACAGGGAGTAAAGCTCACTCATCCTTCCTAGAAAAGGGAGGATCCTCCAACCAGACGGGTGTTATGTCTGGCGGGCACTTGCCCAATGGTTGAAATTGGCAAGTTGTATGTATGCGAATTGCACGGTAAACTCTGATTGCGAGATGTAGAATTCGTGTGACGTCAATATGACGCGTCGTTCATATTGTGGCGTTTGTAGGTACCGCTACAAGGTCAAAAATCTATGGCTAAAGAATCGCTAATCACTAGTTAAATTTAAGCAGCTTTTATGAATAAGAGGGTCTGTGTCCACGTGCCCTATAATCCTCAAAGTTGTGTTCAAAGAAAGAAAAAGAAAGAATGAACGTTTGTTTGTGATAAACATGACGCGAAAAAAATACAAAATCATAAACATGCGTCACATCCAAGCAAAACAGTTGTCATTTACGTGTTGTACTCCAAATTTTCTGAAAAGCCTGCGGGGATTTATGGCCTAATCAAAGAACCACCGAACTGAGAACGGGATATCTTTAATTATAATATACTAGGGGAGTAACAGCCTCTGCAGCGTAGTGGTAGCGAATGCGGCCGCTGCGCAAGGAGGCGCGGGTTCGAGTGTAAATATTTGTATGCATGAATATGAATATTTGCTTTGGTCTTGTCGTACCTCGGAAAGCACGTTAAGCCGTTGGTCCCGGTTGCCCTACGAACATCTGATGGCAGTTGGAGCCCTCAAAAGTACAACAATTGGTCTAACTGCAATGCTTCGATATCGCCTTCGGGTTGTGAGGGTCAGACAAGCAGCAGCAGTCGCTTCACGGAAAAGATCGAATTTAGCAGCAGAAATCAGCAGTTAGACTGGTAAAGTGGACCCCAGACTCCAAAGCTGAAAAAGCTTCGGATGCGACTGGGATTAACGCTAAAATGATGATGCTAAAGGAGTAATGAAATTGCGAAAAACCTTTATACAGGGTGTATCTGATATCGTAACGCAAACTTCGCGAAAAGGCTACACCGCATGCCAGTAACAAAATTATGATAGTCATTTATGTCGTTAATGAGCGGTTACAGAAATAACAGTGTTTAAAAAAGTGTCGGCTCGGCCTTTGAACGTTGCAAGCGTGCCGCTATGCATGTTTGTAGGTATGACGTTGATCCCTGATGCGAACTCTATTAAATCAGCTGATGGGATATTTTTTCTAGTATTGTTCACATTGTGTTTTTTTGTGTAATTAACGAGTTAATTAATTTTTACTTTAAAATCTTATTGGGTTATAAAAGTATAGCAATTATGAACGGTCTAAAGTGAGAAAACTGCATATTATTTTTTTTAAATCGAGAAAAAGCCGACGCAAAATTCCACCACTAGGGGTTCAGAATCATCTACTGGATTCATGGTACTCGTTTATGCGTCGATGCCAGATACACCCTTTATTATTGAATGGCTTTGATCCGATCACCTCTGTGGGAAAACGATAGACAAGTTCTATGATGGAATGAAGATGCAAAGCAAAGCAAGAGTAATTGCTTTGAAATTTTAAAATTGCATTAAAATCTTAATAAATAAAGAAAAATCAATTTTATTATTAGTCTAAGCCCGAAGCCGATGTAGACTATTGTTTCCTTCTGTTTATTTTTGTTTTTTAGCTGTAAGCCTGCCATACTGTATAATAAACTAGCGGCCGCCAGCGACTTCGTTCGCGTGAAGTTATGCTCCGCTCCTATTGGTCACAGCGTGATGTTACATAGCCTAAAGCCTTCCTAGATTAATGGACTATTCAACGCAAAAAGAATTTTCCAAATCGGACCAGTAGTTCCTGAGATTAGCGCGTTCAAACAAACAAACTCTTCAGCTTTATATATTAGTACCTATAGATTAAAAAATATATATCAATTTAGTACGAACAATAGGTACTTATTGCAATAATACAACTTAAAATTGAAACATAAGCATTAGAAGTAAAAATAATAACGTAATGGAAAGTATCAAACAAGATCCTTTCGAGAGCACCTCTATAATGTAATTTTTACAGACTTCTCACAGACAAAAGGAATGAGCTTAAATCACCTCGCTTAATCCTTGCGTTATTTCCCAGGACGATTTTTCTTCACAAAAATAGGCTATCTATGATAACTCTAAAGGGTTCCGCAGACAGGTCACGTGGTACGCGACGCGACTCTTATAGAACAATTTATATGTAAACTTCATCGCATCGCACCTGTCTACTGGTGCTTTAAAAGCACCCATGATGGAATGCGTACCTTAATCTGATTAGACTTCTTTCTCTAAAATGAAAACTTTACCTATTTTGAACTTGTATTTGAGTTGGTAATGTCGTGGTGGCCTAGTGGTTAAAACACCAGCCTCTCAAGTATGAGTGTGCGGGTTCGATTCCAGGTCAGGCAAGTACCAATGTAACTTTTCTAAAGTTATATGTACTTTCTTGTAGATGTAGTCCGAGAGCTTTTTAGTTCTATTTGTACGGCGGGTCTTAAAATACTTGGTCCCGACCGTACGGACAGCTTCTACAAACCCGTCATTGTATTCGTCCACGTCACGACTTAGGCATTCGAAGCGATTTTGGAGCTCGAGCTGGAAACCTTCGGAGTTATGGATCTGGATGGGTGCTGGCCGGAGCGTAGACTTCATCAGGCGAGATCTTTCGGACACTATGTTCAGATTCAATGTGCCTCTGACCATACGGTGATCGCTGCCGCATTTGAGCGAGTTGATCACTGAGACATCATTGAATATGTGCCTTTTTGTCGTCATAATGAAGTCTATCTCGTTCTTAGTGACCCCGTCGGGACTGATCCAAGTCCACTTCCGCTGTTCACGCTTCTTGAAGAAGGAGTTCATCATAGAGAGTCCCTCCCTCTCCATGAAGCCAGCCAACATGTGGCCTCGGTAGTTCCGACGCCCAAATCCAAAATTTCCCAGTCCGAGCTCCTCACCGCTCCGTTTTCCCAGTTTAGCGTTGAAGTCCCCCATGATAACGCTGTAGTGAGTTTTTGAGCTATGTATGGCTTTAGAGATGTCCTCATACATAGTCTCTACTTCATCGTCGGAGTGTGTCGAGGTCGGGGCGTATACCTGAATGACCTTCAGCGAATACCGTTTGGTTATTCTGAGTACCAGGAACGCCACCCTGGTCGACACACTCTCGATCTTCACTACATTGTCCACAAGGGACTTGTGGACGAGGAACCCGACACCACCTTGGGACTGATGGTCGCCCTCCCGGAAATAGAGCAAGTTACCGGATTTAAGGATTATCGAGTCCTCACCCTCTCTTCGGACTTCAGATAATCCCAGGACACCCCATCGTAACCTGCTCAATTCTTCCTCCAGTTCAATAACCCTCTCGTCGGTCCGCAGTGTGCGCACGTTGAGTGTTGCCAGGTCGATCCGTCGTTGATTGTGGTAGCCGGATCTCTTCCGGAGATTCTTAGCACCCCTTGCCCCGCCGTTACCTTGGCCGCTACCACAATGACCAGGAATAGCGGAGCTGCCGGGGACTAGGGGCCTTGGCTTAGTCGTGTGCATCATTATGAGGGGGGTTTGCCATAATCCCCACGCTTGGCAAGCGGGTTGGGGATCGCAGGATTTGATATTCCACAGAAGAAGCGCTGCTGCCCGCTTCCCTGGTGAGAGAGTTCCCTTAGTCGCCTCTTACGACACCCACGGGAGGATATGGGTTGGTACTATTCTAAGCCCGGTACCACACGGGGATATGAGCTCTCGAGCTCATGGAGGATAGACGTGAGATGGTTTTGCGTTCGTCAAGTGATGCTTGCAGATACCGGCAGCTCAATAAGCAGATCTCAAAGTCTCTGAAGCGCGACCTACGTCGGTATAATACCGAGCGTATAACGGAGGCCATAGAGCGAAACAGAGGCTCTAAAGTTTTCGCTAGGGATCTGACTATTGGGCATAGCCGGCTAAGCAAGCTGAAGACTGACGACGGCAGGATCATAACGTCCGGGCCCGAGCTTTTGAGGGAAGTCGAGAATTTCTATGGACAGCTCTACACTTCGACGACAAAACCCGCATTAAATCTTGCTGAAGACCCTAGAGCAAGATTAACCCGACACTACACCGAAGATATCCCGGACGTCAGCCTGCAGGAGATTCAATTGGCTCTGAAACAACTTAAAAACAACAAGGCGCCGGGCGATGACGGAATAACGGCAGAGCTACTGAAGGCGGGTGGTGAACCGATCCTTAGGGCCCTTCAGAAGTTATTTAATTCCGTCATAGTCAAGGGAAAAACGCCACAGGCATGGCACAGAAGTGTGGTGGTACTCTTTTTCAAAAAGGGTGACAACACCCTTTTGAAAAACTACAGACCCATCTCACTTCTGAGTCATGTCTATAAGTTGTTTTCGAGAGTCCTCACGAATCGTCTCGCCTGCAGGTTTGACGACTTCCAGCCACCCGAACAAGCCGGTTTCCGGAAGGGCTTTAGCACAGTAGACCACATACATACGCTACGGCAGGTTATACAGAAGACCGAGGAGTATAACCTACCCCTTTGCTTGGCGTTTGTGGACTACGAAAAAGCCTTTGATTCGATCGAGACCTGGGCTGTACTGCAGTCTCTCCAGCGGTGCCAAGTAGACTATCGGTATATTGAAGCGCTGAAGGGTTTGTACGAAAACGCCACCATGTCAGTCCGAATACAGGACCAGACCTCGAAACCAATACCTCTCCAGCGTGGTGTCAGACAGGGAGATGTTATCTCCCCGAAATTGTTCACCGCTGCATTGGAGGATGTCTTCAAGGTTCTGGACTGGAAAGGACTGGGCATCAACATCAATGGCGAGTACATGACACACCTTCGGTTTGCTGATGATATCGTAGTCATGGCTGAGACCGCGGAGGACCTGAGTACAATGCTCGAAGACCTCAGCAGAGCCTCCGAGCGAGTCGGTCTTAAAATGAACATGGGCAAGACGAAAGTCATGTCTAATGCACATGTTGTACCGACTCCTATAAAGATTGGAGACTCTGTTCTCGAAGTTGTTGACAGTTACGTGTACCTGGGACAAACTATCCAGTTAGGAAGGTCCAACTTCGAGAAAGAGGTCAATCGTCGAATCCAACTCGGCTGGGCTGCTTTCGGGAAGCTACGAAAAATCTTCTCGTCCGAAATACCGCAGTGTCTCAAGACAAAAGTCTTCGACCAGTGTGTGTTGCCAGTGATGACATATGGAATTGAGACGTGGTCGCTAACAATGGGCCTTATAAGAAGGCTCAGAGTCACTCAAAGGGCAATGGAGAGGGCTATGCTTGGGGTTTCACTGCGCGATCGAATCAGGAATGAGGAGATCCGCAGAAGAACGAGAGTAACCGACATAGCCCGAAGAATTGCAACACTAAAGTGGCAGTGGGCTGGACACATTGCCCGTAGGACCGATGCCCGATGGGGCCGACGGGTTCTCGAGTGGCGACCACGCACCGGAAGACGTAGCGTGGGTAGGCCCCCGACAAGGTGGACCGACGACCTGGTGAAGGTCGCGGGAAACCGCTGGATGCGGGAGGCGCAGGACCGGTCGTCGTGGAGAACCTTGGGGGAGGCCTATGTCCAGCAGTGGACGTCTTTCGGCTGAAATGATGATGATGATGATGATGTACTTTCTAACTATATCTTGGACACCAATGAATGAAGGTGAAGGAAAACATCTTGAGGAAACCTGCACTTTATAAGTCTGAAATCGCCAACCCGCATTGAGCAAGCGTGGTGATTACGCTCAATCCTTCACTGTATGAGAGGCGACCTGTGCCCAGCAGTGGGACGATAAAAAAGGTTGATGATTATGATGATGATTTGAGTTGGTTCCTTAGACGGGCTGTTCACCAAATCGACACGGGAGACTGGACACGTGTGTCCAGTTAGTGAAACTCAATGTTAGTAGGTATCACTTATAAATTTCACCATCTTTACACGTCAAGATTTCAACGCATGTCGATGTTACGAACTAGAACCACTTTTATGTTTTAGCCAACTGGACACAACCCGATTCTTTTTTAGAAAAAAACTTGTATTTTAATGGTTACGATAAAAAAGACTTGAATGAATTTTGGTGCCGCGCCGGGGTCGATGAATGAACCAATGTTAAGAAAAAAAAAACTGTCAGAATGAATATTATCTCTCAGCCACTATTAGAACCACGGCCGCATGCCCCATATCACATTTTTTTATAATAATAAACTAGTGCTAAAACTAGTGATGAAACTAGTGCTTGACCGCAATCCCGTCTGATGGTAAACAGTGATGCAATCGTTGATGGTAAAGCGTGCTAGTTTATTAAGACCCAATTCACCCAAAAAAAAACTGAGTGAATAAGAAGAAAGAAGGCAGCTGACGAGGTGATGCGATGTGAATCCCAACAAACCGCCCAACGATGTTGCGCTAAAAGGAGATTGATCTGGAGACCCTCCACGACCAAACTCCCGACAAAACAACATTTGGTGCATCGTACCCGGCACATATCGCAACGCAACTGCTCAGACCTTTGCTCCGTAGGGCTTCACCAGACATCATGCCGGAACACGATGAATCGCTTGGCTTGGCGGCAAGAATTTGTCTTGTGGGCGGTAACTTCTGCAGACAGCCAATATTATGACCGACCACCGAGAAAGTATTTTGTCGATAACCCAGTATATATCACTAATAGATATTACTGGATGATATTAAATCAATCTTTAAAATCAGCTGACCTAGAAAATTACTTAACTCTGCAAACAATTAGAAATTGGCACAATACATTAAGCATGCGCAAATTAATCCAATCACAGCCTCCCAATAGTTACATAATAACAACCTTTAATGCCAAAGTCTGGCAACCTGCCAAGCTTGGCCCTGAACTTGCCAGCATAGTTGGCACAATTTATGGCAGCATTGCGTAACCAGGAATGTAGGACGAAAAACATTCGTAAAAAGTGTCTGAGGATATAAGACTTAAGTTTGGGACAATTGACCGTATGAAGAATCAAATTGGATAGTATTGCCGTCTTTTACTTGGTAATAAAGTAAGAAAGGGATGGACAAAGCTTGCAGATGTGAAATTAAGTTCAATATCGCTCTATTTTGATAACACATTGATAATACGTACCAATCTTTCTTTCGATTTGATCCCCGGTTTCTATTTTATTAAATTCCTGCAACTTGTTGACAGTAGGCTTGTCTACAAGCCAGCCTGTCGATGTTCTATAGGATGAATTTCGGAGAGTGTGAGCGGGAATTGCATGACTTAGGTCCCCCATCTCCGTTCCACTACCGGACGACCCAACATACGGCAAGTTTCCACCCTTACGTTGTTGATACCACTACGATCCGGACGAAGCGTTTCGCCTCGTCTTTTATACCGCGTATATCGAGGGACTGGAACAATTTGCCAGCGGCGGTGTTTCCGTCGGACTAAAATTTCTAGAGTAACTCTTAATAAGCTAACGCCTTTTACCATCAACGATTGCCTGCTTAGCTTCAGGCGAGATTGTGGTCAAGCGCTAGATTATCTATATATATATAAAAATCAATGCCACTTTCTTTGTAATTTTATAACTCAAGAACAGACTCACCTATCCAAACCAAATGTTTAGGCTTTGTTTAGACTAATTAGTGGATGGTATATGTGAAGTTTGAACAGAATCGGTCCAGCAGTTCTATATTTATCACATTTTTTGTAACATATGAATTCAATGAACGGTGGACCATCATCTCATCTATATATATAAAAAATCAATGCCACTTTCTTTGTAATTTTATAACTCAAGAACGGACGGAATAATTTTGATGATACAATAAATTTGGTTTTATTATTTCACTTTATACGTAGCGAAGCACGTATCGGGCCGCTAGTAATTTATATAAAAAAGTTTTTGCCAAATCCATAGTCGTCAGCGTTGCCTTCTAATTCAGTTGAAGATATTTCGTGGCCTCAATCACAACGCTGTGCAAACGAATTAATGATAGTCGTATTGATATTTGACAAAAGCTTTTGTTGATAAATAAAGGTCGGAAACCGTTTGACGAAGCTGAAAAAGACTTATTGTTCCCGGCATTGTGATTTTTTTAGGAAAGCTTTTGACTATTAATAACAGTCACATACCTATGACGATTAATCAGCAGCTCCACCATGAGTTTGCACATCCAAAACTCGCTAGCGTGTCCACAAAAATAAACACTGATGGAGAATCAAATAAGGCCACTCCTATTTTAACCACCAGGGCACCATGACTAACACACAGAACATACACCAGCCTCTCAAGTATGAGTGTGCGGGTTCGATTCCAGGTCAGGCAAGTACCAATGTAACTTTTCTTTTCTTTTCTTTCGATACAGTCTCTGTCCCCACACTTTTACACAGGTTAGAGGACATTGGTATAAGAGGATTGCAACTTAATCTTTTCAAAGAATACCTGAGCGAGCGCAGGTACGTTGTAAAAGTGGGATCGGTGATTAGTTCCGAAGAAATAGTTACCTATGGAGTCGGACAAGGCAGCGTGCTCGGCCCAACGCTGTTTCTCATTTATATAAACAGCTTATGCAGCATGAATATCGAAGGTGCCCACATATTCTCATATGCTGATGATACGGCAATCGTTTTCTCGGGAGAAACTTGGGGCAGCGTCGGTCGCCTCGCCGAACGTGGTCTCGCTACGGTAGCTACCTGGCTCGATCGCAACCTTTTAACTTTGAATATTTCAAAGACAAACTACATTTGTTTCTCCATAGACAACCGTACCCAACCATCACTAGATCTCCAGATTAAAATCCATACCTGCTCCGACCCCACTAACACCGGCTGCTCTTGTTTAAAAATCGAAAAAGTAAATAGTACTAAATACCTAGGAGTTATGCTTGATCAGAGGTTATCTTGGCACTTGCACTTAGAACTAATAATGAACAGAGTTCGGAAATTAATCTGGACATTCAAATCTCTTCGACACATTGCCACTAAGGATCTTATTAAGCAAATCTATGTCTCTTTGGGACAATCCATATTGATGTACTGTTTACCAATTTGGGGTGGAGCCACAAAAACAAAATTTTTAGAGCTAGAGAGGGCACAGAGGGCTTTATTAAAAGTTATGTTCTTTAGACCACTTAGATTCCCCACTGAAAGCTTATACGTAACTTCGCGCCTTTTGTCTGTAAGGAAACTATATATACTGCAGATAATATTGAAAAGACATAAATCCCTCCCCTTTGACACTTCCAGAACACAATCCAGAAGAAAAGATAGCGTTGCTCCAGAACGCTCTGTCAAAACTACATTTGCTGCAAGGCAATACACTAAACAGTCTTGTCACTTATATAATGTTCTTAATAAAAAATGTAACATCTACTCTAAGACATACCGCGATTGCAAACAAATTCTGACAGAATGGCTGACCAGTAAAAGTTACGAAGAAATCGAGATTGTTCTACACACACCCACGTAAACTGAAAACCAAACCATTAAACAAATAATACAAACACTCACGCATACTTGCTTTTTTACTTCACACACACACACACACACACACACACACACACACACACACACACACACACACACACACACACACACACACACACACACACACACGCGCGCGCACGCACGCACGCACGCACGCACGCACGCACGTAAGCATTCTATCTCTAATAAATATTATATAGTATTATTATAATATATGTAATAATCTAGAAATTGTAACCTGGAGGAGCGGAATCACTTAACACAAGCAAACAATTTGCTTAAAAGGTGACTCCAAACATAACGTTGATATTATTTACATATGTGTTGAAAATAAACATTTTTTTTTTTTTTTTTTTTTTTTTTTTTTCTAAGTATATCTTGGATACCAATGGCTGATTAAAAGGTGAAGTAAAACATCTTGAAGAAACCTGGACTTTAAGTTTGAAATCGCCAACCCGCATTAAGTAAGCGTGGTGATTACGCTCAATCCTTCTCTGTATGAGAGGAGACTTGTGCCCAGCAGTGGGATGATAAAAAGATAGATGATGATGATGATAACTCCTATTTTTATGACCTGCTCTTTAATTATGGTTTGTGTTAAAAATTAAATAAATAATACATTTCGAATCAATATCATCCTTGCACGTTTGAAGCTGTTATTTTGAACTGTATACACAATATGTAAAGAAAACCCTGTCCGATCCGTAAAGGTATTGTTAGGTATCGATAACTGTTTCTTCTAATGTCTACAAAGCCGGGCTGAACTAAAAAAAAATCCCCCTAAAAAATAAATAATATTTCGCAAAAAGAGGTAACTTAATACATGTGCAATACGTAGGCAATACATGCGCGGGCGAAGGAGGGCAGGGGCCGCGGCACGCGGTCGTATCGCTATTGGCTCATAATAATACTGACAAAAATGCTGTTGTAATTTTTTTTTAAATAGCAAATTTTGGGGAAGTCCGAATTAATTCGCGGTAAAAAAAAGATTATTTCAAAATTCATTAGTATTGTTACTATTATGATTATGGGAAATTTCATGTTTTATTTGGTCATGTGTTTACCTAACCTTTATTATCCTTATAGGTCGGACAGGGTTTTTTTTTACATATTGTATAATAATGTTTATGGCGGCAAGATAACAATGATTAGAGCGATCGCAACTGGTACGATCGAGTACTGCTTCAATACCTTGTTGAACCACTTGTGGCACAGCAAAGGCTTAGCTCAAGAGTTTAATAAAATAAATGCTTTCACCAACATTATTCTCTGGGTGAAAACCATTGAAAATTTAATGGGAACGAATATTCAAAGAAATATTGTTGATGACTTTGAAGATCATGGACTCCAAGTAATTCTTGGGTCTTGATTGCGTAATACATTATCCTTCTGCAGCGGTTTCTATAACTCGCGCGAGTGAACTGTGCACCACGCTATGTGACGTCATTAGGTACCGTTCAAAATATAAATTATATATTTTTTTTATCTTAATAAAAAATTGTTTTCATGATAAAGCGTCATAATACTAGATCATTTTACTCATGACGTTTTGCAATTAAATTGATACATATGGACTGAAATATAATTTTGGTGCAACTGGCTTCACTAACGCGTCGAAAATGTAAAAAACAAAAACAAACTTAATAAAAAAACTTAACAAGGCAAAAACTCCAGAGAAACAGTAATAACAACAGGGGATGTAAACTGTATTTAGACAATTGTAACAAAGATGCTATCGCTACTACGTGCTTACGACGAATGCGGGGCGTCGCGGGGGGAAGTGGGAGAGCGGCTGCATTCAAGTGAGGTGCACAGTTAGCCCGGTGTCATTGTGTCGGAAAAAGTAACACTAACGTTGAGGTGCGTCATTATGACCCTGTTACAATTATTACTATTTTGCCTACTACCCCCTATTTTTTAATTTTTAAAATTTGATATTCATAATACTCGTATATACAATCGGTAGCAGCAATGAAACACATTGGTAATAAATAAAATAATTTTTATTTTCAATTTTATGGAATAGACTGATTGAGTATGAAACAAAATGTAACTTTGTATTCTAAAATTTTTCTTTCTCAAAAAAACAATATCTTTCCTTAAAAAAATATACTCAAATCAAATCTATACTACCTAATGTTTATATTTTTGGAATTTTAATCGCATAACATCATACAGTATGTTACAAAAACCCTGTCCGACCCGTGAAGGTGTTGTTAGGTATCGTTAGCTGATTCTACTAATGCGTACATAACCTGGCTAAACTAAAAAAAAAAATACCCCCTTAAAAATAAATAACTTAAATAAAATAAATAGGTAATTTCATGGCAACACAGGCACAGGTCATGACCTCAGTTGACCTCATGCATGTAGGTATTGGTAGTCTAACCACGTTTATCGACTCTAGAAAGAAACAATGATACCTACTTAGGCAGCTCGTGAAAAGAACTTTTTTTTAAGTAGAAAGGTCGTCTGACCCTCCGAATGTATCTTCGAATTTCATTCGATGAGCACAATGGCTGTGGCGGAGATGTTGTTCCATATTTCGTTCACTAAGAACGATACCGGCCTGACACCGTCCCACGACATTAGCACGGTGTTTCACAACGTTAGTCCACTCCTACCAATCCACTGCTCGCCGAACTGATAGTGGAGGTACTCACGTACAGGTCGGCAAAAATATGGTGGGGCACCGTCATGCTGGAACCACATTGACCAAGAAGTAGTCACATCCGAATCGTTCAACACCTGATCACAACACAACACAATTGCAGTTTCACTAGGTACCTTCCATCAGCAGGTTACATTACGTTAGAAAACTATGTGATCACACAATAAACGATACGTCTACACGGACGCCATGTCTACGCGAAACTAATAAATTTAAAATAAAAATGATTTTTATTTCATAAAAATAGGTACTCTAACTGCACGGCGGTGCCCTTTGACTAGAGGTGTGAAAGTATTCAAAATATTTCTCGTATCGATTTTTGGTATCAATTTTGTATTTCAGAATTTCACGCATCGATTCAACATCGCATGGCATTCTTTAGATTTTAGAACTTTCACATAACTTAAATCAGGTGAACTTAAATGCTTTACATTGTTTATAATATTCTGCTAAAATCGT
Organism: Sesamia inferens; assembly: GCA_037179545.1. NCBI lineage: Eukaryota > Metazoa > Arthropoda > Insecta > Lepidoptera > Noctuidae > Sesamia > Sesamia inferens. The sequence goes on from CM073943.1 coordinate 2,832,825, forward strand.
ATTTCATAAGACCTTTCTAGTTCCTATTTACTGAAAATATTGGATTTTTTTGATGAAATCTTGTATTAGGGCTCTTAATATGTTAAGAAAAAATAATATGGCAAAAAAATAAATTAAAAAAAAACGGTTTCGCTGACTCAGCATGTCCTATAAATAGGACAGTGGGAACATATGGTCAGGAAAAAGTAAAGATAAGAATTATATGGAAATCAGCTTTATTTAAAAATAGGACCAGTAACAGTATCAGAAATAATGTAATAAAAGCTTATTTTGTATGATAAGGTATGAAACAATCACTGCAGAGTGTTTTTTCACATTTAGAACAAAATGTTAAAGGCTTTTTTTTACAGCCTTGTCCTTGGCAACGTCTTTGTTTGTCCCTCTTGGTCATATAGTGACCATAGTTGTCAAATCTTATAGGTTGTAAAAGAACTTCTGAAGTACCTGATGTAAGCTTATTTACTTTGCCTTCCGATTTTTTCATCCAAGAAAAACATACCCTTCTTCTGAAATCAAGCAGAGGTATGGTCTCATCTTTATTTACCTGGTTATAAATAATCCATGCATTGACTAGAGTCATGTCCAAAACACGGATTACTAGAGGCCAATACCATTTTTTACCTCTAAAGCGGATTGGATACTTAGAAATAAGCCAATCATGTTTATCCACTCCTCCCATGTTTTTATTATAATTATGAATAAGCTTTGGCTGATTCACAGCAACTTTGGCCTTTTCTACCTTTGAGTACCTATTAGTTTTTACAAAAGGTTCAACAGTATCAAAATTAGTTAAGAGACATACTACATTGTTATCATGCCATTTCACGCATAATATTTCATTATTTTTATCGAAACGATGATCGGAATAACCACGTTCTTGCTTCTTCATTTCTTGTTTGGTCATGATTGGACATTTCTTAGTCCTATTGTCTCTGACTGTCCCTGTAGCTCTGAACCCTTCAGATTTCAAGTCAATCAACAATTGCATACTGCTGAAGAAGTTATCGAAGTAGACTACATGTGCACTAGGATCAGTACATACTGTAAGCAACTTTTTTACCACTCTTGAACCCAAGCCATCACCAGTATTACAAGATATTTGAGGATCCTTTCCTGTATAAAGCGAAAAGTTATAACAATATCCGCTTACTCCACACAGTGCCCAAAGCTTGTATCCAAATCTTACTGGTTTACCTTTTATAAACTGTTTGATACCATGGTGACCAAAGTATTTGACGATCATTTCATCAACAGCTAAGTTGGATTCAAAAACACCAAACTTTTGGAATGATTTATTAGCTTTATCGATAAATGGGCGAATTTTGAAAGCTTTGTCACTATTATCAATTCTTGAATTGTCATTGAAATGTAAATATGATTTAATTTTATCAAAACGATTCCGAGACATCGCTCGTTCAACAAATGGAATGTGTACATCATCATCTCTGCACCAATATAGTTTGCTTTGAGGCAAGTGGAGATACGAAGAGAAAAACAAAATTCCTATGAATACTTTTAGCTCATTCACGGTAAGATTGAAGTTCAAATCATTTTTATAATTTTTGGCATAGGTTACTGTTTCATGCACTATATATTCTAGAATCTGGTCACATAACAAGTGTTCGAATATTTCTACCGCAGATTTTCCTTCCAATTCCGTAATCATATTTTCTAAACATTGTTTAGCAGTATTAGATTCCGGCTGAATTTCAGAATATACAGGTTCACACTTACGCCAAATGACTGTCTTGTTGGTCCGAGATGTGGTTTGAGTAGGAAGATCTTCCTCGACGTTATCAATTGTACATGAAAATTCCACTTGACCAGCCACATCTGACACTGGCAGAACTCCCATATCGTCGTCATTACCTTCTTCTATATCAGTCATTTCATCCACTTCATCCGGGGGCAATATCGCAACTTCCAAGTCATTGAACTCCTCGTCACTACAATCTTCAATATCTTGAAGATACTCGGTGATTTCAGACACCATCAATGCTTTTTTATATTTTCTTCTCACTGCATCCATGATCTATAAACAATAATTATACATATATAGTAAGTATAAAAATTATATTATATATATATATAAATATATATATACATATACCATCCCAAACTAAACAAATATATCGTTAACCACTTGATAAGAAACAAAATCTAATATTTTTGCTTACCTCCTTTGCTTTCCTCAATCTTATAAAAAAATCACAATTTTTTATATTACGAGATGTGTTGTGCTTGACGAAGACTTATCGACTAAAGTAAAGTTTACGAAACACTTGCAAGAAACAAAACAATAGACACGTTTGAACTTATAGCGAGCGTAACAGGATCGAACACGCTTTCACGGCTACTTGTAAAGACATGTTCCCAGTGTCATATTTATAGTACGCCTTTTTTTGAATTAGTATCACAAGCTTCCAAATAATATTTTGTTTTAGTTTTTAATTATAATAGATTCAGTAGAGATCTAAAAATCTATTTGATGGACTTTGAAGCTGATAACTTTTTATTTTCGGTTTTTTATAATCAAATCATAATACTCTTTTTAAGCTGACGAATTTCCTCAATTTAAAAATATGTATATTATAAATACGATAACTTTTTTAAGAGCGAAAAAAATATATTTTATTGGGAAAATAGTGTGAAAATACGAATTTCATCAAAACCAATAAAAATAATAACCCTAATATAGAAAAAAAAAATGTTGAATATAGTGTCCTAAAAATAGGACAGTGGGGAGGAATGGGTTAATCGATAATCAAAAAAAGTACTTTTACCATTAGGTAATCTGTGTTTTTACAACAAATCATTCGGCCAGGTACAGTTTCGAATAATATCGACAAAAACAAAACGTTATTACGCAAAAATTAGTACAGCTCTAATTATTCCTTTGCCGCCGTCGGCGGCTAGACACACTGACGCCGCTAAAGAACCTAAAAAAATAATCAAAAGAAAGCCGACAATTATAAGGTCTAAAATGGTGTTTACACTTTTTTAAATTTCCCGAATTTTGGGGAAGTTACAGGGTAAAAAAGATTATTTCAAAATTCATTAGTATTGTTACTATGATGATTATGCAAAATTTTATATTTTATTTGGTCATTTGTTTACCTAACCCTTATTATCCTTGTGGGTCGGACAGGGTTTTCGTAACATACTGTATACTTAATCAGTCTTTTTGAATTAGACTTTCACTGCAGTTTTTACAATAAGAGATTACATGTACAGTGCATATAAACTTATGGCAAGTATTAAATACGTGACTTGTCTTTCTATATTTTTTTTTTTGTAGGGACCATCTTGACACCTTCGAATACCAGTGAGGTTTGAAGGAGGTTCTCCATATGTTTCTCAAGTAAATTCTTCCATAAGGTCCATTTTCGTCAGCATCTGAGGATTCCTCAGGTATCGCTATGATTAGACGACGCTAACGTTCCTGTGGGTCTATATTAAAAATAAAATAGCGTAAATAATTAAAAATAAATAAAACGTGAATAAATGTATTGCACAAAATAGCAACGTCGCCGTTGATCTGCGTCATAATGACCGGGTCGCAGGTTTACACACGTGTTACTCTGAAGTCGGATGACTGAAACAAGGTACACGAACAGGAGCGGTAATACTTACCTGCAGCTACTGAGAGAGACGATTGTGTGCGGTAATTGTTTCTACGAAATGTTTCGTAAACAAAAGTGCAGGGTCATAATGACCCTGCCACAATGACGCCGGGTTAACTCGCGCGAGTAGTACAACGCCATACATGAGCGACGCGTCATATTTCCTCTTCTTCAGCCTCTATAGGCTGAAGAAGAAGAAATATATGACCTCTATAGGTCCACTGCTGGACAAAGGCCTCTCCTAATGCTTTCTACGATAACTTATTACTTACTTATACTTACTTTCGTGTGTGGAGTACTCCAGCCACATTTGGGCTGGTGCTGCTAAGTGTCACCTGACTTAAGTCGAGACGGTCTCCAAAGCCTAGAGCACAGGCCTAGAGTAGCCAGCCTTTCGGTCTTCTATAGGATGCATTTTGGGGAGTGTGCGAAGGAATTGCATGATTCCCCCATCTCCGTTCCACCATCTGACGGCTCGTCGTACGGCAAGTTTCCACCCTTACGTTGTTACCACCATTACGATCCGGACGAAGCGTTTCGCCTCCTCCTTTATACCGCGTACATCTAGGGACTGGAACAGTTTGCCAGCGGCGGTGTTTCCGTCGGACTACAATTTGAGTGTCTTCAAGGCTAGAGTGAATAGGCTCTTAATAAACTAGTGCGCTTTACCATCAACGACTGCGTCACTGCTTACCATCAGGCGGGATTGCTGTCAAGCGCTATTTTATAATTTTAATAAAAAAAAAAAAATAGACATGACGTGTCATACTGATGTCATGCAAAATCATGAATCGCGCGTGCAGAGTTTACCGAGCAACTTACAAAGATACAAACTTTCCGAACTACAATCATTGAGCAGTTAGAAACAACACCCATCTGGTTGGAGAATCCTTCCTATTCTTTATAGAATGAGTGAACTTTACACTTAGGTCATCATCATCAACCTTTCTTTTATCGTCCCACTGCTGGGCACAGGTCTCCTCTCATACACAGAAGGATTGAGCGTAATCACAACACTCGCTCAATGCGGGTTGGCGATTTCAGAGTTAAAGTCCAGGTTTCCGCAAGATGTTTTCCTTCACCTTGTAATCAGTCATTGGTGTCCAAGATATATTTACTCTGATACTTTGTGTAAATTATTTCATCAAAAATATTTTAAGCTCTTAAAATATTTAATGAAGAAACTGGCGTAACCCTAGAACCACAAGATTTAAAATCCACCAACCAGAAGTGGGAATATTGTTACGGGCTAGGGGTACTAAAACGCCGGTTAAGGGTTTCGAAATTTATTGGCAACGAAGGTACAGTCGATTGTAGGCAATGACAAGTAGAATGTTGCTGGCGTTGCACCGAAGTCTTCACTTACGTCCACGAAGTCCGTATTGTAAACACACAATAACACTACAGATGTTACTTCACGTAGTACTCACAGTTCTCGTTACAGTTGTCGCAGTAGGTATTCTCAAAGATCGCTTCTTAAGTGTCGCTGTTTCGTCTCGGTAGTCAAGTGTAGACTGACTCGGCGTCGGCGTCACGTCGCTATATATAGGCCAGCTGATCGAACATTCCAGAATCGTCTAGACGTAATAATAATAGCGCATAACTTCGAGTACATTCACTAGGTACCTACGGTAATTCCCGGAAACGGGCTTCTAGAAATTTCGTCGTCGTCTCTTAGTTGACAAAATTGATGAAACCTGTACCATTCGATAGGCCACCTTAAGTCTAGGAATGCGTTTTTATATTACACCTAGACAATGTCTAGGTCTCGAGTTACAAAGCTTAAAAGTTACGCACTGCATGTCACGCGATATTGAACCTTATGCCCTCGACATAAGGTGCATTCGTAACATTGCCCCCTTCTTAGTCGTGCTCGTCCCGAGCATGATTTGATCCATAATAGCGAGCTAGGCGGTCTACGTGTACGATCTTCAGCTTCCCTCTAGGTCCTTTCCTTATCCGGTAGGTGACATCGTTTATCCTGGTTACTATCGTGTATGGACCCTCCCATTTGGCTTGAAATTTCGGACTCTTCCCTTTTCTCCTAATGGGATTATGTAACCATACCAAAGTTCCCTCTTCAAATCCGGGCACGTTAGCTTTGCGGTCGTATCGGATCTTCATTTTCTCGCTGGTTTTCAGACCATTCTCTCTCACTAGCTCATGTATTCCATCTAGTTTACGTCGTAGGTCGGCTACATAGTCGACGGCTAGGATAGGGGTATCGGGGGGTGTTCCGGTTAGTGCATCTATGGGTAATCTAATCTCTCGGCCGAAGTTGACTTTCGCCGGTGTACAATTTGTGCTGTCATGTGTTGCAGAGCGGTATGACATTAAGAAGAGTGGAATGTATTGGTCCCAATCCCTCTGGTGTTCTTCAACTACTTTGGCCAAATGATTCTCTAGCGTCTAGTTGAATCTTTCGACCATTCCATCTGACTGAGGGTGGTATGGTGTTGTACGAGTCTTATGTATCCCGAGTAGTTGGCAAACCTCTTGAAACAGTGAAGACTCGAAGTTTCTACCCTGGTCAGAGTGTAACTCCAAGGGAACGCCAAATCGACAGAACACCTCGTGAACTAGCTTTTTGGCGACGGTATGAGCTTCTTGGTTGGGTACTGCAAAAGCTTCTGGCCATTTGCTGAAATAGTCTTGCATGACGATGATATACCTATTCCCTTCTTCAGTGATAGGGAATGGTCCAGCTATATCGACAGCAACTCTTTCCCATGGTGCACCAACATTGTACACTTTCAGCCGACCTCTGGCTCTTGTTTGCGGCCCCTTTACTGAGGAGCAGGCTACACATTTCCTACACCAGTCCTCTACGTCTTCGCGACAATGCACCCAATAAAATCTTTTTCTCACCTTCTCCAGAGTTTTCTTCACTCCTAGATGTCCTCCGGATGCTCCGTCGTGCATCTGCTTTAGCACTGATGCGACTTTATCATAGGGGACAACTATCTGTAAGGTGACCTCCTGTCCACTGGGTGATTCCCATTTCCTCTTCATAACTCCATTGTCAATTATCAGGCTGTCCCATTGAGCCCAGTAACTTTTTGCTGTTGGGCTAAGCGCTGATATTTCACTCCAAGCGGGCCGCTGGTCACGTTTCTTCCATTCGATAACTGTCTTCAAGTCACTATCTTCCTTTTGTGCGTCTTTCAATGATCGATTATCCCAGTCTTCATCCAAAGCGTTCACCTGGATAATCCTTACGTTCTCTTTCTTTTCCTGCTTGGAACAATGTCGGCAAGATTCTTCGCAAGGCCGTCTAGATAAAGCATCAGCATTTTTGTGTGACTTGCCTTTTCGATGTTCAGTGACAAAGTCAAATTCTTGCAGTTGCTCTATCCACCTTGCTACTTGTCCTTCTGGGTCTTTGAACTGAAGCAACCACTGTAAGGCAGCGTGATCGGTGCGAAGTGTAAACTGTCTCCCAATCAAATATTTCTTGAAGTGTTGTAAGGTCTTAACAACGGCTAGAAGTTCTCGGCGGGTAACACAGTAATTTCTTTCTGGCTTGGACAGACATTTGCTGAAATATGCAATAACGACCTGCCGATCTCCTTGTGTTTGAGAGAGAACTCCTCCAATGCCAACATTGCTGGCATCCGTGTCCACCAGAAATCGGCCTTCCCGACTAGGGTAACCTAATACAGGAGCCCCACACAAGTGAGTTTTGAGTAGCGCAAATGCCTGTTCGCAGTCAGGATTCCATTCAAATTGACACTTTTCCTCTGTTAAACGATGCAACGGTTTCGCTAACTCAGAGAAGTTCTTCACAAACCGACGGTAATATGCACACAGACCCAAGAAAGAGCGTACCTCAGTTTTGTTACGAGGGGTAGGCCACTTCGACACGGCTTTTATTTTTTCAGGGTCTGTTCGAATCCCTTGCGCCGAAATAATGTGTCCTAAGTATCCAACCTCTTTCTGGAATAGTTTACACTAGGACTGAGTTTTAAATTCGCTTCACGCAGTTTTTGGAACACTTTCTCCAAATTGCGTAGGTGCTCTTCGAAGCTTCGTCCCATAATGATGATGTCATCCAAATAGACCAGGCATGCATCACCAAGCAACCCCACCAAAATGCGCTCCATTAAGCGCTCGAATGTGGCTGGAGCATTGCACAGTCCAAAAGGCATGACATTGAATTGCCAGAGACCGTTCCCAGGACCAGTGGAGAAAGCGGTCTTTTCTTTATCCTGCTGACAGATTTCCACCTGCCAGTATCCACTTTTGAGGTCAACTGTGGAGAACCATTTCATGCCACTTAGCAAGTCCAAAGTGTCATCTATACGTGGCAGAGGATAACTGTCCTTTTTCGTGGCATCATTTAACATCCTGTAGTCAACGCAAAACCTTGTACTGCCATCCTTTTTCTTGACTAGGACAACTGGAGATGACCAAGGGCTGGTAGATGCTTCGATAATTCGGTTTTTCTCCATATCTCTTAACATTTCCGTGACTTCCTGTTCTCTTGCAAAGGGTATACGACGTGGTCTCTGTCTTATCGGCTGTGTATCCCCCGTATCTATATGGTGTTTGACTAGCCCGGTTCTTCCCACGTCACCATCGGTCTTCGAGAAGATGTCATGGAAGTTATGCAATAGTTCCTTAACTTTGTGACTTTCGAACTTGTTTAAATTACCCTTACAATTTTCGAGTAGTGTCGATACATGTTCCTGCCACTTCTTATCACGTTCCTTTTCGTGCACCTCTGTTTTTCTCAAAGATGCTACATTATCGCACACACCCACCACGCGATTCTTTTCGAGAGTTATTTCTTTGTTACTAACGTTGATTATGCGTATTTTTGGTTTATCGGAAATCATCATCAGTGTCCTCGCCGTTATCCAGTCTGGGTGATCTCCAGAATCTTCTATTATAATGCAACGTTTGCGGCATCCTATTGGTGATAGTCTAATATCAACTAAGGTTTCTGATCTTGGTGGTAATACCGTTCTCCTTAAACAGTACACAGATCCTTGTTTTCCACCTTGAAGAAATACTTTTTGTTCTGGAAAACTCAATACTCCTTTTGCCACATTCAGGACGCACTGCTGTTTCTTCAAAAAGTCCAGTCCTATTATACAATCATCTGTAATATTCGCTACTAAAATAGGGTGCGTGAATGTCTTATCACCCATTTTCAAGGTCACATTCGTTTCACCAAGGACGAGCACTGGTTGGCCGGTGGCGGTTTGTAATCGGCATTGTGAAGACCCTTTTTTCCATGCTATGGTCCGAGGAAATAGCTCCGGTCGTGCAATAGTTCTTGATGCACCAGTATCCAATGTGAAACTGCATGACTTACCATTCAATTCTCCTTCTATAATAAGACTGTTTCCGTCACCCACTTGTGATACTGTTATAGTGGGGGCTTCACGTCGACCAGCCAGTACTCGCCCCATAGCCATGGCTGTTCCTAGTTTAAATCCCCTGCTTCTACCTGTGTCCCAGAAGTACTTCTTCCCTTAGACTTTCTGGGACAATTGATCCGAATATGCCCCTTTTCGCCGCACTCATAGCAGGTTGGTCCTTGTCGGGTTTTTATTGGTGCGGTTACCTCACGGATACGATGATGTTGTCGGCTATCTTGACGTACTGCTTCCACCTCCAGAGCGTGTGTCAAGGCTGCCTTCAGAGTCTGATGGTGGCCCAGACGAACTGCAGCCCTTACTTCCGCATCTCGAATCCCATCAGTAAAGGCTTGCGCAGTAGTAGCGTCAATTAATGCTGGTGTTGATGCATACGCCCTTCGAACAATGCGTTCTATTTCCGTAGCCCATTGCTGCAACCCTTCACTGCTCTTCTGTGTACGGTCGCGGAGTTGAGCCCTGAAGACATGTTCGAGGTGTTTCTCCCCGTATCTGGACTCTAACGCTTCTAACAGACAGGCTAGGGTATTGCAATCGCCGGGAATATTTTCAAGGATTTGTACCGCATCACCACGCAGAGCAAGCGTAAGAGCGGTTACCGCTTGGTCGTCGTCCCAGTTGTTGCCTTTTACGACCTTTTCGAATTGAAGTCGGAAGGCAACCCATGACGTTGTTCCGTCAAAGTGAGGTACTTGGAACGTCGGCAAAGCACTGGGTACAGGCATCACACCTTTAATACCTCCTTTTTGTACTTTTTCTATTTCTTTCCCAAACTCCATGATGGTATTGTCCAGTTTCTCGAAACGCGCATCATGATTGTCTATACGTGCATCTTGCTGGTCTATGCGCGTATCTTGCTGGTCCATACGCGCATCTTGTTGTTCTGTTTTCATTTTAAGCTCGTTGACCTCTTCTTTGGTTTTATTCCACTTTTCATTCAGTTCTAATACCAGTTGTTGGGATTTATCTATTTTTGCCTGGGTTTCTGCCTGGGATTGTTTTATTTGTGCCTGGATCTCTGCCTGAGATTTTGCCTGGGATTCTGCTACACTTTTGATTTGTGCCTGGATTTCTGCCTGGGATTTTGCCTGGGATTCTGCCATACCTTTTATTTGAACCGTCAAGTGAGCCAGCAACGCCGACAAATCGCATCCACTGCTTCCGGGAATAGTTGTGGTAGTAGGCGCACTTATAGGTGTTACGACGGCCGTTTCTGTTTCGGGTGCAGGGACACCGAGCGATTCTTCCTCTTGACGCGCCAAATCCATCGCTGCTTGTCGTCGCGTGCGAACTCTTTCTTCTTCCCTTGGCGTGACCGGCATCCCACTTCTGACACCAATTGTTACGGGCTAGGGGTACTAAAACGCCGGTTAAGGGTTTCGAAATTTATTGGCAACGAAGGTACAGTCGATTGTAGGCAATGACAAGTAGAATGTTGCTGGCGTTGCACCGAAGTCTTCACTTACGTCCACGAAGTCCGTATTGTAAACACACAATAACACTACAGATGTTACTTCACGTAGTACTCACAGTTCTCGTTACAGTTGTCGCAGTAGGTATTCTCAAAGATCGCTTCTTAAGTGTCGCTGTTTCGTCTCGGTAGTCAAGTGTAGACTGACTCGGCGTCGGCGTCACGTCGCTATATATAGGCCAGCTGATCGAACATTCCAGAATCGTCTAGACGTAATAATAATAGCGCATAACTTCGAGTACATTCACTAGGTACCTACGGTAATTCCCGGAAACGGGCTTCTAGAAATTTCGATGTCGTCTCTTAGTTGACAAAATTGATGAAACCTGTACCATTCGATAGGCCACCTTAAGTCTAGGAATGCGTTTTTATATTACACCTAGACAATGTCTAGGTCTCAAGTTACAAAGCTTAAAAGTTACGCACTGCATGTCACGCGATATTGAACCTTATGTCCTCGACATAAGGTGCATTCGTAACAATATTATAGGCTAATCATTTCATACATTTGGGATTGATAGGGATACATTAATAGTTTCAATATTATTTCAATTACATTAATTAGATAATCAAGCACAAAAATATTACAGTATTAATATTTAAGTTTTAAAGTTAAAATTAAAAGGTGAAAATATGTGAGTGAGTCTGTGTTGCGTTTGTTAATTATTTACGCTCAAATGGCTGGACGGATTATAATGAAATTTTCCAATCAAATGGTTTATAACCAGAAATAAACTATAGTACACTTTTTATCCAGATATTCCAATGAAATCAAAACTTTATGCATGTGAAATTACGGGGCGCTGCGAGTAATTTCATATCTTGCTTGCCTTTTCTAGTCGTCCAATCATTCTCAATTGTTTTTTTCCTGTCCTTCTCGTATTTCATCCAGTCATTCATAACTGTTCTCTTGTCCACCAAAATAAATCAGAGCAATACAATGTCCCAACATTTTCTCTGTCACCGTCAAAATGAAATCCATACAAGCCTATGTCCCAGAAACTTCTAAAACAAGCCAAATACATTTGTTTTTGAACGGGATTACTTCGGGTCTAAGGGTTGACCGAAAAATGTTTCAACCTTAATAGAATTATGTGTAATCCTGTGTTATTCCACATTGTAATTTAGGTAATTATTTAATCTTAACAAAGCCCACAAATATTGTGATTTATGAGGATGTTCTGGGTTAGGTATTAAAGTATGTTCGGGGGAAAATAAGGTGTTCCGTGGTAGGTTACAGGCCTTGATTCTCACGATGTGGCAACGGCTTTGATGCACAGGCAAATGAAGCATCATGGAAGGGTTTTAGACCATCCAAAACAAAAAGGCTGATGATGGTCCTCTGTGGGACACCATGCGGTCGCAGTTGTTAATGTCACCTCTAATGCACACCAATAAACGCATATCCGCCGGCCATTGTATCACCCATTGTAAACTCTTCATATACAATATGTAAAGAAAACCCTGTCCGATCCGTAAAGGTATTGTTAGGTATCAATAACTGATTCTACTAATGAATACAAAACTGGGCTAAACTTAAAAAAAAATCCCCCTAAAAAAATAAATATTATTTCGCAAAAAAGAGGTAACTTAATACATGTGCGTTAAGCACCCTTCCGCGGGCGGCGGGGGGCAGGGCACGCGGCACGTGGTCGCATCGCTATTCGCTCATAATAAAACCGGTGTTGTCACTTTTTAAAAAATTACCAAATTTCGGGGAAGTTGGAATTAATTCGCAGGAAAACAGATTATTTCAAAATTCATTTGTATTGGTACTATGATGATTACGTAAAATTTTATATTATATTTGTTCATGTGTTTACCTAACCTTTATTATCCTTATGGGTCGGACAGGGTTTTCTTAACATATTGTACAACATGTACATTAATTAACGCACTTCCTGAAAACAATTTGTTCAGAATTGTTTACTGAATCGGTTTATATAATTTTTAATATAGGTATTTTTTTATCACATAAATAATTAAAACTACCGAAATTATTGTCATATTAACCCTGCTGTTAGTACAGACATTTATAATCGCAGTTTTATTTGTATTCATACAAATTTAATCGTTCTATACAAAATATAGAGGAAAAACCTTAATCCAAAACATCTCCGTCTTCGTTTTCCAAGCATTAGTATAACTTATTTAAAAAATAACAATGCATAAATTAAAATTGTATTAAAAATTCATGTATTTATTATGATTATTAACATAATATTTTAATTGGGGTGTTTGAGGGTGTGCGGTAATTACATTACATGTTGTACAGAGGGTGTGCTTTGCTAGACTTGCCCTACAATGCATTTAAAGCACAAATCAAATCCAAGCTTTGTTCAAAGGCATATTATTCCGTGAATGATTATTTAAATGATAAGAATAGCTGGTCGCTCTGATTAACTCAGGACAATGTTTGTGTTCTTTCTCCGGAATTAGCTTACTGATACGTTATATAAGTTCATATAATTTACTTTTTTACATTACATAAATATGTAAGCTGTCACGCCCTTTATGCCTGGGGCTTTTTATTTAAGTAATAAGTTTTTAGTTAATTACATTTTCATTTAAATATTTATATATTGTTTTGCTTTGCTGGTATTTTGGCGTGGCAGCTGGCATATGGTAAATAATTTCATTGTTGTTGTATTTTATCGTGTTCATCACTATACGTAGTATTGTATAAAGCAATGTGTTTTTTTTAAAATGAACAGACAGCTGTGCTGCTGGGGAGTTTCTTCCGCCACTTCTTCTTCCCAGCGTGGGCGTTTTGGGGGACTGTCTTATGTAATATTGACGTTCAAAAAGTGCTGATTCTCAGCCTAATTTGAATAAATGACTTTTGATTTTGATCTGACATCGTAACGCAAACTTCGCGAAAAGGCTAGACCGCATGCCACTAATAAAATTACGATAGTCATTTATGTCGTTAATGAACGGTTACAGAATTCACAGTATTTAAAAAAAAGTGTCGGCTCGCCTTTTGAACGTTGCAAGCGTGCCGCCGTGCGGGTTTGTAGGTATGATGTTGATCCCTGATCTGAACTCTATTAAATCAGCTGATAAGATAGTTTTTCGAGTTTTGTTTTCATTGCGCTTTTTTGGGTAATTAGCGAAATAATTAATTTTCATCTTAAAATCTTATTGGGTTATAAAAGTATCGCAATTATGAACGGTCTAAAGTGAAAAAACTACATATGTTTTTTTTTTAAATCATGAAAAAGCCGACGAGAAATTCCACCACTGGGGGGTTCAGAATCATGTACTGGATCCATGGTACTCGTTTGTGCGTCGATGTCAGATACAACCTTTATCTATTCATGGTCGCATTGCCCTGCATGCATCGTTTTTACCAGCACTGAACCATCTTCAAAAACCTGTTCAACCCTATATATGTTTTCACATCCCACCGAAATTTTGTGAGGTTAAAATAGGCCCGAAAAACAAGAAAACAAGCTCAGAATCCTTTAAAAAAGGTCTTTGGGTAGGCTTAGATAATGTAGGTGTGTTGCCAAGTCGGCCCCACTTGTGAGGGAACCTAATTATGAATACAAAATACTACTTGAGATTGTGGAATGTTGAACGGGACCCTCTAGCATAGTCCTGTTTATTTTGCGAGTTTGGGACATTCGGGACATCTTGTTTTTGTGGTATTACAGGTACAGCGTTCGAAAGTCGGTAAAAAAGTATGTGTGCAATTCAAAAATGGTACAAGTGAAGCCTTCAAAAATTTTAGTTTCAGTATAAAGACATGAATGTTAAAATTGGCAAGATGACCATAGTTTTGTGTGTTTACTTGTTTGAATTTAGGGTGAATCTTACGAAGGGGTGTCAAGTTACCCAATAAGTGGGTTATGTAGGTCATATAGGCATTCCATGTACTATACTGTTATTCAACTAAATCCGGTCAGACTGGACGCCGATCCTAGCACAGTTAAGAAAACACTAGGCAGACCGCAATCCCGGCTGCTGGTAAGCAGTGATGCAATAGTTGATGGTAAAGCGCGTTAGTTTATTAAGAACCTATTCACTCTAGCTTTGAAGAAACTTAAATTGTAATCCGACGGAAACACCGCCGCTAACAAATTGTTCCAGTCTCTCGGTGTACGCGGTATAAAAAAGGAGGCGAAATAATTCGTCTGGATCGTGGTGGTGTCAACAACGTAAGGGTGAAACTCGCCGTACAACAGGTCGTCCGATGATGGAACGGAGATGGGGGAATAAAATCATGCAATTCCCTCGCACGCTCCCCAAAATGATCACCGACAGGCTGCTTACTCTATGATTTTCAACAAATTTGTCTATCCACAAGGTAAATAACGCCACCCATTTCTGTGTTCGTTTTTAATGCGTGTGATTGACGCAAATAAATATGTTTTCTTTGTTTATTAAAATGAATGATGTTGAAGTGACAATATTAAACCCATTGCTACAAACAGTACATTTTTTACGTAATCAAGCCGCTGATGTAAATTGATAAGCATACGTAGCTATAACTGGTTATGCTAGCAAAACGCTGAATTACGAATTGCCGCGATTGAACATGCCCGAAATATTTGAGCCTGTATTTTATGGTAGAATATTCACTCAATCCGTAAAGATTTTCCCTTAATATTCTATATATTCTGCATTGGAATTTTAATTCTCTGTTAACGTTATAAGTGTTAAAATCGTTTGAAGAAAATCTTGGCCTATTCAAAAAAGACTAAGGTCGCCTCAGCTGTCTACATATCCGTTTGAAGCGGAACTGTTCATCTGAACCGACCGAGTCTCAATTTCTTTCTCATTTCCTATCTCAGACGTTTTTCTGACGCATTTTCGTTCTTTTCAGTCATTATATTATTTTCATGAGCCGTTTATTTTCAATATAAATACATTATTTTTGTTAACAATGGTCGAGTTCGGTGGTCGATTTTTTGAGGCGTGTAAACTTGATAAAAATATTACTGTTTTGTTTCAATTTTCTTGTTTTGAAATCGAGAATCATAAATAATACTTTATCTTTTTTTTTTACAAAAAAATAACAATATATCATCAGCCTGAAATGAGAGCAGAGGTGGCTTAGTGGTATCTACCACGACTTATAAGTTCTAGGTCATAGGTTCGAACCCTATCAGGCGCTTTACTTTAATTATTTCATCATCACTCAAAACGGTGAATGAAAATATCGTGAGGAAACCGGTATGTCCTAGAGCCAAAAACTTTGAAGGCATGTGACATTTTTTTTTATAATTTTAGACTAGTGCTTGACTACAATCCAGCCTGATGGTAAGCAGTGATGCAGTCGTTGATGGTGATGCGCGCTAGTTTATTAAGACGTGAATAGGAAGGAAGACGGCAGTTGAGCGAGGTGATGCAATGTTAAACCCAACATCACGATCAACGATGCTGCGTCAGAGAGAGATTAATCTGGACCCTCCACGACCAAACTCCCGACACGACAACATTTGGCACATTGTACCCGGCACACATCGCAACACAATTGCCCAGACCCGACCTCCGTACGACTTCACCAGTTATCATGCCGGAACACGACGAATCGCTTGGCGGCAAGACTTTATCTGGTGGGTGGTAACTTCTGCCGACAGCCGATGTTATGGCTTACCACCGAGAATCATCTACCAATCTGCACTAGGCCAGCGTGGTAGATCACGGCCCACTCCCTCTCACCTGGAGATCTGTGCCACAACAATGAAAACATTAAAGGCTGATTATGTCGCCTAAAATGATCCCAATGTTGGGACACAGGCATCCTCTATTCGAAGAAGAGTGGGTTGTAATATATACAACGTGTAACATAAAGGGTATATACATACCAAGGGCATAGCAACTTTACATGATATCAAATGATATCGGAAGGTTTTCAACTCAAAATAAAATACTCAAAAAATTTATACGAAATTTTCAGTTCCGTGTGTTTCTTAAATTCAAAACATAAAAAACGTGCACAAAACTACATACGTTAATAACTACTCGTTACACGTCACATTACTTGGCAAAATCACGATAAATGTCTTCGAAAATTCTGTGCGCCTAGTATGGTAGTAGCCTATCACAGGCGGTGTTTTTTCTCGTAACTTCCTAACATAAAGAGATAGGATTAAAAACCCTTCCAATATCGATTGATATCATGTAAAGATGCCATGCCCTTGGTATGTATATACCCTTTATGTTACACGTTGTATAGGTGCTCAGTGTGGATGTGTGGGCGTAGTTGGATTTTGTGATTTTAGGTCAAGTTGCACTCTAATTGCCTAACATACAATAGGGATATTTCGTGGGTAAAATAATTGAATCTATTTAGTCCGTCATTCAGATTATAGAAAAATATTGGATACGTATATTTTGTTTTATCAAATCATTAAAATTTTTCAAATATAAAAGGAATCAAAGATCAGGAGTGGTGGCTGGTAACGTCACTGCTCGCTAAAAAGTGTAGCGTGCAGTGAGGTCACACTAGTTTTCATCGCACTGTGTCGTCTTTATTTTTTGTTTATATGAAAAAAGAAAAAATACGTGTCTAGTATTTTTTGGAAATCTGACTGACGGACTAATTAGTTTTTTTTAGTCAACTACCCTATTACTGTTAATATGAATAATTTTGAAGCATATTGCAAATCTATTGCTCCAAATGTTCCAAAAATGTGTCTGCTAAATAACGTGAATAACGCAATGAATGTTGTTGAATTGTCAAAACTGAACTAAATTGCTCTGGATAGTGTACATATTAGGCAGGGTGCCGGTTTCCTCACGAAGGTTGCATCCAGTGTATCTTATTTCATAAAATACTAGCGATTTCGTTCGCGTGGTTTAGTTATGCTCCGCTCCTATTGGTCGCAGCATTTTTCAAATCGGACCAGTAGTTCCCGAGATTAGCGCGTTCAAGCAACAAACAAACTCTTCAGCTTTATACATTCGTATAGATTAGTATAGATTTAAACGTTACGGAATTGCATCACTGACAGGGGTATTCGGCACTGGTGCAGCTACACAGGAGCTAAACTTAGCAGTCGGGAACACTGTTGAAGCTGCTGAACCCTGGACAAAACTATCTTTGCATTGTGTAGATTCAATTTCTTAGTTTTGTATAATTGCATGGCACACGTGTGAGCACAATGTACTTGCTGTAAAGCATCTATTTGTTGGGTTAGTCTTTTTTGTTGTTGTTTTCTTTTTTTTTTTGTGTGTTTTCCATAATGGACGCTCTTAGCGTACAATATATTTCTGCATCGGTCTCACACGATTGACTTCAAAATGAATGATGTAATCGAATATTTGTATCAATAGCTTGATAATTTAAAAGAGTGTCCATGGAGTTTCTTGCCCGTTCTTCTCCATAGGAGACCTACTCTTTGGAATGGGCGACTAGCTTCACCTTATTGACTGACCGACCTTCTGACAATTCAAAAGTGCCTGTAACTGGTTTATTTGAAATAAATGCTTTGATTTTATTTGATTTGAAACAAAGTAAAGTGCCTGGGTTCGAAACTCCTATCTAAAACTCATAAATAAGTGACGTGCTTTACCACAGGACTACTGCTGCTCTACTAAAACTTAAATAAATGCCTCAATGATTCTACGCTGGTTCAAAACCTGCTTGTGCGAGTCAAACTTAACCATTTTTATTCATCCAAGATACTCTGAAGTCACCTTCTGTGCTTACCTTCGAAAGCACAATCTATAAACTTAATCCACAATATGTATTACCTCATCTTTTATGACACGCTCGCGTACTGTTTTACTAGTTTATATTTCAGGGCAATATCGTAACAGATCATTCTGTTAAAGGGTTGTACTGTGGTGACGAACAAAGTGTGAAATTTTCTTGTACCCAAAGTTATGAAATCCCGCAGACAAAATGGGATCCATCTTCTTCAGCCTATGGATGTCCACTGCTGGACAAAGGCCTCCCCCAAGGCTTTCCACGCTGACCTGTCTTGTGCTGCCCGCATCCATCGGCTTCCCGCGACCTTCACTAGGTCATCGGTTCACCTTGTTGGGGGCCTCCCTACGCTGCGTCTTCCTTACCGCCCCATCGGCCATCAGTTCTACGAGCAATGTGCCCTGCTCACTGCCACTTAAGTTTAGTGACTCGCAAAGCTATGTCGGTGACTTTGGTTCTTCTGCGGATCTCCTCATTTCTGATTCGATCACGCAGAGAAACTCCGAGCATAGCTCTTTCCATTGCCCTTTGTGTGACTCTGAGCCTTCGTATGAGGTCCATTGTAAGAGACCACGTTTCAGTTCCATAAGTTATCACTGGCAACACATGGGATCTATATGAGAAACAATTTTTTTTTAAAATAAAATTATAATCTTCCGTTGACCGCAACCCCACCCGATGGTAAGCAGTCATGCAATCGTTGATGGAAAAGCGAGCTGGTTTATTAAAAGCCTATTCACTCAAAAAACAGAGTGAATAGGAAGGCAAACGGCAGTTGAGCGACGTGATGCCATGTTAAACCCAACAACAGGACCAACGATGTTCTGTCAGAGGGAAATTGACCTGGAGACCCTCCACGACCAAACTCCAGACACAACAACATTTGACGTATCGTACCCGGCACACATCACAATACAACTGGTCAGATCCGTCCTCCGTACGGCTTCGCCAAACATCATGCCGGAACACGACGAATCGCTTGGCGGCAAGACTTTTTCTGGTGGGTGGTAACTTCTGCCGGTAATCGATGTTATGGCTTACCGAGAAATATAATAAATATTTTTGCGTTTTTTTTCTGTAGTCTTCGATCTTTAGTTTGTATTAATAATTTCATCATCACTACTATCAAAACAGAGTAGGAAAATCTCTGGCCTTCGAATTTTTGGTTCTAAGTAAAGTCAGTTTTACCCTCGCTATTTAAAAAAAAGAAAATACATCAGATAACAACAAACTAAAAATATATGTAAAGCATTCAGATCGATCTAAGAGAATTGAATATCTTCGTCCTTTTTGAAGTCGGTTTAAAATAGGATCAAAGTGTGGCTCGACCTGATAGTGCAATAAGATTGAGATCACCAAAAATGCCAGACAACTTTCAACTGTACCTGATGTCTGAGGTGTCGAATATTAATCAGTATCACACTCCAACGAAACATTTTTATCCATCTACACTAATATTATAAAGAGGAAAGATTTGTACGTATGTTTGTAATTAATAAACTGAAAAAAACAATGCTGATTTCAAAAATGATTTCACCATTTGATAGCTACAGTTACCCTGAGTAACTAGGCTATATTTGTTGAATAGATTAACGCTAGAAAAGATTAGGGATCTTACTAAAACTTAAGTTACGTAACCCAAGGTGTAAAAAGTGCCCTAAAACATCTTTCATCGCATGCACTGCCGAAACTATTGATGATAGAACTAAAGTATGTTCCACAATATTAAAGAACATATTAAAAGATCTACTCTTTATTTCCCAAATTAAACGATGATTATGATAATATTAGCCGATTTATTTTAGAACAAGTGATCGTTTCCGTAGTCAAATGGCCAATGCCTCTATTTAACCTCGATTTGAATACATCGAATAATGTCATACAGTGTTGTCATCCTAAACTTTGATTCGATACAATTAAATAATCGACTATAATTTTAATAATAATTACTATTTCAATTTACTTCTTAAATAAATACTTAATATAGTTCATTGTTACATACTAGATAGGATATTATCAAAAATACCCACATCTTAGCTAATTAAGCTTACAGCTCGGCCATCCTGTGTAAGTGAGTCCTCTCACTTGTTTGGTGTAAAATATTTAATCTATATATATAAAAGAAAGTCGTGTTAGTTACATCATTTATAACTGAAGAACGGCTATACCAATTTGGCTAAAAATTGGTAAGGAGGTAGCTAAGAACTGGGAGAAGGACATAGGATACTTTCTATGCCGCTCCCCGTCGTTCCTGTGGGAATAAATGAACTTATTTGTTTCGACTTCTCCCACGCTTTTATGCTACCCTGGTAACTTGAACGTCAAAAAAATATGCACAATAAACCTTCTTTCATGTATTATGATTATTTGATAATGATGAATGAATGACGTTTATTGTTTCGACTTCTCCTACAGTTTTGTGATACCCTGGTACCTTCCACGTCAAAAAAATATGCACAATAAACCTTCTTTCATGTAATTATGATTATTTGATAATGATGAATGAATGACGTTTATTGTTTCGACTTCTCCTACAGTTTTGTGATACCCTGGTACTTTGCACTTCCACAAACTATGCACAATAAAACCTCTTTCATGTATTATGGTGATTTGATAATGATGAATGAGCTTTTTTATTTTTTCGATTTCTCCTACACTTTTGTGCAACCCTGGTACCTTCCACGTCAAAAAAATATGCACAATAAACCTTCTTTCACGATTATTTGATAATGATGAACGAATGAGGTTTATTGTTTCGACTTCTCCTACAGTTTTGTGATACCCTGGTACTTTGCACGTCCACAAACTATGCACAATAAAACCTCTTTCATGTATTATGGTGATTTGATAATGATGAATGAGCTTTTTTATTGTTTCGATTTCTCCTACACTCTTATGCTACCCTGGTACCTTGCACGTCAAAAAATATGCACGTCAAAAAATATGCACAATAAACCTTCTTTCACGATTATTTGATAATGATGAACGAATGAGGTTTATTGTTTCGACTTCTCCTACACTTTTGTGCAACCCTGGTACGTTCCACGTCAAAAAAATATGCACAATAAACCTTCTTTCACGATTATTTGATAATGATGAACGAATGAGGTTTATTGTTTCGACTTCTCCTACAGTTTTGTGATACCCTGGTACTTTGCACGTCCACAAACTATGCATAATAAAACCTCTTTCATGTATTATGGTGATTTGATAATGATGAATGAGCTTTTTTATTGTTTCGATTTCTCCTACACTTTTATGCTACCCTGGTACCCTGCACCTCCACAAAGTAGGAAACACGTGTCCAGTATTTTTAAGTTTATAATATTATGTACAAAATTTCAAAAAGATATAATGAAAAACCACAAAGTTATAATAAGCTTGCTACGAGTATTCTACTTGGTTGTCCCAACATAAATATGGTCAAAAATCCGCGCGCGAGCGAACGCGGTGCGTTGACCTCTAGCGTCAGCTGTTGCGCGCGCACAATACTATGATGATGTATCGTAAGCTGCGTGACGCACTCGGTAACTACACTGTAACAATTTCTAAATGTATTTGGGACAAAATATAACATGGTGTCAAAATTATTGGAATCGATTCAGTTGCTTATTCACTATTTATATATAACTCAAGAACGGCTGAACCGATTTAGCTGAATATTGGTAGGAGGTAGTTAAGAACCCGTTCCCGTCGTTCCCGTGTGACGTGACATAAGACATGGTCCAACTCATTCAAAATGTAAGTCAGCAATTCATATACCAAAAATGGTAGAACAAAAAGCAAATGACAGCTGAGCATATTTAAAAAAAAGTCTAACCGGTTGAAGCAATCGTTTAAAGCATAGAATATAAATACTCTCTGCTGGTTTAAAGTTTCTAATAAAAAACCACAAAGCCAACTTCAACTTCAAAATTTCTAATATTGTATTGCTGTGCCATTTATCATCAATAAAAATATCATGCCGTGACCAAGACCATCAAATCTTTCTCGAGCGCCGCCTTACTATGACTCGACTTCGTGCTTCTCACTCACAAGAGCAAAGGGAGGCGGCAGTCCGTGAAACTGTTCCGTTAACAATGCGAAATCGGCGAACAAACCTCAGAGATCATCATCACTATCATCAATCTTTTTATCGTCCCACTGCTGGAGACAGGTCTCCTCTCATGCAGAGAAGGATTGAGTGTAATCACCACGCTTGCTTAATGCGGGGTGGCGATTTCAGACTTATAAAGTCCAGGTTTCCTCAAGATTTTTTCCTTCACGTTCAGTCATTGGTGTCCTAGATATTATACTTAGAGAGTACATATCACTTTAGAAAAGTTACATCGATACTTGCCTGACCTGGAATCGAACCCGCGCAATCATACAAGAGAGGCTGGTGTTTTAACCACTAGGCCACCACGACATCTCAGAGATCAATAGCTAGATAATTTACGAAGCACAAGTAGAAATTCATTTCTTTCACAAGGTGCTACACTAAATAAATGACAAATAAAAAAATCATGGAATACTTTTTTTTAAGCTATTGCATAGCTTCTATCGCGGGCCTTGAGCGCGGGGACCGAATCCAGAAATTCCGTAACGAAAAAACCTCACGCTCCCCATCGTCTAACGTCGTTTCAGTTCGGCAGTCTTCGGCACGGTATGTTTGTGTGCGTGCGACTACATCTTTTGAAAACAATTTATAGATTTTCAAAAAGAGCATGCATATTGCAGGGCGCGAACTCAGTTCTACTCACTTGCCATTTCACTGATAGTCGCGATGTGCTAAACTTGCGATTAATTTTCTCTCTGAAATAGGTCTTCTATAGAGATATGTCATAGACGTCATCGACGTTGTCATGGCTACCTTAAAAACTTTTCATATAATTAATTATTAAGTACTTTTATTCAAATTAATTTAGTAGTGTTTTAATAAAATAGCGTTTTTTTAACGGAAAAGCTAAGATGAATGTCACGCTAATTTTTCATTGGACTTTTAAATTATTTATAGTGTTGTTTACTAAATAAAAGCGCGTGATTTTATAGAGTAAAAAGTGCTCACGCGGCCGTTTTTTCAATTGTTGCAAGAATTCAAAAGACTGTCTTTAAATAGTGTTCAGACGATTGCTCAAAGTGTATTAGATTTCATTAGTAATAGAAATGGCATTTCAATAATGACTTTCAACTGCCAAAGTCTAAATAGTCATAAATACGATTTACAAGATTCAGTTACGAGACAAACAAATGTGTTACTTCTTACCGAAACTTGCATGACGCATGATAATCCAATTAAAATACCTAATTTTAATTGTATTGTTCAGTTCAAACGAGATACTGTTTCAAAAGGTGGGTAGCTATTTACCAAAATAAAAATGATATTACTAATATTATGACTCCGAATATTGAAATAAATATTGCACACGTTAGCGATGTTAATGTTAGGCGCTCAGTTGTTGGAGATATTTGTGCGTGCTTATGCAAACTTAGAAATGGCCTACAAATAGTTATGGTAGCAATTTACATTTCTCCGAATTCAAAATTGGACGAGGTAGAGCATTTTATTTATCGCACTTTACTGGAGTACACTGAAGAAGGCTCGAAAATACTTGGTACAAATGGTAATAAATTTCCACTTATCTTGGCTGGCGATTTCAACATTAACTTCGCTGATAAAAAATCAAAGCGGTTGACAACTTTTCTATCAAAAACATTGAATTTGAAAATGAATAATGATCCACAAAAGTCCACAACAAAATATGGGACCACCATTGACGCGGTATTTTCTAGGTATTTAGAGGATATTAAGTCGCAAACTTATGTTTCTTATTTCAGTTATCATAAACCTATAGTTTCAATGATAAATATTCCTGAATAACCAACAGCTACTGTAAGGTAATAAAACCCAAATGTATTGTAAAATAATAAAAATATTTTAAATAATATTAACTTTTTATTTATTTAATAAAAGAAAAATTTGTTTTCTTATCGGTCACCACGCTCAAAAAGTGTAACTTGAATTAATATCAAAGAAAAAGAAATACTGCATAAATAAAATAAACAAATAATTATAATTGCATAAATTGATACAAAATGCTATGCAATAGCTTTACCGCGGCAGTCCCCGAGTGCCACACGTCTTTTTTTTTATTTATTTACAGTGTTCCTAATTTAAAAAGTAAAAAATGTGATCATGTGATATTTATTGCCTTTAAGGCGGAACAAAGTTCGCCGGGTCAGCTAGTATAAAAATAAATATAAACACACAAAAAAAAACAATTAAGACTAAATAAAGACTATCATCAGACATACTTCTATAGCTAATTTGATTCTTAAACAATAATTCTTATGATAAGGTAATTTCGTTACAGTTACGTACTATATATACTTTTCACAAACTGTTATAAATTCTCATCACAATCAAAATTTCAAAGTCTAAGTATATCATTATGTTACATCTGAGTTTAATGTATGGTTTTTAACAATGTCACAAATCTTCATCAAAATCTGCATTGTAAGTCTTGCACAGTCTGTCACGATCTTTGGTCAACTGTGCGGCACCGTTATCTTGGTACCATTCATAATCTGCACTGACCTCTATGACAAATTGTGCTCACATTATATAATCTTATTCACTATCTTGCACAGTCTGTCACGATCTTTGGTCTACTGTGCGGCACCGTTATCTTGATACCATTCATAATCTGCACTGACCTCTATGACAAACTGTGCTCACATTGTATAGTCTTACTCATTATCTTGCACAATCTGTCACGATCTTTGGTCAACTGTGCGGCACCGTTATCTTGATACCATTCATAATCTGCACTGACCTCTATGACAAACTGTGCTCACTTTGTATAGTCTTACTCATTATCTTGCACAATCTGTCACGATCTTTGGTCAACTGTGCGGCACCGTTATCTTGGCACCATTCATAATCTGCACTGACCTCTGTGACAAATTGTGCTCACATCTTACTCACTATCTTGCAATCATACGTGCGACGTCAATTTCTTAATGCCATTCATTATCTGCACTGATTGCTCATATATGTATATATAGACCTTAATAATGACACGCAATTACTACTCATTTCCATCAGGCAACTTGATTAATTCTTGTAATTTAGTATATTATTATTGTGCCCCAAATAATAATTATATCGTTCCTACCTACTACGTAGAGTAATTGATCACTCTTTCTCTACCTCTATTTCTGTAGCTTCACTATGATCACTATCAGAGCTCTCACTGGTGTAACCTTTAAAATTCATCCAGGGATGAATTTTATCTAGCGCGACAACATTTTCATACCTCTTGTTACCCTTTCTTGTTACAGGGGTATCTTCGATAAGAAATCTATCATTAGGTAATAGTTTGAGGATTCGATAGGGACCTTGAAATTTGGGGATGAGTTTGTGCGATTTTCCTATATTATCTTTGCCTATAACTGTCCTCTCTACTCTGACCAAATCACCTACATTATATATAGTCCGACTCTTCCTACGCTTATCGAATTGCTTTTTAGCATAATTCTGTTGTTTTTCTATCCTTTTCCTAGCATTCGACCTCAGTTTTAGTAAGGCATCACCGTCGATTCGTTCAGTTGTTTCGGCGATTACATCACTCAATAAATTCTCTGATGCGTTCATCAATCTGCAACCAAACAACAGGTCAGAGGGACTCTTCCCTGTTGATTTATTAATAGTGGTATTAATACCTAATTGTACGTCACCAATGTATTCGTCCCATAAGTTGTCATTTACGTCATGACATTTAGTACTCAGGGCATCAGTTATCGTTCTGTTAAATCTTTCAACCTGTCCATTAGCTCTTGGAGTAGCTACTGCATTCAAAATATGATTTATTTTTAATTGATCCATAAAACTCTTAAATTTAGCGCTCGTGAAACAAGAGCCACGATCTGTTATAAGACGAGAAGGAACACCAAAATAACTGAAATGTTCCTTGAATGCCTTAATTGCCGTAGCCGTCTTAGTATCTTTAACAGCTCTTATATTGACAAATTTCGTAAAAGCATCTATAATAACAAGCAAATACATGTTCCCTCTCCTAGAGCGAATGAATGGGCCTAGATGATCAGCGTGAAGTGTATGGAATGGTTTCTCCAATTTGGGTATTGGATGAAGCACTCCCTCTTTGGGGCCGCCAGGTGCTTTATGATGCGCACACTCCAAACAGGCTGAGACGTATTTCTTGGTGAATCTACGCATTTTTGGAAACCAAAATATGCTTCTGATACGACTTAACGTTTTTTCGAAGCCAAAATGACCTACCTCATCGTGGTTCATGCGCAGCACTTGCCACCTACAACCCCTCGGAACTATCCATCGTAATCCTTCGTCTAAGATTTTATATACATAACCGCCCTTCAACATGTAATTCTTACGTACGTCAGCTACAAACTTAGTCGTGTCATCTTCTAAGATGTCTCTTATACGTTTTATTTCGTTATCATCACCCTGTACAGTAGCGATCCAATCACGAACGTCTATGTGTAGAACATCAAAAACATGCTCGGTATCGATATCAGTAGGTTCACCCACAGGGGCACGGCTGAGAGCATCGACGTGAGCCATTCGTGAACTCGGTCTGTACTCAATTTCGCAGTCATATTCCTGAAACTGGATCCACCAGCGCGAAATTCGTGGCACAAGGTCTCTCTTAGTTAAGGTAGTACGAAGTGCGTTACAATCGGTGACTATTTTAAATCTTAGCCCTAGTAAATAGACTCTGAATCGTTTTAAAGTTGCGACTACCGCTAGAGTTTCCAACTCAAAGGAGTGAAATTTTTGCTCGTCTACCGTAGTTTTACGGCTGTAGTACGCCACTGGCCTAAGTAAACCGTCAGTACCTCGCTGTAGGAGAATCCCCGCAATACCTAGCTTCGACGCATCCGTATGAATTTCGGTTTCTAAATTAGGATTGTATAAAGCTAATATAGGACGTTGAACTAATCTTGCCTTCAAAACTCTAAACGACTCCGCCTCCTCCGCCGTCCATTTCCATTCGAATTTAGATTTTAAGAGGTCTGTTAGTGGACGGGCAATAAAAGCGAAGTCTTTAACAAACCTCCGGAAAAAGCTAGTCAAGCCGATAAATCGCCTGATATCGTGAACGTTCCGGGGTATTGGAAAATTTTCTATAGATAATGTTTTGAGTTTCCCTGGACGTATCCCCTCACCACTAACATGGAATCCTAAGAACTCTAGCTCAGTACAAAAAAAACTACATTTTTTCAACTTCAGCGTAAGACCTGCGTCTTTTATTAGCTGAAGTACCTCCTCTAGCCGTCTCATTCCCTGATCAAATGTTGGGGAAGGAATCAATACGTCGTCCATATAAACGACCGTATAACAGACTTTCGACAGTATTTTACTCATAGCTCGTTGAAAAATCGAAGGAGCATTTGCTAGACCAAAAGGCATGCGTTTAAACTGATATTGCCCATCAGGAGTAACAAATGCTGTCTTGTCTTGAGATTTTGCCTCCACCGGAATCTGATAGTAGCCTGATGCAAGGTCTAAACTTACAAATAAGCAATTGCCAGCTAGCCTGTCGAGTTGGTCATCAATTAAAGGTAATGGATAGTGTTCCTTTTTTGTTTTATTATTTAATGCACGATAATCAACACATATTCTACTTTCGCCAGTCTTTTTCTTTACCAATAAAACTGGGCTAGCATAAGGCGAGTTTGATTCGCATACTATGCCTGCATCGATCATTTCCTTTACCATAGTTTGAACCTGTTTACGCTCCGGAAAGGAGAGCCTATATGGGCGATAAACTACTGGCTGCGAATCACTCAATTCAATTTCCATCTGAACTACATTAGTTAATCCCAGGTCTTTTAAATTGTCCGAAAAACATGTTTCATACCTTTTGAGCAATTCTTTCAATCGATTAATCTCACTTTCACTAAGCTGTTTGCCATAATTGAAAGCAGACTTAGTCTCAGCATTTTCAAAATCTAATAAATTGATGTCCGAAATATTACTGGTACAGGTGACTCGTGTAATGAGCGTATCCTTACTTAAATAAACTGCACTGTCACTAAAGTTCTGTACAAGTAACCTAACCTCTCCATCTTTTATTTCATATTCGCCAGGCATCAAGTAGTATTCGTTCTGTGACATGCCGCGCAAGGAGCCTCTAACGTGGACTGCACCCGAATATTTGTTAGTAGACATACACGGTACTGGGTACATTTCCTTAGGGGGTATCACAATATCGATTTTTAAACTCAATGGTAATTTGACTGGTTGTTCACGACTAAATATTAACGAGTGGGTAGTTTTTGTTATAGCTATACCTGGTTTTTCTGTGAAGCTATGTCCAATTAAAACTGAATATTTAATAACGCTATCATCAACGATGTATGCGTTGACATTCTCTACAATACCCTGAATTTCAATAATAACGCTTGAAACACCCACTGGTATTACTATACTCCCTCCTATACCTTTCATAGTCGGTAAGTTGTTTTCAGTCCACGTGATTCCCCTCCTAACAGCCTCACTATGACGAATCAGCGTGCATTGGCTACCCAAATCCACGTAGCCTTGAATAACTTCACCGTTGAGTTTCAGATTAATCAGATATTTAGTATCATTAGTATTATTGGTTTCAATGCGCATCACGTCTTTTTCTTTCGGTCTATCTATTTTATTAGCCAAGTCAGAGGGTAATCTGGGACAGTTAATTGACAAATGACCTAATTTAGAACAAACGTTACACTTCAATATCTTTTTTGTGCATTTAGAACTGAAATGCCCATGTTCGTTGCAGTTAAAGCATACAATTGACGCATTATTGTATGGCTTCGAAGTCTTAGCTTCGCTGCTATTACCAATCTGCTTAGAGCTATCTCTAGATGCTAAAGAAGTAGTGTTGTTACGTCTATCGTAATTTACCCTCGACCTATCTGGATCACGAATATGTTGCTTGATAGATTGAAAATATGCCAGAACTTGCTCCGGCTCCTGACATTTTGCTGCTTTAGCGCCTAATCTTAATGACCGATCCTCAATCCCATATAGTAAGCAATCTACCGCACGTTTACCTTGTATTTCGCATCGATTTAGTAGATTAATTTTTTCATAATAATAATGTTCTAGCGAATCATTAAACTTCACACGTTTTGACAACATTTCGGTTAATAATTCAGCGTAGTCTTCACTACTCGGGAATGACTGCTTCAGTTTGTCCTTCCACTCTGACCATAAATACGACATTGATGGCAGAGCCTCGTACCATGTTTTGGCAATCCCTGACAGTTTAGGCAGAGCGTAATGTACTATTTGATCGTCGCCCCAACCATAGAGCCTAGCACATTCTTCAACTTTATTGATCCACATTACAATAGTCTGACTCTTTACCATAGGGTCAAAATCTGGAATCACATTGCCTAGCATAGGAAATTTGTTGCCCTCAGGTCGTCTCTTGGTCAAAGTTTCCACTAAAGTAGCCAAAAACGCTTGCGTGTCATTGTTAAGAACATTGGTGTTACTCACGTGACCGGAAATTGGGGGTGTGTGTTGCTTGATGCTGGATTCTAAGCGCCTGCTGCGACTTCGCTTACTGCTGCCTCGCCTACTGCGGCTCCCGTCCAAGTCCCGACGCTGCTCGTAGCTGCTGCTCCGACTGCGATATCCATCACGACTGCGACTCCAGTTCGGTTGGTGACGGCGCCTCATACTCTGCTCACGGGAACTGCGATCTTCACTACGGAGAGATTTCAACGTAGAATCACGATTGCTCGGACGCTGCCTTCGTTGCTTCCGTTTATGCGTAGTGCTCGTTCGTTTTTCTCTGCTCCGGTCACGGCGACGTTTACGCGTATTGCTCTTGCGATTCATCTTTAGTTCTATCCATTGTTACCAGGTAAAAGGTGAAAACGCGTGGCAACACGTGGACACGTTGTTTGAGAATATTGCTTCAAAATTGTAGGCGTGACTGAATAATGCCACTTCTGAGATAAAAGATCTACTCTTTATTTCCCAAATTAAACGATGATTATGATAATATTAGCCGATTTATTTTAGAACAAGTGATCGTTTCCGTAGTCAAATGGCCAATGCCTCTATTTAACCTCGATTTGAATACATCGAATAATGTCATACAGTGTTGTCATCCTAAACTTTGATTCGATACAATTAAATAATCGACTATAATTTTAATAATAATTACTATTTCAATTTACTTCTTAAATAAATACTTAATATAGTTCATTGTTACATACTAGATATGATATTATCAAAAATACCCACATCTTAGCTAATTAAGCTTACAATATCAATATCCACAAAAAACTTTGGTATACTATGTGTCCAATTATTCTCGTTATGTTACTATAACCACTTTTGACATTTTGAAAGTTGATTAAAATACGGACTAAAATTAGCCTACGTCATTCATATGTCATTATCATCATCATCATGATGATGATCATCAGCCTCTACTAGTCCACTGCCGAACATAGGCCTCTTCCATAGCACGCCAACAAGCTCGATCCTGAGCAGTTCTCCGTCAGCCACTCCCAGCCACCTTTTTGATGTCGTCGCTCCATCTCGCCCAAGGGCGTCCTACGCTGGGCCTGCGGGCGGTGAGCAGTGGGCAGCTCGCCGCCCGGTAAGGACCAGGCCCGAGTCGACGGCGCGTCGTGTTTCACACGCTCCTCAAAGAGATGTCAGCACATCGTGACGGGGTCCACGAAGACCGATGCCTCCTGGGTCAGGGTTACGGGTTGGTTAAACAAGAAACCGTGGCCCTGGTCGTCGCACAGGCAAGTGAAGAAACACGGGTGGGTTTTAGTCAGTAAAAGTCTGACACGCCCTTCCGCTCCGCCCAGAGCGGGAGAAGTAATTTGATGATTTCCCATCCCAAACAAAAAAGGGCGTCCTACGCTACGTTTGCATTCATATGTACTTCTGCTTAAATCTAAAATATGTCACATCTACTGACCCGCACTGGAACTGCTTATTAGATGACAGTCCACTTCTTCCCTCTCGAAGGGAAGAGGACTGTGTCTTAATAGTAGCAATATTATAGCTTGATTATGTTGTATATAACTTCGGCTAATCTCCCATTCTACGCTTAAAATAGAAAATAATTCAGTGTATCAAATTTCCATAGAAAATTAAAGCAACGAAACCAGTTTATTATAATCTATTATCCCAAAAGTAATCAATACACTTCGATTAACAAAGTCCGTCGATAAATCATGAGTTTATTGTTAAATTTAACAAAGAATCACACCTTCTATTAGCTGTAAGAAAGGCAGTTATTTAAAAAAATATGATAATCATTTACATAACGCTCCCGTTACGTCGATGAACGTTGTAGAGAAGTCAAGGTATTGAATTTATGCTGTGTATTCGAAACACGGTGCTTGCTGTATTGTTCACGGTTTAAAAAGGCTCTAAAGGCAAAAACGTTTATACCATGTTACAGTTTTATTATGCTTCCTATTAATATGCTAATAAATTGTTTATTGTATAGAAATTTGAATTTATTAACATTACTGTGCGCTGGTGTAACGATGATTAAATACTCTTCAACCTCCGCTTTGATGACGGATCGTTTATCAAAAATATTGTGGCTTTTGTTGGGGCCTAACCATTTAGTGTCTAATAAGCCTTCAGTTGTATGATGATGAAATTACTTTACTCAAAGTATGGCGCTGTGTGAGCTCAAGCGTACGATTTCTAAGGCACTGCCGTTGTCATTGAACCAAGCTCTTCAACTTCTTTAAACAAAGACATTGATTAATAATTAATTAATCATCTTAACAATCCCCTCTTTATTACTGAAATCAAAACTGAATCCCTACGATAGCCACCATCAATGCCTACATCTGCGTGGGCAATGAAAAAGTTCGTTCAACTCAATAAGTGC
This sequence comes from Sesamia inferens, assembly GCA_037179545.1. Lineage (NCBI taxonomy): Eukaryota > Metazoa > Arthropoda > Insecta > Lepidoptera > Noctuidae > Sesamia > Sesamia inferens. The sequence continues at coordinate 2,864,867 of CM073943.1, forward strand.
CTCGAAAATAAATCCATCCATAATTTAATAAAAACAATACCCTTTCTAAAACAGAAATCCAGCCTATATAAACGTGGTTTAATTAAAAACTGAAGAAGCTATACATCAAACACTAGGCTCCAGTATAATATTTGTGCTGTTAGTGAGGATTTAGTTAGGAGGTACGAAAGAGAGGCTATGCTAGAGCGTTGATGTTGTACTACAGACAGTCTCAGAATGGGGTGAAACTAATCTTGTGCCATTCAAAGCCACCAAAACACAACCATATATATTCACCACCAAAAGAAGCCCGTTCACCCTGGCTCCTACTTTTCGGAATTAATCCTTGGAGTGCACCTACCGCCTTCAGCTATTGGAAGTACAAAGGACAGGTCCGTTCGTATGTGGAGTGCTACAGTTAAATTTGGGCTGATGCTAAATAATAAAAATAAAATAAATGCCACCTGGAAACTTCCGTTTCGGCTAATTGGCGGCCTAGATTTAGTTCCACAAGGTCTCCAAAGCCTGGAGCACAGGGGAAGAGTAGCCAGTCTGTCAGTGTTTTATAGGATGCATTTTGGAGAGTATGCGCGGGAATTGCATGACCTCATTCCCCCATCTCATTCCCAGATGAAAACACCACCGCTGGCAAATTGTTCCAGTCCCTCGATTTACGTGGTAGAAAAGACAAGACGAAACGCTTCGTACGGGTCGTATTGGTGTCATCTACGTAGGGGTCTTCCGAAGATGGAACTGAGATGGGGCACATTCTGCAAAAGGTATTCTATAAAACATCGACATTCCGACCGATACTCGTATTAACCTGAAAGTTTTTATATATGTATGTTTGTCACATTTTTATGCAAAAACTACTAAACAGGTTTGGATGAATTTTGGATACACAAGGTTAATAACTAGCATTAATGCATGATAGTTTTATCCGAATAATTTCAAGGTCGATACCTTCTTAAGTTTCGATAAACTTGTACGGAAAAACTGAGGTGTACAGTTAGAACATAAAAACACAAAGCAAATAAATATAATCCATGAACGGAATAAGGCCAAATGAACACGAGATTGGCGGGGTTACCTAAGGAATTGACGTGATTATGAAGGAAGGAATTATTAAGAGGTCATAGTGAATTAGGGAGACAAGCATTAATTCCTTTCTTAATGCTTGTCGTTTCACCAATAAATAATTTAGAAAATGTTACTTGACAAGAAACGTATATACAAAAACAAGTTTGAAAAATAATTGTTTTAAGAAAATAATTTTGCGATATAGTTTTTTAATGACTAAATTGGCGTTTTATTCTTTTTGTCTTATTTTTTTTACACATTTTTATCATTACGCAATTTCCTAAAATCCAAACGACTTATGCTAATTGGACACCACTACGATCCGGACGAAGCGTTTCAGCTCGTCTTTTATACTGAGTATATCGAAGGAGAAGCACTTCCACCAGACAAAGCCATGCCGTCAAGCGATACGTCGTGTTCCGGTATGATGTCTTGTGAAGCTGTACGGAGGACGGGTCTGAGCAGTTGTGTTGCGATGTGTGCCGGTTATGATGCGCCAAATGCTGTTGTGTCGGGAGTTTGGTCGTGGAGGATTTCCAGATCAATCTCCCTGTGGCGCAGCATCGTTGGTCGTGTTGTTGGGTTTAACATTGCATCACCTCGCTCAACTGCTGTCTTCCTTCCTATTCGCTCAGTTTTTCTAAGTGAATAGGCTCTTAATAAACTAGCGCGCTTTGCCATCAACGATCGCATCATTGCTTACCATTAGGCGGGATTGCGGTCAAGCGCTAGTGACTGAATTTACTACAAAATATTCCTTGTATAGAAACTAAAATTAAGTGTGTTGGTGCAAAATAGGTCAATATTCAGGTGTGTTGGTAATTAATTGAAGGCTTTTACACTACGAATTAAAAAGTAAAAGTAAATTCAAAAGTAAGTTAATATTATATATAAATGCGAAAGTTTGTGAATATGGATGTGTGTTTGTTAGAAACTACTCAATATATTTGGATGATATTTGGCACACATATTCTTCATCCTTCTTCTTCATCTCAGCTTTAATCCCATTCGAAACCGTAGCTTTTCAGTTTTGGAGTTTAGGGTCCGCTTTACCAGTCTTACTGCTGATTTTGGCTAAACTTCGATATTTTCCGTGAAGCGACTGCCGTCTGACCTCCACAACCCGAAGGTGACATCTAAGCATTACAGTTAAAACAATTGTTAGACTTTTGAGGGCTCCAACAACCCGTAACGACTGCCACTAGATGTTCGTAAAGCAACCGGGACCAACGGCTTAACGTGCTTTCCGAGGCATGACCAGACCAGTGCAAATATTCATATTCATGCATACAAATATTTGAACTGTCCAGGGATCGAACCCGCGCCTCCTTGCGCAACGGCCGCGTTCGCTACCGCTACGCCACGGAGGCTGGCACACATATGCTTCATAAACAGGAAAAAACTTCGACATTTTTTATGCCACGTCATTATTTATGACCACGGGGAGCAGCTAGGATCGTATATCAGGTTGCATTCGTGGTTTCGCGAAAAAAATGCATTTGAAAGCTGTCAAGTTTGACAGATTGGTGTTTGTGACTGTATCAGCATCGCTGAAGTCAGTCCCACTTGGTAATCGTTGCTCCTATGCCGCACTTCCCTCCCCGCTATCTCTGTAACCACACCCGAAAAACCCACAAAGAAATTGTTAGATCGCTTCGTTCTTACTTTCCTGATTAAGACGCGGAAAGAGTCTTTCGAATTAAGTTCCATAGATATTAAAAATTATTCAAGTGTATTTAAAAATGAAAGCTGTCTGTCATTGCGATTGTCTTTTAAGGTTTTATTTTTCTTTGGGGATTATCATTTAGTACCGTTCTATGTTTGGATGTGATACCTTTTGGAGTTTCATACCCAAAGAGTAAAATCGAGCACTTATTACTAAGACTATGCGTCTGTCTGTCTGTCCATGTGTCAGTTGGCATTTAAGACCAAACTACAAAGCGTACACGTGCGTAGGGTAGCCAGCCTTTTAGTTTTCTATTGGATGATTTTTGGAGAGACCGATATCACCATTCCTTCATTGGACAACCCATCGTACGTCAAGTACAGGTCTCCCAAAGTGATGGTGCACTTAACCACTAATTATGCACTTAACCACTCTATATACATATCTTCTTCCGAACACTCGGGGAATACGACTGTTGCCGAACAGTGACGAAGATTTCTATGCGCATTATCACTTTGGGAGACCTGTTTGTTACGCTACCCTTACGTTGCTGACACCACTACGATCCGGACTAAGCGTTTCAACTCGTCTTTTATACTGAGTATATAGAAGGAGAAGTACTTCCACCAGACAAATTCATGCCGCCAAGGGATTCGTCGTGTTCCGGCATGATGTCTGTTGAAGCCGTACGGAGGACGGGTCTGAGCAGTTGTGTTGCAATGTGTGCCGGGTACGATGCGCCAAATGTTGTTGTGTCGGGAGTTTGGTCGTGGAGGGTCTCCAGATCAATCTCACTCTAGGTTAAACATTCCATCCTATTCACTCAGCTTTTTTAAAGTGAATAGGCTCTTAATAAACTAGCACGCTTTGCCATCAACGATAGCATCAATGCTTACCATCAGGCAGGATTGCAGTCAAGCACTAGTTTATAATTAGGTATAAAACAGGTCTTTCCATTCGGTTATAATTTAAGTGTCTATAAGGCTAGTCTGAATAGGTTGATAATAAATTAATGCGCATGCCATGACCGATTGCATCACCGCTTAACATCAGACTGGATCCCAGTCAAGCATTAGTTTATATAATTATAAAAAAAGTCTATACGGAACCTAAAAATAATCGAATGTTTTGAATGTTTGTCTGTTCGTTTGTTCCGGCTAATCTCCATAAAAATTGGACCAGTTTTGACGGAATTTTCCACATAACTGATGTTATACGAAGTAATTAAGGCTATGTTTGTTTTACATATTTAATTAGGGTACCGCCCAAAAAAGCCCATGAAATCCAATTTGTTTTTTATTCAGAATAAATAAGACAAAGGTGACCCAAACGATCAATGGCACTGAGTTTTATTATAATGCATGGATTCCCCTTTTTTTCTAATTAAACCAGCCATCTGTGTGGCCTACATATTCCGGGAGCTTTATTTCTCTAAAAATAATTTACGACTATTTTAAAATGTTTAAATTGCTTTTCAGTAGGCTTTTTGACTTGATTATGGTTTAATAAAAAGGAATGAAATGTTTACTTTTCTGTTCTCATGGCAAACAAAAATGTTTAACTCATCAATTAACACACTCGTTGTTAAATCCTGTTTACAGAATCTAAATGTTTAATTATTCATTGTTTCTTATTAAACAAAAAATTCTTTAGCGACTTTGCACTTTTGTTGTTTGTTTTTTTATAATTATAAACTGCAACCAACCCGCCCCGGCTTCGCACGGGTGCATGTATTATACATACAAACCTTTCTCTTGAATCACTCTGTCTTTTAAAAAAAATCCCATCAAAATCCGTTGCGTAGTTTTCCTTTGCGCCAAAAGAAATCATTTGAAAAAGACTATTGTATTTACGTAAACATATATTATTTGTTAAAAAATGATGATAATGGATAGTTATTAGAAGATTTTTATTGGTTGTGGCAGCTCCTGAAGGTAGGAAGACAAACTTTACCTAAAGCACAGCACATACCTTTAGGTTCGTCCGCTTATTTCTTGGTAGAGCAGTTAGAGCAGACCCTCTCCTGGAGACTCCGATTTGGACTGACGCTTCTTGTGCATAATTAACCTGCGGATCAAATCAAATCAAAAGTCATTTATTCAAATTAGGCTGAGAATCAGCACTTTTTGAACGTCAATATTACATAAGACAGTCCCCTAAAACGCCCACCCATCGTCACTTCGTAGTGCTTTCGCTGGGAAGAAGAAGTGGCGGAAGAAACTCCCCAGCAGCACAGCTGTCTGTTCATTTAAAAAAAACACACGACTTTATACAATACTATGTATAGTGATGAACACAAGAAAATACAACAAATTATTGAAGCTACCACGACGAAATACCAGCAAAGCAAAACAATATATATATTTAAATGAAAATGTAAATAACTAAAAACTTATTACTTCAATAAAAGCCCCAGGCATAAAGTGAATTATATGAACTCATATAACGTGTCAGTAAGCTAATTCCGGAGAAAGAACACAAACATTGTCCTGAGTCAATCAGAGCGACCATTCTTATGATTTACGGAATAATATGCCTTTGAACAAAGCTTGGATTTGATTTGTGCTTTAAATGCATTGTATGGCAAGTCTAGCAAAGCAGAGGGTATCTTGTTATAAAAAGTAGCAGTTTGTCCTTGTTTCTGGTGTTAATATTATGAATATCACAGTTTTTGGTGTACACGTCAATATTTTGCCTAACATATAAGATGTTGGATCATATCTGAAAACCAGTCTGTTGCTTTTTGCTAAAATTCGATTGCGAACTCTATTAGTGGACAACTGTTGTCTTTCTGTCTGACCTCTAAGTCGCTGCAAACCCTCGACACTCGACTCTCTTTCACGCAATTGAGAGGTCATGAAGACGTTGGAAACGCTCCAACCTGAACTTTCGTGCCCGTAACTCAGAGATTCTCAGATTTTTTTGTGCAAGGCGTTGCAAACCTTCGACACTCGACTCTCGTGTGCGTACCTGAAAGTTTCTCAGAATTTGTTCAGTAAGGCGTTGTGAAAGTTCAGGTGAATATTCTCCCATACGACGTATTCTTGCTGCGCGTGCTTGAGAACTATGTTTAAAAAGTTGAGACCTGACTCTCTTAGGCTTTTTCAAATGTTTAAGAAAATGTGTAATATTCTAGCCCTGAAAAAAATGTTGTTTAGCCCTGAAAAGAACTGTTGGTTAGCCCTGAAAATCTGTTGGTTACTCCTGAAAAGAACTGTTGGTTAGCCCTGAAAAGAACAGTTGATTAGCTCTGAGATGAACTGTTGTTTAGTCCTGAGAAGAACTTTTGCGTAGGTGTAGTTTTAAGAAGGAAATCATCAAATGGTTTACTCATAGATCTAAACTCCCCTCCCGCATGCTCACCTTGCACATCGCAACGGGCTATGCAGCAGAAATCGTAATATTTTAAATTCGCCATAACTTCAAAACCAAACGTCCAATTTTAATCATTTAAGGACCAAATATTATCTACATAAACTGTACTTAGTGATGAAATTTATTTTGATAAGGATTAATAGCATAAGTAAAATAATAGCGTTTAAATGTAGTCCAAAAAAAAAAATTCAAGATTTTTAAATAAAAAAATGGTTGTTGTGCCTTACTCGACATAGATAGGTATAGTGAGTCGTGGACTTTTTTGAAGATGTTTAAAAGATCTACAATTAATTGGTACATTTTATTGTTCTATCTTTTATAGTTTAGGCAGCGTACGCAAGATAAATAACTTTTCTGGTTGATTTTTCCTCCTTGTGTTCAAAAAACCCAAATATCTTACGGAACCCTATTTTTTCCAAAATATAATTTAGCCTATGTTACTCGTGGATAATGTAGCCTTCGAATGGTGAAAAAATTTAATACAAAGAAACAAAGTTTTCTTCTTTATAATATTAAGTGTAGATTGCTTGAACGCATTCCCGCCTGATGGTAAGCAGTGATGCAATCGTTGACGTTAAAGCGCGCTAGCTTATTAAGAGCCTATTCACTTTAGCCTAGAAGACACTTAAATTGTAGTCAGACGGACACACCGCCGCTAGCAAATTGTTCCAGTCCCTCGATGTACGCGGTATAAAAGATTAAAAATAATAATATCATTTAATATCAATTTCGGCTAGATAAATAAAGTTTATACTTTATTTATCTAGCCGAAATAAAAAATATAAAATAGTCTATTCATTAGGACGATTTTATATCGTCCTAATGAATAGACTATTTTATATTTTGTGAATGTTAGAATATTATAGAACTTATAGACCGAACATTTGTAGACCACAAGTATATAATTTTACTAAAAAAAAGGTTGGCATTTCAAGCAGTAATTAAAACTTTGATTTTGATTCGTTGTTTTAACTCCATAAGCGCTGTACCAAACCCAAAATCGGTTAAAATTATGTTTGTATAATTTTAGGATGAATGAGATACGGTTATCTGGGTCTAACCGGGTAATCCGGTTATGTGGGAGCTGTGGTTTTACATACTTTTATTTTCCGTTTTGGCGCGTGTAAGCAATTATTCATATATGTTACACGCGTTTACGATTATTCCAGTCTTGTGCCCATATATGTCCGATCGAATTTTTGGTACTTCGAGTAACGATTCGAAGGGAATCGTCTCCATGAGGATGACGATGTAGACTGAGTCTGAACACATATGAATATAAACTATAACAACTCTCTATAGATTGAAATGGCGACAGTTTTCTCAGATCACATTTGACATTGGCAGAATTGTCGACATCGGCACCATTGCCATGAACAAAAATAGAATAGAATAGAAGATGAATGAAATATGTTCCCTCTAGAACGTTCTCTCCTGGCGTTTGCACGCACATCTGCCTCACAAATACCTTTTGTTAGTCATCTTTTCATTCGTTCATCCTATCAATATTACAAAAGAGTTACTCATTAATAAAAACAAAAGAAATCTCTCAGAAAATAAATTATATAAACAATAATTACAGACTACTAACATTTGGTTTTTTCTGCAGCGTTGTCTGAAAATATCACGTTTATATTCCTCGAAAGCAAAAACAAACTAGCAACTTTATCGTAGTAGTAATTAAGTCGATTTCAAAGTGCCATTATTTTAATATCCTTAAAAATAATTGTATATTTTTAATAACTTATGCAGACTCTACTCTTTGGCCGGGCGGGAACAACTCCCAAAAAGGTTCGCGTTATAAATTCATATTTATTTATAGTGATGCAACGGATCTCAGATTCTGTTTCCGCGAGCGCGGAAGTTCCGCGAGATTTTCAACATCCGTTTCTGCTTCTGTTTCCGCAACTTTTATAACGGAGATTTAAACGGAAGTTTACAACCAACGGCTGAGAGTTAAGCATGCGCGGCGCGCGTTTTAAATTTTAAATATTAATAAAATGTACAGTTGCCAAGTTGCAATATTGTTTTCTGTAATAGATTTCTAATACATATATCTATTTCTAATCTGGATTTAGTGTATTTGATTCTTAATAAAGAATGTTATTTGTAAATTGTTTTTTTTTTTCATATTATTTACACTTCCGTTTCTGCATCCGTTTCTGTTTTCGTTTCTGCTAAAATTTACTAGAAATAACAGTGTCCGGTGAGGACTTGCGTCAGGCGAAAGGTGAGGGCGCCGTGACGCCTCTCAAGATACTCATCAAAGAGGGGACTTACTCCGCTATTGTGGCATGCCCAGCACTGAGTTGCGACAATCTCACTCTCCATATCGCCATGTGATCCCGCCGAAGCTCTTTCCGCCGTACCACAATTTCTCGCTGCAGCGGAGTTATGCCTCAGCGTTTTGCCCCTGTAGCGGTGCCTACAACACAACATGCGAACAACGCGTCATACTGACGTCACGCGAATCCTGCATCTCGCAATCAGAGTTTTAGCACGCATACAAGTTCACCACATAAACCGACGGGCAAAGTGGCCCGCCAGACAACCAGTCTCGTCGGAGGATCCTCCCTTTTCTATGGAGGATGAGTGAACTTTACTCCCTGTTCCTCATTCCTCCACACCTCTTTTGGCCATATCACATATTTCTCAGCCCGGTGTAAGGGTATGAATTCACATATACATAGACATTAGTACTCCATTAATTGTGAACATCAAGTAGAACCATTTTTGGAAACGAACTGAGAGGCACGGGATCCATGAGACCGATGCCTCCTGGGCGAGGGTTGCGGGTTGGTTAAAAGAGAAACCGTGGCCTTGACGCACAGGTCAGTGAAGGAACACGGGTGGGTTTTAGTCAGTAAAAGTCTGACACGTCCTTCCGCTCGACCAGAGCGGGAGAGGTCATTTGATAATTTTCCATCAAAACAAAAAAAAAGGGTAAGAATTCACATAAACTTAGGCACTTGATTTCCATTGTGAATATTAAGAAGAACCATTTTTGAACTGAGAGGCAATGGTCGTATTTTTAAAAACAATCTATAATCTGATATATCTGTCAATATGTCGAAAATACCCCTAAATTTCCAACATTTTGAAAAGATTTTGATCGTTATAAATTATAAGAATTATGGACCTCATATACCGGTCACAATCACGATGATATGTCCATCATTTAAAATTTTATCTCAAGGTTTTGAGATTTACCAGATTTTCTATCCTAAAATATTTTGACTTTGGTAATATCAGCTCTAATAAAATCGTATTGTTGATAGAAACCAATCGATCTGTATCCTAAATGACCAACATAGAGCACAATCGCACGTTCTTGACAAGTTGTCATTTCCTCAATTATTGACCCTCCGGTGACTTTCTGTAGGAATAGCTCTTGAGACGTTCGAACGCCTTTTGAATATCGGTAGATACCCTCGGTAATTGGGTTGCGGAAGCCAGATGGTGGTTTATCTGTATGATATACTCAGTTGTGCTTACTTCGGTTATAACCCAAACATATTGGAGGAAAATAAGTAAGAAAAATAAGTGTATTTACCACATAAACACGAAAGACAAAATTATTATTACTAATAAAGGAAAACAAAATGTATCTACAGTAAACGTGCGCAGTGCTGTACGCCACCAACCAATTCAAAGTTAAACAATTAACAAACTTAGGTCATTGACAATTAAGTTGTTTTTCAATTAACTAGCACTATTAAAAACCATGTAAAAATGTTTTTGGTTTAGGTGTAAACTGAACTGTATTTTGTAGGAATTAGAGTTATTCTTCAATTAATTCTTCTTTGTTTACATTTTTGTAAATAAATTGTAAACTAAGCACTCACAAGTACTAAAGCTGTGATGAGAATACCAGATTTGACTTGACTCAGCATGATGATTAGTGAAGTTAATAGTCAAGCGTTGGCAATAAGTGTAGGGTGAGATAGACTCAAAATCAAAATCACAGCATTATATCAAAGTAACCAATTACAGGTACGACGAGGAGAAGCCGTACGGAGGACGGGTCTGAGCAGTTGTGTTGCGATGTGTGCCGGGTACGATGCGCCAAATGTTGTTGTGTCGGGAGTTTGGTCCTGGAAGGTCTCCAGATCAATCTCTCTCTTACGCAGCATCGTTGGTCGTGTGGTTGGGTTTAACATTACATCACCTCGTTCAACTGCCGTCTTCCTTCCTATTCACTTAGTTTATAGTCTGTTAATCAACTAGCGCGCTTTGCCATCAACGATTGCATACCATCAGGTCAAGGATTGCGGTCAAGCACTAGTTTAGAATTATAAAAAAAGGTACTTATGAATTGTTAAAATGGGGATCTGTCAGTCAGATGAAGCCAATCGCCTAGTATAAGGCATAGATCTCTATGGAGAGGAACGAGCGAGAAATTCCACGAAAACTTTTTTAAAATCGCAAAATTGTTCCAAAAATTTAATTACAATATTCCTATTGAATGTATCTATGTGAAAACAAAGACTATAAGACAGATGTGACAACTGAGATGAAAAAACTGACGAAAAGTGGTGACATACGGTACTGAAACAGGGTCGCTCATAATTGGCCCCATACGAAGGCTCAAGGTCACGCAAAGGGCGATGGAAAGAGCTATGCTCGCAGTTTCTCTGCGTGATCGAATCAGAAATAGTAGAAGAAGGAGATCCGCAGAAGAACCAAAGTCACCGACATAGCTCTTCGAGTCGCTAAAATTAAGTGGTAGCGGGCAGGGCACATTGCTCGTAGAACCGATAGCCGAAGGGGTAGTAAGGTTCTGGAGTGGCGGCCACGTACCGGAAGACGCAGCGTAGGGAGGCCCTCAATAAGACCGATCATCGTGAAAAGTTTGGGGGAGGCCTTTGTCCAACAGTGGACCTGTACAGGCTGAGGAAGAAGACGAGGAAGATGAAGAATATTTGTCGCTTAAATAGACACGTTACAAACCAGTCACAAAAAGAAAGCACAAGAGTGTAGTGCCTTAAATCTCATCCTGACCCCTAAACTTTACATCTATTCTAGGGGTCAGATTTCGAGATCCCTTGGTCTTGATGCACAGGCAGAAGAAACATGGGTGGGTTTTAGTCAGTAAAAGTATGACATGCCTTACACTCCGCCGAAAGCAGGAGAGGGCATTTAATGATATCATATCCACAAATTGAGTTGGATTTCGGCCAATTCAATTATACTCATAATTATGTAAAGTTGTTAAAATTGTAGCATCAGCACCTTTACTCTAAATGCATAAGTCATGGGGACTGCTTTTCCTTACCACAGGTTAAAATGTAAAACAACGCTTCACTCAACTGATTGTAGACTCGTTATCATCTGACTATTAATCCCAGCGGCATTAGAAGCTTTTTCAGCTTTGGAGTCTGAGGTCCGCTTTACCAGTCTAACTGCTGATTTTGGCTAAGCTTCGATATTTTCCATGAAGCGATTGCCGTCTGACCTCTACAGCCCGAAGGCGATATCAAAGCACTGCAGCTAGACCAATTGTTGGACTTTTGAAGGCTCCAACAACTCGTAACGACTGCCATTAGATGTTCTTATGGCAACCGGGACCAACGGCTTAACGTGCTTTCCGAGGCACGACCAGACTAGTGCAAATAATTATATTCATGTATACAAATGCATTATCTAATTGTAGACTATCGAATATATTCTGCAGGAACTCCTACAACCACACGATTATACCTACATGGTTAATAAAATTATGTGTTACCAAATTTATTATTATTTTTTATTATTATTATTTTTTTATTAATTATGGGTTAATTTATAACAAAATTTATTAACAACTTTATTTATTTATTACTAAAATGTTTCGTTTGTAAGCAGTCAGTCACAAATTTCAAAAAATTTGAAGACCAAGCGCCCTCAATATTAACGAATCTCGTTCTGGAGTAGAAGGCTGAAAATTCCAACTTGGCAACAATCGAAAAACAAAAGACAAACATATTACTAAGAGTATATATAATACAGACAGAGGATTATATTTATGAGTCTCAAGCTGGCCGTCGAAAGGTGTAGGTATCTGTTAATACCCAGGAGTATCATACACACTTTCGGCTCAGTTAACATACGGCAGCACGTAATTACGCTGCCGAAACCGTCTGGGGCCATGTACATTTTACATGTTTATTTTCCCGAAAAAAAACTCTACGTATTACGCTGTTAGAATACTAATTCTTTGTTATTTCAGAAGAGAATTGTGATTTTCTGTAAAGGTTGGTAATAGGTATTATGAATCAGTTGTACAGGGGAAAGATTTGAGGAAAAACTGTGTGTCGTATTCACATCTGGGTGGAGATTTGGTGTATCATAGGAAAATGAAAATTTCTTACTTCTTTGGATTTTACAAATATCAATGTTCCAAACCTTGATGCGCAAACTGTTATGTCATCCCTAGTGTATAAATATTATATCGGTTATCAAAAAAATAGGCTACAATATTTACAACACGATTAATGCAGTGGATGAGCGATTGAAATCTCGCGCTGCATATCGCAGGTTAGATACCCGCATGGAACAGATATTTGTATAGCTTACAGGTAGTTGTTTTGGGTCTGGCTGTTTGTGTATGCGAGTTTGAATCTTTGTCAATGCACCTACGATACAGGAGAAATTCCTAGTGTAGGATAACTTTAAAAAAAATATCTTAGCTGTCAAATGTATGTAAAAGTTCTTTTTTTTCAATTCAGTATCGTATACTGAATCCACGGTAAAATAATTCCAGTAATTATTTTTTTTTTTATAATATTGTTACGAATGCACCTTATGTCGAGGGCATAAGGTTCAATATCGCGTGACATGCAGTGCGTAACTTTTAAGCTCTGTAACTCGAGAAATAGACATTGCCTAGGTGTGATATAAAAACGCATTCCTAGACTTAAGGTGACCTATCGAATGGTACAGGTTTCATCAATTTTGTCAACTAATTGACGACATCGAAATTTCTAGAAGCCCGTTTCCGGGAATTACCGTAGGTACCTAGTGAATGTACTCGAAGTTATGCGCTATTATTATTACGTCTAGACGATTCTGGAATGTTCGATCAGCTGGCCTATATATAGCGCCGTGACGCCGGCGCCGAGTCAGTCTGCATTCGACTACCGAGACGAAAACAGCGACAGCTAAGAAGCGATCTTTGAGAATACCTACTGCGACAACTGTAACGAGAACTGTGAGTACTACGTGAAGTAACATCTGTAGTGTTATTGTGTGTTTACAATACGGACTTCGTGGACGTAAGTGAGGACTTCGGTGCAACGTCAGCAACATTCTACTTGTCATTGCCTACAATCGACTGTACCTTCGTTGCCAATAAACTTCGAAACCCTTAACCGGCGTTTTAGTACCCCTAGCCCGTAACAATTGGTGTCAGAAGCGGAATGCCGGTCACGCCAAGGGAAGACGAAAGAGTTCGCACGCGACGACAAGCAGCGATGGATTTGGCGCGTCAAGAGGAAGAATCGCTTAGTGTCCCTGCACCCATAGACGATGCGGCCGTCGTAACACCGACGAATGTGAGTGCGCCTAGTACCACCACTATTCCCGGAACCAGCGGATGCGATTTATCGGCATTACTGGCTCACTTGACGGCGCAAATAAGGCTGAGCATAGCAGAATCCCAGGCAGAAACCCAGGCACAGATAAAACAATCCCAGGCAGAAACCCAGGCAAAAATAGATAAATCCCAGGCAGAAACCCAGGCACAAATCATTAAAAGTGTAGCAGAATCCCAGGCAAAATCCCAGCAATTAGTATTAGAACTTAATGAAAAGTGGGAAACAACCAAAGAAGAGGTCAACGAGCTTAAAATAAAAACAGCACAACAAGATGCCCGCATGGACCAGCAAGAAGCTCGTATAGAGAAATTAGACAATACGATCATGGAGTTTGGGAAAGAAATAGAAAGAGTACAAAAAGGAGGTATTAGAGGTGTGATACCTGTACCTAGTGCTTTGCCGACATTCCAAGTACCTCACTTTGACGGAACAACGTCATGGGTGGCCTTCCGCCTTCAATTCGAAAAGGTCGCGAAAGGCAACAACTGGGACGACGATCAAGCGGTAACCGCTCTTACGCTTGCTCTGCGTGGTGATGCGGTACAAATCCTCGAAAACATTTCCGGCGATTGTAATACCCTAGCCTGTTTGTTGGAAGCGTTAGAGTCTAGATACGGGGAGAAACACCTCGAACATGTCTACAGGGCTCAACTCCGCGACCGCACACAGAAGAGCAATGAAGGTTTGCAACAATGGGCTACGGAAATAGAGCGCATCGTTCGAAGGGCGTATGCATCAACACCGGGACTAATTAATACTACTACGGTACAAGCGTTTACTGATGGGATTCGAGATGCAGAAGTCAGGGCTGCAGTTCGTCTGGGTCACCACCAGACTCTGAAGGCAGCCTTGACACACGCTTTAGAGGTGGAAGCTGTACGTCAAGATGGCCGACAACATCATCGTATCCGTGAGGTAACCGCACCAATAAAAAGCCGACAAGGACCAACCTGCTATGAGTGCGGCGAAAAGGGGCATATTCGTATAAATTGTCCGAGGAAGTCTAAGGGAAGAAGTACTTCTGGGACACAGGTGGAACCCGAGGATTTAAACTAAGAACAGCCAGGGCTAAGGGGCGAGTACTGGCTGGTCGACGTGAAGCCCCCATTATAACAGTATCACAAGTGGGTGACGGAAACAGTCTTATTATAGAAGGAGAACTGAATGGTAAGTCATGCAGTTTCACATTGGATACTGGTGCATCAAGAACTATTGCACGACCGGAGCTATTTCCTCGGACCATAGCATGGAAAAGAGGGTCTTCACAATGCCGATTACAAACCGCCACCGGCCAACCAGTGCTCGTCCTTGGTGAAACGAATGTGACCTTGAAAATGGGTGATAAGACATTCACGCACCCTGTTTTAGTAGCGAATATTACAGATGATTGCATAATAGGACTGGACTTTTTGAAGAAACAGCAGTGCGTCCTGAATGTGGCAAAAGGGGTACTGAGTTTTCCAGAACAAGAAGTATTTCTTCAAGGTGGAAAACAAGGACCTGTGTACTGTTTAAGGAGAACGGTATTACCACCAAGATCAGAAACCTTAGTTGATATTAGACTATCACCAATAGGATGCCGTAAACGTTGCATTATAATAGAAGATTCTGAAAATCACCCAGATTGGATAACAGCAAGGACACTGATGATGATTTCCGATAAACCAAAAGTACGCATCATCAATGTTAGTAACAAAGAAATAATTCTTGAAAAGAATTGCATGGTGGGTGTGTGCGATCACGTAGCATCTTTGAGAAAAACAGAGGTGCACGAAAAGGAACGTGATAAGAAGTGGCAGGAACACGTATCGACACTACTCGAAAATTGTAAGGGCAATTTAAACAAGTTCGAAACTCACAAAGTTAAACAACTGTTACATAACTTCCATGACATCTTCTCGAAGACCGACGGTGACGTGGGAAGGACCGGGCTAGTCAAACACCATATAGATACGGGTGATACACAGCCGATAAGACAGAGACCACGTCGTATCCCCTTTGCAAGAGAACAGGATGTCACGGAAATGTTAAGAGATATGGAGAAAAATCGGATTATCGAAGCATCTACCAGCCCTTGGTCATCTCCAGTTGTCCTAGTCAAGAAAAAGGATGGCAGTACAAGGTTTTGCGTTGACTACAGGATGTTGAACGATGCCACGAAAAAGGACAGTTATCCTCTGCCACGTATAGATGACACTTTGGACTTGCTAAGTGGCATGAAATGGTTCTCCACAGTTGACCTCAAAAGCGGATACTGGCAGGTGGAAATCTGTCAGCATGATAAAGAAAAGACCGCTTTCTCCACTGGTCCTGGGAACGGTCTCTGGCAATTCAATGTTATGCCTTTTGGACTGTGCAATGCTCCAGCTACATTCGAGCGCCTAATGGAGCGCATTTTGGTGGGGTTGCTTGGTGATGCATGCCTGGTCTATTTGGATGACATCATCATTATGGGACGAAGCTTCGAAGAGCACCTACGGAATTTGGAGAAAGTATTCCAAAAACTGCGTGAAGCAAATTTAAAACTCAGTCCTAGTAAGTGTACTCTATTCCAGAAAGAGGTTGGATACTTAGGACACATTATTTCGGCGCAAGGAATTCGAACAGACCCTGAAAAAATAAAAGCCGTGTCGAAGTGGCCTACCCCTCGTAACAAAACTGATGTACGCTCTTTCTTGGGTCTGTGTGCATATTACCGTCGGTTTGTGAAGAATTTCTCCGAGTTAGCGAAACCATTGCATCGTTTAACAGAGGAAAAGTGTCAATTTCAATGGAACTCTGACTGCGAACAGGCATTTGCGGTACTGAAAACTCACTTGTGTGAGGCTCCTGTATTAGGTTACCCTAGTAGGGAAGGCCGATTTTTGATAGACACAGATGCCAGCAATGTTGGTATTGGAGGAGTTCTCTCTCAAACACAAGGAGATCGGCAGGTCGTTATTGCATATTTCAGCAAATGTCTTTCCAAGCCAGAAAGAAATTACTGTGTTACCCGCCGAGAACTTCTAGCCGTTGTTAAGACCTTACAACACTTCAAGAAATATTTGATTGGGAGACAGTTTACACTTCGCACCGATCATGCTGCCTTACAGTGGTTGCTTCAGTTCAAAGACCCAGAAGGACAAGTAGCAAGGTGGATAGAGCAGCTGCAAGAATTTGACTTTGTCACTGAACATCGAAAAGGCAAGTCACACAATAATGCTGATGCTTTATCTAGACGGCCTTGCGAAGAATCTTGCCGACATTGTGCCAAACAGGAAAAGAAAGAGAACGTAAGGATTATCCAGGTGAACGCTTTGGATGAAGACTGGGATCGATCATTGGAAGAGGCACAAAAGGAAGATAGTGACTTGAAGACAGTAATCGAATGGAAGAAACGTGGGCAGAGGCCCGCTTGGAGTGAAATATCAGCGCTTAGCCCAACAGCAAAAAGTTACTGGGCTCAATGGGACAGCCTGATAATTGATAATGGAGTTCTGAAGAGAAAATGGGAATCACCTAGTGGACAGGAGGTCGCCTTACAGATAGTTGTCCCCTGTGATAAAGTCGCATCAGTGCTAAAGCAGGTGCACGACGGAGTATCCGGAGGACATCTAGGAGTGAAGAAAACCTTGGAGAAGGTGAGAAAAAGATTCTATTGGGTGCATTGCCGCGAAGACGTAGAGGACTGGTGTAGGAAATGTGTAGCCTGCTCCTCAGTAAAGGGACCGCAAACAAGAGCCAGAGGTCGGCTGAAAGTGTACAATGTTGGTGCACCATGGGAAAGAGTTGCTGTCGATATAGCTGGGCCATTCCCTATTACTGAAGAAGGGAATAGGTATATCATCGTCATGCAAGACTATTTCAGCAAATGGCCAGAAGCTTTTGCAGTACCCAACCAAGAAGCTCATACCGTTGCCAAAAAGCTAGTTCACGAGGTGTTCTGTCGATTTGGCGTCCCCTTGGAGTTGCACTCTGACCAGGGTAGAAACTTCGAGTCCTCACTGTTCCGAGAGGTTTGCCAACTACTTGGGATACATAAGACTCGTACAACACCATATCACCCTCAGTCAGATGGAATGGTCGAAAGATTCAACCAGACGCTAGAGAATCATTTGGCGAAAGTAGTGGAAGAACACCAGAGGGATTGGGACCAATACATTCCACTCTTCTTAATGTCATACCGCTCTGCAACACATGATAGCACAAATTGTACACCGGCGAAAGTCAACTTCGGCCGAGAAATTAGATTACCCATAGATGCACTAACCGGAACACCCCCCGATACCCCTATCCTAGCCGTCGACTATGTGGCCGACCTGCGGCGTAAGCTCGATAGAATACATGAGCTAGTGAGAGAGAGCGGTCTGAAAACCAGCGAGAAAATGAAGATCCGATACGACCGCAAAGCTAACGTGCCCGGATTTGAAGAGGGAACTTTGGTATGGTTACATAATCCCATTAGGAGAAAAGGAAAGAGTCCGAAATTTCAAGCCAAATGGGAGGGTCCATACACGATAGTAACCAGGATAAACGATGTCACCTACCGGATAAGGAAAGGACCTAGAGGGAAGCTGAAGATCGTACACGTAGACCGTCTAGCTCGCTATTATGGATCAAATCATGCTCGGGACGAGCACGACTAAGAAGGGGGCAATGTTACGAATGCACCTTATGTCGAGGGCATAAGGTTCAATATCGCGTGACATGCAGTGCGTAACTTTTAAGCTCTGTAACTCGAGAAATAGACATTGCCTAGGTGTGATATAAAAACGCATTCCTAGACTTAAGGTGGCCTATCGAATGGTACAGGTTTCATCAATTTTGTCAACTAATTGACGACATCGAAATTTCTAGAAGCCCGTTTCCGGGAATTACCGTAGGTACCTAGTGAATGTACTCGAAGTTATGCGCTATTATTATTACGTCTAGACGATTCTGGAATGTTCGATCAGCTGGCCTATATATAGCGCCGTGACGCCGGCGCCGAGTCAGTCTGCATTCGACTACCGAGACGAAAACAGCGACAGCTAAGAAGCGATCTTTGAGAATACCTACTGCGACAACTGTAACGAGAACTGTGAGTACTACGTGAAGTAACATCTGTAGTGTTATTGTGTGTTTACAATACGGACTTCGTGGACGTAAGTGAGGACTTCGGTGCAACGTCAGCAACATTCTACTTGTCATTGCCTACAATCGACTGTACCTTCGTTGCCAATAAACTTCGAAACCCTTAACCGGCGTTTTAGTACCCCTAGCCCGTAACAATATAGTCGCAATCATAGCGAAAATCAACGTAAAAAAAAAACACTTCAAAACTGTACTGAAATTAATTTATTTTGAAAGATTGACATTGAGAGCAGAATGTAATCAAGTAATCATACTTAAAATTACCAGAATTAAAAACAAAACCTTACCTTCAAAAAATCCACAGCAAATTAAATTAATCAAACGATCAACTACCAAAATATAAACGGCAGCAATAATACATATGAAATATAACAAATTGATAGCATCGTGTATTGGAAACCGATTACCGATAGATCGTAACTCGATTAGTTGCTAATGGGTTAAATTATATCCGAACTTAGCCGTGTGTGACTTTACAAGTTCGAGCCGGTATTAGGAATTAGCGTTGGTTAAGGTAACTTTGTGACTTGGAGGAAATTTGCGGGTAATGTACACAAACTCACGTGCCTATGGGGAAAAATAGAAAACTGTGTGTCAAGGCAGTGTTCTTAATTATGGATAATTATAGGCAATTTAGATGGTTTCACGGCATGAATTTATATTTTACTTCGTAAAAACACGATCGTACACTACTGTTTATTTTGAATATAATTTTAGACTCTGTGGCATTATAATAAGGTTATTTTTCCAAAGTGCGTCCGATCGAGCGGCTTGAGATAGCACTAGAGTAGTAATGCGTCCTTTTTTTCTGGGTTACCAGAATATAAAAAATATCTTTTAAAATTTTTGGTACATTTTCAGTTAATTGATTATTACTAAGAAAAAAGAATTGCGCTTAAGAGTATAAAAGAAAGAAATAATTGATATAGTAGGCTTGTGTTATCCCTACAGGTCACGTTTAGGAAAACCTGGCATCGTGGGTAAAAGTGCTGGCTTGACGTTGTAAGAGATTAGATGCATGCCAAAAATGTCATACCATAGGATGCCAGAGATCGTGCGAAATGGAGGCGTATATGTAGGAAAGCGGACCCTGGGCTCCAACGTGAAAGCCGCGAATGTAACCGGGATTATGCGCTGAGATGATGATGATGTTATCTCTAGAGGGCCACATTGTACATTTTCTGGCATAAAACAATGAGACAATCTGTTAGAAAGAGACGCATATCTACTTTTTGTTCTCTTACTCAGCTCGTGTTTTAATTCAACTGCGCAGCCCTGTTAAAGATATAGGTTTGTAGTTCACACATAAAAGGGTATAAATGGGGCACTTTTTCTAAGACTCCACTGTCCTACCAGTCTGTCCTCAGGCTGTTCATGAACCGTGAATATAAATAAAAATTCTCTCGCCATAACATAAGCAGCCAACCCACCAGACAAAGTGTTGCCGCCAAGCGATTGGTCGTGTTCCTCCCATGATGTCTGATGAAGCCGTTTGGAGGACGGGTCTGAGCAGTTGTGTTGCAATGTGTGCTGGTTATGATGCACCAAATATTTTTGTGTCAGGAATGTGGTCATGGACTGTCTCCAGATCAATCTCCCTCTGGCGCAACATCGATGGTCGTGTTGTTTGGCTTAAGATTTCTCAACTGCCGTCTTACTTCTTATTCACTCTGCTTTTTTCGAGTGTATATATAGGCTCAAGACAAACAAAAAAAAAATACATTTAATCGGTTTAGGGAAGTCTATTGACGATAAATGCATTTTTTCGTGTTTTACATAATTTTGTTTATATTTGACATAATCTATACTAATATATAAAGCTGAAGAGTTTGTTTGTTTATTTGAATGCGCTAATCTCAGGAACTATTGGTCCGATTTGAAAAATTCTTTTTGCGTTCGATAGCCCATTAATCCAAGAAGGCTTTAGGCTATATAACATCATGCAGCGACTAATAGGAGCGAAGCATAACTAACTCCACGCGAACGAAGTCGCTGGCGGCCGCTAGTATGAGATAGTTACCAGTATTTTTCAAATTGTACGTTGTTTTTTTTTTTCTAGAGATCATTCAAACGGCTCCCGGCGCCTGGGAAGCGAGATCGAGTAGTGTGGATTTTTTTTACGTCACTCTCTCATACCGCTCCACGCACATAAATCAAACTCGGACTGGATACGCGTGGTAGATTACGGCCCATTCACTCGTACATACAGGACACTAGTATCTGGGCACGTGTAGCATCAAAACGACTACCTCCCCTAACGACCACTACGCCGATAAGATCTACATAACTACACATGACTCATTAAATCTACCCCTACCACTTAGATACATTTTATCGTGTTAGTGAATAAATACGACAAAAGACATACTTATACATTAAAAGGCATAGCACATCATCCATCATTCTTAATTCATTTAGAACGCATCATATTGGACACTAAACAGGTATATTCAAAAGTACAACTTCTATGAATGCACACGGGGAATTTGAAAAAAGTTAATTTCGTTCAAACATGTTTCTTGTTGGACCTTCCTAACTGGATAGTTTTTCCCAGGTATACGTAACTGTCAACAACTTCGAGAACAGAGTCTCCAATCTTCCGTACGGCTTCACCAGACATCGTGGTAACTTACCATGATGTCTGGTGAAGCCGTACGGAGGACAGGTCTGAGCAGTTGTGTTGCGATGTGTGCCGGGTATGATGCGCCAAATGTTGTTGTATTGGGAGTTTGGTCGTGGAGGGTCTTCAGATCAATCTCCCTTTGGCGCAGCATCGTTGGTCGTGATGTTGAGTTTAAAATTGCATCACCTCGCTTAACTGCCGCCTTCCTTCCTATTCGCTCAGTTTTTCTGAGTGAATAGGCTCTTAATAAACTAGCACGCTTTACCATCAACGATCTCATCACTGCTTACCATCAGGCGGGATTGCGGTCAAGCGCTAGTTTATAATTATTAAAAAAAAAAGTTACCGACTGTCTGTTACTGACTCCTGTCGGTAAAACAGGGGCATTAGACATGACTTTCGTGTATTACTTGTCCAAGTTCATTTTAATTTAAGACTGACTGGCTCGGAGGCTCTACTGAGGTCTTCGAGCTTTGTACTCAGGTCCTCTGGATGCGGCAGGTGTAGGACCGGTCATCGTGGAAATCCTTGGGGAAGCCTATGTCCAGCAGTAGAAGCCTTTCGCCTGAAATGATGATGATGTTTCTTGTTTTTTGTTTTGGGTCATCTTTTAGTGATATTTTATTGACATTGTTTATTGTTTGTTTCAGGTAATTAATAGAACTAACGTGGCGTGTGGCAGTTTATGGGTATGGTTAGAATCTCCTTAGTACTCATACTGACAAGCGACGAACTAACGTGGATGACTGAGGTCAGGACGGGCCTGAGCAGTTGTGTTGTGATGCGTGCCGGGTAGGATGCGCCAAACGTTGTTGTGTCGGAAGTTTGGTCGTGGAGGGTTTTCAGATCAATCTCCCTCTGGCGCAGAATCGTTGGTCGAGTTTTTGAGTTTAACATTGCATCACCTCGCTCAACTGCCGTCTTCCTTCCTATTCAGTAGATTTTTAAAGTGAATAGGCTGATTAAACCAGCGCGCTTTACCATCAACGATTGCATCGCTGCTTACCATCACGCGACATTGCAGTCAAGCACTAGATTATAATTATTAAAAAAAATAGCACACTAAAGGCCCAGGAGCCTACTCTATTAGAGTCTTGCTGTCGGGGACGCGTATCGCTCGTACACACTTAGGTCATTTAGCTTAAATTATCTTTTTTATGCTGTGCAAGTTTATTGCGTCTAGCGTACCATGAAATTGACGGCATTTGGTTTACTTCGCGTATGAACGAATCACTCAAACACCCATTACATAATTATCTGTCCGCCACCGCCTCTGCCTGAACAGAGCAATACATTTAAGCCGAAAGTAATATTTTGAACTTACCTTCTGTAATTTCTTCTCTATGACACAAATGGCTATTCCAGAGAAATGCTCATATTTTTTGTTTTACACGCAATATGGAAATACATCACGCGCTCAATTATTATAGACATGTCTGTTGTGTTTATAAATTATTGAGTTTTTTTATATACATAAGGTAGATGTATATTTTAAATGCTTGCTCGCGTTTCAGAATGGTAAATGAATCTTGATTTAAATATGTATAGGAATTCTTCTTGTAAATAATTTATATTCAGCTGCTCTCAGTTAGACTGGAATTCGATCCCAACATATGTATTTTGGAAAAGGTTCACTGAAGGACAATTTGAATATATCTAGGTCTACTGATATTATTATACAGATACAATAAAATATCATACAATTTATAATCTAGTGCATGACCACGATCCTGCCTGATGGAAAGCAGTGATGCAATCGTTAAATTGTAATTCAGACGGGAAGACCGTCACAAGCAAATTGTTCTAGTCCTTTGACGTACGCAGACTGATGCAGATTATTTAAGCAAATCCTATTGCATTTGATACCCCAATTCCCGAGAAAGATTATAAACTATCTAAGGTCACGCTACGATCCTTAGAAACCGGGCAACATGGTAAAAAATCAGGAAGAACAATATAGCGAAAACGATGTAATAGCACGGGCGAGCGATTGGCCAATATTTAATGCGGACAAAATCTCAGGCAGAATCTAGTACAGTCATAAAGTCATGCTTTCTTCCCTTGGGAGTACGCAAGGACTACAGAACATCACCTGCTACATTATTTATTCCTTTTGCCTCGATAACTTTATTTATTTATTTCTTCTTCTTCTTCGTTTCGCTCTTGACAGAACGGTCGTGGTCACTATGACTGAATTCGAGACGTTGATGTCGCACGCCACACGATCTCTCTCCATTTCTCCCTGTTGGACGACAGTCTGGGTGATTCATTAACAGGTCCCCCACTGCCAATCTGATTTAGTCGGTCAATCTCATCGGTGACCTTCCACGAGGCCTGTTCCCCTCTACTCTGCCCATTATTTTTTATATTTATTTATTTTATTATTTATGTACACACAATAACTACTAAGGAAGTTAGTGGCCGTTTGTGAGAGGTAAGCGGAGGCCCAAGGCTTGAGGTATAATGCCACTAAAAGTGTTATTATGGTATTTAAAGTTCGTAATAAGACACCCACCAATATACCTCCGGTGATGTTACAAGGAACACCATAAAAAGTGGTCTCTCAATTTGAATACCTCGGTCATGTGGTGACGGATTCTCTCACAGATGACCAGGATATAGATAGGGAACGCAGGGTGTTGGCAGTCCGATGCAACATGCTTGCTCGCAGGTTTGCGCGGTGTACTGAGCAGGTAAAACTGACCCTCTTTAGAGCTTACTGCCAGTCGTTTTACGCATGCAGCTTGTGGGTTAGGTATACGCAGAAGGCTTACAACGCTCTGCGCGTCCAGTACAATAATGCGCTGAGGATGTTGTTGGGACTGCCTCGGTTTTGCAGTGCATCAGGCATGTTCGCGGAAGCGCGAATTGATGACTTTTATGCCATCATACGCAAACGCTGTGCTTCGATGTTGCGGCGATTTCGGGGCGGCCCGAACAGTGTCCTAGCTACACTGGCGGACAAGGTCGACGGACCTTTTATTAGGCTCTGGGCGGACAGACATGTGCGTGCATATATTCATGTCGCCAACTGATCCCTGTTTCTCTTTTACTAACATAGGATATTTTTTTTTTTACTAACAATATATGGGCCTTGCCTGAAATAAAAAGTTTGAATTTGAATAAAATATATTAAGTATATGACAAAATTAAGGTCTGAGAGAGAGAGAGGAGTAATCTATCACGCGGGACCAGTGCGGGTTGGACATGCCGGTTTCCTCATGATGTTTTCTTTTACCATTTTGGGAGCAGTGGTAGTGAAAGAGTTTATGTTTATGACCAAAATCCGACCAGCACCTGGGCTATATTTTAATAGGGTATTTGACTAAAAAAAACTAATTAGTCCGTCAGTCATATTTCAACAAAAAATGAAAAGGACACAGTGCGTTGAAAACTCGTGTGACGTCACTGCACGCTACACTTTTTAGCGACCAGTGACATCACCAGCCACCACTCCTGATCTTTGATGCCTTTTATATTTGTCAATTTTTATTGTTTTGATAAAACAAAAAATACGTGTGTAGTATTTTTTGGAAATCTGACTAACGGACTAATTAGTTTTTTTTTAGTCAAATACCCTATTATTTATTTAACTTTTTTAACTTAATTTAAAATTATAATTTAATTTTCTATTTAAACTTTTAGCACAAAAAGCACAAAGGTAGACTTAATGCCTCAGGCATTCTCTTCCAGTCAACCAAGTGTGGTGAGGAGATCAGATGGCAGGAATTTTGGTACTACTGTAAATTACAGTATGTTGTTACTACATACCTACTCCATGTATTACATATTTATATGCCATAATAACATGGCGAAGTGTGCCTTTGTTCTATAACATTCTGTAGGTATAATCTTTGTTACCTACCATATATAGGTACAATAATGTAAAGAAAACCCCATCCGACCCATAAGGATAATAAAGGTTAGGTAAACACAGAACCAAAAATAATATAAAATTTTAGGTAATCATCATAGTAACAATACTAATGAATTTTGAGATAACCTTTTTTCCCGCGAATTAATTCCAACTTCCCCGAAATTTGGTAATTTTAAAAAAAGTGAAAAGACCATTTTGACGGTATTATTATAAGCGATGCGACCACGTACCGCGTGCCCTGCCCCCTGTCGCCCGCGCATGGATTGCCTATCGCACATGTATTAAGTTACCTCTTTTTGCGAAATAATATTTATTTTATTAGGGGGATTCTTTTTTTAAAGTTAAACTCGGCTTTGTGGGCATTAGTAGAATAAGTTATCGATACCTAACAATACCTTCACTGATGGGACAGGGTTTTCTTACATATTGTGTAAGATTTCGATACTACTTACTTTTTACCATCATCCGCCTATCTATCTCAGGGTTAGCTTCTAATCTTACCAGTTTCAACTGAATATCAGTATTATACATTGGATGAGGGCCTATCTGCCCTCCATAACTCATGAAATGTGGATTAGATAATACCTCTTGATAAGACTGGCTCTGTCTGGCGTAAGTCGTGGTGGCCTAGTGGTTAAAACACCAGCCTCTCAAGTATGGGTGTGCGGGTTCGATTCCAGGTCAGACAAGTACCAATGTAACTTTTCTAAGTTACATAAATGTACTTTCTATGTATATCTTGGACACCAATGACTGATTAAAAGGTGAAGGAAACATCTTGAGGAAGCCTGGACTAAAGTCTGAAATCTCCAACCCGCATTGAGCAAGCGTGGTGATTACGCAATTCTTCTCTGTATGAGGAGAGACCTGTGCCCAGCAGTGGGACGATAAAAAGGTTGATGATGATGATGATGACTGGCTCTCAGATCAAACTACGTAATATGGAAACAGAAATCACTCTCGGCCAGACATCACAAAAACGTTTTATTGGATACCCCCCGCCCTAAATCAAAAACCGTATCGTAGTGCTATAGTTCCACAAAACCGCTGAACTAAACACATCAGCAACGCACATCAGTTTTCGGCACATTGTTCCACATCACTGGACCAGGTAGCAGTCACATGTGCCGATGCACATCACTAAGCCCACATAATTAACCGTTAGTTATTAATCCGCGGTATTTTGTATTTGGAACTTTTGGAGCAATGTACGTACAGTAGCGTTGCACCTGAGGCGATGGAGCGTCAATATATAATACAATTATATTTAAAATCATATCCGAAAACAGTGTTGTGAAGTGCCTTAAAGCTAAGTAATAAGAGCCATTTTTATTATTTAAGTATGCATACGTTACATCCGTTTCCTCACATAGGTTTCAATTGAAAACTAGCATCAGGCACTAGTTGTCGGGCATTTTTAGTGAACGGGGCCGTTCTGGTGCAGCCGCGAGACACTATTTTTTGGATCGGGATTAATATTGTTATTTGATTTTCAATTTTGAATTTCAATTTGGTGCCACCTGATGTATATTTATTGTATTGTGTGTCTTTAAGTCTGTGCTGAATAAATACATTTTCTTTCTTTCTTTTTTCTTTCTTATATACAAGTCCATTGATTAGGTTAAGCTGCGCTTGTCGCGATTGCTCCTTTGATGGATGACCATCTACATACGCCGAGACACATCAGTGCTTCGGAAGATCAGATTGAGCCGTTGGTGCTGGCTGTGATTCGTGGGTCTTTGACAGTCTTAACGGGTCATCAGAAACACAAATTTCTGATAATCATGTACCATCTACCTAGAGGTATTGTTCATACAATACCTCTTAGTATACAGCAGGCCAAGCTACCCATAGTTGTCAAATATTTTTCTCTTTCTTTTTTTTAAATTACATATAAACTGGTGCTTGACCGCAATCCAGCCTGATGTTAAGCAGTGACGCAATAGTTGACGTTAAAGCGCGCTAGTATATAAAGAGCCTATTCACTCTAGCCTTGAAGACACTTAAATTGTAGTCCGACGGAAACACCGCCGCTGGCAAATTGTTCCATTCCCTCGATGTACGCGGTATAAAGGTGAAGGCGAAGCGCTTCGTCCGGATCGTAGAGGTGTTAACAACGTAAGGGTGGCAACTCGTCACACGACGGGTTGTCCGATGGTGGAACGGAGATGGGGGAATCCAATCAACCTTGAATTTTAATACTTTAGAGATAAAGTTGAAATCTGACAGATCGTAGTAGCTTGATGTGCTGTGGTCTGTACTTTCGTGTAAATAGGTTTCATCACAAGCTAGTTACCGAACTAGGAATAATTTACTGATAAAACAAAGTTTTTTTCAGTAAATAGCAAAGCAGTGCTAGCCTAGTGGTAGAGGCCGAGACTTAAAGGTCATCGGTGGTAGGCCATAACATCGGCCGCCGGTTGTTGTGTCGGTAGTTTGATTGTGGAGGGTCTCCACATCAAACTACCTCTGGCGCAGCATCATTGGTCGTGTTGTTGGGTTTAACATTGCACCACCTTTTTTTTTTCCGGGGTGGAAATCCTCATTGGATGCCCGCCGCCCTGGGGTGGGCGACGGGGTATGTCGGACTTTTACTGACTAAAACCACCCCGGTGTGTCTTCTATCACGAACGCGCGTGGGGCCGCGGGAGTCTAAATTCTTCCACGGCCCCACACCCTCGTGCTGGCCCGGTCTGTCCGGGCCTCGTCTCCTGCACGGGGTAGTGGGGTGTTAAACTACCCCGTGCATCGCCTCAAAGGCGCGCGCCGACACTCGCGCGCGCCTCCGCCTCGGGGTCCATCAGCCGTCTTCATTCCTATTCACTAAGCTTTTAAGTGAATGGGTTTAATAAACTACCGCGCTTTACCATCAACGATCGCATCACTGCTTACCATTAGGCGGGATTGCAGTCAAGCGCTAGTTTATAATTATTAAAAAAAAAGGTTTGAATCCCATCAGGCGCTTTACTTTGTATAAATTATTTCATCACCATCTCTCAAAAAGTTGAAGCAAAACATCGTGAGGAAACCATCATATCCTAGAAGCAAAACTTCGAAGACATGTGACATCTACCAACCCGCATTGGGCCGGCATGGTAGATTACGGCCCACTCCCTCTCGTCGAGAGGAGGCTTGCGTCCCATGAGTATGAACATTATAAGCTGATTATGTATGTAAATGATTTTTATTGTATAAATACCAATAGAAATCATTTATTATTAACCAAACCATAACATCAGACACTAACTTTGTTCTTATAGAAGAAATCTTTTTATATATAATAATTATAAACTAGCGCTTGACCGCAATCCCACCTGATGGTAAGCAGTGATGCGATCGTTGATAGTAAAGCGCGCTAGTTTATTAAGAATGAATAGGTCACTCAGAAAAACTGAGCGAATAGAAAGGAAGACGGCAGTTGAGCGAGGTGATGCAATGTTAAACCCAACAACATGATCAACGATGCTGCGCCAAGGGGAGATTGATCTGAAGACCCTCCACGACCAAACTCCCAACACAACAACATTAGGTGCATCGTACCCGGCACACATCGCAACACAACTGCTCAGACCCGTCCTCCGTACGGCTTCACCAGACATCAGGCCGGAACATGACAAAGATTTATTAATGATTTCTATGATTGTAATTCTACTAGCTTTCCCCCCGCGGCTTGGCCCGCGTGGAATTCGGTTATATCTCGCTTTTTAGATTTCTCTCGGGAATATAATTTTTTTCCGTGATAAAAAGTACCCTATTATTTAATCCAGACTTCTAACTTTACTTTTGCAACAAACAAACAAACTCACTTTCCGTTTTATAAGTAATATTAGTAAGGATAAATACTTTTCGTACAAAGCTTTTCATCAAGATACAACCTGACACTGACTTCAAAATTGCAGAAAAAGTAACAATAATGCACGTTCACCTAAAATTACTCTTCTAGTTTCTTATTTTATATTTCTATAATATCAACAAATGAAACCCATAAGATGTCCCTATCATAATATATCTTTAAGTAAAGAGATCGAAACTATTGAAGATCGTAATAACTTTTTATGATATTAATAATAAAACTTGAGTTTACCGAACAACACTCTTTTACCTATCAACACCTTATAAGTTTTACCTTCACAAGATATTACCTTTTTATTAATCATAAAACGAAACGGCGTTAAGAGAGCCTTTCAATTTGATCGTTTTGATGTAGAAAATATTGTAATAATCTGAAGTAAATCGTAAACGAGGCACGATAATTTATTTTTGTCCCGATTCTGGAGTCCTTTTTTTTCTGATACTATTGTGTCGAGGCTTAGCCAAAATCAGCAGTTAGACTGGCAAAGCGGACCCCAGACTCCGAAGTTAAAAAAAGATTAGGATACGACTGGGATTAACGCTGAGATGATGATGATGACTATTGTGTCTACCGTTGTCTGAGGTCCAAAAGTCTGACAACCACTACCACTCCACCACCCAGTAACTAGGTTGTAGACGTTAGATAGGGGGGAGGGAATTCAAATACTTCACTCCCCCTGAACCAAGGAAGTTCACAGTGGCGGGCTGTGCACCAGTCGAAGGTTGCGAATGTATCGTTTGTTCCCGCGACCCCCAGTATAAGTGTGAGATGCAACACCCGGGTGGATTTGTATTAAGTCAGTAAATGTCTGACAGACCAATCCCAGGGTGGCGATAATCCATGAGGATTTTCTACCCTGAAATAAAATGCAGTCGCTATAATTCTTCGTTGCTATAGTCGATTCTCGGTGGTAGGCCATAAGATCGGCTGCCGGCAGAAGTTACCATCCACCAGACTCCAGATCAATTTTCCTCTGGCACAGCATCGTCGTTAGTCGTGTTGTTTGGTTTGACAATGCATCACCTCGCTCAACTGCCGCCTTCCTATTCACTTTGTTTTTTTTTATCATTATTGAATAGGTTCCTAATAAACTAGCGCGCTTTACCATTAACGATTGCATCATCCATCAGGCAGGATTGCGGTCAAACGCTAGTTTATAATTATTAAAAAAAAACTGCTATTCAGCTGTATGCTGTCAGACTGAAAACTGACCCCGACATAGTTTGAAAGGCTTAGGCTCCTCACTATCCATAACGACTGTCAGAGATCGATGAATGGTATCTGTAATCAACGGCTTAACGTGCTTTTGGAGGCATGGAGGGGTTTCGATGTGTAATGGAGAATCAACCATCCTCAAAAAGGCCGCGGCAATCGTGTCTTTACTGCCGATCGACCAGCTATTCGCAATTTGTTTGCTAAAAGTTTAAACATATCATAGCTCCTTACTGTACCTAGCGCGAGTCCAACTTGATGTTTGGTGGCGTTTTTAACCGCCTTCAAAAAGGAGGAGGTTACTCAATTCGACCGTATATATGCTTTTTTATGTTTGTTCGCGGATAACTTCGTCGTTTATGAATCGATTTTGATAATTCTTTTTCTGTTGGAAAGAAGACATTCCCAAGGTGGTCGCATGATAAGGACATCTGGGTTTGATGGTGGAAGACCAGAGAAATCAAGGGGAACTTTCAAAAATCGTAACGGCAACCAGTGCGTTTGTAAGTTTTTTCATTAAGTATTTTAGCGTCAGCATCCAGTCTAACCGGATGCAGCTGAACAGTACTTTTCACAACTAAAAAGTGTAAAAAAAAATTTTTACAAAAGAAAAACAATCGACTTCCAAAAAACACTACAAAGTGAAAAATAACTAATTTCGGAAGTCGGTGTCAAAAACTAATATACAAAAACCAAAGACAAATTTTTATTTCTTGCGAGGTTAATAAAATTGTTCTGATCCATGTCTAACCATTAACAGACAATTCCTGAAGATGATCCATGTGAATAGTATACTGTGAACTACCTACATTATTTCTCCTTCCCCTTAGTATTCCATCCATAGGTTGTCTGTAAACGATCGCTGTTAGCGATAAGACCGCCCATTGTGTCACCCTTTGTAAAATCTTTATATTTATGTTCTGTAATCTATATAGTAATTATACATGAGTATAATGAGTATTCTATTCTATTCTATGATAGTAGTACTGCTCAAACATTTTGCAACTTCTGACTTAATAATTATATCAAAATACAGAAGATTGTTTTCACTAAAGTGTCTTATCCTTTCGCACACGCCCTGTTAAACCATTAATAGATTAAAAACTTTGGTATTTTCTTGGCATCCGAAGGGTTTACCCTATGCTTGGCAAAACACGAAATAGTAGAAGGTAATGTATCAGAAAGTGGATATTTGGAACACAATCCAGTCCGGGTCATTGCGTTTGTTGATTTATCCACAGAACACAGACGGACAGCCGGATTTTATGTGCTACTAGTTTCTAGTTTGTGGATGTGCTTGTTAATTTTTTAATATTTGTCATTGTAATGCATACAAATCCTTACTAATATTATAAACCGGAAATGAAATGAAATCATTTATTAAGTAAGTAGGATCACTGATCACTTATACACGTCATTATTTTTTTAGACTAGATGAAGCCGCCATTTCCTAACTGACTACCTCTGAGAAGAAATAGCCGAAAAAACCTCAGGGATCATCGTCTTTTTTCAAGTCCAGACATTAAAAATGAAAATGTTATTTTATTTTAATAATTTAATTCATAATAATTATTGTAATAGTTTACGTTATAATTACACTATTGCTTAATAACAATGTTTAACAGAGCGAGCAGCTCAATCCCAAGCCTTTCTGTCTTCTAAATAATCTGTGATTTTATAATACCCCTTTTTACAAAGTTTGGCCTTTATATAGTTTTTAAATCGTTTAAATGGGTAAGCTTCGAATGTCCATGGGAAGCTTGTTGTAAATGTGTATACATTGACCCATGAACGAGTTGTCTACTCTGTAGAAGCGAGTGTGATGTACAGCAAGATTGTGTTTGTTCCTGGTATTTATATTATGAATATCGCTTATTTTCTTAAAATCCGATATATTTTTTGTACATACATCAGATTTTCAAATATATATTGCGAAGCTACAGTCAGAATGTTCACCTCTTTGAATTTTTCTCGAAGAGAATCTCTAGGACCAAGGTTGTAAATGGCTCGAACAACAACATTTTATAAGTTTGGTCGAAACTATTCCTTCTTCTTGTTCTTCTGCAGCCTACAGAGGTCCACTGCCTGACAAAGGCCTCCTCCAAGGCTTTTCATTTGCATTGGGGGGTTTGCCAAAATCCGCTGCCCGCTTCCCTGGTGAAAGTTCCCTTGTACTTGTAGATATGGGTTGGTACTATTCTAACCCGGTACCACACGGGCATGACCTTTACCAAGCATAAATCCAGACTTCAAAATAACACCCGACTTAAAAATCAAACCTACACTTTCCCACTCAACGGCTGCCCTGCCAATAACTAAATCGGCATACTATTACTATCAATTTGAAATATATTGATAATCCACTGACGCAGCGCTAGGCGGAGAGGAGCTTAGCGGTGCACGAAGTGACCAATCACTATGCTCGGTATCTCCGCTCCGCTTCAATGGAAACAGCACGAGCGGGGTGGAGCAGAGCTGACCAGATATTCATACTGAAAATACAGCGAGGCAATGCGGTGCAGAGGATAACGAGCATTGGGGTGCATAACGGAGGACAGCGGGGCGGGCTATGCGGAAGAGAGCGGGGCGGTGCGGAGCGGGGCGGTGCATGATTCACGCGCAGTGCCTCAGTTATCATCGTTACGTCATTATGTGCATTTGCATACGTATCAAAACGGATGAGAAGTTCAAAGGTATGTTCCGCTCCGCTCTGCTCCATTCTACTCCACTCCGCTCCGCTTCAGTGAAAACACTCACCACTTTTCACCGTTCCTCTCCGCTTCAGTGGAAACACTGACCACTTTTCACCGCGCTTCACCGCTCCTGTCCGTCCAGCTCCGCGTCAGTGGAAGCGCGACCTAACGGGTAATTACTAATTCTAAATTCAAATTCATGAGTTTTAGCGGGAAAGTCAAGCTGAGTGTCACGCTCATTTTTCATCGAACTTTTAAAATTATTTTGTTGTTTACTAAACAAAAGTGCATGATTTATGTAGTAAAAAGTGCATTCAGTAAATAATTCATAAAGAACACACACACACAAACTGTACGAAGCCATAAAAGAAAGAAAGAAAAGAAGTCAAATTCATAGAAAAAAAAACATAATTCTAATCTCAATCATAAACATTATCATAATCGCAATTTTATTACTTGACTTAATTCCCCATTGAGAGACTAAAGTTCTTAAAATTCGAGAAACACCCCTCAGATCTGAGAAATGCAACATCTGTTATAAACTAAATACTTTTGACTGCAAATTTGTCAAAAGCAACAAGTAGATAGTAAAGTCTCTTATTGTATCTTTTGCGTATGAATGCAATCACATTTGTACCATAGATCGTGTTTATAGCATTCAGAGGCACTAGTTGTATTGCTATGCTTGCGTATGAAATAAATATTGCTTTATACTCTTTGGATATCACAATTTATCTACTGTTAGGGTGACTTTTCACAGCCTACAGAGCTAATTTTGGCAAAGACCAAGATAAACATTGTTATACTTTGAAGGTAGAGTTCAATAGTCATTTTTATCTAAGCATAATTTTTGTGACTTTCAATATGAACCACTGTTTATATTTAAAACGTACAATTATGGAAAAATAAATCTTTCCAACGAACCAGTTAGGGTCCCATCAAGACCAACATACTTTGATACCAGAATACCTAACTTTTGGAACGAATTTTCTACTTGACAGACCAAGAGCTCGTAACCAAATAATGTCATGGATACAGCCTACATAGTTCAAAATGAAGTTAAATATAAACTAAAAATGCTTCTGATTTATAATTACTTCATTACTAACATTTAACAAGACCACATAATCCATCAGTTTTCCCAGTACTTAAAATTTTTGATAAATAATAGGTGTTATGTGTGCTAAAACTATTATTAAAGCTAAAGCTTTTTTTTTAAATCATGTGGTGTTCAATTAATTATTTTTCATTAATATTATAAACAGAGAGGATTTTTTATGTTTTGTTTTGATGGTAAAATAACTGAACGGATTGTGATAAAATTTGACACACAGATAACCCATGACCTGAGAAGAAAAAAGGCTATTTCCACACCAAAACAGGCGGTTTCCATCCTAGCAGACTGAATCGCAAGCAACAGCTAGAAATAAATATATATACGGACAGACAAACTCCTCCCTGCAGATTATGAACACTATGTTGTCAACTGGGCCTTCGTGTTATTTTCCGGCTGACAACGTCCGAATCTCACGAGCTTCGAGTACATGATGTACTCAGCGAAGGGTTTTATTGAGTATTTCGCCTCTCTTCAAGGTTCGAGAGTAATCATGGCAACCATTGTTGTGTAAAAATAAAGATACCGTTTTTGTTATTTACGCGCGTTTGAACCTAACCTGGCTAGATATTAGTCATAGATAGAAAATTATTAGAATTACGGTCTAAGACACATTTCTCGCGGGCTTGCGGGTGGTGAGCAGTGGGCAGCTCCCCGTCCAGTAAGGACCAGGCCCGAGTCGACGGCGCGTTGTGTTTCACGCGCGCTTCAAAGAGATGTCAGTACATCGTGACGGAGTGCACGAAGACCGATGCCTCCTGGGTCAGAGCTGCGAGTTGGTTAAAAAAGAAACCGTGGCCCTGGTGCACAGGCTAGTGAAGAAACACGGGTGGGTTTTAGTCAGTAAAAGTCTGACACGCCCTTTCACTCCGCCCAGAACGGGAGAGGTCATTTGATGATATCCCATCCCAAATAAAAAAAAATGGCAGTGACGCAATCGTTAATGGCAAAGTGTGCTAGTTTATTAAGAGCCTCAAATGGTAGTTCGACGGAAACACCGCCGCTGGCAAATTGTTTCAGTCAAGTAACTACACTAGCAGCCCATAACATATAATATGCGTATATTATCTAAATTTTATCATGTTTAAAATACTGATACTTATTGATGTCTATGGGTTTAAGCTAACCAATTTATTACCCCTTATATGGCACATAAACCTTTGTATCCCAAAGTCATAAAAAAGTTTCTTGAAATGTATGTTCGCGTAGTAAATCTGGCTCCGTGCCTAAAAGAGAACAAATTGCTTTTAGAAATTAACTCTTACATAGCACACTAATTTAGCTGCAGTAGTAAACGGGTAATAAAGTGTACCGCTGACCGTTCACCGTCGTAAAATCACGGTTATCGCTAACTGGGTCGGTTAACTTGTACGTCAAAGTGAGGTTCTGTATTAAAACTGTTTTATTAACTCCGTGTGGTTGCTAAGATGGGTCTACTGCTTGTCTTTGAGTCGTATCTTCTGGCTTGGCAGATTTATGGTTTATTAGGCTTTGCCTGCGGCTTGGTCTGCGTGGGTGTTAATCCTTAAGAATGAACTACCTGCATTAGAATGCCTCAGGGTTCCCTTTTTATTCTCGGTGTGGAAAGTAGTTATGGCTATCCGCCGCCACGGAGTAGGCGGTGGGATCTGTTAGACACTTACTGACTGAAAATCACCTCGGTGTCCCATCTCACACCTACGCCGATCGTATTATCCGTCTGCAACTCTTCACTGTAACTCTTCTTGGGTCAGGGAAGGGATTAATGTGTTTGACTCCCAAGGGAACATTTAAGAGGGGTGAGAGGTGGAAAATTCCCCATCGCCACTTCGGGTCCTCTTTTTATTATTATTTATTTTTATTCTGTTTTTAACAGATGATATCACGTGATAGAAAAAAATCGCAAATAGGCCCAGTGAGAGTTAGTAAATGTTTTTGAATTTTTGATTCAAGAACATGCTGGTTGCCTCGTCCCGTTTTTCTTCACCGTTCTTGAAAGGAATGGTGGTCAATCTACTAAGATTGAAAGACAACTCCAAAAAGGCTTGTTTTTTCAGCCATACGCCATGGCATCATCATCTAAAACATTCTAGAAAGAAAAACGTTTATTTGCGGTAAACATGACGCGTTTAAGAAAACACAAAAAAAATAAGAAAGAGTAATTTTATTTTATTTTTACATTTGAAGGGCAGCTAGCATACATAAATATACAGGCATAAGATAATTAGTGAAAGAAGGCCAATTAAAAGTTTCCATGGACAATATTAGGTTAACATAAGAGACAGTAACAGGTACACAGGACAGGAAGGTGAAATCAAGAATAAGTAAGCATTCGGAGAGAATTTATTAAAGACTGAACATGTTTTAGTGATTTACAAAGAAGTCATCACAAAAACTTTATTTTTAGTTTAGGAATGCGTCACATGCACGCAAAACGGCTATCGCTTAGCATTATGCTGCGACCCTATGCAAAAGAGCCCAGCGCTGGTTTTCAGCAACAGCCGATGCCGACGTTAAGACGTCACCTGGTGCAGCAAACAATCACAAGTGACACCGAACCGATGCAATAAAAATAAAAATGCAAATACCTAGACAAAAATATGGCTAGTTAAACTTGTGAGAAAAAAAATATCTGTCCCTAAAAAATCAGACTAGAAAACACATTACAGAGCAGTATTTTCTCAACCAAAATAGAATATGATGAGCACCCACATAAGTACCACTAATTAACACGAGCCTTTGACCTTTCAACAAATAAACATTTGCTGAAGACCTGAAAGTACGTGTCGCAAAAATAAATAAACTAAAATAAGGTCCCTTCTTAATTACTCGTAATATAGTTATATTGCTTGGTTAATGTTGTAATCTTTTTATACGTACTACTCAGCCTGTTTGCTTTGGACCTTTTTGACCCAGTCAGAACAAAGAGGTACTGGTATGACAGTGAACACATTCTTTTTACTACCTGTCAGGGTGTTAACTAGACGTAAAAAAATAAAATAAAAGCTAGCCGTACCAACCCTACGTTTGGTAAGAATGGCTTTTAATACCGGGGTGGTGAATACATGGAAGTAAATTTTAGAAGTGACTTTTTCTATAGATTTAGAGCGGGTTATTGATGATCACTTCATGCAAAGACGTCAAAAATGGCGCTAAATCTGTCAATCCAAAAAACT
The DNA here is from genome assembly GCA_037179545.1 of Sesamia inferens. NCBI lineage: Eukaryota > Metazoa > Arthropoda > Insecta > Lepidoptera > Noctuidae > Sesamia > Sesamia inferens. The sequence goes on from CM073943.1 coordinate 2,902,180, forward strand.
ATTATTTCATAAAAATTATTACTTTTTTACGGGCCGGTTTCTTCAAAGGGTTTGCTTACCTAACATACCAACGTCAAATGAAAACGATCACGTACTGGTGAATAATTTTGTAGTCGTAATTTGAAACGACACTTTTTCCACCACTAAACTAGCCCAGTGCGTCAAATCCTAATTAAGTACCAGATACATTTTTGCTATCACCTTTATATCGATTTATATAATTTTAATACAGCTAAGGGACACCATTACTTGCATGCATTTTTATACAATTAAAACAACATATAATTAAACATTAAGCATAGTGTGCGTATAAGACTGGATATGTGTGTACCAGTAAATATATGAGTATATGTGTTATTTATTTTATTTATTTATTTATTCATATTTGTGAAAGAGTGTGGGTGAGAGAAAGAGAATGGTATGAATGAAAGGTATTGAACATATGAATGGACTCCATCGCTCTAAAGGTAAACTAAAAAGACCTGATTAAGTTAACCGACTAAAGGTAATTCCAGTCCTTTAGTTGCCATTATAATAATAATAATATTCATTCAAAACTCCTCAAATAACAAATTAAAACAGTTAGCCTTAAATGTAATTCATAAATCTAAGTCTTAGATACGTGCCTGAACTAGGAAATCCTGTATTTCAAGCGATAAGAGTTATAATAACAATCTAAAGTAATTAATAAATGAACAATATTAACAAACCTTTGGGGTAAACGAGTCCTCGAGTGGAGACCGCGTCTCGATAAACGTAGCGTAGGACTTGCGCGAGATGGAGCGACGACATCAATAAGGTGGCTGGTGATGGCTGGCGGAGAACTGCTCAGGATCGAGCTTGTTGGCGTGCCATGGAAGAGGCCTATGTCCAGAAGTGGACGAGTAGAGACTGATGATGATGATGATGATAATTAACAAACAAATTATATTAGGTATTAAATACAGTCACTTCTTCACAATTAGTATGTTCTCGTAAGATAAAAATCTTGTAGGACGTCTTATGACGAGCGACCCTCAGATTTTTTTACAGTATGTGTAATTTAATGAGTATTATATATCCCACCAAAATATTCTGTAAAAAACTTGTAAAATCTTTAAAAAGTAATGATACTATTTTGATGATCATGAGTGAGTGAGTGTCATAAACACGAAACTTTACTTTCGCTTAACTTCAGAACTGAATGACCTACAGACCTGAGATTTTGGATTAGAAATACCTGACTATAGTTTACTGGATGACAAAAATTTATGCCTTCTGGTCTTATCCAGAGGTTTTCAAATAGGGGCCTGAAAATGCAGCGAAATGGTTCGGGTAAAGGTTGTTTCGCGCTCGACTTGGCGGGGCCCCCCGATCGGAGCTGTACTCTTCAATTTAGCAACATTATTATTCGATTTGTAACATTGTCAAATTGTAAAGTGTGTACAATTATTGTAATGTAGGAGTAGTTTTTTGTTTAACTTTACTCGTAGTGATCATGCATTTATAACAATAAAGCCTAGGTGTCTTCATAAACTATTTGTGGCAGCAACATGCCTGCCACAAAACATTTTAAATAGGAATCAAGTGGATGGTATTTAGGTTAGCAATATATTAGAAATTATAAGTAAATATGCGATAGAATGATTCCTTCGGAGTAAGGTGCTAAAGTGGCAAACCACTTGCTCCCATCCATCAGATGCGAAGTTCGTAGACCACTAAACCAGATCACCGGAAGACGCACGTCGACACAATTCACTGACAGACTCCCTAAGTTTGTTAATTTTGAAATTTGAGACCTAAATTCCCCCAGGGGTTACTTTAAATACTTAAATTTGGTGAGCGTTAAAAGAACGGGGCCATGACAGGCTAGCTTGCCAATTCGACAGCGAGTGCGTTCGCCACGCCGTGCGGCATTAGCGGAAGCACGCACACTCTATGGCCGCGTTCCGTTTACTTTAAGTTTTTGGCAGCGTTCACCGCTGATAAACACAAAAATCATAGGAGATATTCAACACTATTGTTGTTTAATGTTTCAGAGGAAACCAGAACAGATAACAATATCAAACTCAGAACAGACAGACACATAAATCCATTTGTAACATCACGAAATTTAGCATTGCATTTACAATATTAATTTCTAACATTAGCCGGAATCCTTGATCCAAATACGCCAGCTAGGTACTTCATTACTGCCACAAAACACAGCCGTACCCGGGAAGTGGGTCTAAGTGCATTTTACTGTTTAGGACACTGTGACGTCGCCTTGGGCAACCGGAGATGTTTGGGTGGTACAAGTTGAGAGATGATAGCGGGTTTGATATATATTTGTGGTTATATTATAGGGCAATTTCTTTATAATATAACACACACATACGTCTTACAAATACAATATATATACATGTATACACATATACATATATTAATTTTCTATAAATATTTAAATTTATTTCATGGTTTCATTGGTAAATTAATATTTTTGCATAGATCTTCTATTTTTATTGAAAATAAAAAAAAAAAACTCGTTGTAGACCTTGTAGTACCAAGCTCGCGCCACGGGCCGCATCTGTGCTTATATCCCCCACTTAAGTTCCGTTCGCCTTGCCCGATCACTTTTCGTAACGCTTACGTCACGCGTTTGCCAGCTTACTCCCCAAGTCAAGCGTGCGTAAAGAAGTTTCACTTCAAAAATTGATATCTAGAATTAGGAATCCTCACGGGTGACCCAAGAACGCTACCAAAGTTTCAATACAATCTAATCAGTAATATCGCAAAGCATAGAGGACAAATATACAGGAAAGAAGATAAAGGGAGAGTAGATACCACATTGCTATAAGTTAACTTAATAAAGTGACAAAATACTACTACTGTTTACTTGTGAAATTCGAACAAGTCTCTTATTTAGTTGCAAAGTAATATTATTATTGTAGCAGTACCTACAAACGCTACAAATAAACAACTTCATACTGACGTCACACGAATTCTACATTTTGCAAGCAGAGTTTATCTTGCAACTAGCATATATACTACTTCACTACATACATAACACCCGTCTGATCATAGGATCCTCCCTTCTCTATGGACGATGAGCTTTACACACTGTCCCTCATGCCGCTAAAGCTTGCGGGAACGATGATGATGACGTTACGCTGAATTTTTTATATGAAGGCTGCGCTGACGTTCATGTTCGGTCAGGTCACCAATGTAGAGGCAGCGAGATGTAGAATTCGTGTGATCTCAATATGAAGCGTTGTTTATTTGTGGCGTTTGTAGGTACCTACCGCTATACTATATTCTTTCGCAATAAAGCTAAATAAATACGTTATAATTTTTAAACATGTTCAAAAACGCTAACTCTTAAAGCTTTGACTGCAACGTGAACACTACGTTTAGTAAACTTAGCGGTACAATCACTAACAGTTGTCTTTAATATTTTAGATGTTTGCTTCTCCAAGACTCCTTAAAAGCTTATCTTTGTCTGTTCTAGCAAATTTAGAGAAATGTACTTTATCTTAGTATAATATATTTAATTCTAATTGAATCTACATTTTGGATTGTTCTATATCAACTTAGAATTTGATGTGGATATTTGCTACGGCAGTACACCAATATGACGCGCTAGCTACTAAAATCTATCAAATTCCTTTAAAAGATATTCAACTTTATCCAAGGGGCATTAAGTTTTAAGGTTAATTAGGATAATTTCACGGTTTCGGCGAGCTTGGCCTGCTGAAGTCTGTATATAAAAGTAAACGAACATATATTTAAACTTATGCCTTCTTCCTATGGAGGTATATACTTAGAAACGACAGAACGCCAAATTATGATCCTTTTTTTCTGAATGGGAAATAATCAAATGACCTCTCGCGTACCGGGAGGACCGAAAAGGCGTGTCTGACTTTTACTAACTAAAACCCACCCGTGCTTCTTCATTTGCCTATGCGCCACAGGGGCCACAGTATCTGTTTCAGAAAGCGCAGCCCTGGCAGACATCGGTCTTCGTGGACCCCATCACGATATGCTGACAACTCTTTGAGATGCGCGTGAAACACAACGCGTCGTCGATCCGGGGCTGGCCATTACCGGGCGGCGAGCTGCCCATCGCTCACATCCCGCAAGCCCGCGCCTACAGTGGGAATTTGATGTTCTCTCCCGACGTCTAGTGGCGTGAGACCACTGGGATTCCCGCTGCCTGACGCGCTCCGCCTCCTCCTTTGCCAGCATCATTGCTTTGCAGAAGGAGGTCACGGCCTGCCATGCACTCTCGCTCCGGATCATGCCCTGGACTAGGGTCGGACGCGAGAGATCGCCGCGGAACTCAGAATTGTGTACGGAAAACCCAGGTACAGTGAAAGCCTGGGCTCTGTTAAATGTGCCAATCAAGGTATTGAGGTTATGATAGGCTCTTGGATGAAGGATGTTTCAACGAAGTGATATGTTCAATTCATGAAAAACCGCGCCTACCATTCAGAGATAAAACAATCGCCATATAAGGCATTATTTGGAATAGAACCCAGAGTAGGACTTTCGACTACCTCTTTGATTATTTTTCAAACTAAGGGGTATTTAATCCAGCTTATTTATATATTTTGACTTTCTAGATATGCTATATTGCTATACTAGGCCATGCCAGTTTACACTAGATCTATCCTATCGGGCTTAGGACAAATTAGTTTGAACTAGCCTAAACCGGTTTATCCTATTGCGTTTAGGAAGAACTAGTTTAGCCTAGGTAAAACTAGTTTGTCCTGAAATCGGGTATGGCCGGTAACAACAATATAAATATACCCTTTATAATATATCCTCCTAGTGTTCTTCTGTTCTCCTCTCGACGTTTCCACTTATCTTTCATCCTCTTAACATGACCAAAATATCTACATTCAAATTCAATTAAAATATTTACCAGATTGACGTTATTTCAAGTTAATAAAATATCATCGTTATGTCAAAGGTAAATAAAGTTGAAATCAGAATGACTAGCAAGTACTATTTAAAAAAAATATAAAACTGTTTGAATTTCTAGAGTAAATTGAACTTTACCGTCTAGGAATTAAAGATAAATTCTACTTTAGATGTATTAATGGCGACTGTCTAAGTCGGAGATTATGGTGACCTAGTACTTAAGATTATTATACACAGAATCTCTAAATAAATAAACAAATAAATATTGCCATGTTCTAAATGAGAAACAAAACTATACGACCATACAACATTATATGAGGAAAAGGGCGTTATTATCCTTATTGGTGTCAATTTGAGAGACATTACCTGACAGCGACTTCCTCCAGGTGGGCTACATTTCCCGCTGGTGTCACCATCTGAATGATATTAAACAGACAGACAGATAATACCGCGAGGTGATAGTGTACACTATAGGGTTCCGAGATGAAAAGAGCAGTTACATCAATGTAATTATGTGTATATTTGCAACAGTAGCTACCTCGTTACATGCGAACTACACATCACACTGACGTTACTCAAAATTCTACATCTCACAAGCCCAGTTTACCGCTCTACCTCGTTTGGTAATCATCTCGCTTCTGGCTTCGTGTAACATAAAAGTGAGCTAGTTAATTTGAGCCACTTTAGCCCCATGAATTGTAGTTCGACGGAAACACCGCCGCTGTCTAATTGTTCCAGACCCTCGATGTATGCGGTATAAAAGAAGAAAAGAAATGCTTCGTTCGGATCGTTGTGCCGTGCGTCGGTTCATCAGATGATGGAACGGAGACGGGGGAATAAAAACATACATACAATTCCCTCGCGTACTGTCCAAAATGCATCCTATAGTACACCGACCTGTTCTTCATCACTAACTTTGTCAAGTTTAACAATGTTCATGTTGTTATTCATATTTTTATATACATTCAGTTCACATTAAAAAACTAAAAACGTTTTCACTGTCGGGTCAGTCCCGCTCACGCGAATTCAATGCATTTTCCCCATTAGACAAAAGTGCTCAACATCGGTAAAGAAGTTTCCAATTCAAATGGCACAAGTTCTTAATACCTCTATATTAAAGACTAGGTGCCTCGCGCGGATTCATTCGTGTAGGTTTCGATGTGTTTTATGTATATGCTCCGCTCCTATTGGTCGCAGCTTGATGTTATATAGCCTAAATCTTTCCTGGATTAATGGGCTATCTAACGCAAAAAGAACTTTTCAAATCGGACCACAGTTCCTGAGAATAGCGCGTTCAAACAAACAAACAAACTCTTCAGCTTTATATATTAGTATAGATTATTTTGACAGTAAGTTCAAGTGATAAAGGATCACCGCAAAAATGGTCAGTCGCATCGGAAGTCTGACCATAGGGGTTATTACGCGTGATGGTAATTTGATTCGCTGTGACCAACTCGATATTGCTGGCAGCTTTTCAAAAAACAGCGGTCGACCTAGAAATTCTAGTCGCACCTAGATATTTAAACAAACCCTTTTACAGTTCTTTCAACCAATTTTGACTTTTATTGCCTTAGTCTGAGAGTTGCCGAAAATTGAGTTGAATGACGTGCAATAGGAGAGGCCTATGTCCAGTGCAATGGACCGCTATAGGTTGATGATGTTACAAAATTCTTGTTACACTATGCAAATTGGGTTGATTATATCGCCAACATAGCATGAGCAATTCTTGTGACTAGTATGCTAGCCTAACCATGAGAATCTACCAACGTCCCACAAAGGCCAACGTTCAATCCCACATTACATTTTCTAAGAATCCGCTTTCGTTGCGACACAATCTCAAATCGTCACTCAAATGTATGTAATTCAATATACACAGTTTCTCAGATTTCAATCGAGTAGGTAGGTGAGAATTTGAGCACAATACCAAAGTGTGGATTCGACAATTCTAACCAAATAATATCCCATTTGAATGCTACTCCTAGCTACCATTGGAAGTCGATTCATCATTGTCTTTCGGCGAAATTAGAACGTTTATGTCTACTGTAGAATTATATATGGAAACGTTTGTAGTTAATGAGTTTAGGAACGATTTTGAGTGTACTTGTAATAGGCTGCACCATCTGTGGAGTTTCCGTAGGTCCTTCATTTGTTATTGTCATAATAGAATCACTTATGTCTACCTATATTGTGTCAAGCATATAGTAACCCCTGGTTCCTCACTCCATCAGCTTTGGGACGAACAAATATTATGCTACAAAATAGGTACGCCATTATCGTAATAAAAAAATAAAATCACATTAACTTTTAATTCAAATTAAACCAAAATTGGAATTGCGGTGTATTAAATCAAAACGGTAGTGTAATAATCAATTGACATTAATAACAACCCCTAACAATCGCCGACTATTGCTGATACCAACTGTTGCTGGTTAATGTCACCAGGATGGCATTAACCAGCAACGGTTGGTACTCCTCCTCACGCAAAAGCCTTGGTGGAGGCCTTTGTCCAACAGAGGACCTCTATAAACTGAGAAAAAGAAGATGATGATGATGGAGTAAAAGATGTAGCGATAAGACTGCCCATTGTGGCACCCTTTGTAAAATCTTCATATTTATATTGTGTACATAATAAATATTACTATTACATTCTATTCATCGTGCTAGCATAGTAAACATAGTAAATATAAAAATTAGAGATGAAACGGATAGTGATTTGGCCGGATACCGGATACCGGATATTCGGCTAACTACGAGGCCGGAGCGCCGGATATCCGGCTACCGGATATTCGGCCGCTTATCGCGTTACAATTTGATTTGAATATGCGCGCGTGATTAAGATCGGAAATATTCCGACGCATTCGGCGTGATCGGCATTCGGTCGGCACGACTCGCGGCGTTCGGGTGTAATCGCTCATGTCAGGTTATATGCATTTGTTTATTCCATTGTTTTTCTTTCTATTTAACTTGTCGATTATTAAAAAATGTCAGTATCAAAAAAAAGATCGCCAATTTGGCAATATTTTGATTTAAAAAGTGACGATAACAAGTACGCGTCATGTTTATTGTGTCACGTTGAAATTTCTCGCTGTGGTGAAGGAAAAAAGGCAGGTACTTATGTAAGTTTTAGAGGTTATGTTTTTGCTTCAATTTTAATATGCGAGAATACTCTTATATTTTCAAACTTATTTTGTTAATAAACAAACATACTACTTAGCAGTATTCTTAAATTAGTTATTTCGCTGGTCATTCATTTCATTTTAATTTTCATTACTACTACTACAATCTCAATTTGAAATTTAAAATTTAATTTTTTTCTAAACGATATTTTATTAATGCAAGCTTCAGACTTCAGTTTATTTATGCATATTGTGAATGGGTAGGTACTAGGTACAATATTTTAAAATACGTTCCTTTTTCATTCATCAGGTACGTCTGCCATGAGTAATCATTTAAAGTCCAAACATCCACAGGAGTCTAGATTGATAAGTACAAGTAAAACTAGCGAAATTTCAAGATCAATTACGGTTTCATAACGTGCCAATCCCAGCCCAATTGCTCCTTCTACAACTGCAGAAAAACAGCTAACACTGTCGGAATCGTTTGAAAGAAAATTACTTTGGGATGTGAATGATGCCAAAGCCAAAAAGTATCATTATTTAATTGCAGAAATGATTGCAATAGATAACGAGCCGTTCAGTATTGTAGAAAAGGTTGGGTTTAAAAGACTTTTAGAACAAGCGCTACCTCGTTATGAATTACCAAGTCGCACTTATATATCTCAAAACATTATTCCAGACATCTACAATAGAATTCGCGACAAAATAAAAGCAAACATTTCTAAAGCTATTGCAATTTCTGTTACGTCTGACATTTGGACCTGCCTGCACAATAGTTCCAGTTTCCTAAGTTTCACAGCCCATTGGTTGTCTCCGGAATTTCAGCTGAACCACGGCGTTCTTGCTATGAAACCGTTCTCAGGAACACACACAGGTGAAAATATAGCAAACGAACTGAACGCTATAGCTGCTCGCTGGGATATTGAGAAAGATAAAATTCACTTACTAATCCATGATAGTGGAGCTAATATGGTGAAAGGAGCTCGAGTTGGAGAGTATCATTCCGCTAGATGTTTCATACATTCGCTTCAGCGAGTTATTGATAAGTCAATGAGGGTCCAGGCTGAGCTATTAGAAGTGATTGCTACTGGTAGACGTCTAGTAACTCATTTCAATCATTCAGGTTTGGCACAAGAAAAATTACTTGCAATTCAAAAGGAGTTAAATTTGCCGCAGCATCAGTTAGTGCAGGACATCAACACGAGGTGGAATTCTACCTACTACATGGCTGTACGCTTGGTGGAACAAAAAAGGGCTATCTCTCTTTATGTTGTTGAACATGAGACACTGACTAATTTGACGATACAACAGTGGGGTCTGTTGGAGCAGTGCATAAACCTTTTAAAACCATTTGAAGAAATAACAAAAATTACAAGTTCTGGCGTTTCTTGTATATCCGAAGTGATACCACACGTTTATGCACTAAAAAAGTATTTGGATAAAACCGAGACAGCACAAAGAACACCAGACTTAGCACGTTTAAGAGCCTCCTTGAAAGCTGAATTGGAAAGTCGTTTTAAATCCTTAGAAGAAGATCTAAACTTCATAATTGCTACCTTTCTAGACCCAAGATTCAAATCAGACTATTTAGGAGTTCTTGAAACTGAAAAAGCCCGACAGAAAATCCTGATAGAATATATAAAAAACTCTTACGACGATTCTTCTTCCGACAGTAATAGATCATCGCCGTCTTCAACACCTGCTAAACGACAAAAAGAAGATGAAACTGGATCAAATTTTACACGCGAAGCTCATAACACTTTTTGGGACTGTTTCAATGAAGTGGCAAAGGACAACAGTAGCAGTTGTCGCGATCAAGAAAAACAAAATCCAATTTCTAATGAGATTGACTTTTTCTTAAAGTTATCTCGAATAGATCGCAATCGCGACCCATACCTTTGGTGGTCGGTCAATTCAAACCAATACCCTCAATTGGCGAAGTTTGCAAGAATTTATCTTGGAGCACCTGCCAGTAGCGTTTACAGCGAAAGGCTATTTTCAGAAGCTGGTCTAGTATACGAAGCCAAGCGGAGTCGCCTCTTACCAACAAATGCTGAAAACCTAGTATTCATTCACCATAATTTGCCGCTAGTTAATTTTGAGTACTAACACTAAGTAAATTTTTAGTAATTAACTTTTTATCAAACAATTTCTGTCATTATTTTAATTTAATAAATGGTGTCCGTCCATAACCTATTGTTATATTATTTTTATTTCATATATGTGTGTGTATGTGCAAAATAATCCGTTACTAATATTATAAATTCAGTCTGTTTGTCTGCTACTCTCTCACGCCTAAACTAAAGAACTGATTTTGCTGAAATTTGATACAGAGATAGATTAGACAACGAGAAACAATATAGATAGGCTTAAAAACTTTTGTATTCCCACAGAAAAGCGCGATATAGACGAGTTTAGGGCGTAAAGCACTCAGCGCGAACGGTATCGCGGGAAACATCTAGTATTCGGTATTCGGCCGGATAGTGCCCTACTATCCGGTATCCGGCCGGATAGTGAAAATAGGCCGGATAGGCCGGATACCGGATAGTTACCGGATATCCGTTTCATCACTAATAAAAATGACATTCATTATCGAGGGAACGACCAGTTCAATTAAGCACGGCAGCACCCGGTAAAAAACGATCGAAAAACGTTAAACTTGGTACCGAAAAAAGAACTCTCCCTCTCTACCGGTGAGCTCAATATAATGCTCAAGGTTTTTAGCAGCGAAGTTAACTAGAAAAGAACAAGATATTCGTGTAATATTTATTATTCTCTAAATAAAGTCATTCGTCAATTATTTTGTTATTTGTCAGAGGCTCGAGGAATTTTTGGATGATGGATTGAGATTACATAAATAGCTGTTTTAAAAAAATGAACACAGAAACGAAAAAAGTGCAATAATTATTATGAGAAACACGTGCCTATTGACCTATCAAAATAGGAAAAAACCACGAGGATAATTAATTTGTAAAAGGAAATAATTTGCATCTAATCGTTATTAATAGTTAATATTATTATTTACAAAATATAATACAAATAGTTACGTACTAATGTATACAAAATTCAAGTGTCTTTTTATAATTCCAAAAGAATTGTATAAAGGCATTTTAAAAAAAGAATTATAATAATACTTTATATAATTGGTAGGCCATAACATCGACCGCTGGCAGAAGTTACCAACCACCAGACAAAGTCTGGCCGCCAAGCGATTTGTCGTGTTCCGGCATGATGTCTGGTGAAGCCGTACTGAGGACGGGTATGAACAGTTGTGTTGCGATGTGTGCCGGGTACGATGCGCCAAATGTTGTTGTGTTGGGAGTTTGGTCGTGGAGGGTCTTCAGATCAATCTCCCTTTGGCGCAGCACCGTTGGTCGTGTTTAACATTGCATCACCTCGCTCAACTGCCGTCTTCCTTCCTATTCGCTCAGTTTTTCTGAGTGAATCGGCTCTTAATAAACTAGCGCGCTTTCCATCAACGATGGCATCACTGCTTACCATCAGGCGGGATTGCGGTCAAGCGCTAGTTTATAATTATTAAAAAAAAATAATTTGGCAACAAACAAAACAAATATAAAAAGATTTAAAATAAGAATGCATCAATAAATACTTCTGGGATAAGTACCCAAAAGGCTGGCAACAATACCACATTGAACGGAAATGTTGATTCTTCAGGCTAAAAATATTCCAGTCTTCTGTTTCGTGAAGAATCAACTAATATTTGAATCGTTTGGGGTTGAAACACTAGAGCCTTGGGGTCCGAGTGCTCATCGATTTTTCCCAGATATTCGCCAAGCGGTTAGTTAACTCAAATATATTAGAAATTGTGGCACCACAAACCGTTTGTAGCAAACCAAATTAGTTCACTCGAGCATAGAATTATAGAGAATTTAATTCACACTCATAGAATTAAAAGAAGTTAAGAATAGTTTTATAAGTCTGGTGGCCCACTGGTAGCTTTTCATCGTGTATTCTCACTAAACGGTGAACGAAAACATCGTGAAGAAACTGGCATATCATAGAATTAAGAATTTGAAGACTGGACATCAACGAACCCACACTGGGAATCCAGACTTCCGAGAGGACGCCTGTGTACCTGGAGTGGAATCATTAGGTAAAGGTTGTTTATGTAAAACAGCGTTAAGTTATCTACTCATTGTGTGGTATAGCATAAGTTTTTATTTTAGAGCATATTTTAAAAAGCAGATTTGTTTAAAAAGATTAAACTTGTATATTTGATTTTAAGCCTACTTTCCACCAAACGAAGATATTTGGTAAACAGTCAAAATTCTTATGCCATTTTAAGAGAAAAATCGTTAAATAAGATAATAAAACATGGATATCTCATAAAAATTATCTTATTAAATGATTTTGTATCTACAAAAACAAACTTTTTGTATCTCACCATTTTGTAGAATTACAAAAATATACTTTTAACCAATTTACTGAAATCGATACACAATTACTCTAAAAACCAGAAAGCGTGATGATACTTTGCCACCTAGGATTAGGGTGTAATAAGCCCCCTGAACTCTGGTAGGATTCCAAAAAGGGGTGGGTACCACCCCGTGGATATTGGTTATGCAAATACGACGGTGAGCGGGGCTGCCAGGAAATTGAGACTTTCGTATTATGCTAGAAGAGTGTTAATTTTTTGAATGATTTGTAATATATTTTCGGTTAAAAGAATGAATTTGTGTTATGTGACTGTTGAGATTTTTTTAATGTAATAAACTAGTGCTTGTCCGCGATCTCGCCTGATGGTAAGTAGTGAAGCAATCGTTGACGGTAAAGCGCATTAGTTTATTAAAGGCCTATTCGCTCACAATGGGCCTCATACGAAGGCTAGAATCACACAAAGGGCAATGGAAAGAGCTATGCTCGGAGTTTCTCTGCGTGATCGAATCAGAAATGAGGAGATCCGCAGAAGAACCAAAGTCACCGACATAGCTCTGGGAGTCGCTAAACTAAAGTGGCAGTGGGCAGGGCACATTGCTCGTAGAACCGATGGCCGATGGGGCAGTAAGGTTCTGGAGTGGCGGCCACGTACTGGAAGACGCAGCGTAGGAAGGCCCCCAACAAGGTGGACCGATGACCTGGTGAAGGTCGCGGGAAGCCGATGGATGCGGGCAGCACAAGACCGATCAGCGTGGAAAGCCTTGGGGGAGGCCTTTGTCCAGCAGTGGACATCCATAGGCTGAAGAAGAAGAAGACAGCATAAGATCAGCATTAGATCTATGACATCCAAGTCTAACAGCTTAACGTGCTCTCCGAAGCATAGAAGCATCTCGGTATAAAGGGTGTATCTGACATCGACGCACAAACGAGTACCATGGATCGAGTACATGATTCTGAACCCCCCACAGGTGGAATTTATCGTCAGCTTTTTAATGATTTAAAAAAATATATTTGTAGTTTTTTTCACTTTAAACCGTTCATAATTGCTATACTTTTATAACCCAATAAGATTTTAAAGTAAAAATTAATTAATTCGCTAATTACACAAAAAAGCACAATGAAAACAAAACTCGAAAAACTATCTTATCAGCTGATTTGATAGAGTTCACATCAGGGATCAACGTCATACCTACAAACCCGCATGGCGGCACGCTTGCAACGTACAAAGGCCGAGCCGACACTTCTTTTTAAACACTGTGAATTCTGTAACCGTTCGTTAACGACATAAATGACTATCATAATTTTATTAGTGGCATGCGGTCTAGCCTTTTCGCGAAGTTTGCGTTACGATGTCAGATACAGCCTGTATAAAAACCCATCCACCGAGCAACCGCGGCAAGCGTAGGTTAACCCGATCGATCGACCTGTGCGGCTGTTATTATTTAGACAACAAGAATACAAAAAAGGCGAATTTGTTGATTGTTTTGATCTACAAATTGGCGTTTCCATAAAAGCCAAGCCACTTCCGGATCGCAAAACCTCAAGTTTCGATTTCCTCCGAAAAAAACTTCAATATCCTTCCGTTACCGTTCAAAATTTAATCCGTATTCTTTTAGAGGTTGCCGAGGTCTGACTTGAATAAAAAGAGGACCAGCCTTCAATATTGGAGAAAGAAAGATTATTTTTTGGAAATCTGTGGGTGAAATTGATAAGGTAGGTCGTGACGTGACAAGAAGCTTGAATGATAATGGAATATGGATTGTGGTCATATACTGGGGGCTTCAAAAGCGGATGTAAGTAACACCTGAGCTTTTTTTTTTCTTTATTGGTTACCAACGTTGGATTAGGAATACATACATGTAGAGAAAACCCTGTCCGATCCGAGGAGGTATTGTTAGGTATCGGTAACTGATTCTGCAAAGCCGGGCTAAACTTAAAAAATATCCCCCTAAAAAAATTAATATTTGACTTAACTTTGATTTAACTTAATACATGTGCGGTAGGCAAAGCATAGGAGCAGGGCACGCGGCACGCGGTTGCATCGCTATTCGCTCATAATAATACCGTTAGAAGTGATGTTGTCACTTTTTTAAAAATCACCAAATTTTGGAGAAGTTGGAATTAATGAAATAAAAGATTATTTCAAAATTCATTAGTATTGTTACTATGATGATTATGTAAAATTACATATTTTATTTGGTCATGTGTATACCTAACCTATTATTATCATTATGGGTCGGAAGGGCTTTTCTTTACATAATTTATATGTATGTCTTTTGTATGACCTTGTTGTGTTGACATATTTGTTGTTGGTCAATATTTCAAATTCATTTGATCCTTTCCATTTTGACTGTGAATGACAAAGTCAATTTGCCTACCAGGCGAAATAAAAACAAAAAATAATATGGCATAAACAACGTAACTAGGATTTAATTCGGTTAGAAGCTCAACTGTCACTTATAATAAGACACAATTTTATTACTTTATATTATTTCCAAACGTAATAAGCTTGCTTAACGAGGGATTAATAGGATTATCATATAACAAGCTCATAATCACAACATATAATAAAATCTTGTACAAGCGTTCTCCAAAATATTCTCGTCGTAATCCACTTTCCATCGCTACATTTACTTAATACCGAAAACTACCGATAGATGTCGCTCCCCTCCAGGGTTGCCAGCGTCAATTTGATCATTAATACTGACGTTAAGATCCTCATCTATGCAATTATATCCCAGATTTACGATATCAACGCTTTTGTTCCATCTTATCTGTGAATGGAAGGAGTATGTTTGGAGTTCAAATTGAACCCGTCTGAAGTTTGTGGAGTTTCCGTCATTGTTTTTGAATAAAGCTTAGTGGACTTTTTGTTTTGATGAGCGTCTGTGGTAATAGACGTTGCCAGGGTTACGATCAATGATCGGTGTGGTCTCTTCGTCACCTCCTTGTGCAAAGCAGTGATGCTGGTAAAGGAGGACGTGGAGCGTGTGAGCGGGAATCCCACATCACTAGCCGCCACAAGAGGCGCTCTGGTCGGGAGACAACATCGAACTCCCGGCCACCGTAGGCCTGGTAAGGACCAGGCCTGAGTCTACGGCGCGGTGTCTTTCACCCGCGCCTCAAAAGGATGTCAGCACATCGTGACGGGGTCCACGAAGACCGATGCATTTGCTGGTTGGTTAAAAAAGAAACTGTGGCCCTGGCGCACAGGCAAGTGAAGAAACACGGGCGGGTTTTAGTCAATAAAAGTCTGTTACGCCTTTCCGCTCCGGCCAGAGGTCATTTGATGAGTTCACATCCAAAACAAAAAAAAAACATGGGTTACGATCAATTTTATTTTTTGTAACACTAAAAAGTCAATTTGCCTGATGCGATGAGTGAAAACTGAAGATGAAGAAGTTAAACTACTAACTAATATTACCTAGTAACTAGGCAGAGTGAATAGGCTCTTAATAAACTAGCGCGCTTTACCATCAACGATCGCATCACTGCTTACCATCAGGCGAGATTGCGGTCAAGCGCTAGTTTATAATTTAAAAAAAAAACTGGTATTCAGCTGAACTCAGTTAGACTGGAAGCTGACCCCAACAGATTTGGGAAAAGACTAGACAGATAGTGTTGGAATCGCAGTGGTATTAACAACGTAGGGCTGCCCATTTATTGAGAGAATTATCATGACTTTTGACCCACTCTCTATAAGTAAAAAAATAAGACTTGAATGAATCTTCTCACTCCCCCCTTTAATCTTATGTAGGATGGAGTCATCAGTATCTACGAAAATTTGAAACTTTGCCCTCCTTCTGTGTTCTTTAGTAAGAACAATCTAGATCCACTCATACGTACGAAAAATAAGACTTATTAGGACCACTTCCCCTTCAAATCGTCTTCTCACTTAATAAATGAACAGCCCTTAAAGTCGCAAAAATAAACTCATCATTCCCCAATTCTAAAAACCCCTATTTTAGCAGAAAAACCGCTATCCGAATCCACACAAAAACATATTTAATTTAAAGTCTTCAATCCGGAATTCTAGTTAAAACCGACTCGATCAGCCCGAAAGCGGTTTAAACCAGTTCGGAAGCAAAACGAATGAAATTCAGTCAAATATTTTACTACAGAACGATTGTTGTAAAAAGTCGCGAAGTTTCCGAACGAAACTTTTTATAGAACTGAAAAATATTGACTTCGGAACGTGGAAAATGTGATTTTGTAATGAATTGACTCGAAGTAGGTTAGGAACTATTAAAGTAAATGGAAGTTTCGATGTTTTGTTTTTAGTTGAATCTCTCTTAACTGTTTCAAGAGTTTGTAAGTCGATGATAAGCTGAAATCATTTTCTTTTTAAAGTTTTCATTCAAGGTTTTAAAATTTATTTGGTGTTGGTTTTATTTCTATGCACTTTGGAGACGGTAGCTGGTTTCGTTGGTGTTGGGGTTAGTTTATAAGGCTTCGCATTGAATAATCTTTGTAGCATATGTTTTGGATGGTATTGTTTCTGTCTCATTATTAACAGGTAAATTTCAATTACTTTGGGGGCATTATGGGTAGTGTTGGTTATATTACAATAAAAGCGGGGTTTTAGTTTAAATAAGATTATAGTTTATGAACAAAGTAGTCACACTGCAAGTACTTAATCAACAGGACCCGAAAGAGTTTTTATGCACGCGATCGTTTGAAGGCCAAGTAAGATTTTCAGCCTCCGTATATATATACATGAATAGGTTCTAATTTACATAACAGATTACAGTGTGTAGATATTAACGGTGTGAAATCTTCCGGGCCACCAGTTCACTTAGGTGTACCGCAAGGCTCAATACTGGGTCTGTTCTTATGTTAGTATATATTAATGATTTACCATTCTATTTAAAGGGCATCTGTGACGTTGTGCTGTTTGCAGATGATACCTCTCTAATTTTAAAGTAGACAGGAATAGACATGATTTTGACGAAGTAAACAGTGCACGTCAAATAACCTAGTTCTTAATATCAAGAAAACGAAATGTGTAAAGTTCGCCTTGCCTAACGTTAGAAATCTAGGGCCCAACATAGTTTTAGATAAAGGGGTACTTGAAACTGTGGGCTCGGCAGTTTTTCTAGGAATAACAATAGATGGCAAACTTCAGTGGGAACCACACATATCAACCCTAGCAAGAAAGCTCAGTTCGGCCGCCTACGCCGTCAGGAAAGTAAGACAATATACTGACGTTGATACAGCTCGTTTAGTTTATTTTAGTTATTTCCACAGCGTCCTGTCCTACGGTATTCTACTGTGGGGCAAATCCGCTGACATACAAAATTTATTTGCACTCCAAAAACGAACTGTCCGAGCAATTTACCAGCTCCGTGTCAGATTTTCTCTGAGAAGTTTCTTTAAAGATATTGGGTTTATCACGATTGCTCCACAATTTATCTTAGCCAACGTCTTATATGTTAGGCAAAATATTCACGTGTACACCAAAAACTGTGATATTCATAATATTAATACCGGAAATAAGGTCAAACTGCGAGCCCCTTTTCACCGACTTCAGAAGGTTCATAATTCTTTTGTTGGGCTTGGTATAATTTTCATAACAGGACACCCCCTGCTTTGCTAGACTAGTCTTACAATGCATTTAAAACACAACATAGTTAGTAGAAAGATAATATTTTATTTCCTCCTTGTTCTTACACACTATTGTATACATTTCTGTTTTACTTATCCTTTCACAGGTCTGCTGGAAGAAATTTCTTAAGAAATAAGCAGCACCTTTGTACTCAGATCTTAATTTTGTCGTACCTTTATGTATTTTATTGTGTGTACATAAATAATAAAATAAATAAATAATTGTTTTTCATGGAGCAAACTACTTCAAAAATAGCTTAGACAAAGTACCTTTGTTACATAACATATTATATAAAATTGAAACTCCCAAAAGATTTCCAAATACATAGGTGTTTTTCGTGAAAGTCTACCCATTACGGGGCGAATGTACTAAATCTTCATTATATAAGCTATTTTATACCATTAAGCTAAGAATTTAAGGCATATAATTGCCTATCGGGGAAAAGGGTCGGGAGGTGGGAAAAAAAGTTTGGTAAATAACGTTATATCATAACGGCGTCAGATTTATGGGGTGTGTAGAGAAGTAAGACTTTTGTTTATAGGTTCGCGTGTTTTTTCTCTAATAGTGAAAGGGCAATGAGTAATTGTGATAACTTGTGGGATGTTAGGAATTTGCTATCTAGGATTTATTTTGACGGCACGGTTGGTACAGTGGTAAAGAGTTTGATTGCTGCGCTACGTATCGCGGGTTCGATTCCCGCATTGAACTAAAAGTATTTGTTCCGGGTCTGGCTGTTTGTGTACGTAAATTTGGATGTTTAGAAACGCGCCCACGATATCGGAGAAATTCGTAAAAAAGGGCAACTTATTTTAATATTCCCTGATATTAAAAAAAATAGTGTTAAGGTTAAAAGTTAAAAAAGGTAAAATGTTAGTTTGGGCAAAGGTCAGAGGAAATAATGGGAATTTAGATAATTCAATGGTGCCTGTTTTAATTGAATTAATTACTTAGAGTTAAAATTTAATGCTATTGTCGTATGCTGTAACAGATCTTTTCTGTGATTGTGATCTTCTTCATCTCAGCGTTAATCTCAGTCATATCTTAAGCTTTTCAGCTTTGGAGTCTAGGGTCCGCTTTAACAGTCTAACTGATCATTTTGGCTAAACTTCGATATTTTCCATGAAGCGACTGCCGTCTGACCTCCACAATCCGAAGGCGATATCGAAGCATTGCAGTTAGACCAAATGTAGGACTTTTGAGGGCTCCAACAACCCGTAACGACTGCCATTAGATGTTCGTATGGCAACCGGGACCAACGGCTTAACTTGCTTTCCGAGGCACGACCAGACCAGTGCAAATGTTCATATTCATGCATATAAATATTTGCACTGCGCGACAGGTGACATATCTACCAAACCGCACTGGGCAAGCATGATGGATCACAGCCCACTCTCTCTCAAAGACTTTTGTGGCGCAATAATGGGAACTTGATCTGGTCATTTTACATAAACGTGAAGTATTTTTTTTTCGTTATTTTTTCAGTCATTTATTAAAAATAGTCATTTATTAAATAAACCTCCCAATGACACCCCTCACTATGGGGTATATGGAAAAAATCACATCCCGCTAACCGTGTAAAAGAGGCACACAAAAAAGTATCTTTTTTTTTTAAAGAAAACATTGTTTCATACTAGTAATTACTCCTGCATCGTGGGTGAGCTTACAAACATATAAACTCACATACACAAAGAACATCCAGACCCGAAACAACTACCTGTAGGCGATATAAATAATTCGTTCCGTGCGGGAATCGAACCCGCGACACGCAACGCAGCAGTGTATTGCTCAGCCACTGCGCTAACTGTTGTTGTATCATTATTTACGTTAAAACTGTATTAATTCAGCATCCCGTACATTACACGAGATCTCGTCTAAACTCCTTGTTTTAAGAGGTGCTTCGCTAAAATTGCTAGATACAAGAAATTTAGCTGGATTCCAAGATGGCGCCCGGTGTCGCTATCAAAAATTGTGTCGTTAAATTGTAATCTTTGAACCGGGGGAAAGGAATGGCAGGTTTTAACTTGAATACTTGTTGTTGCGTTGTTTTCTTTCCCTAGTTTTATTGTATTTTCTTTTTACCCCTTTCAGATAGCTCATTTTATGGAGGTTTGGTAATGCACCTATTAAATAATACACCACCAGTACCGCTGACATGATTGTCATCATCTGTGATGGCCGACGCATGTCACGTACTTATTTTATTCCGAAATTTATATTCATGCTATTCTGTTATAAGTGTTTCCTACTGTTTATAATCATGCTGTTTAGGATAAAAGACTGGAGTCCAGAACTAAAACGAATGTTGAAACGCGTCATTTGTAAAACTGGAACGCATCAATTGTCAATGTCACTTGAACAATAACTTGGGCGAGATATAATAATTGTATTTCGGAAAGATTATTTAGGAGTGTTTTGACAGGAAAGCTAAGATGAGTGTCACGCGCATTGTTCATTGGACTTTTAAAAGTGCATTCAGTGAATAATTCATAACGTACATTGAAATTTCGCAGCATAGTGGCCACATCATGGCTTTGTTTCAAATCTCCTAGTAGTCGGCTCACATGGCCGTTTTTTCAACTGTCATTGGATATCCGCCATTATTGCGGAATAAAATTTTTAAAGAATTTCTATAATTTGTTACACGTGTTATTGGCAAAATTGTGGTATATAACCACAGAGGCCATTGAAGAGTTGAAGTAGTATTCACTCTAAAGAAAATAAAAAAAAAAAGATTATTTAGTTATTACCAGAATCTAGACCATCGCAACGGGCGTTTGGCGTACGATATTCGGTATAGTATTATAGTTTTTACCCAGCTGTGTTTGGAAGCTGAATCGGGAAGTTGATCTACAAGGCACTGTAACGAGCATCAGGGAACATTACTCAAACACCTCAATTGTTGTATGTGTGTTATATATTTTCATATTACACGGTAAGGCAACTTGGTACTCATCAATAACACTAAACAAACTGCGTGGTAACGACATCCAGCAGTTCTGGTAAGTTAAAATTAATCCTTAATTTTTGTGGCTTAAGTCGGTATGTTAAGAATTTACGACTTCGGTGTTAAAAGTTGAAAAGCACGGGCTTTCTGAACATTGGTGGTAGCATAGAGCATTTATTATGCACATGCTGTGTTATTATTTTTGTATATATTTTAGCGTGGTGTGTTGCTTGTGCAGTGTTGTAGGTATAGTATACCCACATTTCTACAGTTAAGTTTAAATTTACCAAAAAATGGTAACATAGACTATAGTTTTGTAAAAGTATCAGCAAGATTTCGTAGAAAGGCTTCCCATTGCTACTGATAACGTCTTACGCAATTACCCGGCTGATGTGTGACGTGACAAATGTAAATCAGTTTTATACTGCAATGTGACGTCTGTAATCATAGGTACTTAAATAAAAGAAATACGTGTTAGATAAAAAATGCCGATTTATATTACAAGGAGTACCATTTTTTATAAAGTAAAAAAAATATTCTCTCCTCTTTCCTGGTAAACTCTGGACCCGGTCCAAGGTAGTAATTTAACTAGAATAGCTTTTGGTAGACTAGCCAGGTCTTAAAAAAGGCAACTATTACTGTTTCCTAGAAAATATCACTTAATCCCAACCTCTTTGATTATATTGGGGTAGTGTATTGGAGTTTGTATAAAAGCGAATGGAAAACTTTGCTGGAACGATTTTAGGTTTCTGTGTTTTTAAAAGAAAAGGCAATCATTGTTGATGTTACAATGGTTGGTTTTTCTTTTAAAAACACCCTATAAAAAACCTCTATAGATCGTCTATTGGGCTATCACAAGAAACATTATATGTAGTTAAGTTATTGCGTGGCGTAGCACATAACTTCAAGTGCCGGACCGGTACGTGTGGAGGCGGCGACGCCCGCTGTCGTAAACGTGTCTGTAGCCAGAATCAACCTACTGGCGAAGGCACCCCTCACCCGTACAGTCCGTATGGTGAACGAAATATATTCTATTTTATTTTAGCATTTTATAGACTTGGCGAATATACATATTCATGAAAAGTTTCATCTTTCTAGCTCTAGCCATTTCGACGGACATGATGAAATTATAAGGGTTTAGAGAATATCTAAACAGAATCCGCATGAAAGCGCGCATTACCTTAGAGTCGACTTTATCAGCAACTATGTTCAGGATGCTGAATAAATACTAAAAACAATTTGTATTTTATTTTGTATAAAGTATTATGTAAAAAAAACTATTGTGCGCGAGTTCACCTCGCACTTGGTCAGTTTTTATTAAGCCTTTTTTTCATAAAAGATGAAATTAATGTACTTTTTGTTTAGAGATTTCGCGGATGTTCAGTTTTATATTGTCTGTCTATCATTGTCGACTAGAACTAGTTATATTTAATGTTATTACTGCTAATAGAATAGAATATAGAATATAATACTTTTTATTATGTACCCCATATAGATTACAGAACATAAATATAAAGATTTTACAAACGGTGACACAATGAGCGGTCTTATCGCTAAGAGCGATCTTTTACAGACAACCTTTGGATGGAATACTAAGGGGAAGGATAGAGAAATAATGTAGGTAGTCTACAGTGTACTATCTACATAGATTATACAATAAATATATACGTTTAGTGTGTGTGTGTTGTTATTATTGTTTACGTTGTTCACGTAACATTCTTGCACATTGGTCCGTTTAAGACTTTTAAAGTTTACATTACATTGTTAGAATCATTGAATCAGTTCATAAAATAAGCTTATTGTAGTCTAATTTTAGACTTAGAAAAGGTCAACCCTATGAGCTAGCTACATACCATATTGACTGAAAATTTCATCACAACACTATTCACTTTTTTTGGTTTTTGATGGGAAATCACCAAATGACCTCTCTAGCTCGGGGCGGAGCGGAAGGGTATGTCAGACATTTACTGACTAAAACAAAATAAAATAGTAAATACGTATATCATGAACTAAATCTATCAACTGTTGAACAGGAGATGATGAAATTTAGCAACAACTACCAAAAAAAGACTCCCAGAATATACAAATGAGCTTGCCTTTTGACTGAGCGGAGATAGAGGCCTCCAGTCATGATCGCCATCATCATCTCAGTCACATGAAGTCCACTGCTGGACATAGGCCTCCCCCAAGGATTTCCAAAAAGAACGGTTGTGCGCGGCATACATCCAGCGTTTCCCTGCGACTTTGATCAGGTCATTCGACCACCTAGTCGGTGGGTGTCCAACACCGCGCTTGCCGGTACGTGGTCGCCATTCCAGAGCCATTCTGCCTCAACGGCCATCGGCTCTACGAGCTATTTGACCCGCCCAATGCTACTTCAAAGAGCTAATCCGCTGGGCTATATTGGCGACTTTCATTCTTCTACGATTCTCCTCATTCCTAATTCGATCACGTTGAGAAACACCTAGCATAGCCCTCTCCATAGCTCTCTGTGCGATCTTGAGGTTTCTTATGAGGCCCATAGTGAGGGAGCACGTTTCTGATCCACATCTCATCACTGGTAACACACCTTCAGTATAGAGGACTAAAAAGACGCAGTGTTTCTACTTGGCAAGAAAGATTTTGTTTGAGATATGTATGTGACATAAGAAGTGTCTCACCAAGCCAGATTACCCTAAACACATAACAGCTATCAGATAAATTAATGGGTTATTGTTCCGCTAAACAGATTGCCATACTGCAGATAGAGAAGAGAAAATTGCCCATAAAGACTTCTAACTGGTAAAAAATTAAACCAAATATACTGTTATGACTTCCTCACACCTACTAAACAGCTGTATGAAAAAACTAAAATTTTCTCTCTCCGTCAACTATACAATTACAATACTTGCATATTAGTAAAAAAGTTTTTAGATAACACTACTCAAACGAACATTCAACTTACAAAAAAGACATACACACACAGCCTACGAAATAGAAACGAAGTACTTCTGCGTTTTCCTAGAACAGTAAAATATGGGAAAAAGAACTTTTTATACGAAGGGGTCCAGTTATATAACAAATTGCCAAATGAAATCAAGGAGTGTAGAAGCATGAATATTTATAAAAGAAAACTAAAGGAATATATTACGCTGAACGTAAGTTGTACATAAATATCCTGGCAACATACTATGAAATACTTGGTAAACTAATAAAGTATTAAATACGATTACTACTTGTAAATCAAGAAAATTAAGCATAAAAAACATGTACTTATTTAAATATACTTAATAATAACTACACCTAAGTAATAATTACAACATAAAACTAACACACACATTATAGCCAAAATTATAAAATGAAACACATAAACAATCACCGGTCTCTGAGACTATAGTTTGCTGCATACATAAGCACATCTACACAATAATTTGCTCAAACGTAAATAATCAGTAAATAAGAGGGTACCTCGGTTTCTAATTGGCCAGCCGTATTAACTTGTTTGTAAATGTACTATGTAACTACCCACACTTTGGTTTTTGCTTTGTTATAGTTTTACCTATTGTGTATCTGCATGCTGCGTCACTAGATGAAATAATTTGTGCATTAAATGTTAAATCTCATATAAGTGAACTGTATTATGTTCTTTTTGAGAAATAAAGTTCTTTAAACCTAAATGCGAAGAACAGCAGTACAATTCAGGGTGGTGGAACAATCTTATATTTTTCTTCTTCTTCAGCCTATAAAGGTCCACTGCTGGCCAAAGGCCTCCCTCAAGGCTTTCATTGCTTTGGGGGGTCTGTCGTAATACTCTTGCTTGGCAGGCGGGTTGGGGATCGCAGTAATTTGTTATTCCACAGGAGACGCGCTGCTGCCCGCTTCCTAGGCGAGAGTTCTCTTACGACTCCCACGGGAGGATATGGGTTAGTACTATTCTAAGCACGGTACCACACGGGGACACTCTTATATTATATAGGTGCATTTATCATATAAATTGCTGACACAAATAAAGGAATTTTTTTGGAGTAACGACACTATAGGCTTATCGCTAAGAGCGATCTTTTAATGACAAATGACAATGAATTAGAGTCAATTCGCCCCGCTTTTCCAGTTATAGCTCCTATCCACTGAGCCACAGGGTGACGCTGGCGTTTCGAATTGACAAATGAATAACGCTAACATCCATACTAATATTATAAATGTGAAAGTGTGTTTGTTTGTTTGTTTGTCCTTCCTTCACGCCGTAGCTAAGCAATCAATCGACCTGATTTTTGGCATACAATTAGTTGAAAAGAAGGAGAGTAACATAGGCTACTTTTGGTCCTAAAAAAAACATCAAGTTCCCAAGGGAGATTATACTAATATTATAAATGTGAAAGTGTGTTTGTTTGTTTGTTTGTCCTTCCTTCACGCCGTAGCTAAGCAATCAATCGACCTGATTTTTGGCATACAATTAGTTGAAAAGAAGGAGAGTAACATAGGCTACTTTTGGTCCTAAAAAAAACATCAAGTTCCCAAGGGAGATTACTGGAATATTTGTATGTGTGCACCAAATATCCTAATATTATAAATCGGAAAGTGAGTTTGTTTGTTTGTTTGTTCCGCTTTCACGCAGTAACTACTAAGCCGATTGTTTTGAAATTTTGCAGACGTAAAGTTAGAAGTCTGGATTAAATAATAGGGTACTTTTTATCCCGGAAAAAAATTATATTCACGAGGGAAATCTAAACGCGCGATATAACCGATCTCCACGCGAGCGAAGCCGCGGGCGGAAAGCTAGTATGAAAATAAATATTCGAATACTCAGTGTCGACGTACCCTGTTTTTTTTTGTTTCGCCATCGTAAATCATCAAATGACTTCTCCCGCTTTGGGCGGAGCGGAAGGACGTGTCAGACTTTTACTAACTAAAACCCACCCGTGTTCCTTCACTGACGTAACCCTGACCCAAGAGGCATCGGTCTTCGTGGACCCCGTCACGATGTGCTGACATCTCTTTGAGGCGCGCGTGAAACACAACACGCCGTCGACTTGGGCCTGGTCCTTACCGGGCGGCGAGCTACCCACTGCTCACCGCCCGCAGGCCCGCGCTTACGGTTGCTGGGACTTTGTAGGCGCAGTGACCGTGGGACTCATACAGGTATACAATATGTTAAGAAAACCCTGTCCGACCCATAAGGATAATAAAGGTTAGGTAAACACATGACCAAATATAATATAAAATTTTACGTAATCATCACAGTGACAATACTAATGAATTTTGAAATAATCTTTTTTTCCCGCGAATTAATTCCAACTTCCCCGAAATTTAGTAATTTAAAAAAAAGTGACAACACCGGTATTATTATAAGCGATACGACCACGTGACGCGTTCCCTGCCCCCCGTCACCCGCGTATGGATTGCCTACCGTACAAGTAGTAAGTTACCTCTTTTTGCGAAATAATATTTATTTTTTTAGGGGGATTTTTTTTAAGTTTAGCCCTGCTTTGTAGGCATTATTAGAATCAGTTAGCGATACCTAACAATACCTTCACGGATCGGACAGGGTTTTCTTTACATATTGTATATATAGATAGAGATGTTGGTACTGTGTTTTATTAATTAATAGAAGCTGTTTGTAGACACTACAACAAAAAAGTTTTTTGGGAACATACTTAAAAGTCAAAATCAAAAGTCATTTATTCAAATAAGTCAGCTAGTTTCTAACGTTGTATAAGTGACCATGATTTGGTTTATATGAAATAAAAGTATTTTGATTTTTACTGAACGTTTTGGGAGATGGTTTTCAAAAACGCTGGTCCTTTACCACTTTCGAGTGCTTTCACTGAAACGGCGCAGCAACCTTTCCACCGGTACAGCTATTTAGTTAGAAAACTTATTTTTATCCTATAGTTGACACGCAAACCAATTAACATTACGAGACACGGAACATTAAATTTAATTAATTGATATGTCTCAGCTAGCAAACATCAATAAACTATCAATACTGTTGCCAAGAAGTGTTAATTAGTATGTTCCAGTTTATATGACATGCTGCGCCGCGTAGGTTTCATTATGTTTTTTTATGCTCCGCTCCTATTGGTTGCAGCGTGATGTAATATAGCCTAAAGCCTTCCTGGATGAATGTGCTATCCAACGCAAAAATAATTTTTCAAATCGTGCCAGAAGTTCCTGAGATTAGCGCTTTCTAACAAACAAACTCTTCAGCTTTATATATTAGTATAGATAGGAAACTCACGCTAAGAGAGAGACCAAATTTTATGAAACATACACATAGGATATTTAATTCCGGCGAGTATACAGCCTTACGTTATTAACCCCTACGATCTGGACGAAGCGTATGGCCTGGTCATTTATATGGATGAAGAATCTGAAATAAATAATAATTATTATTATAAGGACTGAAACAATTTACCTGAGGCTGTTTTCCCATCTAATTACAATTTAAATGTCTTAAAGGCTAGAGTGAAATGGGCACGCCACAATAGCGGCATTAAGTCCTCACTTTGAGAAGTGGCTAGAGAGTCGCCACGGAATCGTCAGCTTCCGCGTGACGCAGGTCCTCAACGGACACGGCCGTTTCGGGAGGTTCCAGTTCCTGATTAGGCGGGAGGAAACGCCGAGGTTTCAAATCTTAATAGACTAGCGCGCTTTACCATCAACAACTGCATCACTGCTTACCATCAGACGGAATCGCTGTCAAGCACTAGTTTATAAAATAAAAAACAAAAACAATAAGATACTTTTATCACGATATTTCCACGGAATCTCGTATAAAACAAATCTCAATATTGTTGATACCGCTTACTAAAACTATAGATGTAGATAATTATAACATTATCAGTCTATAAACTTCCCACTGCTTACATACAAGCCTTCTCATGGCAAGAATGGGCTGTAATCCACCACATGGGCCCAGTGAAGGTTTGTAGATATCATTCTGTGTTCATGTTCTAAGACATGTCGATCCACAGGATGCTTTTCTTCAACGTTTTGAGAACTGTGGCCAACATTAATTCATTAAACCATTCACTAGTTATTATACCTTTTCTCTCTCTCCGTAACTCTAGTTTGAAAAATCCAACCGCCACCGGCCGGTGAGCTTATCGGCAAGTCTAAAGCGCTAAGTAAACATCTGGTGGAGACTTCCATCCACTCCAGCACACCAGGAGTATACCGCTGGAAGCCTCCTGTAAGTCCAACCTTTTCATTATTCATGCTTGCTCGCGGTTTCTCTCCGTATGTCAGTTTCAATATACGTTCTCCTATTTACAGTCTGTTTATCGAGGCAATATAAATACCACAATATTTTTGGCTAATCTAGCCTAAACCTTAACATTTTTTTAGTGATTCATTTATTCAATCCCTAGCGGCCGTCTGCGACCTCGTTCACGTTTTTGTTATGCTCTGCTCCTATTGATAACAGCATAGTGTTTTATACCTCCCTGGAATAATGAGCTATTCAACGCAAAAAAGATTTTTTCAAATCGGACTAGTAATTCCTGAAATTAGTGCGTCCAAACAAGCAAACAAACAAACTCTTCAGCTTTATATATAAGTATAGATTAATTTATACAATTTTCTCGGTGGTAGGCCATAACACCGGCCGCCGGCAGAAGTTACCACCCACCAGACAAAGCCTTGCCGCCAAGCGATTTGTCGTGTTCCGGCATGATGTCTGGTGAGCCGTACGGAGGACGGGTCTGAGCAGTTGTGTTGCGATGTGTGCCGGGTACGATGCGCCTAATGTTGTTGTGTTGGGCCTTTGGTCGTGGAGGGTCTTCAGATCAATCTCCATTTGGCGCAGCATCGTTGGTCGTGTTGTTGGGTTTAACATTGCATCACCTTGCTCAACTGCCGTCTTCCTCCCTATTCGCTCAGTTTTTCTGAGTGAATAGGCCCTTAATAAACTAGCGCGCTTTACCATCAACGATCGCATCACTGCTTACCATCAGGCGGGATTGCGGTCAAGCGCTAGTTTATAATTATTAAAATAAAAAAAAAAAGTTTTGCCTATCGGTTTTTTTTTGTGCCGTCTCTTTCTTCTTGCGTGGCAAGAATCATTATTTGCCTTAATTTTTTTTTTTTATTTTCCCGCCTACTTTTTTTTCCGCTTTCCATTTTTTGCGGCATTGGCCTTGTCATTTTCTTTTCGGGGTCCCTTTTTGCCCCTGTCTATATTCTTTTCTTTTCTTTGTAATTCTTTTTTCTTTTTTTTTATATCATACTGTATACAATTCTTATATATTAGTCTTTTCCTACTTATAATCTATCTTACTTCTATACAATTTTACATACTTTTAAACAATTCTTGCCGACGGCATGCCTATCTGTGTTTGAACCTTCAACCTGTAACTCTCAAGTCATGGCCGTTGGCACTAGACTACCACCGCTAAAGATTTGCTGACTTTAAGACTAGCCACTTCTGTATTTTTGGTTAGAATATCGAAAGCTTATCAGGAAACCATTTTTTTCGCCAGCATTATGTTTCTACAATCTGTCAAATTTCTTTGATACATAGATGTTCGACTATATCATTAAAGCATTAAGGTTGGTTCAGAAAATTTAGTAGCTTCGGGTTGTTTGACCTGCTAGCATCTGTACATAAAACAATCATATTTGTTTCTAACTCTGCTTACCAATCACTCAACGTGATGTTTTTGCGCCACACGGTATGATTGATATGGAGAAGTTCTGGCGAAGTTGTGACAATCTGCTAACAGATTCGTTATACTTGGAACAGAAGAGTGTGGGTTGCTGGTTGGCAGTTGATTTTGGATCAAAAGGTCGGAAAAGGGATATAGTTAATCAATGCTCCTGTTGTATAGGGCCGCGTATTGTTTGAAAGAGATATCGTGGTTTTTAGCTCAGGCAAAGACACGGGTGGTAAGGCATTAACAGTCTAAACGCCCTTCTGCTCTTAGAGCTGGAGGTGTCATTCGATGATTTTCCACCCAAAAACGGCTTTGTTGCATAAAATCATTATCATCACCATTATTATATCATACAGAAAAGGATTGAGCGTAATCACCACGCTTGGCGTTGGCGATTTCAGACTTAATGTCCAGGTTTCCTCAAGATGTTTTCCTTCACCTTCAGTCATTGGTGTCCAAGATATACTTAGAAAGTACAGAGAACTTTAGAAAAGTTACATTGATACTTGCCTTACCTGGAATCGAACCCGCGCACTCACAAGCTGCAACATTTATTAGCATTTATGTATATTAAAGAATTGTGCCTACTAATACGACAACATTCTGAAAATTTTATTAAGCATAGAGATGTAACCAAAAGGAATGTTGCCTCTAGAGACAGACATAGGCTTTGCTTGCCACAATCTAAGCTCGATTTACATTAAAGAAATTCCTTTGTCATGGCTATTAAATTAAATAAGGTAGGTTAAGTGGTAGGCCATAACATCGGCTGCCGGCAGAAGTTACCACCCACCAGACAAAGTCTTGCTGCCAAGCGATTCGTCTTGTTCCGGCATGATGTCTGGTGAAACCGTATGGAGGACGGATCTGAGCAGTTGTGTTGCGATGTGTGCCGGGTACAATGCGCCACATGTTGTTGCGTCGAGAGCTTAGTCATGGACAGTCTCTACATCAATCAACATCAATCAAAAACATTGCATCTCCTCGCTCAATTGCCGTTCTCATTCCTATTCACCCAGTTTTCTTGAGTGAACGGGCTCTTAATAATCTAGCGCGCTTTACCATCAACGTTTGCATCACTGCTTACCATCAGGTGGGATTACTGTCAACAACTAGTTTATAATCATTTAAAAAATGTACATTACTAAACTCGTTTAAAGAACTGCTTTTAAACTCAATCGCCAAAAACACTACTAAATCGAACTGTCATAAATAATAACCCTCGAATCCTCAGAGGTAACAAATAGGTATAAAATACCCTTCCCTCCACCCCGTCACCTTTGGAGCCTAGACCTAAGTGGATTTCCAGCTTCACAAAAAAACTGAGACTTTCTTTTCAGGAGCGTTGGACGTAACGAGGTACATGGGTATACAAAGCCTATTATTGGCCATACAGCAAGTAAGGCGGGGTCTGTGAATGGATAGCACGTCCGTACTCTTTACAAATCGGGTACCTGTCTACTGTGCGTTTAGAGAGGAGAGTTTGGAGGTGCCAGTTGCTGGAGTGGTTACTGTCTCGAAAATAAAATTCCAACAGTCTAGAGTCAGAGTATAGGTAGTACTTTTCACAAAAGAAACTCTCAACTATTTTCAATGTGATTATTTAAAATCATTTGTAGTTCATTTAGTATTAAAAGTTTGTAATATCTTTAATTATAATCAAATAAACTAAATAATGTGGTTTAAGAAAAAAATATTATTTGTTTTTTATGAGAAACATGTAGGTATGGGTGGTAAAGAAGTAATAGAAAAGACTTTTTTTAAGTTTTTATGTAAAAAAATTACTTCACACGTGTAATATTTACTATTAATGAAGCGAAGTAAAGATTTTAATTTAAAAATGAAATGGCATTTATTTAAATCACGTAAACAACTTTATAACAAAAAAAATATTTTTCCTTAACAAATTTCGTGTATGTAGCACGACTTGTATACAGGGCGGCAACAACAATGTCGCTCAAATTATACTGGAGGCTGATTGGGGACCCTGATTTAACTCGAGTTGGTCTCCAAAGCCTAGAGCACAGGCGTAGAGTAGCCAGCCTTTCGGTGTTCTATAGGATACATTCTGGGGAGTGTGCGAGGGAATTGCACGATTTAATTCCCCCATCTCCGTTCCACCATCGGACGACCCGTCGTACGGAGAGTTTCCACCCTTATGTTGTTAACACCTCTACGATCCGGACGAAGCGTTTCGCCTCCTCCTTTATACCGCGTACATCGAGGGACTGGAACAATCTGCCAGCGGCGGTGTTTCCGTCGGACTACAATTTGAGTGTCTTCAAGGCTAGAGTGAATAGGCTCTTAATAAACTAGTGCGCTTTACCATCAACGATTGCGTCACTGCTTACCATCGGACAGGATTGCGGTCAAGCGCTGGTTTATACTTTAATAAAAAAAAAAAAAAATATTTAGGGCACGATTTCAGACCCATTAAATTAGAAATTCTCAGTTTAACGTAAAAAAACAAAGCGGTTTTATAGAAAAGTGCAATATCTATGGTGTCAAAATGTACGTATAAGCTGATTTCATGTTCAAGTATTGTATACCTATGTTTTTAAATGACGAGTGCAGCGGTGACCTAGTGGCATTGCCCACGACTCTCAAGTTGTAGGTCGTAAGTTTGAATTCCAGGCGTTTCACTTTGTGTAAATTATTCCATCACCACTGCTCTCAAAATGGTGTAGAAAAGCAGCAAGTCTTAGAAGTAAAACTTCGAACGCACGCGACCAGCCCGGCCCGCGTGTTTGAATATGACTGAATCTCTCTCGCCACAAGGAGGCCTATGTTTCAGGAGTGGGAAAAGTATTGGCTGAATATACATGGTAAACACTAACAACAAACTCTTTGTTCGCACTTGCGTATGATTAACAAATACTATAACAAATTCTTCTGGCTTATCGATAGTATTTTTTTTTATAATTATAAAAAATCAATATCTGCAATCGTTGATGGTAAATCGCGCTAGTATATTAAGAGCCTATTCATTCAAAAAACTGAGTGAATAGGAAGTAAGACGGCAGTTGAACGAGGCGATGCAATGTTAAACCTATTAACACGACCAACGACCTTGCGCCTAAGGGAGTTTGGTCTGGAGACACTCCACGACCAAACTCCCAACACAACAACATTTCAACATTTACCGCATCCTACCCGGCACACATCACAACACAACTACTCAGACCCGTCCTCCGTACGGTTTCACCAGACATCTTGCCGGAACAGTCGAATCGCTTGGCGGCAAGACTTTGTCTGGCGGGTCGTAACTTCTGCCGGCAGCCGATGTTATGGCCTACCACCGAGAAAATCTACTCTACGAGAATTCTAAATGAACTCTTCTCAGAATTCATATACTTGTTTGGTGACATCACCAGCGTCTATCAGTTCCAGTAACATGCAGCTGTTAGGGAAGTGTCCCGTCTTTTGTGGCACAGCGCCACATTACACACCACGTCATCTGTGGCGGCAACGCACCTTACCACGAAATATTGTAGACAAGATTCAAGTCAACTGTATTTGGGATAGCAATATATTAGAAATTATAAGTAAATATGTGATAAAATGATGCTTTCGGAGTATATCTCTCCGATTAAGGTGCTAAAGACAGCAAACCTTTTACCTCCAACCCTTATATGCGGAGTTCGTAGACCACCAGACCAGATCAGGAGAAGGTGCACGGCGACACAATTTACTGACGGCAGACACCCTAACTTTATTAATTTTGAATTTTGAAGCCTAATCCCCCCAGGGGTCACTTAAAACTTATTAAATTTTGTGACCGTTAAAATATTGTGACCATGTATGGCTAGCTTTATAGTTCGGTGGTAAGTCACTAGCGGCATGTCGTGTGGCGGTCAGCGGAAGGACGCACTACCACTATGGCTGCGTTCCGTTTTCTACAAGTTTTTGGCAGCGCTTACCGCCGATAAACACAAACATCAGAGGAGATATTCAACATCATCTATAATTCAAACTTCAACTTCACTTTAACACTAACGAACCTAATTCGTAGAAACACTCCAAGTATTTCAAACACATTAGTGTTCAAAGCATTAATTTTAATCTTTAAAACCCGTCCAAGGTACAAACAACCCATTTGCTCAATTAGACACACAAACTCTACTGCTCATTTGAATTATTAATATCAAAATAAGAGCATTTAAAAACCTTATTCAAATTAGTATACATAGACTAATAAATAATTAAATATGCTTTTGGTAAAACCTAATGGAAATTATATACATTATTTTTTTGTTTATACGAAACGCGAAAAACGTGTCCAGTATTTTTAAGTAAAGAATTTATGTACAAAATTTTAAAAAGATATCATGAAAAACAACGAAGTTATGAGCTTGCTAATAATCTACATGGTTGTCCCAACAAAAATATGGTCAATGCTCCGCTCGTGTGCGCGAGCACGGTGCGTTGCCCTCTGGCGTCGGCTGTAGCGCGAGCGCAAGTACTATGACTGTTTTTTTTTTTTTTACTTAAAGCCAGTACACTCTATGTAACCAAGCATATTGTACTTTACGGAATTGCATTGCTGACGGGGGTGTCCGGCACTGGTGCAGCTACACATGAGCTAAACTTAGTATTCGGGAACACTGATGGATCTGCTAAACCTTGGACAAAACTATTTTGCACTGTGTAGATTCAATTTCTTAGTATTGTATAATTGCATGGCAGACGTGTGAGCACAATGTACTTGCTGTAAAGCATCTATTTGTTGGGTTACTCTTTTTTTGTTGTTGTTTTTTTTATGTGTTTTCCATAATGAACGCTCTTAGCGTACAATATATTTCTGCATCGTTCTCACATGGTTGATTTCAATATGAATGATGTAAACAAATATTTCTGTCAACAGCTTGAT
This sequence comes from Sesamia inferens, assembly GCA_037179545.1. NCBI lineage: Eukaryota > Metazoa > Arthropoda > Insecta > Lepidoptera > Noctuidae > Sesamia > Sesamia inferens. The sequence continues at coordinate 2,936,627 of CM073943.1, forward strand.
AATTTATAAGAATGTCCATAGAGTTTCTTGCGCGTTCATCTCCATAGGTACCTACTCTTTGGAATGGTCGACTATCTTCACGTTACTGACTGACCGACCTTCTGACAATTCAAAAGTGTATGTAACTGGTTTATTTGAAATAAATGATTTGATTTGATTTGATCTATCGTAACCGCTCGGTAACCACTCTGCAATAATTAATAAGGTGTAAAAATTATTGTAATCGATTCAGTTGCTTATTCTGAACAAACTATATTCAGGATTCGCATAAACAAAAATAACGTTCTATACAAAAAGCTATTCAAAACGAAAGTTAATACAGACAGAGTATATTTTTTGTTCGCATAAATTGCAACATGGTCAGCCAATAATGATCTCCATGTAAGCACATAGATGGGTTACAAATAAGATTAAGTTATAGGAATTTTCGGCCAGATATTTTTCTCGGTGGTAGGCCATAACAGCAGCTGCCGGCAGACGCTGAAGGTCCACCCACCGTTCCGATCCGGCATGATGTCTGGTGAAGCCAATGTGCGATATGTTGTTGTGTCGTGAGTTTGGTCGTGGAGAGTATCTAGATCAACCTCCCTCAGGCGCAGCATAATAGGCTCATAATAAACTAGCGCTAACCTTTTGCAGGAGCAAATGTAGGGCGCAGTTCGTGGAAAATAACTCTGTATGCAAAACAAGTTTAAACCCAAAAATAGATAGACAAAATATCTCATAATTGCAGTATTACACTTATGATATTCAAAAGCAACTTATCTTAATTATATGTTAATCAGTTAGCCAGCTAGTTCGCCCGAGTCTTGGACTAATAGGTTGTGAGATTACTTTGCTAAATTAATTTTGGGGGCAATTATTCGTATTTGGGGTGGATTTCGATATTTTTGTTGTGTTTGAAGTGATTTTACTTAGATTATAACTTTATAAGGTTATACTCATATGTTACTTTGTTGGTGTTGAAAGTATGTCTTTGTATTTGTGTGAAGGTATAAGATATAGAAAGCAGACATTTAAAGTAGTATTGGCCCAGTGGCGAAGACATCGACTTACGACGTTTTAGTTTGGAGGTTCAAACTTTGACAGGCGCTTTATATTGTGTCATCATTGTGTCAACTAGGCCCTTAGAATCGGTGAAAGAAAACGTTGTAAGGAAACCGGCGAGCCCAAGAACGAAAATACCGTAGATATGGGACACCACAATCTGTACTGGACCCGTATGGTTGACCTTCTCTCAAATGGAGACCTGGTGAGCCCAAGAACAATCTTAATTATAATGTTGATAAAAATATATATCTAGCACTACTAATATATAAAGCTGAAGAGTTTGTTTGTTTGTTGGAACGCGCTAATCTTAGGTCAGATTTGAAAAATTCTTTTTGCGTTAGATAGCGCATTAATCCAGGGAAGTTGTAGGCTATATAACATCACGCTATGACCAATAGGAGCGGAACATATAAAAAAATTGGAACCTACGCGGGTGAAACCTCACGGCACAGCTAGTCTAACATAAAATTCAAGGATTTCAATAGATCAAAGCATTTTGGTATTCCAATAGCCAAGAAAACTACAAAGTCAAAGCACTTATTTGAAATAGGTAAATAAAAGGCATTTTTGAACGTCAAAATTGAGAATAAAATAGATTTGATTGTAGTCCCCCTTCCAAAGGGTAGTTTCTTATGGCGAAGAATGCGCAACAAACTCCATCGCTACCCTTTTTACAATATTATTAATTTAAAAACCGGTATTCGAACCCTGTTCGTCACACTAAAATGTGGAATTTTTCCTGTCGCATTGTCTTTGAATATGTTTTGTTTTCTACCTTTTAATTGAAATTAAATAAATATATACGGACAAATCACACAGATTGAGCTAGCCCCAAAGTAAGCTCAAGACTTGTGTTATGGGATACTAACTCAATGATACTATTTTTATAATAGATAGATATATAGATAAACAGCCAAGCCCCAGGCCAATCAGGAAAAGATCGTTTTCCATCATGACCTGGCCGGGGATGGAACCCGAGGCCTCCACGTCGCAGGCAGGCGTGTTGACCGCTGCGTCATTAGTTTGTTCAAACTAATGACTTTCGAAACATCATAGGCTTTAATAACTTTTATTTCTTTTTTGCTTGTAAAAATCTTTTAAAAGTGGTTTGTAAGTGTTTAGATGAAATAAAGGAGGGAATAATAAAGAAAATAATAATTTCCTTATTGTTTATTTATTTTTGATATCACTTAAGTTTTTAGTTACTATAGGGTTGTTTCCTGGGTAAAAAAAAATGATTCTATTTAGTCCGTCAGTCAGATTATAGAAAAAAATTGGATACGTATATTTTGTTTTATCAAATCAATAAAAATTGACAGATATAAAAGACATCAAAGATCAGGAGTGGTGGCTGGTGACGTCACTGCGCGCTAAAAAGTGTAGCGTGCACTGACGTCACACGAGTTTTCAACGCACTGTGTCGTCTTAATTTTTTGTTTATATGAAAAAAAGAAAAAATACGAGTCTAGTATTTTTTGGAAATCTGACTGACGGACTAATTAGTTTTTTTTAGTCAAAAATACCCTATTATACCTATATACGGGCAAACGATATTGATAGCCTCCGTGGCGTAGCAGTAGCGAACGCGGCCGTTGCGCAAAGAGGTGCGGGTTCGATCCCCGCGCAGTGGAAATATTTGTATGCATGAATATGAACATTTGCACTGGTCTGGTCGTGCCTCGGAAAGCTCGTTAAGCTGGGTCTCGGTTGCCATACGAACATCTAATGGCTATCGTTACGGGTTGTTAGAGCCCTTAAAAGTCCAACAATCATTGGTGTAACTGCAATGCTTCGATGTCGCCTTCGGGTTGTGGAGGTCAGACGCCAGTCACTTCTCAGAAAATATCGTAGTTTACCAAATGAGCAGTTAGACTGTTAAAGTGGACCCCAGGCTCCAAATCTGATAAAGCTATGGATGCGACTGGGATTAACGCTGAGATGATGATGATGATATATACGGGCAAAATCTATTAAATTTTAGTAGATTTTCTACTTTATCACTTAAATATTAGTTTTAAGGTTAATTGTGAAAGTTTTACACATACAAGTAACTTGACGTACTGTCTGTTTCTATAACAGTTACCCATGTTTTCATAATAATAAATTAGGCGATTTGAACGTTTAAATGGACGACGAGTAAAAAAAATTGTATACTATAAGAACTCGCCTGAGAAACTTCACTAGCTCATACTAAACGAAGCATCACTTACAATTCAAGTTAAGTCCAGTCCAGCGCTATTGACGCGCTCGCGGAATACATACGATCATTATTTGTAGAATTTGACGAATTGGACACCTTGGCTCAACAAAAGTGAAATACAAGAACGAAGAAATAGTTTTGAAAATAAGTTTCTTCAAAGAAATGAATTCAGGTCTTCGAATATTCGGAGCATAGTATTTTCGAACCGGTTAGGTTAGGTTCATATGCTCTGCCATTTCCCATAAATCTGCCACTAAGGCGATGTCGATGTGCCGCTGTGGTTATAGTGGGTATTCCCGGCTTCGGCTGAGCGAGTCCCACACATGCCCGTCGCCTAGCTAGCGGCGGGTATTGTGCGCTAAGGCATTTCCACAGCGACAAAAAAAAAAGAAAAAAAAAAAAAAAAGGTTTATGTATAAAAGAAAAAAGTATTTACTGTGACTCATACTAGAAGATAACTGAACTGAACTTAACTGAAATAAATTGGGGTCCGCTTTACCAATCTAACTGATGATTTTGCCTAAAATTCGATATTTTCCGTGAAGCGAATGCAGTCTGACCTCCACAACCCGAAGGCGATATCGAAGCATTGCAGTTTGTCCAATTGTTGGACTTACCAGGGCTCTAATAACCCGTAATGACTGCCATTTGATGTTCGTATGGCAACCGTGCCAACGGCATAACGTGCTTACCATGGCACGATCAGACCAGTGCAAATAAATATTCACGCATACAAATATTGCACTGCGCGGGGACCGAACCCGCGCCTCCTGGCGCAGCGGCCGCGTTCACTACCGCTACGCCACGGAGCCTGTCAATAAGCTGTTGTATCCTACGTAATACGTATTTAGATTTGTGTCAACTATTCAGAAGGCAATATAAACTCAAAACCTCTGTCACTTGGAATTAAACTTTCAAAATGTTAAATGCTAGACGTGGCCGGTGTGCGTGAAGGTTGCTAATGAAACAAATCCTTCCCCTCTTTACCCGCGCCTGGATTGTGTCTCACCCAGCTCGGAAAATAAAAACTTAATTTTTTCAAACACAAAATTGTATAGAAACACGCCTTTGTTTTAGCTTTTTATGTAACGTTTCGAAAAAACATGGACTGAGTACACGTCTTTTAGATACACATTCGATCCCATAATCAACTGGCCTGATATTATACAGTTCTACACGACATGTCGTTACGTGTTGTATTGCATTAAATAGTACCTCTATTGTATCCTTACTAATATTATATTCGGAAAGCGAGTTTTTTGTTTGTTTGTTCCGCTTTCACGCCGTAACTACTGAACCGATTGCTTTGAAATTTTACAGACGTAAAGTCAGAAGTCTGGATTAAATAATAGGGTACTTTTTATCCCGGAAAAATTTGATATTCCCGAGGGAAATCTAAAAAGCGCGATATAACCAAACTCCACGCGGGCGAAGCCGCGGGCGAAAAGTTATAATCTATACTAGCTTTCCGCCCGCGGCGTCGCTCGCGTGGAGATCGGTTATATCACGCCTTTAGATTTCCCTCGTGAATATAATTTTTTTCCGTGGTAAAAAAGTACCCTGTTATTTAATCCGGATTTCTAACTTTACGTCTGCAAAATTTCAAAACAACCGGCTTAGTAGTTACGTCGTGAAAGCGGAACAAACAAACAAACAAATTCACTTTCCGATTTATAATATATATTTGGTGTACACATACAAATATTCCAGTAATCTCCCTTGGGAACTTGATGTTTTTTTAGGACCAAAAGCCTATGGTAGCCTATGTTACTCTCCATCTTTTCAACTAACTGTATGCCAAAAATCAGGTCGATTGATTGCTTAGCTACGACGTGAAGGAAGGACAAACAAAGAAACAAACACACTTTCACATTTATAATATTAGTATGGATATATAAAAATCAATGTCATTTTCTTTGTAATTTTATAACTCAAGAACGGACTCACCTATCTAAATCAAACATTTAGGCTTTGTTGTGATTAATTAGTAAATGATTTATGTGACATTTGAACAAACTCGGTCGAGCGGTTCTTCATTTATCACGTTTTTTCAACAAATGAATTCAATAAACGGTGGATCATCATCTCATCTATATATATAAAAATCAATGCCACTTTCTTTGTAATTTTATAATCCACCAAAATTGTGTAATGGCACCAGATTGGCAGTGAAAAACTTATTGCCAAATTTAATCAAAGCTACGATTTTAACTGATAAATTAAAAGGAGAAGTTTATTTGATACCGCGTATCCCTATGATCTTAACTGATATGCCATTTGAGTTCAAACGATTGTAAAATCCTGTGCGTTTATCATTTACTATGTCCATCAACAAAGCCCAACTTTATATTGCCTGTTCGAGAGTCGGTACCCCCGGTCGTTTGTTTATACATGCTAGAAATTGAAAAACAAATAATAATATTTAAATAATTAGTATGATGATATTATATAATTATATATTTAATTTTATGTGTTGCTCTGATTGACATCACACCGGGTTAGAATACCAGCCTACTAGCATAATGCTTCCATATTTAAATAAATAAACGTAAGATTATTTTTTTAAATATCGAAGCATTATGCTGAGATAAGAGCCTAGCCTTCTGCACCAGACGTTTTAGAGGTTATTTATACCTCAGGGCCGCTGTACCCCTATCAACCAGTTTCCTGGCTGGGTGTGTGGTTATACCGCCATTGTTTGGTCGCCAGAGCCTCGTCTGTTGTCTAGTAGGGAGCACCACGGCGCGGTATACGCTATGCCACCGCCATCTGGTGCGTGCAGGTGAGGTTGACAGTAGGGCCGGACTAGATGTTAATGCCGTACTCCCCTTACCCCCCTTCAAAGATATATGCCTACATGAAATTTTACTGACATACATGTATTTCCTTGTGTGGTGTGTAGCATGTCAGGTAACCCTCCAGTTTCCGTATTACATAATTATACAATATGTAAAGAAAACCCTGCCCGATCCGTGAAGGTATTGTTAGGTATCGATAACTGATTCTACTAATGCCTACAAAGCCAGGCTAAACTTAGAAAAAGATCCCCCTAAAAAAAAAAAATCTTATTTCGCAAAAAAGAGGTAACTTAATACATTTGCGATAAGCAACCCTTCCGCGGGCGGCGGGGGGCAGGGCACGCGGCACGTGGTCGCATCGCTATTCGCTCATAATAATAACGGTGTTGTCACTTTTTTTAAAATTACCAAATTTCGGGGAAGTTGGAATTAATTCGCGGAAAAAAAAGATTATTTCAAAATTCATTAGTATTGTTTCTATGATGATTACGTAAATTTTTATATTATATTTGGTCAAGTGTTTACCTAATCTTTATTATTCTTATGGGCCGGACAGGGTTTTCTTTACATATTGTATTTTATTATCTACCTTTGTAAACTTAGATACATGCGGGATGCGCGTGCGACTGTCATTTGTCAAGCCGGACGCTTCTTAATATTGCCACTATATGAAAACGTAGGAACGTAGGTCATTTTTGAGGATGATATTCTCGTAGTTTTTAGGGTTCCGTAGCCAAATGGCAAAAAAACGGAACCCTTATAGATTCGTCATGTCTGTCTGCCCGTCTCTCCGTCCGTATGTCACAGCCATTTTTATTCTGAAACTATAAGAGCTATACTGTTCAAACTTGGTAGGTAGATGTATTCTGTGAAACGCATTAAAATTTTGATGCAAAAATAAAAAAATGTAAATTTTGGGGGCTCCCCATACTTAGAACTGAAACTCATTTTTTTTTTTCATCAAACACATACGTGTGTGATATCTATGGATAGGTCTTCAAAAATGATATCGAGGTTTCTAAAATATTTTTTTTCTAAACCGAATAGTTTGCGTGGTAGACGCTTCCAAAAAAGCTTGGAAAAAGTTGGTCCCCCCCTCTAACTTCTAAAATAAGAAAATGAAAAATCTAAAAAAAAACACATGATGTAGGTACATTACTATAAAAACTACCAACGAAAATTGTTTTGAACGAGATCTAGGAAGCAGTTTTTTCTAATACAGGGTGGGCCAAGAATTCGTTAACATTTAAACTTAACACACCGCGCTAATACAAGCCGCGCGGGGAGCGGGGAGGGGCGTTACCACTAGCTCGCTTCTCGGAAATTTAGTCGCAATGGGTCGTTTCACGGGGCCGCAGCGCGCTTATTGTGTGAAACAATTTTATTTAAACAACAGTTCGCTCATTACTTTGAGACGCTTATTTCGCGTTGAATACGACTTACACGATTTAAATCAGTGTCCGAGTGCTCCATTAATAAAGAAATGGGTTAAAAAGTTCGAAGAGACCGGATCTACACTAAACGTGAAGCAAACCGGCGGCCCACGGACTTCTCGGAGCGAAGAGAACGTGCAGCGAGTTTCCGCATCAGTTCGACGTGATCCAACTTTATCGACGCGCAAACGTTCGGCTGAATTAGGACTATCCCGAACATCATTGCGCCGTATTTTGAAATTAGATATGAAATTACATCCATATAAGATCCAGTTAGTACAGGAATTAAAACCTAATGATTTAAATTTGCGCAAGTCCTATGCCGAAACAATGTTAGATCGATTCAATAATTTTGACAACCTCTTATTTTCCGACGAAGCCCATTTCCACCTCAACGGACACGTAAACAAACAGAATTGCAGATATTGGAGCAGCGAAAATCCCAAATCTAAACACGCGAGGCCACTTCATTCTCCCAAGGTAACGGTATCGGCTGCAATTTCAGCAAAAGGAATCATTGGGCCCTATTTTTTCGAAGATTCTCGCGGCCGTTCGGTTACTGTGAATTCTGTTGAATATGTGAAAATGTTACGGGGGTTCTTGGCACCGAAGCTACTGGAATTTGCTGGCTACAATTGTAACACATGGTTTCAACAAGATGGAGCCACTTGTCACACATCCAACGAGTCCCTGCCGGTAGTCAAAGAAATGTTTCCGGAAAAGCTGATTTCCAGACGAGGCGACATCCCATGGCCACCCAGGAGTCCAGATTTAACCCCAGCAGACTTCTTTTTATGGGGTTATTTGAAGAGTCGTGTTTACATCCATAAACCAAAAACACTACGTGAACTAAAGGAAAAAATTAGCGAAGAAATGTAGCGATCTCGCGGTCTCTTTGTCGACGAGTATTCGAAAATTTCGGTGCTCGCTTAGAAAAGTGCAAAAATCGAAACGGTGGACATTTAGATGATGTTATTTTTAAAAAATAAATTAAAAATAATTAACTTTCTTGTAAATAAATAATTTTAAAAATATGTCAAATAGTTTTCTTTATACGATTTTTTCAATTGTTAACTAATTCATGGCCCACCCTGTACCTCGTAAATCGTAAACCGCTTATTACAGCGTAATCTTTCATACAAATAACTTAAATCCTTTAATTTCATAAATTAATGGTACGGAACCCTTTGTACGTGAGTCCGACACGCACTTGGCCGTTTTTTTATATATCCTGTTTTTTCTGTTTTATATTCCTGTTTGTGTTTATTGAAACTGTTCTCTCACCATTTACTTTTTATGTTTTTATTATTACGTTTTCATTTTTATTGCACCTTCTACCGTTTTGGTGTCACTCTCACTTGCACCGGATGACGTGTTTACGTCGGCGTCGGCTGTCGCTGAAAACCAGCGCTGGGCTCAATTTTGCAGAGGGTCGCACCATATTTTTGAATGTATTGATGTTTTTGATTTGATGCTGAGCGACAGACATTTGGCGTGGATGTGACGTATATTTCCCTCAACTATTTCTTATTTTTTTGTATTTTTGTGAACTTTTGCATCATGTTTACCGCAAATAAACGTTTTTTTTTCTTTCACACAGCCAGACCCGGAGTAACTAATTGTAGACCATACAAATATTTGTTACATGCGCGAATCGAACCGGTGACACGAAGCGCAGCTGTCAATCGCTCAACCACTGCGCTGTCGTGCTCGATCACAGCTTATAAAACTACACCCAAAACACATTTGGCCACAAGTCTATGTTAATTGATAAGTTAGTTGTTCTTTTTCTATGGCAGCCTCCGTGGCGTAGCGGTAGCAAACGCGGCCGCTGCGCAAGGATGCGTAAATATTTGTATGCATAAATATGAATATTTGCACTGGTCTGGTCGTACCTAGGAAAGCACGTTAAGCCGTTGGTCCCGGTTGCCATACGAACATCTAATGGCAGTCGTTACGGGTTATTAGAGCCCTCAAAAGTCCAGCAATTGGTCTAACTACAATGCTTCGAAGTTCGATATAGCCTTCGGATTGTAGAGGTCAAATGGTAGTCGCTTATAATATCGCAAAATATCGAAGTTCATCCAAAGCGGACCCCTGACTCCAAAGCTGAAAAAGCTTTGGATGCGACTGAGATTAACGCTTGATAATGATGAGTTGTTTTTTTTTAATTTTTTTATAAAATTTATAGTCTGCTTTTGTGTAAAATAAATTATCTAACTTAACTATCTATTACACAGTCGTTTATGTAAAATAGAAACTAATTAATTCTACTAGGCTAGTTCTATGGCACTAATTCCCAAAATTAGCTTAGTCGAGCTAAACTCAGTAATACTCGTCTTCGTTACTAGAATACTAATGAGAATTTAACATTTAGTATTACAGCTGATTAAGGCTCCATCTTATAAGTGCTGTAGATCATTTTGTGTAGTGGTACAGCCATTAGGGGGTATGCTTTCTGAATGAAAATGAATTGGGAGGGGAACAATTATAGAATTTGATGTTTTTGTTGGTATTACCAAGATAACAAGTCGTGGTGGCCTAGTGGTTAAAACAACACCCTCTCAAGTACCTATGAGTATGAACATTTAATTCCAGGTCAAGCAAGTACCAATGTAACTTTTTTAAGTTATATGTACTCTCTAAGAATATCTTAGACACCATTGACTGATTACAAGGTGAAGGAAAACATCTTGTGGAAACTTGGCATGTCTGAAATTGCTAACCCGCACTGAGCAAGCTTGGTGATTATGCCCAATCCTTCTCTGTATGAGAAGAGTGTTGTGCCCAGCAGTGTTACGATAAAAAGGTTGATCACCAAGGAACTGATATCCTACTTGTAGCTCGAAGTATTTTCAAACTTATTCACAATCAAAGTAAGACAACAAATTAAATCCACACAAACAGTAATGGAAAATAACATGTTGAAGATCAGGTAAATTCGCTAACTGAAAAATGTAACCATTAAACAAAAACCTAACGGTCTTACACATGCAGTCACAATTAAGTGGTAAAAAAGATAGCATTTGCTCTATAGTTTGACAAAAAGGCCAAAAAAGGAAGTGGCGTTCCAGAATCTGGTCTGCTTTTAAGAATATTTAATTCAAAGTCTGGTCTGTTCTCAAGATTTCTAAGGAAAATTCAATTACCTGAAGGAAATAAAACTCACATTTAGCACTTTATCAGGTTGTCTATAAAGCTTTTCCTTTTCAAGATTTCTCAAAAGCAAATTTTTCAATTTTTTTTTTTTCTTCATTTTATAAAGGTTTTATTTTTTATTTCTGTTTCCACTAATTATAATGAAAAAAATACTAATCGATTTTTACCTATTCTTGTTCATTTTTTGAAAAACCGTATGCACACGTGTCTACTACCGTTTTCATATACTTCCGCCAATTTTCAGATGACTTACTCGCCTGACCTGCCATCTAAACGAGGCACACATCACATTAGAACAGTCCATACCCCCCAGAGGGCAGCACTACACTCTACCGACGCCAACAGAATAAGAACGAGCACATTTTGTAAGGAGCTCTGACATATTAAACTCGCTTCGCCGATTAGGTACTCGCAGGGGTCTAAGGGACTTCTAGAAAAGTCTCTTGGTTTCCTTGGCTTGGTTTCGTATTATCTGGAATAAGTAGAACTTAGTTCAAAGATACGAAACAAAAAAAAAAAATAAAAAAATTGTAATGTTCTAACATTCGTGGAATTAAATGGTCCTTTATGCCCTTTGTTATTAGTTTTCTTTAAGAACAAAAGTACATATGTTTTCTAAAAAGCCCACTATCTAAGCTCCTTTTTAGAGTTCCTTTCGAGACCCTATTACTAAGACTCCACTGTATGTGTGTTTGTCAAGACTGACCAGGCAATACCTATCTCATGAGCCGTAATAGCTATAGTTGAAATTTTAACAAGTGATGTATTTTTCGCGTCGCTATAACGATAATTACTGATATTTTATATAAATAAATGATAATTTATTTATTTAAAAATAAACTGACACCAGCAGTCCTTCGTGTGCTAGTCCGAGTCGCACTTGACCAGTAATTATATTACTACCTACGTTGCGTAAAATTTCGGCCCCCATTCCTTCGAGCCGTATCCTATAGCTCCCTTCATGATTCATTATTTTGGTTCACCCTCTGAAGGCTGTAGCTTGATGATAAATAGCCTGTTACCTTCCTCCGAGAATTGGGCTAACAAATACAAAAAGATTTAACAAATCCAACTGAAACATCCAGAAGAGAAATTCTATATAAAAACTTACTAACCTTCATATTGTACGTCTTTGTAATATGGAAATAAACTTTTTTTATTATTATAAACTAATACTTAATCGCGATTCCGCCTAATGGTAAGCAGCGATGCATTCGTTAATAGTAAAGCGCACTAGTTTATTAAAAACCTATTCACTCTAGCCTTGAAGCCACTTAAATTTTAGTCAGATGGAAAAACCACCGCAAGCAAATTGTTCCAGTCCCTCGATATACGCGGTATAAAAGACGAGGCAAAACGCTTCGTCCGAATCATAGTGGTGTCAACAACGAGACACTCACCGTAGAATGTGTTGTCGGATGACAGAACGGACATGGCGGAATAAGTCATGCATTTCCCGCGCACAGTCTCCAAAATGCATCCTATAGAACACCGACATGCATTCTATAAGCTGGCTACTATGAGCCTGTGCTCGAGGCTTTGGTAACCGTTTTTAACCAAATCTGACGATATATATGCAGTCACAGTTCGGAAAATTTATAAATTGCGCATAACACTAAAACAGCATGCTACGCTTACGTACAACGTTAATATAATTAACAAAAGGCGGTCTGATATAGTGTGCAGCTCAACCTCTATCTCTAAATATGCATTTACACACAAATTCTATACGTTTTTAGGGCCTGTAAGAATGTTGTTTCTAATTATCTATCTCTTGTCATATGAGCAGACTGAAGACTTACTAACAGTATGTAAATAAATTTAGAAATAATCATTACATTAACTAATAATACAATGTAAGCAATACTATATACTCGTATAATACAATAGTAGTCCTCAATTTTTACGTACTACTTTTATTGTTAATTTATTGCAAAATAAAAATTAATAATAAGCACTTTACGCCTGAAGCACAGGTTCTACCTAGTTCAAGCAATTTTTACATCAGTGCTATTTAGAATTAAGAAAATTATAATAAAAATTATGTACAAAGCTGAGAAATAAACAATTTATTATTATTACTTTACGCATTACATCAAGAATTTCTGGTTTTCGCACAATTTCATGCATTATTCTCTATAATATTAAAAATATGGTATCAATTCGACATTATAAGCTATGTGAACATTTATGAAAGATTAATTAATTCACCAATTCTGTAAAAATTACATGAAATATAGTAGCAATCCCTAGTGTTAGTTGGAATAATACCTCACTCGACACTCACTGTGAGTACAAGTCAGATAGTTACAGAATCGCAGTGCTGATGTGTCATGGACTTATAACAAACATAACATTAACACAAATAAGCAATTATTTTCCGTAAGTCACAGTTTGAACCCGCATTTTGCAAATATTTATAAAATTAAACCATTAAAAAACAAATACAATCGTCAATATTTCAGGCTCGATAATTTCAACGCAAGCACAAAATTTGCAATGTTTAAATATGTACATTTATGTAATTTATCATTTATGTACACAGATATATACGTAGTATTTACAACTATTACATAGTTTTTTTAATAATTGTAAACTAGTGCTTGGTCGCAATCCCGCCTGATGGTAAGCAGTGATGCAATCGTTGATGGTAAAGCACGCTAGTTTAATAAGCCCATTCACTCAAAAAACTGAATGAATAGGAAGGAAGACGGGAGTAGAGGTATGTGATGCAATGTTAAACCCAACAACACGACCAACGATGCTGCGCCAAAAGGAGATTGATCTGAAGACCCTCCACGACCAAACTCCCAACACAACAATATTAGGCGCATCGTACCCGGCACACATCGCAACACAACTGCTCAGACCCGTCCTCCGTACGGCTTCACCAAACATCATGCTGGAACACGACAAATCGCTTGGCGACAAGGCTTTGCGTATTTGTACTGCCTACAGGTAATTATTCCGGGTCTGGCTGAAGTCCTAGTGTGAGGCAACATTCTTTAAATAAAAAAAAAATAGAAAGCACATTACAACATACAAAGCTCACACGCGCATACTTCTTCCTTAATAAGAAGCAAAAGATTCTTAGAAAATATTCAGATTCTGATTGAAAGTATTTTACACAATTATGATGCCATATCTCCTCAAATTCTGATGCTACTCTTCATTACATAACCACGATCCCAGCGACAATGAGCAAGGATATGCGGGCTGTCACAACGATAATTTGAAATGGGTTATAACATTTTAGCTACTCAACAGAATTTCTTCCTGGAAACCTATTACGTCTCACGTATACAGGTGGTTGTTATAATAGAGTCGTGCTTGGATGTGGTCGCATTTTTGTTGAATATGTTCAGGTAAATAGCAAGGTAAAAGTATATTGACAAAAAGGAAGTATATTATAGACAGCCTCCGTGGCATAGCGGTAGCGAAGGCGAATATTTATATGCATGAATATGAATATTTGCACTGGTCTGGTCGTGCCTCGGAAAGCACGTTAACCTGTTGGTCCCGATCGCCATACGAACATTTAATGGCAGTCGTTACGGGTTGTTGGAACCCTCAAAAGTCCAACATATGGTCCTAACTGCAATGCTTCGATATCGTTACCGTATTGTGGAGGTCAGACGGCAGTCGCTTCGCGGGGTCCGCTTTACCAGCCTAACTGCTGATTTCGGTTAAAGCAAAGCGACTGCCGTCTGACCTCCACAACCCGAAGGCGATATCTAAGCATTGCAGTTAAACCAATTGTTAGACTTTTAAGGGCTCCAACAACCCGTAACGACTGCCATTAGATGTTCGTATGGCAACCGGGACCAACGACTTAACATGCTTTCCGAGGCACGACCAGACCAGTGCAAATATTCATATTTATGCATACAAATTTTTGCACTGTACGGGGATCGAACCCGCGCCTCCTTGCGCAGCGGCCGCGTTCGCTACCGCTACGCCACGGAGGCTGGCTAAGAAGATTACATTATACGAGTTTAAAGCTCCAGAGATTGTTTTGAAAATAGTTTACAGCCATACTTGTTATTAATTTACTTAAAGTTGTAATCTGCCACAGATTACAACTATAAATAAAGTAATAAAGTAGTTTGTAGTTAATTTTTAAGGTGCATGCTTAGACATTTTTGATTTTATTATTTTTAATATACTACTGGTTGCCTTCCCTAACTAAATAAAGTTAAATATAAAGAAGTTATGTATTTTAAACCTAACGTAATACTTTCAATACTTTCATATATTCACGCGTCTGTAGAGAATTTCCATAATATAACAAACTAGCTGCGCCGCGCGGTTTTACCCGCGTAGATTTTGATATGTTTTTTTTTATACTCCGCTCCAATTGGTCACAGCATGATGTTATATAGCCTAAAGCCTTCCTGGATTAATGGATTATCGAATGCAACAAGAATTTTTCAGTAGTTCCTGAGATTAGCGCGTTCAAACAAAAAAACTCTTCAGCTTTATATATTGGTATAGATTATATGTAAATAAAAAATGGTTGCCTGTAAAGTCGGTTTTACGGGCGAAGATTTTACGTGACAACGTCTTTTTCTCGGTAGAATATTTATTGATATGAATATAATTAAATTGCACAATAGGAACAAGGAATTGAATGAAAATAAGAATTGCACAAATTTTAACTATAGAAATATATTTTGTTTCCTAAAACATCGGTGACTCATCGTAACGTTACCGAGCGTTACACTTTTTCATAAGTGACTCCCAGCCGCAACCTAATTTAAGACGTTCTCACGTCAAAACTAAACCACATTCCTTTTATTATCCATAGCCACTCTCTTCTCCATTTATAATGGTTTACCGTTCATCTTTTTCTTCGCTAAAACATTTCTCAATACGACCACATCCCGCCGCAAAAATTCTTCAACGAAACATCAAACACTCTGTATCATCCACACGTCAAAAAACTGTAAGTCAGCGATACGATCGAGTACCCACAAAACATTCTCGATCTAATGGCATGTCGGAATAATTCTGACGGATCGGACACAATGTATGTTTGTGCAGAAGGCCAAATGAAGAGACACATAGCAAAATGTCGAGTTTCTAGATATATATCTTGGACACCAATGAGGGTTTAAATGGTGAAGAAAAACATCTTGAGGAAACCTAGACTTTAAAGTCTGAAATCGCCAACCCACATTGAGCAAGCGTGGTGATTACGCTTAATCCTTCTGTGTATGGGAGGAGACCTGTGCCCAGCAGTGGGACGATAAAAAGGTTGATGATGAAGTCGACCATACAAGTTTAAGCTATTTTTGAGGCGGATGTTGCAACATGAGAAAACTCTTGGCCTTGTATCTCGCCTAGTGGAAAGTGATGGGCAAAGTATATGAAAGAGCGACCAAGCGCAGAAGATGCCTTTACATTTTTGCTTTAACGGCTGGCGTGTTTTATTTGCAAGAAACTTCATCTCATTCCGAGACTTCGTCGTGCTCGGTGTCTTCCAACATCAACCAACAGTTCTTTTCAGGGCTAGAATATTATATTCTATTAAAATTTTCTTAAACATTTGGAAATGCCTAAGAGAGCCAGGTCTCAATTTTCTAAACATAGTTCTCAAGCACGCGCAGCAAGAACACGAGTATGGGAGAATCTTCACCTGAACGTTCCCAACGCCTTGCTGAACAAAATCTGAGAAACTCTAATGTAGGCACACTAGAGGCGAGTATCGAAGGTTCGCACCGCACGAAAGTTGAGGCTGGAGCATTTTCAACGTCTTCATGAACAAAATATAAGGACCTCTCAATTGTACGAAAGGGAGTCGAGTGTCGAGCGTTTGCAGCGACTAAGAGGTCAGGCAAAGAGACAGCAGTTGTCCACAAATAGAGTTCGCAATCGAATTTTGGCAAAAGCAACAGACTGGCTTTCAGACATGTCGGTGCCTCGAGGTTTCTGTTCTTTAGCTCGCCACCGACTTCTAGAGCCATGACAAAAGTACACTTATTTTTTCCTTTTAAGTGTTTTTTGAAGTCCGTCTCTATTTTTTTTTTTTGTTAAAAGTTTTTATTTTTGATAAATGACGAAATATTTCTAGGCCAGAAGTCTAAAATCATGAGCTAAATTTATCGTTACAGTTTTCAAATCGGGTCATTATTCTAATCCCGTTAGAGTGAGCGTTTCCGATCATTGTTCCGAGCCTACCTTCTGTACTTACCTATCGATTATGTGGCTAGGCGTGCTCGCATCCAAATCGATTTGCAATGATATGAAACAATCGCTTTGAGAATACAAATGATTGATAACATCGATATTGTACGGTGACGTGTCACTTCACTATTGTTGCGTGTTTTTGTTTGGAGGGATGTTTTGGTATTTTTGGGACGGTTTCATTTTGTTGTTGAGATGGGATGAGATTTATAATGTGCTGTCAAAATGTGGCGGTTATATTTTTAGGAAATTTTCGTATATATATTGACTCGACTGTACGGTTAGCGTAGTGGTCAAGCTATTGACTGCTGCTAAGTAATATGTTTGTGTATGTGAGTTTTATGTTTGTAAATGCACCCACGATACAGGAGAAATTCCTAGTGTGGGACAACCTTTTTCTATATACCTTAATAACAAAAAAAAATCGTATAATATGTCATTTCATTTTTCAAATTATTCGTACAATTTGTTACCTTTAAATAACAAGAAGGAATTTCTAAAATCAGTTTCTAACAATATGTACTTTTGTTACAGGTAATAATGCTGCTTTTGAACCCCTGTTCGAAGTTATCAATTGATGGTATTGGTAATTACAAACTTTTATCTATAAATATTAGGTCCCCAGGCCAACAATATTGCAAAAGTTTCGGGATATATTTTAATAATTTATAGAAATAAATTGTTTTTTTTAAGCTATTGCATAGCTTCTATCGCGGGCCTTGAGCGCGGGGACCGAATCCAGAAATTCCGTAACGAAAAAACCTCACGCTCCCCATCGTCTAACGTCGTTTCAGTTCGGCAGTCTTCGGCACGGTATGTTTGTGTGCGTGCGACTACATCTTTTGAAAACAATTTATAGATTTTCAAAAAGAGCATGCATATTGCAGGGCGCGAACTCAGTTCTACACACTTGCCATGTTACTGATAGTCGCGATGTGCTAAACTTGCGATTAATTTTCTCTCTGAAATAGGTCTTCTATAGAGATATGTCATAGACGTCATCGACGTTGTCATGGCTACCTTAAAAACTTTTCATATAATTAATTATTAAGTACTTTTATTCAAATTAATTTAGTAGTGTTTTTATAAAATAACTTTTTTTTAACGGAAAAGCTAAGATGAATGTCACGCTAATTTTTCATTGGACTTTTAAATTATTTATAGTGTTGTTTACTAAATAAAAGCGCGTGATTTTATAGAGTAAAAAGTGCTCACGCGACCGTTTTTTCAATTGTTGCAAGAATTCAAAAGACTGTCTTTAAATAGTGTTCAGACGATTGCTCAAAGTGTATTAGATTTCATTAGTAATAGAAATGGCATTTCAGTATTGACTTTCAACTGCCAAAGTCTAAATAGTCATAAATACGATTTACAAGATTCAGTTACGAGACAAACAAATGTGTTACTTCTTACCAAAGAGATTTAAGATATTGCATGACGCATGATAATCCAATTGAAATACCTAATTTTAATTGTATTGTTCAGTTCAAACGAGATACTGTTTCAAAAGGTGGGGTAGCTATTTACCAAAATAAAAATGCTATTACTAATATTATGACTCCGAATATTGAAATAAATATTGCACACGTTAGCGATGTTAATGTTAGGCGCTCAGTTGTTGGAGATATTTGTGCGTGCTTATGCAAACTTAGAAATGGCCTACAAATAGTTATGGTAGCAATTTACATTTCTCCGAATCCAAAATTGGACGAGGTAGAGCATTTTATTCATCGCACTTTACTGGAGTACACTGAAGAAGGCTCGAAAATACTTGGTACAAATGGTAATAAATTTCCACTTATCTTGGCTGGCGATTTCAACATTAACTTCGCTGATAAAAAATCAGAGCGGTTGACAACTTTTCTATCAAAACATTGAATTTGAAAATGAATAATGATGCACAAGAGTCCACAACAAAATATGGGACCACCATTGACGCGGCATTTTCTAGGTATTTAGAGGATATTAAGTCGCAAACTTATGTTTCTTATTTCAGTTATCATAAACCTATAGTTTCAATGATAAATATTCCTGAATAACCAACAGCTACTGTAAGGTAATAAAACCCACATGTATTGTAAAATAATAAAAATATTTTAAATAATATTAATTTTTTATTTATTTAATAAAAGAAAAATTTGTTTTCTTATCGGTCACCACGCTCAAAAAGTGTAACTTGAATTAATATCAAAGAAAAAGAAATACTGCATAAATAAAATAAATACATAATTATAATTGCATAAATTGATACAAAATGCTATGCAATAGCTTTACCGCGGCAGTCCCCGAGTGCCACATGTCTTTTTTTTTTTTAGAAATTATATGCGATATAAAACACTTATATTCTCGTTCCAAAAATTATGTAAACAAAGTTTTTAAATTTTCATCACATTCAACATACACAGATCGACTTGACCTACTGCTGGGCATAAGATATGATATTTTTTTTTTTTTTTTGTATTTTATTTTAATTTAATATCATAAAATAACGCTTGACTGCGATTCCGCCATATGATGCATTTTGATGCTCGGATATTTTATTTGATGTAAAATTGGTCTTCATTTGAAACAGTCAGTTATTAATCTGAAGTCCACATATTTAGTCATACAGGATATGTATCAATTTATTATAATTATAAAATCATTAATTGTTTTTCAATGTCATCAATCAGTATACAATATAATAAATAAATAAAGCCTTTTATTCCATATTTAACAATGTTGCATGTTGTAGTTTCGCGTTAGTATGATTTATTATTTGTGCCTATAAATTGTGTTAGTATTGTGACTTATAAATAATGTTAGTGTTAAGCAATATGGACCCCTGTTTGGGTAAAGGCCTCCTCCATCCTCTTGCACGACTCCCTGTCCTTGCCTGACTTTATCTAGTCATTTCCTGCTATGTAAGTTATCTCATCAGTCCACCGTTTTTTTTTTGTCTGCCCACACTCCTTTTCCGTCTGGTCCTTTCCATCTCGTAGCTTCAATAGTCCATCTTCTATCTGTGTAGCGTGAGATATGTCCGGCCCATCTCCACTTTAGTTGGAGTGCATGCCTCAAAGCGTCGGTCAGTTTCGTTTTTTGACGAATGCTTTCGCTTTTAACTTTTTGTATTCTTCTAATTTTCATCATACTTCTTTCCTTTGATGTTTGGCTGCATTTGATTCTCTGTTTTATTTTACTAGTAAATACCCAAGTTTGGCAACCATACAGCAAGCAGGGAAACAAACATGTATCATATATTGTCTTTTTCATGTGTAAGCTGTAGTTCCCTTTTAGGATTTCTTTTAAAGCCCAGAATTTTCTCCAAGTTGCGTTAATTCTTCTTGTTACTTCATCTTCGTTATTCGACGTTTTCAATGAAATTTGCTTCCCCAAGTAGATTCGTTGGCGTATTCTATTTTGTTATTTTGTATCACAATTGGCCGTTCACGACTGTTGGTTAATATCTTAGTTTTGTTTGACATCATTTCTAATCAGATTTTGGAGCTTTCTAAATCAAGTGATCTCATCATCTCTTCTAGATCTTTAGCAGTTTCGGCCATTATGACAATATCATCAGCGAACCTCAAATGGTTCAAATAATTCCCATTTATATATATTCCCTTGTTTTTCCAGTCTAGTTTTTGAAATATATTTTCAAGTACAGCTATAAACAATTTCGGGGTAATAAAATATAGTATCAAATAATTTTTGACTATTCAGCAATATTCATTACATCATTTGTATTATCGAGCAGACGAAAGTTTCATACATGAAGCAATTAATTTAACTAATTTAATTTTTTTCCATAATAGGGATGTTTCCTCAGTAAAAAAAAAAATATTCTATTTAGTCCGTCATTCAGATTACAGTAAAATATTTAATACGTATATTTTTTTTATGAAATCAATAAAAAATTACAAATATTTATTTATTTTATTTATTTATTTACTATCAATTTATTCAGACTCCATAAGGTCCATTGTGTTAGTAACAATTTCACTTAATATATGTTAGTATTTAATAACTAAAATCGATTTTGTACGGTCCGCTAATGCCCACACAATCGGACTATCTGTCCAGGCCGCTATCGAGTGCAGAATGATGTTGGGACTGTCACGCAACCCGCGAAGTAACGAGGCCGATTTCTTGCGCCATACTGCGTCAAATCTGTCAACGCGCGCGTCAGCGAACATCGCCAACGCACTACAGAAGCGCGGCATATAAATAAAAAAAAGACGTGTGGCACTCGGGGACTGCCGCGGTAAAGCTATTGCATAGCATTTTGTATCAATTTATGCAATTATTATTATTTATTTATTTTATTTATGCAGTATTTTTTTTCTTTGATATTAATTCAAGTTACACTTTTTGAGCGTGGTGACCGGTAAGAAAACAAATTTTTCTTTTATTAAATAAATAAAAAGTTAATATTATTTAAAATATTTTTATTATTTTACAATACATGTGGGTTTTATTACCTTACAGTAGCTGTTGGTTATTCAGGAATATTTATCATTGAAACTATAGGTTTATGATAACTGAAATAAGAAACATAAGTTTGCGACTTAATATCCTCTAAATACCTAGAAAATACTGCGTCAATGGTGGTCCCATATTTTGTTATGGACTTTTGTGGATCATTATTCATTTTCAAATTCAATGTTTTTGATAGAAAAGTTATCCACCACTCTGATTTTTTATCAGCGAAGTTAATGTTGAAATCGCCAGCCAAGATAAGTGGAAATTTATTACCATTTGTTTCAAGTATTTTCGAGCCACTCGAGTTACTCCAGTAAAGTGCGATGAATAAAATGCTCTACCTCGTCCAATTTTGGATTCGGAGAAATGTAAATTGCTACCATAACTATTTGTAGGCCATTTCTAAGTTTGCATAAGCACGCACAAATATCTCCAACAACTGAGCGCCTAACATTAACATCGCTAACGTGTGCAATATTTATTTCAATATTCGGAGTCATAATATTAGTAATATCATTTTTATTTTGGTAAATAGCTACCCCACCTTTTGAAACAGTATCTCGTTTGAACTGAACAATACAATTAAAATTAGGTATTTCAATTGGATTATCATGCGTCATGCAAGTTTCGGTAAGAAGTAACACATTTGTTTGTCTCGTAACTGAATCTTGTAAATCGTATTTATGACTATTTAGACTGGCAGTTGAAAGTCATTATTGAAATGCCATTTCTATTACTAATGAAATCTAATACACTTTGAGCAATCGTCTGAACACTATTTAAAAACAGTCTTTTGAATTCTTGCAACAATTGAAAAAACGGTCGCGTGAGCACTTTTTACTCTATAAAATCACGCGCTTTTATTTAGTAAACAACACTATAAATAATTTAAAAGTCCAATGAAAAATTAGCATGACATTCATTTTAGCTTTTCCGTTAAAAAAAAAAGCTATTTTATAAAAACACTACTAAATTAATTTGAATAAAAGTACTTAATAATTAATTATATGAAAAGTTTTTAAGGTAGCCATGACAACGTCGATGACGTCTATGACATATCTCTATAGAAGACCTATTTCAGAGAGAAAATTAATCGCAAGTTTAGCACATCGCGACTATCAGTAACATGGCAAGTGTGTAGGACTGAGTTCGCGCCCTGCAATATGCATGCTCTTTTTGAAAATCTATAAAT
The DNA here is from genome assembly GCA_037179545.1 of Sesamia inferens. Lineage (NCBI taxonomy): Eukaryota > Metazoa > Arthropoda > Insecta > Lepidoptera > Noctuidae > Sesamia > Sesamia inferens. The sequence goes on from CM073943.1 coordinate 2,959,109, forward strand.
TGTTTTCAAAAGATGTAGTCGCACGCACACAAACATACCGTGCCGAAGACTGCCGAACTGAAACGACGTTAGACGATGGGGAGCGTGAGGTTTTTTCGTTACGGAATTTCTGGATTCGGTCCCCGCGCTCAAGGCCCGCGATAGAAGCTATGCAATAGCTTAATAAAAGGCATCGAAGATCAGGAGTGGTGGCTGGTGACGTCACTGCCCGCTAAAAAGTGTAGCGTGCAGTGAAGTCACACGAGTTTTCAGTGTCGTCGTCATTTTTTGTTTATATGAAAAAAGAAAAAACAACGTTTCTAGTATTTTTGGAGATCTGACTGACGGACTAATTAGTATTTTTTAGTCAACTACCCTAACCTTCGATCCTTTCTATATTTTTTCTCGGTGGCAGGCAAGATTATCGGCTGCCATCTACCACAGTTACCACCTACCAGACAAATTTTTGCCGTCGAGCCATTCGTCGTATTCCGGCATGATGTCTGGTGAACCGTGTGCTGCGAAGTGTTGAGTTCTGTGCCGGGTACGATACTCCAAATGATGTTGTGTCTGGAGTTTCCCTCTGGCGCAGCATCGTTGGTCGTGTTGTTGGGTTTAACATTGTATCACCTCGTTCAATTGCCGTCTTCTTTCCTATTCACTCAGTTATTTTGAGTGAATAGGCTCTTATTAAACTAGCGCGTTTTACCATCAACGATTGCGTCACTGCTTACCATCAGGCAGGATTGGATCATACACTAGTTTATAATTATAAAAACAAAAAAATATCAGTCAATACAATAGTTATATTCTCACTACACCTGTCACCACTGCGCCGGAGATAGAATCAACTTTTTAATTTTTTCGACTTTTTCTTTGGGACAAACCCGCCACACTTTTCCCAACCACTGCAACTCCTGAAAGCCAGAATCAACAGTGGCGACCGCCAGAAAAACGTCGAGCAATGAAGCTCGACGAGTCCCGGAGAAACGATTCAACTGTCTTGGGTCCCGCAACGAAATTAATCAGAAAAGAATAGCGGAGGAGTAAGAAAAAAGATATTTTTTCCACTTCCCTCCATAACAAGCAGGAGACAGAACAGAACTAGGCCAAACGGCACAAAGGGACATTATTGCAACTGGGAGAAGCCCAGATTGCCAAACACCACGGAATAAAATTTGATTAAGTTAATGGGTCCTAAGTAGGTATTAGCTGTTACAATTGATTCCAATAATAGGTATGGCAAAAGCGCCTGAACGCACGGAAATTGGTTCTAGTTTCTACAAGGTCCGTATAATAAACGACTCCGGATGTAACTTGTACACTATCCAACATAATATTGCGTTCATTCTGCCAAAGAACACACTCCCACAAGATGTGATGTGCGGACTGTGCGAATTTTTGCGAATTTTTTCGACTTGTCTGTCTGAATAAATGAATTATATTATACTAGCAGCTCGAAGTTAAGCCGGTAAGTTTCCCGTGTAAGTTTCAATCCATAGGCCCCGTACAGGAAGACGCAGCGTAGGGAGGCGCCCAATAAGGTGGACCTATGACCTGGTGAAGGTCGCGGGAAGCCGATGGATGCGGGCAGCACAAGACCGGTCATCGTGGAAATCCTTAGGGGAGGCCTTTATCCAGCAGTTCAAATCTATAGACTGAAGAAGAAGAAGAAGTTTCGATTCCGTGAGAATATCGGGATAAAAATATTCTAAGTGTTATTATTCCTAGTTATAAACCATTTGTGTGCCAAATTTTATCCAAATCCGTTCAGTAGTCTAGGCGTCAAAGCGGAACAAACAAGCAAACTCATTTATAATATTAATAAGGATGAAACTAATACAAAGAGAAGTTAAGTTACATCTCATTAATTTCTTCCAATTTATTCAGCCTTGCAATCGAATTAACTCTCAACAAACAATAGTAAAACAAATCGTCTCATAGATGTCGCCAGTGTCAGTAAATTACTTTCAAAGCTCTGCCATTTATCTGATTCATTTAAATATATTAAGTTTCAGTTAGCTTTGTGGAGAAGAGATCTAGTCATTTGTTTCTTAACTTATCTGGTTTGAAATATTATCCTGATTTTTTGTTTTGTTCACCTCGTCATTGTCTGTACGTTCAAAACTGACTATACTTAAATTGATCTTTGTATTCCATCAGGAGGCGAGTTTGCATCTGTATTTTTTAGCCTACTCTGTATCACCCCTAAGCAAAGGTCTTCCCAAATCTTCTTTTTATAATTATAAACTAGTATTTATCCGCAAACCCGCCTGATAGTAAGCAGTGATGCAGTCGTTGATGGTAAAGCACACTAGTTTTGTTAAGAGCTTATTCACTCTAGCCTTGAAGACACTTTAACTGTAGTCAGACGGAACCACCGCCGTTGGCAAACTGTTCCAGTCTCTCGATGTACGCGGTATAAAAGACAAGGCGAAATGCTTCGTCAGGATCGTAGTGGTGTCAACAACATAAGGATGGATACTCGTCGTACGACAAGTCGTCCGATGATGGAACGTAGATGGGGAATTAAGTCATGCAACTCCCTCGCACACTCTCCAAAATGCATCCTATAGAACACCGATAGGCTGGCTACTCTTCGCCAGTGTTCCAGGTTTTGGAGACCGTTTCTAACTAAATCTGGGTAAACAATTCGCACGCCGCTCCACCGCATCCAAAGTTCCCAGATAGCATTTTGCAGCACCAGCCCCAATGTGGCTGCAGTATTCCATACAAGGACGGATCTGTGCTTTGTATAACATTTGAAACTGTCCTGGTGTGAAGTACCGCCGGACCTTTGGATTATGCCAAGTTTCCTGGCAGCCACCAATCTATTAGATATTGATGACGGGGATCATTACGGGCCACTGGTCGCTGAATAAGCATCTCCACACAATAGGCATAACGGACAGCCCTCTGTGCAGAGCCTGCATAGAGGCTGACGAGACAGTTGCTCATGTACTTTTCGAGTGTACAGGCGTTACCCAAATTAGAAACAAAACCATAGGAGCACCAAGATCTTACACAGATGTTCTCAACAGGCTAGGAGACCGATGGGCTTCTGGAGGGACGTGGGCTGGCTGGAATAACCGCCAATGGCCGCCATAGCCCACGCACAATGGTCCTCTGGAAGGACTGAGTGCGGAAACCAAACCAGTAACCTGTGCCCAGCAGTAGGATGATGAAAAGGTTGATGATGCTGATGATAAGATTAAAAAAGTATCCTGTGTATTTTTATTTCTTTATTATTTCTGGTAATAAACTATCTGTCTGCCAAAATTTATCTAAAACTGTTCAGGAGTTTTTGCATGAAAGAGTTACAAACATCCAACGAAATAATTGAAAACTTGTCCTCAATTTGCTTGAATGCCACAACAGTTAGGTGTTATACAACCCATTTGCACATCATGAGGTAAACTTCACAATATTTACGGTTCTTAAATATTTTTAGCTGTAAATATTACATAAATTGATTTATAGGAACCACTAAACATTTCACTTATTGCCATTGTATAAGTTTTGACTTTTCAATGCGCAAAATTTATTTGTATACTCTCAAAACTGAATTGTTAACTAATCTTAAAATACAAATATAAATTCCTTTTAACACGGCTCCTTTTTGAATCGTTAAGTTGTTAATTGACTGCACGTTTAGCACAGTGGTTAAGCTATTGACTGCTGCGCAGCGTGTCGCGGGTTCGATTCCCGCATGGAACAAATATTTGTATGATCTACAAGTAGTTGTTCCGGGTCTGGTTATTTGCGTATGTGAGTTTATAAAAATGTTTGTAAATGCATCCACGAAACAGGAGTAATTTAAAACGTTTAAAAACAAGACAACAACAAAAAAATGCAACATGCAAAAAGTTCTTTATCGCCTTGAAGAATAAATAAGTCTCTTGGAAAGTGAAAGATTAAAATCAACCAATTGATTCGAAATCTGATTGATTCTATTTTTAAGCGCGTATTTTACGTAGAAATTTAAAATACTAAATTAGTATTTTAAATTCTTACGTAAAAATCTTCAAAAAAGGAAATAATAATTTCAATCTTAGCCAGACACAAGCCATAACTAAACTCAACAAGTGCTTTCTAACAGATTGCCCATTCCAAACCATAGTCTTGCTCATTTTTATCCAGCTAGAGGCAAAGTACCTAGATCGCCACACTTTTTCCTCATTCATATAGATTCATGCAATAATTCCTTTTTAGCCAGCCGCCTCTAACGACAGCCATTCTGTTGGCTCTAAGAACGCTATTTTGAAAAGAACTTGAAGATAGAATGCGTCTGCGTGGTACATTAATGTGTAGTTCTTTATTTGTGTATATTTAAGAATATTTTTTATGTGGTAGTAACTATTTAGAAGTACTCTACCTGCCACTTTCAAGGCCTTGGCTAGAGTAGGACGAAGGAATCAGAATTGTCTAATCTTAGTGAAGAATTATGAAAATTACTTGTCTAAAGGAGGTAGTGTAGCCACTTGAACGTCCCGATGTGACAGCTGGGAATGCGTTGTACGTCCGAGCGCGCGACTGGTATCAAGTCGCACCGAGGGCTCGCAAAATCCTCGTTATTTTCTTCCTATTTTTAGCAAAAGTCTATTTAATAACTAAATTTTAACTTTTTTTCCTGCAGGGATTATTTTGTCATATTTTAAGAAATTATATCAAACAAAAACTGGACGAAAATCTGGCACACAATGAGCAATGAGCAATCATTTCATCGTCCACTTTAACACTCGTAATGACAACTTATCAGACATTGGATACAAAGTATTTATACATATTCACAAAGAATAAATTATTTTAATATATAACACTAATAAGAGTCTGATAATAAAAAATAATTTATTACTCTCATTTTAATCTCAGAACTCACTGCCACTGTACAAAACTGCACTCACCGTTTATAAACAAACTTTTTTTCCGATGTTATGTGTCAGGTGGGGCACTGTTTTATACATCCAAGAATCGTTGTTTAATACAGAACCATCTAGTGAGAAGTTCATGAAGCTCTTTGATACATATCATAAATAAAAACTCGTTTAAAGTGTACATGTCGGTGAGGCCACCATGGTTGCCTGAACGCTAAACGCCAAAAATTTTTAGGCAACTTTGTTGGCCCGGACGCTTGAGTGGGTAGGCTAGGACACCTGTTTATTTAGGCTTGAATAGCCTACCTACTAAAAACGTTCTGACTTTAAACGAAACAGAAGTGAGATCTTGATTTTGAATGTGATTTTGTGATTGTGAATTTAATTTTAGAGCCAAAAATTGTCGAAAGCATGAATATTTTTTTGACAAATTAAGATTAAGGTTGGAGTGCGATTAATCTTAAAAATAAGTAAACTAGCCCACTTACATTACTCTACTAGTATACATCCTATTTGCAGTCCGGCTTCTATAGTATAGAATGTAGTTTTTTTGTTTTTTTTTTTTTAAGTAAAGGTATCCACACTAGGATTTAATCCCGTATTGTAGGTGCATTTAAAGTCATATACGAAAACAGCCAGACCCGATACAACTGCCTGTAGAATCGTAGTCAGTTTTACAGTGTACTATGGCTGGTCATAAGTTCTAGGAATTGTCCACAGTATTGTACACAATTGCTACCAGTCCAGTCCATTACCACAGCGAAACGAACTTCAAATTGAACCAGCCTGCTACATAAGATTGAAGTCAAATAAAAATCCAATTTGATAAAAATAAAGGTTAACATAAAGTGAGGCACGCATTTATCAAACGTGCGCGCGAACACTGACGGCTGAGGGAACAACGATGTAGTTTAATTGTTGCTGGAAGAGGCTGTTTTGATTGAAATGTCTGTTCAATAGAATACTTATTTACTATGTGTACGCCAAAAGATGTGACTAGTGTCATAGTCAGATGTCTCATTTTGAAAAAATAAAAGAGTAACTTTACGAAATATATAAAAACCTCTAATTAAAAAAACGTCATGAATCTCAAATGCCCAAGTAATCCATAAAACGTTCAGTAGTAGATAAATCCTATGTAAATAATCGTACTTTTCATAAATTTTGTTAGTCTTATAGAAATACTAATATAATAATTTGACGACACGTGTGGTGCAGTAGCTGAGCAATCGACTGGTGCACCGCATGTCGCAGGTTCGACTAGTTGTTTGTGTATGCTTGTAAACGCACCCACGATACAGGACAAATTCTTAGTGTGGGGTAACGTTTTATATAATAAAAAAAATATTTGATGATCTATTAACGCGGTAATCACAGAAAGCACGGGTCCGATTTGAAAAATTATTTTTGCTTTGGATAGCCCATTAATCCAGGAAGGCTTTAGGCTATATAATATAACGCTGCGATCAATAGGAGCGGAGTATATAAAGAAAACATATCGAAACCTACGCGGGTGAAACCGAGCACGCAGCTAGTTTATGATAAAACCACTACCAACTACTATAATATCAACGCATTATTTGTCTAACTTCCAGTTTCCACAAAACTACGCTCACGTCTCGATCAAAACTACCCTGGATCCAACAATCCTCTTTACATCATAGTCTGTTAGGTAGGCCGTAGGTGCCGGGCAAGCGATCCATCACGATCGCAGAATGTAAACATGTTGCACAGGGCTGCCACGCTCGGATATATTCGATGGGATCCGCGGATAAGTTAGGCATATTAGATGTGATGTGTCTGGGACATGGGTAGCGTGTAACAGCTGATAGCAGTGTTTATTTTCTTGTTTGTCCTTTGTGTTTTCGGTCAACATATTGTGCGTAAATCATTGATCATTTTGGTTCCGCCGCTAAAAAGGTTAAGTACTTCTAGGAACATACAAACACGGCTTTATAATTCTAAAGGGGCACCTGTCATCACTATGAATAACAGTGAATAATTATAATAATAATAATTGTATTTGAAAATCAACACAATATTTTTCCCATAAATATACTTTATGTTTTATTTCCATTAGTAACCTGTTTTTTATAAATTATAAACCAGCGCTTGAGCGCAATCCCGCCTGATGGTAAGCAGTGATGCGGTCGTAGATGGTCAAGCGCGCTATTTTATTAAGAACCTATTAACTTTTGCCTTGAAGACACTCAAATTGTAGTGCGACGGAAACACCGTCGCTGGCAAATTGCCAGTCCCTCGATGTACGCGGTATAAAAGAAAACGCTTCGTCCGGATCGCAGTGGTGTCAACTAGTAAGGGTGGAAACTCACCGTACGACGGGTCGTCCGATGATGGAACGGAGATGGGGGTATTAAATCATGCGATTCCCTTGAACCTGAATGAAAAGCCATTATATTATGTGATTTAATCTTCATCTCAGCGTTAATCCCAGTCGTATCCGAAGCATTTCGGCTTTGGAGTCTAGGGTCCGCTTGACCAGTCCAACTACTCATTTTGGCTTAACATCGATATTTTCCATGAAGCGACTGCCGTCTGACCTCCACAACCCGAAGGCGATTTTGAAGCATTGCAGTTAGACCAATTGTGGGACTTTTGAGAGCTCAAACAACTCGTGAAGACTGCCATTAGATGTTCGTATGGCAACCGGGACCAACGCCTTAACGGCTTTCCGAGGCACGACCAGACCAGTGCAATTGTTCATATTCATGCATACAAATATTTGCACTGCGCGGGGATCGAACCCGCGCCTTCTTGCGCAGCGGCCGCGTTCGCTACCGCTACGCCACGGAGGCTGTCTTATTATGTGATTCAATAATATGAAAATATTGCATATAAAAATACCAACATTGAAAAAAGTGGCTGCTGATAAAATTCACCCAAATATCCGTGGCGTGCCACCCCTAAGTGGCAGAGGATTAGTGAGGAGGCAGCTTGGATGTGATTTGTTTATGATTATCTCAATCCGTTCGCTCTTCAAACGTTTTCGAAGCCATTTGTTCTAAGCCCCGTCTTTGATTGATTTGACGTAAACATTTTTGTATAAAGAACAAGCTTCCAAAAACGATCGCTTGTGTTTTGTTTTCGTAATGAGATAGATGTAAATTACAAATGTGAAGGCTTTGTTACTATATTTGCATTCAAATCTTAGGCATCTTTTTAGATTTGGAACAATAAACTCTATGCTTAATGAATCAAAGTTCAATTTCAATTGCGACAAAAATTTTATTTGGACATATTTATTACAAATAGTCATACACAATTATCAATGTATTTTAGGCTAAAGGCACATTGCTGGCGAAAGGCCTATCTTATAAGATCAGAGGAAATATTTAGCCACATCAAACTCTTTCTGGGTCGGCCTCGACGGCGTCATCCATTTTCTGATACCCATTGTGTGAAGACATTTGCCAGGCCATCATCAACCGATTGATCCTGTGAAAATCTCATCATGAAAGGTAGGGTAAGCTGTCAATATAGTCAATCCCTAGCATTTGTTGGAATAACGTCTTATTCTAGGCTTACTTTATTTATTTATTTATTTATTTTGATACACAGACTGTGATCAGAATTCCGTTCTGCTTTTTCCTTTTTTATCTATAATTATAAATTAGTGCATGACCGCAATCCCATCTGGTGGTAAGCAGTGATGCAATGTTTGAGGGTAAAGCGCACTAGTTTATAAAATAAATATATATATATAAATGGACAAATCGCACAGATTGAGCTAGCCCCAAAGTAAGTTCGAGACTTGTGTTATGGGATACTAACTCAAAGATTGTATGTATATAATAGATATATATATAGATAAAAAGAAAAATCGAAATCAGGAAAAATCGTTTTCATCATGACCTGGCCGGGGATCGAACCCGGGACCTCCACGTCGCAGGCAGGTGTGTTGACCGCTGCGCTGACTGAATAGTAAGGAAGACGGCAGTTGACCGAAGTGATGCAATATTAAACCCAACAACATGACCAACGATGCTGCGCCAGAGGGAGATTGATTTGGAGATCCTCGACAACCAAACTCTCGACAGAACAACATTTGGCAGAACAACACAACTGCTGAGACCCGTACTCCGTACGGATTCACCAGACATCATGCCGTTAATGCTGCATTCCATCGCTCTTTGGCTAAATATAAGGTGGAAAAAGTTTGAACTACTATTTAGAATAAAATGCACTTTATTAAGTACACCATATAGATTACAGAACATGAATATATAGATTTTACAAAGAGTGACACAATGGGCTGTCTTATCGCTAAGAGTGATATTATTACTACTATACAATATGTAAAGAAAATCCTGTCCGACCCATAAGGTCAATAAAGGTTAGGTAAACACTTGACCAAATATATTATAAAATTTTACGTAATCATCGTAGAAACAATACTAATGAATTTTGAAATAATCTTTTTTTCCCGCGAATTATTTCTAACTTCCCCAAAATTTGGTAATTTTTAAATAAGTTACAATATTTATTATTTTTGGAGGATTTTTTTTAAGTTTATCCCGATTTTGTATCCATTAGTGGAATCAGTTATTGATCTTGACCTTCACGGATCGGACAGGGTTTTCTTTACATATTGTATATCTAAGATCCAATATTCCATAGTTTTAATAATTCTAAGATAAATACAATTGCAGAATGAATGAATTATTTTTTTGACGAATTTGAACATTTTCTGAGAAACTTTACCAAATTTCTTTCTTTATGTTTGGAATTTGGACTATTAGGCAAATCTTGAAACAGAAATAATTAAATCAGTTCAACCGTTCTTGGGTGATCCGATCATCAATGAACATCATTTTATTTTTATTTATGTAGATTAACAGTTCAGATTTGAAAGTTTTAATTTTAAAATCTAAATGAAAATTAAAAAAAAAATACTCAAATTTACATCGGAAACCGAAATTAATCAGTGATCCATGTTTTTAAATATAGGTCTCAAATATTGCCAATTTGAAAAGTTTGAAATAAATATTAATTCTTATAACATTTTTTTTTCCATTATACTGCAAAAATATTTAAAAAAAATCCCAATCAGTAATACAAAGGCAAATTTTGCTACTTTCCCAAAACATAGGAATCAAAGATTCAACTCAGCTCAATTCCAATTCTTGATAATACCCGATAGTTAGTTCGGGAACCCTCCTAAAGGATTAGAGGCAGCAGCTTCTATGTGATTTGTTTTAGCCGATACGCCTTCCATTGACTGGATTTAACGACAATAAAGCTGTATTATCTGTTTCCCATACTATTATTTTGTCTTTGTTTCTTTCGAAAAGTTCTACGGTCCATTTTCGTAACGATAGAGCTTGTATCGGCATGATTTTAGGGTAGTAAATATTGACGATATGATGCTACGTCGTAGACGTCATGCTACGGCGTAGATGTTATGCTATGGCGTAGCTAACAAAGCTACGCCAATACGGTTCGTAGCAAATCATCGAATTTTGAAACTTTTCTGGAATATCATGTCTACATTATATCACGCGGTGTCGTGGTGGCCTAGTGGTTAAAACACCTGCCTAGCAGCCAGCAAGCGTGGTGATTACGCTCAATCCTTCTCCATATGAGAGGAGACCTGTGCCTAGAAGTGGGACGATAATAAAGGTTGATCAACTGAACAGTTTTCTCTATTTAACAACTAAACAATAAAGGATAGTTAGATAAAATCTCGCTTTGACTTTCATCGGGCCCGATGGATTTATGAGTCAACTTTTTTACCTGTCATACATTAATCTAAATAATAAACCAGGTTTGGGGTCGGTCGACTTGTAAAATACTAATTAACATCACGACTTTATTCCCCGGAGGTAGACTGTGACGTACACTTATTTTCTAACTAGTCTTTACCGCAATCCTGCCTGACGGTAAGCAGTGATGCAATCATTGATGGTAAAGCGTAATAGTTTATTTAGAGCCTATTCACTCTAGCCTTGATTGGAGAGTGCGATTTTCGCAACCCAGTGCTGGGCACGCCACAATATTGACTAAAGAGGCACCACGGCGCCCTCACCTTCCGCCTGACACAGGTCCTCGCCGGACACGCTTGTTTCAGGAGTTTCCTGTTACGTAAAAGGCGGAAGGAGGCAACATGTTACAATTTATAAATTATAAACCAGCGCTTGACCGCAATCCCGCCTGATGTTAAGCAGTGATTTGATCGTTGATGGTAAAGCGCGCTAGTTCATTAAGAGCCTATTCACTCTAGCCTTGAAGACACTCAAATTGTAGTGTGACGGAAACACCGATGCTGGCAAATTGTTCCAGTCCCTCGATGTACGCGGTATAAAAGAGGAAGCAAAACGCTTCGTCCGGATCGCAGTGGTGTCAACAACGTAAGGGTGGAAACTCGCCGTACGACGGGTCGTTCGATGATGGAACGGAGATGGGGGAATTAAATCATACAATTTCCTTGCACACTCACCAGAATGCATCCTATAGAAGACCGAAAGGCTGGTTACTCTACGCCTGTGCTCCAGGCTTTGGAGATCGTTTCGAGTTAAGTCTGGGTCGCCAATCAGCCTCTTCGCATGCCTCTCCACTGAATCCAAAGTAGCAAGGTGACATTTCGCAGCACCAGCCCAAATGGATTGCTCTGAGGACAAGGTGGAGCATATGATGGAGGACCGCAGTGTCCTCGAAGCAGCGATAGGCGGCGATCTCACGTATTCTACCTTGGTCGAGGCCATGTTCCGGACCTCATGGCCTAGAATTACGAGACACCACACACTCTCACAAGCTTTCGTCTTCATAATATCAGTGTGACAATACCAGGTACTTAGAAATATAGACAATATTGCTACAAACAATGACACTTTTACCTCAGGAAGGTAATTTTCCCACCTATTTTAATATTTAGTAAGTCAATACAGCTGCGTTTGTAATTAAATTGTTAAACAAACAATGTTTTGTTTACTTGATACACATTCACGCGTAAACGGATTATAGATTTGTAATCAATTGATTTAGACAGTTTACTAAAGATAAACAAAAACCACGTGACTTAGTTAACCGAATAAACGTAGTACTAGTAATTTTTTTCTTTTCTGTTGTGGAGGCATGAAGAACAGGGAGTAAAGTTCACTCATCCTCCGTAGAAAAGGGAGGATCCTCCGACCAGACGGGTGTTATGTCTGGCGGGTACTTGCCCAATGCTTGAAATTGGCGAGTTGTATGTGTGCTAATTGCCCGGTAAACTCTGATTGCGAGATGTAGCTATGAATGTAACTATGACGCGTTGTTCATTTTTGTGGAGTTTGTAGGTACCGCTACGTCACTCCCCTCCGGAGACCGGAGGTCGATAGTAGGCTGAGTCTTGTATCTTGCGATGATTGCCAGGCCAGCTTAGGTTCCAGTGAGTCGGAACCAGTTGCCACGTAGTTCACGGTGAGTCGGAACTGTCTTCGGAGATTCCCCAGTCGGGATGGTGGCGCTGCGTTATACTCCAGTGCGTCGGATGTCGTACAGCACCGGCTTGAGGCTGGCTGCTACGTCGACGAGGAGAGAGGGCTCTGCATGTTCACCGGCCGAACGTGCAGTGTGCTGTGCCGAGGGTGCTGATGAGGCTGAGAGTGATTGACCAGGTATGCGCGGTCGCTTATGGTCAGGATATCCGTTGTAGCCGTGGGTGCTGGCTGGCTGGGTGACTCGTCGCCAAAGCTTGCTTGACGTCACGCTGAAGTTGTTGCACTAAGGCTGCGCTGTAGAAAAGGGAGGATCCTTCAACCAGATGGCACTTGCCCAATGTTTGAAACTGGGAAGTTGTATGTATGCTAGTTGCTCGGTAAACTCTGATTGCGAGATGTAGAATTCGTGTGACGTCACTATGATGCGTTATTCATTTTTGTGGCGTTTGTAGGTACCGCTACACTGTTTTGGATGCGAAATCATCAAATGACTTCTCCCGCTCTGAACGGAGCGAAAGGGCGTGACAGACTTTTACTGACATAAAACCCACCCGTGTGGTCTTTGAAACAAACTGAGTGAATAGGAAGGAAGATGGCAGTCGAGCAAGATGATGCAATGTTAAACCCAACAATACGACCAACGATGCTGCGCCACAAGGAGATTGATCTGAAGACCCTCCACGACCAAACTGCCGACACAACCACAAAAACATTTAGCGTATCGTACCCTGCACACATCGCAACACAAGAGCTCGGACCCGGTCTCCATACGGCTTAAACAGCTTTAATCGATCTCCAGAATCTTTCAAACATTTCTTTATACAATATGTAAAGAAAACCCTGTCCGATCCGTCAAGGTATTGTTAGGTATCGATAACTGATTCTAATAATGGATACAAAGCCGGGCTACACTTGAAAAAGAAATCCCTCTAAAAAAATAAATATTGTTTTGCAAAAAGTGGTAACTTAATACATTTGCAGTAAACAACACTTCCGCAGGCGGCGGGGGACAGGACACGCGTCACGTGGTCGCATCGCTATTCGCTCATAATAATACTGGTGTTGTCACTTTTTTAAAAATTACCAAATTTCGGGAAAGTTGGAATTAATTCCCGGGAAAAGAAAGAATATGTCAAAATTCATTAGTATTGTTTCTATGATGATTATGTAAAATTTTATATTATATTTGGTCAAGTGTTTACCTAACCTTTATTATCCTTACGGGTAGGACAGGGTTTTCTTTACATATTGTATAGTTAGTACAATTTCATCTTCAGTTACGTCATTCGGTTGACAGTTTAATGTTTGAGGAATATTTTCTAAATAAAAATTGCTGACAACATTTGTTTATCCTCAACAAACTTATCCTCTTCCAATTGTAATCTTGAAAACCAAAAGACCGTGAGTTCAAGTGAACGATGTAATTTTGATCAAAAATTAATTTTACACCTGCCCAAAACAAGAAACAGGTTACTCTGAACTCTTACCCAGAAATTCGTGCTACCATTAATTTAAAATTCGCTATTTTATTTCAAATAGACACTTAAATTAATACAGATAAAGCTTTATAATTATTCTACCATTTAAATGCTTTTAATTAAAAAAAAATTATAAGAAATCCCGACCAAATTTTTGCTCAATATACTTTTCTCTGCTGGAATAATTTAAATTTAATTGGATTAAAGGGTAGCATAGAAAATTAAATCCTATTTTTCCTTATACCATCATATTACCCCGAATTATAAACAATTAGTTGCATCCCACAGGTTCATAGGCATAAATTTCGAACCCTTGGAATATCGAGACTGAAATATGCCAAATTTCATGCAAATCCGTTAAGTATTCTTTTGTGATTGAGTAACTAACATCTCTGTATACAAACTTTTGCATTCATAATATTATATTTTCAATAGGATTACCTTAATAATAAGCAGGACGTGTTCACTACCCCAATTTCCTTCGTCTTCACCCTATAGAGGTCCACTGATGAACAAAGACCTACCCCAAGGCTTTCCACGATGACCGGCCTTGTGCTGCCCATATCCATCGGCTTCCCGCGACCTTCACCAGGTTATCGGTCCATCTTGTTGGGGGCCTCCCTACGCTGCGTCTTCCGGTACGTGACCGCCACTCCAGAACCTTACTGCCCCATCGGCCATCGGTTCTACGAGCAATGTGCCCCACCCACTGCCACTTAATTTTACTGACTCGCAGAGCTACGTCGGGGACTTTGGTTCTTTTGCACATCTCCTCATTTCTGATTCGATCGTGCAGAGAAATTCCAAGCATAGCTCTTTCTATCGCCCTTTGTGTGACTCTGAGCCTTCGTATGACGCTTATTGTGAGCGACCACGTTTCAGTTCCGTAAGTCATCACTGGCAATATACACTGGGCATAGACACTGTGGTATCTTGGACGACGAGATGCTGTAGCGTAGCTTTCCGAACGCTGCCCAGCTGAGTTGGATTTGACGAGACACCTCTTTCTCGAAGTTAGACTACCTAGTTGGACTGTTTGCCCCAGGTCTCGACAAAATCTTCAAGTGCAGAGCAACCTACTAGAATTGGAGTGGAGTTACTTTTAAAAAATGTATACTGAAAATAGGGAATTACTTTTACGACACAACAAATAAATCTTTAAAGTAAAATACTAATAATATCGCCATTGTCAACAAAAAAAAAAAACATCAAATATAAGATCAATCTTAAAACACCCTCTAGCTTACACAGTGCGTGTGAACTCCATATTGCTACCATTCTAATCACTGTGAACCCTCATAAAATCACCAACATTAAATAAAACCTTTTTATTGCTTAAACGAAAGAGATAGCAATACTTTTCTCACTTATTTTTCTCTACCCTCTCTTTCGTTAAAGAATTTCCATATTAAGAATCAATATTCCGAGTATGGGGCAACCCCCTTAGATTTACGGCCACCATTGTAAAAGGCTCGTAAAATATTTAATATATCTTTCGTCCACAATGCAACACTGTTAACTCTTGACTTACGACTGAACCCGCTATAGCAATTATAACGTTTTGTTTTTTTTTTATCACAGTACGCTCTTTTTTAGGGTTCCGTAGTTAATGTCTCGGAACCCTAAACTGTCAGGCTAATTGGCGACCCAGACTTAGCTCAAAATGGTCTCCGAAGCCTGGAGCACAGGCGAAGTGTAACCACAGCCTGTTGGTGTCCCGTAGGACGCATTTTTGAGAGTGTGCGAGGAAATTGCATGATTTAATTCTCCGATCTCCGTTCCATCATCGGACGACCCGTCATACGGAGAGTATCTACCCTTACGAGGTTGACACCACTATATACAATCTAGGCGAACCGTTTCGCCTCTTTTTTTATACCGCGTACATCAAGGGACTGGAAAAGTTGCCAGCGTCCTTGTTTCCGTCTGACTAAAATTGAAGTATCCACAAGGTTAGAGTGAATAGGCACTTAATGAACTAGCGCACAACGATTGTATCAATACTTACCATTAGGCGGGATTGCGGTTAAGGACTGGTTTATAATTTATAAAAAAAACTTATAGTTTCGTCAAAACCCCCGTCTATCTCCGTCTATCCCCGTCCTTGGATTAGTTGCTAAACGGTTAGTCCAAATAATTTTACTAGTTCAGAAATGCATTGACTATAAAATATTTATATACTATAACTATTGTACTTAAAACAAAATTTTACATGTTGGTTCATGTAAAATTTTGTTGTCGGGTGAAGGTAAACAAGGTGAAGGTAAATATCTTGAGGAAACCTGGACTTTAAGTCTGAAATCGCTAACCCCCGTTGAGCAAGCGTGATGATGACCCTGCTCTACAAGCCAATAACGGAAACCTACCACCTATGCCATTTGCGAAAACTACCAAAAAAGTTAAGCAAAAAACTCTCACTTCACAATATTAGAAGCCTCCACTTTTTCAGGGTGGAAGTAATTTTTTTCAGTGGCACAATAACGTTGTTCCCGTAAATTAGTTTTCTGAAAGCACTTGGGACTTTAGTGATGGATAACCGTTGCGTTGCGTATATTTTCAGCAGCTTTTATTTTTTTTTCTTGTTGTGTGTCGGAACAAACGGATAGGTCTATTTTTCCTTTGAGTGATGGGTGACACGGTGTTTTTTTGCGTTCACCGCTTTTCTGGGGTTTCGTGAGGAAGTCAGTTAGAAAGGTCAGCGATTATTAGAACTACCGTAGTCACTCGGAGTAAGCAACTATTGTGACCTCTTTGCGAGCTCAGTACAAGTAAATTAAACGAAGGTTTGTCAAAGGAATAATTACATTTCCATTTCCATCCATGGTAGTAATGCTGCCAGCCTTTTGGTCACTTACCATATCTTATGTAAAATTTACTGTAAAAGATTTTTTTTTTTTTAAAACAATATCTTTTTATTATATTTTTGATGCTCAGTGATGCTCTTTCTACTGTCTATTTGTATAGAATATACATTTTAATGTTAGTTTGGGTTTTGTGGGTAATGCAGGCTGTATTACTGTATTATTAATATTAAAATATTTACTATTATAAGTAACTGTAGTTATGTTTTAATAACAAAGTTATTATTAAGAATATCCAAAGTTCTTTGGATATGTAAGTATTTGTATGTCTATTCAGGAGAATTTCTGCCCATTCTAAAGCGCTCTACACACCAAAGCCCGTCGGCACAGCCTGCCTACATAACCCGTGCAACTACATATATATATACAACTTCCCAATTTCAACCGTTGGGCAAGTGCCCGCCAGACATAACACCCGCCTGGTCAGAGTATCCTCCCTTTTCTATGGAGGATGAGTGAACTTTACTCTCTGTTCCTCATGCCTTCACATATTGATCAGGAGTCCCTCCACGCCCAAACTCCAGACTAAACAACATTTGGGCCATTGTACGCGGCAGACATCTCAACACAACTGCTCAGACCCATCCTCCATACGGCTTCACCAGACATCATGTCGGAACACGGGTTTATTAAGTTTATTGCTCGTGGTTCGTTTGAATAGTGAGTATAACATCGTATACACATATTTTGGTAGCAATGATACAGATAAAGATATTTATGAAGTACCTGTTGATCGTATGATTTCCAAGATACCTACCACGCACAAAGATTGTCGGAAGTAAATGGATTTCTCTCTTAGCGCCGATTTACTTCTTGAAACTTTTTGAAGTAACATCGGCTGCCGGCAGAAGCTACCAGCCACCAGACAAAGTGTTGCCGCCAAGCGATTTATCGGGAAGTAAATGAAAACGAAAATGGTGTCTGATGAAGCCGTACGGATGACAGGTCTGAGCAGTTGTGTTGCGTGTGCCGGGTACGATGCGCCAAATAAATAAATAAATAAAATAAATAAATATATACGGATAAATCACACAGATTGAGCTAGCCCCAAAGTAAGTTCGAGACTTGTGTTATGGGATACTAACTCAACGATACTATATTTTATAATAGATACATATATAGATAAACATCCAAGACCCAGGCCAATCAGGAAAAGATCGTTTTCCATCACGACCTGGCCGGGGATCGAACCCGGGGCCTCCACGTCGCAGGCAGGCGTGTTGACCGCTGCGCGTTGTTGTGTCGGGAGTTTGGTCGTGTATTGTGCCCAGATCAATCTCCCTCTGACGCAGCATCGTTGGTCGTGTTGTTGGGTTTAAGATTGTATCACCTCGCTCACCTACCGTCTTTCTTCCTATTCGCTTAGTTTTTTTTTTTTTTGAGTGAATAGGATCTTAATAAATTAACACGCTTTACCATCAACGTTTGCATCACTGATAACCATCAGGAGAGATTGCGGTCAAGCAATACTGACTATATCAATAAAACATGTACTTTATTGTACCCCAAAAACATACATTACTTAAAAATACATTCAAAACTGCAAAATATACAATGGGCGGCCTTATCGCTAATAGAATCCCTCTTAGACGCTCTACACAACAAAGCCGACCATATGTCGGCAACATTTTGCCTCCCCTAAAGATGTTATAGTTTGGCGGCTTCGGTCATTGCAAGTCGTAAAACTTTGCCGGTGGCATGACGGCGGCTCGACATCAGAAACTTATTTGACAGTTAAAATACTAGCGCGTCATTACAGCTGAAATGTCGCCGGGCAATTGAGCGCTTGCGTAAGCTAGACCGGCAAGCCGCCAATATGTCGGCGATAAAATCCGCGCGGCCGCAGGTTGCCGACATGCTTCTTTCAACATAAGCCGCCGTAAGTTATATATATGCTAGTTGCACGGTAAACTCTGATTGCGAGATGTAGAATTCGTGTGACGTCAGTATGACGCGTTGTTCCATGTGGCGTTTGTAGGTACCGCTACAAATATCCCTCTGGCGCAGATTCGTTGGTCGTGTTGTTGGGTTTGACATTGCATCACCTCGCTCAACTGCCGTCTTCCTTCCTATTCACTCAGTTTTTTGAGTAAATATGTTCCTAATAAACTAGCGTGCTTTACCATTAACGATTGCGTCACTGGTTAGCATCAGGCGGGATTGCGGTCAAGCATTAGTTTGTAATTATAAAAAAACTCTAAACCTATGGAGCAATGGACTAGCAATATGCTTCAAAATGATTCAAATTGATTGTAATAGTGTATTACGCGTTTAGGGTGCTGTTACAGTTTTTTAAAAAAATCCTTCTATGTCTAAATTCTGTAATAATATCGGATTAAAATTATCCACTATCCTACCTAAGTGGAACAGATCTGGCAATACCTGTGGCATGATATAGCAGCAATATACAAAAGCCTCCACTCATTGGATCCCCAAAGATATGTAACGATAGCGTGGCTTAAAGGATTGGTCCACTGGTAGACAAGAAAGAGGGAACGAGGCTTTTTGCTAGCAGTGGCACAAGTTAAGCCAATAATCCAGTTCAACTTCTAACCGTGCCCCAAATATCATACCAATCCGTTCTGTCATTTTAGCGTGGAAGTCTAACAAACATACATAAATCAATTCTTTTTTACTTAGGTATAAGTCTGGATTCCTCGTGCTATTTTCCTTCACCGTTTTTGAGAACAGCGGTGATGAAATATTTAACACAAAGTAAAGCGTCTCATCGAGTTTGAACCTACGACTCAAAACTTTTAAGTTGCGGCTGATACTACTACTACTAAGCCACCATTATTCATGGCATGTCCTAGAGCCAAAATTTCGAAGCCATATGACATGTACATACGGGATCAAAAGTGGAGTAACACTTTTGACACTTATTATTATTACTTCAATAAAGTTCAACCCTTACTGTAACAACCCGCACTGGGCTCGCGTGGTAGATTATGGCTCACTCTCTCTCACGAGAGGAGGCCTGTGTCCCAGAAGTGGGTACATTATAGACTGATTTTGTACTATGTATAAAACGTTATTTTTACTTTAAATGAATCTTGAACATAATTTGTTCAGAATAAACAACTGAATCGATTCCAAACATTTTTACACCATGTTATGTATATTTTTCCCAAATACATTTATAAATTGTTGCAGTGTGGTTATCGAGTGCATAACACAGCTGACGGTAGGTCATAGCAATAGGCGCGTGCGCATAGCTGGACTGTCCCCTCCCCCCGAGCCGCGCCGCTGCAAGCACGGGCGGGCGAGCGGTATATTGACCATATTTTTGTTGGAACAGCCAAGTGAGATAACAAGATCATGACTTTGTGGTTTTTCATGTTATCTTTTTGAAATTTTGTACATATGTTATGTAGATTCTTTGCTTAAAAATATTGGACAAGTGTTTCGGGTTTCGCATGAACAACAAATAACGTTGTATAAGTCTGAAATAGCAGTCGGCAGAACACAAGAATATTAACTTAGATGGTATTATATGTAAATATATGCCACACTTCATCTACTCTGCTTACCCTTTACCTTAATCCATTTACATATATGCAATCGCTGCTGCCAACAAGGCAAGTGTACCAATATAGTGTAAAGGTCTAAGCACAAATACTTAATCACTAATTACCTAGCCGTCATAAATGTAATTAATTTTAGCGGTATCTTCTGGCGTGGTCTAAGTTTAACGTGGTAAGCGGTTGTGGTAGTTAAATTAAGTTGATTCGAAGATAAATAACCATCATCATCTCGGTGGTAAGCCATAACATCGGTTGCCGGCAGAAGTTACCATCCATCAAAGTCTTGCCGCCAAACGATTTGTCGTGAAGTGAATGAAAACGAAAATGATGTCTGGTGAAGGCTTAAGGAGGACAGGTCTGAGCAGTTGTGATGCGATATGGGCCGGGTCGATGCGCCAAATGTTGTCAGGAGTTTGGTCGTGGAGGGTCAGCAGATCAATCTCTCTCTGGCTTAGCATCCTTGGTCGTGTTATTGGGTTTAACATTGCATCACCTCGCTCAACTGCAGTTTTCCTTCCTATTCACTCAGTTATTTTGAGTGAATAAGCTCTTAATAAACTAGCGCGCTTTACCATCGACGTTTGCATCACTGAAAATGACAGAATGAAAATGACATAATGAAAATTGACAGAATATATATTGATATAATATATTGTTTATATGCAATTGAATACCGTTTTACATAGAACTACAGCCTACCGACCTCCACAACTCAGTTGCTACGGGTTTTGTGTTTCTGTACTTAGTCTTTAAGTGGACTATTGTGTGTGGGTCATTTTTTTAATTATTAGAAACTAGTGCTAAACCATAATCCCGCCTGATAGTAAGCAAAGATGCAATCGTTGATGGTAAAGCGCGCTAGTGTATTAAAAGCCTGTTCACTCTAGCCTTGAAGACACTTAAATTGTAGTCCGACGGAAACACCGCCGTTGGCAAATTGTTCCAGTCCCTCGATATGCGCGGTATAAAAGACGAGGCGAAACGCTTCGTCCGGATCGTAGTGGTGTCAACAATGTAAGGGTGAATACTCGCCAACGAAGGGTCGGAACGGAGATGGAGGAATGCAGTCATGCAATTCTACGCACAATTTTAGACTTGGCGGCCGCTGGTGTTTATCCCACCTTCCTCCAGAAATATCCTCACTTTTTTGTACTTTGACAGACTAGAACCTCCTAATAAAGTAGTTCACTTTACCATTAATGATTTCATCCATGCTTAAAATTAGGCGGGACCGCGGTCAAGCACCAGTTTATAATATTAGACAATGAAAACTCTTTTTCTGTTTTCAATACATAAATAAAGAGAAACATTGACACCATCCATGGACACTAATTTTGTTACACAACGCGACTTTAGTAAAATTTCTAGATTATTTAAACCTCAGACTGAAGTCTGGGAGGACCTCTTATCCGAATGGCAAAGTAGGTGGGATAATTCCATCAAGGGCCGGCACCTCCATCTATTCTTTACATCCGTTGGCGATCGGCTGGCTAAGACGTGGCTGAAGGTTGACCACTGCGCTGCCCAATTTCTCACAGGTCATGGCAACTTTAAAAGTAAACTGTATTCTTTTAAACTTGTTCCTTCGCCTTTGTGTCAGTGTTCTACATTGAACTGTGAATTTGAACAATCCGCACATCACATCTTGTGGGAGTGTGTTCTTTGGCAGAATGAACGCAATATTATGTTGGATAGTGTACAAGTTACATCCGGAGTCGTTTATTATACGGACCTTGTAGAAACTAGAACCAATTTCCGTGCGTTCAGGCGCTTTTGCCATACCTATTATTGGATTCAATTGTAACAGCTAATACCTACTTAGGACCCATTAACTTAATCAAATTTTATTCCGTGGTGCTTGGCAATCTGGGCTTCTCCCAGTTACAATAATGTCCCTTTGTGCCGATTGGCCTAATTCTGTTCTGTCTCCTGCTTGTTATGGAGGGAAGTGGAAAAATATACTGCTTTTTTATATGAAGATTATCCCCTTATTTTTACTTTAACGCTTACTCCCTAGAAGGACGTCGTTTAAAAATTGTGCTCTGTTATTACTAAACACTCTACAAACGTAATTTAATGAAGTGCATGCCCTAATGAACTCATACCCGCTCTGTTCTCGCCTCTTGGACCTTCCTAACCTGGTAGAGGCTCTACGCAAAAACGGGGCCTCGCTCATCACTGATATTAACGTCGGCACATGAAGGATAGCACTATACCAGAGGGAGGCACACGCCAAATAAATATACAATGTTTTGCACGTTAGAGTACTCATTTTAGGTGTAGAGCGCGGTCGAATGTAGCTGTAGAGGTGAGTAATTGTAATACAAGTTGAAGTCATTTTAAGACTTTTTTTTTTTAATTTCTATTTATTACATCACTATAAAACTTGCTTATAAATGACTGTGCAAGGTCTTTTAAGTTTAGGAAACAATTGCAAAACTAAATTTGTAAGTCAACGTCAGGGCGGCCATAGCAAATAATTAGTATGATGATTATTATAAAATTATAAGTAATCATTACAAACCTTATAATAGTACTTACATTACATTAATTCTCGTCATTATATGCACCCGAATTGCATAACACTCTATTAATATCAGTTGGAATTATTTTAAAGCGTATGCTAGTCCATTGCTCCATATTTTTCGATTTTTCGCTATATTTTTTGAATTGATTTGATAGTTTAACAACATTCAATTGTTGTCAAACTATCAAATCAATTCAAATCAAGTCATATCCTTTATTATGCATCAAGGATCACTGATCACTTTTACACGTCATATTTTTTTAAACTAGATGGAGCCGGCAACAGAGTACCTCTGAGAAGAAAAGCTGAAACAAACTCAGGGATCATAGTCTTTTTTCAAGTCCAGACATTGAAAATGATAATGTTTACAATAATTTACGTGATTTAAAAAAAAAAAAGTAATTAAAATGTCATTATTCCGCATAATTACCCATATTGCTTAATGGCACTGCTTAGCAGAGCGAGCAGATCAATCCCAAGCTTTATTGTCTTCTAAATAATCTGTGATTTTATAATGCCCCTTTTTGCAAATCAATCAATCAAAATTAAACACATTGCTACTGATAATGTGATACGCAATTACCCTGCTGATATAGAAAGTAATAGAAAAAAGTAATAGACATCACATCCATGTAAAACGGCCATCGCTCAATATAATAATGTGGCCCTAATTCTGTTTTCAGAGGAAAGTGGCGTAGGCTTGGAGTCGTCAATCATCGCAGCCTAAAATGATGCCTATATAAAAAATAAATGTAGAATAAAATTTCTAGATCATATATACCAGCCAAGCTATTCTATAAATATCCTACGTGAAGACTTTGATAAAGTGAGCAATCAATAGTAACAACACCTAACACCAGCGCTGTCATTCTGTAAGAAATCCACCGTTAACTTAGGTGAAGAGAGTTGGAAGTGTGCTTACAATAATTTTAATCCCGTCTAGCTAACGGAGAGTACTTTTATAGACACAACCTTGTAGCCAGGTTAACTCACCATCAACTTACTCTTAAATACCACCTTGTAGATCGGAGGCTTGTGGAATCCAGTTCTCGAAAATGGCCATATCACATTGTATTGGGATGGATTCATCATCACCAACAGGACTACTGTGCCAATAAGCCTGATATAGTACTCGTGGATCGATTAGAGCGGCGTGCAATGGTTGTTGACATAACCATCCCATATGATGAGAACCTCGTGAAAGCCGACAAAGATAAACAAATCAAGTATCTTGACTTGGCTCACGAGGTTGTCGACATATGGAAAGAGGATTCAGTAATTATTGTACCGATAGTCGTGACAGCCAATGGCATAATAGCCAAGGGCCTCGACCAACATCTCAGGAGGCTCTCGTTAGGCAGCTGGATCAACGGCTTGATTCAAAAAAGGGTACTTCTGGACACGGCTCGCATTGTTAGGAGGTTCCTCTCTCTGGAGCCCTGACCGCCAGTAGCTTGGACCCTGTTCCCGATACCGGTGGGCTACTATTTGTTATATTTTCAAATGTTTATATTTTTTTATCTGCAAATATTTAAAAATGTTATTAGTATGTATAAAATGAAATAAAAGAAAACAATTTTAATTATTTTTTTTTTACTCGGTGGTAGGCCATAACATCGGCCGCCGGCAGAAGTTACCACCCACAAGACAAAGTCTTGCCGCCAAGCGGTTCGTCGTGTTCCGGCATGATGTCTGGTGAAGCCGTACGGAGGACGGGTCTGAGCAGTTGTGTTGCGATGTGTGCCGGGTACGATGCGCCCAATGTTGTTGTGTTGGGAGTTTGGTCGTGGAGGGTCTTCAGATCAATCTCCCTTTGGCGCAGCATCGTTGGTCGTGTTGTTGGGTTTAACATTGCATCACCTCGCTCAACTGCCGTCTTCCTTCCTATTCGCTCAGTTTTTCTGAGTGAATAGGTTCTTAATAAACTAGCACGCTTTACCATTAACGATCGCATCACTGCTTACCATCAGGCGGGATTGCGGTCAAGCGCTAGTTAATAAATATTAAAAAAATAAAAATTCCTCGCATCTAATGGACTGACATCTCACTTCACCTAAGTTCGCGGTGTGACATTTACAGTATATCAATGCTATTTAGTAAACTTTTTACACTTCGTTTTATGTATACCCACAGGCCCTACCTTCTAAATTATAAACTGTCACCCTTTAGACTATCTGTGGTTATAACGTAGAATTATTTTCTAAATTCTGCCTGCATAATTGCGGTAGAATTGTAAATGTTGTTAATTTTGGCGTCATGTGAGGGCAGAATAACAAAAGATATATTTTGATTAAATATTGCTAAGACCTGTGGAATGAGGTGGGCCGAATTATTATTGTGTGTTATATGTGTATCAGTTAGAGTAGACTCTTGGATAAATAATAAAAGCCGCTCAGGTCGATCCATCAGTTTCCTTTTTTTTTTTTTTTAACGAGTGGAAATGCCTTTACGCACCATACCCGTCGCTAGCTAGGCGACGAGCGTGTGTGGGACTCGCCCGGCCGAAGCCGGAAATACCCACTAAAACCACCCGGTTACCGTCGGGCCCTGTGTTGAGAGTGTCACGGGGCCGACCCGAAGGCCAAGTACTCCGTGCCACTCTCAGGGCTTGCCGGCCCTCCCCTGTAGGGCCGGTTTCCGCGCCAAAGGGGGATTACCCGGTAACGGAATAATCCCCAGACGTGGTGACCGTTGTGCAATGCACGTGCGGGAGCTACCCGCACGCGCTGGTCACACCCTGGGGCTAAAGGAGACGGGGGTTCGTCCCCCGCCTTCTTCGCCCCACCCGTCTACGCCGGAGGGGAGCGGCAAGTACGTCCTCTTCCCGCTCCCTCTCCGCAGCCTCCTTCTGCAAGAGGACGGTCTCGCAGAAGGAGGCGGCAGCCTCCCATGCACTCTCCCTTTCAACCATGGCTCGCACCATGGTTGCCAGGGAGAGGCGTCCGCCTCCGAGCGCCGTAATGAGGTCGCGGCGCTCGTTTCGCCAGGCCGGGCACTTCACCAGGGTGTGCTCGGCCGTGTCGTCGGGGGAGTCGCAGTGATGACACCGCGGTGACTCCTCCCGACGGGCGACCCGGTGCAGGTAGTGACCGAAGCAGCCATGTCCGGTCAGTACCTGCACTAGGCGGAAGGTAAGGCTGCCATGCCGGCGCCCAACCCATCCCTCCAACACCGGACGAATCGCTCCAATCGTCCGGTGGCCGGCAGCTGGGGAGCGGAGCGCCTCCCTCCACCGGCTCAGGGCCTCCCCCTGAGCCGCTAATCGGACCCGCCTTACTTCCTCGAAGGCGGGTCGTTCCCCCCGTTCCCGGGCCGCGACACGGTGTCGATGCACCTGGGACAGAACCAGGGCATCGACCTCCCACGGGGGCGTGCCCGCGAGCACTCAGGCCGCCCCATGACTGACCGTGCGGTATGCCCGCACGGTCCGTGTCGCGATGACCCTCTGCGGCCTCCGCAGCAGGGCCACTGTTGCCCGGGAAAGGCGCTCCGCCCACACCGGGGCTCCGTAGAGTGCCATCGACCGCACCACTCCCTGGTACAGCCGACGGCACGCTGAATTCGGCCCCCCCAAATTGGGGAGGAGCCGTCCGAGTGCGGCTGCGAAAGAGCACAGCCGCGGAGCGAGGAGCCTAAAGTGCTCCTCGAACTTCCAGCGGGGATCCAGGATCAGGCCGAGGTACTTGATGTGCACCTCGACGGGAACCTGGACCCCCTCCACTCGGATACGAAGCCCCGGTGGGGTTCTGCGTCGCGGGGCGTGGAAGGTCATGGCCCTCGTTTTCTCGAGGGCCACTTCCAGCCCCAGGAGGCGGATACGCCGGACGACCAAGGAGGTGCCGACCGACGCGAGGTGGACTGCCTCCTCCCACTCGCGCGCCCTGGCCGCGACTAGAGTGTCATCTGCGAAACAGACGACGTCCATCCGCGGTAAGAGCGCGCCCCGCAGAACCCAATTGTACCCCAGGTTCCAGAGCAGGGGACCAAGCACTGATCCCTGGGGTACTCCGACAGATACGGTCCACGACTGGACGCGACCCTCTGCGTCCTCGTACAGGACCCTCCTCTCACGGAGGTAGTCCCGCACGAGGGCGCAGAGGTAGAGGGGCACTTCGTGATATTTCAGTGCCGCCTCTATGCATTCGTGGGGGAGGGTGTTGAACGCGTTCGCGATGTCTAACGACACCGCGACGACACCCTCACCCCTCGCTGTGGCCGCCTCAGTCCACCTCTTGAGGCGAGCCACCGCGTCCATCGTGGACCGGCCGGTCCGAAAGCCGTATTGGCAGTCCGCCAACTGCGGCCCGCGGCTTTCTAGGTGCTCCTGGATGCGAGAGGCGATGATCCTCTCGAAGCACTTTCCGCTCTCATCCAGGAGCACGACCGGCCTATAGCCCGACGGTGAGTCGGCGGGACGGCCGTCCTTGCGAAGGAGGCAGAGCCTGCCCACCCTCCACCTCCTGGGGAAGCGGCCCGTCGCGATGCATGTATTCATGACCGCGCGGAACCGGTCCCCCAGGGGCTCCATGGCTAATGCCATCACCTTCGCAGGGACGCCGTCCGGGCCCGGAGCCTTGTTTTTGGCTCGGAGCCTCTCCCTGACGGAGTCCAACTCACCGTCGGATACGGGAGGCCCATCGGTCCACAACTCCAGAGTGGATGAACTGGAGGCGGGCATCCTGGGGGGCGTGAAGGGTCCCGGGTTCGGAAACAGAGTTTCCAGGACCCTTCTCAATAGGCCCGGCTCCATACAGGATGTGGGGGGTGCCGCTCCCTGCAGCTTCCCCCTCACCATCCTGTACGGCCTTCCCCAGGGGTCGCTGTCGAGGAGTGCCAGAAACTCCTCAGCGGCAGCGACCTTTGCCCTGCATATGGCGGTACGCAGGGCTCGATGAGCCTCCCTGTATTCCCGGCGAAGACCGTCCTCTTCGCCGGGCCCCCTCACGGCGCGCCTCCTGCACCTCTGGTAGGCGCGCCGTGCAGCCATACTGGCGGCACGCAGGTGAGCGAGTTCCTGTGTCCACCAGTATGTCTGCCTCCTCCGACGGTACCCCCGGGCCCTCGGCATGGCGGGGCTGCAGACCACTTCCAGGTCCTCAGCGAGGAGGTCCGCCATGCCGTCCGCGTCTCCCGTGAGGTGGGCCGGTGGTTCGGCCCACGCTCGGAACACCGCCGCCTCCTCGGCGACATCCCTGCGGAGGTGAGCAAGCGCCCACCTCGGAAATGAGGAGGCGCCTGCCGCGGGACCCAGGTGGAGCGGGGCCGCAGGGCCCGCCGTGGAGATCTCAAACCGGACGTACCTGTGATCCGAGATCTCCACCGCTGTCTCCACCCGCCAGTTCTGAACCCGGGGGGCCAGGTTTGAGGTGGCCAGGGTGACATCCACTATCGACTCACCCTGCCACCTCACGCACGTCGGAGTGTTGCCCCGGTTGAGGACCTGGAGACCCAGGCAGTGGGCCCAGTCCGCCAGGTCCTCACCGAAAGCGTTCGTGACGGGAGACCCCCACGCGCCATGCTTGGCGTTGAAGTCCCCCGCCACCAACACGGGGCGTGGAGCCGCCCTAAGGACCGCCACCTCGACGGCTGCCAAGAAGCGCTCGAACTCGGCCCGACTGCGATTGGGGGAGAAGTATGTCGATATCACCACTACTCCCCCCCACTGCGCCGCCACAAATCCCGGACCCCTCTCCCTGAGAACGAGAGGGGGGCCAGTGCTCGCGGCGGGTCTTGCGATCGCAGCCAGGCCATCCGACGACCCCAGCCAATTGGCAGACGCCGGGATATGATGCGGCTCTGAAACCACCGCCAGATCCGCCCCCCACTCCGCCATGTCCTGGCACAACAGGTCCTGCGACCCGGTGGAGTGGTTGACGTTGACCTGTAAGATGACACCGATGGACCTACTGGGCATTAGCAGTATCCATCGGTGCCCCCCCTGCTGCGGTGGTCGCAGAGCCGGCCGCTGGTCGTCCCAATAGGGGGCGGCCTCGAACCGGTGGCGCGTTGCAGGAGCCACCTGCCATTCTGTGGCCGCTGGGCAAGCCCCTGTCTGCGCATAGTGCACACTTTACAGAGGCCTTACAGCCCGCGGCCAAATGGCCCTCCTTGCCACACCGGAAGCACAGCCCGCTCCGGTCCTTGGTAGATGGGCAGAGCGCCGCAGTATGCCCCCTCTCCAGGCACCTGCGGCAGCGCATGGGGCATCCATCAGTTTCCTACCGTTAGTCTGTGGATGCTGGGGAGTTTGTTGCGCCCTTTCTTCATCTCAATGAAAGCACTAATAAGTGGAGAATTTCAGATGTATTGGGGGACTGTCTTTATAATTACCACCCACCGCACAAGTCTTGCCGCCAAGCCATTTGCCGTGTTCCGGCATGATGTCTGGTGAAGCCATACGGAGGACGGGTCTGAGCAGTTGTGTTGCGATGTGTGATGGGTACGATACGCCAAATGTTGTTGTGTTGGGAGTTTGGTCGTGGAGGGGCTTCAGTTCAATCTCCCTTTGACGCAGCATCGTTGGTCGTGTTGTTGGGTTTATCATTGCATCACCTCCCTCAACTGCCGTCTTCCTTCCTATTCGCTCAGTTTTTCTGAGTGAATGGGCACTTAATAAACTAGCGCGCTTTACCACCAACGATCGCATCACTGCTTACCATCAGGCGGGATTGCGGTCAAGCGCTAGATTATAATCATTAAAAAAAAAAATAATAAAACAAAATAATACGTTCGTAAAGTACTAATTATTATGCCTTATTCATATTTTGATTCTGATTTTAATGGGTTATTTATGTAATTACGGCTATTATTATTTACACCGACAAGCTATATTTGAACCTGAAATAATTACAAATCTCCTTTCCTAAAAGCATTAATTTAGCATTCTTATATACCTTTTATTTTTGTCGGGAGGAAACCTTCAAAAGGCACAAGAACTTCGGGGATCCAGGTCAGGGATTGTGGCATTTTTACCTCACTAAAACCACCACGTTGATCACCATCCGCATCCGAGGTTCTGAGAGTACTGTGTCGTCTGGACGTGAATAACGCTAGTGGTCCAGATGGTATACCAGCGATTGTTCTTAACGCATGTGCGCGCGAGTTGTCTCCTGTATTGACGCGCTTGTATCGCCTCGCTTAGGACTGGTATAGTGCTCATCTCCTGGAAGCATGCCAACATCCAGCCCGTGCCCAAAAAGGGTAACCGTGCTAAATGATTCTATCAACTATCGGCCGATTTTGATAACCTCCATAATTTGCAAAATTATGGAGGCCCGGTGTCTATGGGTATGCAGATGGCAGCACAGTTGTAGAGAGATACCTGCCGGATGCTCGGGCTAGTAGGGAATCAATCCAGTCCGAAAGAGAGACTATGGTTGAGCGTACGAATATTGCACTACAGGCAGCCTTCGAATGGGGTAATGTCAATTTTGTAGCATTCAATGCCGCCAAAACACAGGCGTGACTTTTCACCACCAAAAGGAGCCCGTTCACCTTGTCTCCTACTTTTCGAATGAATCCTTGGAGTGTACCGACCGCCTTCAGCTTTTGGGTACTTCACATCAGGGCAGCTTCTAATGCTGTACAAAGCACAAATCCGTTCGTGTATGGAGTACTGCAGCCACAATTTTTCTGGTGCTGCAAAATGTCACCTGGTCACTGAATTCGGTGGAGAGGCGTGTGAAGAGGCTGATCGGCGAACCAGATTTAACTCAAAATGGTCTCCAAAGCCTAGAGCACAGGCGAAGAGTAGCCAGCCTTTCGGTGTTCTATAGGATTCATTTTAGTGAGTGTGCGAGGGAATTGCATGATTTAGTTCCCCCTTCTCCATTCCATCATCGGACGTCGTTAAGACCACTACGTTGGACGAAGCGTTTTGCCTCCTCTTTCATACCGCGTACATAGAGGGACTGGAACAATTTTCCAGCGACAGTGTTTCCGTCGGACTACAATTTGAGTGTCTTCAAGGCTAGAGTGAATAGGCTCTAGGGAGACACCATCATCTCATCTACAAACATTTGTATCATTAAAAATGGGAAAAACTTTTATAGGACCACATTAATTAAATTTAAAACGTGACAGTTCAATATTTTTACAGGAGTAGTTAAATATTTTCAGACAATCTCTTAGTTATTTTCAGTAACTCCCAACGTTTTATTCAAAACATTCTCTAATTTTAGATAAAATAAAGCTAATGAATTCTTGGTAGCTACATTATCTACTATATGTACCGTCCAACGCGGCCAAGATTAATGAAGCGTCCAAATGAATGACACTAGAGCCAAATACAACATCTAAATATAGTTCCGACGATATTATAAACTAACGCTTTTGAGTACCACCCTTTGAATGAGCAGTATTATTAAAGTTTTAGAAATGGAACATTCCAAAACTAGCTGCTTTAGACAAAACAAAATATTGAAGTTTTTTGATGCTCCACACTGTTTTAAATGTTTTTTATTTTAACAAATGCATATTTAGCTGAGGGGACTAGTGGCTACATAATAATAGCTGCATTGGTCATAATCAAGGTTAAGCTAAGCTTGTTGCGGTCGGTTCGCGGATGGGTGATAGGCCATTACATATTGAGACTCACTGTCAGAGAACGAATAATAATAAACAGTGTCTCAAGATCTATTGACAGCTTCTGTGGCGTAGTGGTAGCGAACGCGGCCTCTAAGCAAGGAGGCGCGGGTTCGATCCCGCGCAGTGCAAATATTTTTTATGCATGAACATGAAAGTTTGCATTGGTCTGGTCGTATCTCGGAAAGTGCGTTAAGCCGTTGGTCCCGGTTGCCATACGAACATCTAGTGGCAGTCGTTACGGGTTGTTGGAGCCCTCAAAAGTCCAACAATTGGTCTAGCTGCAACGCTTCGATATCGCCTTCGGGTTGTGGAGGTCAGACGGCAGTCACTTCGCGCAAAATGTCGAAGTTTCGCCAAAATCGGCAGTTAGACTGGTAAAGCGGCCCCAGACTCCAGAGCTGGAAAAAGGCTTGCGATGCGACTGGGATTAAAGCTGAGATGATGATAATGAGAGTCTCAAGATCTATGTGTGACATTCCAGCCTGGAGGATCCCATTCATGGATCTCTGATACTCATTTCGGCTAGTACCTGAGAATATAACATTCTACTAAGTTTTGTTTTTCTATGAAAAAAAGAAATACAAAGACAATGCATCGTAATCTCGGTGGTAGGCCATAACATCGGCCGCCGGTAGAAGTTATCATCCACCAGACAAAGCTTTGCCGCCAAGCGATTTGTCGTGTTCCGGCATGATGTCAGATGAAGCCGTACGGAGGACGGGTCTGAGCAGTTGTGTTGCGATGTGTGCCGGGTACGATGCGCCTAATGTTGTTGTGTTGGGAGTTTGGTCGTGGAGGGTCTTCAGATCAATCTCCCTTTGGCGCAGCATCGTTGGTCGTGTTGTTGGGTTTAACATTGCATCACCTCGCTCAACTGCCGTCTTATTTCCTATTCACTCAGTTTTTCTGAGTGAATAGGCTCTTAATAAACTAGCGCGCTTTACCATCAACGATCGCATCACTGCTTACCATCAGGCGGGATTGCGGTCAAGCGCTAGTTTATAATTATAAAAAAAAAAAATTGGCAACAAACAAAACAAATATAAAAAGATTTAAAATAAGAATGCATCAATAAATACTTCCACACCACTGGGATAAGTACCCAAAAGGCTGGCAACAATACCACATTGAACGGAAATGTTGATTCCGGTCAAGCGCTAGTTTATTATTATTAAAAAAAAAAAATGCAATAGCAATGCAATGCACTTCTGATATGAAATAAATTTTCCGACGGCTGGAATACAGAACCTCCTCTCATGAATAGCCTATAATGTTCCTACTCCTGGACACAGAACGCCTTTCGGTGAGAGGAAGTGGGCGGTAATCCACCGCGCCCAGTGCGAGTTGGTTGATGTCACACATCTTCGAAGTTTTGCTTCTAGGACATGCTGGTTTTCTCACGATGTTTCCCCTCGACGTTTTGAGAGCAGTGATGATGAAATAATTTACACAGAGTAAAACGCTTGACGGACTTCGAACCGAACTTGTAAGTCTCCGCCGATAACACTACGCCACCGTTGCTCTTCCGCCTCCTCATGGCTTAAATAAAAACTAAAATATCTACTCTTTATCTCTCAAATTCTTCTTCTTCTTCTTCAGCCTATGGATATCTACTGCTGGACAAAGGCCTCCCCCAAGGCTTTCCACGCTGACCGGTCTTGTGCTGCCCGCATCCATAGGCCTCCCGCGACCTTCACCAGGTCATCGGTCCACCTTGTTGGGGGCCTCCCTACTCTGCGTCTTCCAGTACGTGGCCGCCACTCCAGAACCTTACTGCCCCATCGGCCATCGGTTCTAGGAGCAATGTGCTCTGCCCACCGCCACTTTAGTTTAGCGACTCGCAGAGCTATGTTGGTGACTTTGGTTCTTCTGCGGATCTCCTCATTTCTGATTCGATCACGCAGAGAAACTCCGAGCATAGCTCTTTCCATTGCCCTTTGTGTGACCCTGAGCCTTCGTATGAGGCCCATTGTGAGCGACCACGTTTCAGTTCCGTAAGTCATCACTGGTCAAAGACTTTAGTCTTGAGACACTGTGGTATCTTGGACGACGAGAAGATGTATCGTAGCTTTCCGAAATTAAACGAAGATTATTATATTATTAGCGGATTTATTTTAACAAGTGATCGTTTCCACAGTCAAATGGCCAATGCCTCCATTTTACCTCCATTTTTAATACATCGAATAATGTCATACAGTGTTGTCATCCTAAACTTTGATTCGATACAATTAAATAATCGACTATAATTTTAATAATAATTACTATTTCAATTTGCTTCTTAAATAAATACAATTGCATTGTGTTCATTGTTACTCACTAGATAGGATATTATCAAAAATACCCACATCTTAGCTAATTAAGCTTACATAACAAATTAATCAAATAATCTACGCAGACTTCCAGCGTTCTACTACTGGTCGCCGGGATCTATTAAAAACGCCATCAGCGTATTGACAACCCAAATCCGCCCAAGAGAAATAATTCATTAAATCACAGCTCGATTATGACCACAAACCTTTATATTGCGATATTACACCAGAACCAAATCTCCCTCGACCCTCTCCCTATTGTCATTCAATTTCGTAAAATCAATCAGGGCGCGGAGATTAGCTCTACACAAACAAACAGGCGCTCCTTTGTTAGTTCTGTCACCCTAAACTTTAAGCCGATTGGCATTATTGAATCGATTGCGGTTAATGCTAGATTTATCGATTTTAGAAGCAACGAGAAGTATTTTCGTAGGCAGTTTGAGCCACCAAACTGTTAATATACACACATATACAAGACGCAAAGAAAACCCTGTCCGATCCGTGAAGGTATTGTTAGATAGGTATCGGCTTTGTAGGCACAAAGCCGAGCTAAACTTAAAAAAAATCCCCTAAAAAAATAAATATTATTTCGCAAAAGGAGGAAAATTAACACAATGTGGCACGCAGTCGTATCGCTATTCGCTAATGGTGTTGTAACTTTTTAAAAAATTGCCATATTTTGGGGAAGTTGGAATTGATTCGTGGAAAAAAAGACTATTTCAAAATTCATTAGTATAGTTACTATGATGATTATTTAAAATTTCTTATTATATTTGGTCATGTGTTTACCTAACCTTTTGTTATCCTTATAGGTCGGACGGGGCTTTCTTTACATATTGTATAAAAAACAACGAAAAAAAAAATAAACAGAAAAAAATATACAGAGGTGATGAAATTTTGCTTAATAAGAAAACGTTCAAGACATCTTAATTTAAATGTATGAACTGTAGATGACTGAAGATTTTTTCTTAATTATCCTTTTTTAATGATATCATAATTACAATATTATAGTTTTTTAGAACGCAAGAACCCAGCAGGGTAATTACCTAACACAATATCAGTAGCAATGAGTTTCATTTTGACAGTTCAACAACATTCATTGTTTTACTTACGTTCTTGAGCAGACACCTATTTCGAATGTATGAAGCAATGGATTAGCAATATGCTTCAAAACTAAAGTATGTTACTCGATTAGGGTTACAGGGCACTAATAATTGTTCCCGAATTGAAAGTTTTTTTTTTTAATTATTATAAACTAGTGCTTGACCGCAATCCTGCCTGATAGTAAGCAGTGATGCAATCGTTGATGGTAAAGAGCACTAGTTTATTAAGAGCCCATTCACCCAAAAAAACTGAGTGAATAGGAAGGAAGACGGCAGTCGAGTGTGAACCAATAACACGACCACGGATGCTGCCCCCGAGGGAGATTGATCTGGAGACCCTCCACGACCAAACTTCCGACACAATAACATTTGGCGCATCATACCTGGCACACATTGCAACACAACTGCTCAGACCCGTCCTCCGTACGGCTTCACCAGACAACATGCCGGAACACGACGAATCGCTTGACGGCAAGTCTTTGTGTGGTGGGTGGTAACTTCTACCGGCAGCCGATGTTATGGCCCACCACGGAATTAAGTATAGAAGTAGTGAATATAGAAGATTCAACTAAACGATTCTTCATTTTCAGATTTTGTTATATGTTATAGTGCCTGTTCCTTAACCCTTAGTTAACCGAACCAAATTTTAAAAATCTATTTTTACCTTTGGTTCGGCTAACTAAGAAATGGCATTAAATATCTGACGAAATTTATTTTTTGGTCAATAGGGTATTTGACTAAAAAAAACTAATTTAATTAGTCCGTCAGTCAGATTTCCAAAAAATACTAGACACGTATTTTTATTTTATCAAAACAATAAAAATTGACAAATATAAAAGGCTTCAAAGATCAAGAGTGGTGGCTGGTGACGTCACTGGTCGCTAAAAAGTGTAGCGTGCAGTGACGTCACACGAGTTTTCAACGCACTGTGTCGTCTTAGTTTTATGTTTAAATGAAAAAATAAAAAATACATGTCTAGTATTTTTTGGAAATCTGACTGACGGACTAATTAGTTTTTTTTAGTCAAATACCTTATTGTTTGTTAAATCGTTGTGAAAAATAACTTTATTTTAAGAAATAAAAATATTAGTGACAAGAAGTTATTTAAACACTGTCAATATAAACTAAGCGGACAAAAATCTTATCATTGAAACTAACTCTAAAACAACCAAAGCAGGGTTTAATAAAAGTACATGATAACGGATTGACGCATACCATATGGGTTAGTAGGTATGGTTAAGTAGGTAATTTTGAAAAAACATTTTTTTTTAACTTAAACTAGCGCTTGACCGCAATCCCGCCTGATGGTAAGCAGTAGGTAATGTAATGGTAGATGGTAAAGCGCGCTAGTTTATTAAGAGCCCGTTCACTCTGGCCTTGAAGACACTTAAATTATAGACCGACGGAAACACCGCTGGCAAATTATTTCAGTCCCTCGATGTACGCGGTATAAAAGACAAGGCGAAATGCATCGTTCTGATCGTTGCGGTGTCAACAACGTAATGGTGCCGCGACCGCGACTGAGATGGCGGTATTAAATCATGCAATTCTCTCGCACACTCTCGAAAATGCATCCTATAGAACACCGATTTATCATCATCATCATTATCAGCTTGTAGCATTCCACTGCTGGACATAGGCCTCTCCTATTACACGCCATCCAACTCGATTCTCGGCAACTCTCATCCAATTACTTACTACCAAATAGTAATATAGTAATATAGTCAATCAAATTATAAAATTTGAATATTAAAATTGAGAACCTCTGCTATTTTAAAAGTCCGTTAAAAAGCATTAGCCTTCTAATAAATACATAATTATCTCTATATTTCTGAGTGACTCTTTTAACCTTCGCAGCAATAGCACTTTCTCATCCCTAAGAAAATTAATTTTCCTACTTAAAATTCTATACAAAATTTTCTTTTCATTTTAAAAATCTGTGCCGTCCCGCAATACCTCTGGATACCGGTTTTCCTTGAGATCTGCATATAAATATGTTCTTGTATATAACAAGAGAATTATGTTTGAGAATAATATTATGCTGGCGAGCTGTGTGGTTCAAATGCATTCGTGTCACTTTGTATTCATGGCTTGACTTAGTGTCGTGATAGAAGTTTTACTATATTAAATAGAGATGGGACATGGTTTTGTTGATATCGATGAAAAAGTGACTGGTAGATTGTTTTTTTTTTTTATTATTAAATTATAAACTAGCGCTTGACCGCAATCCCGCCTGATGGTAAGCAGTGACGCAGTCGTTGTAGTAGGTAGTGATATATCACGAGTATTTATTTTTAAATACTCGTGATATACAGTATGTTAAGAAAACCCTGTCCGACCCATAAGGATCATAAAGGTTAGGTAAACACATGACCAAATATAATATAAAATTTTACGTAATCATCATAGTACCAACACAAATGAATTTTGAAATAATCTTTTTTTCCCGCGAATTAATTTCAACTTCCCGGAAATTTGGTAAATTTTAAAAAGTGACAACACCGGTATTATTATGGGCGAATAGCGATGCGACCACGTGCCGCGTGCCCTGCCGCCCGCCGCCCGCGGAATGGGGCATAGGTGTGCATAGCGCACATTTATTAAGTTACCTCTTTTTGCGAAATAATATTTATTTTTATAGGGGGATTTTTTTTTATAAGTTTAGCCCGGTTTTGTATCCATTAGTAGAATCAGTTATCGATACCTAACAACACCTTCACGGGTCGGACAGGGTTTTCTTAACATACTGTATACCCAGTAGGGTAATTACGTAACGCAGTATTAGTAGCAATGGGTTTCATTTTGACAGTTCAACAACATTAATTGCCTTACTTACGTTCTTGAGCTTTTTCGAATGTATGAAGCAATGGTTTAGCAATATGCTTCAAAACTATTCAAATTGATATAAATAGTATGTTACACGTTTAGGGTTGACCGTAAGCCCGCCTGATGGTAAGCAGTGATGCGATCCTTGATGGTAAAGCGCGCTAGTTTATTAAGAGCCTATTCACTCTAACTGAGCGAATAGGAAGGAAGACGGCAGTTGAGCGAGGTGATGCAATATTAAACCCAACAACACGACCAACGATGCTGCGCCAAAGGGAGATTGATCTGAAGATCCTCCACGACCATACTTCCAACACAACAACATTTGGCGCATCGTACCCGGCACACACCCGACACACACATCGAACACGACAAATCGCTTGGCGGTAAGGCTTTGTCTGGTGGGTGGTAACTTCTGCAACCTACAACTTGTAAGTCACATCCGATACCACTAGGCTACTACTGCCCTTATCGAGAGGAGTCCCCCCCCCCCCTGTGTCAACAGTGGGAACAAATAGGCTGATTATGATGAATGGAACACAACATATATCGACAGGTCTTCTTGGTATATATCAGGCCATTTCATTATAGGACCGACTACGTACCTATATCTATAGTAATGTTAACGGTTAATTTATTACTTTGTGATTTGAATAATTTGTTATTACATTTGATGGAAGAATTCATGAAAATGTCTATTTAATTTAGTTAATATCACACGACGTTCTTGCTATTTGCCACTTAAAAAACACGCTATGATATTTAGGAGCCGTGCAAAGAGGAAAAAAGTCAGAAAGAATGAAATGCGACGGACTACAAGACATTTCTCGTAATGCAAAGTCACAGGCAATCTAATAAAACTATTAACACAGTAAAATTTCTAAGATAAAATTCACATTCCATGTCATCTTATCGGTAGAAAAGCGAGCATAATAGAACCCAAATTTCTCAACAAATCTTCCAAGCCCGTATCAAATTAAAATTTATTTAAACGCACGATTCATATCAGAAATCAAATTTCCAAGTTTCAATGGGCGTCACAAGTATTCAAAGTGCTTTTGTATGGTAAATGACAATTGCGAAAGTACTTGAAGTTACTTCGGTATTTTCACTCAAGTAGGTATACACGAGGCGCCGCGGCAGCTTTTGTCAAAAATTTCAAAGATATCTCCTCATTTTCTGGGTTAAAAGTTGGAATAATTATGACCAGTTGTTGATTTTGTGGTGAAGTTATAAATAACTGGACGATGTAATATTATAAACTTGTAATGGAATTTGGAAAATTGAGACAAATGTCTAAAATTAATGGAAGTTAGCTTTCAAGTTTTATTTAAGTTAAGGAATGACTTAGTAATAAATAGGCTTTGTCCAAAATTCTCGTAAATAAACACTGAAACTTTTGACACAAGTATTGCTTAAATTTAAAAGTTTATTTAAGTGCTGTATTCAAGGCATATTGTAAATAAGTTTAGTCAAATGACAATATTTGTTACTATTGAAAAAGTCACACACTACTAACACACACATACATACTTACACAAACACGAACATACACACAGTCACTACACACTACCAGTAGTTTAAATTTTCAAGAAAGTATTCATATAAGTTGCAATGCATACGCTCATATCATACACAGATATACACACAGGCACACGCGCATGTATTCGTGTGCACACATACTCACTACTACAAGTTTAAGACCATTAATTTACAAGTGTGATGGTGGCGGTGGAATGAAACCAACGATGATGACAGAAAGGGGTTTATTCGCTTTACTTCAAACACTTGACAGATTTTAGATTTTAGAAACAAAGTTACACTGAGGCGAAACCTATTTGTTATTCTAGGGATGGACTGCGGGGCTATCCTATCCCTTTACCTCCTAGCTAGGCAATTCCTGAGGGCGATGGGGCCTTCGCTCAGGTCAAGCTTGACTTATGACAAAAGTGGTGACTACGGGGCTATCGACCACTGCGCCTCCTAAGTAGCGAGTGCGCTTGGTTCTTTTTTTTTTTTTTTGATATGGCATCTCGTAGTTGACCTTGAGAGGCCGTGACTACTTAACCGGACTTTCCTGTGG
The DNA here is from genome assembly GCA_037179545.1 of Sesamia inferens. Lineage (NCBI taxonomy): Eukaryota > Metazoa > Arthropoda > Insecta > Lepidoptera > Noctuidae > Sesamia > Sesamia inferens. The sequence continues at coordinate 2,998,698 of CM073943.1, forward strand.
ATGCCTTAAATGAATTTAAAGCCTCCAGCCAGGGCTACTAAAAACTAAGCGACTGCGCACTAAGGGCACCCCCTGTGGGGTACGAACCTCGGCTTAGGGCGTCGCTGGAGTGAACAGCAAGGGGTAGCTGGATCGAATTTTTGTTTTTATTTCGGTTTGATGACCGCGGCGTTTCCTAGTACTAGCTCTGAGAAGAAACGTCCGAAACAAACTCAGAGGTCATGGTTGGGAGGTTATGGTTACTGGCTCAGCTGCGGCGCGGGCTGGCCTTCATCGGACGAGGGACGGGGGAGGGGGCTACTACGTTGAACGCGTCGCGATGGACCTCGGCGGCGAGGTCGGTAGGTCGGTCTGTTTTTGGTAAGAGTACTAGTGGCCCTATTGGCCTCTTGGTGGAGGGTTATGGGGTCATCTGGGTCTGTGAGGGCATGCCTTGGGCGGCGAAGCTTGAAGATGGTGGAGGGGGTGTAGTTAGCAGCCGCTACTATCAGGGGATTGCGGTGCTTGGCGGCAGTGTCAAAGAAGCGTTTGGAAAGACGCTTCATGAACTGCTGGATGGTGGGGATTTTGAGATCAAGGTGGAGGATCTCATTTCGGACGAACCAAGGGGCGTTGGTGGCTTTACGAAGAAAACGGTTTTGGACTACTTGCATCCTATGGATATGACGCGGCTTGGCGTGTGCGAAGACAGGACAAGCGTATGTCATAATCGGGCGTATGCACGCTGTGTACAAGCGCATTTTGTACTTGAGCGACAGTTTGCTACGCGGGTTGAGGACGGGGTGGAGTCGACCCAGAGCGTAGGCGGCACATGAGCGGACCGCCTTAATGTGCTCTGAGAAGTTGAGGTTGCGGTCGAGGATCACACCTAGATATTTGGCTTGCTTCCCCCAGGATATCAGCTCGCCAGACATGGAGATGGGTCGTGGGGTGGGGACGTTTAGTCGCGGCTTCGTGTGGAGTACCGCTTGACTCTTTTGGGGGTTAACTTCGATCCTCCATTTCTTGAACCAGTCAGCCAGTTTGTTGACTGCGGTTTGGAGATGGTGTCGAATTCGGTCAGGGCTGAGTCCCGAGCAGTAGATGGCGGTGTCGTCTGCGAACAGAGCGACTTGGGCCTTACCACCTTTCGGGATAGCGCTCGGTCCTCTATGAGTGACCGATTATATAGTCGGTTTGACGACAGAAGTGTGTCTTCATCATCGAATGCTTGTATGTGGTTGTGAGTGTCATCTTCACACATTGCATGATAGTTGTCCCTAGTAGTCCGTTGTATTATACTCAGATGGCATAGTGTTGTGCACACAATCAGGTAGATGGCGTAAGTAGTCGTGTTATACAAGTAATTAGTGATTATCGTTGCATTGTTTACTGCTTAGTATTTCATTGTAACTGTAAGAAGTGCTCGTGGCTAATATTCTTCACACTCTTCTTTCTTCTCTATTCTCCTTTTCTTTGATTAAATGCAGCCAGAACCCCAAAATTCTGATCACCGAGCCTATCAATAGTTATACTACCCAGTGACTAAGTTGTGGAGGCCAGACAGGCGGCCATTCGTGCCATTTAAAATATTTGTAATCATTTGTATTCAGATAAATGCCAGATAGAAGTCAACCCAACGTAATTGGAAAATATTAAATAGATAAATAATGTTTATTTCATCTTTTCAAATTACATTTACAAGGTATTAAGTTGACTGAAATATTTCACTCTAAACTAGAGTTTGTAATTTAGTGCTCTAGGTCCCCATTTCGCTCACCTAGTAATATATTTATTTATTTAATTAAGGTTCGCCAACAGTTGCTACAGATATTTCACACATTACAAATTCATACAAATTATTGACTTAAATCTAACTGCACAACCAATCACAGGCAAACACCACATGCTAAGTGCTCTTTGTAATTTTACTAATGTGTTTGCTTATATTCTAACCAGACTGGATTCTCAACAGAACTATAACACTAATGACGTCTGACAAATGTCGATATTGAGTCAGCGTGGACGTCAACCAGGTCGCTGCATTCGTTTAACAGTTTACACATGCGAGGTACAGGTGAATCAGAACCAGACATTGTATGGCGAAGAGGTTTTTTTTTTAATTGCCGTCTCTTTCTCCTTGCGTGGCAAGGATCCTTTTTTACTTTTTATTTTTCGCCAATTCTCTTTTTTCGCGCTTCATTTTTTGCGGCATTGGCCTTGTCATTATTTTTTTTCGGGTCACTCTTTTCCCGCGTCATTTCTTTTCTGTCATATTTTCTTTTGTCATATTTCTTTTAATGTGTGTTACATACTATCCTTATTTCTATATTATACATACTTATAATTTACGAATTCCTTGCCGACGGCACAGATAGATAGATGCTTTTGCGACCTTGAGGCAAGGCAAAGAGGTTTAGAGGTTTATGGGTCTACGTGGTACTCTAAAGTTGGACCTATATTAGCGAGATACTATCATATATACTCGTACATACACAAGCAGCTACTATTGTTCCCACTGTTGGGACACAGACCCCCACTCGGTGAGAGGGAGTGGGACCGTAATCTACCACGCCAGCCCAGTGCGGTTTGGTAGATATCACATATCTTCGAAATTTTTGGCTCTAGGATATACCGGTTTCCTCGCGATGTTTTCCTTCACCGTTTTGAAAGCAGTGGTGATGAAATAATATACAAAAAGTAAAGCGCCTGATGGGATTCGAACCTAAGACCTACAATTTGTAAGTTGTGGCCCATACCACTAGGCTATCACTGCTCTCGGCTACTACTAGTATAGACGATGATAAAATTAAAGAAACGTAACAAACTCAGTTTCACATTTTTGCAGATATGCCAATATATTACTTGGTGAGCCATTTTATCGCATGGTTAGTGAGATGATGGTATTATATTGTTCATCATCATCATCATTTCAGCCGATAGACGTTCACTGTTGGACATAAGCCTCCCCTAGGATCTCCACGACGCCGACGACCGGTCCTGCGTCTCCACGCATTTAGATGTTCATCGGCAGCAGCATCATCCGAGTACTATGAACATCTAAATGCGATCGCCAACCCGCCTGCCAAGCGTGGCGATTATGGCATTATCCCTCAAGATGTTTACAGGTCTCTGGTGCACTTAACCACTTTTTATGCACTTAACCACTCTATATACATATCTTCTTCCGAACGCTCGGGAATACGACCGTTGCCGAACAGTGACGAAGATTTCTATGCTCATTTTCACTTTGGGAGACCTGTACATTGTTATTTAAACAATAAAAAAATATCGACACTGAGAAACCGTCCCATCCCTAGACTTATTTGCACCGGTGCGACACCGTATCAAAATCTATATTATACTGGCTGCGGCCCGTGGTTTCACGCAAAAAATTTTGATTACGTAGCAATATCGGCATTTCCCCTGGCCTGGCTGGCTGCGTAAAAGACTTCCTGACTGAACCTCCAAGTCCTCCGGTCCCTCCAAGTTGTTGTCGATGGTGCTCATCGGAGCCCATGTCGACTAATGCCGGTGTTCCTTAGAGGTCTTTTCTCTCTGCAACTTTGTTCCTGCTGCACTTTAACGATCTGATGATGCCCCGTATCTATGAGTATGCAGATGACACCACAGTTGTGGAGAGCTATCTGCTAGATGCTCGGGCTATTAAGGAATCCATTCGGTCCGAAAGAGAGGCTATAGGTAGAGCGTACAAAAGTTACATTTCAGGCAGTCTCCGAATGGGGTAAAGCCAATCTTGTAGCATTCAATGCCGCCAAAACACAGACGTGTCTTCTCACCACTAAAAGAAGCCCGTTCACCTTGGCTCCTACTTTTCGGTATGTATCCTTGGAGTTCACCGACCACCTTCAGCTTTTGGAAGTTGTGTTTTCCTCGAACCTAAACGGATGTGTCAGACTGTTACAAGCACTAGGGATCACAGTTTCTCTTTCGAACAATCCACGGGGATGTATTGACTGCCTAGGACCGGTTCCTGATCCGTAACTAAACTCAGTAAATGGTTAAAAATGGTAAGTAATAGTAAAATATTTATATATACGTATTTTTGTCCATTTTCTAGCTTATCTTATGATATAACATCATTGCTAATGGTCAAATAATTACCTTTTTTTAAACCGACTTCAAAAAGGGGCCTCCCCCTTTTTGAAGTCGGTTTAAAAAAAGGGTAATTACTTAATTCGACCGTATATATGTTTTTTACGTTTCTTCGCGCATTATGAACTGCCTTTATGAACCGATTCGAATGATCAACTTACAGCTGTGACATACAAATTACGGGCAAAAATTTAAATAAAAATAAAGCGCCATTTGCTTGCTAGCCTATTCCCAACTATGTTGGCAGCAGCGTCCAGTCTGACCGGATACAGCTGAACAGTACTTTTTGCAACTAAAAACTGTAAAATAAAAACTTTTTTCCAAAAAAATCAACCGACTTCCACAATAACACTACAAAGTGAAAAATAACTAATTTCGGAAGTCGGTGGCATAAATGAATATACATGTTCAAGGTCAAGGTATCTTTGGTTTTTGTATAGTCGTTTTTGCCACTGAATTCCGAAATTAGTAATTTTTCACTTTGTAGTGTTTTTTTTTTGGAAGTCGGTTGTTTTTTTTTTAAGTTTTAAAAATCTCCTTTATTTTATAAGCAAGGAATTAGGCGCTATTTTTAATAGCACTTACGGTCTAGTAGGCCCAGTTTTTACTCTTTGGATACGTATCCCTAAAAGTTAATGGCCTCGTTGTATTGTTTTGAAGAAGTTTTAATTTGTATTCAAAGAGAAATCTGTCCTATAGAAAAGCCGAGTTACCTAACTAGATGAAATTCTTGAGAAGAACCGATAAAAACAGAACATTTTAAAACAACAACATTACAGAAAACCATTTTTTATAATTAAATTAACCCCCACCACCAATCACTAATACAAGTACTTACATAAGTACAGTCAGCCTGAAAACTTGTATGTTTACACCGATCTAGAATCAAATAAATTATCTACAACTTTAGTTGCATAATATTTTATGAATATGTGCATAATTTTACATACGCATTAAATATTTAATTGTAGATAAATATAATCAGAGAATAATAATGTTCATAATATTGTTACGCACATATAATTCCTATCGTGAGAGGAAGGAAGTCCTAATACACCTCGTGGGTCCAGTTGGTGGACACAGTTCTTCGAATTGGTTCTAGAACATATCATTGGTTTTTGTATAGTCGTTTTTGCCACCAAATTAAGAAATTAGTAATATTTCACTTTGTAGTATTTTTTTTTTTTTTTTTTGGAAGTCGGTTGTTTTTTTGTTGTAAAAAAGTTTCATCATCAGCATCTTATCATCATCAGCGTTAATCCCAGTCGCATACGAAGCTTTTTCAGCTTTGGAGCTTTGGAGTCCGGGGTCCGTTTTACGCGTCTAACTGCTTATTTTTGGCTAAACTTCAATATTTTCCGTGAAGCCACTGCCGTCTGACCACCATTAGCCGATGGTAATATTAAAACATTGCAGTTAGACCAATTATTGGACCTTTGAGGGCTCTAACAACCCGTATTATTAGATGTTCGTAAGGCAACCAGGACTAACGGCTTAACTTGCTTTCCGAGGCACGATCAGACCAGTGCAAATATTCATAAGCATGCATACAAATATTTGCACTCTGCTGTTCTAGGACATATCAAAAGGAAGAAAGTCAAAGAACCACGAATGACAGGAGGGATTGAATGGCATGAAGTGGTTTTGGTGTATAACAGTGGTCATCTATCCACGTCCCAACCATCGATTGACCAGTAGAGCCATTATTTCTTAGCCACAAACACAAATTGTACATAATCAAATGAATTCTTGTCAACCTGTCAAGGCTGACTGTACAAACATTGGTCGGTACTGATTAATGACAGTAGCCCCCGAGACGATGGGGGAACCCGGATCAGCTCATTTCCCCCTGTCAGTCAACGGGGATGAAAACCATGGAGCAAATTAACGGCCTTTGGCGATGACCGATTTAATCGAACCTTCCGATTATCGATTAAAAGATCAAACGAGTATTTAGCTTTTGTAATATTGTTTTGATTATAAGGCTCGTTTCGAACTTTGAATGAAAACGTTTTAATATCCTTCTTTAAGAGTCGATAAACATAGGGAAGACCACTAATAAATAATGATTGGACTGTTTGAATCATGATGTGGTTAGTGTTTTTGTTTCTGCTAGATTAGTCAAAAATATTGTGGTGTTATATTCTTTCGATATCTAAACTGTGAAATACGTGCATGTTAGATGTATTGAAAATAAAATAGGTACCTACGGAGAGAAACCGTGAGCAATCATGAATAATGAAAAGCAGCATGATGTCTGGTGAAGCCGTACGGGGGACGGGTCTGGGCAGTTGTGTTACGATGTGTGCCGGGTACGATGCGCCTAATGTTGTTGTCTTGGGAGTTTGGTCGTGGAGGGTCGTCAGATCAATCTCCCTCTGGCGCAGCAGCGTTGGTCTTGTTGTTGGGTTTAACATTGCATCACCTCGCTCATCTGCCGTCTTCCTTCCTATTCGCTCAGTTTTTCTGAGTGAATAGGCTCTTAATAAACTAGCGCGCTTTACCATCAACGATTGCATCACTGCTTACCATCAGGTGGGATTGCAGTGAAGTACTAGTTTATAATTATTAAAAAAAAAATGATGTTCCGCCAAGCAATGAGGTTGAAGAAAAAAATGCGGGAATATTTGAAAATGCTTGCTTATTGATGTTTTTAATTAACAGTTAACAAATAGTAAGTGTCGGGATAACGATTAATACTCAATAAAATAACACTGGAATAATCCTACTCTATATGTTTGCTACTCTTTGACGCCAAAACTGTTAAATGGATTTAGATGAAATTCGCCATACTGATAGTTTATAACTAGCGGGGTAATTTGCTAAATCTTTTTGAGTAACTCTGGGTTTCAATTTGACCATTCGACAACATTCATGGTGTTATTAATTTTGTCACGTCGACAGTTTTTTCAAAGATATGTGTGATTCAAAATTATTTACATGTGGAATGATACGTGTGTTAAAGAATTAGAGTGTATGTAGAATTAATACATAGTTTTTTCATTTTATCCTGATATTTCTACGAGATAAAAAACTTACGCGGCTATAAACCTTCTTTTTTCATATTTATACCATCATTAAGGTAATTAGGTATTGTTTTGATTGTTTTTTTTTTTTAATTCTTTTCAACCCTTTGTAGCACTGGCTCATGTCATCACTTCTACGCTGGCTGTCGCTGAAAACCAGCGCTAAGCTCTATATCATATGGTGTACATAATAAAGAGTATTCTATTCTATTCTATTCTTAGCATTATGCTGAGCGATGACCGTTTTGTGTGGATGTGTTGCATATTTTTATATTTTTTTGTGTTCTTATTATGCCTCATGTTTACGCGAATAATCGTTTTAAGTTTTTGTTTCTGACACGAAAGAAGATAAAAGTATGGAAGAAAAAGAAATTTTGTCTAATAAATTGGGACAACAACAAGATAATGATGAAGAATCTAATAAACAGTTATCTAAATAGCACAAAATAGTGTTTAGTTAGTCCACGTGTCATCAAATCATCACTTATTCCACCAGTCATTACTGCATCTTGCCAGGGGTCCTAGTCTGCTTTACAATAGTGTCAGTATGGTCAATCAGTGAACTCATTATGATCGATTTTGACAAGTTTCGTTGTCTTTCTTTTTTTTTAAATTATAAACTATTTAGTGCTTGGCCGCAATCCCGCCTGATGGTAAGCAGTGAGGCAATCGTTGATGGTAAAGCACGCTAGTTTATTAAGAGCCTATTCACTCTAGCCTTAAACACACTCAAATTTTAGTCCGATGGAAACACCGCCGCTGGTAAATTGTTCCAGTCCTTTTTAAAAGCGATTTAAAAGAGGAAGCGAAACGCGTCATCCGGATCGTAGTGGTAAAATCTACTAACAAAATGGCGCCATTATGATTTTACAGTGGTCAATCACTGACACTGCACTCTATATTAATAAACTAGCGACCCGCCCCGACTTCGCACGACAAATGATATAGGTACCTAAGCCTTCCTCAAGAAACGGTGGCCCTTCAATAAAAATAAAGTCTACTGTGCCGCCCATCAGCCAATATCTGACTCTGCAAGATACATCGACCTTATTGTCCATGGATAGCCAGTTCCACCACCTTCAAACAGAAAGAAAGCCTACCGGGGTAGCAAGTTTGTTCGAAATAATAGTCCCCCGCTCCGGTCCACTCTCTCCGCGGTTTTTAGGCAGAGAAACACTCAAGTGGCAGGCGGCCGGCAGGGTCACGATTGACACGCGGATGTTTTCTGGTGTTTAGTTTAAATAAATCGTGATATCTCCTGAATGAAACAACCAATTCCAATAATTCAGAAAGACATCTGCAGCTACTAAAATTACCTTTAATATTACGTAATTTATTTGGATAAGGATTAATAATTCAGCCAGCCAGCGTATGCAATGTAAGTTCAAAAAATGGGTTTATTTTGGGGCATTTGTTAGAAACCTGTGAGTGAATAGGCTCTTAACAAACTAGCGCGCTTTACCATCAACGATCGCATCACTACTTACCATCAGGCGGGATTGCGGTCAAGTGTTAGTTTATAAAAATTAAAAAAAAAACTCAAAAATTATCTGTGTTCCTCTTATATATTATGCGTGTTATATACATTACACCCTTCCCCTTGAATCACTCTATTTATTAAAAGAAGCCTTATCAAAATATTTTCTCGAACTTACCTCGTTCGAGAATAGCGTAATTCACTATTGACAATAAACATTTCATAGTACAATTACAGAATTGTGTTGGGAACAATCTGTATCGATTATCGATAAATAAAACTTTACGCTTTCAAAGGAATTATTGTTTACTGAATTTATTAAGGCTTTAATTAGCTTTAAATACATTTAATTAAAGCAAAACTTTTGTTCTCATAATTCATTAAAATAAATTTACCCAACCTTTACCAACTATGTGGAAATCGGCTTAAAGTCTCAAAGTCAGTTTTTTTTTTTATATAAAGCGACTGCTTTTTTGATCTCCACAAATGAATAACTAACATCGGAAAAACTGGTTGTCAGATATTTAATTATCTTGTGTGTTTGTGTTGTTATTAAGATGGTGTGACTAGTAATTAGTAAACGTCTTTTTAGTGTTCATTTCGGCAAGTCTGCCTGACTGCCCGTCCGTCCGCAGATAATATCAGTGATTGTTAGCACTGGAAAACTTAAAATTAGCATGCATCAATCCACTTGTTAATAATTTACTCTTAAACGAGAAAAAAACCAAATGCATTGTGTTAACTCTCCCTCACGTTAAGCAGGTGAAAACTAAAGTGTTGATAAAGAACGAAGAATGACAGCACAGTATTCTCTATAACTCTGGATGCTAAGCTTCAATGGGGTCCACATATAGAAAATTTGTCAAAAAAACTAAATTCTGCTGCATACGCAGTTAAAACAATTCATAATTTGACTGATATTGAGACGGCCCGTTTAGTGTACTTTGGCTATTTCCATAGCGTAATGTCGTACGGTGTTTTCTTGTGGGGAAATGCCGCTAATATTCAAACTATATTTGTTTTGCAGAAACGAGCTGTTCGAGCAATTTATAAATAAAGTCCGAGACACTCTCCCAGATAAATATTTAAAGAGGTTAATATGCTGACCGTGCCGTCTCAATATATTTATGAAAACCATTTGTATGCTCATAAAAATATAAAATTGGTTAAAAATACAGTGATTTCCATAATATAAATACTAGGAACAAGCACAAATTTATTGTAGGTACCTACAACAAGGCTCAAGAAAATAGGCAGCTCTTTCAGATGCCAATGTATACATTTTTACAATAGATTTCCAGAGGTGGTTCAAGATCTAAGCCAATAAATTCAAATCATTCATTAAACTTAAATTGTGTCAGAAAGCATTTTATAATGTTATGGATTATATTGAGGACAAAAAGGCTTGGCCTTGAGCTGCATCCGATTCCTGTACACTAATTGTTCATTGATTTTTCCTCTTGTAGTTTTAATTTGTAACTGTTTATGTTTTTTACTCAAAGCCAGTATTACACACTATGTAGCCAAGTATATAGTACGATAGGGAATTGCATCGCTGACAGGGGTGTTCGGCACTGGTACAGCTACACAGGAGCTAAACTTAGTGTTCGGGAACACTGTTGGAGCTGCTGAACCTTGGACAAAACTATCTTTGCATTGTGCAGATTAAATTTCTTAGTATTGTATAATTACATGGCACATGTATGAGCCCAATATAATTGCTCTAAAGCATCTATTTGTTGGGTTAGTCTTTTTTATTGACTTGATTGACTCGATATTGTCATTAGGTTCCCTTCAATATGGTTGAGCTCAATGATGCCGATCCATACGTCATGTTCGTGAACGGACGCCGTCAGAGGTGACTGGTCATCTCTTAGCTGCCACGGTGTATTTTAATTTCTGAATTGTTGTTTTTTTTTTTGAGTTTTCCATAATGGACGCTCTTAGCGTACATTATATTTTTGCATCGTTCTCACACGATTGATTTCAACATGAATGATGTTAATCAAATATTTGTATCAATAGCTTGATAATTTAAAAGTTTTATAGAGTTTCTTGCCCGTTCTTCTCCATAGGTACCTACGCTTTGGAATGGGCGACTAGCTTCATTTTACTGACTGACCGGTCTTCTAATAGTTCAAAAGTGCCTGTAACTGGTTTATTTCTCTTATTTTCTCTTATTTTTAAAGTCAAGCGTCAGCTAGCAAATTTTGACGAAGTTAACAATGCACTTTCGAAAGTTGTCCATTGGTTTAATGTAAATAACCTTCTTTTGAATGAAAAAAAAACTAAATTCATTAAATTTTCTACGCCAAATGTCAGGCAGTTAAGTACCAATGTTCAACTGAATGGAGTAGAGTTGATCCCTGTCGAGTCGACAGTTTTTCTTGGATTGACTATTGACTCCAAGTTACAATGGGGTCCTCACATTGAGAAGCTGTCGGGTAGACTCAGTTCTGCCGCTTATGCTGTTAAGAAAATTAGACAGATAACTGATGTGAATACAGCCAGAATTGTTTATTTTAGTTATTTTCATAGTCTTATGACTTATGGGATTCTTCTCTGGGGAACTTGTGCGGACATCAATACCATCTTTGTTTTACAGAAAAGGGCTGTTCGAGCCATTTACAACCTTTGTCCTAGAGATTCTCTTAGAGAAAAATTCAGAGAGGTGAACATTCTGACTGTAGCTTCGCAATATATATTTGAAAATCTTATGTATGTACATAAAAATATATCTAATTTTAAGAAAATAATCGATATTCATAATATAAATACCAGGAACAAACACAATCTTGCTGTACATCACACTCGTCTCCACAGAGTAGGCAACTCGTTCATGGGTCAATGTATACACTTTTACAACAAGCTTCCCATGGACATTCGAAACTTACCCATTAAACGATATAAAACCTATATAAAGGCCAAACTTTGTAAAAAGGGGTATTATAAAATCTCAGATTATTTAGAGGACAGAGAGGCTTGGGACTGAGCTGCTCGCTCTGTTAAGCATTGTTATTAAGCAATATGCATAATTATAACGTAAATTATTGTAAACATTTTCATTTTTAATGTCTGGACTTTAAAAAAGACGATGATCCCTGAGTTTGTTTCGGCTGTCAGTTAGGAAATGCCGGCTTCATCTAGTTTAAAAAAAAAAAAAGAAGAAAAAAAAAACATATGACGTGTAAAAGTGATCGGTGATCCTACTTGCTTAATAAACGATTTCATTTCATTTCATTTCATTAAAAAAAAAGGTTTGATATTGATTTTTTGATTGATTTTGAATCACACCGACAAAGTGGTAAAATAAAAAGTGTAAAAAATGTTTTATTAGGGTAAACCCTACACGTAAAGTGGAAAGTGTTTTAGCTGGTTTGTTAGTTCTTCTTCAGCCTATAGAGGTCCACTGCTGGACAAAAGCCTCCCCTAAAGTTTTCCAAAATGACCGGTCCTGTACATCGGCTTCCCGCGAACTTCACCAGATCATCGGTCCACTTTGTTAGGGGTCTCATTACGCTGCATCTTCCGGTACGTGGCCGCTACTCCAGAAACGTACTGCGCCATCGGCCATCGAGCAATGTGCCGCGCCCATTGCCTCTTAATTTTAGCGACTCGAAGAGCTATGTCGGTGACTTTGGTTCTTCTGCAGATCTCCTCATTTCTGATTCGATCGCGCAGAGAAACTCCGAGCATAGCTCTTTCCATCTCCCTGGATTATTAATAAATAATAATAAATGGTCCCGTGCAGCCGTTACCATTTAGCCACAAAGCCCTCATTCCATTAATGCACTTACGTAAATACATAAGTCCATATCAAAGTCGTATTAGTTCGCAATCTAATAACTAAAGTCGCACTGACGAGCGAATGGTCGTGTGCTCTAGTCCCGGTCGTTGCACTACTGACGTAATTCTAATTTTCTTACAAACATGTAAAGTTGCAGTTTAAAAGATTGTAGAATCAAGAATTTTTACAGTTTTCGCAGCGGCATTCGTTTCGAACGAACGCGTGTAGTAAACAATATTCGCACCTCAATAGTTATCGAGCTTGTTATTCTCGGTTGTCGTCGTTGACCTTGAAACGGACAAGCGCATTGTTAACCATACAATAGATTATGCGTATTACAATTATTGTTTACAATGGAGGATGATAGTGAGCGTTTTAACAAAAATGTTGATACAAAAAGTGTTTTGACTAGCAGCAACAGTTCTATAGCGGAACAAGATGCGGTGGAACAATGTAATATGGATGTGACAACAAACGAAAATCTGATGAGACCGATTAAGCGGCGATCTAGAGATATGGACGACGTTTCAGAATGGACAGTAGTACAAAATAAAGAGAAGAAGATCAAAGAAAGCAGCGTTGAGGTTTACATTTCCTCTAAAGAAAAACTACCAAGACAATTTGCCCTCGCAAGATTATTTAAAGATAAAGATATCAAAGATATATCGAAGGTAAAATACCTCAATAATTACAGGGTTCGGATTGATTGTACAAACGAGTTGAGTGCAATTAAGTTAGAAACATGTAAAGATTTTATAGATTTGGGCTGGAGATTTAGCAGACCAGATATCAAAACCTATTCATACGGTGTCATCAAAGATGTGGATCTTGACTTGGATGAAGACGATCTTAAGAGGTGCATAACTTGTCCTGAAAACTTTCAGTTGGTTTCAGTGCATCGTCTGAAGAGACGTAATATGGGTGAGTCAACAGAAGATTTATGGATTATAAGTGAAGCTGTTCGGTTGTGTTTCAAAGGAAATTTGCTACCAGGATATATTTACGCAGATGGTTTACGGATTAAGGTGGAGCCGTTTGTATTCCCCGTGTCGCAATGTTCACGCTGTTGGAAGTTCGGACACTTAGCGAGAGTGTGTCCATCTAAGAATATATTGTGCCCAAAATGTGGTAGCAATCACCCAAACTGCGACACACAAAGGTTTAAATGCATAAACTGTAGCGGACAGCACATGGCGTTGTCTAGAATTTGCCCTGCGTATCTTAAAGAAAAGAAACTCAAAGAGCTCATGGCAGAATTTAATTGTACTTACAGGAAGGCTTTATCGCTATATGTCGTACCTTCTCCACACAGAGAGCACACGGAACCTATTAGCGTTTCAAACATGCCTAACTTATTTCCTCCACTGCATAATAACTGCGAGACTACAGAGAGATCGGGATTACCTACATTTTCAGATATCGTCAAAACTAAGGCGACTATTCATATTCCACCCACTACAAAACAGCAAAAAGCTGCTAAAACGCAGGAACACATACAGGTTGCTAAAGAAGATGATTGGTCCCAATGGTTACCAAAGGAGGAAGAAATGGAGCATTTGAAGGAAACAAAGAATCGTGATGAACCTGAGGTTTCCCAAAGGAGAGAGGTGCATTTTGATGAGCTGTTAGCTAGACTGAAGGAGATCGTATTTTTGAAGAGAAGTACTGTAGCAGAAAGAATTAAAATGGCGGTTCAATGTTGTGTAGAATGGTTGATTTTAGTAGTTGTTGACAATGTGTCGGATTGGCGTATGTTAAAGAAATTGTTTGAATTATTCAATGGATAACAAAAAAACTAATATTAAACTAAACATTCTACAATGGAATGCTCAAAGCGTAAAACCTAAAATGATTTTATTGGAACAACTGTTGAATCAAGAACATATCCACATTGCAGTGATAAGTGAGACTTGGCTGGATACGGAAACCTACATGAGATTGAGCAACTACGCAATCTATCGTAAAGACAGGTTTGATGGTTACGGAGGAGTTGCAATTCTTACACACAAATCGATAAAGTCACAAATGTATGAAGTTCAAATCAGTAATCAAGGTATAGAGTTAGTTTGCGTAAAAGTATTCAACTGCGGCCTCATCAAAAATATTATTTCTATTTATTGCCCCCCGTCGATCAGAACTTCTCAAAACGATTGGGATGTCTTACTTTCTTTTTTTTCTCACAATACATTAATTCTTGGAGATTTTAATGGACACCATACTAATTGGTCACATAAAACGGATACCAGAGGCGTGCAAATTTTTGAAGCATTAATGGACAATCGATTTATTACCTTAAATGATGGTAGCCCCACACGAATAAAAATGGTTAACTCGGAATGTCAAAAGAGCACACCTGACATTTCTTTGATATCATCTGATATAGCCTTGATGTTCGATTGGTCCGTCATGAACGAGACATTAGGCAGCGATCATAGGACTATTAAAATCACTTTAAATATTCAGTGTAATACTTCGTCAATAGTCCGTAGGAATTTTAAAAATGCTGATTGGACTTCATACAGTAAGCTTCTCGATACCCTTTTTTTAGAATTTACTTTCTCTGAAGATTCACAGGGCGATTATGACAAATTCATTGATTATTTAAACTTGGCCGCTGATGTTTGTATCCCTTCAGTCAAGATAAACTCAAATCCAGATAGTAAATTTTTACCTAAACCGTATTGGGAACCTAAGTTGTCTAAATGTGTAGCTGAGCGTCGTTTAGCTTTATCTAAATTTAGACGTAATCCGAACCCCCAAAATTATGAAACATTAAGAAATAAGATTTGCGAATCCCAGAAAATGATTCGCTTAGCTAAAAGTAAAGGGTTTCGCAACTTTTGTAATTCGTTGGATTATTCTACATCTCAGTCTACCGTATGGCGGAAAATGAAGTGGTTGAAGGGACACAAATATTCAACACGGTACGTTGATGAACACAAAGCTACTGATTTGCTGCTTACTTTAACGCCTGACTTTGCATCTCCATGTGATCTGACTTTTGATATGACTAACTCTGATCTTGATGTTGCTATTGCTGCATCAGAATATCATAAATGTATTCGATCTAAGGATACTGCACCCGGAGGTGACAATATTTCTTACTCTATGATCAAAAAATTACCACAAAATGGCAAAAAGGTACTGATTCAACTGTTTAATAATATTTTCATTTCAGGTTTTGTTACTAAACAATGGCGCGATATTGTAATTGTGCCAACAACGCATATAACTACGTTGATGTACAAGGTTTATTGAAAGTCATGAAACGAATTGGAGTAGGGTCTAGGATTTGCAGTTACATCTGGAACTTCCTTAAACTGAGAAACCTTAAAATGACAGTAGGTAATAACGTCATTAGTCGTACGTCCGGTCGGGGATTGGCACAAGGCGATCCATTGTCACCCTTACTTTTTAACATAGCAACCATGGATGTATGTCGTAGCATTGGGGACGTGTTTCCGTCGCAGTATGCGGACGATTTTGTGTTATATACCACGTGCAGTGATGTCGCATCAGCCCAACAACTTTTACAACCCGCTGTAGATAAGATGACTAAGCTGTTTTTGAATTTGGGTCTGGAGATATCTCCTCTGAAAAGCAGCGCCTGTATTTTTAAGAACGGAGTCTCTAGAGAGACAGTCTCTATACAAATTAATAACGTATCGCTGCCAGTTGTACACAACGTAAAATATTTGGGGGTTTGGCTTGACCGTTCACTAAGGTGGGCTAAGCACATTAATGAGACTCGAGAGAAGGTTTGGAGATTAGTTAACATTTTTAAAATTCTTTCTGGTTCTGGATGGGGAGTTCATCCTAAACATCTGAGGCGGTTATACATCTCAACAATTCGGAGTAGAATCGATTACGCATGTTTTCTGTATGATAGTAGCTGTGAAACTCACTTAAGTAAATTGGACAGGGTTCAAAACGTTTGCATGAGGGTTATCGGAGGCTTTATTAAAACCACACCGATCCACGTAATGGAAAATGAACTGTTTCTCCAACCGTTGAAGTTTCGCAGGTATTATCTAGCGGGTAAATTTTGGCTCAAAATAAAATCATATGCTGATAATAATATTATTACTGTGTTAGAGGAATTACGAACACACTGTCAACCGCCTCATTGGAAAAGAAAGACACCATTGTTAGCCAGAATTCATGGGTTTCTTGATTTGCTACATATTTACACGAGCCCAATGTTTGAAACGTTCTCATTGGATACTTGGGTTCAAAGAATTGACCTGTCTCAAGTAATATTTTCCAGACTAGGTTTGATTGCAGATAAAAAGTACTACCATAATGCTAAACTCAGTGAGTTATGTACCATATTTTTAAATAATACGTACTCGGGATTTTATAAAATATTCACTGACGGTTCTAAAGATAAATCAGGTTCGGGGGCAGCATTTTTCGATCCACAAACCAAAATTGCAGTACAATTAAAGGTAAATCCTAAATGCAATATAATGTGTACTGAGCTTGTGGCAATAGATGAAGCATTATCGTACATTGACTCACTTGAGAATGGCAATTATGTTATTTTGAGTGATTCGAGAAGCGCTCTTCAACATTTGGTTCGGTGTACATTGGGTTTTCGAGGCACCCCGATTGCCTACAGCGTGATCAAATCAATTTGTAAACTTAGTGCTAAGAACAAGAACATTGTACTGCAGTGGATACCGGCTCATGTTGGCTTGGAAGATAATGAAATAGTGGATCGATTGGCAAAAGAGGCTTGTAGTGATGGGTTAGATTGTTCTCTCATTCCCGTGCACAGTGATTTTTTGTATATAGTTAAAGAAGAATGCGCAAAAATGTGGCACGAACACTTCGATCAGAGGTCACTGAGCAAGGGAATCTGGTATCGCACGATCCAGCCAACACTTTCGCGTTGTGTATGGTTCGACCATGCAAATATGAGTCGATCAGAAATTGTTATGGCTCTTCGACTTCGATCGGGCCACATCCCTATGAACAGTTTTGGTTTCCTCATGGGTAAAGTTGCATCACCAAATTGTCCGGAGTGCAATATAGTGGAAGACACTTACCATATACTGATGGAGTGCATCCGAAACGAGGTCGAAAGAACCATATTGGCACCCAAGTCAATAGATGTTGGAAGGTGTAATAGTATTCTTGCGTCCCCATTGTCAAAGGATGCCAGATTATTATATAAGTTAGCAAAAATAGGATTTAGATCATAAGTAATACGCTTGTACCGATGAGGGTGACATAATCAATTTGTGATTAAACCCTCTATAAATAAAACAGATTAAAAAAAAAAAAAAAAAGAATTTTTAACAAATCTTAGCTGAATAACAAGAACTTTAACCCATATTGTCTCAAAGTTAATAAAATTTAAAAATATATGTCTGAACGTACTAAATTCAAAGACTAACTTTATAAAATTTAACAGACGTTGATTAATTACTTTTTTTACAGTAGTTCAATGGGCATAATAAAAATCGTCCACATAACTGGATCTTAACAAAAAAAAAAACTCTTGTTAAACGTGTGTCTAATATCAATGTTACGTCAAAGTCCAATGTCATGTTCTAAAGGTGTTTAGCTTAAACACCTAACACAGTTTTTTGACAGCCCCCGTGACGTAGCGGTAGCGAACGCGGCCGCTGCGCAGAGGCGCATGTTCGATCCCCGCGCAGTGCAAATATTTGTATGCATGAATATGAATAACTGGTCTGGTCGAACCTCGGAAAGCATGTTAAGCCATTGGTCCCGGGTTGCCATACGAACATCTAATGGCAGTCGTTACGGGTTGTTGGAGCTCTCAAAAGTCCAACAATTGGTCTAACTGCAATGCTTCGATATCGCCTTCGGATTGTGGAGGTCAGACGGCAGTCGCTTCACGGAAAATATCGAAATTTAGCCAAAATCACCGGTTAGATAAAGCGGACCCCAGACTCCAAAGCTGAAAAAGCTTTGGATGTGACTGGGATGATAATTATCTGATAAACACAGTTTTGTGGTTATAAAGTTTCAGCTTAAACTCTTAAACTAAATAAAATTCACAACTGATCGCAGGTTCTACTTCTGTCTAAGAACGTAAAATAAGAAAGAAAAGGTAAAAATATCGATTATAATGCATAAAACAAAGGTAAAAAATATCGATTACCAACGAAACTAGTCGAGCATTTTCTCATCCCTTTTGTTCGTTTTAAATATCGTTTTAACGGCACTCGGTTCGAATAACCAAATTAAATTAGGTTCTCGATCTCCGTTCATAAAATGCATTTAATATAATTTGATTACGAATTTAACTGCGGACATTATTTTAAATTGAATTTTCTTCAACTTTGCGATCACTTTTAATAATTATTATATTAAACGTTTTCATTACAGCGGTTCTGAAGGAGTTTTGAAAAGGTTCGCTCAAGGCCGACTTCTGCTTTGTTTATGATTTTAATATTTCTTGTTTAGCTTTTTGGCTTCGTTGTTCTAGTTGTAACAATCTATTGGTCATGGGTTTAAGCCCAGATTAGCCTTGATTTTCGTCGTTAATCATTTCATCACTACGACTCTGAAAATGGTGATAGAAAACATTGTGGAAAACCTGGAACATCCTGGAACCAAAAAAATTGATAGCTTGACGTCTTTGAGCCCGTAGTGGGCTCACGTGGTAGATTACGGCCCACTCTCCCTTACAGAGATGTCCGTATCTCAGCGGCGGGAACATTATAGGCTTTTTTGTTTTGAACTGTAGAATACAAAACAAAAAAGCCAAAGGAGCCAGAAGTAGCTCTATCTTGGATTTCAATCGATAAGAAAAGTAAGGTTCTTCTATGTGATAAATATTTAAAAACATACCATACCCGAAATATTAAAAGCGCAAAATGGCCTCAAGAAAGCGAATAATATTCTCAAACAACCATTTAACCGTAACTGTTTTAATTAAATGAAGACTTTAAATATAAATAGGGTTAAAATATGCCAATATAAGCTACAAGTGTCTCGGTGGCGCCACAAACGGAAATGCGACTGGTGACAGAAACCGGCCGCCATTACCACGCGCCGCCTTTGACGCCACTTCCGGTGTTAAACGCCTGAATCGTAAGCGGTTCCGGTAGACATAATTTAAGGTTCTTAAGACTTTCATGAAGTAGACATGGTTTTGAAAGATTTACGTATCTTAAATCAAAAATTATATATTTTTAAGTTCAAAAGTGTCAATTTCTTATAAAGAGGTATCATTATATCCAGGAATTTAGTTCTATATCCAATCGATTGTGAAATTTTATTTATATTTCTAATTGACATTACAGTAAGCTAACAAATATCTTGACGATAACAAATATTAAAAAATTGTCAAAAAATAGTGTATGTATGAAAATTAGAAGTATTTTTGACCATCGACATATGAGTACCTTAGAGATGAGAATAGGGTAGTTGACTAAAAAAAACTAATTAGTCCGTTAGTCTGATTTCCAAAAAATACTAGACACGTATTTTTTCTTTTTTCATATAAACAAAAAATGAAGACGACTCAGTGCGTTAACAATTCGTGTGACGTCACTGCACGCTACAGTTTTTAGCGAGCAATGACGTCACCAGCCACTACTTCTGATCTTTGATGCCTTTTATATTTGTCAATTTTTATTGATTTGGTAAAACAAAATATACGTATCCAATATTTTTCTATAATCTGAATGACGGACTAAATAGAATCAATTTTTCTTTTTTACCCAGGAAACATCCCTATTGTCAAACTCCGAAAGAAAAAGAGTAAACAAAGTTATTTTTTGTTTTTTTTTTTTTTTTTTTTTATCTTTATCTCTCTGAAAATTATCAATCATCTATAAGGAAAGAGACAGTGCTAGATCGAAAGCATAGACACTCTTTTCAAACCGAAAAAATACTGCAGATTATACGCATGTGGCATGTCCATTAGTGTAAGTATGTCTATGTTTTTGACAGTTCTCAAAATTACGAGTATTGCCATTTTTATAAACGTCAAGGTAATTAACATACTGCATATCGTCGCTTAAGTTCTAACACCGCGTAACTCAAAATAATGAACTTTTCAGGAGACTAAAAAAAACTGTCTAAGTTTGTAAATAACAATAATATTTTTGTTGTTTGTTTTTTTTTTCGAAATAACGCGCCATCATTGGTTTAATCGCTTATTTGCGATCGGTCAAATGACGCGTCTTTCGATTCTTTATCCAATGACATGCATAACACATTTTGACCATTTTTTTGAGTTCCGCGGTGTTAGAACTTAAGCGACGATATATAACTAATCTATAAATAGCCTTTAGTGAATTTGTTGAAAATCTAATGATAATATACAGGCATATTTCAATTAGTGTGACCGAATTGTGGATAGTGTTAAAACCACTCAAGACCGAACAGAAGCACGGTTTCCAGTTTAAATAAAATTATAATTTACATACAAATTAGTCACAGCGAATCACATCTTCACAACACAATCTTCAAGAATCACATCATGGAAACGCGAAACAGTTTCATTTTAAATATTTTTTGTACTACCTATGTATATTCTTTTTATTCATAAGGAAATCGAAACATTTGAAGGTTAAAACACGTGGCGCAGCTAGTGTAAAACTAATTGAAGAAAATATTAAGATGTAGTACATAGATAGCTATATAACAACTAAAAAAAGATTTTGAATAAAAAAAAATAAGACGAATTTCTTAAATTAAACTTTTACACGTAAAAATATGAACACAATATTAATATTTAAAATACGAATCCAAGAGAAAGCCATCTTGAAAGAATCCAATGTTACCCATCGAAAATTATCAATTCTTTATTCAAAAAAATATATCGAAGTGTAATGTAAACCGAACGGTGGACAAGAAAAAGTTTTTTTTTTTCTAATTTCGCTAAAGAATATTGTAGGCGAAGGAACCTTTTGTAAACGGACCCGAATAGATTTTGATTTGTACTTTTTAACGATGAATATTGGCAGGTGAGACATTTTTTTCTTCTTCCCTGTTAATTTTTACTCATTCTTTTTTTTTTGAACGTTTAAATTCTAAGGCTTTATTTATGAAGGATTGATTTTCTTTGTTGGCAGTGTCTCGTGTAAATTATAAAGGTTTCTTCGGCAAACTTTCGCATTTATTGAAAGACAATGATACTGAATTAGCTGGTACACGAGCTATTTTATTCAGTACCCGGGTAGGCACGGAAACTTCCGTTGCTTTGTGATACAGCGCTTAAGGCGAAGATAGCATAATATATTTAAAAGGTTAGGTTTGTAGCACTTACGTGTTCCCTTTTGCTGATGACATTGGCAGAGACGATGGAACAGTTAGACTGGATACTGCACAGCCTAAAAAGAGCATCTTAGCCGGTTGACCGTCACATGAATTTGGACAAAACGATAGTCGTATACAATTCTCATCACTTGCCGAGTTTAATATTACATCAGAGGGTCGTTTCTCGATGTTGCGAAGAAGTCTTTTGTAGGAACCTGCTTTCATTTTGAAAAAGAAACTGACTGGAGGGTCTAGTTGGGTTGGGCGGCGTTTGAAAAACGACTTCAAGTCTTCCCTATGTCTACACCGTATTGTTTGAAGATCTAGTAAGGTTTTCAAACAGTTGTGTTACGAACGCCTCGAAGAAATGTCAGCACATCATAGGGGTTAATCAAAAGAGAAGTATGGTAAGGTAAGGACCAGGCCCGAGTCGACGACGCGTTGTGTTTCACACGCGCCTCAAAGAGATGTCAGCACTTCGTGCCGGGGTCACCAAGACCGATGCCTTCTGGGTCAGGGTTGAGGGTTGGTTGAAAAAGAAACCATGGCCCTGGTGCACAGTCAAGTGAAGAAATACGTGTCGGTTTTAGTCAGTAAAAGTCTGACACGCTCTTCCGCTCCGCCCACAGTGGGAGACGTAATTTGATGATTCCCTATCTACACCAAAAAAAAAGGGTCTTCAACCAGTGCGTCATGCATTTTTGACATACGGTTTCTAAATTTGGACTCTAGCAGTTAAGCTTAACTACAAATTAATATCGTCTTGAAGCAGGCGTATCCTATAGCCATATTATATTCTAGGATATGCTGGCTTCCTAACGACGGTTTTCCTTCAGTGTTGGTGATGAAATTATTTACACATCTATAACTTGTAAATCGGGGGCACTGGGTTACCGCTGCACACAGAGTTACTAGGTTGTAACCATCTTAAAAAATATACTCTACACATTACGTACCTGTAATCCCATACAACATCGCTCGTTAACATAAGGGGTTAAGACAAACCACAAGGGAAAGATCGGGGGAACATCCCCTCTAATATTATCAAACTCACGAGAAACGGGAACCGGCATAGAGGTAAACTTTATATTAATGAGTGTAGACCAACTTTTGAAGCAGTATATTCATTGTATATGCATTGTCGCTTTCGAGATATGGTGCTGGAGAAACATGCTTCAAATTACTTGGACAGTATTCCGTACAAAAATATATGACCCAAAAGGTACTCACTCTACATGCGCTTTTGAATTCTCACCAGGACTCAGTTGGACAGCTTACAAGTGACGGCATAGAGCTGAATCTTATTATTTTATGCTCTTATATCGTCCTATATACGTCACCTGGTGGTTCATATGACCCATCCATTTTTGGACATGGGCCTGTAGTCTATAATATAATCAAACATGACACTGTAGTGAAGTTCACACGTTTGTATACGTTACCTAGTGGGCACATGCATATTTGCGTCAACTAGTTTAGAGCCGATGCTGCTTGTGCATACAATTTTGTAGGAGTTGCCAACAAAGTGAGTTTAAAGTGAATTTTGATTTTCGTATTTTTATTTTTGTATTTAGTGGTTGCTTGTGGTGACTTCTTACAGCGATATCGGATTCCTTTTGAAGATGTCCCCCCAAACACAAAAATAGACAAAAAACAAATAAAACGTTTATTGTTTGGTAACTTACAGGTCGGAGTAATTTTTTGGCCTTTCTCTCGTGTTTTTGTTTTCTTTTTTATATCATAACAAAAAGAACCGGTGACTTGGAAAGCTGTCATAATAAAATGGAATTGAGCTGGAGCATGGATGGATGGATGTCTGTTACCCTTTGACAAAAAAAAGCCTGAACGGATTTAGATGAAATTTGGTACACTGATAAATTATAACCAGGATTAACAAATGAATGTCCCCATCATCTTATGGGAACGAAGTTTGAGGCATTTAGCCACAAGCTATTTATTTCCTTATCGTGTTATATCATCAACAACCTTTTCATCATCCCACTGCTGGGCACAGGTCAACTCTCATACAGAGAAGGATTGAGCGTAATCGCCACGCTTGCTTAATGCGGGCTGGCGATTTCAGACTTAAAGTCCAGGTTTCCTCAAGATGTTTTCCTTCATCTTGTAATCAGTCATTGGTGTCCAAGATATACTTAGAAAATACATATAACTTAGAAAAGTTATTTGGGTACTTGCCTGATCTGGAATCGAACCCGCACCCACATACTTGACAGGCTGGTGTTTTAACCACTAGGCGACCATGCTATAGATTTGCAATTTATTTCTATTTACTTCATACGTATCCAAGATAGCGAAAAAAAAATCAAACCGTTCACCTAACCACCCCTTTCACTCCTAAGAAATCTCTGCCTACCCTCAAACCCCTACATCTGTCGCAGTACTGTGGGTTAAGTAGTCAGCTCATTAGGAGCCAAGCCTCAACTATACTTGTGCCTCTTCAACGTTTATGATCTCTCAAGTCTCCGGTCTGCCTGAATGTACTAAACGACAAAAAATCTGGAAGTTATTCCAGGTTTTAACGTATTTTAGACTAACAGCAATCTGCCTGGCTGGTATTTTTTTTAATTTAATTTACACACAATAAATATTAGCTATTATTTGCATCGTGGAAACCCTTATCTAGATAAACGCGCTACACTAATCAATTCATCATCATCATCATCATCAACCTTTTTATAGTCCCACTGCTGGGCACAGGTCTCCTCTCAGACAGAGAAGGATTGAGCGTAATCACCACGCTTGCTCAATGCGGGTTAGCGATTTCAGACTTAGACTCCAGGTTTCCTCGAGATGTTTTCCTTTACCTTGTAATCAGTCATTGGTGTCCAAGATATACTTAGAAAGTACATATAACTTTAGAAAAGTTATATTGGTACTAATTTGCCATAAATATAATTAATCAAAAACAAATATTATATTCTTCATTTCTATCCACAACGCTTACAAGCTTTACTACACTGAAAACATTCCATTCAAAACCGATCTCTTCAGAGAATGACACCTGAAATACAGATTATAAATCATATAATAACAAAAGGATATCTCCAGGACGCGTCGTTATGAGGGGGTGAGGGGGTGTATTTGACTTCAGTTGAGATAACATGGCAGGTGTTGCCAAAGTTAGTGACAAATTACACCAAGGTAGCAGAATATAGTTAGATTTATACTTTATGTGATGTTCATAGAGATTTGTATGGCGTGAGAAACAGGTTTTTAGATGGGATAGAAAGTTATTTTTTAACCTATTGCATAACTTCTATCGTGGGCCCTGAGCTTGGAGACCGAATCCAGAAAATCCGTAACGAAAATAACCTAACACGCCCCACTTATCGTTTAACGTCGTTACAGTTCGGCAGTTTTAATCAGTTTGTAAATGAGATGGCTAAACAGCTGCCCCAGCTCGGTTAAACGCATAGGAATTTCACACTAACACTTAATATTTATATATTCATTCATGAATTGTTTAGTGTTTAAAAATTTCTTATAACTTTCGTCAACTATGTAATAAACATAAAAAAAAGTTTCCCAGTTGTTTTTGTACATTATTTTGGTTTAACATTACGAGATCAAGGAGTATCGTTAATCCCTTGTATCAAATTCTTTTCTTGCAATTACCACTTTGCATATACTTGCTTCAAGTACTTTGGCGCAAAATCATCAGGGAAAAACACATTTATCAATAAAAAATATCGCAGACATCAACGCCTAGAAAAAAGTTTATAGCAATGTTATTGTTTGAAGTTTTTGACCTTTGTATAGTTTTGTAGGAGTTACGGGATATTATTATCACTATTATGCAGATACGAAAAGTTCCTAAAACTTTTTAATTACATAATACCAATTTTCAGCTGTCCAGCATTATATATTGCTTGGAATCATGTTTATTACATGAGTTTTCACTGCGAGGTGTCTTCCATACTTCAGTTTAGCCATGGCTTTTTATATAGGAGAACTATTGCATTAAATTCCTGTTGTATAACTGTCTGGTCATTAAAAGAGCCTGTGACATCTAAGTTTCTTTCAGCTTTACCTCTCAAAGTAGTCAAATAGAAAAAGCTGAATTCGTCTACTTTTAAAAAAAAAAATTGACATGTTAAAATTTAAACAATCCTGCAACCTACTAGCAGAAACAAAATCATTTATTATTTAACTCAATTCACAACGACCGCCTCCGTGACGTAGTGGTAGCGAACGCGGCTGCTGCGCGAGGTGGTGCGGGTTCGATCTCCGCGCAGTTCAAATATTTGTATGCTTGAATATGAATATTTGCACTAGTCTGGTCGTGCCCCGGAAAGCACGTTAAGCCGTTGGTCCCGGTTGCCATACGAACATCTAGTGGCAGTCGTTACGGGTTGTTGGAGCCCTCAAAATTCTAACAATTGGTCTAACTGCAATGCTTAGATATCGCTTTCGGGTTGTGCAGGTCAGACGGCAGTCGCTTCACGGAAAATATCGAAGTTTAGCCAAAATCAGCAGTTAGACTAGTAAAACGGACCACAGACTCCAAAGCTGAAAAAGCTTCTGATGCGACTGGGATTAACGCTGAGATGATGATGATGATGATTTAACTCATCATCATTGGCTCATAGCAGATGTTTGAGAAAATCAGCCAGGCTGTCATGAAAATGTACCAAACACGTCTCGTGAATACACCAGGAGAGATGAATAATGATGCAAGATCATCACTCACTGGACGCCTAAGGGAGGACATTGCCGTAGAGGTAGATCACATTGAAGGTGGTGTGACGATCTAGTAACGTTTACAGGGGCGACATGGCTAGAAGTCACACAAAACAGGGCAGCTTGGAAGGAAACAGGGAAGACCGGCCGTGGGACACAATGTAGAATAACAAAAAATAATAATTTCGATTCCTACCTATTTGTGGAATATCAGTAAGCTGTGATCTTTAACTGTTTACATTCTTGCCTTTTCCTGTAGATACATAATTCTACTAGTTTCTTAAGTTTTTTTTTCTTACTAACACTTATAGGTACTAAAGACTGACGCTTCAAGAACTCATTCTATGTCTGCTCTACCAAAAACATTTACAGCTTGTAAACCGTTTTTTTTTTTATCTCGTTGCTTTTTCCGTTGCTATTTTAGCAAAAGTCGCGAATATTACAAAAAAAAATCTAATTCTAGTTTTACTTTGTTCGTCACCCACCTTAATTTAGACTTTATGTACGCCTGGCTAATGGGTATATTTATCGAAATAGGTATTAACATAATTAGCCTATAGGTATTGTTCCCAGTGCTGGGCCACAGACCACATCTTTCGCGAGAGAGTGGGCTATAATCTACAACGCGAGCCCAGTGTGGGTTAATAGATGTCACATGTGTTCAAAATTTTGGTCTTAGGACATGTCGATTTCCGAACGATGTTTCTTCCGCCGTTTTTAAAGCAATGTTAGTGAAACTTTAAACCCACCTGCTGGAATTTGAACACACGACCTAAAACTCGTCAATCGGCGCTGTTAGCACTGAACCATGAATGCTCAAGTAAATATTAACATAACACATGCTCCTTCAAACAACTTTATCAGATGCAACAGAAACTCTAATTGCAAACAAATACAGAATTTCCAATATTGATCTATAAATTAAATGTAAATTCTCGTTTGAATTCTGAAGTGGTTTCAAATAATCAAATGAGCCTCTAAGCTCTGAATGTTTGGACAAAGTTTATATTAAATATAATACTTTTGGAATGCAATTAGCGTCCTCGTAATTTTGCATGTTTATTTTCAAGTTTATTTCAATAAGCCTTCAAGTTAGTGTGTGGAGTAAGGCGTAAGGTGTAACGTGTTACGATAGGAGGAAGCGATCGCTATTCTTATGGATGCCACCACAATTAACTGAAGTTATTGAAGTACTTGGCTTATGATAAACATTAGATAATAATTTATATTTCTTTTCACTATTAAAATGCAGTATACACTTGCTCATAAAACTGTAAAGGAAAACATTGTGATAGAACCAGCATATTTTAGGATCAAAATTTGGAAGACATGTGACATCTACCAACGCGTACTGGGCTTTCGCAGATTTGATGTTTATGTTCCAGCAGCGGAGACAGTATGCTGATGTTATGCTATAACATCGGTTATCTTAATATTGCAGAAGAACGAGCAGATGGTATCAGCTTACTTTGAAAATGAGATCTTCGCCCATAGACTAATAAATAATATGTAAACAAAGATTTAACATCAATTTACTCTTTTTTATGTTGGAGTACAATTGTTGTTGACGATGCTTTTCCTTTGTATATCTTATAAATGTCACCTCAGTTACATAAATTCTCACTATGAAGAGTATCAAATCGAAAAAAAAAGTTTTCACGCGTTCCTCACTGACCCGGTGGACTGAAAATATTGTTCGTTCCCGCGACCCCCGGTCTAGGTGTGAGATGGAAAACCAAAGTGGTTTTTAGTGAGTAGGGTTCTTATAGACCATACCGACTGCCTCTGGGCGAGCGAACATCCATAAGGATTTACCACCCCGAAAAAAGAAAAAGAAAAGCTGAGACAAGAAGCCACCTCAAACAGAGTTGCGAAAATTCTAGACAGTTTTTTTTAATAATTATAAACTAGTGCTGGACTGCAATCCTGCCTGATGGTTGCAGCAGTGATGAAATCGTTGATGGTAAAGTGCGGTAGTTTATTAAGCCTATTCGCTCAAAAAAAAACTGTGTGAATAGAATAGGCGATGTTAAACCCAACAACACGACCAAACGATGTTGTGCCAGAGGGAAATTGATATGGAGACCCTCCATGACCAAACTCCCTACACAACAACATTTTGCGCATCGCACCCGGCACACATCGTAAAACAGCTGCTCAGACACGTCCTCCAATTGATTGGCGGTAAGACTTTGCCTGGTGGGCGGCTTTTGCCATCTGCCGAAGTTATGGCCTACCACCGAGATAATAATCAATGATAATAATAGTGATAAGAGAAATAAATCGCTGTCGCCCATCAGTCATACCACCCAACAAATCGCGCATCAACCGAGCGTAACGAATACTCCGCGACGTTTGTTAATGAGTGAAGTTTTTAGCAAACGGTCGGTACGTAGGCTCGTAGGTAGGCAGGCTCCAAGTTTGTATGAGGGTTAGCAACTCCCTCGTCATTCGCTAATCGTGACGCCAGAGTACGGGTTATTTATTTATGGGAGGTGAAAATGTTTGCGATGTTTTTTTTAAAGCTCAGATTTTTTGGCTAACTTGATGGTCGCGGGGTCATGATGGTTTGCCATCCAATAGAATAGAATACTCTTTGGATGAATAGAGGACAGAGAGACAAGAATTGTATAGTATTTGACTCTCCTTTCCCTTTTTATCCTCCCAAAGGTTGTCTGTAATAGCTTAAAAAGATAAGCTCTATAACATCATTCATAAAAAAATAACCTCGTTGAACCTACTACAACAATGTGGTTGAAAACATTAAAAGGAGTTTTTTTTTATAAGAAAACATCTATTTAAAGTAATTTTAAAACGACGGCATCATTGTTTTCTATCAGGCGGGTTCGCGGTCAAGCACAAAGTTTATAAATATAAAAAAGAGAAAACATCTGATTGGTTTGTATTTTTTTTTTTTTTTTTTATAAATTATAAACCAGCGCTTGACCGCAATCCCGCCTGATGGTAAGCAGTGACGCGATCGTTGATGGTAAAGCGCGCTAGTTTATTAAGAGCCTATTCACTCTAGCCTTGAAGACACTCAAATCGTAATGTGACGGAAACACCGACGCCGGCAAATTGTTCCAGTGCCTCGATGTACGCGGTATAAAGGAGGAAGCAAAACGCTTCGTCCGGATCGCAGTGGTGTCAACAACGTAAGGGTGGAAACTCGCCGTACGACGGGTCGTCCGATGATGGAACGGAGATGGGGGAATTAAATCATGCAATTCCCTTGCACACTCACCAGAATGCATCCTATAGAAGACCGAAAGGCTGGCCACTCTACGCCTGTGCTCCAGGCTTTGGAGACCGTTTCGAGTTAAGTCTGGGTCGCCAATCAGCCTCTTCGCACGCCTCTCCACCGAATCCAAAGTGGCAAGGTGACATTTCGCAGCACCAGCCCAAATGTGGCTGCAGTACTCCACACACGAACGGACCTGTGCTTTGTATAAAATTAGAAGCTGCCCAGGTGTGAAGTACCGCCGGACCTTCGCGATGACGCCTAGTTTTCTGGCAGCCACCCTGGCCTTGGACTCAATGAACCGCCCAAAGTTAAGGCTCGAGGAAATCTCAACTCCCAAAAGCTGAAGGCGGTCGGTACACTCCAAGGATACATTCTGAAAAGTAGGAGCCAGGGTGAACGGGCCCCTTTTGGCGGTGAAAAGACACGCCTGTGTTTTGGCGGCATTGAATGCTACAAGATTGGCATTGCCCCATTCGGAGACTGCCTGCAGTGCAGCACTCACACGCTCTACCATGGCCTCTCTTTCGGACCGGATTGTTTCCTTACTAGCCCGAGCTTCCGGCAGGTATCTCTCCACAACTGTGCTGTCATCTGCATACCCATAGATACCGGGCATCAGCAGATCATTAATATGCAGCAGGAACAGAGTTGCAGAGAGAACAGACCCCTGAGGAACACCGGCATTGGTCGACATGGGCTCAGATGAACATCCGTCGACAACAACTCGGAGGGACCGTTCAGTTAGGAAGTCTTTTACCCAGCCAGTCAGGCCAGCGGAAATGCCGTACGCTGGAAGCTTACTCAAAAGGCCAGCGTGCCATACCCGGTCGAAGGCCTTCGAGACATCAAGGGAGACGGCAATCGCTTCCCCATTTTTCTCGAGGGCCTCGCCCCACAAGTGAGTGGCATACACTAGTAGGTCCCCAGTTGACCGATTGCGTCGAAAACCGTACTGTCGGTCACTGAGGAGATCGTTACCTTCCAGGTATGCCAAGAGGCGCGAGTTCAATACACGCTCCATAATCTTGCAGAGTATGGAGGTTATTGAAATCGGCCGATAGTTGGTAGGATCGGCACGACTACCCTTTTTGGGCACGGGCTGCACGTTGGCAAGCTTCCAGGACTTGGGCACTATACCAGTCCTAAATGAGAGGCGATACAGGCGCGTCAATACAGGAGACAACTCGGGCGCACAAGCCTTAAGAACAATCGCTGGTATACCATCTGGACCACTAGCCTTATTCACGTCCAGACGACACAATACTCTCAGAACCTCCTTGTTTCTAATGCGAACCTCCGGCATTGAAGTTCCGCAATGAGGTAAATTAGGTGGAAAGGCATTGCCAGTGTCAAGACGCGAACTATGGGCAAAGAGAGATGCAAAGAGACCTGCTTTCTCTCTCGCCGTATGGGCCAGTGCTCCATCAGGCCTAACCAGCGGAGGCAGTGTGGGCCGACAGAAGTTCGCCTCGACCGATTTGGCTAGGGACCAGAAAGATCTGCTACCGGAAGGGTGCGCAGAGAGCTTGTTACCAATGTTAGTAATGCGGTCGAAGCGAGCCTTCTTAAGCGCCTTTTTGTAGGACTCGGCAGCACGGTTAAAGGCTCTCTTCTTTGAGCTTAGATCCAGAGCTCTGCGGTCACGAGCGTCAACCCAGGCGAGGAATGCCGTGTGCTTACGCTGTTCAGCTTGAACACAGTCGGCGTTAAACCATGGGCGAGCCGAGCCACCGACGGGCACGTCACTGAAGGGGATAAAATACTCCATAGCTTGACGCACCACGTCGGTTATAGCGTCCGCACAGCTCGATGGATTGCTAGAAGAGAAGCAGACCTGCTGCCAAGGATAAGATGCAAAGAAGTGGCGCATCTCATCCCAATCTGCTGACTTGTAACGCCATATTCGCCGCTCACCACGCGAGTCGCAATCAGGTGGGGAGAAGGACGTCACAGACTTCACCAGACAGTGGTCTGAAGTTCCTAACGGTGAGGAAACTGTAACAACACATCTGTCCGGATCAGTGGTCAGCAGAAGGTCCAGACAATTGGCGGTATGACCAGCCACATCAGGCACCCTAGTCGCTTCTTCCACCAGCTGGGAAAGGCCCATTGATAGCGCAAAGTTTCGCGCTTCTCTCCCAGCGTGGTCGGTCCTCTGGTATGGGAAAAGCCAGTCTTGGTGGCAGGCATTAAAGTCCCCCAGAGCGACGAACTGTGCGTCAGGGTGCTGATGCAGTACATTGTCAGCAGACACACTGAGGTGGTCAAATAGTCGAGTTGTCTCCTGGTCACCGCTGTGCGATCGATAGACACAGGTGTAGACAATTTTGTCCACACCAGTGTCAACCAACAGCCATAAGGACGATAGATGAGAGTCTTCGAGGTGACGGAGACGCCGGCAACAGATGTCATTGCGGACATACACACAGACCCCGGCACGCTGCAGGAAATGATGCTCCAAAGAGTATCCCGGGTAGTTGAGGTATGCCGCATCAGACGGACATCTGATCTGGGTCTCCGTCAAGAAAAGTAGGTTGTATGTTTTTATTACACTTTCACGAAAAAACGGCTGAACGAATATGGATCAAAATTAGCATGTCGATAGAACGTAACCTGGATTACGGCATGTATTACTCATATATTACTCTTGATTCCAATATCCCCACAGTATTAAGAATAATGTGGGTCAAATTACGGTGCAAAGCTCCCTAGTATTTTACACATTTGACATTTCGGAGTTGAAGGCGTCAAATCTGTACTCAAGAGAAATTTCCCAAACGAAAACGATTTATAAATACGGGCGTGTGCAGAAAAGTGACTTCGCTTTCTCGACTTCTGATGAGCAGCAATAAACGTAAATATGTCATGATAAAAAGTAACTGACACTCGTATGGTACCAGAGAGGGAGAATATTGAATGAAGCAAATCAAAATGATCACTTTCCAAATACTGTAGGAATTTCTACCATGCAGTATGAATTGAACAAAGACTTTATTCCGGTTGCCATACGAACATCTTACGACAGTCGGGTTGTTGAAGCAATCAAAAGTTCAACAATTTGTCTAACTACAAAGCTTCGATATCGCATTCGGGTTGTGGAGGTCAGACGGCAGTCGCTTCACGGAAAAATCAAAGTTTAGCCAAAATTAGCAGTTAGACAGTAAAGCGAAGTAGTCTCCAAAGCTGAAAAAGCTTGGGATATGACTGGGATTAACGCTGAGATGATGATGATGACTATAAGGACTCGATGAGTCTTTCAAAGAATCAAACAACAGTAACAACTATACGATTCCTTTAATATTATATTAGCGGCGTCATGTGTTTTCATCCACTTAAGTTTCTATCCCGTAGGAATGTCGGGATAGAAAGTACTCATAATCACATTTTGTTATGTATTATCTTGTTCACTGTAAACCTCACCACTTTACAATTAACACACCCGTCGACACTCAATTTACCACTAAAATAAACCGCCGCATCCGTTGACATAAACGTTTTTTTTTTTTTTAACATTTCGATTATAAACTTTGTTGAATGTTTAGTATGTGATGTTTTATGCCTTTCTTATTCTTTCACCTACAGTCTGTGTAAGTTACAGTAAGAAAGGTAAACTCTAGACAGGCATATTTTGTCATTTTATCCGACCCGATCCACGATATCTCCAAGAGTCTCCAAGACAGGGATTTTTTGACAGATATCTCCTGGAGTCTTTTTAACATACAGGAGGTCCCAAATTGATATGAAATAAACTTATTATTATACACTATCTGTGTGCCAAATTTCAAGAGATCCGTTCAGTATTTTTAACGTGAAATATTAACAAATATGCACCCATTCATACATACATTAATACAAATTGTACATCCTCAGAAACTTTCCTATTTGTAATATTAGTAGGATAGATAAACATCTGCATATTTTTCATCTAAATCAACTTATTTGACACTTTATTCGAAATATGCTTGAATATAATTATTATTGAATGGACCCCGCAAGGTGTAACACACTATTAGTACATTGCATTATTAGCGTGTTTCGAACAGCAACGGTTACCAATATGGGTCAAAATTATTTAAATTGATTTTAATAGTGTGTTACAAGTTTAAGGTGCCGTGCTAAATTGTAGCCGGCCCACACTACGTAAGATTGCCTTCGGCGAACAATAACTATAGTATACAATCAACATTGGGCATAGGTTACTACATGCATGTTCTATAGGATGAATTTTGGAGAGTGTGCGAGGGAATTGTATGATTTGTTCCATCATCGGACAACCTAACCAACCAACCGAATTTTCACTATTACGTTGTTGACACTACAACGTTCTGAACGAAGCGTTTCGCTTTATCTTTTGTACGGCGTACATCAAGGGACTGCCAGCGGAGGTGTTTCGGTCGGACTACAATTTGAGTGCCTTCAAGGCTAGGACCGGTCGTCATATAGATCCTTGGGGGAGGCCTCTGTCCAGCAGTGGACGTCTTTCGGCTGAAATGATGATGATGATAAAGGCTAGAGTGTATAGGCTCTTAATAAACTAGTGCGCCTTACCATCAACGTTTGCATTACTGCTTATCATCAAGCGAAATTGCGGTCAAGCACTAGTTTATAATTTATAAAATAAGTTTTAATAAACCTGTAGTTACGTAACTAACACTTTGCATTTAATTTCAAAATTTAATTTGTAACTTGTATGCTTTATTTTATACATTAAAATATAAGTAAAGAATTACAGTAGTTAAACATCTCTAAATATTACAATACCTTACAAACTAGATGACCAGACGAAGCATTTTACCTCGTCTTTTATACCGCGTACATCGAGCGACTGTAAGAATTTGCAAGCGGTGGTGTTTCCTTCTGACTACAATTTTAGTGTCTTTAAGGCTTTTAATAAACTAGCGCACTTTACCATCAATGATTGCGTTACTATTTACTGCTTAACATCAACCTGGATTGCGGTCAAGCACTAGGCCCTCGAGAAAAATGGGGAAGCGATT
Organism: Sesamia inferens; assembly: GCA_037179545.1. NCBI lineage: Eukaryota > Metazoa > Arthropoda > Insecta > Lepidoptera > Noctuidae > Sesamia > Sesamia inferens. Next base: position 3,033,271 of record CM073943.1, read on the forward strand.
GCCGTCTCCCTTGATGTCTCGAAGGCCTTCGACCGGGTATGGCACGCTGGCCTTTTGAGTAAGCTTCCAGCGTACGGCATTTCCGCTGGCCTGACTGGCTGGGTAAAAGACTTCCTGACTGAACGGTCCCTCCGAGTTGTTGTCGACGGATGTTCATCTGAGCCCATGTCGACCAATGCCGGTGTTCCTCAGGGGTCTGTTCTCTCTGCAACTCTGTTCCTGCTGCATATTAACGATCTGCTGATGCCCGGTATCTATGGGTATGCAGATGACAGCACAGTTGTGGAGAGATACCTGCCGGAAGCTCGGGCTAGTAAGGAAACTACCCGGTCCGAAAGAGAGGCCATGGTAGAGCGTGTGAGTGCTGCACTGCAGGCAGTCTCCGAATGGGGCAATGCCAATCTTGTAGCATTCAATGCCGCCAAAACACAGACGTGTCTTTTCACCGCCAAAAGGAGCCCGTTTACCTTGGCTCCTACTTTTCAGAATGTATCCTTGGAGTGTACCGACCGCCTTCAGCTTTTGGGAGTTGAGATTTCCTCGAGCCTTAACTTTGGGCGGTTCATTGAGTCCAAGGCCGGGGTGGCTGCCAGAAAACTAGGCGTCATCGCGAAAGTCCGGCGGTACTTCACACCAGGGCAGCTTCTAATTTTATACAAAGCACAGGTCCGCTCGTGTGTGGAGTACTGCAGCCACATTTGGGCTGGTGCTGCGAAGTGTCACCTTGCCGCTTTGGATTCGGTGGAGAGGCGTGCGAAGAGGCTGATTGGCGACCCAGGCTTAGCTCGAAACGGTCTCCAAAGCCTGGAGCACAGGCGTAGAGTAGCCAGCCTTTCGGTCTTCTATAGGATGCATTCTGGTGAGTGTGCAAGGGAATTGCATGATTTAATTCCCCCATCTCCGTTCCATCATCGGACGACCCGTCGTACGGCGAGTTTCCACCCTTACGTTGTTGACACCACTGCGATCCGGACGAAGCGTTTTGCTTCCTCCTTTATACCGCGTACATCGAGGGATTGGAACAATTTGCCGGCGTCGGTGTTTCCGTCACATTACGATTTCAGTGTCTTCAAGGCTAGAGTGAATAGGCTCTTAATAAACTAGCGCGCTTTACCATCAACGATCGCGTCACTGCTTACCATCAGGCGGGATTGCGGTCAAGCGCTGGTTTATAATTTATAAAAAAAAAAAAAAAAAAAAAAATTATAATAAAAAATAGATGTTGCAGTGACATAAATATATCAAAAATTGTTTTGTTTTTAATTCAGTTTATTTTTCTTTGTAACATCTTCCTAACTCCTTCCTAGTTTTGCGTTTCAAAGTTTTTACCAAGAACACAAAAAGTTTCATAGCTTGTCTCATTTAAACTCCGACGACGTCCCAACAAATACTGCTGCACAAAACCTTTGTTATATATAAAAGTTTTCATTTCGCGACTGTAACAAGTTTATTTTCCATTTTTCCAACAACACAGCGTGGATGAAAGGCGTAAAACAGAACTAACAATAACAATAACACAACTTTTATATTAAAACATTGAGGAATACCACTAAATTCGTCTGGATGTAACGGGAAATGATGTCACAGCTTGTTACGCTGCGTTTTTAGCTTTCAGAGGTTATACAAGCTATTTTTGGTTTCTTCGGAGTATGAAGTTTAGGAAAATATAATTAATTTGAAAGATATTGTTTGTAGTATCTAAGCAATGTAAAGTGGCAGTGGGCTGGCTATGTTTGCCAAATTACTGACGGCTCGTGGAGCAGACGAGTCGAGACCACAAGCATAATTTGGAACGCCTCCAGTTAGAAGGACGGAGAACCCAAAAGAAGGTTATCGGGAAGAACTAGATGCGGAGGATAGGGTACTGTAACGCAGACTGGGAGAGACCTATCAACAAACCAGCGCTAGGCTATGTTTTGCATAGGGTCGCAGCATAATGCTGAGCTATAGTTTTGCGTGGATGTGAGTACTTATTTCTAAGTACTTGAGTACTAGTACTCAAGCACTTATTTTTTATTTATTGTGTATTTGTAAACTTTTACGTCATGTTTACCGCAAATAAACGTTCTTTTTTTTTTCTTTCTTTCTTTCTTGCCTATGTCCTTTGACCAGCAGTGGATAACTATAGACTAAGTTGATAAGAAAAACATCTTCATCATATAATTATTTATTTATTTATACTTTTCGCACAAAGATATGTAGAAAAGCGGACTTAATGCCTTAAAAATAGGTACTCTACCAGTCAACCATGGATGATGAAAAGACTAGATGGCAGATGCTTTGGTTGAAAAGAAAACGATAATACAAAAGTCTTAACTCTAGTTAAACAAATACTTCAATAAACTATATACACATACATACTATTACTAAAATAAATAATGTTATTTCTTGTACATGCGAAATCTGAAACATATGTCCAATATTATTAAGTACAGGATCTATGTACAAAATTTAAAAAAAAAATATCTGGAAAAACAAGGTTATGAGCTTGTTATCTTACCTGGTTGTCCCAACAAAAATATGGTCAACGCACAGCTCACCCGCCCGCGCCTTAAAGGCCGTGGCGCGGGGTCCCTGTCTCACTATACGTCTAGTACTATATATGATCTTCTGTGAACAGTATTGTGCGCTCGGTAACCACACTGCAACAATTTATAAATGTATTTGGGAAAAAATACAACATGGTGTAAAAATTATTTGAATCGATTTAGTTGTTTATTCTGAACAAACTAACTATATTCAGGTTTTGTATAAAGAAAAAATAACATTAGCTTTAACGTTATCAGATAACCAGGGATCATATTTTTTTTTAATAATTATAAACTAGTGCTTGACCGCAATCCCGCCTGATGGTACTATTTGGTTATTTAGCCTATTCGCTAAAAAAACTTAGTGAATAGGAAGGGAGACGGCAGTTGAGCATGGTGATGCAATGTTAAACTCAACAACACGACCAACGATGCTGCGCCTCAGGGAGATGGATCTGGAGATCCTCCATGACCAAACTCCCGACACAACAACATTTGGCATACCATAACCGGCATACACCGCAACACAACTGCTCAGACCCGTCCTCCGTACGGCTTCACCAGACATCATGCCGGAGCACGATGAATCAATAGCCGACCTTATGGCGGACAAGCACTCCAGGCCGTACCTGGAGCGGTTTTGCCTCAAGGTGGCGAAAGCATCCATCGAAAGGAATCGGACGAGGGCAGCACAGCCAAGCACTGTGCCGTCGGCAGGAAATTCGTAATTATAAGTAAGTATGTGTAATTTAGATTAAGTATAGTATAACAAACATTAAAAGAAAGATGATAAAGAAAGATGACAAAGAAAACAAATGATGACGTGGGAAAAAAGCGACCCCGAAAAAAGATGACAAGGCCAATGCCGCTAAAAAACAATAAGCGGAAAAAAGAGAATTGGCAGAAAATATAAAAGTAAAAAAGAATTCTTGCCACGCAAGAAGTGAGTTGACGGCACTTAAAAAAAAAAAAAAAAAAAAAACCCAACAACACGACCAACGATGCTGCGCCAAAGGGAGATTGATCTGAAGATCCTCCACGACCAAACTCCCAACACAACAACATTATTTTGGCGCATCGTACCCGGCTCACATCGCAACACAACTGCTCAGACCCGTCCTCCGTACGGCTTCACGAGACATCATGCCGGAACACGACAAATCGCTTGGCGGCAAGGCTTTGTCTGGTGGCCTACCACCGAGAAAAGATTCTTCAGCTAAACACATCAAAGATCCTGGATCATTTAGCTAATACATCAAAAATCCTAGATTCTTTAGCTAATACATCAAAAATAGTATATTCTTTTTAATTCTCAGTAGAACACAAGTCGAAGTAAGACTAGAACCACGTGCGCTAATCAAAGTTTCTCTCAAACTCAATTTACAGCTGAAATGCTCAGCGCTCTATCCAATGCATCGCTTGCAGAGGGAGCTTTCTCTAACAATATACTTCAGAGAAAATCTAGAACATTTTAGTTTTAAATCAAGTTTATTTCATTTTCTTGTGGGTTAGCTGAAGTTCTGAGCCATGTAACTATAAAAATTTTGATTTCCTGTGGGTTTAAGGAATTTATTTCATCTTTCTCGAATGTAGTTATGAAATGAGATTAGATCTTGCAAATTATCTACATATAGGTAACCTTGTTAACAAATAACAATGTGGATATCCCCTATTGGGAACGTGCGAAGTAGGTGGAAGGGGTAAAGAAAACGATTGCTGCGCTCGTCGCGGCACAAATGTGTAACAAAAAGGGCAAGGGAAGCAAACAAACTTGTCATTGTCAATGTTGTTTTGAACTTGAAAATGGATCTTTATTGTTGTTGCATCGTAAGAATACATGTCGAAAGAATTATGCAAAGACTAAAAAATATACCGGGTACTCGATAAAATACCTCATAATTTATTCAATTGTATTGATGATCTTGTACATGTCTGTTGTGTCTTAGTTAATTTAAATTAGTATGGTTTAGTATAAATAGTTAATTAATTTTTTATATAACTTTAACTAAATCTTTAGTCATATTTTTAGTTTAGGAGATTACTTACGTTTAAACTTGTTTTATAAGGTGTCGAGATCACCGATGTTTGACGAATGATGGTGGCTCGTATTAAATAACTATTGCTATTAGTTCTCAGGTCTTCTACATTCCTCACATGCTCTGCTAGCACCATTTTTTTTCCTTTTAGCTGAGTTTGGGGTTGGAAATTTATTGTGTGTTTTACACACTCAAAACCAGTTTTTGTAATGACGTCCATTTCTCCATAAACAGTTTTTATCAAATTCAATTCAACGTACCATTCATTGTCTTTTAAAGTATATTTTATTTACTCTAATCAATAAAAATAAGAAAGCTGTTCTTATTTATTTATTAACATATGCCCCTTAAAGTTCCGTTAGCATATGGCGCTAATGTCGTGCACGTTCCCAATAAATAATATTTTTTATATGTATACCTATATTATAAACTTGTGCTCGACCGCAATCCCGCTGCAAGCCGTGTTGCAATCGTTGTTGGTAAAACGCGCTAGTTTATTAAGACCCTATTCACTCTAGCCTTGAAGATACTCAAAATATAGTCCGACGGAAACACCGCCGTTAGCAAATTGTTTCAGTCCCTCGTTACTGGTTACTCGATAATGGTTACCAAATTAAACTCAACTGAAAACAGTAAAATATGAAATCTAACCCTAAACAGTAGCTTACATAGGTAGGTACCTAACATAATGTACTAGCTAACATAAACCACTAGCGACCTCTGGCGTCATAACTCAAAAGCTGTGACATTGTACCTTTTTGGTGAATTTATTAACATGTAATATTCTAGCCAGATGTTTAGTTGTTGGGCAGACGTTGTATTGTCCTTTTTTAAATTTCTCAGTAAATATTCTAACCCTATAGCCAAATGTGGGGTTGATGTTGATCAAATGGTAACGCCCTATTTGTTATTTAATATACAGTAAGACTTGTATACTGTAATGTGTAGACAGGAGTGTTTATCACACTTATATTTTGGCAAGAATGTTTATTTGGACGCAGTTTGTGAAAAACAAAATAATAATAATGGTTCTAGGGAACCTTTAGGGTTCCTGCACACGATGCCGTCACCGCGCCGTCGCCGCATCGCCTTCGCCCGCGTAACCTCTGTTTGTTTCCATTACCGGCCACATACGAACGCAACAACCAATCAATGTAACAACCAATCTCTCCTTAGCCGATATACTTGCTCGCATATTTGTATAGGGATGTATCCAACGTATGAAAATCAAAAAAAATAAATAATAATTAGTCCGTCTTATAGATAATAAAAAAAAATAAAAAACACGTATTACGAGTATTTATTTTGTCGAAATTACCAAAAACTACTGAGATATAGCGAATTCAAGTTACGAAGTGGGGGCTAATTACCGTGGTACAAAAACCACGGCGTGACGTCATGCGACATTTCAAATGAATATATCTTCCTGATTAATTGAATGAAAGAAAAAATAAAAAAATACGTCTTCAATATTTTTTATAAATCTATCTGATGGACATTAAATTATTTTTTAGGATACAACCCAAATGTCTTGTAATTCATTGTGACGGCATCGTGTGCAAGAACCCTTACGGACTAGTGAATCAAAGTACCCACAGTATCAACATCTGAAGTTCTTACTTTTTATGCTTATCCTACTAATATTAGATAGAAACTCGAAAGTTTGTCAAAATGGTTGAATTTATGTTACTTTTTCCCGCTCAAACGGATAAACGGATTTGAATGAAAATCGACACTTAGATATCTTATAACCACGATTAACACAGACAGAGGATACTTCTATCCCGATATTCCCACGGGATCGAAAACGCGGGACACAGCTAGTAAGTAAATAAACTAGATTTTTTTTACTTACCTCTCACTAGGAGTTGATTTTTTTTTTAATAATTATAAACTAGCACTTGACCTCAATCCCGCCTGATGGTAAGCAGTGATGCTATCGTTGATGGTAAAGCGCGCTAGTTTATTAAGAGCCTATTCACTCAGAAAAACTGAGCGAATAGGAAGGAAGAGGGCAGTTGAGCGAGGTTATGTAATGTTAAACCCAACAACACGACCAACGGTGCTGCGCCAAAGGGAGATTGATCTGAAGACCCTCCACGGCCAAACTCCCAACACAACAACAATTGGCGCATCGTACCCGGCACACATCGCAACACAACATGCCGGAACACGACAAATCGCTTGGCGGCAAGGCTTAGTCTGGTGGGTGGTAAACATTTAAACTCACATGGGAGTAGTGTTAACCTAGTGGTATCGGCTTAAAAGTTGTAGGTCGTTGGTTCGAACCCAATCAGGCGCTTTCATCATCATCATTATCAACCTTTTAATCGTCCCACTGCTGGGCACAAGTCTCCTCTCATTCAGAGAAGGATTAAGCGTAATCACCACGCTTGCTCAATGCGTGTTGACGATTTCAGACTTTAAGTCCAGGTTTCCTCAAGATGTTTTCCTTCACCTTCAGTCTCAGGCGCTTTACTTTGTATAAATTACTTCATCGTCATGACTGCTCTCCAACAGTGAAGAAGAACATCGTGAGGGAACCGGCATGCCATAGAGCCAAAAGGTTTTAAGACATGTGACATCTACTAACCCGCAGTGGGCCATCGTGGTAGATCATCATAGAGCTCATCAAGAGAAGGCCTGTATCCCAACAGTGGGATCAATATAGGCTGATTATGTAAACTCACATACTCAAAGTGACCAGACCCGAAACAAGTACCTGTAGGCATTACAAATATTTATTCCATGAGGGAATCAAGCTCACGCAGTACACAGCGCAGCATTCGATTGCTCAGTTTAAGCTCCAAACGTATCGAATTAAATGCAGTAGGATGTTAACTAGCTTTTATAGGTACATCTGTCATACTTTGAGCTACATCTGGTTATAATGAAAGCCGTCCCAAGTCTAGTTTGGTACGGCGGCTAGGCAGACTATTGTGGGCAAAGTTCTATATTCATTGCAGCTTTAACAGTACTGCTGGACCTTCGCCTCCCCTAAGTGAGTCACTTCGACCGGTTTTATGTTACTACCACTGAATAGTAGTGAGTAGGTGCAAGTGAGGCGGAGGTTCAATAGGATAGTTGACTAAAAACAACTAATTAGTCCGTCAGTCAGATTTCCTAAAAAATACTAGACACGTATTTTTTCTTTTTTTAGCGAGCAGTGACGTTACCAGCCACCACTCCTGATCTTTGATGCCTTTTATATTTGTCAATTTTTATTGATTTGATAAAACAAAACATACTTATTCAATATTTTTTATAATCTGAATAACGGACTAAATAGAATATTTTTTTTTTGAAGTGAAACTTCTTTACGCACGCTTGACTTGGGGAGTAAGCTGGCGAACGCGTGACGTAAGCGTTACGAAAAGTGATCGGGCAAGGCGAACGGAAGTTAAGTGGGGGATATAAGCACAGAGGCGCTCGTGGCGCGAGCTTGGTACTGCAAGGTCTACGAGTTTTTTTTTTTTCAATAAAAATAGAAGATCTATGCAAAAATATTAATTTACCAATGAAACCATGAAATAAATTTAAATATTTATAGAAAATTAATATATGTATGTACACATATATATATATATATATATATATAGATATCCCTTTGGGCACTTTGTGGCTCAGACGTGCCGTATAGGTAGTAATTTGTTGATCCATTTTCACTTGTTGATCCGGGGGCCTTTTGTTGATCCGATGCCATTTGTCCATAAATATGTGGCTCCGTTTGGAGCCACATGTGTCACGTTCAATAATAATAAGTAATAACAATAATTAAGGGCTGTTTTATACAAATCCACCTTTTTGGCGTCTGGACAGTTGTTGATCCAATTTAAATGGGCCAATCAGGGCGCAGCATTTGCCAAGGGCGCGAAGCGATTGGTTAAGCAGCCGTTTTGTTTTTTATGTATGTTCACTTTATTAATCTTAGATATTAATCTGAGACACCTGGACTGATTTGCTAAATTCTTTTTTTGTTTGAAAAGGTAAACTTTCTAAATGGTCCCTTAGTCAAGATCTGATGATGAAAGACTAGAGAAATCAAGAGGAACTTCCAAAAATCGTAGGGGCGACTAGTGCATTTCTAAGTATCTTCATTAAGTATTTCAAAGAACTATAATTTGATAAAGGTCTGATATAGCTGATGATGGAGCCGGGAGACAGACGAAGGAAGTCCTCAACGATTGATAGCAGTTACCTTGAGTTTGTGCTTGATTAATTTGTATTAATTAGTACTTTACACCAAGATGAGTTGTGACTGTGATTAAGGCTCTGATGATGAAAACAAAGGCCAGTTCCACAAACTCCTCAAGGTTTACAGTAGCTACTTTGTTTTTGGACTTAATTCCAATACCCATATAGCACATACAATCCGAGATTCCAGTGTCCTGTCCCCTCCCACTCTCCCCTCATGTTGTGACCCCAGGTGGACAGGATCCTCCCAACACTTAGACAACACCCCCCTCACCTACCGCTCCCCCCTCCCCCTAAACTCAACCTAGCCTCCCACCCCTCTCCTCTACACTCACTTACCCCCCCCCCCACTTGCTCCTCAGGCCACCTCACCCCCCCGCGGCCTATCTCGGGATCCGGAGGTCCTAGACTAGCCGAGTTTGGGCTCTTCGGAATCGGGAGGAAGAGCCCAACATTCTGGCCCCGGGGGATTCCGCATCCCGTACTATATTTACCCACCTCGAAGTCCTTCCCCATATCCCTACCTAAAATCCCGGATATCTCGGAAACGGCTGGGAATTTCAAAATTCTGACAAAATTCCCCCCCCCCCCCTTACTAGCCCCCCGTCCCCCCGCAGCCGGACCCTCCCCCATTTTGACCCCATAGTACCTGACCCCCCAATACCCATATAGCACATACATTCCGAGATTCCAGTGTCCTATCCCCTCCCACTCTCCTCTCATGTTGTGACCCCAGGTGGACAGGATCCTCCCAACACTTAGACACCCTCCCTCACCTACCTCTCCCCCTCCCCCTAGACTCAACCTAGCCTCCCCACCCCTCTCCTCTACACTCCCTTACCCCCCCTCCCCACTTGCTCTCCAGGCCACCTCACCCCCCGCGGCCTATCTCGGGATCCGGAAGTCCTAGACTAGCCGAGTTTGGGCTCTTCGGAATCGGGAGGAAGAGCCCAACATTCTGACCCCGGGGGATTCCGCATCCCGCATTTCGCATTCCACACTGACTCACCTGGTGCTGGCGCGTGCAATTGTTGGGACATACAGGCTGTATCTTTAGGTTAGTTTAGTTTTAAATTTGGTGTTGTATTTAGTCGTAGACCGTCCCCCTATTGGGGACGCTAAGTTTTAATCTTTATTAATGTCATTATATTGAAGTAAAACTTCTTCGCCATCTTCTTCTAAGAAATTTCACTTCTTACGTGTGTACACTAGTACACGCACACATTTTTTTTTGTTTCTAAAAACGAATATACTAATACCAAAGACATACCCGACTTCGGAAATTAGTTATTTTTTACGTTGTAGTGTTTTCTGGAAGACTGTTGTTTTTTTTACACTTTTGTGTTATGAAAAGTTCTGTGCAGCTGCATCCGGTCAGAATGAACGCTGATGCTAATATGGTTGGGAAAAGGCCTGTAAACAAACGACGTAATTTTGAATAATGTTATTTTTACCCGTAATTTTGGTTTAAAAACGAAACCACTGAACCGATTTCTATAAAATTCCTACGAGGTCAAAATGAATGTATGAACAATGCTAGACATGACGCGATTACGCAACTTAAAATCAGTTTCTTAATTATAATTGATTGTTGCTTAAGCATGACATGCAGGTACTGGTTCTTCAGTGATAAACTTCAATGCTGTAAGTTTTTTAGGAGTTTCCTCGACTCCTGTTGGTCTTCATCATCAGATTTACGGACACGACCGACAGACCTTCATTTTAACCCACATAGGTGCAAAGTTCTAATCAATACAAATTAATCAAGCACAAAGGCAAGGTGGCTGCAGGGGATCGTTGAGGAGTTCCCTCGTCTATCTATGTTCTTCATCATCAAATCTACTGCAGATTTTCATAGTAATCCATATGGGTGAAAATCGCTCATCAATATACATTAATTAAATTCAAACACAAGGGAACTACTGTAAACCGTTGAGGAGTTCCCTGAAGTGACCTTTGTATTTATCATCAGAGCCCTAATGACAATTAAAACCGATCTAAGTGTAAAGTTCTTATTAATACAAATTAATCAAGCTCAAATACAAGGTAGCAGCTATGAATTCTCAAGGAGTTCCCTCAACTGTCTCCCGGCTTCATATCTACTCCAACATCAGATCTACTCCAGATCATTAGTAAATTGTAGTGCTTTAAAATACTTAATGAAAATATTTAAAAATGTACCTAGAAATGTACAAGTTGCCCCTAAAAATTTTGAAAGTTTCCTTGCTTTCTCTAGTCTTTCATCATCAGAGCCTGGTGACTATGGGACCACCCTTTTAAATAAAAAAGAATTTTGCAAACGGATCCAGGCTTCTTACAGTAATCGGTGAACATACATAAAAAAAAGGTTGCGACTAATTGAGAACCTCCTACTATTTTTGAAATCGGTTAAAAACTTAAATTGCCAAAAGAAAATAATTTTTCTGTTGACAATTTAAATTTTATAGGATTTTGACATTGATTACTAACTTTTTCCAATATAAGTTCATTCCCGGTATTAGAAAAAATGCCTGGGGTCGAATCCTCTCGTCTCAATGCCCGCGCTGCTGCCGATGATAACAGTATCATACTAAGCAATATACGGTCAAATCACGCAGGCTCTTACTTACTACTTTTCTCAAACAATCCGAGGAAATAAAAAACATAATTTTCTTTTTTAAGTTCAATGACGAATAATGAACAATAATTATTTTTCGCACGCTATGGCGCTATTATGATGTTCCATTGTTTTTTTTTTTTTTCAATAAAGCGTCCACTATTTATCATTTCAATATTGTGTCTATTTGCAAGACAGTCCGAAATTTAAATAAAACCTTTTACTAGTTACCTCCTTGGTGTTCCATGTTTCGAATTTAGTTTTTTTTTTTCGAAAGAAATTCAAACTAGGACGCTGGCACGAAACGCAAACTACCTAATTCGAAATTACGGCCTCTTAAATTTACATTCCATGTGTCTAACGAGTTCCTGTACCTTTTATTTATTTATTTTATTTTTATTAAAATTATAAACTAGCGCTTGACCGCAATCCCGCCTGATGGTAAGCAGTGACGCAGTCGTTGATGGTAAAGCGCACTAGTTTATTAAGAGCTTATTCACTCAAGCCTTGAAGACACTAAAATTGTAGTCCGACGGAAACACCGCCGCTGGCAAACTGTTCCAGTCCCTCGATGTACGCGGTATAAAGGAGGAAGCGAAACGCTTCGTCCGTATCGTAATGGTGTTCGCTAAAATATAACGCGACTAAGTGAAATAATTTTTATAATACACGTAGGAATGTAACTATGAGTAGATTGAGAAAACATCTACCAGAATGTCAAACGCACTTCGGCGGATATATGTACTCGTACTTAGATCTTTATTACCTTTATTACTAAGTACCTTGCGCTTTACCATCAACGATTGCGTCACTGCTTACCATCAGCTGGGATTGCGGTCAAGCGCTGGTTTATACTTTAATAAAAAAAAAAAAAAGTAGTAAATATGATTTTATGTCCACTAACGTGCGGTTGAGTTTATCTTTCTTAATTTACAAAAATATTATTAATGAGGTACACATGTTTAATTTACACACTACGCTGCGATATCTCAATGTTCTTTATGAATTATTTACTGAATGCACTTTTTACGACATAAATCAGGCACTTTTATTTAGTAAACAACACTATGCATAATTTAAAACTCCAATGAAAAATTAACGTGACACTCGGCTTAACTTTCCCGCCAAAACTCCAGACACGGGTTATGACATCAAGATAACATTGTTTTATTTTGAGTACTAGGCTTTTTAGTAAATTATATTTCTTTGCCTTTTTTTTCTTTTTCTTCATTATGTGTTTATTTTTGTTTTAGTGTATTATTATTATAATGTGCGTTCTGTTTGGGCGGAATAAAGAATTTTTCTTTCTAGATCAGGAATCATTCAGGATCGGTTTTTAGGAATTAATCATCTGATTAATTCCTAAAAAAACAGCTACGGAAACTTCAACCCTTAAAAATTAACATTAAAATTTAATAATAATATGTATTCGCATACAAATACCAAAGGAGTCTATACAAGCAGTGTCAATTGCATTGAATGTTAGAGAGGCCGTCCACACAATATTTTCGGCACAAAACATACCGCGGCGATATCATGCTTAGACCCATTAGATTGGTTTCGATGAATAGAGTTTAAAAACTTAAAATTAATGGTAAATTAGAAATAAAGTATAAAAACCCTAGACATAAAATTCAACCTCTTTAACTATTAATAACAATTCATACTAAAAATAATTATATATTCATATCAAAATAAGTATTACGAAGTATGAGTTTTCTAAATGGATCAACAAAGTACATGATTTCTGGAATATATTTCCAGCCAAAAAGTCTTCGAGCATTTAAAAAAAATTGACGTTATGGATCCACTAATGCATGAAATGTTAACAAATATATATAGATCTTACAATGTATGGAGCATTGCGAATATAAAATTTCTAGATTAGGTTTATTAAATTCATAATTGATCAACCGTTACGGTATAGGTATCGGATCAAAAGAAGTATTACTGGAAGTGCGAGTATATAAATGGATCAACACAAGTTATTGATTTTTGAAATATATTCAGAGCTAAAAAGTCCTGGTGGGTTCAAAAAATATAGCCGTTAGGATCCACTAATGCATGAAATTGCTGAAAAATTTTTGTCGAGTATATGTCCTAATTGACGAATATATTTGGCCACATCCCTAAATAGAATACGACGTTGCCACTCCCCCCAAGAAATATGCAACTGGAGTAAAGTTATTCCGTGCTAAAGGTGGAGTCTATAATGAACGGCATCGTGGCTGGATCAACAAAGTGCCCAAAGAGGTGTTTATATATATATATATATATATATATATATACATACAGATGGAGCGAAAGAAGTTTCACTTCAGTCGTGTGGTCATAAGCACACTCTTTTTTTTACCCAGGAAACATCCCTAGTGGACATAAATCCAATTTCTTGCTGCCACAGAGAATTTACACAACAATATACAATACAGTTTTAAATGACAACAGACATTGGCGCTGAATACCTTGTTTTCAAACTTAACAAAATTTATTTTCAGTGTTATTACTAATCTGCACCGCCAGTTACCACCCCCTCTTATTGTGAGGAGGCCTATCACCAAAAAAAGAAACATTACCACCTATCACAGTATATAATATTTCACATACTGTACACTATTGTTTTGCTAAATATCTCCAAAAATAAGTTCCAACTTAGCTACAGAGTTGTGAAATCGTATTAAGATTAAATGCGCCGCCAAATCCTTGCTCGTCTGATTTCCCCACGGACCGTAGAAGCGGTAGTCTTTAGTCTTTACAGATAAATTTTGATGTTCATCTACCAAAATACACCTACAAAACCCATAGGGTTTTGAAGCCTTGTTTTTAATCAGGAAATACATCTTTCGAACTTGGGTTTAACCCAAAAACGGGAAATGTGTTCCTGATACATAATCATCATATTCAGCATCAGCCTTTTTTATCGTCCCACTGCTGGGCACAGGCCTTCTCTCATACTGATTGATTGCTCAATGCGGGTTGGCGATTTCAGACGTAGAGTCCAGGTTTCCTCGAGATCTTTTTCTTCACGTTGTAATCAGTCATTGGCGTCCAAGACATACTTAGAAAGTACATATAACTTAGAAAAGTTCCTGACATATGTCAAAAATTAATTTGCAAAACACGCAGTTGTATATACGATTACGTGTTTTGTAAATTTGATCTTTAATAGCTCCCACAACTGTTGCATTAACAGGTCTTCCTATATAATATTACTTACATACTAGGTGGACTTAATACCTTTGTAGTAGTTTGCAGTTCAAATCAAATTAAAAACTTCGAACTAACGGAACAAATTGGAGCATTTTAAATATAAATGTTAGCAAAAAAAAATATAGGTACAGGACTGTTTTTGTAATATCTGAGTGTTTTTACAAATATTGTGGAATTTGATATGGTTTGGTTACAATGTACTTATTTTGTTTTATATTGCGAACCGCATCGTTTTTGAGCTATAGTCTACTTAAATAACATTAAAACTAGGACACCCAAATTTAAATAAACAAAATTCATTAACATCCAACATACCCCAGATACAAAATTTACACCCATGTAAAATATCCACAGACTGTAAAATAAGACAGCTCCTTTGACTAAATGAACCATCCTTTGAGTGTAGCTACACTGCGTTATGCAGCAGTATTCAATTCGCTAGTTAAGCTCAACACAAATACTCGAGTGTGTCGGCTTAAATAGCAGATATGTGTTGCTTGGTAAGCAGGCTGAGGGATGAGCGGAAAGCGGGCAAATTAGGGTTATACTATATTTTGGCCAATTTGATTTCAGTATAATCTATACTATATCTGCAGAGTTTGTTTATTTGTTTGTTTGAACGTGCTAATCTCAGGAACTACTGGACCGATTTGAAAAATTCTTTTTGCGTTGGATAGCCCATTCAACAAGGAAGGCTTTAGGCTATATAACATCACGCTGTGACCAAGAGGAGCGGAACTACGCGGTTTAAACCGCGGCGCGCAGCTAGTAGGCCTATAAAGTTCCCGTTGCTAAGGGCTCACAAACATTTACATTCGAAACTTACCCATTAAACGATATAAAACCTATATAAAGGCCAAACTTTGCAAAAAGGGGTATTATAAAATCTCAGATTATTTAGAGGACAGAGAGGCTTGGGACTGAGCTGCTCGCTCTGTTAAGCATTGTTATTAAGCAATATGCGCAATTATAACGTAAATTATTGTAAACATTTTCATTTTTAATGTCTGAATTTCGGCTATTTCTTCTCAGAGGTAGTCAGTTAGGAAATGCCGGCTTCATCTAGTTTAAAAAACAAAAAAGGAAAAAAAAAACATATGACGTGTAAAAGTGATCGGTGATCCTACTTGCTTAATAAACGATTACATTTCATTTCATTTCATTTCATTCTGACCCACACTGAGCCTACGTTTAGGCCCTGTGCGGGTAGGTCGATTTTGCATGTCTTTGAATTTTTTGTTTTACAACAAGGAAATTTACTCACGATGTTTTCATTTAAACATAACATAACCAGTCTATAATGTTCCCTCTCCCGGGACACGGCTTCTACTCGGTGAGAGGAAGTGGGCCGTAATCTCTTTATTTCTTCCTCTCCTTTTTTCCATTTTTCCAGTTTTCATGCACTGGTTTTTCAAAATCCACCCCCTGCGAATGCTGTTTACACTGACTAGCATCGCGCTTCCAGAAATTCATAGGATAATACCTCGTCGCATCGAGAGGACGAAACTGCAGGTTGACCCTCGTTATTCAATGCACAGCATAAATTCAGTAGCCCATTATTTTGTTACGTATGGTAAATCATTAAATGATCTTTCCCGCTCCGGGTGGAGCGAAAAGGCATGCCACAGACGTTTGCTGGCAGAAGTTCAAAATTATGAGAATTGCCTTTTGATCTCAGTTTCAATCTGTCAAAAAAATCTAATTTCCCTACATATTTTATTATTCCCGACAAGTTTTGCTTAGTCATGACGTTTGTCTGTCATCTCGGTGACTGTTAAATGTAGAAGTGATGGTAAAAAGGGTGTACTCGATCCCCACGCTATCCAATAACAGAAATCAATATTTCATAAACTATAGTACCGGACGGCTTGATAGATGGCGTTGGGATCGAGTTACATCTCGCTATGGTTTCGTTACCGGCAAGTAATATGATGCTAATCTTAACAAAATAAAAGCTTTTGTCTCGCTCTGAGGTACTTCGTTTCATTCGAGTAACCAAAGTGTACAAGGTCCTTCGAGCCGGATGCGTTTTTGGAAGAGCACAAGTATTAGTTATCACTACTCGATACGAGGTGGCGCTAGTTGTCGGTTGGTCTGGGACTTAGAACAGTTTTGATAAAAACGACCAGACGCGGAATCTATGCCCGATTTTGCGTCGATTTTAGAAGTGTCGGGCACTTAGAAAAATTATAATTCATTGGACTTAGAAAATTCCGCATTTGTTGGGACTTAGAAAAATTACGCTGAACCGAACTTATAAATTTTCTGTCTTGTTGAGACTTAGTGAATTTATCTTTCACTGGACTTAGAAAAATTCTTATTGATTGACACTTACAAAAATAGCGTTGAAAGAGAACATGGAAAAGGAATTGAGAAGGTTGAAGGATGTCAAAGGACAGATTCAGAAGGGCTATATAAACTTTAAAAAGTCTCCGAAAGACCGGATAAATTATAATTATGTGGATACACGTCTAGATATATTAGATACTCAATTCAAGAATTTTACGGTAAAATTCGTATTCGCCTACTACTACTTCGTAGTAGTAGTAGGCGAATGTGAAGGTGAAGAATTATATACATTCTTGCAGGAAGACATTTATGAAAAGGTTTATGAAACGTATTTAATGTACAAAGTTGAATTAAAAAATGCTCTGTCTCAATTAAAGGTTCACAGTTCCAATAAAGAAGTTTGCGATGTTTCATCTGATAGTGTGGTAAGATTGCCAAAAATAGTTTTACCTACTTTTAGCGGAAAATACACAGAGTGGTCATCCTTTCGAGACTTGTTCCTATCATTAGTCCATAATAATAAAAAACTTGATGACGTCCAACGTCTCTACTATTTAAAAACCCAGCTGTCAGGTGAAGCAGAACAACTTATAAGACATGTCCCTATAACTGATCTAAACTATAAGAAATGTTGGGAAATGTTAGAACATAGGTTTAATAATAAGAAATTTATGTCCACATGTATTTTAAACCGACTCTTTGGCCAACGTAATATTGGAAGCGAATCATCGAAGGCACTTAAAGATTTGCTTGACGTTACAAGTGATTGTTTGCACGAACTATCATATATATAATATGTGATTATTGTTTATATTGCAAGTTTGAAGTTGGACGTAGAATCTAGGAAGCAGTGGGAACTGCATGTCAGCAAATCTTCCGACGATCTACCCTTTTAAACAGTTCTGCGAGTTTTTAGACACGCGTTTTCGTGCCCTAGAATGTGTTGAGCCTAAAAATACATCAAAAGGGGATAATAAATGGACATCTCACGCTAAAGTAATGCATGGTACTACTAATGTTTCATGTCCACATTGCTTTGAAGGCCACAAGCTCAGCTACTGTAAGAAGTTTACTCAACTAGATATTGACGGACGTTGTGCCATTTCAAAATCTTTGGGAATCTGTTTTAATTGTTTGGGAAGTCATCATACTTCAAAATTTTGTCGTGTTCTTTCAAAATGCCGTATATGTCAGCGGAAGCATCATACGTTATTACATCCTAAGCCAGTGGGGCTGCTACATCAGTGAGCCCTGTCACTCCACCTGAACGTACTTCAGAGCCAGTACATGATGTTAGTGCAAATACAGCAACTCATTTTGTGAATGGACAAGCTCAGGGTCAAGTCTTGTTAGCTACGGCTTTAGTAAAGGCCGAATCGCAAAATGGGTCCTCTCAAATTTTGAGAGCGTTGTTGGATCAAGGATCACAAGCATCCTTCATAACTGTGGCAGCAGCGCAATTACTTCGTCTAAAGAGAGTAGTTTCAAAGACTATTATTGCAGGTATAGGAGGTGGTAATGGCAACATCGTTTCTAAACATGTGGTGAATATTAATATACAATCGTTGCATGATCCCTCTTTTACCATGAAGGTTACTGCGCATGTACTAAGCTCACTGACCTCAGTTATGTCAGATACAGATTTTGAACTTGAGGATTGGCCAGAAATCCACAGTATACGTCTGGCAGATCCAAAGTTCAACTGTCCTAATAAGATCGACATTTTGTTAGGAGCTGAAACATATTGTCGTATTTTAAAGGAAGGTCTGATCAAGAGCCCAGCAGGCTCTCTGGTCGCACAAGACACGCATTTAGGTTGGATTGTGTCAGGCCATGCTAGTAAGGCAAACAAGTTGCTAAGCTCCCATAATACTGTGATCGCGATGCACACTCAAATTGAAGGGAACGAGATGTTAAAACGTTTATGGGAACTAGAGTCTGAACCTACTCTAACGAAAAGGCTTCTTACGCCTGAAGAACAGGCCTGCGAAGAGTTTTACGCAGAATCGACGGAAAGAGAAGAAAGTGGGCGTTATGTCGTAAAATTACCTTTTCAGTCAGAAGATCCACGTTGTAAATACGGTCATTCTAAAAATATAGCGGTAAAAAGATTGCTAGGTTTAGAAAGGAAGTTGGGACGGGATCATGAATTAAAACAACAGCATACTGATGTGATAAAAGGGTATTTAGTATTGCTGGGCCATATTGAGAAAATTATCGAACGAGGCTGAAAGAAATAAAAGTAATGCAGTTTGTTTGCCCCACCACGCAGTGGTTAGACAAGATAAACTGACCACTAAAGTAAGAGTGGTTTATGACGCGGCATGTAAGGGGACAAACGGAGTTTCCTTAAATGACACCTTAATGGTAGGACCCACTCTTCAGGTTGATTTGAGACATATTGTCATGAGATGGCGACAACAGCCAATTTGTCTGGCAGCAGACATAATAAAAATGTATCGCCAAATCAAAGTAGCTCGATTAGATGCGGATTTCCAAAGAATTGTCTGGAGAGAGGATCCTGACAAGGAGATAGAGGACTTCCGACTCCTGACTGTCACCTTTGGCACGTCATGCGCCCCTTACTTGGCTGTCAAGTCGTTACACCAAGTTGCATGCGATGAAGGCAGTATGTATCCATTGGCTGCTGAAAGAGTGACGTCAGACTTCTATATGGATGATCTGATGTCTGGGTGCCAATCTGAAACAGAAGTAAAAAGAATTTATAATGAAATGAATAGCCTATTAGAGAAAGAGGGGTATTAATTGCAAAAGTGGATAAGCAATAGGATGGTCCCGGAATTGCCCCCGCTATTGAATCAAAAGTGCCTCTGCCTTGTGTCGTCGCCTATCCGACCCAAGAGCGATCAGCTGACTATGCGTCATCATCCGCCACTAAACAAGCTCTTATGAAAGCGATTAGACCGAGTGACGATGGGTTTCAAATAGTCGGTATTAAAAAAACCGCCAAATCGGGTGTTGTTTTACGTGTAGCGAATGAAAACCAATTGAAAAAGTTAGAATCGGTAGATGCTATAAAGTCTGCGGGTCTTCGCTTAGAAAAACCAAAGGGTCGCCGCCCCCGTCTATTAGTTAAGGACATTCCCGCCTCAATGGAAGACAAAAATTTTTTGCAAGCTATTTACCGCCAAAACATTAAAAATGAGTTGCCAATAAAAGAAGACGATTTCATTAAATCCACCAAAATAGTCCGTAGGCGTTCTACCGATACCGGTCGGAAATGGATAGGCATAGAAATTGAACCTGAGGTACGTAAACATCTTGTGACTACCAAGGATAAATTATTTATTGACTGGGCCACTTGCCGTTTTGTTGATGATATCGAGGTAGTTCGTTGCGCGTATTGTCAACAATTCGGTCATGTTAAAAAGCATTGCGCTAATAAATCACCAACCTGCGCTGTCTGTTCCGAGGCTCACGAAACCAATGTTTGCCCGCATAAGGGCGATTCGAATTTTACCCCGGTTTGCGCGGCGTGTAAACGATTTAAAAAACCCTATGATCATAGATGCGGGTCGGACCAGTGCGGTACCTATAAATTAAAACTCGAACAACTTATCCTACATACTAATTACTAATTAAGATGGATAGGTTAAACATAGGGCAATTAAACCTTCACAACGATAAGGTGGCGACATCAGAGTTAGATAAATTAATTATTGACTACAACTTAGACCTTGTACTCATTCAGGAACAATATCAAAACTCACGTTTACGTCACAGGGTAGTACAACTGGATTGCAAGGCACGAGCCGGAATTTATGTTGCGCGGTCTTCTAACTTTACGGTAACGTCTTTACGTGACCTCATGACGCCACACTGTGCGGGTGCCGAAGTATCATCAGCTTCTTTTAAAGTATTCGTTGTAAGCTGTTACTTTCAATACTCAGATCCTGTTACTCCTCATATACATAATCTCCGTCATGTCTTGCGGTCACTCGCGGGCTGCAAAGTTATCGTTGGCGCGGATGTCAACGCGTCATCGTCTCTGTGGTATGGCAAGGTTCGGGCCACCGATACCGAACGACGCTGCGCTGTTGAGGATTTCATTGCTGAGATGAACCTATCGATTCATAATACCCCTGATGCACCACCTACTTTCTGCAGCCAAATGGGCGAATCTTGTATTGACGTCACACTTTCAAGTGCCGACGTACGTTTGGATAGGTGGCGTGTCCTACCGGACGCGTCTTGTAGTGATCATCGCCTGATCGTGTACGAATTTGTTCCTGGTTATATTCAGGGTCCGTCTCATATTCCCGGTAATTTCAGATATAGATGTAAAGGCGCGAACTGGGAATTTTTCGGCTCGCTTTTTGCGTGTCACGCCAAAGAATTCACTCGGGACGGGCTGTCAGCCGAAGAAAGTGCTGACATTATGTCAGAAACCTTTACCTACTGTGCTGACATTGCCATTGGTCGCGGATCTATGACCAATATTCGTAGATGTGACTGGTGGAGTGATTATTTAGTTGAACAGCGTAAAAGATATCGCAGAGCGCGTAGACAGTTAAATAAACTCAAGAGCCGAAAGATTACTGGAGATCTTCTTACGTTCGCTTTAAATGCTTTTAGAGTTGCCAAGTCACGCTACAAAGCATCGGTGGAAAAATCTAAGGGTAACTTGTTGCGAAAAATCGTTGATAAACTTGACAGGGAGGGTCCGTGGTCTCCCTTATATCACGAATTTAAAGCTAACAGATCGGTCGACCTTGCATACGTTCAAAACATTAAAGTCAATGATAAGCATACCACAGGCATATAGGAAACAACAGAAGTGCTAATTAATACACTTATCCCTGATGATTCACCGGCTAACGATAGCGACTACCACCAACAGATTAGAGCGTGGGCTCCTGTGCCACCTGAATCACCAATGTCAGACGTACCATCTAATGACGAATTTATAAATATTGTTAGAAAACTACCGGTCAACAAATCATCAGGTGAAGATAAAATATCTAATAGGATGATTAAAGAAGCGTGTAAAACAGCGGGTGATGCCATCTTAACTGTATACAACCGATGCATTGCTGAAGGCGTTTTTCCTCGTAAATGGCGACGCGGTTTCATACGAATAATACCAAAGTGTGGTGACAAACCACCGGATGATCCGAAGTCATATCGTCCTATCACACTTCTACCATCTTTGGGTAAACTTCTTGAGCGCCTCATCGTTCCACGTTTACTACCGAACGGTCCAAAATTCCATAATAATCAGTATGGCTTCACCATAGGTAAATCTACAGTCGACGCGGCGCTTTCTGTCAGAAGAACCGTTAACCAATCCGAAAACAAGTACGTAATTGGGATCTTCCTGGATATTTCTGGGGCTTTTGATAACGCCTGGTGGCCTATGCTGTTGTTAAAATTAAAAACCCGCGGTTGCTATAAAAACATATATAATCTCGTTTACTCTTACTTTATAAACGGTTCCGCGGTACTTAAGCTCGGTCATTTTTCTAGTACTAAAACACTAACCATGGGATGTCCTCAGGGTTCAGTTGTCGGTCCTTATTTATGGAATTTGGGTTTTGATGACTTCCTCGCGATCCCGCTTCCTTGCGGCTGTTCACTTACTGGTTACGCGGACGATGGCCTACTGCTCATTCAGTCAAGTACCCGAGCTGGACTTGAGAACTTGGCCAATACTTGCCTAAATTTAATATCTCAGTGGGGTGATCGTAACCGCCTAACGTTTGCGCCACATAAAACCTATCAACTTTTACTAAAAGGTAATCTTAAATCATTGCCTACTATTAAATTTAATAACGTTCCCATTAAAAAACAGCAATCCGTATGCTATCTTGGTATGATCTTAGAAAGGAATTTTTCATTTATAGAACATATAAAAATAGTTGGTGAAAAAGCTAAAAGGAACTTTTATGCCCTAACTAGAATATCGAAAGCAACTTGGGGTCTATCATTCCTAACTTTAAAAACTATATATGGAGCTACCTACTTAGGATGTATGTGCTACGGTGCACCTGTTTGGGCCGATAGGGCCAGCATAGGGGCGGCACGACGTAAACTGCTTCAAAGCCAACGTTTGGCATTGATATTTTTATGCAAGGCGTATAGAACGGTCAGTACTGAAGCCTTACCGGTACTGGCAGGTGTACTTCCAGTCGACCTTGAGGTACAGCGACGTGCTTCAATGTACTACTCCGCGAGGGGGGAGGCCATGGACACTAATTTTGTTACACAACGCGACTTTAATAAAATCTCTAGATTATTTAAACCTCAGACTGAAGTCTGGGAGGACCTCTTATCCGAATGGCAAAGTAGGTGGGATAATTCCATCAAGGGCCGGCACCTCCATCTATTCTTTCCATCCGTTGGCGATCGGCTGGCTAGGACATGGCTGGAGGTTGACCACTGCGTTGCCCAATTTCTCACAGGTCATGGCAACTTTAAAAGTAAACTGTATTCTTTTAAACTTGTTCCTTCCCCTTTGTGTCAGTGTTCTACATCGAACTGTGAATTTGAACAGTCCGCACATCACATCTTGTGGGAGTGTGTTCTTTGGCAGAATGAACGCAATATTATGTTGGATAGTATACAAGTTACATCCGGAGTCGTTTATTATACGGACCTTGTAGAAACTAGAACCAATTTCCGTGCGTTCAGGCGCTTTTGCCATACCTATTATTGGAATCAATTGTAACAGCTAATACCTACTTAGGACCCATTAACTTAATCAAATTTTATTCCGTGGTGTTTGGCAATCTGGGCTTCTCCCAGTTGCAATAATGTCCCTTTGTGCCGATTGGCCTAGTTCTGTTCTGTCTCCTGCTTGTTATGGAGGGAAGTGGAAGCAATAGAATGTCCTTATTGGAAACCTTAAAGGAAAGTTCTGGAAGAGACTTGGAAATTAAAACGGATAAAGTAACTAAGATTTTCGGACTTACCTGGAACCGAAACTCGGATGAATTTGATTATTCTGTAAAGATGTTACCTCCGGCTGCATCTGAAACAAAAAGAACTTTCATACCCAAAATATCACGGCTTTATGATCCATTAGAATGGATAACGCCGTGCATTATAACCTCAAAGGTTTTCATACAAAAGCTGTGGATTTGTGGTATAGGCTTGGACGATGAACTGCCACCAGATCTCTCACAAGAGTGGAGATATTACAGATCAGAATTAGAGAAACTGGTGGATTTTCATATTCCCAGATGGATGGGCAAAGGAAAGGAGGATATTGTTATAGAGCTACATGGTTTTAGCGATGCATCAAATACAGCTTATGCGGCTGTGGTGTACTGTCGCATTGTCAATGCCAGTGCGCAAATACACTCGCACCTCATAACCGAGAAAACAAAGGTAGCTCCTATTAAGCAAATGTCCATTCCACGGCTGGAATTGTGTGGTTCTGTTTTAGTAGCCAAATTATTGATCGAAGTAGCTGAAGTGATGAACATTCCAAAGGCTAATATACATGCTTGGACCGATTCATCTGTGGTTCTGGCCTGGTTAAATGATCATCCAAGCCGTTGGAAAACTTACGTGGCCAATCGCACTTCAGAAATCATTAGTTTGCTAGATAACTTACCTCCGGACAAGTGGTTATATGGTAGAATTATGCAGCTGCATCCGGGTAAAGATAACTTGACACGCGTTGTCACTATTCGTTGCAAAGGCACTACGATTAAACGTCCAATTTCAAAATTGTGCCTTCTTCCTGCTACGGAATAAGTCAATTTATGTTAAAAAGAGAAATTTTGAAATCGTAAACTTATATTTGTGCTAGGGTTGTGTTGTGGTTTTAATGTATGTTCTTATACTATATGTCTTACTTATAATTTTAATAATGTGTTATACCTTGTGCATCATCAACTTATTGTTACATTATATCTTCAATGTAGTTCACACGAAATCCATGGTCATGAAAATGTTTTACTTCTAGGTTGTTATTTTAAGTACTTTGTCAAACGATACATTTTTGTTGTAGTTTTTTATGTTTTGAGCGAAGCCATATCTGTCCACTATATTGCAATTTGATGTCAAGAAGCTGTCCACTACCTAGCATTTGTCATAAATTATCATACAGTCCATTGTTCTTGTTGTTGCTGAGTTTATTCATGGTGGGCGGTACGAAAAGGAAATTGTTCCTTTTGGTGGGCGGAATGTTAAATATAGAAGTGATGGTAAAAAGGGTGTACTCGATCCTCACGCTATCCAATAACAGAAATCAATATTTCATAAACTATAGTACCGGACGGCTCGATAGATGGCGTTGGGATCGAGTTACATCTCGCTATGGTTTCGTTACCGGCAAGTAATATGATGCTAATCTTAACAAAATAAAAACTTCTGGTACGGGCAATCACTGGGCGGTGTTACTGTACAGTTCAATGCCGCCCACACACACACCACGACCCCTTAGCCCGGAACGTAACCGTACATAGCTGGAAACCGGACGGGCGGGGGTTTACATCCGAAATTCTGTAGGGCGTCGAGTCGGCGCCTCTGTCGCTGGTCGTCCCCCGCTGGGCTTCCTCCAGGTAACTGGGGGTCTCACCTGGCGGGGACTGACCGCCGAGGCGCCGTGAAGCAAGCAGAACCGTGAGTGGGTTCTGTGACGCGCCTACAGAATTACTCATAGCAACCATTAACACAGACACGCGCAACTCACGCGTGTAACATATTTCGACAGGCCCTTGTTGCCAACACAGACCGGGACCCGTATTCGCGGGTCAACAACCCGCTTCCGCGGCCGGGGGGCACAGCCCCGGTACCGCTCGCCACGCCCCCTGACGGGGGCGTCGCGATTTCAACAGTCGCTAAAAACTTCTGTCTCGCTCTGAGATACTTCGTTTCATTCGAGTAACCAGTACAGTGACAAACATATGTATGCAAGTCAAAATTATAATATGCATTTTGATCGTATTAAATAACGGGAATTAGCTTTGAGCTCATAACTTATTACTTACTAAGACTCCACTCAGTGCTATGCATCGCATACACTCAAATAGTTTGTAAATTGAAATAGCCCGCATGTTATAGAAAATTCCTAAGTACCACATATTACCAAGTTTTGCTTAAGACGGTATTAACTGCTTGTCATTCTTCAGAAATTTAAATATTTTAATATATCAGTTTCTGATGTAACAGTAATTTACATAAGTAACTTTGTGGACGAAGAAGTTTCTGTTAAGGCTGACGTGAATATCAAAGATATATTATAAGTGTAATGTGTTCTTCAGATTGTAAATAACAGTAATGTAAATCTTGGAAGGGGTCCGTAGTTACCGCAGAAGACGCCCTGGTCGGGAGACAACATCAAACTCCCGGCCACAGTAGGTGCGGGCTTGCGACGCGTTGTGTTTCACACGCGCCTCAAAGAGATGTCAGCACACCGGTTCGGGGTCCACGAGGACCGATGCCTCCTGGGCCAAGGTTGCGGATTGGTTAAAAAAAACCGTGGCCCTGGCACACAGGCAAGTGAAGGAACACGGGTAGGTTTTAGTCAGTTAAAGTCTGACACGCCCTTCCGCTCTGCCAAAAGTGGGAGACGTCATTTGATGATTTCCTATCCGAATCAAAAAATAAAAAAGGGTCCGTAGTTAAATAATAACACCTGCTAAGGTTGATCGATCAAGTTAAGCGACACTTGCCGCGGTTGGGCCGTAGATGAGTACCATCTTAATATAGCAAGACCCTTCTGTGCCTCGGAAAGTATGATAAGCTGTTGGCCCCGGAATTCATTTGTGAATCTTCAACAATCGTTAGGTATCAGAAGCCGGCTTTCTTACAACCCGTCTTACTCATGGGTATCCTTTTACCTAGTAACTACATTATGGAGCGCCTGCGCTTCATAGAGGCAGATAAGCACTGCATACCCTTATAATTTTCTAAAATCAAATCTAAAAAAAATATAATAATGTATAATATACTACAGTAAAATAATTTATATACTACAGTAAAGACTTCGTTAATCAGTTAGTCATAACACAGCCATCTATTGGGGCTAGTGCAAACTACTAACACACATTACAATAATGTCCACGCAACTCGGCTTCGTCGCGACGCCCGCGCCTCTTTGCGTAGCGGCATAAGCAGGTACTAAATGTGCCTCTTTCATTGCATGTGTGTGAATAAAATTATTTGATTGTATGTGTAAACTTTTCGTGTGTTGTCTTGCAACTTCATTCAGTTTATAAGCCCAATTAAGCAGTGCCTACAATATACACGGCTGAATGAAGAAGTTGACAAAACTAGCACAATAATTGTTGTGTGTTAAAATACGTTTTTATTTTATCAGCTTATGTTGTTCCGTTATTGGTGTATTTGGTAACATATTAGTTGTTTTAAGCGGAATTGAATGTTCATTTACTTTAGAGTTTAGGTACATTTTTTCTTTCTAGAATATGGATATAATTATATGAATATTCTACGTTAAGTTTTGAGGAAAAATATAAAATTGTGTGTGTTCGCGCTTTTGGTTGAACTCAAAAGAAAGGTTGTTTTAATAAAAAGTATTATGAAAATTATATCTGCTTAGCAGGCTGTGTAGTTAGTACACACAAATAAATCGTTTTATTTCTCGTGTAGGTATATTATTATATATGCTAAATTGAAACTGGTAAGTTTGCGTTTTTTAAGTTTTACCATATATAAGCACAGAGATTTCGGTAGTGTATGTATGCATACCCTACCCAAAATCTCTGTGCACGCCCTATGTGGAGGACACATAAGGAGTCGCTTCGTGTAACATACAGGTATTCAGCTGAATTTCCCGCTCTGAGCGAAGTGGAAGGGCATGTCAGACTTTTACTGAGTAAAACCCGACCGTGTTCCTTCTCTTCCGAAAGACGCCCACTGCTGGATATAGGCCTCCCCCAAGGACCTCCACGACGACCGGTCCTAGGCCTCCCGCATCCAGCGGTTTCCCGCAACCTTCATCAGGTCGTCGGTCCACCTTTTCAAGTGGCAACACACACTGGTCGAATACTTTTGTTTTGGGATACTCCTGCCAACCTGCAGCTCTGGCAGGCATCGATCTTTGTGGACCTCGTCCGTGAATGGTAGTCTCCATGTCATATTCCACAGCGGCTCTGTCCGCTGTACTGCAATTTCTCGCAGCAGCGGAAGTGAGACCCGGCGTTTTGCCACTCCCAAATGAGGCTCACAGCGGAGACCGTGCGGTATCCCCAGACTAGCCCAACGGCAATGACTCTCTGAGGTCATACGTCTGATCAGGCGTCGGACTAGTCGCTCCTTAAGGACATTCAGCTAGATGAGATTAGAGTGGAAACGATTCCAATGTTGGGAAAAACCTAGTCAGATGACGATGATGACACACTCTAATAAAACAGCCTATTTTACATTATGCCATAATAACGGCACTATCCACACACTAATCAACTTACGAATACATGCATATATTAACTTGATTAAGCTAATATATGCATGTATATGTATACATTCTATCGGTTTGTCCGAAACTCATGATCAACTATCCAATCAGTTTATAGAAGAAACATCCCATCCAAATTCCTACCTTATTCTGAAGTTCTATGGTACAGATTCAAGAGACGATGTGGGAATGTCTTGGTATGGCCTAGCCGGGCTCAGTATTTGGTCGGATTGAGAGGTTTATGTAGGTTTGCAATGTATACAGGTTGCATTTAGCACTCCTTGAAGGGTAGTGCATTGTCGGTGACTTGTGTTGGTATTGTGCGGTACTGTAAAGCGCAATTGTAGGAATAATTTTCACTTTGTGATACAAATAAGACTAAAGGTCTTAACCCAAAGCTAAGTTCCAAAACGATAATTTTTTGATGCACAGTTAGGCATACACTAAATATTATAAAACAAAGTCACTGACTCTTTCCCTATGTCCCTTTGTATCATTAAATCTTTAAAACTACGCCACATAGAGATATAGATAAAGAGGAAGGTTTTTATGTGTATAATAACATCCATTAAATTGTGGATAAATACTGTTATTTTTGAGGTTTCTAATGTGAAGTCGTAAATAATTAAGTTTTTTTTCGCGTTTGCAGTGAAACGCAAGCTGAACCCTACTAGATTTATCAAAATAATGTACTAAATATTGTACACATCGAAAAGGTCTAAAAATAGTCCGCAATGTCTATCTCTTATGGATTTCCCACAATAACATTTTTTGTCATTTACTTTTAACAAATAACGGCTAATTTTCGAACCGATTTTAACCAATACAGCATTCATCCTTATCCAATTTAATATCTTAAATACACTGTTAATTTAATATAGATTTATATCGCCCTTTACAGCATAAGATTTAAATTGTGGGGCGTTGCATTTGAGGCAGTACCGCCCAGCTGGGGCGGCGAGAGCGGCAGGCCGCTATGTTTTTTATACAACGTTTACAGTTTTTTCTGTAGTGTATTTAGTATCAGCATTAGACCCGTGCGAAGCGGGGCGGGTCGCTAGTTTGTATATATAAAGCAACAATCCAGAAAAAAAATAGTAATGTCTAATGTTCAAAGGCAAGATATTCAAAACTTTGTTACAAAAATAAAACCATCGTAAAATAGAGCTCAAAAAAAAAACTCAAAATATTCAATGGAAACTTTGACACTTTCTCAATACAAAGTAAAGTATAGTAAAGTAAACTAAGTAACAGTAGGTACACTTTCAATAAAGTGTACCCACTATTTAGTTACTAATTGTGAAAATATCTATTTCCAATCTCGTACATAACTAAAATTTAAAACTACTTATTTCACTATTGTAATATTTGTCCTACAATGAACCTTTATTGTGCTGCCCGCATCCATCGGCTTCCCGCGACCTTCACCAGATCATCGGTCCACCGTGTTGCGGTCTTACGCTGCGTCCTTCGGTACGTGGCCGCCACTCCAGAACCTTACTGCCCCATCAGCTATCGGTTCTACGGGCAATGTGCCCCGCCCACTGCCACTTAATTTTAACGATTCGATGGATGCGGATAGCAGAACACCAGTCATACTGGGAAGCCTTGGAATAGGGTTTTGTCCAGCAGTGAACATCTATAGGTTGAAGAAGAACCTTTATTGACGATGCACCACAAAGTTATTGTGACAGGATACAAACCTAAAGGTACTCGCACTTATTAATTCATTTAGTTAAAATTGCAAGATTACTTTAATTTAGGTGTTAATTTGATTTACTCTTACGTAAAACCCATCGCTGTTTTGAATTTTATTTCTTCCCGCGATGAGCCATTGACAATTATATAAAATGTTGCTTACTACCGGGTATTAACAGATGAATTGAGAATTAGGAAATATTTAATTACAATAGGATTATGTAGATTTTTAACTCGTGTAGGAAGGTTGTAAGAAAATCGTTTCAAAAAAATTGCTATGCGCTTGCAACGACGTAGCTGACTTCAGGGGCAATTGAACGAAACGTCAGGGAGCCGCAAGTGAAGGAACACGAGTGGGTTTTAGTCAGTAAAAGTCTGACACGCCCTTCCGCTTCGCTCAGAGTGGGAGAAGACATTTGATGATTTCCCATCCCAAACAAAAAAAAAAGGGAGCCGTGCCGTCTCCCGAGCACGAATGATCCATCCACGAACCAACCGCGGCTAGAATAGCTTTACCTGATCGATCGACCCCTGCGGCTTTTACAACTTAGCCACAAGCATCCCCCCATCCCAACCCCTATCCACATATACCCGTATGCACTAAATACCTAGTTAGCGGTCGATTAGACCCCATATACTTGGTTTGCGGTATCTTATGTGGCGATAAACTAACCACGTACTCCGTCTCTTTCTAATTCATTGAAAACGCCAGGGATGTGTTTCTTTTGCAACTGATTTTACTTGGATTGAATAATACTTGACTGCAATCCTGCCTGATGGTGAGCAGTGATTCAATCGTTGATGGTAAAGTGCGCCAGCTTAATTCACTCAATAAAAACTGAGTAAATAGACAGGAAGGCGGCAGTTAAGCGTGGTGATGTAACGTTAAACCCAACAACATGACCAACAACGCTGCGCCATAGGGAGATTAATCTGGAGACTCTCCACGAGCAAACCTGACACAACAACATTTGGTGGATCGTACCCGGCACACATCTCAACACAACTGCTCAGACCTATCCTACGTACGGCATCACCAGACATCATGCCGGAACGCGACAAATCGCATGAATTGTTAAGAAAGGTATCTACTCTTCTTCCATACTTTAGAGATTATGTAAAATGGTTTTGAAACTGAAAAGGAGAAACTCTTTCTAAAGAGGGGGCACTAGGTTGCGACAATCACACACCATAGGAAACCCGTCGAAGGTCATCTGTCCACTGTACCGCTATTTCTTGCAGCAGCTAAGTTATGCCCAGCGTTTTGCTTCCTTTCGGTACTCTCATATGTGGGTGAGTATTTTGGCCTCCAGATGTTATAGCAGCAATACGGGAAGGAGGCTCGCCACCTTAGCGGAGACCGTGCATTATCCCTGGACTAGTTGAAGGGCCCTGATCCTTTGGTGATACGATCAACCGGTTGGATAGGCCGCCGACGTCATCGCCTATAATGGAAGTTGGTCGCAAGTCTTTGTTTCTCTCTTTTTTCTTAGTTATAAAGTCTGTGAAATAACAAAACAACTTCAACATTTTATAATTTTACACGGTTTTCCTTAAAACTGTTTCAATTAACTATCGAATGAAATGTAATTCAGAAGAACCTTATCTATTTATAACTATACTAATATGCATATATCTCTAAAGCATCAAGAACCAAAGTTGATTGGGATATTCCAAGTGATCTTAAAAGGGTTCCATTGCAAATTATGAACAGTCTTCACCTTTTCTACATTACATTAACAGATTTCTACCACTTCAACCTTGAACTTTTGCCCACTTTGTAAATACAAAATTCGAACACCAAGTAACTTAACTAACACTACCCGCTAAGATATTGAGCAACACTTGAGCGTTTAGCGAACATCGGGACATCGAGCATCAGTCAATATTGAGCACTTGAATTGTGCAAATATTTGTCTCAAACACAAGTATTTAAGTTTGTGTTGACTTTCAATGCGTTTCATGTGAACGCGTCTTAGTTTTAACAGAAGCGTCTTGGTCTTAACAGAATTTCGTATATTATTTTGAATTGTATTTCTTAAATCTATACTAATATATAAAGCTGAAGAGTTGGTTTGTTTCTGGTTTGTATGTTTGAACGCGCAAATCTCAGGAACTACTGGTCCGATCTGAAAAATTCTTTTTGCGTTGGATAGCCCATTAATCCAAGACATATGTAATATATATATAACATCACGCTGCGACCAATAGGAGTGGTGCATATAAAAAAACATATAGAAACCTACGCGGGGGCAGCTTGTAAAAAATAAATTTCTACTGTGTCAATTTTATTTTGAATTGCATGATTTAATTCCCCCATCTCCGTTCCATCATCGGGTGACCCGTCATACAGCAAGTTTCCACCCTTACGTTGTTGATACCACAACAATCCGAACGAAGCGTTTCGCCTCGTCTTTTATACAGCGTACATCGAGGGACTGGAATAATTTGCCAGTGATGGTATTTCTGTCGGACTACAATATAAGTGTCTTCAAGGCTACAGTGAATAGGCTCTTAATAAACTAGTGCGCTTTTTCATCAACGATTGCATTACTGCTTACCATCAGACGGAATTGCGGTCAAGCACTAGTTTATAATTTATAAACAAAAAAAATATAAAGGGTGTCTCTGACATCGACGCACAAATGAGTACCATAAACCCAGTACATGATTCTGAACCCCCAAGTGGTGGAATTTTTCGTCGGCTTTTCCTGATAAAAAAAATAATATGCATTTTTTTTCACTTTAAACCGTTCATAATTGCTACACTTTTATAACCCAATAAGATTTTAAAGGAAAAATTAATTAAGTAATTCGCTAATTACACAAAAAAGCGCACTGTGAACAAAACTCGAAAAACTATCATATCAGCTGATTTAATAGAGTTCACATTAAGGGTCAACGTCATACCCACAAAGACGCGCGGCGGCACGCTTGCAACGTTCAAAGGCCGAGCCGACACATTTTTTTAAACACTTTAATTTCTGTAACTTGTTACTATCATAATTTTATTAGTGGTATGCGGTGTAGTCTTTTCGCGAAGTTTGCGTTACGATGTCAGATACTCCCTGTTATGTGTCTTACTTTACAATTTGGTTTTAAAAATGTGTAAAGAGTATATATAACCATACACTCTACACGTTTTTCCATATACCTAATTTTGTTGAGAGGCTTAAAGTAATTATCTAACATTTGACGAAGGACAGTTATAAGTAACTTTCGGCAAACACCAACGGCTTAACTTTCTTTCCGAAGCACTTATGTATATGCCTCGGTATGAATAGGACAGTCACGTTATTTTTTCACGAGCCCCTTCATCAACACATTTTTATAGACAGTTAAATCGAAGCCTGGTAATGCATGTTTTATTTTTGTCCGATTGGCAGGGAGAGTTTGTCTTATTAGCTTATTAGATAGGCTACATAAAAAAAAACAAAATGGCGGATGTTTGACGCCATATTGTGAGGTTAAAAAAAATACCAAGCATATCCAGTAGGGTATATATCAAAATGAAGGATTTTAGACCCTGATTCTAAATAGGTATGTATAAAACATATTAATAAATAAGAAAACTAAAAGGATAGAAATAAAAAAAAAAACTATTTACAAACAAAAAACCTACCTGCAAAAAAATGTAAGCAAGTGAAGAGGCAGAAACAAGTTGAACAATCGCAGTTGGGGAACGTCTTAGCTAGAAAACAAGTCTTCCATAGAACAGTCTCCTGGGTTTTTTGTTTTTAAATAATATTTTTTTTATATTTGCCAGTCCAAGTAGATATTTACCACACAAAAATAAAATTTAAAAAAAAGAATCATTAAAACTTTACTAAACATTCAGCACATTATTTATTAAACGTTCTAAACCCTGCTGCCTTATAACACAAACTTTAACGCATCATTTAACATCACCAGCGATGGACTGCAAAATAATTTATTACTACATCCAAAAACGAAATGCTGTTGTGTTCCATGGCACATTAGCGAAATTTATTGTTGTTTAATGTACCTATGCTTCGTTTGCGAATAATTAATGCTGTTAAAGGAGGTAGGCAGGACTTGTGGTGGGGAGTCAATTTATTAGAAGATTTGTGTATAGTATAAGTTAGGTAAAATAAATAATTTACTTTTTTTTTATTTATAATCTACTGCTTGACCCCCATCCTGCCTGTAAGCAGTGATGAAATCGTTGATGGTAAAGCGCGCTGGTTTATTAAAAAGATATTTAAATTGTAGTCAAACGCAAACACCGCTGCTGGCAAATTGTTTCAGTCCCTCGATGTACGCGGTAAAAAAGACGAGACGAAACGCTTCGTCCGGATTGTAGTGGTGTCAATAATGTAAGGGTGGAAACTCGCCGTACGTCGGTCGTCTGATGATGGAATGGAGATGGGGGGATTAAGTCATACAATTCTCTCGCACTCTCTCCAAAATGCATCCCATAAAATTTGCCACGCGACATTTACGAAGTCCTTCATAAACCACATTCCTAACATACGGACCAAAAATAAATACCTACTTACTGTAGCTGTAAATTCATGCAAAACGAAAACAAGGCAGTTATATAAATGACATCACAATGGTATAGGAGTCAGACTAGAGTTTTTCAGGCATCGTCGACGTAACCCGGCGGTCTTATTGCATTCCACGGATGTCGACTCGGTGGTGAGCGTGTAGCTCCTAGACTAGCGAGTCTGTTGGTTAATAAACATTATTCGTGTTAATAAATCAAAACTCATTTATTCAAATTAGGCTGAGAATCAGTGCTTTTGGAACGTCAATATTACATAAGATAGTCCCCCAAAACGCCCACCCATTGACACTTCCTAGTGCTTTCGCTAGGAAGAAGTGGCGGAACAAACTCCCCAACAGCACAGCTGTCTGTTCATTTTTAAAAAAACATGACTTTATACAATACTATGTATAGTAATGAACACAAAAAAAATACAAAAACAATGAAATTACCACGCCAAAATACCAGCAAAGCAAAAATAGGGTATCATTCTGGATACCCTAATTACACACACCTCACATCACACACTAACACATACACACGCCACACACAGACACTACATTATACTCGTACACCGCTCGAATACATATGCATTCTTCACGCATCTAGAGCTGCCTAATTATTTTTTTATTTTACTTTTTTCTTTTCTGTAGTTATTGGCTTCATCACTTTCATTATTAAGACAGCACATAAGGAAAGAGCGAGGCAGCGCCGACACAAGTACTGCAACTTACTGGAGCAGCCTCAATTTATGTATGACACAATGTTTCATCATCAACCTTTTTATCGTCCCATTGCTGGGCACAGATCTCGTTTCATACAGAGAAGGATTGAGTGTAATCACGGATTCCAGACAGAGAGCGATTTCAGACTTAAAGAGCAGGTTTTCTTAAGATGTTTTCCTTCACTTTTTTAACCAGTCATTGGTGTCCAAGATCTACTTAGAAAGTACATATAACTTGGTGACTATGGGGTTGACGTAACCGTGTGGATAAAAACCCCTTATAAATAAAGAGAATTAAAAAAAAAAAACTTAAAAAGTTACATTGGCACTTGCCTGACCTGGAATCGAACCCGCACACTTATACTTGAGAGGCTGATGTTTTAACCACTAAGCCACCACGACACAATGTTTCATTATCATCATCATCATCATTATCAACCTTTTTATGGTCCCACTGCTGGGCACAGGTCTCCGCTTAGACAGAGAAGGATTGAGCGTAATCACCACACTTGCTCAATGCGGGGTTGCGGATTTCAGACTCAAAGTCCAGGTTTCCTCAAGATTTTTTCCTTCACCTTCACACAATGTTTACATGAAATAAATATTTCAGATTTGTTTTTTATTTTTTTCATGATAAATATTAAATTGACTATTGAATGGTTACCGTTTGCTGAGCCACAAGTTTTTAAGTTTCCGTGTGGATAAAAAACGGGATTCTATTGCTAAGATTCCACTGACTGTTTTTCTGTCACCAGACAGGATCATGAATTATGATAGCTTGGTATGGAAACGTTTGTGAGCGTGTCCGACTCGCACTTGGCTGGTTTTTTTTTTTATATTTAAACTTGCTAAAAATAAATGCAAAAGAGATTTGTTGGTAAAACACGTAAAAGGGAACTTTAAAACTTTGTTCTTATTTTTTCTTTACGTTTTCGGTTGATCGAAGCGAAAACTGCATTTATTTTTTTTTTAAGTTTAAGTAACAATCATTATAAAAAAAGGATTCGTTAAATTTGCAAAATAAAACTGTAATTTTGTTTTGTGTTTATTAAGAAACATTTAAATGTAAAGAACGTGTTTAAGCAAACTTAAACATTAGGTTAGCTCAAACATATAATGCACCTTTATTACAAGCCTAATCTTATCTAATCTAATATATAAAATTCTCGTGTCACGGTGTTCGAACTTAAACTCCTCCGAAACGGCTCGACCGATTTTGATGAAATTTTTTGAGCTTATCCGGTATCTATGAGAATCGGCCAACATCTATTTTTCATCCCCCTAAATGTTAGGGGTAGTCCACCCCTAAATTTTATTTTTTATTTTTTAGACAAAATTTTTAATTTCTATTTTTTTTATGATACAAAAATACATACAATCCCCAATTTTCACCCTTCTACGATCAACCCTTATTTTTTAAAAGCCATTTTAGTAATTTAAACTATTATTTATATGGCAAAACAACGTTTGCCGGGTCAGCTAGTATATCTATACTAATATATAAAGCTGAAGAGTTTGTTTGTTTCGACGCGCTAATCTTAGGAACTACTGGTCTGATTTGACAAAATATTTTTGCGTTGGATAGCTCATTAATACAGGAAAACTTAGGCTATATAACATCACGCTGCAACCGATAGGAGCAGAGCATATCAAATATTTTAAATGTATGCTATATATGATCTAGAAGTATAGTAATGTATGTATAGTAATCGACTCTTTTGGGGTTAAAAAAAACTGTTCAAATAACTAACTATTTGATAAGAATAAAGTTCCCACTACTGAAACAAAGGAATCCTCCAGGGAGTGGGCTGTTATGCACTACCCGGACCTAATGCGGGTTGATAGATGGCACATGTCTTAGATATTTGCTTCTAGGGTTTTCTCATAATTAATTACAAAAGTAAAGGAATCCGGCAAATTGCTACTTTCGTGGCCCCACATGGTCTATGTATATTATACATAATGCACATATGTACGCTGTGGGAGACCGACAGTTTTAATGTACGCGTGTGTACTCTATTAAATGCTGTGAACTAATTGTAATGTTACTTTTGGGAAACAGACTGATGGATTTATGAATATACAAAGGAATGAAATAGGAATGATAATTCCAAAAGATTTTTCTTACAAGTTTTTTTTTTTAATCTGGCAACACATTTATATCATCAAACTTGGAATTACTCCTGTATCCTACTGTCTTTACTGGGCAGGGAGCTGCTGACTGTTTGCCGACCGCAAGCCGGGCTTACGGTGGCCGGGAGTTCAATATTTTCTCCCGACCAGTGCGTCTCCTGCAGCGGCTAGAGGCGTGAGGGCGCTGAGATTCCCGCTCCCTCACGCAGACAATCACCCCCTCAGACAAAAAGATCATCATCATCATCTCAGTGTTAATCCAGTCGCATGCGAAGCTTTTCAGTTTTGAAGTCTGGGGTCCGGACTAACTGATGATTTTGGCTAAACTTCGATATTTTCCGTGAAGCGACTACCGTCTGAGCTCCACAACCCGAAGGCGATATCGAAGATTTGCAGTTAGACCAATTATTTGACTTTTGAGGGCTCCAACAACCCGTAACGACTACCATTAGATGTTCATATGGCAACCAGGACCAACGGCTTAACGTGCTTTCCGAGGCACGACCAGACCAGTGCAAATATTCACATTCATGCATACAAATATTTGAACTGCGCGGGGATCGCTTTCGCTACCGCTACGCCACGGAGGCTGTCCTCAGACAGAAAGATGTATATGAAAAATAACAAGAAGATTTTAGTCGTTTTAAAATTATATAATGTGGTTTTTGGCTGTAGGATACGTCGCAATAATTCAGAGGAGAGCGTGCGTTGTTTAAGTGTTAGAACGTGCCTCTTGTGGAACGAAGGCCAACCTTAAATGCGTATTATACCTTAGATGGTTATTATATCGTCAGGAAGGTTTGACTTAATATTTTCGGAGACTTTTTGGCTATCGAATAAGTTGTTCTAAATTAAAATAATGTGGGGTAGATTTGAAGAACCGTATCTGATCCCGTTACTACCTAGTACCTAGAAAGTATGCTTCGTGGTGGCAAGCGTGCCTGCAGACCGTGGATTCAGTTCTCGTCTCGCGCAACGGTTTTCTACTTAGTAACAGTCAGGGGTTTCTCGGTGGTAGGCCATAACAACGCCTGCCGGCTGAATTTACCACCCACCAGACAAAGTCTTGCCGCCAAGCGATTCGCCGTGTTCCGGCATGATTTCTGGTGAAGCCGTACGGAGGATGGGTCTGAGCAGTTGTGTTGCGATGTGTACCGGGTACGATGCGCCAAATGTTGTTGTGTCGGGAGTTTGGTCGTGGAGGGTCTCAGATCAATCTCCCTCTTTCGCAGCAACGTTTCGCTTCGCTTTGCTCAACTACCGTCTTTCTTCCTATTCACTTAGTTTTTTTGAGCTCTTAATAAACTAGCGCCCTTTACCATCAACTATTGCATCATTACCATCAGGCGGGATGGCGTGTGTTTACACAAAAAAGTGGTTTACGAGGCATGGAGGCTTCTTGTTATGACACATATAGTAACCTAAAATGGAAAATTTAGGTCTTTAATTTAAAAAAAAAAGTTTTGGAACTCAGTGATGTGTTATCCTCGTGTCTCGGAAAATACGTTAAGCCAGGCCATCTACGACTGTAAAAAATATAGAGATTACACCTGTTTCTGCACACGCTGCACCTTAATATCTCCCGTGCCAAAGTTTAGAATTTTATTTCTTGTAAACTTTGACATTCTAAACTTTCTTGTAATGGCCCAATAAAAATAAAATATTTGACTTTAACTTAGAACACTGACAATAATTGCCGTTTTTGAAGAATTAAAGCCAGCCTGTGATCCACTGAACAGCTACCTACGTGTGAGATAACTCAGAAGCAAATCCAACATTGTTTAATTGCCGAAACGTGACTTTGTGGAAATAACGGCGGCTTTAATCTTGCCCCTGAATCATGTTACATTGAAGTCATAGAAAATTTAAGGAGTAATTTTAATAATTTATTTTACCACTTATCTTATTTTATTGCTAACTCCTGCCTGCGACTCTGGTCGTGTGAAGTTTCCCGTTACTTACATACTGTTAGGGTTCCTGCACACGATGCCGTCGCCACGCCGTCGCCGCACCGTCACCGCGCAATTACGCTGTAGATACGAGTCGCGCGAAGCCCGCCACCGCGCCGCCGCCGCACAGTCACCGCGCTTGTTCCCCTCTCTGTCTGTTTGATTCAGTCCATTACCGGCCGCGTACGAACGGGTTCGCCACGATATCATATGTGCCGCAATCATGTTAAATAAACGAAGAAACAAAGTTTGTGCTTGCTTACTATATGTATAGAAAATGGCAAAAAGAACATAGAGTTACAAAGTTGTGAGTTCATGCTATGCTGTCGGCACGGGAGCAATGTGGTAAATTTCATACACTTTACGAAGATCTCCGAAAATACGAGGCCTAGTTTTGTGATTATTTTCGAATGAATTACAAGACATTCGATAAATTATTAGATTTATTAAAGAAGAAACTGCAACATACAAATATGCGAGAAAGTATATCTGCTAAGGGGAGATTGGTTGTTACTTTCGTATGCGGCCGGTAATGGAATGAAACAAACAGACGCGGGCGGAGGCGGCACGGCGGCGGCGCGGTGACGGGCTTCTCGCGACTCGTATCTACAGTATAATTGCGCGGCGTCAGCGCGGATAACGGCATCGTGAGCAGGAACCCCTATCCTGGATCATCCCACGACACTCCTCATGACTTTTTAGATCCAGGGCTAAAGTAGATCACTAGTTTTTCATGTTGTTCAGCTCTACGTGGGTTTACTTCGGCCTATAGCTGTGTTGAGGCTCCACATGATGGTTATTTTGCCTACAATTAATGGGCTTACGACAGATGCGGCCAGCCCAGAACCAGTTTTTTTTTTTATAAATTATAAACTAGTGCTTAACCGCAATCCTGCCTGATGGTAAGCAGTGATGGAGTCGTTGATGGTAAAGCGCGCTAGTTTATACTCTATACATATTTATTTAGACGCTCAAATTGTAGTCCGACGGAAATACTCGTACCGCCGCTGGCAAATTGTTTCAGTCCCTCGATGTACGCGGTATAAAAGAAGAAGCGAAACGCTTTGTCTGGATCGTAGTGGTGTCAACAACGTAAGGGTGGAAACTCGCCGTACGACGGGTCGTCCGATGGTGGAACGGAGATGGGGGAATCAAATCATGCAATTCCCTCGCACACTCATCAAAAAGATTCCCAGTTGCTATCCAATTCAGCTAAATTAATTACTGTTCGAGGTCAAAATCTATGGAAGAGTGCAGTGGCCAACCTTTAATGATAAAATTAAGCACAAAGATAAAAATGGGGTAATTGTTGTATGAGAGAACAGGTCATTAAGGCTCAGAAACGCTGCATAAGAGCTATGTGTAGTCTTAAAATGACAGACAGTTGTGTGCCTGGGTTTAAGTCTCTGAAAATTTTAACTTTTCCATCACTATACATTTTGGAATTAGCTGTTTTTGTAAAACTGAATAAGCATGAGTTTGTAACAGTATCAGAAACTAGGAAAAGACCTATAAGAAGCCAATATAAGAATTTGTTAAGAATTGACGGATGCAATACTGCATTGTTTAAAAAAAAGTATTTTTGGCATGGCTCCAATTGTTTTTAACAAGATTCCCAATGAAATTAAAAATTACCCAATGATAACATTTAAAAAGCAACTTACAGCTCTTTTATTAGACAAATGTTATTACTCTGTAAATGATTTTTTAAATGAGTCCTCTCTTCCCAAATAAATATAAAATATTAATAATAATAACAATAGACAATATAATAATTTAATGATTCATTTTAATGTAACTATTCAGAATTTGCATGCCTAATTTAAGGTAGATAGTATAAGGGTCTGACACTATGTAAACATCATTATTTTGTATACCTACTTTCTGTGCAAATAAATATAATTGAATTGAATTGAAAAAAATACAATTTTATAGGGAAAACGAAATAACGCCAGTAAGCGATTTGATTAAAAGACGAAATGCTAACATCAGCTTCCTTTACACAAATACGTTTCATTTTGTTAGTGCCGTCAGCATTCTGAATCTGTGACGTCACTGTACCGTAGTTCATTCATTATTTTTCGTTTATTCCCTGTTCGTTATTTATTGCTCAGTATGTTTATTGTTCTTCAGTTTGGCAGAATTAGCTTTTTTCGAGAAAAATAGTGTTACCAAATTGTAATGAGGCGTAGGTCGACAAAAATAATCTAAACTAGTTTTTACTAAGAAGTGCGTGGCAGGTTCAAATATGCCATAACTTAGACCAAAAATTTTAAGAAATGTGATGTCCATCATTCTGCATTTGGCCGCTTAGAGGATATGGATTTACATTCTTATACAGACAGGCCTAAATCTCAGCAGTAGGAAGACTATAGTCCGATTACGCTTATTAAAAAAGAATGCCTATGTTTAGTTGTGTATAAGACAACCTGACGCCCCCACCTGACAAAACCTGGCCAGTGTCCATTTAGCACACATATCCCTACATTACCTGCTACATATCCATATATTATAAA
This sequence comes from Sesamia inferens, assembly GCA_037179545.1. Taxonomy (NCBI): domain Eukaryota; kingdom Metazoa; phylum Arthropoda; class Insecta; order Lepidoptera; family Noctuidae; genus Sesamia; species Sesamia inferens. The sequence goes on from CM073943.1 coordinate 3,075,037, forward strand.
AGCAACAGAAATATGTAACAAAGAAATGTAACGCGTACTATGATTGTAAAAGAGTGTCCATGGAGTTTCTTGCACGTTCTTCTCCATAGAGATCTACGCTTTGGAACGTGCAGTTTAGCTTCACTTTTCTTGGACTAACCGACATTGACTATTCAAAAGCACCAAAGGATGGTTAATTTGAAATAAACAATTTTGATTTGATTTGATTTGATTACCATAAGCTTTTCTTAAAATGTAATCAATCCGACAAGCCCTTTACAAACAATAGTACCCTAAGACAGTTTTCGCTTCCAGTCTAACTATGTAAAGTGCAGTACAGCCGGAACCAACCGCTTAACGTGGTTTACCAAGCACAGGACGGTAAGTTAAAATGGTTATCCATCCTTGGTACTTACGATAGGTACACAAACATGAAACGGTTCAACGACTCACAAAAATCTAATTTAATTCGCACAAATGAACACTGTGTCACTTCATTTAACAACTTGCCAAGCTTAGAAAACGCGATACAATTCATTTTAACCAAACAAACAGAATATGTAATAAATAAACAGGTGTCCGTTATTCCATTCGGAAAGTAAAGATATATTATGATCATTATAGAAAACGAAAAAAAAAACACAAAAAAGAGTGCGTATTTGAGTGACAGTTCCACAAGGCGCCATCTTGTGCCGCTTCAGCCATTTTGACATGAAAATGTGACAGCAAGGGTCCCCTGTCAAGTTGATGTATCGTCTATAGATATAAAAATGTACATAAAAGGAAACTTTTATAAAATATGGCTCGACATTTAAGTATTATTTTATTATTCGATGTGAAAAAATACGTTTGTGTTTTTGCTTTAGCTTGCGTTGCATGGTGAGCAAGAAGCCCGATGTCCTGATGTGGCAATGGGCTTGCCATATTTTACGAAAGATGAAGAAGAAGAAGCGTGAAGACACAAGTCTTTGTGGGGAACGCGTATCGGCAAGTGTAGTGTGGAACGAAAAATTCACAATTTAGTATAAATATTTATATCTAACTGTGGATCTTAGTTCCTTCCATTATAAAACAAAACCTTGCCTAATCGTTGATGGTAAAGAGCTCTAGTTTATTATAAGCCAATTCACATTTGCCTTGAAGACGCTTAAATTATAATCGAAGGGCTTTCCCTTCGATTATAATTTAAGCACTACTACAGGCAAATTGTTTCACCCAGCGTATAAACGACGAGGCGAAATGTTTCGCCCGCTCGTCTGGTGCATTGTGTGAAAGTTAAGAGACGTTCAAACGTCAAAATTATAATGATAAACAGTCGCATTAGTTAAATTTAAGCAACGTTTATAAATAAATAAATCAAAATGATTGGTAGCTCACAGTATATCGTACAAGAAAATACAGCCGTAAACTCCTTTGAATCCGCTCTTTACTCGTCAAACCAACCGGATAATTTCAAAGAAACATTCACAACAAGACGAAAATTCTTCGTCAGAAGTAAAATAAACATAATTAGAATTCTAAACGCAACATTTGTTTGTTTATTCGTTATTCAATCAGGATTCAACAAAGCAACAGATGACGGTAGAACTCCAAAAGTTTTGTAAAAATGTGAGCGTCATTGTCTTTGGCTTTGCCAACTGCGTGGAAGAAATATCAAGACCAATGTTTATCTTTCTGAATGAGAGTTAACCTTATATATTTTTGTTTTTTGATAATTATATACTAGTGTTTGACTGCAATCCCGTCTGATGGTAAGCAGTGATGCAATCGTTGATGATAAAGCGCGCTAGTTTATTAAGCCTATTCACTTAAAAAACTTAGTGATTAGGAAGGAGGACGGCAGTTAAGAGAGGTGATGCGATGTTAAACCCAACAATAACACGAACAACGATGCTGCGCCAGAGAGAGATTGACCTGGAGACTCTCCACGACCAAACTCTCGACACTACAACATTTGGCGCATCGCACACATTGCAACACAACTGCTCAGACCCGTCCTCCGCACGGCTTCACCAGACATCATGCCGGAACACGGGCTTTGTCTGATGGGTGGTAACTTCTGCCGGCAGTCGATATTATGACCTACCACCGAGAAAAAACCTTATTATAGTGCTTCGCAAACATTCCAGATTACTAATGTCGGGATGGATTTGCGATCTTCTTTTGTTTCCTCTTCACCCTTATCTGAATTTAATTGGGGTCTGCCTACTTAGTACTTTGCACCACACAGTACGGTTGTAACTTGTATTTTTTGTTGTAACTTAATGCAAAACTTTTTTGTTTTCGGGGGAACCTTTGAAAGGCACCTTTGGGGAGAAAGGTCGACGAGTGTGAGATTTTACTCACTAAAACTCCCGGTGCCATCAGCACGGGACAGAGATGATCAAGAAGGAAGCCGCCGAGTGGGATCGGGAAAGAAATAATATTGCTCGGACAAGGAATCGTCGGGGAGGCCACCGTTTTAGGGCCTAATTCGCCGGAAGCCACTTAACTGCAGAGGGTAGTTGAATTTTCACGGTCCCGGGCACATACATTGGGGTCTCTGTTCGCCCATCAAGTGAGGAGGAGGCACAGTGGTTACGTGCTATCGTGCATAGTCTCTTTTACAGTCTCCCCAGGGATGTCTCCAGTTTTTTGTGCAATGCCTATACATTGCACAGAAAACTGAAATAGATATTTTAAAAGCTGGTTCTACTGTCATTTTAAAAGATTATAGAAGCTTAAAGGATTACTCTATTTTGATGACATCATCTTCTAGTTTTAGTTAACAGACAATTTTTCTTCACGGGCTTTGAATTTGCAAGAAACGTAACAATATTTTAATATTGCGGGCTAGCCCAGCGCCTCTTACCAGTAAGCGGTGAAGGGCGGGTGTTTTGGGTAACTGTCTTATGTAATTTTGACATTCGGAAAGGGTTGATTTTCAGCATAATTTGAATAAAATTAAATCGATTATTGAACAAGTAGACTGATCACTTTTACACTTCATATTTTTTTAACTAGATGGAGCCGACATTTCCTAACTGACTATCTCTGAGAAGAAATAGCCGAAACAAACTCAGGGGTCATCGTCTTTTTTCAAGCCCAGACATTAAAAATGAAAACGTTTACAATAATTTACGTGGCTTAAAAAAAAAACATTATTTAAAATGTCATAATGACTATACAATAAACTGCTTTCCGATGCATGAAGTTGTCTTGACATGTGAAGTGGTCTCTCATTCAGGAATCAACCTTGGCAAGCAAAGAATAGAATAGAATAGAATACTCTTTATTATGTACACCATATAGATTACAGAACATAAATAAATATATTTTACAAAGGGTGACACAATGGGCGGTCTTATCGCTAAGAGCGATCTTTTATAGACAACCTTTGGATGGAATTCTAAGGGGTAGGATAAAGAAATAGTGTAGGTAGTCTACAGTGTACTATTTACATAGACTTTACAATAAATATATACGTTATTTAAACTAGTATAATAATACTAGTTTAAATAAATTTATACATCTAATTAATAAATATCATACAAGAGCACATTAAATATAATAATATGTTTAAAGAGAGAGGAAGTGCTTTTTTATCATAGTTTTAAAAGTAAACAGTGTTTGAGCAGGCCTTACGGACACGGGCAAGTCATTCCTTAGCCGAACTACATGTATAGTAAAGGATTAATCATAGAAACTAGTGGAATGCATCGGCATGGCCAATATCAGATTTTCCGATGACCTTAGATATCTATTATGTGTGTCATGAAGGAACTTGAAACGTTCTTTAAGATAAGAGGGGGTTTTAGGATTAAACAAAATGTCGTAGAGCTGAAATAGTCTATGAGAATTCCGGCAAAGACGTATGGGAAGCCACTTAAGCTTTGCACGAAATTCAGATATGTGATCATATTTGCGCAGGCCAAATATAAATATTATGCAAAAGTTTTAAAGTCGCTCAAGTTTATCTAGTTGTGCCGCAGTAAGATCTGGATAACATAGCATAGTTTAACTATATAAATACGAAATATTGAAATTTTCAATTTCGTATAAGGAAAAGATAATAACGAAATAGAAAACCTTACGTATTTGTAACCATGTAAACAATACCCACTCAATTGAACACCGATGTCAATAAAACCGACACAGAACTGGGCGGAAAACACTTCAAATAAAATTCACTTGAGCTACAAAATTGCGAAAAAAATCAGTCCACGGAATTCGCGAACAATGCATAAAAAGGTCACGAATTGATATTAAATTATCGGTTTTGGAGAAATAAAACATATTACAAATCAATTGATATGTGTTTAATATGCGGAGCACGGGCGCCCCAGTTAGTATGGTAAGAGGGAAGTCTGTTCGGAATCTGGGAGTTGTGTGTGGAATTATGGTGGGAAAAAATTTGGTCCTTCGTTACGGGTCGTCTGTTTTCGGGAGTATTCGTAAAATTGAATCAAATTAAATTAGATGGGACGTGAGACTGTCTGTACAAGTAAATATAGACTTTTTATTGAATAAACATAATCAGCTTAATATAAAGTTTCCACTGGTGGGACACAGGTCTCCTTTCTGTAGGAAGGAGGCGGCCGTATTCCACAACGCAAGCCCAGAGCGGTTTAGGGAATGTTTTCTGTCATCGTTATGAGAGCAGTAGTGTTGAAGTAATTTATGATGAAGTCATCATCATTTCAGCATTAATCCTAGTTGCATTCGTAGCTTTTTCAGTTTTCAGAGTCTGGGGTCCGCTTTACCAGTATAACTGCTGATTTTGGCTAAACTTCGACATTTTCCGTGAAGCGATTAACATCTGACCTCCACAGCCCTTTTTTTTTTGTTGGGATGGACCAATTGTTGGATTTTTGAGGGCTCCAACAACCCGTAATGGCTGCCATTAGATGTTCGTATGGCAACCGGGACCAACAGCTCAACGTGCTTTCCGAGGCATGATCAGACCAGTGCAAATATTCATATTTATACATACAAATAGCTGCACTGCATGGAAATCGAACCCGAGCCTCCTTGCGCAGCGGCCGCATTCGCTACCGCTACGCAACGGAGGCTGTCAACTTATGATGAAATATTTTTATCAAATGTATTTTTTGTTCCAATAAATATTTGTTTGTGATTTGTTTTGCCCAAACTTCTTGAAATAAAAAGGGTTTGTTTGATCAACATCATTCAGTCGACACACGTCCACAGCTGGGCATAAACCCACTCAAACGTCCCATCGACTAGTCATTATTTACATCCAACGGATTACATCGACCGTCATTAAGTCATCGGATTGTTTATTTAAATAGAATTTATTTTTATTATTCATGCAATTACAATGACTCGTAGACAATAAAAATAAAAAATAAAATAAAAGGTATATTTCAGGTAATCCAAACAGCAACGAGAATAAAAGTTGCCGGACACGGCTAGCAACATGGGCGCTACAGCAATGTCCTACGGGCAGCACAATGTTCAACACATTTGATATTACAAGTAACAACCGCTTGAGGCTGGCAGTCGCTCCCTCCACCGCGCGAGCAGTAGGCGCGCCGGCCGCGTGGCTACTTTGTTGTTATTTGGCTCAATTCACACGTACCACAACCACACAACGTCACAGCGTCAAAATGTGGTCAAGCTGTGGTGTGGTTCACACGTGGTTACGTGTGAATATTGTCGCAGCGGCTTTTTGCAGTTGCGTTGTGGTACCGACAAAATGTCGATGTGGTTGCGTTATCTTTCATTCACTTTGTCACAACACTTTTTAATTCATCAAAAACTGACAACAAAGTAAACGTCAGTTGACTTCGTCTAATTAAAAATACGACTATAGGCGAGCGCTGTTGATGACGTCATGTCGTGGCAATGTGGCCGCGGTGCCGCCGCCGGTGGTGGCGTTGCCGTCGCGTTGTAGTAGCGATGTGGTCGTATTACACAAGTGGTTGATAACAACGGCAAAATGTGCTACGTGTAAATTGTGATATTTATTTTTAATACAAAATATACGCCCGACCACTTGACGTCGTTGTGGTGTGGTTATGGCTGTGGTGTGGTTGCGGTACGTGTGAATTGAGCCTGACTATCACTACGACATCGATGATACTGTACAGCTAACGATGATATTATAGCGTTCACATAATAATATATTTACATCCTCTACAATCCAGTTACTGGGTAAGTCCAGTGGTGAGAATTTCTGACAACCAGTAACGACTGTCAAAAATCTGCAAAACACATCCGAGACCAACGATTTAACATGATTTCCATGGCACGGACGGGTCTCGAAAGATGATCACCCATCTACATACCAACCTCGGCAAGCGTAGTTTAACCTGATCAATCGGCTTGTGCGTAATTAAACAAATAACACATACTAAAACCAAGATCATTTCACTGTCACTCACATTACCGGCGACTGTAAGTGCCACTGCAGAATCATATGGCAGTTGATCAAGAAAGCTTTGGAAAACTTTCGCGGTGGTAGGCCATAACATTGGCTGTCGGCAGAAGTTACCACCTACCAGACAAAGTCTTACCGCCAAGCGATTCGTCGTGATCCGGCATGATGTCTGGTGAAGCCGTACGGAGGACGGGTCTGAGCAGTTGTGTTGCGATGTGTGCCGAGTACGATGCGCCAAATGTTGTTGTGTTGGGAGTTTGGTCGTGGTGGTTCTCCAGATCAAACTTCCTCTGGCGCAGCATCGTTGGTCGTATTCTTGGGTTTAACGTAGCTCAACTGCCGTCTTCCTTCCTTTTCACTCAGTTTTGTTGAACGAATAGTCCCTTAATAAACTGGATATACCATCAACGATTGCATCACTGCTTACCATCGGGCGGGATTGCGGTCAAGCACAAGTTTAAAAATACACAAAAAAACAAAAATTACGCTTTTCAACCTTAATTCACAATTTCCTAGTTCTTTTGTAGACCATTCAAGAGATTGACGCACCATAAGTCATGGTGCCATAAACAAAATACTGTCTATAATCCACCTCGTTGGTATTGCGTGCCTGATTACAATCTTTCAGAACTATGCGATAAAGTCGTCAAGTTTGTGTGCATGTGCTACTATTTCCGTGACATTGTAGTTGTTTCAATTTCTTGAGATATTTTTTGGTCCTAATACTTTCTGTTCACGCTAACAATATTTCAAATCATAAAATCCAATTTGTTAGTAAATACGACAGCACATCAAGCCACTACAATCTATCAGATTTCTTTATTAGTTTTTCAACTTTATCTCTAAAACACTAAGGCTCAAGGTTGATTGTGAATATTTGATAGTTTTAGGTAGCTTGACCTAATAATTAAATTACAAAAGTTTTAAAACTAGTATTATTACACTAGGTACAAAAAATAAAACAATGAGCATTGTGCATAAAACAAACAATTTTGGATCATAAAACTAAAATTTGGGATGATTAGGATCTGCTGATACCCGGAATCTATAACAATCCAGATGACACGTTCAGACGGCACGTTGGGTATAAGGTAGCAATCCAGTCCGAAAGAAAGGCTATGGTTGAGCGTACAAATATCGGACTTCAGGCCAAGGCAATGACATTTAACGCTGCCAAAATACAGGCGTGTCTGTTAACCGTCAAAAGTAGCCCGTCCACCTTGGCCGTCCCACATTTCGGAATGTATCCTTGGAGTGCACCGACCGCCTTCAGCTTTTGAGAGTTGAGATTTCCTCAAACCTAAACTTTGAGCGGTTCTTTGATTCCAAAGTCAAAATGGCTTGCAAAAAAAATGGTTTCAAATGCCAAGAAACTAGGCGTTATTGCAAAGATCCTGCTTCACACCTGGACAGTTTCTAATGTTATACGAAGCTCAGGTCCGTTCGTTTGTTTCGGAACTCTGGGATAAAATATTTTCTCTATTACAGATAATCTAATATTTTTCATGAATTCAGCAGGACCAGTACTCAAGATAGCAAAATTCCTAATATTTTATCTTCATTTCACGTTTTATAGCGAAGTTTATTAATTTTATAATTTACGACTTACCTTGTAGAATTTATCGTTTACGTTGAAATTACGTGAAGTACCCACCATTTTACTTAAAATGATAGGATTATTAGGTACGTAGCTAAGTGTTTCAGGAAGGAAGACAGGTAGGTAGTTTCATTACATCATAATCAACCTTTTTACCGTCCCACAGCTGGGCACAAGTCTCCTCTCATACAGGGAAGGATCGAGCGTAATCACCACGCTTGCTCAATGCGGGTTGGCGATTTCAACTTAAAGTCCAGGTTTCCTCAAGATGTTTTCCTTGGCCTTGTAGTCATTGGTGTCCAAGATATACTTAGAAAGCATATATAACTTAGAAAAGTTACATTGGTACTTGCCTGACCTGGAATCGAACCGCACACTCATACTTGTGGGGCTGGTGTTTTAACCACTAAGCCACTACTGTTTATTATGTACTTACTTCATAATAATGAATGTGAAAGTAAGCTTGTTTGTTAGTTACGCTTTGACGCTAAACGGCTAAATGGATATGGATGAAATCTGTCACATGACCTGAAGAAGGGCACAAGAAATACTTTATTATAGATAAAATAAAATGATTAAAAGCTGAAAAGAGTAATGCTCGGCGCTATGGTGACCTAGCACACTCTTCTACTGGTAATAGGATATGGTAAAAGTTAAAGTCTTGGATTATAAACGAAATAGCTATATTGAATCACTATATTACTTAGTAACAAGAAATGGTAATAAATATGTAAACTTAGACACAATTATTGGTAAAATATGGTAAAATGGTAATGGTAATGAGAGCGCGGTGTCTCTGGCGAGATCTTAACGCGAACTGGTCACATTTTGGTAAAACGAGCGAATGTGCATATTTGCCTTCCATGCAATTATGCATTTTCGCTGAGTGTTCGATTAAAACTCGAACAAAAGCAACAACATCGGTCACGGACAAGAACGGTTTTCAAAGCCTGGAGCAGAGCTAAGAGTAGCCTAAGAAGGCTAAGAGCTGGCGAAGAGTAGCCAACCTTTCGGTGATCTATAGGATGAATTTTGGAGAGTGTGGAATTAGGTGACATAATTCCCCCAACACCGTTCCATCATCATACGACGAGTTTCCAACCTTGCGTTGTTGACATCACAACGATCCGAACAAAGCGTTTCGCCTCGTCTTTTATACCGCGTACATCGAGGGACTGGAACAATTTGAGGGCGGCGGTGTTTCCGTCGGACTACAATTTGAGTGGCTCCAAAGATAGAGTGAGTAAGCTCTTATAAAACTAGCGCACTTTACTAACAACGATTGCATTACTGCTTACCATCAGGCGGGCTTGCGATCAAGCACTAGACTAATGTATATAAGCTACTAAAATTATAACAAAATTCTGTTGTACAGACAACAGCACAGCCAGCTACTACTAATCTGTCAAACTTTATTAGATTTATAACTTTATGGCTATAGCATTTAGGCTCAAGATTGATTGGAAATATTTGACAGTTACGGATAAATATGTTGTATCATACATCACTACTCTGTAGTCGAGTAACTAATACCATCTCTATGTAATAGTGTCTATGAATATAGTCTTGTCATTGTAACTTAGGATCTGACCTAGAAGAGGTCGTTTCCAATAATATAATTCTACAAGTGTAATAAACCAGTCTAATTATCTAAAGTCTTTAATATTTACCTACCGAACAATCATACATGGTGTCAGAAGAGTGAAAAAACCCAATACGAAGAAAGAAAATTCATAAAATGCAAAAGTCGGATGGCGTCGGTGGCGGCCATGACACCGGAGCTGCAATGAACAGTGGCTTGAAGGCGCTTAAAATATCGTCAGATGCAACAAACAACAATTACGAAACCTGGAAGCGCTGGTGGCAACAGTTCGAATTATACTTGTTGGCAACAGGTTTGGACAAGTCCGGTGAGAAACGCAAGATCGCCATTTTATTACATCACATTGGTGAAAAATGCTTAAATATTTTCAACACATTCAACATAGATATTGGAGAAAGCACATTACATGACGTCAAAGCCAAATTCGACGAATTTTTTCAACCCAGAAAAAATATTACCATGTATCGTTACATGTTTTTTACCACACGTCAACAGAAATCGGAAAGCATCGAGGATTTCTTAACCGATCTCGAAAATAAGAGCCAAGATTGCGAATTTGGAACGCTCAGAGAATCTCTTATCAGAGATATTTTTATCGCCAACTTGAGTTTGGACTTAGCACATGTACGTCAGAGACTGCTGCAGGAACCTGATCTGACATATCAGAGGATGCGAGAGCTAGCTAGGACACTCATCGTCGCACAGCAGGATGCAGACCAAATTGTCAAGAGGTCCACTAGTCAAGAGTCTGAAAAAGTCATGCATCTGCGTCGGAGGAGCCGTGGTCGAGCGGAGCGTCAGCGACGGCGAGCTTCACCAGTCAGTCAGCAGGGATCCAGCGCAGGGAGGTCAAAGTCAAGTCCCAGTCCTGAGAAGCGCTCGAAGACGTGTAGCCGCTGTGGACAACACCACCGCTACAAATGTCCAGCGCAGGGAGCTAAATGCAGGTCATGTAACTCTTATGGTCATTTTGCAAAATTTTGTTACTCCAATAATAAAAAAGTCAGTCATTTAGAGTCTTTTAGTTCAACTGGTAGTCAAGATAATTTTGTTGGAATTTTAAATTGTCATAACTTCAGTCATAGTCATAAGTCTAGTCAATATAATTGTCATTTAGAGTCACAAAGTCATCACAATCAAAATCATTACAGACATAGCAGGTTGTCATACACACAGTCAGATCCTATAGTATATAAGTTACAATCAACGGTCAGGTCGCACATAGGCCAGTCGCAGTCAATGTCTAAGAGATCTCATGAAGACTCATCTTGTCATAAAAAATATCCTGTGTCATATTTCTGTGATGAAAGTGGTGATAATGCCATATCTGAGAGGTCTAATAAAAAATGCCTCAGTGATGAAAAAAGGCTGGTGACTGATAGGTCTGAGAGATCCAATGAAGACTCTTGTCATATGTCATATCTCAATGATGAAAACACTAAACAGTCTGAGAGATTCACAGTCAAGTCAAAAAAGTCAAAAAGTCTTAGCCGAGATTCATATCTTAATGATGAGTACAGACACAAGTCTGAGGAATCTCACACAACAAACACTTGTAGAATTATTACAGCAAAGTCAACACATAGTAAACAGGTCAATACAGTCGAGTCAAAAGAAAACAAATACTATTCTAAACAGTCATGGAACATAAACATTTTAGTTGGTCATACACAAATTAATTGCATTGTTGACTCAGGAGCTGATATCAATATTATGTCAAAGAAAACTTTTCAATCTTTGAAATGTCAAAGTCAAATGTCACTTGAGAAATGTCAAATAAACGTTAGTGGGTTTGGTGGTATATCAATACCCATTATGGGCAAAGTCAATGTAAAATGTAGTTTATCTTTAAATAATAGCACTATTAGTGTAAATATAGTGTTTATAGTCGCAGATTTAGTTTGTCCGAATGTTTTAGGTCTACCAACTTGTGAAAAATTAGGTATAATTCAAAGAGTTTTCTCTGTGTCTCAACAAAATTTTAGTGAACAAATTCTTACACAATACAATGATGTATTTCAGGGTCTTGGATGTCTACCTCAAGTCTGTCGCCTGAAACTCAAACCTGAAGCAGTGCCATGCGTGGATGCTCCGAGAAGAGTACCCTTCGCTTTACTGAACAAACTGCGCGATGAATTGGATCGCATGGAGAAAATGCAGGTCATTGAAAAGGTTTTTAAACCTACAGAATGGGTGAACAGTATAGTGATAACAGTCAAAAGCACGGGTCAGTTACGAATTTGTTTAGATCCTAGAAATTTGAATAAGAATATTGTAAGGGAAATTTATCCACTAAAGTCAATAGATGAGATCAGATCTCAACTAGCAGGAGCTGTTTGTTTTTCTCATTTAGATGCATTTTCAGGATTTTGGATGCTTAAACTGGATGAATATAGTTCTGATTTATGTACATTTCAAACACCTTTCGGTAGATATAAATATTTAAGGTTACCTTTTGGTATTAATGCATCGTCTGAAATTTTTCAAAGAGTCATGATGAATTTGTTCGGTGATTTAGAAGGAGTTCTAATATTCATCGATGATATTTTGGTATATGGACCAAACGAGTCAGTACATAATGAGAGAGTACATAAAGTCATGCAACGAGCACGTGAAGTCAATTTAAAGTTCAATAAGTCTAAATGTAAATTTCTAGTTTCAGAAGTCTGTTTTTTAGGGTATGTTTTTAGTAAAGATGGTGCTAGGGTTGATGAAGAGAAAGTAAAAGCAATATGCCCACACCAAAAAATGTCAAAGAATTGCAAAGAATATTAGGTATGATCAATTATTTAGGTCCCTTTATTAGCAATTTGTCTCAAAAAACTCAAATTTTAAGAAATCTTTTGAAGAAAGATTCAGTCTGGACTTGGGATGAAAATCATAGTCAATGTCTTAAGAGTTTAATCGATGAAATTACAAATTCACCAGTTTTAGCTCATTATAATCCCAATGTACCATTAGTCTTGTCAGTCGATTCGTCAAAGTCAGCATTAGGAGCAGTCATTATGCAGAATAATAAACCTATTGCTTATAGTTCAAAAACATTATCTCAATCCTCAGTCAGTCAACATGTAACTCGTTCTGGAAGAGTTGTAAAGCCAACCAGAAGGCTAATTGATGAAATAGATTAAGTAGAACATTGTATCCTAGATTAAGACCTAACCATAGTCTTAAGTCATTGTCTAAATTGTAACTAAGTCAGGTTTCTATAACATTGTTTGTCAAGGGTTAATTTAAACTTAAACAGGGGGGATGTTGTATCATACATCACTACTCTGTAGTCGAGTAACTAATACCATCTCTATGTATTAGTGTCTATGAATATAGTCTTGTCATTGTAACTTAGGATCTGACCTAGAAGAGGTCGTTTCCAATAATATAATTCTACAAGTGTAATAAACCAGTCTAATTATCTAAAGTCTTTAATATTTACCAACCGAACAATCATACAAAATAGACCTGCTGTTCGCGGTCAAGTAAAAATGATGCGTAAGTAAAATTTATTTGCTTAGGAACATGAAATATGTTGTTACAATAATTGTGTTAGCTTTGTACAATGTGCCCTTCAATAAGCATGCATGAATTCACGAGGGTATTAAGTAAATTGAGAATATTAAATGAAATAGCCTCTCATTATTAGCATAGATTTATCATTATAGATCATAGACAAAGTTGTGTTCAAGAGCTAGTTGCTTATAAACGGTAAGCAAACAAAAGTATTTCTAATATATTGTTACAGGCTAGAGGTACTAAATTGCCAGTTAAGGGTTACGAAGTTTATCGGCAACAAATGTACAGTCGGTGGTAGGCAATGACTTAGTAGAATGTAGCTGATTTTGCACCGAAGTCTTCCCTTACGTCCACGAAGTCCGTGTCATACACATACAATAACACTACAGATGTCACTTCACGTAGTCCCTAAAGTTCTCGTTGGGTTGTATCGCTTCTTAACTGTCGCTTGTTTCACGTTCGCTAGTCAAATGCAGACTGAGTGCGCTCTTTTTTTTTTTTTTGATATGGCATCTCGTCGTTGACCTTGAGAGGTCGTGACTACTTAACCGGACTATCCTGTGGCTGCCTTAAGTGAATTTAAAGCCTCCAGCCAGGGCTACTAAAAGCTAAGCGACTACACGCTAAGGGCACCCCCTGTGGGGTACGAACCTCGGCTTAGGGTGTCGCTGGAGAGAACAGCAAGGGACGGCTGGATCGAATTATTTTATTTTTATTTGGGTTTGATGACCACGGCGTTTCCTAGTACTAGCTCTGAGAAGAAACGGCCGAAACAAACTCAGAGGTCATAGTCGGGAGTTTATATTTTCTGGCTCAGCTGCGGCGCGGGCTGGCCTTCATCGGACAAGGGACGGGGAGGGCGATTACTACGTTGAACGCGTCGCGATGGACCTCGGCGGCGAGGTCGGTAGGTCGGTTTTTTGTATTTTGTGCTAGTGGCCCTATTGGCCTCTTGGAGGAGGGTTATGGGGTCATCAGGGTCTGTGAGAGCGTGCCTAGGTCGGCGAAGCTTACTTATTTTGGAGGGGGTGTACTTTGCTGCCGCGACAACCAGAGGGTTGTGATGTTCAGCGGCTGTGTCAAAGAAACGCTTGGAAAGGCGTTTCATGTACTGCTGGATTGTGGGGATTTTGAGATCTAGATGGAGGATCTCATTTCGGACGAACCAAGGGGCGTTTGTTGCTCTACGAAGAAAGCGGTTTTGGAGTGTCTGCATCCTATGGATATGACTGGGCTCGGTGTGTGCGAAGACTACACAGGCGTATGTCATGATGGGGCGTATGCAGGCTGTGTACAGGCGCATTTTGCACCTGAGGGACAGCTTGCTGCGTGGGTTGAGGAGAAGGTGGAGTTGATAGAGTGCGTAGGCGGCGCGCGAGCGTGCCGTCCTTATGTGCTCTCCGAAGGTGAGGTGTTCGTCTAGGATGACTCCAAGATATTTGGCTCACTTTTCCCAAGGGATCGGCTTGCCAGACATGGTGTTTGGTCGGGGGAGGGTGGGTTTGCTGCGCGGTTTGGAGTGGAGGACCTCTTGGCTTTTGTCGGGATTAACTTCTATTCTCCATTTTTTAAACCAGTCAGCAAGTGCGTTGACAGCGGTTTGGAGATTTAGTTTAATTTGATTGGGGCTGGTTCCTGAACAGTAAATGGCTGTGTCGTCTGCGAAGAGAGCGAGGTGGGCCTTTTTACTTTTGCGGATGTCGCTGGTGAACAGCGTGAAGATCAAAGAGGCCAGTACGGAACCCTGGGGGACTCCAGCCCGGATGAGGTGGGGGGGGGGGGGAGATAGCTCCTTCGGTTTTGTAGCGGAAAGTGCGGTTTGACAGAAAGTCTCGCAGGATGAGCACGAGACGGTCAGGCACGCCGAGTTAGTACAGCTTGTATATTAAGCCGTTGTGCCAGACTTTGTCAAAGGCTTTCGCTATGTCGAAGTAAATAACACCTGTCAGCCTACCACGTAGGAATCCTGCGTGGATGTGCTCGGTGATACGGAAGATTTGTTGGACACTGGAGTGTCGAGAACGGAACCCGAAAGAGTGCGCTCTGGCGTCACGGTGCTTTATATAGGCCAGCTGATCGAACATTCCAGATTTGTCTAGACGTAATAATAATAGCGCATAACTTCGAGTACGTTCTGTAGGTACCTACAGGTACTTCCCGTGGACGAGGTTCTAGAAATTTCGATGTCGACACTTCGTTGTCAATGTTGATGAAATCTGTACCATTCGATAGGCCACCCTAGGTTTAGCAATACGTTTTATATTGTAACTCTACAATGCCTAGGACTCAAGATATAGGGCTTAAAAGTTACATACTGCATGTCACGCAATATTGAACCTTATGCCATCGACATAAGGTGCATCCGTAACAATGTTTAATGCCTATGATCTTACTGAAGCCTACAAATGATATTCCGTGTGTATCCGTCAGCATTGTGTTCTCTTCATTGTGATCTTTTTTTATAACTATAAACTAGTGCTTGACCGCAATCCCGCCTGATGGTAAACAGTGGTGCAATCGTTGATGGTAAAGCGCCCTAGTTTAATGAGAGCCTATTCACTGAAGATCACTCATTCAACTGACACACACAAATGTAGCAGAAATTAATCAACACAAAAACACACACACACACTTATCAGAAGATCAACACCGCACTAACTTCACGCACACATTCTTACCAGGCTCTAAGTTTTACTCTGGAAAACCTAATTTCACCTTCACTTACTTACCGTTAAATGATCGAGACATAAGTTCTCTATTGGTGCTATTTAGTGCTGACTTAATCCTCGAGCTCAGGTTCCAACTAGCTGTGATATTATACAACCTTTTTTATAAATGATGAACATTGATCAAATATCCCAGGAAATAGATAACCTTTCTATAGCTGATTCGTTTACATGCACTCCGGAAGCATGTCTAGACTATGTAGAAGAGCGCGATTGGGGTTTTCGAATCATTCATATAAATATCAGGAGTATAAAAAAGAATCTAGATCAATTTGTTGCCATGTTAACAGTTACAAAGGTTGAATTTGATTTTATTATATTAACAGAATGCTGGTTGCACGTTGCGGGTTACATCCCTGTATTGCAGGGCTATACTTCGCACTCCACTAGCAACAACCCTATAAAAAACGATGGCGTCGTAATTTACGTCAAAGACACAATCAACTGTACAACACATGAACCGTTATTTTCGGATGCCAACTGTCTAGTAACATGCTACAATAACACAGCTATAATAGCAATTTACCGGTCTCCATCTTATCTAAACCCAACTAACTTTTTATCTAGTTTAAATGACATAATAACTTCTGTTAAATCACAAAACAACATTATCCTCATTGGTGATATTAATATTGATATCAGGCCAGGAAATAATGATCGTCACTCTGACGACTATTTAACATTATCAGCAATGCACGGGTTGCTGCCTGCCCACAGTCTCCCGACAAGGATAAATAGTTGTCTGGATCATGTCATGATGAAGACTAAATCGCCTGCCAAGGTTCTTGTATTGGACACCCATGTTACTGATCACCTTCCCGTTGCTGTTTTCCTAGGGACTAGTAAAATAACTACAGCCCCTCCAAAAAAACCTCTGTCCGGTATGACTACGACGAAATAAAAAAGGAAATTAGTAATCATGATTTTACTCCCATTCTCATCACCTCCGATCCGGACCAAGCCACAAATACTTTAATTGCCGATCTTCAAGCTATCATATTAAAAAATACCAAGATTGTTCAGACTCCCAATAGAAAAGTTGTTAAGAAACCTTGGATGACTGCTGGCTTAGTACGATGCCTCCGTAATCGCGACAAAATGCACCGACAGGTTAGTAAGTCTCCCAATAATATAATATTAAAAACAACATATACGCGGTACCGCAATTTTTGTAATTCCCTTCTAAAAAAATTAAAGCAAACTTATGAAAAAGCTGAACTTAAAAAGGCAAACAACAACCCGAAAGCCATGTGGAAAATTATCAAATCAATCACACATAGCAATCAACAAAGGCACTCTCCTAATGCCCTGCTACAATCTTCCGTCGCGCCTATCGTATCTGTCAATAATGCCAATAGGTTTTTTGTTAATGTCGGAGCAAACCTTGCATCAAAGTTTTCTACTGTCTCACCGTCCGTTTTCTCATGTACTACCTCATCTCCAGTTAACTCTTTGGCTATCCCATTAGTTGACCAAGCAGTCGTTATAAGCACTATTCATAAATTGCGTAGTGATTGTGCCGTTGGGTGGGATAACATCCCGGCAAATATAATAAAACAATCAATCTGCACTCTGGCTCCTCCCATTGCCCATATCTGTAACTGTGCCATAAATTCGGGTGTTTTCCCAAAAGCTTTCAAGCGTGCCATTGTTCATCCAGTGTATAAGGGCAAAGCAAGGGATGATGTTTCCAATTATCGGCCAATTTCTGTCCTTAGCTCTTTATCTAAAATACTCGAACGTATCCTCAACACTAGTCTGACAAAATTTCTTTGTAAAAATAAATTAATTGCCAATAATCAATATGGCTTTCGGACAGGAATTTCCACAGAGGATGCCGTCTCTGATTTCACTAATACCCTAATTGATAGATTAGATAGTCGCCTTAAATGCTACGGTGTCTTCTTGGATCTGACTAAGGCCTTTGATACGGTGTCTATCCCCAGGCTGTTGGCAAAGATGGAGCATATGGGTGTGCGAGGTGTGGCCCTGGATATTTACAGGGATTATCTCACTGGGCGTAGCCAATGTGTCAAAATTGATTCTATTCTCAGTGATGAGGAATTTATCAGCTACGGTATACCTCAAGGCAGTATATTGGGTCCCACGCTCTTCCAAATATATATAAATGATCTTTGTCAACTCTCCTTTTCCCATTGCGACATTTTTGCCTACGCAGACGACACTGCACTATTGATATCTGACGTGACCTGGGACAAGGCTAAACAAACCACTGAACTTACCTTGCGAACAATTATGGACTGGCTTTCTACTAACCTTCTGACGCTTAATATCACCAAGACTAAAGTAATTCAGTTTAAACCGCCAAATTCACCCAAACCGACAATGAACTCTGATAAAATAATAGCGCATACCTGTCATGACTCATCTACATGCATCTGCAAATGCCTCGACATGGTACCAAACATCAAATATCTAGGTGTTTATATCGACGAGAAGCTAGATTGGCGCACGCACACGGATACTCTCTGCTCCCGGCTTCGAAAACTATTATATTTATTTAAGGAGCTCAGATATGCGGCTGACATCGAAACAGCAATATTAGTATATCGGTCATTATGCGAGTCAATGATTACGTACTGTATCCTGGTATGGGGCGGTACCTTCAAGACAGTGATGCTTGGGGTGGAACGAGCTCAGCGGGCTGTTCTCAAGGTTATTTATTTCCGTAAAAGGGACTACCCCACAGCTCGGCTATACTCAGATGCCCAAGTGCTGACAGTGAGAAAATTATATATCCTCCGATCAGTCTTGCGCCAACATTCCACGATGCCACTAGATGGAAAACTAAGTAATCGACGAATTGGCTTTCCTGTCTGTGAGTCTGTGCAATGTCGTACTGCACTTGCGCGACGACACTTTCGTGCCCAAAGCGCATTAATGTATAATAAAATAAATAAAAAACTTTTAATTTATAAACTTACCTTACATAAAGTCAAACGGACTCTCAAATCATGGCTACTGTCACTGAACTATGACGAAACAGAGAAAGTTATCATATCTGTTTTCTAAGATTATAATAAACCCTTCTGGTAAATAACTGCTACACACATATACACACATAATCACGAACACACACACGCGTGAACACTTGCAGACACACGCACACACACGCACGCACTCATACATACACACACACGCACGCACACACGCACGCACGCACACACCCTCGCACACACACACACACACACACACACACACACACACACACACGTGCGCGCGCGCACACACACACACACACACATAAACATGCACTCCCAAATACTAAATACAGGCTTCTTTTAACCAGTTTAGTTGTTAAATTCATTAATTTATTATTTGTTAATCTGTTTGCATAGAATTCTCTAAAATTTCCAATTTGGGAGAGGGCACTGGCTCCTGTAACACAGGTATATCACCTAGCACGGGAGTCAGGGACTTCACACTTATTTGTACCAATTTTTTGTGCAATAAAGATTATTATTATTATTATTATTATTTCCTTTATTTCATTACAATAACACTTATAAATTATATTTTTAAATATTTCTACATAAAAAATATATAAAAAAACATTTAAAAATATAAAAAATAGTAACCCACCGGCATCGGGAACAGGGTCCAAGCTACCGGCGGTCAGGGCTCCAGAGAGAGGAACTTCCTGACAATGCGAGCCGTGTCCAGAAGTACAGCTTTCTGAATCAAGCCTTTGATCCAGCTGCCTAACGAGAGCCTCTTGAGGTGTTGGTCGAGGCTCTTGGCTATTAAGCCATTGGCTGTCACGACTATCGGCACAATGATTGCTGAATCCACCTCCCACATGTCGACAACCTCGTGAGCCAAGTCAAGATACTTGATTTGTTTATCTTTCTCGGCTTTCACGAGGTTCTCATCATGCGGGATGGTTATGTCAACAATCATTGCACGCCGCTCTGATCGATCCACCATCACTATATCAGGCTTATTGGCAACAATAGTCCTGTCAGTGATGATGGATCGATCCCAGTACAATGTGATATGACCATTTTCGAGAACTGGGTCGGGCACATACCTGTAGTACGGCACCTCCGATTCCACAAGGTTGTACTTTAGAGCAAGTTGCTGATGAATTATCCTGGCTACAAGGTTGTGTCTATGCAAGTACTCTCCGTTAGCTAGACGAGAACACCCGGAGATAATATGCCTTATTGATTCCCCCGGCCGGTGACATGCCCGACAGATGTCAACTGTGCCGTCTTTCACAATAAATCTCCGGTAATTGTTCGTCATCATAACTTCGTCCATAATTGCACATACAAAACCTTCGGTTTCCCCAAAAAGGTCACCGAATCGTAGCCAGGCTACGGACGCTTGTAAATCTACATCAGGCCCGTGTAGGGCTCTGAAAAAGCGTCCGTGAAGCTCTTTGCTCTTCCATACCTCCATGCGGTCATTGGTGTCAAGCACTACTGGTTTGCGCCAGTTCTCTTTAGCCAAGGAGAGCGGAGTGAGGCCCTTGTCAACCGCGACCACATCTCGATGCATCCCCACGTCGGTTTCTAGAAAATATTCCCTGAGACTGCATATCTCGCGATTGTGGAGGGTCTTAGCGTTTAAAAAGCCACGACCTCCACATTTTCGCGGGATATACAGCCTCATAACCGATGACCGTGGGTGATGCAATCGATTTGCAGTCAGCAGCGTACGGACCCTCTGATCCAGGGCGTCAAGTTCGGTTTGAGTCCATTTGAGTATGCCGAAAGTGTACATCAATACCGGCATGACCCAACCGTTGAAAGCACGCACCTTGTTTCCGCCTGATAGAAGACTATTAAGTACTTTTTTCAGGCGGCCAAAGAAGCGTTCCTTCAACGATTGCTTCATGTCAGTAACATTGATACCCAACGCTTCCGACATACCCAAATACTTATAGGTTTCGGATGCGGAGAGGGCTCTAAGGTTTATGGAACTCGTGAGTTGGGTTCCCACGGATTCCACAATCTCTCCTCGCTTTACATGCATGACCGCACATTTGTCCACACCAAATTCCATCCTGATGGCGCTACTGAAAATTTCAGTAATTTTCAGTAGCTCCTTCAGTTGTGAGTTGTTGGGAGCAAAAAGTTTCAGGTCATCCATGTAAAGGAGGTGCGATATAACCTGACCACCTCTTCTCAACCTATAGCCTAAACCTGAATCCTCCAATAATGTGCTTAGAGGATTCAATGCTAAGCAAAACCAAAGTGGACTCAAACTATCGCCCTGAAATATTCCTCGCTCGATCCTTATCGGTTCGCTATTCCTCAGAATATTTCGACATCCTGGATAGCGAAGGACTGTCCTCCATGTCCTCATACATGTCATCAGGAAGGTGCGTAGAGTTGCATCCACTTTGTACAACTCCAGCACCCGCATGAGCCATGTATGTGGCACTGAGTCATAGGCCTTCTTATAATCTATCCAACATGTCGATAGATCCTTTCGGGAACGACGAACTTGTTGGCTAATGGCCATATCAATGAGGAGTAGCTCCTTAGTACCGCGGGACCCGCTCCTACATCCATTTTGAGAGGCAGACATGATAGTGTTGCTGTCAATATGTTTGTTAATTTTAGTTTTCAAAATGGATGTAAGAACTTTATAGACCGTCGGTAAACAGGTGATCGGTCTATAATTTTTGGGTTCCGCGGTGCTACCTGATTTATGGAGCAGGTGGGTTATTCCTGTTGTTAGAAACTGGGGTAGCGAACCAGACTCTAAGGCAGTCTGGAATTGAGATGCCAAGCGAGCGTGCGACCTTGGAAACCATTTTATCCAAAAGTTATGCAGCCCGTCCGGTCCTGGAGATTTCCAGTTAGGTAACGGGCGGACTGCACGAGCTACATCTTGGGGGCAGATGGTAATAGCCCCCATTTCAGGTATTGAATCGCAGGCTCGCTCGACATCCCGGGCCCAGTCACCTTCAGTGTGACTGACAGGTACCGACCAGATACTGCGCCAGAATGAACACATGGCATCATCATCCGGTAGGCACGTGTCAGCCAAACCTTGTTCTGGTCGTTCCCAGTCCCTATAAACCCACCTTTCATTGCTTTGGAAGGTGCGATTCTGGGTGTATCGTTCTACTCGTCGTTTATATCTTCTAATACGATTCGCCCATGCATACACTTTCTGCTTCAGGAAATCGATGCGCTCCGTGACACGGGCCATAAAATTCTGCGGGCTGGTATTTGTACCTGAGAATGCCCGCCTCACAAAGCGCATCACTCTAGGACGAGTATTACCCTCCCTGAAGCAGATTAGTTTACCGATGAGTGCTCTGGCCTCACCAATACGACGTTCAATCCTGCGCTGCCAAGCTGGTACTACTGGTTTTGGTCGTGTAGCTCTAAAGTCACTGGGAAATTTGACATGAGCTACACGACATGCTGCTACAGCTGCGCAGTACAGGATTGAATGAGTATCAGTGAGGTCCTCGCAGGTATCAAAATAATTTGATAACTGCGCATCCAGAGCAGCCATCAGTGCCCTATTTCTGTTATGCATGGGCAAACGTGGCAGGCGTGGTCTTAGTTCTGCCGATACAAAACGATATTCCCGAATCGCAGCCTCCAAAGCATTTCTTAATTCCTCATTGCACTGGGTACTTACATTTGTAGCCACATCATTGCTCCCCTCATCAGCATAGCTTGTGCTATCTCTGCTGTGC
The DNA here is from genome assembly GCA_037179545.1 of Sesamia inferens. Lineage (NCBI taxonomy): Eukaryota > Metazoa > Arthropoda > Insecta > Lepidoptera > Noctuidae > Sesamia > Sesamia inferens. The sequence goes on from CM073943.1 coordinate 3,097,522, forward strand.
GGCTGCGGTGGTATCTCCGCGATTTGTGACGGGGGAGCGATGACACGGCTACTCTGCATTTCATTTCGCAGGCGATCAAGCACAGTATCATCCAACATATGATTACGCTGGATAACCCGTACCTGATCCGACAGTCGTTGTGCCGAAACGTTGACAGCCGGTTCAAGCACCTGAAACAGAGAGAGCATTCGAACACGGTACGCGGTCAGGTTGTTTCCTCCCTCTGTAGCCCCATAGTATGAGCGCATGACGTTTTCATTGATGGATTGTGTCCATCTCATGCGCTGCACACTTCCGCCGGGAGCTGGGACCCTGTCAGAAGCCGATGGGCCTCGAGGTCCTAAGCGGTCCGGCGGCCGGCGTCCTCCCCGTCGGCGAACAGGTGGTGGCGTCGTCGGCGGAGAGAAGTACTCGTCGCTCGAGCTCGACGCAACTGCCGCGGCCGGGGTCGTCACAGCACTTAGAGTGGCGCTGGAGACCGGCGGCGGCGAGGCGGAGCTGAGCAACGAGTCCGGAGATGGTGGGCGTGCACGTTGTCTTGCGGCAGATCTTGTCAACATTTCATAATATTTATTTCACTGTTTTGCATAATAATTATGTATTGTCCGAGGTGACATGACAAATGTCACTTGCAAGGATTCGGTAATTTTTTTCATTGTTGTAATGTATATAGGTAGATACTGTTTATATATATTTTAAATTGTTTTTAGTTTGGTTTTCGGTTTTTTGTTGTATATTTCACAGTATAGAAGTGAAAAACTGATACAAAATATTTTTTCTTAAATTGATAAAAATTATGATGTTGACGTTTGCTGTGTTGCCATATATCTTTTATTGGATATATGGCAACACTTATTATTATTATTAAGATAACTGAGTGAATAGGAAGGAAGACGGCAGTTAAGCGAGGTGATGCAATGTTAAACCCAACAACACAACCAACGATGCTGTATCATTGTGTTGCACATCGCAACACAACTGCTCAGACCCGTCCTCCGTACGGCATTACCAGACATCATGCCGGAACACGACTAATCGCTTGGCGGCAATGATATAGATCTATGGTTAATAAGATCAGCTGTCTACATCTGGACCCCAGTATACTCGGGAAAAGGATACTAGATATTTATAAGGCAACTAAAAGAACTATCAATCACAGGACCAATATTGTTAAGTTCACATTACTCACTCATATCTCGTCACTTCACAGCTGAGACCACAAAGACCTTGACTTTATTGTTCTCAAAAGTACTACCCAAAAGCCGGGAGGTATTATATTATTTAATAACTCTACATCGCGCTGGTACCTACAAGAAATGGTGTAATATCAATTTATATAACAAACAACTCCCTATGTGATTGTAGGTAATAACTTCAGACTGAAATCCTACGTGCTTGGTTTATGGTAGATATTAATTGGTTTAATATAGCGGGGAATAAGGCTTAAGGAGTATGGAATTACAAACTGGAATGTAGAGGGAGTTTAAAATCTGACGGTTAAAAGGTAATGGTAATCAACTATGCAGTACAGAAATTAGGCACTGTAAGTATAACTTGGACACCAATGACTGATTAAAAAGGTGAAAGAAAACATTTTGAGTAAACCTGGACTTGAAAGGAAGTCTGAAATCGCCAACCCGCATTGAGCAAGCGTGGTGATTACGCTCAATCCTTCTCTGTATGAGAGGAGACCTGTGCACAGCAGTGGGACTAAAAAAAAGGTAGATGTGTTGATGATGATGATGTGCCCCCTGCTGGGATGATGGGGACCTCTCTCCTAAAGAGTTTTAGCCACGAATGACTGTTAGTCTGCTGAAAATGTTTGCGTTTTATTATTTATTTATAAAAGCTTACAAAAGAATTTTCAAAATTAATTCATTCATCGTCTGGCTAGCTTTTTCCTACGTTGGGGTTGGTTTCCAGTCTAACCAGATTCAGCTAAATATCAGTATTTTACGTGAACGCTATCTGACCATCACTATCTAGTAGGTTATGTGCGTAACACACTATCATTAGTAATGGGTTTCATTTTGACAGTTCAACAACGACTATTGCGTTATTTACGTTCTTGAGCACACACACTTTCGAACATAGGGAGCAATGGAATAGCAATAAGCTTAAAAATCATTCCAACGGATAGTAATAATATGTTACCCAATCAGAGTGCTGTGCGGCTGTTATTAGTTATCCACAGACCCCTTCTTCAAAATTAATCCATTTTCCATTAAATAATTTACTCTTAATTTATTGCCCATCTTCTACCCAACTTCCCATTTATCTCCAAACTACCAGACACACTACAGAGTATCATCTCCACTTAGTCAATAGTACATCTCCTCAAAATTTATTATGCACACGACCAGAGTATGGATCTCTCTTCCAACATCTGTGTGCCCCTCTACCTTTAATCCGCCTTCACAATAAAAGTGTATAGCTATCTTCTGGACTTGCACATTCCATTAGTGGTCGCATGCATCTCTCCAATAGGAGAAATCGAAGTTAAGATCTTGCCATTTTGTAATATTTTTTTATTTTAATAATCGCCATATTTTAAACGTATATTCTTAAGCGCTCTACTCACCAAAGCCGGCCTGGCGGCATATATCGGTAACATTTTGCCGGCGGGCTAGGCTGGCGGCTTCATTCATTGCAAGTCGTAAAACTTTGCCGATGCCATGTCGGCGGCTCGACATCAGAAACTTATTTGGCAGTTAATATACTAGCACATCACAACAGCTGAAATGTCGCCGGGCAACTGAGGGTATGCGTACGCTAGCCGCCGACGAGGCGTGTCGCCGGACAACACGCGCGTGCTAAGTTTTCCAACATGCTTCTCTCAACATAAGCCGTCGGCCGGGTTGTATCGGCGGGCTGTGACACTGGGCCGGCGACTTTGGTGTGTAGTGTGCTTTAGGTCCTATAAGACCGTCCATCTGTAAACATGGTACATCTACATATATGTATATACTTTTCACTTATTTATTAAATCATCACAAAAGCCCAAACCCAACTTTGATTACTTCAGTTCAAATATGTACCTAGAGTCAGAAAGCCAACTCAGGCAGACCTACAGCATAAAATATAATAGCTAGGTCTTCGTAATTTTAGCACGTTAGAAATTTACATATTTAATATCCCTGTTCTCAAATAGTACAATACTGTAATGGTCCGCCTGTCATAGTGTTGGAAGGTTGAATTACGAAAATGGAGCAAAATGGTTTTTTACACAATGGACGCTGTTGGTCCCGTGGACTACATATTTATAGTGTATAATATTATGTAAATAGGATCACTGTGAGAGAGTGTCTAGAAGTTATTTTTTTTTTATTTCGGCGTCTTATTTTTCTAATGGATCCAAGTGGGACTGCTGAACGGTCTTGAGTCCTCTATTCATAAGTTGATAAAATGTTTATTTATTTAATTATTTATTTATTAAAATTTTGTGCACAAACATTGTACAATGGCAGACTTAATGCCTTAGGCATTTTTTACCAGTCTACCTTAATTTGATGCAGAGACAAAGCATGGTAGGTGCTAATAAATTAAATTAAAAAGAGAAAAAAAAAGTACATACAAAATATAAACAGTAAAGAGAGATAAAAAATTATAGATAGAGAAAAAAAAAAGACGTGTGGCACTCGGGGACTGCCGCGGTAAAGCTATTGCATAGCATTTTGTATCAATTTATGCAATTATAATTATTTATTTATTTTATTTATGCAGTATTTCTTTTTCTTTGATATTAATTCAAGTTACACTTTTTTAGCGTGGTGACCAATAAGAAAAAAAAAAATTTCTTTTATTAAATAAATAAAAAGTTAATATTATTTAAAATATTTTTATTATTTTACAATACATGTGGGTTTTATTACCTTACAGTAGCTGTTGGTTATTCAGGAATATTTATCATTGAAACTATAGGTTTATGATAACTGAAATAAGAAACATAAGTTTGCGACTTATTATCCTCTAAATACCTAGAAAATACCGCGTCAATGGTGGTCCCATATTTTGTTGTGGACTCTTGTGGATCATCATTCATTTTCAAATTTAATGTTTTTGATAGAAAAGTTGTCAACCGCTCTGATTTTTTATCAGCGAAGTTAATGTTGAAATCGCCAGCCAAGATAAGTGGAAATTTATTACCATTTGTACCAAGTATTTTCGAGCCTTCTTCAGTGTACTCCAGTATAGTGCGATGAATAAAATGCTCTACCTCGTCCAATTTTGGATTCGGAGAAATGTAAATTGCTATAGTTCTTGCAATTTACGAGCGCGCGTGACTCTTGCTTGTGGTATGTTGTGTACATGCAGAATGCGTTAGTGTGTGTGCCTGACGGAAGTGACGGAGCGGTCAGTAGCGAGCGGTCGCCCGCTCAGGTCACTTGTGCTTATTGTTTTCACGTCGCTATCCGCCACGAAGTACCGTCAGCATGTCAAATAACGATAAAAAGCGAAAAATTATTCGTAGTGAGGCGAGTTATTTAAATATGCATTTATAGCGTTAATTTAATATTAAACTTTTTGTATGGATCAACGATCACGAACATTGTATTATCTATACTCTATACTAATATATAAAGCTGAAGAGTTTGTTTGTTTGTTTGTTTGAACGCGCTAATCTCAGGAACCACTGGTCCGATTTCAAAAATTCTTTTTGCATTGGATAGCCCCTTAATCCAGGAAGGCTTTAGGCTATATAACATCACGCTGCGACCAATAGGAGCGGAGCATAAATAATTCCACGCGAACGAAGTCGCTGGCGGCCGCTAGTCTTTATTATTTGTAGGGTCGTGCAATTATCGCCCGAGTTTTTCATTTTCTTCAAGAAGAATATAATTTCATGAAGGCGAATAATAATGATAATTGTGATTTGAGTCCTTTGGCTAACGTAAGAAAACGAACCGCCGAAGCAACAGGGGTCAGTGAACGTACTGTAACTTCTATTTTGAAAGAAGAAAAAGAGATGCCCTCTACATCTGCCAAGTTTCTATCCCCAATGAAAAAACGTCGTAAAAGAAGTAGCAAATTTGATTTTGATAATTTCGACACTAATTTGATTCGAAGTACAATTCAAAATTATCACATCGAACACAAGGAAATTCCAACTTTAAACAAAATTCGGTCAGTTCTCAGAGAAAAGATAGACTTTGACGGGTGTCTAAGCACTTTACGTTCATTGCTCATGAAAATTGGTTATATGATTTAATAAAAAATAATAAACATCGTTTCATAACATTCAAAATCGACGAAATAGTTAAAAGCAAGAATTTTGAAATATTACGTTTGCCGCCCTATCACCCTGAGTTGAACTGTATCGAAAATATCTGGGGAATTTTAAAAAATAAAATTGCAACTAAAAATATCGGGCAAAATATGACTATTTTACAAAATTTAATAAATGAGTGTATGAACGATATCGACAATGATACCTGGCGTAAAACTTGCAAGCATGTCGAAAAACTTGAAGAAGAATATAGAAAATATTTCGATTTGGACTTCGAGTTAACGATTAATGTAGAATCAACTGATAGCGACACTGAAGAGTTTGAAGATAGTGACACTTCTGACGATTAATAATAATTAATTTTAATAAAACTTACTGTTAAAACTTTTGTTTTATTATCATTGTTGGTTTCAAAGAAAAAATAATTTTAACATTGATTATTTGAATGCTAACCGTAGCGCGTCTACGCTCACGCACACATTTACACGTATACAGATACGACTTGAACACAACTAAGAGCCACGCGCGTTCGTGAATTGCAAGAACTATACCATAACTATTTGTAGGCCATTTCTAAGTTTGCATAAGCACGCACAAATATCTCCAACAACTGAGCGCCTAAGATTAGCATCGCTAACGTGTGCAATATTTATTTCAATATTCGGAGTCATAATATTAGTAATATCATTTTTATTTTGGTAAATAGCTACCCCACCTTTTGAAACAGTATCTCGTTTGAACTGAACAATACAATTAAAATTAGGTATTTCAATTGGATTATCATGCGTCATGCAAGTTTCGGTAAGAAGTAACACATTTGTTTGTCTCGTAACTGAATCTTGTAAATCGTATTTATGACTATTTAGACTTTGGCAGTTGAAAGTCATTATTGAAATGCCATTTCTATTACTAATGAAATCTAATACACTTTGAGCAATCGTCTGAACACTATTTAAAGACAGTCTTTTGAATTCTTGCAACAATTGAAAAAACGACCGCGTGAGCACTTTTTACTCTATAAAATCACGCGCTTTTATTTAGTAAACAACAATATAAATAATTTAAAAGTCCAATGAAAAATTAGCGTGACATTCATCTTAGCTTTTCCGTTAAAAAAAAAGCTATTTTATAAAAACACTACTAAATTAATTTGTATAAAAGTACTTAATAATTAATTATATGAAAAGTTTTTAAGGTAGCCATGACAACGTCGATGACGTCTATGACATATCTCTATAGAAGACCTATTTCAGAGAGAAAATTAATAGCAAGTTTAGCACATCGCGACTATCAGTAACATGGCAAGTGTGTAGAACTGAGTTCGCGCCTTACAATATGCATGCTCTTTTTGAAAATCTATAAATTGTTTTCAAAAGATGTAGTCGCACGCACACAAACATACCGTGCCGAAGACTGCCGAACTGAAACGACGTTAGACGATGGGGAGCGTGAGGTTTTTTCGTTACGGAATTTCTGGATTCGGTCCCCGCGCTCAAGGCCCGCGATAGAAGCTATGCAATAGCTTAATAAATTGCATGTGGGATGAATCTGCCAATTTCTCGCGTAAGTATTCCCGAGCTTTAACTTTAAATGTGTACCGACTGCTCAACTTAGGAAGATCATTCTAAAGGAAAACCGTCTGGACAAGAAATGAAGACTTAAGAAAACCAGTGCGGTGAGAAGGACATCGTAGAAGACAATTATTGAAAGAACGAAGATTCTTATTATGTGCAGAGCATAAACATTGAAAATGAGAAATAAGATAAGACGGAGAATAGGGCTTGCAATAAAATACATAAAAATATGACAAAATTAAGATCTCAGTACAAGGTGCTGCTTATTTATTAAGAAATTTCTTCCAGAAGACCTGCGAAAGGAGAAGTAAAACGACCATATTGAGTAAGAACAAGGGGAAAAAATTTGAATGTCTTAAGTCTAAAAGTAATAATATTAAATATGTATAATCCAAAACAATTACATAAGTTCTCGGTGGTAAGCCATAACATCGGCCGCCGGCAGAAGTTACCACCCACCAGACAAAGCCTTGCCGCCAAGCGATTTGTCGTGTTCCGGCATGATGTCTGGTGAAGCCGTACGGAGGACGGGTCTGAGCAGTTGTGTTGCGATGTGTGCCGGGTACGATGCGCCAAATGCTGTTGTGTTGGGAGTTTGGTCGTGAGGGTTTTCAGATCAATCTCCCTTTGGCGCAGCATCGTTGGTCGTGTTGTTGGGTTTAACATTGCATCACCTCGCTCAACTGCCGTCTTCCTTCCTATTCGCTCAGTTTTTCTGAGTGAATAGGCTCTTAATATACTAGCGCGCTTTACCATCAATGATCGCATCACTGCTTACCATCAGGCGGGATTGCGGTTAGGCGAAAAGTATACTTAAACAAATACATAATGTATATAATATATCCACAGTATAGACGAAAGGTGATCTTTTAATCGAGTTTTAAATAGAGAAATAGTGTTTAAATCACGAATGCTAGGCGGAAGTGAGTCCACAATTTTACAATATAGACAGGAAAGGAAGAAGAATAGTACGTAAATCGTCTTATGAGGATTAGATTTAAGGAGGGATCTTAGGTATGATCTGCACGATGCGGCACTAGAGCGCGCGGAACAAATCAATTATTGTAATAATACGATTGTGTCCTATCAACAATTTCTCAGTAGCGGGTCTTTGCCAGTACGTAACGTACTGTCTGTAACACCACTTAACACTTTTGCCTAAAGCCTCGAGAATTATAGGAGTGATTGTGTGTGGTATTTTTTCTGTACCATATAACAAAGGAATTAACCATACAGATACTGTATGGTTAATTCCTTTGTTATACAAAGTAGGTAATATTAATTTTTTTTGTTATATAAACGCAGTATGAAATCCATATAAATATATACCCCATGTTGAATACATTTTCATAACTTTGAAATTAATGAATAAATTAATTAATTTGATAAAGCTTTTTATTCATGAACCACGTTTGTTTTGACTGCACGCAATTTTATACCGACAAAATAAACACTACAGCAAACAAATTAATTAAGTTTAGCGTAAAATGATTGCTGCTTGATCGATCTTTGTTGCTTGTTTCTTGGTACCTGCCCTAAATTAGTTTTTACATTAATTTAGGAGCTTAGTTAGACTAATGAATGATTCTTGTAATGAACAGATCGTTTATCAGCATAACCTATTCCCTATTATGCTGCGGTCGGCTTTGAATCTAACAGAATACCCCAAATACCAGTACTTCAAATGGAATGACTGCCTAACTCCACTCCACTAATAACTTATACAGATTAGGCCTTTAGGTGACTCGTAATGATAAGTTGAATTTCTACGAAACACAGCCGCGAACAACAGCTTTAAGTTTTTCTCGGTGTTAGGCCATAACAATATCGGCTGCCGGCAAAAGTTACTAGACCAAGTCTTGCGATTCGTCGTGTTCGGCATTATGTCTGGTGAAGCCGTACGGAGAACGGGTCTGAGCAGTTGTGTTGCGATGTGTGCCGGGTACGATGCGCCAAATGTTGTTGTGTTTCGGAGTTTGGTCGTGGAGGTCTCCAGATCAATCTCCCTCCGGCGCTACATCGTTGGTCGTGTTGTTGGCTTTAAAATTGCGTCCACCGTGCTCAACTGCCGTCTTCATTGCTATTCACTCATATTTTTTTTTTTGAGTCATTGGGCTTAATAAACTAGCGAGCTTTACGATCAACGATTGCATCACTGCTTACCATCAGGCGGGATGGTGTGTGTTTACACAAAAAAGTGGTTTACGAGGCATGGAGGCTTCTTGTTATGACATATATAGTAACCTAAAATGGAAAATTTTCAACGCAGATTCAGAATTGTGTCTAAATACATGATTTGCACATCACTGTCCTATTCACCCTGTGTTAACCGCCGATGATGCCAAAAACACTCCAGATCGCCCTACATGAGTCTCACGCAGACATTACCAAGCGAATATAAAAAGGTTCTTCCAAATATCTACGGATCCTTAATACCGCACAGCTTAGGCAGCACGTATTAACCCTAAGTAAGACTTTATTAAATTCTTTTCTGACATTTTTACTAAAAAACATACTGTTTTGTACTTATTAACTTCCACCATGTGGTGAACTGTAAGTAATAAATAATTTACTTCATCATCATCAATCTTTTTTTTTTAGCTCCCCACTGCTGGGCACAGGTCTCTTCTCGTACAGAGAAGGGTTGAGCGTAATCACTACGCTTATTGAGTAAGCGTAGTGATTACCCCTCCCCTACGGAGTCCTTGGAAACGTATTTGCATCCGGGCGGGATTTCCAATGGTCAAGCACTAGTTTATAACATGTAAAAAAATATTAAAATTAAAAGTTAATTGTAGGTAATTTCATCCATATCCATATTTTAGTTTTTGCGTGAAAGAAGTAAAAACATCCACTGTTAAGTACTTTTGCATTTATAAAATCCGTAAATTATTGTCATAAAATTTCACAGTTCACAGCAATGAATATACTTACTTGGCTGGGCCGGTAATTTGTCTTCCAACGACGCAACGAACACTTCTTAAAGAACCTCTTCGACCAAATTTCGCGAATATTATGTAAGATTGGAAGTTCACTAACAATTGGCATCTTATCCCCGAAAAGTTTCAAGAGTCGATTGAAATAAAGGTCAAACTGTCTTGAGTTATGTACCTAAATAGGCGAGTAGACTCGTTTCTGAAGGCACATTCCAAGGTCTAGAAAGGCGAATCCAAGGTCATTGCTTAATTTGATCTAGGGCGGAAAAAAACTGCGAGACGGTTTTCAATTGCAAAGTAGCCCCAATGTTTTTATTTTATTTAAATTCTGGGTCAGGAAAAGTGCGAAGGATTTTCTGTAAAAAATACGCAATAGTAATCTGGAGTTTGGAACGATGCTTGAGTTTTTTAGATGTAACAATTATCTATCATACATTGAGAAATATTTGTATCCTCCGTTTAAGCAAACAATGCATTTGTTAACAGACTTGACTTTTCCAAATCATAGGATACCTATACTAACTGTGAGGTACTACAAAATTTAAAAAAAAATATTTAACATTAGGAAATTAAATAATTATTTAAAAAACAAACGATAACAGTTACTTACAAAAGATAAAACAATATCTTGTAAGGTATGGTGTAGTGTAGTGTAATGAAATGTACATGGCGTAGTGTGGTGTGTGCGGTTCAGTATGTTGTAGTGTGGTGTGGTGTAGTGTAATGTCGATATACATTAATAAGCTCATCCTCGCTCAACAAAAGTCGCGGAAACCTAAGTTTGATATACCTTACCAATTACTTAGAGGAAATGGTTAAGGAATTGTTGTAATATTAAAATTACCACTGTACTCTCCCTTTATTAGTCCTTCAGCTGGTTTTAAAAACGGCTTCAAATAATCCAACTGCGTTCAGCATAAAATACTTAAATAAAACCATGACCAGACTCCCCCATCTTAAAAAAAAAATAACGCCTTCAAATTCAACCCTAAAATAACGCAGCTCCATTGTCACGTCGAAAATCACTGAAAGACATTTCATTAACCCTTTCTTGATGAAATTAAGTAAAGGGTCTCGTCTACCCCTTCGCGATGTCAACGTCAATGCTACAAGTTATGAAGGAATTTTCATAAAATTTTCCTTTTTTTATGGAGTTGGAAGAATTTGTGATGTCAATGGTGGGTGATTAAGTGGAATAGAGACAAGGTGTCCTTGGGTGGAAACAGCAAATAATTTACCATCAACGATTGCATCACTGTTTACCATGAGGTGGGACTTCAGTCAAACACTAGTACTAGCACTATAACTTAAAAAAAACCAGTATGTATTATCAAATGATATAGTGTAGGTAACTCGTCGGCATGTAAAATATAAGTATTTAGATGCGTAAAAGCCTCAACAGATTGAATGTACATCGAGAGACTGAAACAAACACCTAAGCGTTCGTCACCTGCCTTTCCGGGGTACCGGGTCCTCCCAATTCTATGGTACCCCCGGCAGGATCATATTGTAACCTAGGTAAAACTAGTAATTTACGCCACTCGTGTCTGCTTAACTTATTGTTAACTTGTGAACCTGCTTACTATATTACTTGGACAATAACATATTTTTCTATTTCTACCTACTGACATCATCATCATCATTATCAAACTTTTTTATCGTCCCACTGCTGGGCACAGGTCATCTGTCTTTCATTCAGAGAAGGATTGAGCGTAATCACCACGCTTGCTCAATGCGGGTTGGCGATTTCAGACTTAAAGTCTAGGTTTCCTCAAGATGTTTTCACCTTCAGTCATTGGTGTCCAAGTTATTCTTAGAAAGTACATATAACTTTAGAAAAGTTACATTGGTACTTGCCTGGCCCGGAATCGAACCCGTGCACTCATACTTGAGAGGCCGGTGTTTTAACCACTAGGCCACCATGACTTATACTACATAATCCTATCATATTATATTCGTTTTGTTAATCGCCATCTGCATAAACAAAGGTTTGATTTATCCAGCACTATTTAAAACAAAAATTAATCCACCATAACTTCTTCACGGTGTTATCTTCCGCATCGCCACTGCAGTAATTTGTTTAACACTTAAACTTTAACTTAATAAATGTTCTCAAACTTATTCAAACTTGACTCCCGAAAATATACTGACAGCTTGAATAACAAGGCCGAATGAAAACTTTCTAAAGACATTTATAATTCTAAACGATTGTATCCAATCCCGAAAAGTCACATTTATTAATATTTATCTGATTATTTCACGTATTCTTTGCAATTACGTTTTTTATTCCGAGATTTATTCGGCATTTTTATTACACCAATTGTAAAAAATGCTACATCAGAGACGAAGGAATTTGTCAAAAGGGAGGGAGGAATTTGACAATATTCGTCATCCCCATGATGTAGGAATGCGTTTGAAATACCTCTGGTAATATCATCAGTTCATATTGTTTGTTATACACAGGTAATATAATTAGTTGCAGAGATTACTGCCTTTGTGAACGCCACAATTAACCTCTCTACCTACTAAATCGAAAGAATACAAAATATCAAAGAAGACCACCCATAAGACCAGGAGAAGGAGACCACCTACATTTAATAGAGGAGCTCGGAACGTCCAGTGGTAACGGCCGCAAGTTAAGAGTTTTAGGTCGTAGTTTTTTTTTTTTATAATTATAAACTAGCGCTTGACCGCAATCCCGCCTGATGGTAAGCAGTGATGCGATCGTTGATGGTAAAGCTCGCTAGTTTATTAAGAGCCTATTCACTCAGAAAAACTGAGCGAACAGGAAGTAAGACGGCAGTTGAGCGAGGTGATGCAATGTTAAACCCAACAACACGACCAACGATGCTGCGCCAAAGGGAGATTGATCTGAAAACCCTCCACGACCAAACTCCCAACACAACAACATTAGGCGCATCGTACCCGGCACACATGCAACACAACTGCTCAGACCCGCCCTCCGTACGGCTTCACCAGACATCATGCCGGAACACGACAAATCCCTTGGCGGCAAGGCTTTGTCTGGTGGGTGGTAACTTCTGCCGGCGGCCGATGTTATGGCCTACCACCGAGACGATACTTCTTCTTCTTCAGCCTCTAGAGGTCCACTGTTGGACAATGGCCTCCTCCAAGGCTCTCAACGATGGCCTGTCTCTTGCCGCCTGCTTTCATCGGCTTCCATACTTTCCTTCACCAGGTCATCAGTCCATCTTGTTGGGGGCCTCCCACGTTGCGTCATCACTCTATAGCCTTACTGCCCCATCGGTCGTAGAATCAGACCCAGTTATAAATTATATCATCACCACATCGTGCGATTGGAGAGGCCTGTGGTCAACTGTGAACTGCTATAGGATTGATTCGTTTTTGACCCAAAAACCTAAATAAAATGTATCTTCACGTAATCATGCGATACTTTATATAGTTACAATTTACCTTTCTTTGGACACGGAACTCCATCTCTTTGTACAAAATTCAGAGAAGAGGAAGTACACTTAAAAGTGTAGTTTCGCTGTTTTTCTAGGTATACCCTACCGTAATACTTTGGCGGTTCTTTTATACATAACCCGATAGGCCACGATTCCTATTATAAAGATTAGCATTTTCATTAACCCGCTCTCGAATGCAAAACGCCTTTGTTTGTACGCTAGAAGTCCTTTCAATCCATGGAAGAATGTGTTAATGGAATACTCCATTTACTCACTCAATTCTTCACTCGTGTTACTGTAAATAATAGGTCTTTTTTTGTTGGGAACGTCTTGGCATTATGGTATTTTCAAAAGTTTACTGAATGTATCTTCGTTCAGTTAAAAGCCTCCTCGAAAAATTTCAATTGAGCTATCTGCTACCGCTAATCTTGCCTAATTTGGCTCGCTGTAGGCTTTAATTCTATCATATGTATTACCTTATCATTTACCATTACATTATATTTACCATTAGGTACCATTAAGGGACAACATTACTCTATAAAACAGTTGATGAATTCACACATCAATTCCTTTAGTATTTACTCCAGCAGGGCGTTTAGTGTCTCATCATTCTCATATTTGTTGGGTTAGTCTTTTATTGACTTGATTGTGCTATGGCTGTTGAGAGTATGTCATGCTCACTCAAATGTCTCGCTGGTAGTGGCGTGTGTGTTGGGTCATTAGGTTCCCTTCAATATGGTTGAGCTGAATGATGCTGATCCATACGTCATGTTCGTGAACGGACGCCGTCAGAGGGGACTGGTCATCTCTTAGCTGCTACGGCGTATTTTAATTTCTGAATTGTTGTTTTTTTTTTCATAATGGACGCTCTCAGCGTACAATATATTTCTGCATCGTTCTCACACGATTGATTTCAAAATGAATGATGTAATCAAATATTTGTATCAATAGCTTGATAATTTAAAAGAGTGTCCATGGAGTTTCTTGCCCGTTCTTCTCCATAGGTACCTACTTTTTGGAATGGGCGACTAGCTTCACCTTACTGACTGACCGACCTTCTGACAATTCAACAGTGCCTGTAACTGGTTTATTTGAAATAAATGCTTTGATTTTGATTTTTTGATTTTGATCATTTTTAAATAGACGTCATACGTCGTAAGTCGAGTACTTGCGTACTCGACTTACTTCGGCAATATTTAAACGCACTAATATTGTATGTAATGTGTCCGGGTAAAATTAAATAACTATCTATAATTATATTAGAATATTGTTGCGTTCTTGTATGATGTCATACTTTAAAATCACATCTTATTTTCTTTCAAAGACTGACTCAATTTGAGGTTTTACAATGAACGTGAAGTTCAACACACAAGTATCATAGTTAGAAGGTATTTCGTTCTGAGCACTGCTTTCAACGGCACTCTCGAGAACCGCACTTGAGCACTTCCACTAACCGCACTGAAACAGAATTTATTAAACGTCGACTCAACGTTTGATAAATTCTGTTTAGAGACTGTTAATTCGGTTCAGACATAATTAATTATCTATTGTTGTTGGGCTCCATGGAGTTTTATGTCGGAATGTAAAATAATACAAAGATAAGTAAATACTGCGATATGCTTGAGTTATCTACAGAAGACAAGTGTCAACAAACTTCAGAAACTTCAAACAACATCCCTTTGACTTACTCTTTCACAAGTTTTAATTTATCAATCAACGTCATCAAAGACATTTTCGCACCGTTCAACCTCACATTGTCACTCCATTGATTACTTATCCGTGTCTCTCCCTTTCTGAAGAGGGTAGCGCTGGGAACAATGGCAAAGGTATGTACTTATTGTGATCAAACTCGTACCAATGGGTTCAGGCTTACAATGGCTGTAATAAACGCTTGGGATCGGGTTTTTTGCATTTGTAAAGGTGTTCTAATTAATTATTTGAGTAGGTTTCTGTGTAGGTCGTAATTAGTGGTTTTTTAGTGATTTTGGTGTTGAATAAATCTCTCATATTATACAGTAATATGCAACGTTATTTTTACTCTATACTAAACCTGAATATAAGTTATTTTTCACTTGTAGTGTTTTTACCGTTTGTTCTTTTTGACTTTTACACAAAATTTCACATATTGTGACATTTTTTTATATATATATTACTAGCGGCCGCCAGCGACTTCATTCGCGTGGTTTAGTTATGCTCCGCTCCTATTGATCGCAGCGTTATGTAATAAAGCCTAAAGCCTTCCTGGATTATTGGGCTATCCAACGCAAAAAGATTTTTTTAAATTGGACTAGTAGTTCCTGAGATTAGTGCGTTCAAACAAACAAACAAACAAACTCTTCAGCTTTATACAATATGTAAAATGTAACAAAAACCCTGTTGTTCCTTCAACCTACGTGACTACGTGACTACGTAACCTAACTGATTTCTTAGCTCTGCAATTCTATATGAAGAAACTAGACATAAGTAGAACGTTCCCGACAATTTATTTAACTTATAAAATCAGATATTCTAAAAAAAAAATCGAATTTGTCGGTTTTAAAAGGTATTTGATTGTGACCCCTCGACTAGACAATGATTACTGTTTTCTAATTATGACTTCATTAATGATGTGCTTGTAGATAAAATTATATGTCCCTGAAAGGAACAACAGGGTTTTTGTTACATAGTGTATATTACTCGTAGTATAGATAAAGTACTGCTTGACCGCAATCCCGCTTTATGGTAAGTAGTGATGCAATCGTTGATGGTAAAGCGCGTTAGTTTATTAAGAGCCTATTCACTCTAGCCTTGAAAGCACTCAAATTGTAGTGTGACGGAAACACCGTCGCTGACAAATTGTTCCAGTCCCTCAATGTACGCGGTATAAAAGAGGAAGCGAAATGCTTCGTCCGGATCGTAGTGGTGTTAACAACGTAAGGGTGGAAACTCGCCGTACGACGGGTCGTCCGATGGTGGAACGGAGATGGGGGAATTAAATCATACAATTCCCTTGCACACTCACCAGAATGCATCCTATAGAAGACCGAAAGGCTGGCTACTCTACGCCTGTGCTCCAGGCAGCATTATTCGGCAGAGTTCCGTCACCCCGCTTGAAGACTGGATAGATTATTATCTTTTTAAAAGAAGTCGGAAAAACTGCTGTTGTAAAACAACTATTAAATATGTGGCATAAAATAGGCGCCAGAGTAGCGGATTTTTTTTTAGTATGGTAAGTGAAATGCCATCCCAACCAGAGGCAGCGGTAGGTCACAGTGAATTAATGGTGGATATAATTTCTTCTGGGTCACTTTTATCTAAAACAAAGGATATTGATGGTATATAACTGGTTATTGGGATTGGCGGTTGCTGCGAGTTAATGTTGTTTAGACGTCCTCCGTGACGCAGCGGTCAACACGCCTGCCTGCGACGTGGAGGCCCCGGGTTCGGCCCCGGCCAGGTCATGATGGAAAACAATCTTTTCCTGATTGGCCTGGGTCTTGGATGTTTAGCTATATATATGTATCTATCATTAAGATAGTATCGTTTAGTTAGTATCCCATAACACAAGCCTTGAACTTACTTTGGGACTAGCTCAATCTGTGTGATTTGTCCGTATATACAGTATGTTAAGAAAACCCTGTCCGACCTGTGAAGGTGTTGTTAGGTATCGATAACTGATTCTACTAATGCATACAAAACCGGCCTAAATTAAAAAAAAAAATCCACCTAAAAAAAGAAATATTATTTCGCAAAAAGAGGTAACTTAATAAATCTGCGTTATCTACCCTACCGCGCGCGGCGGCGGAGGCGGCGGGCGGCAGGGCACGCGGCACGGGGTCGCATCGCTATTCGCTCATAATAATACCGGTGTTGTCACTTTTTAAAATTTACCAAATTTCGGGGAAGTTGAAATTAATTCGCGGGAAAAAAAGATTATTTCAAAATTTATTTGTATTGGTACTATGACGATTACGTAAAATTTTATATTATATTTGGTCATGTGTTTACCTAACCTTTATTATCCTTATGGGTCGGACAGGGTTTTCTTAACATACTGTATACTAAAAAAATGTCATCTGCAAGTTTCTTGCCAATATTGACAAAATAAGAGTTAACATTGTTACATGACTGTACGGGGTGTGGGTGGTGAGGACAGCAGTTGTGTAGACGAGTGTGTACCAGGAGTTATCCATGGCTTAAGGATCTTCTGTTTTGCAGTCACTTTTTTAGTTATAGTGTTTTCTGCCATGGCTGAAGTAAGTTTTTAAATGAAAATGTCCGTAGCGCTATTTACGGCTGTTGTGCTTAGCTAACAGGATGTAACTGCGGGTGACCTCTTTCTCAAGACAATATTGTCCAGACAATTATTGCCCCTGGTTGGGAGGGTACGAGCTGGAAGAAAACCATGAAAATTGAGACAATTCAAATAGCTAGAAGCTAGAAGGCTTGATGTCGATATTTATGTCACCCACCAACACAACTGTTCCTAGGCCCTGGAGTGATGGAAATATGCAATTTAGGGCGGAGAGAAAGTCGGCGGAAAGAAAAATGTTGTATGTAGATGGAGAGCGATAAACACAGAGAATGGCCATGTCAGGGTTAATGTTTATTATTAATCCTGAAGCAAATTGGTGCAGGTCTGGCTCCTCAGCGATCGCTACAATTTCGGATTTAATATAGACCACGACGCCATCACTTTGGTTTGTATTCTTGGTTGTTTTAAATATCATATAATTTGGCACAACTGGAAGAATTGAGTTACTAGAACACGGTAGCCAACACTCTGTCAGGACAATTACGTCACAGTCAAGTGGGATACGATGCATCAGAGTTTTTAGGTTTAAAAAGTTACAATTTATTGATCGAATGTTCTGTGAAAAGACTTTCAGATATTTATTTGGGTTTATCAAAAACGTCCGAGTTTGTTCCGGATTGCAGGTATGCTTCATTGATACAGAGAGTTCATCGATGTAATTTTATTTGTAGATGTATTAAGTCAATTGCGTTATTAGACATTTATATTATTTTATAGTTATGAGGGTGACGATGAAAATTTGCAAGCTGTCGCAGTACCTACGCAAGAGTGGGATGGTAGAGGTGGTGTAAATGCGGGTGTGTGTGTGTAAATTAGAGACTGATTGTGTGAGTTTTGAGTGACTGTCGTTTGTTATGATTTTTAAGATCCATTCATGTGTTTGTAAATCGTAAGTGCAGTTTGTGAGAGTTGTTGTGTTTAGGTATAATTATGGTTATCTCAATTGCACAGTATATGTATGATATAAAAAGTACAGTTAAAAGCAAAAACATTAAGAACAATATTAAAATTAAACCAAATAAATATAATATTAAGGTTAAGGATAATAGAAAGCGATGAAATTTAACATCTAGTCATTTCACAGGCACATTTTTATCAAGGTCTGCTTCGCTTTTCATCAAGAAATGTTTTTTACCCAAGGCTTGGCGAAGAAATACTCAACCCAATGTAGTCCAGCAAAACTTAAAGTAATTTTCAGTTGCAAATTTTTTTCGTGCCAGATAAAAAAGCCGTTGCATTTTAGGGGTGAGTCACTCTGAGATTTAGATCGGTTTAATATCACCGACAAGTTTTAGATGGTTCGTATTTAACTTTTTTTGACTATTCTTTTGGTTAAAGTTTCTCAAATTTTGCAGAATATTATCTTTTGTAGTGACACTGACAAGGTCGAATATAATTGGGGATGTACCATTTTTCTTATTTACTCGGAATATATCTTTGATTTCCTGGCGTTGTAGTGAGAGATCAAATACGCTAGTTGTTCTCGTGATTCATTTACAGAGATCTTCTTTACTTTCTCCTTCTATCTCGGATAAAAAAAAAACAACCGCTCCAAGTTTTCAACTTTGTCCTCGAGTTGGCATATATAACTACGGTCAGTTTTAGGTTTGGATTCAATTTGCTCAATCTTATTCATCATGTCATCATACTGTTTTATGGTAAAGTCTAAGGATTTCTTGATTTCCTCATTTTGTAAAATAATTTCATTCATAGATTTTTGAAGTGCTAGGAACTTACTTTCAGTTTGAGCTGTGGACAACTTTAGCAGCTCGCGTATTTCCTCCATGAAGGATGTAGCGTCCTCTTCACGATTGCGCTTCCTGCTACTCGTCGTTATAAAATCAGTATCGACCTGTGTGAGATTCGACGTGGAATCGGATTGCGTTATAGTGGGAGCTGTTAAATTTTGATCATTAGTTTTGATACCTTTTTAGGAGGTGTGCGTTTCATCAGCGTTGAACTCATTTTCCTCCCCAAATATCACTAGGCTAGGGTTGTAGTTAAAATAATTAATTTAAGTAATATAAATAATACTGCGTGTGATCGAAGTGGCGCCACTACTCACATACGCCAAATGCAACAGGCTGGCTTATATTCGTCGCTGGAACACAACACGAACTTTGCCGCCGGGAGGTTGGTAGCACTGTCAGCGCAATAATGATTGCGCGTACGCAGAACTTTCACGTTGAGATGGTTATTACAAGTGTCAAAATTCTTATTATTTAACGGTGATATCTAAGTTTGAATTCTACTTCGTGAAGGACCGCACACAGTTTTTTGAAGAGTTATAGTATACCAGATTTGGTTTAAACATAAAAGTAAAAATAAATAACACTGATAAGTAATTTTTCCAAAAATATTTACCGAGGGCATGACTAGTGGTCTCGGAGCTCGTTCCGGTGTTATTATTATAAGATATATTACAATCTTAGCCTATAGAGAAACACTGCTAGACAAAAGCCTCCCTGCTTTCCACGATGACCGGTCTTATGCGCCCGCATCCATCGGATTCCCGCGACCCTTACCAGGTCATCAGTCTACCTTGTTGAGGGCCTCCCTATGCTGCGTGTTCCGGTACGTGGCCGCCACTCCAGAACCTTGCTGCCCTATCGGCTATCGATTATACGATCAATGTGCCCCGCTCATTGCCACTTAATTTTAGCGACTCGAAGAGCTGTGTCGGTGACTTTGGTTCTTCTGCGGATCTCCTCATTTGAGATTCGATCGCGCAGAGAGACTTGGAACCCTTTGTGTGATTCTATTACTCCTGATTAATCCTTAATCCTGACGTATTACAATCAATATTGTTTAAAGATTAACAATAAATAGCCTTCCTCA
Organism: Sesamia inferens; assembly: GCA_037179545.1. Classification (NCBI taxonomy): domain Eukaryota; kingdom Metazoa; phylum Arthropoda; class Insecta; order Lepidoptera; family Noctuidae; genus Sesamia; species Sesamia inferens. Next base: position 3,117,819 of record CM073943.1, read on the forward strand.
TATGATATAGCCAAACAGAACTAACAGGCAATCCTTCAGACATAATCTCTAATAATGCAAGACCCGTCTCACCAGTACTATGTAGGTACTACTAAAATATATACGATAAATTCCTCGGCGTGGCTTCTGACACCAAAACGTATCCTACTGGCGGCCGCATAATTTTTATATTTTATGAGGTAACACGCTTGTTAAGGTGAACGCACACTGTTCTAGGTTCGTTGTTTGAGTAATATAAACTAGTGCTTGACCGCAATCCCGCCTGATGGAAAGCAGTGATGCAATCGTTGATGGTAAAGCGCAATAGTTTATTTAACCTATTCACTCAAAAAAACTGAGTGAATATGTACATAATAAGTAAGGAAGACGGCAGTAGAGCGAGGTGATACAATGTTAAACCCAACAACACGACCAACGATGCTGTGCCAGAGGAAGATTGATCTGGAGACCCTCCATGACCAAACTCCCGTCACAACAAAATTTGGTGCATCGTACCCGGTACACATCGCAACACAACTGCTCAGACCCGTCCTCCGTACGGCTTCACCAGACATCATGCCGGAACACGACAAATCGCTTGGCGGCAAGGCTTTGTGGTAACTTCTACCGGCAGCCGATGTTATGGCCTACCACCGAGATAATATGTACATTCTATTGATCAGGACGCCAAAGATTCAGATTTATGCGAATTAATGTGACCTTGTTGAATTGTATGATTTGACCAGTCTATTTTTAGACAGGATACTACCAGCTGATATGATACTAAAAATAGTGTCTTGTATTTTGGAGTACGATTGAAAGGCTTTTTTAATACTGTCTCTACATGGTTGAAAGTTCAGAGACAGAACACCGCTGTGGTAGGCTACTAAAGCAGAATTACGGAACAGATTTACCGTGCATGAGCAAGTAATTACACACTCGTTACTATCTATACTAATATATAAAGCTGCAGAGTTTGTTTGTTTATTTGAACGCGCTAATCTCAAAAACTACTGGTCCGATTTAAAAAAAAGCTTTTCGCGTTGAATAGCCCATTAATCCAGGAAGGCTTTAGGCTATATAACATCACGCTGCGACCAATAGGAGAGGTGAGTTTATTTGTTTGTTCCACTTTCTTGCTGTAACTACTGACTCCATTGCTTTGAAATTTTGCAGACATAAAGTTAGAACTCCGGATTAAATAATAGGGTTTTTATCTCAGAAAAATTTGATATTCCCGAGGGAAAACAAAAATATTGTTAGCTCATACCAGTTCGGTGAAAGATGGCGCTGTGTGTTGTTTAAAACAATATAATATATTGCAAACGAATATGCACATGTAACCTTTTTTTTTTTTTTTGTTGGCATGGGAAATCATCAAATGACTTCTCCCGCTCTGGGCGGAACGGAAGGGTGTGTCAGACTTTTACTGACTATAACCCACCCGTGTTTCTTCACTTGCCTGTGCGACGGCCAGGGCCGCGGTTTCTTGTTTAACCAACCCGCAACCCTGACCCAGGAGGCATCGGTCTTCGTGGACCCCGTCACGATGTGCTGACATCTCTTTGAGGCGCGCGTGAAACACGTGTAACCTTAGAAGCTAAATATTAGGATAGTCCCGAAAATGTGAATTGTAAATAACGCGATATAACTGAATTCCACGCGGGCGGAAAGCTAGTATAATATATAATATGCAGTTATTCACCTACATAGTGCGGGAACACTTTTGTTATGGTGACTGAATTTAAGAAACTGAAACTTTGGTATCATTTCTTAAATATTTTTTTCAACTTAACACATTTTGAATATCATATAAAAAAATTGTGCCCTTGGTATATAGGTACATATACAACATGTAAATTAATTAATCGTTAATTACATAACGCACACCCTTTTTTTTGTTGGGATGGGAAATTAACAAATGGCTTCTCTCGCTCTGGGTGGAGCGGAAAGGCGTGTCAGACTTTTACTGACTAAAACCCACCCGTGTTTCTTCACTTGCCTGTGCGACAGCCAGGACCACGGTTTCTTGTTTAAACGCGCAACCCTGACCCAGGAGGCATCGGTCTTCGTGGACCCCGTCATGATGTGCTGACATCTCTTTAAGGCGCGCGTGAAACACAACGCGCCGTCGACTCGGGCCTGGTCCTTACCGAGCGGCGAGCTGCCCACTGCTCACCGCCCGCAGGCCCGCGCCTACGGTGGCTGGGAGTTATGTGTCGTCTCCTGACCAGGGCGTCTCCTGCGTCGGCTAGTGGCCTGAGGGCGCTGGGATTCCCGTTGCCTCACGCGCTCCGCCTCCTCCTCTGCCAGTATCACTGCTTCGCAGAAGGAGGTGACGGCCTACCATGCACTTTAGCTCCGGACCAGGGTCGGATCGCTGCTACGAGGAATAACGCACATCCTCAAACACCCAAATTAGAATATTATCTTTTCATCATATATCATAATACATACACTGAATTTTTAATTTAAGATACATAATGTATATGCATTGTTATTTATTAATTTAGTTGTACCAATTCTTGGAGAACGAAAACCTTAACGTTCTTGGAACTAAGATTTTTTTTTTTTGTTTATTGTATGATGAAATTTGTATAAAAACAAGTAAAGCTGCAATTTTAAAAGTCTGTACAAACAACAAGGTTGATATGACAATAATTTCCGTAGTTTTAATGATTTCTGGGATATAAAATTACGTAAGTATATTAAAAATAATATAAACCGATTCAGTAAACCATTCTGAACGAAGCATTTTTAGGGAGTGTTTTAATTAATTTACATGATTATATACTTTGCAGAAGGTACACGGTGTATAAATCAATCACGGACATCAATGACAGAGAAGTGCTACCATCAACTTAGTCTTAACTAGTGATAATCATATTCAGAGCGTTTCCTGGAATTACATAAACTTTTCGGTTGTTCAGAAACGAAAAGGGTATTAAAAGAGTATCATCGTCATCATTCATCATTATCAACCTTTTATCGTCCCACTGCTGGGCACAGGCCTCCTCTCATACAGAGAAGGATTGAGCGTAATCACCACGCTTGCTCAATGCGGGTTGGCGATTTCAGACTTAAAGTCCAGGTTTCCTCAAGATGTTTACTTAGAAAGTACATATAACTTTAGAAAAGTTATATTGGTACTTGCCTGACCTGGAATCGAACCACTAGGCCACCACGACTTCTTAAAAGAGTATATACGTACCAAAAGCATGGAACCCTTGATGTGTATACACCCTTTTCTACATAGCAAATTGCTACGCATTGTATAGTGTATGGCAAGTGATAATCACTTGATATTTTCGATTCAAGGGATCGTGTGTCCACGCCCTAAGGCCTAACGTGACATAATATTATTGTATTTTCTCCCGTTTATATCCATTTGTAGTGTGGATATAGTACTTCATGTGTTTTTATGCGGAGATTCGATTTCTCCGTACTTATATTTATTTTATCGTGTAGGGAAAGTGTAGGGAAAGGGCGAGACATATAAAGGGGATTAGCCTGTTGTTATCCAATATAACTTGCGGGGAATTTAGTTTTGACAGAATAGAAAAATAGTATCAGTACTATTTTTATTTTTACATATCAGATATGGAAAACGTTTGGTGTTCTAGGAAAGAAATAAAAGATTATCCAAAAAAAATAACTTCAGCTAAATCCTACAATGCCAGCGTAGCGTTATCGGATTTAGTTGAAGTTTTGTAAGAAACCGATGGATTTATTCGAATGAAACCAAATTTAAGCATTAGAATTAGAAAACAAGGATCGTCACTCACTGGATGCTTTAGGAAGGTCATTGCTGTATCGGTAGACCACGGCGAATGTGGTGTGAAGATATGGTAACATTCGTAGAGTCAACATTGCCAGAGATAGCACAAGACAGCTAGGTTTGGGAGAAAAAAAGGAGGTCTTTAACCAAATGGGCTACAAAAAAATAGAAAACAAACAGTTCATTTATCAAATTCATTCGTCGTGTTCCGGCATGATGTCTGGAGAAGCCGTACGGAAGACGGACAAATCAATATCCCTCTGACGCAGCATCGTTGGTCATGTTGCTGGGTTTAACATTGCATCACCTCACTCAACTGACGTCTTCCTTCCTATTCACTGTTTTTTTTTGAGTGAATGGGCTTAATAAACTAGCGACCTTTACTATCAACGGTTACATCACTGCTTACCATCAGGCCGGAATGCGGTCAAGCACTAGTTTATAATAATTACAAAAAAAAAATGTTACTTGATTACAGTGCTGGCTACTTATCCTTTTTGGAGACTGTATTTGCATTATTATTTTTACGTTCTGTAATTTATATGGAGAACAGAAACCAGCAAATCAAGCTTCTACAATCTCTGAGATTTCTTTATTCGATTTTAAACTTTATATCTAAAGCATTAAGGCCCAAAGTTGATTGGGAATATTCCAAGTCCAACAAAGTGATCTTAAAAGGGTTCCATTGCGAGTTATGGAACCTTTTCTACATTACATTAACAGATTTCTACCTTTTCAACCTTGATCTCTTGTCCACTCTACTTGTAAACACAACATTCGAACACTGAGTAACTAAACTAACACTACTCGCTAAGATATTTAGCAACAATTGAGCGTTTAGCGAACATCGGAACATCGAGTATCAGTCAATATTGAGCACTTGAATTGTGCAAATATTTGCCTCAAACACATATATTTAAGTTTGTGTTGACTTTCAAGGTGTTTCATGTGAACATGTCTTAGTCTTGACACAAGGTCTTAACAGAATTACGTAAGTATATTGTTTTGATTTATATTTCATAAATCTATCTTTATATATATAATTCTGCTGTACGTGTGAATGTCATTGAACTCCTCCTAAATGACTTGACCGATTTAAATGATTTTTTCTGTATGCATTTGAGTGGCGCCCTGGAGGGTTTAGGTTCACAAATCAGCCCGGCAGATGGCGCTGATTGCTTATGCGCGGGTTGATGTTGTAATTACAGATAAATAAAGTCGAAATCAAAAGTCAATAGCTCTTACATTTTCTTCAAAATTAAGCTCATATGATGTTGACCATTCTATTTCGTTATAAGGCATTAATATGCCTGAGGGTGTTTGGTATCAAAGTGCTTCTGAAATATGACAACGTTGAGACCCTTCCAGAAATACAGATAGAAGAAATAATATAAATTTACAAAAATACACATAGCTTTGTATCATGTATTTACGCTAGGCGCAAAATTAAAAGAGGAAGTAACATGCACCAATATATGTATGATTGTTACTCTTCCACGCAGAAACTACTGAACGCATTTGCATGAAATTTGGCACACATACGGTTTATAACTAGGATTTACATATAGGAAAGTTTATAGAACTTTCTTCCCACTGCCACTAAAACTGCGCTTGCACAATCACTTCTACTTCCCATCCTTGACTACGCAGATGTCAGTTATCCAGATCTTACTGAGGCACAACTAGATAAACTTGAGCGACTTCAAAACTTTTGCATAAGATTTATATTTGGCCTGCGCAAATATGATCACATATCTGAATTTCGTTCAAAGCTTAAGTGGCTTCCCATACGTCTTCGCCGGAATTCTCATATACTATTTCAGCTCTACAACATTTTGTTTAATCCTAAAACCCCCTCTTATCTTAAAGAACGTTTCAAGTTCCTTCATGACACACATAATAGATATCTGAGGTCATCGGAAAACCTGATATTAGACATGCCGATGCATTCCACTAGTTTCTATGATAAATCCTTTACTGTACAAGCAGTCCGGCTATGGAATGACTTGCCCGTGTCCGTAAGGCGTGCTCAAACACTGTTTACTTTTAAAACTATGATAAAAAAGCACTTCCTCTCTCTTTAAACATATTATTATATTTTATGTGCTCTTGTATGATATTTATTAATTAGATGTATAAATTTATTTAAACTAGTATTATGCACTTAACGTATATATTTATTGTATAATCTATGTAAATAGTACACTGTAGACTACCTACACTATTTCTTTATCCTACCTCTTAGAATTCCATCCAAAGGTTGTCTGTAAAAGATCGCTCTTAGCGATAACACCGCCCATTGTGTCACCCTTTGTAAAATATTTTTATTTATGTTCTGTAATCTATATGGTGTACATAATAAAGAGTATTCTATTCTATTCTAAAGTTTTTATCCGGATATACCCACGAGATTAAAAGTTATGCGGGTACATCTGTGGAGCGCAGGTAGAACTAATAAAGGATGTATCTGACATCGACGCACAAACAAGTACCAGGGATCCAGTACATGATTCTGAACCCCCAGTGGTGGAATGATTCGTCGGCTTTTTCATGATTTAAAAAAAATATGTGGTTAGACCGTTCATAATTGTTATACTTTTATAACCCAATAAGATTTTATAGTAAAAATTAATTAATTCGCTAATTACATAAAAAAGCGCAATGTCAAAAATACTAGAAAAACTATCTGATAGCTGATTTAATAGAGTTCGCATCAGGGGTGTCAACGTCATACCTACAAAAGCGCACGGCGGCACGCTTGCAACGTTCAAAGGCCGAATCGACACTTTTTAAACACTATTAATTCTGTAACCGCTCATTAACGACATAAATGACTATCATAATTTTGTTAGTGGCATGCGGTGTAGCCTTTTCGCGAAGTATGCGTTACGATGTCAGATATACCCTGTATATACCATTCATACCTCCGTTGTTATGGATTTTGGCCCACTCGCACGAAAGCACTTGGAAAAATAGCAGTCTGAATATGTAAAGTCCTTTAAATGTCAAAGTGATGTTTACCAAATGAGTTTACCCGACATCACACATCCAGCCTAGCATACGGTTCTAAACGAACCACCGGTACGCAATAAACATAGGCAATAAATTGCCCAGAGACAAGGGGTCTTGGAGATATAGTGCGCAAACGTGATCTTCACGTTAGGCTATTGTTTTTGGGGACAGGTTTGAAGATCTTCAGTATTAAGTTGTAGTGCGGGTAGTTTGATGTGGTGTAAGTATGTGAGATGTATTAGTCATCATCAACCTTTTTTTTACCGTCCCACTGCTGGGCACCGGCATCCTCTCATCTCATACAGAGAAGGATTGAGCGTTATTACCATGCTTGCTCAATGCGGGTTGGCGATTTCAGACTTAAAGTCCAGGTTTCTTCAAGATGTTTTCCTTCACCTTGTAATCAGTCATTGGTGTCCAAGATATACTTAAAAATACATATAACGTAGAAAAATTACATTGATACTTGCCTGATCTGTGATCGAACCCGCACACTCATACTTGAGAGGCTGGTGTTTTAACCACTAGGTCACCACGACTGACGGTGATCACGATCACGATGTATTAGTGGATGCAAATAAAATCATTCCTAATAATAAACATCGACATATCAGGTTAAGCTTTGCTTGCCATAGTTGATTCATAGATGGATGACTATCTTTACACTCTGAACCGTGCCTTAGAAATCAAGTTAAGCCCTGAGCCCAGCTGTCGTTAATGGAAATTTAACAGTCTTTATTGAAACTGATTGTCTTTTATTTGTTCTGTGGGAATCATAAAAGGAGCTAAACAGACAACATTTATGCGTCAAAACTGACACACGCTCGCACACAAATAACGTATTGTGATGCTGACGCGAAACTTAGTTCAAGTTTGCTAACTAACCAAGTTTTAATGACCAACTTCAAAGCCATAAGCAGTTCTACAAAAACAATACAGTCTCTGAAGTCCTCCACAGATATTTCTCGTTCCACAGGTTTATAACAAACCTGACGTTCGCAAAATTATATTTATGAATAATAATGGCAATGGCATTCTTTTTGACAGTTCCAAAACATTCATTGCATTATTTATGTTGCTGAGCAGACAATTATTTCGTACACATGAAGTAATGAAATGCAGTAATTAGGATGCAGGTAATCAGGTTGAAGTCGTGGTGGCCTAGTGGTTAAAATACCAGCCTCTCAAGTATGAGCGCGCGGGTTCGATTCCAGGTCAGGCAAGTAGCAAGGTAACTTTTCTAAAGTTATATATATGTACTTTCTAAGTATAGAAAACATCTTGAGGAAACCTGGACTATAAGTCTGAAATCGCCAACCCGCTTTGAGCTAGCGTGGTGATTACGCTCAATCCTTCTCTGTATGAGAGGAGACCTGTGCCCAGCAGTGGGACAATAAAAAGGTTTATGATGATGATGATGATGCAGGTAATTATATTAATTTACGAATTTAACCCCACAATAAAAGTAACAATCGTGTTTATTTTTGTTTCAGGTAACAGTTAGCTGTAATACTAGCATGTTATCCAGAAATCGTAAGTTATGTTGGAAAAGGAAAAATAGCTTAATTTTGAAAGAGTATCGATAATATCTTTAATATAATTGCTACCCTTCAATTATTATCAAATTGGTACACATTTAAATAACTTAATTTACTTAATAACTGAGTTGGGGCAATCAGCGACAAAAGCTCGCTTTTAAGACAAAATTAATACTTTTGTTTTCGAAATCTTCTTCTTCTTCTTCAGCCTATAGAGTTCCACTGCAGACCAGCCCCAAGGCTTTTATTGCTTTGGGGGGGGGGGGGGTTGTTGCTATAATCCTTACGCTTGCCAGTCGGGTTGATGATCGCAGTAATTTGATATTCCACAGGAGCAGCGCTGCTGCCCGCTTCCCTAGTGAGTTCCGTAGTCGTCTCTTACAACACCCACGGGAGGATATGGGTTGGTACTATTCTAAACACGGGTAGCATTCAATGCCGCCAAAACGCAGGCGTGTCTTTTCACCGCCAAAAGGAGCCCGTTCACCTTGGCTCCTACTTTTCGGAATGTATCCTTGGAGTGTACCGACCGCCTTCAGCTTTTGGGTATTGAGATTTCCTCGAACCTAAACTTTGGGCGGTTCATTGAGTCCAAGGCCAAGGTGGCTGCCAGAAAACTTGGTGTAATCGCAGAGGTCCGGCAGTACTTCACACCAGGGCAGCTTCTAATGTTGTACAAAGCACAGGTCCGGTCGTGTGTGGAGTACTGCAGCCACATTTGGGCTGGTGCTGCTAAGTGTCACCTGGCCACTTTGGATTCAGTGGAGAGGCGTGCGAAGAGGCTGATTGGTGACCCTGATTTAACTCGAGTTGGTCTCCAAAGCCTAGAGCACAGGCGTAGAGTAGCCAGCCTTTCGGTGTTCTATAGGATACATTCTGGGGAGTGTGCGAGGGAATTGTACGATTTACGTTCCACCATCGGACGACCCGTCGTACGGCGAGTTTCCACCCTTATGTTGTTAACACCTCTACGATCCGGACGAAGCGTTTCGCCTCCTCCTTTATACCGCGTACATCGAGGGACTGGAACAATCTGCCGGCGGCGGTGTTTCCGTCGGACTACAATTTGAGTGTCTTCAAGGCTAGAGTGAATAGGCTCTTAATAAACTAGTGCGCTTTACCATCAACGATTGCGTCACTGCTTACCATCGGGCAGGATTGCGGTCAAGCGCTGGTTTATACTTTAATAAAAAAAAAAAAAAGTAATAAGCAAAAATTATATTTATACTTTCTAAGTATATCTTGGACACCAATGACTGATTAAAAGGTGAAGGAAAACATCTTGTGGAAACATGGACTTTAAGTCTAAAATCGCCAACCCGCATTGAGCAAGCGTGGTGATTACTCTCAACCCTTCTCTGTATGAGAGGGGACCTGTGCCCAGCAGTGGGACGATAAAAAGATTGATGACGATATGATGATAAATGAATAAAATATTTTATTAGAGTCGAAACCCACGTGAGATTTAATATAGAACAATACTCTGTTTCTTCCTCTCTTCTTTAAATCTTAGTTTCTATTATAAAATGCCACTAAGTACATTATTGAATAATAATCGTGTTAATGGAGTTTTGATGCTGACCGTACCAAGAGAGTGCCACCCTCTACATTGTACAGTTTATAATTTTTTAATGTCTCTGATGATAGAAATACCACTTCCAAAATTTCTACTTAAAGAACCATAATAATAACAAACACCTATCTATGTAAGTAAAACCCTAAAAATATAATAAGCGAAAAACTTCGCACCGATACATCAACACACACTCTTACTCACACACACACACACACACCCTCTTTTAATAAAACAACCTATAAAAGTGCGATCAATCAAACCGAACCGTATCAACGCCAAATAGTTCGCCAAGCGGGCCAAGTTCAGCCAGGCTTGGCAATCACCGACCAAGTTGGCATGCCGACATATTGCCGGTGTCAATAGTGATGTTTTTCGAGCGGCCGCGACCCTTAGCAAAGTTTGGACCAAGTTTAATTGGCGACAAAGTTTGGAACAAATAAATATTGTTGTAGTCTAATCAAGTTTCGGATTTTAATTAAATATTTGAGTTTTGGTCTTGTTTATACTTCTGTTTGTTACGAGAGGCGATAAGAAATGAGAAGCCTAAATACGTCATTTGACGAAATTTGAGAAGAGAGAAGAAGTAATTTTATTACCATTTAGAGGTATGAGAAATAGGGGGTAAAGTTCACTCAACCTTCATAGAAAAGGGAGGATCCTCCGACCAGATGGGTGTTGTTTCTAGGGGGTACTTGCCCAACGATTAATTCTGGGTAGTTTTATATATGCTAGTTGCATGGTGAGCTCTGCTTGCGAGATGCAGAATCAGTGTGACGTCAGTATGACTCTTTGTTTGCATATGACGTATGAGTAGATACCGCTAAATACGACAATACAGACATACCCTCTAATATATACAATATGTAAAGAAAACCCTGTCCGATCCGTGAAGGTATTGTTAGGTATCGATAACTGATTCTACTAATATCCACAAAGCCGGGCTACAGTAAAAAAAAAAATCCCCTAAAAAAATTAATATTATTTCGCAAAAAGAGGTAACTTAATACATGTGCGGTAGGCAATCCATGCGCGGGTAGACGGGGAGCAGGGCACGCGGCACTTGGTCGCATTGCTTAAAAATATCCAAAAATTCCGGGAATTAATTCACGGAAAAAAAAGATTATTTCAAAATTCATTAGTATTGTCACTGTGATGATTACGTAAAATTTTATATTATATTTGGTCATGTGTTTACCTTACCTTTATTATCTTTATGGGTCGGACAGGGTTTTCTCTACATATTGTGTTTGGTGATGGTATCCTGATATTTCTTCGATAGCTGGACTGCGTTTCTTAGGCGCGTTTTCTGGGAAACTCGGTGGAATACCCACGGATCCCAAGCACAAACAAATGAGACAAGGGTGGACTTACGGGATTTCCAGCGCTGCACTCTTCGGGTTGTGATGTAGGCCTCCACAGATGTTCACTTGGTCACTTTGTTGGTGGTTTCAAGGGGAAATTATTGATTTATAGAATTTTTATGATAAGCCGGCCGGCGCGCGTGGTGAACCTTTTCCGATGTTGTTGAAGAGAGAGTGAGTGAAGTTATTCTTCAGCGCTGAATGTGAATGAATGGGAAGGAACCGGGAAATTTGAATGTGCTTGATATAAGAATGGTTACATGCTTTAACATATTGTATATATTTTTTCTTTTATCTTTTGCACTTACCCATATTACTGAATATTCCCTTATCAATATTTGCCTTTTGCTAACTATATTGAGGTCTGTGTCTTGAATTCCCTGAATATTATCAGTATTATACATGCAGTGACTGCCTACTTTACCTCCGTAAGCCAATGATTGTTTGTTTTTATATATATTTAATTATGAACTAGTTGACCTCAATCCCGAGTGTTGATAAGCAGTTAAGCAATCGTTGCTGGTAAAGCACGCAAGTTTATTAAAAGCCTTTTCAATCTAGCCTTAAATACACTTAAATTGTAGTCAGACAGAAACACCGCCGCTGGTAAATTGTCCCAGTCCCTCGATGTACGCGAAATAAAAGACGAAGCGAAACGCTTCGTCCGGATCATAGTGATGTCAACAACGTAAAGTATTTTAACTTTCAGACTGCTTACGATCTTCTATGCTTTACGTGCTTTTTGAGACACGGAGGAGTGTCAGGTGTCGAGACGGTCACCCATCCACGGAGCAACCGCGACAAGGGTACCTTTACCTGATTGGTCGAACCGTGCGGCTGTTAACTTAGCGTGGTTTTGGTTAAAAAGGGCAATCTCAACAATCAAAAACGAAAAGGCAATACTATAATAGTTTTTTCCATGACGTTCGTGACTATACATAACCCTTCCTTAAAGCCGCTTATTGGAGTTATCATAATAACAACAGTGCCATTAGTCGATTACTCGCACATATGGCACAATATAATTACCGTGTGGTTTTCAACCTAATAGTGGAATGATGTCATTATTAAAGTTGATATATTTAGGAGTTAATTACTCTGTACTAAGGTATTTGACTCTGTTGCCCTATTATAGGGTTTTAACGTATGAAGACAACACTTTCAATAACATTTACATTATACCATGTGTCCAGTATTTTTAAGTAAAGAATCTATGTACAAAATTTCAAAAAGATATCATGAAAAACCACAAAGTTATGAGCTTGTTATCCTTCTTGGCTGTCCCAACAAAAATATGATCCACGCTCCGCTAGGGCGAGCGGGGCGTTGACCTCAGGCGTCAGCTGTTTGTGTGGTCGCGCAGATCTATCGTAAGCTGCGTGGGGTGTTCAGTAACCACACTGCAACAATTTCTAAATGTATTTGGGAAAAAATATAACATGGTGTAAAAATGATTTTAATCAATTCAGTTGCTTATTCTGAACAAACTATATTCAGGATTCCCATAAATAAAAAATAACGTTGTATATTATAATACATTATGTTTTATTTTATTATTATTATTTTAAACTTAGTTATAATTTCTTTTATGCATGCTGTGGTCTCCAGTAAGTGATGGAGTACACCTTCGTGATAATATTGTCGTCCATTTTTACTTTTTTCGTGTCTTGTGTATATTCTTTGTTGGAGATCCTAAATCTATATATATAAAAGAAAGTCGTGTTAGTTACATCATTTATAACTGAAGAACGGCTATACCAATTTGGCTGAAAATTGGTAAGGAGGTAGCTAAGAACTGGGAGAAGGACATAGGATACTTTCTATGCCGCTCCCCGTCGTTCCTGTGGGAATAAATAAGCTTCTTTGTTTCGACTTTTCCCACACTTTTATGCTACCCTGGTACCTTCCACGTCAAAAAAATATGCACAATAAACCTTCTTTCATGTATTATGATTATTTGATAATGAATGAATGAGGTTTATTGTTTCGACTTTTCCCACACTTTTATGCTACCCTGGTACCTTCCACGTCAAAAAAATATGCACAATAAACCTTCTTTCATGTATTATGATTATTTAATAATGATGAATGAATGAGGTTTATTGTTTCGACTTCTCCTACACTTTTGTGCTACCCTGGTACCTTCCACGTCAAAAAAATATGCACAATAAACCTTCTTTCATGTAATTATGATTATTTGATAATGATGAATGAATGAGGTTTATTGTTTCGACTTCTCCTACAGTTTTGTGCTACCCTGTTACCTTGCACGTCCACAAACTATGCACAATAAAACCTCTTTCATGTATTAATTATGGTGATTTGATAATGATGAATGAGTTTTTTTATTGTTTCGATTTCTCCTACACTGTTGTGCTACCCTGGTACCTTACACGTCAAAAAATATGCACAATAAACCTTCTTTCATGTATTACGATTATTTGATAATGATGAAAATGAGGTTTATTGTTTCGACTTCTCCTAAACTTTTGTGCTACCCTGGTGCCTTGCACCTCCACAAAGTAGGAAACACGTGTCCAGTATTTTTAAGTTAATAATATTCTGTGTTATTCATAAAAAACTCGTTAATCACTCATTAGCAACTATTTAGCTAACCATTTAGTTAGCTCTAAATCAATGCTTAACTTTTCTTTATTCATAAAAGCTAGTTAGCAGATGATTAGTAGCGATACGAAGTAGAGGTGAAACTATGCGTTCGGCACAGATTATAATCAAAATAGTTGACTAAAAATTGGAATTTTTAGAAAAAACTTGTCAAAACTGCGATTTTTTATCTGTCGTGTTTGGCAGAAAAATGTCAGAAATTTGATCGGATAATTTGAATATAAATAAAATGATTTATTACAATTAAATAATTGTATTTGTGATGATAGTAGTGAAAGTAATAAACTCCAATAATATTATAGTAAACAGAAAAAGGTATTCATCTCTGTATTTATATGTAATTACTAATCTTAAACTGACGAAATTAATGTTAAAGCAGTAGCCGATAGTAACTGTGTATTTTCCTGCTCTTTATGCTTGTAAACATCCGTTTGATATTATACATTACTTCCTACTGCTTTTGTACTGCTTTTTACAGTATTATTATACTTGTTTACAGGCACACGTTTTATTGCTGTATACGAAGCCACTATTAGCATCTAGCGGCAATATTATTCTACCTCGCAATGACGGCGAAGGAGAAGACCATGCTGAGTGAAAAAGATGAGGAATGAGGGTCGCGTGAGTCAAGAATGGCTCTCATGCTTATGGAAGAAAACAATGAATTATTTTTATAACAAAAATGTAAACAGTTTTATTGCGTATTAAAATAAAATATTTCTAAAAAAATGTTTTATTATTTGTGTCTTGCTGCCCCAAAATGACTTTTTTTAGTCCTGTGCCTTAGATATGACATAAGATAACACAAGGAAACATAGGGCAGCATCTAAAATCACTGTCTTTTTTATTAAGTACTGCTTTTATAAACCAGTGCCTGACCGCAATCCTGCCTCATGGCAAGCAGTGATGCAATCGTTGATGGTAAAGCGCGCTAGTTTATTAAGAGCCTGTTCACTTAAAAAAAACTGAGTGAATAAAAAGAAAGACGGCAATTGAGCGAGGTGATGCAATGTTAAACCCAACAACACGACCAACGATGCTGCGCAAGAGGGAGATTGATCTGGAGACCCTCCAGGACCAAACTCCCGACACAACAACATTTGGCGCATCGTACTCGGCATATTTTGCAACACAACTGCTCAGATCCGTCCTCCGTACGGCTTCACCAGACATGATGCCGGAACACGAGGAATCGCTTGGCGGCAAGACTTTGTCTGGTGGGTGGTAACTTCTACCGGCAGCCGATGTTATAGCCTAGTATCGAGTAAAGCTTGTAAGTCAAAAAAGTTTCAAAGCTAATACCTATAACTTTACTACGTCGCTTTGGAAATTCAAAAAGGTTTTCAACATCCATATTTCCGCACTATTCGATATTATAAACAAAATAACTTCGAAGCATAATGATCATATTAAATCAATCAGCTGATTCAAATAAAATCCGCCATATTGTTGCCTCTAACCATCCTCTTAACAGGGGTCCGGTGATGTTTAATTTTGACAGCCACTAATCAATTGCTTAGCATCCTCTTAGCGTTAAACAGCTTTTATGAATAAGAATTTTGCTAATCAGTTGCTTAGCAAATGGTTAAAGTTTTATGAATAAGACTGATTATGTACAAAATTTCAAAAAGATATAATGAAAAACCACAAAGTTATAAGCTTGCTATTCTACTTGGTTGTCCCAACAAAAATATGGTCAAAGATCCGCGGGCGAGCGAGCGCGGTGCGTTGACTTCTAGGGTCAGCTGTTGCGCGCGCGCAATACTATGATGTACGTAAGCTGCGTGACGCGCTCGGTGACTACACTGCAACAATTTCTAAATGTGTTTGGGACAAAATATAACATGGTGTAAAAATTATTGGAATCGATTCAGTTGCTTATTCACTATTTATATATAACTCAAGAACGGCTGAACCGATTTAGCTGAATATTGGTGGGAGGTAGCTAAGAACCCGTCCCCGTCGTTCCCGTGTGACGTGACATAAGACATGGTGTAACAAAACGCAACTGACATGGAATAACAATCCAACTCATTCAAAATGTAAGTCAGAAATTCATATATCAAAAATGGTATAACAAAAAGCAAATGACAGCTAAAAAAAAGTTATTTAAAAAAAAGTCTAACCGGTTGAAGCAATCGTTTAAAGCAAAGAATATAAATACTCTCTGCTGGTTTAAAGTTTCTAATAAAAAACCACAAAGCCAACTTCAACTTCAAAATTTTTAATATTGTATTGCTGTGCCATTTATCATCAATAAAAATATCATGCCGTGACCAAGACCATCAAATCTTTCTCGACAAAGCGGTAATGCAAGAGTAAATCGAAACATTCTGAATGAAAGCACTGAAGAAGAGCAAGAAATTGCACGTGCAGAGCGCCGCTTTAGTATGACTCGACTTCGTGCTTCTCACTCACAAGTGCAAAGGGAGGCGGCAGTTCGTGAAACTGTTCCGTTGACAATGCGAAATCGGCGAACAAACCTCAGAGATCATCATCATCATCATCAATCTTTTTATCGTCCCACTGCTGGAGACAGGTCTCCTCTCATGCAGAGAAGGATTAAGCGTAATCACCACGCTTGCTCAATGCGGGGTGGCGATTTCAGACTTATAAAGTCCAGGTTTCCTCAAGATGTTTGCCTTCACCTTCAGTCATTGGTGTCCTAGATATACCTAGAGAGTACATATCACTTTAGAAAAGTTACATCGATACTTGCCTGACCTGGAATCGAACCCGCGCACTCATACAAGAGAGGCTGGTGTTTTAACCACTAGGCCACCACGACATCTCAGAGATCAACAGCTAGATAATTTACGAAGCAAAGGTAGAAATTCATAATTTCTTTCACAAGGTGCTACAATAAATAAATGACAAATAAAAAAAATCATGGATTTTTTACTTTTTCAATTAGGAACTGATTTCAATTAGAAATAATATTTTTTATTTTTTTTATTTACAATGTTCCTAATTGAAAAAGTAAAAATATGATCATGTGATATTTATTGCCTTTAAGGCGGAACAAAGTTCGCCGGGTCAGCTAGTAAATAAATAAATCATTACATATTTGTCCCTGACTAATACGTCAGCCACCGTCAAAGCCGCGAGCACAATCTGTTTGCGCAACTCCCAGCAAAAACTGTAACCATAGCTGAATCCCCGGTCTGTAGTACCCTCAAGGTGCTGAAAGCCCTTCTGATGGCCAACCCTGAATGTGTCGTATTTTTGGATGAATGGAATAAGCTTATGCGTGTATGTTTGGTCTTCTGTGAAAGTAAGTAAAGAGTGAGTCCACTGGGACTCTCTCGCATCTTTATTACTAGAAACAAACATGGAACAGTTACTATATTAGTTTTTAGTAGTAGTTTTTAAGTTATATGTTTGTTTCCATGTTAATTTATGTAATGGGTGTTGTACTGTTTTAATTCAATATAGTAAATAAAGCAGCGTAGGGAGGCCCCCAACAAGGTGGACCGATGACCTGGTGAAGGTCGCGGGATGTCGATGGATGCGGGAAGCACAAGACCGGTTATCATGGAATGTCTTGGGGGAGGCCTTTGTCCAGCAGTGGACTTCTATAGGCTGAGAGAAGAAGAAATAAATATAATTAATCTACATATGTATATAAAAATCAATGCCACTTTCTTTGTGATTATATAACTCAAGAACGGACTCACCTATCCAAATCAAATGTTTAGGCTTTGTTTTGACTAATTAGTAGACGGTTTATGTGAAGTTTGAACAGAATCGGTTCAGCGGTTCTTCATTTATCACATTTTTTGTAACAAATGAATTCAATGAACGGTGGAACTTTCTTTGTAATTTTATAATCCACCAAAACTGTGTCATTGCACCAGATTGGCAGTGTAAAACTTATTGCCAAATTTAATTGAAGATACGATCTTAACTGGTAAATCAAAAGGAGAAGTTTGTTTGATACCGCGTATCCCTATGATCCCAACTGATATGCCGTTTGAGTTCAAACGATTACAATATCCTGTGCGTTTATCATTTACTATGTCCATCAACACACCCCAAGGGCAATTATTTCACGTTTGTGGTCTGAATTTGGAGGAATCATGTTTCTCAAATGGCCAACTTTATGTTGCCTGTTCGAGTCGGTACCCCCAGTCGTTTGTTTAATAATCTAAATGTTTTGGATTAAGTTATAAAATTGCTAGCAATTAATAAAAATATTTTATGTTTGAATAAATAATTTTGATGATCCAATAAATTTGTTTTCAATTTGTACGTAGCGAAGCACGTATCGGGCCGCTAGTTATCTATAAATATGACGTCTGTTGTATGGGAGCTCAACTTAAAGGTTTATTTTTTTTCTGTCTTTTAGTGTTTATTGTTATAGCGGCTACTGAAATGCATACATCATCTGCAAATTCAAGTTCTGTCTATAACTCGCGCCATTTAACTATGCACCTCGCTCTGTGACGTCATTCGGACGGTACCGTTTGCCAAATGTTAAAAAAATATAAATTACAATTTTTTATGTTAATAAAATGTCGCTTTGATAATAAAGCGTCATAATACTAGGTCATTTTACTCATGACATTTTGCAATTAAATAGATACTTATGGACTGAAATATAATGTTGGTGCAACCAACAGGCTTCACTTACGCGTCGAAAATACAAAAAACAAAACAAACTTAATAAAAAAAAAAACAATAAAGCAAAAACTCCACAGAAACAGTATTTAGACAGTTTTAACAAACATGCTATCGATACCAAGCGCTTACGGCGAATGCGGGGTGTCGCGCGGGGAAGCGGGAGAGGGGTCGCATTCCAGCGAGGTGCACAGTTAACTCGCGCGAGTTGTAGCTACCACAGTACATAAGAAACAAGCTAGTGACAGACAGACAGATAGAGGAGTCGTGGAGCTATAAGGCACTGTCGTCAGTCCCTCAGCGACTAAAACATAAGTAAATTCGCCTGGACGACTGTCGACCAAGTGCGTAAGCTCATATTTAAACTATAGTTTTTTTTTTAATAATAATAAACTAGCGCTTGACCGCATTCCCGCCTGATGGTAAGCAGTGATGCGACGAACGACGAAGACGGCAGTTGAGCGAGGTGATGCAATGTTAAACCCAACAACACGACCAACGATGCTGCGCCAAAGGGAGATTGATCTGAAGAGCCTCCACGACCAAACTCCCAGCACAACAACTTTTGACGCATCGTACCCGGCACACATCGCAACACAACTGCTCAGACCCATCCTCAGTACGGATATAGTATATTATAGTACCTAAGTCACAGTTCTAAAATTTCTGAATCCATATAAGTGGAATAATCCTTTTTTTTAACTTGATGAATGAATTCATATTTGATAATGAATCATAAACCTATTTAATAATATTGTTAAAAACAAAATATATATAAAAAATACTTTTAATTCATTAAT
Organism: Sesamia inferens; assembly: GCA_037179545.1. NCBI lineage: Eukaryota > Metazoa > Arthropoda > Insecta > Lepidoptera > Noctuidae > Sesamia > Sesamia inferens. The sequence continues at coordinate 3,137,108 of CM073943.1, forward strand.
ACTATATAGTAATTAATAATATTGTATATTATATTGATATTGTTGAGTTAAATAATATATTTTTGCTTGCTATTATGGAAATGAAAACCAAACAATAATATTTGTGAAATTGAAATCAATTTGTAAATGTTAATCTTATTTTATGCATGAAATAAAAAAGCTGTTTTATTTTTAAATCACAGTCGCCATCGACCGAGTCCGCGCTGGTGATCAGTCGCCAGTGCGTAAAGGCTCTTAGTAATCAGATACCAATTTTACTCTTTGGCTACCCTAATAAAATCAAAATCTGTACAGCAGACAAAATCTGAATATTAGTATACCTGACCAACCTTTGGAGAAAACAAGGTAGTTCTTATATGTACCTACGCATTTATTTATTTATTTTATCTTTCGCGCATGAATTGTACAGAGGCGGACTTAATGCCTTAGGCATTCTATACCATGCATTCTGATGAGTGTGCAAGGGAATTGCATGATTTAATTCCCCCATCTCCGTTCCATCATCAGACGACCCGTCGTACGGCGAGTTTCCACCCTTACGTTGTTGACACCACTATAATCCGGACAAAGCGTTTCGCTTCTTCTTTTATACCGCGTACATAGAGGGACTGGAACAATTTGCCGGCGGCGGTGTTTCCGTCACACTACTATTTGAGTGTCTTCAAAGCTAGAGTGAATAGGCTCTTAATAAACTAGCGCGCTTTACCATCAACGTTCGCATCACTGCTTACCATCAGGCGGGATTGCGGTCAAGGGCTGTTTTATAATTTATTTAAAAAAAAAATAAAACTGCAACCACAGATGGTGAAGAGATTTGATGGCAGGTGCTTTAGTTGAAAAAAACTGTTAAAAAAAACGCATCTTATTTTATTTCTGCAATACAACACACTGCCAACCTCTCACAACACACTCATTTGAAAGCGAGAACATTTCCACATGGCCTGCTACGGCACGACAGAGCGGCACAGAAAGCTAAGCGAGCGTGCGACCTGCTGCAATGTGCTATATTTAGAATAGGAATATGGCGCTCAGCGGAGTAGGACTAACGACGATTCATTGACAGGATAAGCGAATAGAAACTTTAATTTTAAATGTATCTTTTGCTTTGAAAAATATATGCTAAAGCTCGTAACGTATTACTTTTTTAAAATATTTATAAACTAGTGCCTGACCGCAATCCGGCCTGATAGCAGCAGTGATTCAATCGTTGGTGGTAAAGCGCGCTAGTTTATTAAGAGCATATTCACTCAAAAAAACTGAGTGAATAGGAAGGAAGACTGCAGTTGAGCGAGGTGATGCAATGTTAAACCCAATAAAACGGCCAACGATGCTGCGCCAAAGGGGAACGACACAAAAACATTTAGCGCATCGTACCCGGCACACAACTGATCAGACCCGTCCTCCGTACGGCTTCACCAGACATTATGCCGGAACACGACGAATCGCTTGGCGGCAAGACTTTAGCTGGTGGGTGGTAACCTCTGCTGGCAGTCGATGTTATGGCGTACCACCGAGAAGATGTTGTCAAGCTGATAACCACATTTTATTATAGAGAAGTAGTTTTTTTCAAATGCAAAATTAAGATGTAGATGTATTTGGCACGGTCTTTAAAGCAACAACCAGGGCCCAAACTTTGGTAACTTCAAAATCTAATCACAGAATCATTTCGGCGACAAACTAATGACAGAAATTTGTCAAAATCTAAAGAACTTTGAAATATTTTTTGACAAATTGAAATTCGGATCTTTTTTACCACCACAACGATCCAAACGAAGCATTTCGCCTCGTCTTTTATACCGCGTACATCGAGGGACTGGAACAATTTGCCAACGGTGGTGTTTCCGTCAGACTAAAATTTGATTGTCTTCAAGGCTAGGGTGAATACGCACTCAATAAACTAGCGCGCTTTACCATCAACGATTGCATCACTGCTTACCATCAGCCGTCACTAATAGTCACTACTTCTTATTAAAACAAGTCACTTTTGTTTTCCCTATGTCCCTTTGAATGATTTAATCTTTAAAACTACGTAAGAGATTTTAATGGGATTTCTTTTAATAAATAGAGGGATTCAACAGGAAGGTTCATATGTATAAAAACATTAATTAAATAGTGGAGAAATACTATTATTTTTGAGGTTTATAATGCGATGTGGTAAATATTTTTATTTTTTCCGTGTTTGCAATGAAATGCAGGCTTAACCTTACGAGATTTATCAAAATAATGTACTAAATATTGTTTACATTGAAAAGATCATATATCTAATATATAAAATTCTCGTGTCACAGTTTTCGTTGCCATGCTCCTCCGAAACGGTTTGACCGATTTTGATGAAATTTTTTGTGCTTATCCGGTATCTATGAGAATCGGCCAAGATCTATTTTTAATATTTTTTTTTTTCTAGGTAATTATTTATATGGCAAAACAACGTTTGCCGGGTCTGCTAGTGTCTATATATGATCTTTTCAATATGATATTATGTCTATCTCTTATGGATATCCTACAATAACATTTTTTTGTCATTTACTTTTTATGATAAAACTTATATCAGACTGTGAATGGTCTTAAAATTAATAGAATAAGTTCTCAGATCGTTTGATGAGGCGGTGAATTTTACCGGCTTTCTTTCTTGTTGGATTTCCCCTAACACAGTATAAGGTTCTACTAAAAATTAATATCTGTATTTTGTACCTACTACTATGCAATAGAAGAACTTTTCTATCCTATTTACTATGGGATTTGGAGGACCACGAAATATGTTTTTGCATCATGATCATCTAAGCGTTAATCCCAGTCGCATCCATAGCTTTCTCGGCTTTGGAGTCTGGGGTCCGCTTTACCAGTCTAACTGCTGATTTTGGCTAAACTTCGATATCTTCCGTGAAACGACTGACGTCTGACCTCCACAACCCGAAAGCGATATCGAAGCATTGCAGTTAGATTACTTGTTGGAATTTTGAGGGCTCCAACAACCCATAACGACTGGCATTAGATATTCGTATGGCAAGCACGACCAGACCATTGCAAATATTCATATTCATGCTTACAAATATTCGCACTGCGCGGGGATCAAACCCGCATGCAAATAAAGAACTATTCTATTCATAATGGGATTTGGAGGACGACGAAATGTGTTTTTGCAAATAGACTAAAAACTAGACACTAAAGCAATTTCGAAGACAAACTAGACATTTCAACACAAACTCTTAGCAATAAATACGACTGCGCTATACATACGAGCCCTAATCCTTCATCTCCCCCCACATTTACAGAAACCATACATAAAGCTACTCATACATATATGTAGATATTTTTATCCTCTGAAAACATGGCTCATGGCACGATTAAGGCAATTTATAACGCACGTACGCTACGTTATTCGCTAAAACGCGACAAAGTGTGTTTCAACTTTAACGTGAGTGATGAACGCATTAATTTTGCGTAGATAGGCTCATGAATAAAACGCGTATTTATAACACCTCGGGGACGATTTACACTTGTACGAGAAAGTTTGGCAAGCGATCCGAGAAAGTGTGGAATTAATTTTATTTCTGTTTTGAAGTTTTGAGTGATGTTATTTTTATTTTATGCTTTTATATTTTGTCTTTTAAATGACATAAAATTCTTGTGAAAAGCTCAATCTATATCGTTCTACTGAACATAGTATAAAGAATGTATTATCGGAATGATGGGCAGATATTTGTAAATATCTAATACTAGAAACTTTTCAGTTAAAGGAATTGTGTAATGGACATACTTGATAACATTTTATTTGGGCACAACAAACATAAGTAACTCCGCATCAAAAACACTATTAATAGCTCAATACATTCATTGTGGCATTTACTTTTCTTAGCACTTTTTCGAACATATGGAGGATCGGATTAGAAATATCTTTCAAAACGATTGAGATTGTCATTGAAAGTGTGTTACGAAATTTTAATTAAATTTGATAGCCTCCGTGTCATAGCAGTCGAGCGCGGCCGTTGCACAGGGGTTCGATCTCCGGGCAGTGCAAATATTTGTTTGCATGAATATGTTTTTGTTTTTTTTAAACTTTGCCCTACTTTAGAAATTTTCTCGGTGGTAGGCCTCACCATCGGCCGCCGGCGTAGTTACCACCCACCAGACAAAGTCATGCCGCCAAGCGATTCGTCGTGTTCCGGCATGATGTCTGGTGAAGCCGTTTGGAGGGCGGGTCTGAGCAGTTGTGTTGCGATGTATACATGCCGGGTACGATGCGCCAATTGTTGTCGTGTCGGGAGTTTGGTCGTGGAGGGTAGCGGGATCCGAAGCACGGTTTTCCGCTGGCCGACCGCAGGTAGTTGGGGGCCCAAGTAGTGTGCCAGCCACACATGAAAGGCTGCCCCGCCAACTGCGAAAAATCCCAGGGTGGCCCCATCGTGCCGGTTGGCGACCGGACGAGAGGACCCGATGGCGATCCCTGGGGGGGTTCGGGCGTCCCCGCAGTCTCCAGATCAATCTCCCTCTGGCCCGGCATCGTTGGTCGCATTGTTGGGATTAACATTGCATCACCTCACTCAACTGCCGTCTTCCTTCCTATTCACTCATTTTTTTTTTTTTCAAATGAAAAAGTCAAATAAGAAAAGTAGGTGTGTACAGCGGGCGCACGTCCTCTCTTTCAAAGTGCACCTCTCTAATATTCGAGGTCTGCACTCCAATCTCATTGCAGTACATCACCACCTTGAGACTGAGAAGCCCCATCTACTTTTCTTGACGGAGACCCAGATCAGATGTCCGTCTGATGCGGCATACCTCAACTACCCGGGATACGCATTGGAGCACCATTTCCTGCAGCGTGCCGGGGTCTGTGTGTATGTCCGCAATGACATTTGTTGCCGGCGCCTCCGTCACCTCGAAGACCCTCATTTCTCGTCCCTATGGCTGTTGGTTGACACTGGTGTGGACAAAATTGTTTACACTTGTGTCTACCGATCGCACAGCGGTGATCAGGAGACAACTCGTTTATTTGACCACCTCAGTGAGGCTGCTGACAATGCACTGCAGCGGCACCCTGACGCACACTTCGTCGCTCTGGGGGACTTCAATGCCTGCCATCAGGACTGGCTTTTCCCGTACCAGAGGACCGACCACGCTGGGAGAGAAGCGCGAAACTTCGCGCTTTCAATGGGCCTTTCCCAGCTGGTAAAGCAAGCGACTAGGGTGCCTGATGTAGTTGGTCATACTGCCAATTGTCTGGACCTTCTGCTGACCACTGATCCGGACAGGTGTGTTGTAACAGTTTCCTCACCGTTGGGAACTTCAGACCACTGTCTGGTGAAGTCTGTGTCGACCTTCTCCCCACCAGATCACGACTCTCGTGGTGAACGGCGAATGTGGCGATACAGGTCAGCAGACTGGGATGAGATGCGCCATTTCTTTGCGTCTTATCCTTGGCAGCAGGTCTGCTTCTCTTCTAGCAATCCGTCGAGCTGTGCGGATGCTATAACCGATGTGGTGCGTCAAGCTATGGAATATTTTATTCCCTATAATGACGTGCCCGTCGGTGGCTCGGTTCGCCCATGGTTCAATGCCGATTGTGCCCAAGCCGAACAGCGTAAGCACACGGCATTTCTCACCTGGGTTGACGCTCGTGACCGCGGAGCTCCGGATCTAAGCTCAAAGAAGAGAGCCTTTAACCGTGCTGCCAAGTCCTACAAAAAGGCACTAAAGAAGGCTCGCTTCGACCGTATTACCCATATTGGCAACAAGTTATCTGCGCAGCCTTCCGGTAGCAGATCTTTTTGGTCCCTTGCCAAATCGGTCGAGGCGAACTTCTGTCGGCCCTCACTGCCTCCGCTGGTTAGGCCTGATGGAACACTGGCCCATACGGCGAGAGAGAAAGCAGGTCTCTTTGCATCTCTCTTTGCCCATAATTCGCGTCTTGATACTGGCAGTGCTACTCCACCTATTTTACCCCATTGCGGTACTTCAATGCCTGAGGTTCGCATTCGGAACAAGGAGGTTCTGAGAGCACTGTGTCGTCTGGACGTGAATAAGGCTAGTGGTCCGGATGGTATACCAGCGATTGTTCTAAAAGCATGTGCGCCCGAGTTGTCTCCTGTATTGACACGCTTGTACCGCCTCTCATTTGGGACTGGTATAGTGCCCAAGTCCTGGAAGCTTGCCAACGTGCAGCCCGTGCCCAAAAAGGGTAGTCGTGCCGATCCTACCAACTATCGGCCGATTTCGATCACCTCCATACTTTGTAAAATTATGGAGCGTGTATTGAACTCGCGCCTCTTGGCATACCTGGAAGGTAACGATCTCCTCAGTGACCGACAGTACGGGTTTCGCCGCAATCGGTCAACTGGGGACCTACTAGTGTATGCCACTCACTTGTGGGGCGAGGCCCTCGAGAGAAATGGGGAAGCGATTGCTGTCTCCCTTGATGTCTCGAAGGCCTTCGACCGGGTATGGCACGCTGGCCTTTTGAGTAAGCTTCCAGCGTACGGCATTTCCCCTAGCCTGACTGGCTGGGTAAAAGACTTCCTGACTGAACGGTCCCTCCGAGTTGTTGTCGACGGATGCTCATCTGAGCCCATGTCGACTAATGCCGGTGTTCCTCAGGGGTCTGTTCTCTCTGCAACTCTGTTTTTGCTGCATATTAACGATCTGCTGATGCCCGGTATCTATGGGTATGCAGATGACAGCACAGTTGTGGAGAGATACCTGCCGGATGCTCGGGCTAGTAGGGAATCAATCCGGTCCGAAAGAGAGGCCATGGTAGAGCGAACTAGTGTTGCACTTCAGGCAGTCTCCGAATGGGGCAATGCCAATCTTGTAGCATTCAATGCCGCCAAAACGCAGGCGTGTCTCTTCACCGCCAAAAGGAGCCCGTTCACCTTGGCTCCTACTTTTCGGAATGTATCCTTGGAGTGTACCGACCGCCTTCAGCTTTTGGGTGTTGAGATTTCCTCGAACTTAAACTTTGGGCGGTTCATTGAGTCCAAGGCCAAGGTGGCTGCCAGAAAACTTGGTGTAATCGCAAAGGTCCGGCAGTACTTCACACCAGGGCAGCTTCTAATGTTGTACAAAGCACAGGTCCGTTCGTGTGTGGAGTACTGCAGCCACATTTGGGCTGGTGCTGCTAAGTGTCACCTGGCCACTTTGGATTCAGTGGAGAGGCGTGCGAAGAGGCTGATTGGTGACCCTGATTTAACTCGAGTTGGTCTCCAAAGCCTAGAGCACAGGCGTAGAGTAGCCAGCCTTTCGGTGTTCTATAGGATACATTCTGGGGAGTGTGCGAGGGAATTGCACGATTTAATTCCCCCATCTCCGTTCCACCATCGGACGACCCGTCGTACGGCGAGTTTCCACCCTTATGTTGTTAACACCTCAACGATCCGGACGAAGCGTTTCGCCTCGTCCTTTATACCGCGTACATCGAGGGAATGGAACAATCTGCCGGCGGCGGTGTTTCCGTCGGATTACAATTTGAGTGTCTTCAAGGCTAGAGTGAATAGGCTCTTAATAAACTAGTGCGCTTTACCATCAACGATTGCGTCACTGCTTACCATCAGGCGGGATTGCGGTCAAGCGCTGGTTTATATTTTAATAAAAAAAAAAAAAAAAAAAAAAAAAATAATTTCTCTGTATCGTGGGTGCCTTTACAAACATATAACTCACTTGCACAAACATTCAAACCCGTACCGTAATCCGTCAACTACTTGTAGGTCATACAATTATTTGTTCCGTGCGGGAATCGAACCCGCGACACGCAGCACAGCATTCAATAGCGTAACTACTGCGCTAACTGTGCAGTCAAATTTGCGCTGGTTTGGTCATGCCTCGGAAAACACGTTAAGCCGTTGGTCCCGGTTGCCATACAAACATCGAATGGCAGTTGATACGGGTTATTAGAGCCTTCAAAAGTCTAACAATTGTTCTAACTGCAATGCTTCGATATCGCCTTCAGGTTGTGGAGGTCAGACGGCAGTCGCTTCACGGATAATATCTAAGTTTAGCCAAAATCAGTAGTTAGACTGGTAAAGCGGACCTCAGACTTCAAAAGCTAAAAAGCTTGGGATTAACGCTGAAATGATGATGTTACGAAATTTAGGTACATGTTGTTAGGTCATACATACTTTAAGAAAGAGTTATTATTTACTAGTTACACCCCGTGGTTTTACCTACATAAATTTCGATCCAGTAGAAATAGTAGTAGTTATTGCGTAAAAGGATACCAGACATAAATGATGTATGAATTATATACACACTGTTACGTTAAAAAAAAAAAAAATTAGACCAATAGAATAAATAATGTTGGTTACAAAATTAACAAGTTTTGGGTACTGTGAAAATATGCCTTCATTATTTCATGGATTTCCTTGTAAAATTTGTTCACTTTAATGTTCATCGTCCCTCCCTTAGAGTATATCCCTCCTTTAATCTAACACCCTATATGTAAATTCACCTAAAACAACAATACTAAGTATACCTCTTCCATTAAACTCACACTGGAGGCATTTATTCCAAATAAAACAATTACAACCACTTTTGAAACAGCCAAGGGTTTTAAAAAAAATACGACTTATCCCTTTTTGCCACTCAGAGCGACTAATCATTTAAATTTCCACAATTCAGTTTTAAATTCATTAGACAATATTACGCCAAGGAATCATTATCTGCCTTTTGTATTACTGTAAACTAGTGCTTGTCCGCAATCCTGCCTGATAGTATGCAGTAATGCAATCGTTGATGGTGAAGCGAGCTAGTTTATTAAGAGCCTATTCAATAAAAAAAAAGGCGTGAATAGGAAGGAAGACGGCAGTTGAGCGAGGTGATGCAGTGTTAAACCCAACAACACGACCAACGATGCTAAGCCAGGGGGAAATTGATTTGGAGACCCTCCACAAATAAACTCCCGACACAAAAACATTTGGCGCATCATACCCGGCCCAAATCGCAACAGAACTGCTCAGCCTCGTCCTCTGTACGTCAAGGAAATTTCGTCCAAAACTGGCTTGAAGATCTTGGATTATATAACCACTGGATAAGTATACACTTGTAGACTTGTAGACTTCATATTGGTCAATCCTTGTATGTGATATGAATTCTTTCTCTTGAAATATTAGGGTACCTAGTTGACTAAAAAAAACTAATTAGTCCGTCAGTCAGATTTCCAAAAAATGCTAGACACGTATTTTTATATTTTTTCATATAAACAAAAAATGAAGACGACACAGTGCGTTGAAAACTCGTGTGACGTCACTGCACGCTACACTTTTTAGCGAGCAGTGACGTCACCAGCCACCACTCCTAATCTTTGATACCTTTTATATTTGTCAATTTTTATTGATTTGATAAAACAAAACATACGTATCCAATATTTTTCTATAATCTGAATGACGGACTAAATATAATCATTTTTTTTTACCCAGGAACCATCCCTATTATGACTATAAAATTGAGGTGGATAGGTAAATAGTTTTTAGGCTTCCATGGTTCAAGTCTCTGAGATGCTTACAGTTTCGTCATGTCGGTCCGTCTTCGGATTATCTTCCAAAGAATTAGAACTTTACCCCCTTATTCATAAACGTTTCTTAAAGTAAACTAGTCATTAGCAATTGTTTAACCATACATTTTTGACGTTTGCACGTCACTTTACTTTAATCATCATTTATAAATAAACTCCTTAAACACTATGGTGTTTATTCGTTAACGATGATTAAAGTTAAGTGACGTGCAAAGGTCAATTTTTTTTTTTTTTTTAATAATTATAAACTAGCACTTGACCGCAATCCCGCCTGATGGTAAGCAGTGATGCGATCGTTGATGGTAAAGCGCGCTAGTTTATTAAGAGCCTATTCACTCAGAAAAACTGAGCGAATAGGAAGGAAGACGGCAGTTGAGCGAGGTGATGCAATGTTAAACCCAACAACACGACCAACGATGCTGCGCCAAAGGGAGATTGATCTGAAGACCCTCCACGACCAAACTCCCAACACAACAACATTAGGCGCATCGTACTCGGCACACATCGCAACACAACTGCTCAGACCCGTCCTCCGATCGGCTTCACCAGACATCATGCTGGAACACGACAAATCGCTTGGCGGCAAGGCTTTGTCTGGTGGGTGGTAACTTCTGCCGGCGGCCGATGTTATGGCCTACCACCGAGTAAAATTTATGGTTATACAATCGCTAGTCACTAGTTAACTTTATCCAACTTTTATGAATAACGGGGATAAAAATGAAACTTTTCTTGCATATGGGTATTTACCACATCAACATAGTGCTGAGAGTGTGAGATATATTCAGATAGGTCTTTTAATAACATTGAGAGGTTGCCAAATCGACTTTTTTATTCATTTAGTATCCATTTGCGAAATGTTCAAGTTTAAAACACTTTTTTTTAAATACCGCTTCGATTACTTATCTATTTTAATGTTAATTGAACATTTGACATGTATTTTCGATAGCAAGATAGTTAAAAGAAATCAATTTCGTAAATAGCACGCCATCAATCAAAGACCAAAGTCCGTCGCTGACGTAACCAATCAGCACTTAGATTGAATCATAATGATAGAAATATAAAGACACAAACTTAAATAGACATACATACATTCGCACACACACACACACACACACGCACACGCATCCTCACACACACACACACACCCACAAACGCACCCGTTAGCAAACAACGTAGTAGAGTGTAAAAAAGTGCTTCCTCTCTCCTAACTTCACTTATTTTGTTTGTGCCCGACAGGGTCCACATGAACTAATTTTAAGTATACCATCTAAGAATACATGTGGAAAACAATAAAAGTATTGAGTGTTGAGTATTGAATATAACCATAAGCAAAAGAGGAAACATAATAGCCGATGGATTCTGTAAAAATCGCACTGTAAAAAGTTAGGTGAAGTTAATTTGGTACATGTCGTCGCTCGAGCACGCAGGCTTAAGGACGTGACATGCAGTATGCGCGGCTTAGTGAAAGGTGCGATCGTGATATCGGCCGCACATGGTGATGCCACCCGCTAGAGATGGCTGACTGATACCAGTCAGGGATGCGGCGAATGTACAAGTATCTTCCAGGCCCCCGACATGACCATCCGTTATTCACAGACGGAGGGTATGCATAAGGATTTCCCCTCTATGAAATAAGATGAAGTGAGCTAAGAGTCAACTATAAATAGATCATTTAAACATTTAAAACCTCTAGCATTAATTGGAAGTCTTCACAGTGAGATGGTCACAGAATTGTTGGTATTTTAATTGCTTAAAAGGAGATCTCTATTGTATTCTAGAAGTTAGTAAAGTTAACTGAACGCAGCCTCCGTGGCGTAGCGGTAGTGAACGCGGCCGCTGCGCAAGGAGGCGCGATTCAATCATGCCTCGGAAAGCACGTTAAGCCGTTAGTCCCGGCTGGCATACGAAGATCTAATGGCAGTCGTTACGGGTTTTTAGAGCCCTCAATAACCCAACAATTAGTCTAACTGCAATGCTTCGATATCGCCTTCGGGTTGTAGAGGTCAGACGGCAGCTGCTTCACGGAAAATATCGAATTTTAGCCAAAATCAGCAGTTAGACTTTTAAAGCGGACCCTAGACTCCAAAGCTGTAAAAGCTTTGGATGCGACTGGGATTAACGCTGAGAAGATGGTGATGAGTAAAGTTAACCGAAAATAAATTATTATTGTTATTATTTCGTTTAAGCCTTAAGCGAAGTTGGTGTGTGATTTGGTAACGTTCACAGGGCCGATGTGACCGGAGATAGAAAGAGACACGGAGGTCTGGAACAAAAAAGAGGAGGCCTTTGCCCAGCAGTGGGATACCAAATAAGCTACAAAAAAATGTCGTTTATTTTTCTATGTATATATTAAATTACATTTTTAGATATTGAAATGTAAAAGCCTTTAAAATCTTAAAAAATAGTGATCCACCTATATCGAGAGCAGGGTTCAAGCTAGCGGTGGTCAGGAAGCTCCTCACGATGCGGGCCGTATCAAGGAGTAATGCCTTTTGAATCAAGTCCTTGATCCAACCGCCTGGTGAGAGCCTCGATAGGTTTTGGTCTAGGCTTTCGGCTATCAGGCCATTTATTGTTATCTATAGGTCCCACAGAAACGTCAACGCCTATTTTTAGCGATTCTCAAGTATTTTGAACGGAAAGTACTCATTCAATTAGTCCCAGGCACGCCTAATGAATATTTTATAAGAAGAATCGATGAAGGCGTAAGAAAAACAATCAAATTTAGTTGTTACAAATTGAAATCAGTGATATTTTGTTCATGAATTATTCAAGGGCCTTCAATAATCCTGGGTTTTCTCGAAATTTTACGATAACACGTTTTTTCCTCAATTTGAAATTTTGTAGACAGCACTGCGATGTCGTTTTCTATTAGGCGATGGTCCATATTCGTATGTTACGTTGTTGGTGAGGGTCTGTGAAAATCACGTACGGGGTAGCAAAGGTAGGCATTTAAAGACAGCCGTCGTTTATAAGAAGGTATAAAACAATGAGAAACAGCAGGATAATTGAATAACACACTATCAGTAGTATAAGGATTTCCCAACCCTCATTGAGCAAGCGTGGTGATTACGCTCAATCCTTTTCTGAATGAGAGGAGACTTGTGCCCAGCAGTGGGACGATAAAAAAGTTGATAATGATGATGATGATAAATAATATGTAAAATAAATAGTATGTGCTATGGCTGTTGAGAGTATGTCATGCTCACTCAAATGTCTCGCTGGTGGTGGCGTATGTGTTGGGTCATTAGGTTCCCTTCAATATGGTTGAGCTGAATGATGCTGATCCATACGTCATGTTCGTGAACGGACGCCGTCAGAGGGGACTGGTCATCTCTTAGCTGCTACGGCGTATTTTAAATTCTGAAATATTGGTTTTTTTTCCATAATGGACGCTCTCAGCGTACAATATATTTCTGCATCGTTCTCACACGATTGATTTCAAAATGAATGATGTATTCAAATATTTGTATCAATAGCTTGATAATTTAAAAGAGTGTCCATGGAGTTTCTTGCCCGTTCTTCTCCAAAGGTACCTACTCTTTGGAATGGGCGACTAGCTTCACCTTACTGACTGACCGACCTTCTGACAATTCAAAAGTGCCTGTAACTGGTTTATTTGAAATAAATGCTTTGATTTTGATTTTTGATTTTTTTTAATACAACATCCATTGCGTTATTTACGTTGTTGAGCAGACGCAACTTTCGAACATATAATAATAATAATAATAATAATAATAAATTCTTTAATCAAGTAACAATGACTCAATAATGTTAGTAATACTTAAAACTATGTTAGTAACATTTCATAATTTAAATTACACTACTATACAAACAAACAACTCACACGAGTTACCGCTGCTTCACCCCATGAGATATGGCACAACAATGGTTCACGTATGAGCAGTCCAGACGCCCAGCAATCATACACAGGACACTGTTGGAGCTGGCCCGCACCCTGCGCACCAGAGAGGCACACCTCTTCCGCATAGTCGCATAAAAGCAATCTACGTGGGCGTCAGCAAACATCCCCGACGCGCTACAGAAGCGAGGCAGCCCCACCAGTATCCTAAACGCATTATTATATTGAACGCGCAGAGCGCTGTACGACTTTTGAGTATATCTAGCCCAAAGGCTACACGTGTAGAAAGAGGTGCAGTAAGCTCGGAAGAGTGTGATCTTCACCTGAAAGGAACAACGTGCAAACCTACGGGCCAGCATGTTCGCTCGAATCGACAACGCTCTCCGCTCCCGTTCAATGTCGTCATTGTCCTGGAGGTCGGGGGTCAATAAGTGACCCAGATATTTAAACTTATACACTCTCTTTAATGTCATTCCATTGAGTGCAACTGGTGGTATAGCACCAGAGTTTTTTCCCCCAACCTCAAAAACCATGATTTCCGACTTTTTGGAATTATACGCCAGGCCATGCTGTTCAGCGTATCTTTCGCAACGGGCCACAAGTTTTCTCAACCCACAGACCGACGCACTTAACAGCACCATATCGTCTGCGTAACTAATATTATTATACTATTATTATTATTATATTATCGATAATAATAGTGTGTAATTAGGGTACAGGGAGTAAAGTTCACACATCCTCCATAGATTAATTAAGTAACACGCTTTCAATCTGAATAATTTTGTAGAATATTGCTAATCCATTGCTTCATATAATTTCAAAAAAAATGTCTACTGAACAGCTTAAGTAACGCAATGAATGTTGTCGAACTGTCAAAATCACAGTCTAGTGCAGAGATGGCGAACCTCCATGCAACTATGTGCCATATTTACCAACTAAAAATTTCATGTGCTCATGACGTGCCAACAAACAAATCATGGCTTAGTGATTACTGGATAAAAACTTGGATCTCTCTTGACATTTCTAGGGACCCTGCAGTTACCATCTTTGGAAAGCGTTCCTAGTTACAGAAACCAACTTGAAGAGGCCCATTGATAGTTTTTAATGAAATTTCTGATATTATGCCGTGCCGAAATTATTTTGTTTCGTGCCACCAACAGCACGCGTGCCATTGGTTCGCCATCCCTGGTCTAGTGCATTACTCAATTACTAAAAGAAGAAAGAAAGGAATTGCTAAAGAGTCATCCTTAAATTTCCCTTTTTTAAAAAAACAAAATGTAAATATATTCTGAAATTATGAAAGTATCATAATTTCAGAATATATTTACATTTTGTAAAGCGCTAATGTAAAAACATCATCAAATGATGGAATTTGGTATGTTTTTAAATTAGAGCGTTGTCGTTAAACGGGTAAAATGGGCTATCGGGAACCCAAATAATTTAATTTACACAATTTTTAAAAACCGGCCAAGTGCGAGTTGTACTCGCTCACTAAGGGTTCCGTAAAACCCTTTATAACTCCTGAACTCATAAAGTTATTTAAGCCATTATAGTTTTCATGGACATCGTGATGTTTTTTCTGATTCTTCGGGTTACAACTTTTAGAGGGCACGGCCTAATATAACAATAAAAATGAGGTAAATATCTCGCAAAATTATCCTCAATATACGTGTAGGGAAGCACCTCAACAAAATTTTTTTTTCATGTTTTTTTTGCACTTTTTCGACGTAGTAAATACACATTTCCATTCAAAATTACATCTACTAGAACTGTTTGGAAGGTAACGGAGAAGAGAGGAACAGACGGACGTAGATGACAAAACTATAAAAGTTCCGAGACTTAAACTACAGAACACTAAAAACTTACCATGTTCGTGTTTGACAAAGTATTATGAAGGATTCTGTAGTTGGGATAAACTTATTGGAAGAAGAAATTTAACATTGCAGCAATATCTAACTGCAACTAACTGTTTATTTAATTTAGAGATTTACCACGTGATTTTGAGATTATTTATTTTTATTTCTCACAGAAATCTATAAATGGAGTTTTTTTTTTTTTAATTAACCCTTTTATATTTAAGTCGCACGTTTTTACGCCACGGAAATTAATATGTACGCCCACCAAAATTCATAACTGTTCCGTTCTTTCATTTCAACGTACGGTACGGTACTCTAAAAAAGTACGAAACGTCAAATTGTTTTGTTTAAACCTAGCTCTAAGCACTCAATAATCACAGGCAGAGCCTTAAACCTCAACGAAAACAGGCTTCATCCTTCCACCTTCCCTCCTACCTGCCATCTTTACACAAATCCTCAGTGCTCCCTACCACAGCTGAGCTCAACACATTTTTCAACTAACTTTACAGAATACGAAATTGTGCGAGTACAAAACGTTCATTTAATAAACTTTGCAGACACCTGTGTCCTTTACCTGCCGACGTTTGGCATAGTGATGGGAAAACCTAATTTTTCCGGTATTCTTTTCTATTTTCGGTTTAATATACTGCACGGACTTTAATTAAATGAACTTTTTTTGTGTGGCGCAGTTTTGGTTTGATAGTAACGGCCTGACTATCAAGGTAGGTTTTTTTTTTTTGTTAATAATTATAAACTAGTGCGTAACTGCAATCCCGCCTGATGGTAAGCAGTGATGCAATCGTTGGTGGTAAAGCGCGCTAGTTTATTAATAGCCTATTCACTCAGAAAAACTGAGCGAGTAGGAAGGAAGACGGCAGTTGAGCGAGGTGATGCAATGTTAAACCCAAGACCAACACGACCAACGATACTGCGCCAGAGGGAGATTGATCTGGAGACTCTCCACGACCAAACTCCCGAAATAACAACAATTGACGCATCCTACCCGGACACATTGCAACACAACTACTCAGACCCGTCCTCCGTACGGCTTCACTAGATATCATGCCGGAACACGACGAATCGTTTGGCGGCAAGACCTTGTCTGGTGGGTGGTAACTTCTGCCGGCAGCCGATGTTATGGCCTACCACGGAGAAGGTCAGTACCTAAGTCAGTACAAGGTACCTATGGTCGTGGATTATTTTGACCAGGCGATTTACTTTTAACCAAGAATAGAATAGAATATAGAATACTCTTTATTATGAGGTGTACATGCTAAAGAGTATTCTATTCTAGTATATTCTTGGTTAAACATAAATGTATGTAGATTACAGGACATAAATAAAATGATTTTACAAAGGGTGACGCCAAGCATGAGGTTTAAATCTCATACACACTGGACAAGCTTGGCATATTACAGCATAATTTACCTACTTCTTCATCTGCAAAGTTTATTTGCAAGGTTCTGTGATATTTGGGCCCACGGGGTTTTAGGAGGATGTGCGTTCTTGCGAATGATTTAAGCAGTGTAGGGTGACATTTGCCCAGGCACAGAACAGAACAGCATAACCTTTTAAAAAAAAACTAAACCTAAAGCATCGTTTTAACCGAAGACAACACAAACAAACTCATTTGCATTCCAAAGAAGACTGTTAAATCAATCAGATAAATACAACTCGAAACAATATAACTACGATTATTAACTTGAATAACTTGATTTGCATCGGACTGAAGTTACATTCAATTGTTTAGAACAATTTCTAATTGTTGTGTTTTCGTTTCTCTAACTTTACTTGATTTAGTTTCGTGTGGGGAATATTTGATTTCTCCACTCCTTGTCTTGTAACAAACTTGGATAACACATCCTAACTTCCAACTATTATAATAAATGCGAAACTTTGTAATGATGTATGGATGGGTGGGCGTTTGTCACTCTTTAACGCAAAAAGTACTGAACGTATTTGGATAAAATTTGGCACACAGGTGTATAGGTAGGTATACAAAGTAATTTTTTGTTTATATGCGAAAACTGAATACACTTTGTTCAGAATAAGCAACTGAATCGATTCCAATAATTTTTACACCATGTTATATGTTTTCCCAAATACATTTAGTTAAGAACTGAAAAGGCAAAAACAAGTTGAATAACCGCAGTTGGGGGACTGTTCTATGGAACATTTGTTTATCTAGCTAAGAGGTCACCCAACTGCGATTGTTCAACATATTTCTGCCTTTTCAGTTCGTTAGATTTTTAATAACATATTTTAGTTTATAAATAATGTATTAATTATTTCAATCTTTTTAGTTTTCTTATTTATTAATATGTTGTATACATATTTAGAATCAGTTTTTAAAATCCTTCATTATGTTACTCGATGTACTTGGTAGATTTTTTCTTTTTTTATCTCACAATATTGCGTCAAACGTCTGCCATTTTGTTTTTTTTTTAATGTCACCTATCTAATAACACTTGGGCTATTAAGACAAATCTAACGATACTACAAAGGTGAAAATCTGTTTAGCGGTTCTGGATATACAAGGTAATAAAGAATATTACATACAAGATACGCGCTAAAACATAACCCTTCCTGGCAGTCGGGTAATAAAAAGTGTTTGAAGTTATAATGTAAGCAGAACTTTTTTGAATAGAAATTAATATTATTTCTCCTTTAATTTATATTCATTTAATTTTTCAAACCGGATAAGTTCATGCAAGTTCACGCATGATTAAAATACAGTCAACAGCCAGTACGGAATCTAACTGGCAGCTTAAGATAATAAGATACGATAGTTGTCACAAAATGGAATACAAGGGCCAATGTTAGAACTATTAAAAAACTATCATAAAAACAGATACAACACGCTTAAAATACAAAATGAGTATAGTGCAAAGCTTCCATCCACGCAAGGAACAGCCCAGGGCTCGATTATAGGTCCGACAGAATATTTACTATACGTGAATGATATGTGTAATGCTATAAACTCAGGCTCTGTATACCAGTTCGCCGACGACACGTGTATATTAGTCGCTAATAAAAACATCCGGGACGCAGAGGCAACCCTCCAATGTAATTTTGACGAAATGTGTAGGTGGGCGCATGATGTAGGCTTAGTAATAAATGCAACAAAAACAAAAATTGTTCACATACACTCATCACACAATAAGTGCTCCACTAAGCCTACAGTTATAGCACACGAACATATTTGCCTACATAGTTCCCCAAAGACTTGCGAGTGCCCTTCGTTAGAAGTAGTCGATGAGCACATGTACGTTGGCCTAATGGTTGATAGCAGATTCTGTTGGGGACCACACAAAGATTACGTATGCAACAAACTAAGGTCTATTCTAGGTAAACTCAGCATACTAAAATATAAGCTACCTTACAAAATACTTAGAATGTTATATATGGCCCTAGCAGACTCTGTTATCAGTTACGGACTCAGCAGCTATGGAAGAACTTATCACACATATCTGACCGATATTTATAAGCTACAACTTAGAATATTAAAAGAAATTGCGCCAAAACATATACTTAAGAAATTCCAAGACCATGACGACGACCTTTTTAAATATTGTAATGTTATGAATGTGTTCAATAAAGTTAAATACTGTATTCTATCCAAAATTAATAGACCTGAACTGCTAACCGAAAAAACAAGACCAGACTTTCTGAGAACGATAATAGTGAAAAATAAATACATCTTACCAAAATTTAATAATGTGTACGGGATGAGGGTTGCAGAATATTTGGTACCCTTTTATGTCAACAAACTCCCAGAAGACTTGCAAACGCTATACAAAATGAGTTCGAAAAGTTATAAGTATAAATCTAAGCGTTTCTTTAAACAAAATTTTAAATAATGTATATATGTGGGTGCGGACGCCGGCGGGTCGGGCTGCCTTTATCTGTCAAGTTTTCTCAATCAAACTTGAACCGTAATGCTTTACCGATAAAGTTGAGAATCTATTGAGGAAATTTGGCGGCTTCTGGTGGCTTGATGTGCGGGCGACTGTACCTAGGTATTAACATACCTATGAATTGTTAGCGTTGCATTGTATACAATAACAATTATTTATAGTATTGTTATGAGCGGCTCGCCGACATGCAGATAAACCCTGAGAGGTTTTCGTTGTGCGGCTAAAACAAATTGTGAACCTAAATGTAAGTGTATTAGAAATAAATAAATAAATAAATAAATAATAATTATTGCCTCGTCATGCATTAGATAATGGTGTTGATAAGAAAATAATTAATATGCTCAGTAATCACTACATGCGGGTGACAGGTGATAATGATGTTTCAGGGTAAATAGATATCTATAGAAATTATCCGCCGGATGTTATCAAAACCTAATTAGCCAGGAAACACGTTAGACATTCGTCTTATGGACGTAAATTATCTGGGCTTGGAATCTTCAACATAATAAGCCTGAGTCTCATAGATATGAGATCCATCCTCAGCTACGAGAACATTATAAACTAATTTTGGTAAAGCTTTACTGTTTATTATAGATTTTGGTAAAATTTTGCCCACTATTGGCCGTGTTCTAGAATAAAAGCTGAATGCTTAAAATACAGAATCGGAGAGTGGCGATCGCGTACTGGACGATGTAGCATTGGAAGGCCCACAATGAGGACTGATGATCTTATGAAGGCAGGAATCCAATGGTGCAGGAAGCACTGTTCGAAAAAGTGATGCTTGGAGAGGTCTATATTCAACAGTGGACTTCTATCGCCTGAAATCATGATGATGTTAAAGTGACCAAGAGTGAAACGCTAGAGTTGAAAGACAATAGATAGAAGATGAAGTACTCCTTATTATACCTCTTATTCATCATTATCATCATCAACCTTTTATCGTCCCAGTGCTGGGCACAAGTCTCCTCTCATACAGAGAAGGATTGAGCGTAATCACCACGCTTGCGCAATGTGGGTTGGCGATTTCAGACTTAATTAAAGTCCAAGTTTCCTCAAGATGTTTTCCTTCACCTTCAGTCATTGGTGTCCAAGATATACTTAGAAAGTACATATAACTTTAGAAAAGTTACATTGGTACTTGCCTGGCCTGGAATCGAGCCCGCGCACTCATACTTGAGAGGCTGGTGTTTTAACCACTAAGTCACCACGACTCTTGGCTTTCATTATAGCGTGCGACTTCTTTTTTCTTAAAAAAAAAATCGATAGAGTACAAACACATCATCTTTCATCATTTCAACCGAAAGAAGTCCACTGCTGGACATAGACCTCCCTCAAGGATCTCAACAACCACCAGTCCCACGCCTCCCGCATCCAGCGGTTTCCCGCGACCTTCACCAGGTTGTCGGTCCACCTTGTCGGGGGCCTACCCACGCTGCGTCTTAGGTGCCTGGTCGCCACTCGAGAACCTGTCGGTATACACACTTACACGTTACGTTAATACATTTTCATACTAGGTGAAGTCAGATTTTGATTATTCTGAGAAGAAAGGCAGGAACAAACTCAAGGGTCACAGTCTCATTTAATGTCCAGACAAAATCTGTTTCAGGCCATGTAAAGACCAATCTGTCAGACACTAATCTACACGATTGGGATTAGCTGTCTTTTGAGCTTAGCCTCAAAAGATGGTCCGAAACCACGCAGTTTGAATGGACTTATTCAGTGAATATACAATGTGTAAAGAAAACCCTGTCCGATCCTTGAAGGTATTGTTAGGTATCGATAACTGATTCTACTAATACCTATAAAGCATGGCTAAACTTAAAAAAATACCCCCAAAAAATATAAATATTAATTCGCAAAAGGAGGTAACTTACTGGAAATACATGCGCGGGCGATGGGGGGTAGGGCACGCGGTCAAACAAAATGCCGACAGTATTGTACAATCGACATTTTTTTTTAAATTAACCAAATATTGGGGAAGTTGGCGTTACTTCGCAGAAAAAAAATATTTTTAAAAAATTAATTATTATTGTTATTATGATCAATATGTAAAGTTTCAAATTTTTTTTGGTAATCTTTATCGGTCGGACGGGGTTTTCTTTACATATTGTATGCATTTTTCACTAATCGCGCAAGTCAACTCACAACTTAAGGAGCTTAATGATTCGACGAACAACACCAGAGAAATGGACATGTGTTAGATATCATAGTAACATTTTAGTATGTCCAACATATTCTACTATCTCACATAAACCATAACACAAGCTTATAAAAGTATTATTTAAATAAATTTCAGCAAAAACCAACTCGCCTTGTTGCAAAAAATTCAAAGCCCACCACTAAACGAACGGCCAAGTTAAAACAAACATTCAGATAAACTAAACTGAGCCTTATCTCTCTGTGAAATGAGGGTGCTATCATCCGCAATATAATCTGTCGTATGATAAACTTTTTTGAGGAAAATTTGCTCGCGTTTTAGAAGCAGAGGATGTTTATGCTAATTTAGAGATACGGAACATAAAGTGTATGTACGTTTATGCATGTTTATCTCGGGAACTGGAGAGGTTTTAATAGATTTTGTCCGTGGAAAGCTGTTATTCTACTCGGATTCGGGGCTTCGACTATGTTATTGGGGTTAGTTTAGTTTTTCAGAGGTGGAAAAGGAATTTAAATAAAGATTTTTATGCTATACCTAGGTAGGTTATATTATGGCTGTAGCTGAACACCGTTTATTAGAATTAATAAGATAGAAATAATAATGAAGGTACGAACGACAGCAGGTCAAGCTACCCGAAACTGTCAAATATTCCCAATCAACCTTGAGCCTTAATGCTTAAGAGATAAAGTTGAAAATGTAATAAAAAAAATCTGACAGATTGTATTAGATTAATGTGCTATCGTCTGTAGAAATACAATTCTGAATTTATGAAAAAATATACATATATCATTACCGTCATCTGCCTTTTTCTAACTACGTACCTTGGGTTTGGCTTCCAGTCTAACTGGATCCAGCAGCTGACCACCAATGAAACGATTGCCGATCATTGCAAGCGTGATGATTACGCTAAATCCTTCTCTTTATGAGAGGAGACCTGTGCCCAGAAGTGGTAACGATAAAAAGGTTGACGATGATGATGATGTTGATTGCCGACCTGATCACCACCCACTTGCTATACCTGTTGGTAAAAGTGGTTGTCAGACTTTCATGTTTCTGAAGACCCAAAACGACTGATCAATGATCGAAAGAATCAAAGATCCGTGAATGACAACGAGCCATTGCTCGTCGGCGCAAGCTAATCTCAACCATTTTATATAGCATCTTTGCTTTCCTAGACAAAGGAAATGCCAAAACACTAATACAGGACCCAACCTCATCCGAACCTAATCTTTTCAATACAAGTGTGATGTCCGCGTTCCGGTCCTACGGATTGTTCACGTTCTACCTACAGATGGAAAGAGCCTACAGGTAGTTGTTCCGGGTTTGGTTGTTTATGTACATCAGTTTAAATATTTGTAATCCACTCAGGATATAATTCCTAGTGAAAGACAACGTATCTATAAAACAAGATTCCAACACCGGATCAACCGTGACAAGCGTATCTTGAACAACTCGGTCGACCCTTCTGGCATACTTAGCTAGCGGTACATTATTTTAGAGAGGTTCTTCTATTCTCTTAAATAATGTACAAGTGACATGAAAAAGGACTTAACAATGTACAATACATTGGGTATCCAGTCTGCCCTGACATTAAACTACCAATAAAAAGAGGGTGCGTTATGACCACACGATAAAAAATGAAAACTTACGAACAAAGCCAGCCAAACCAATTCGCAATTCAGCGCAGAATATAAACGTTTCAGCGTCACTACCCGACTGAAGTCAGGCTTGCCCGGTTCAATGACATCGATCTACTCTACTTGCATATGAACTGTTGTATTTCGGCATAAGTTTCGACCGTTTCCAGCTTCCTATCACTTACAGAAATATTCGGTTTGGAGTCCAAGCTAGCAATCAAAGACAATATGTCCTATGATGACGATGTTCTATAGAATGCATTTTGGTGAGTGTGCGAGGGAATTGCGTGATTTAGTTCCCCCATCTCCGGTCCATCATCGGACGACCCGTCGTACGGCGAGTTTCCACCTTTACGTTGTTGACACCGCAACGATCCGAACGAAGCATTCAGCAGCCTCGTCTTTTATACCGCGTACATCCAGGGAATGGATTTGCCAGCGACGGTGTTCCCGTCGGACTACAATTTGAGTGTCTTCAAAGCTAGAGTGAATAGGCCTTTAATAAACTAGCGCGGTTTACCATCAACGATTACATAACTGCTTACCATCAGGCAGGATTGCGGTCAAGCGCTAGTTAATATTTTAAAAACATCATTTTTATATTGTCCCTGCTCACGCAGTGCTCGCCCGTCCGAAAAATAGTAGGTTTTTGCACTTATTTTGACGCATCAACACAATTATACGGGCCCGTATCTTCGTCAACGGATAGATTTAGAAAAAAAACGAAACCAAATGAAGGTTTCACTTGAAAAAACTATTGTAACTTTCAACCTAAAAGACACAAATTGTATTATAGTACTTGCTCATCCAATAACGAAATAGCCGTAAAAATTGCACCCTGAAACGCAAATGAAGCGTACACAAGGTCCCTACACACATCGGCGGGTGCATGTCATACTAAACCCTCCCATTCGTTTTACGGGACACCCCTGAATTTAACAAATTGTGTGAAAAGATGAGCCCCGATACATTTTGTTTACTAGCGTCCGAAAAGCGAAGTTTGTTCCTGTAGGTTTATTATTTTTTTTACAAAAATGTAACCCGACTTCGAAATTTTTAAGTGCCACTTTACTGTCGTTACATTAGTGAGTGAGGCAGAGTGAAGGCTATGTGTTTTATGCCTTTTTCTTATTAGCATTTTACAGTTCTTTAGGTGGTAGGCCATAATATCAGCTGCCGGCAGAAGTGACCACCCACCAGAGAAAGTCTTGCCGCCAAGCGATTCGTCGTGTTCCGGCAAGATGTCTGATGAAGCCGTACGGGGGACGGGTCTGAGCAGTTGTGTTGCAATGTCGGCTGGGTACGATGCGCCAAATGTTGTTGTGTCGGGAGTTTGGTCGTGTATAGTAATCTCCCTCTGGCATAGCCCGCTGCGCCGGTCGTGTTCTTGGATTTAACATTGCATCACCTCGCTTAACTGCCATCTTCCTTTCTATTCACTCAGTTTTTTTTTTTTCAGTAAATAAGCTCTTAATAAACTAGTGTGCTTTATCATCAACGATTGCATCACTGCTTACCATCTGGTGGGATTGCAGTCAAGCACTATTTTATAAATATTTAAAAAAAAAATCGTAACGTCGCTTGGAGTCTAAATTCGTGTACAGTGTATTCACAGTCATTCAGTGTTCATGTTTGTCGTTAATGAAAGTATTTTATTTCTTTCTTTCTCCTGGCAATAGTTCGGCCATGGCAGCCAAGCTGTACGGGGACTATCTTTCTGCGCAGGAGATATTATAGATCACAACGGTGTGCGCAGATGCTAGGTTGCACTGTCTCATCCCTCACTATCATATTTCGATGGCACAGCATACGTAACACACTGACCTTTTGTTAGATACAACAAGAGATGGGTGTGAACTTAAACATAACAAGTATAATTTGTTTAAGTACATTTTTGCCGAATTAATTGCATGAAAGAAGCGCTTCTGGTGTGGTACCGGGCTTAAAATGGTACCATTCCATATCCTCCCGTGGGTTTCGTAAGAGGCGACGAAGAGAACTCTCACCAGAGAAGCGGGCAGCAGTGCTTCTCCAGTGGAATATCAAATGACTGCGATGCCCCACCCGCCTGTTAGGCGTGAAGATTATGGCATACCTCACAAGAATGTTGGCTAGCAGTGTGTTGCGTAATACACAATCAATATCACTGGGTTTAATTTTGTCAGTCCAACAACTATCATTGGGTTAATTACGCTGTTGGGTAGACACATTTTGCGAACGTGCTTAGTAATGGATTAGCTAAGTTACTCAATTAGAGTGCTGTTTTAGATGGCACTAACGTAAAACATTATCTATCTCAAGCAGCTGCTCCTATTTTATTTTTAGCCCATTACTTAAATCCAATATAAATTTCGGAACCCGACCCAGCATAAATCTAGCCATATTACAAATCAATTTCACTACTATTTTTAGGTCTTGTGTACACCTGACAGACAAAACATTGTATAAAGGCTGAGATGAAGCTGATTCAATTATAATAGAGGTCAGGTGGACAGCATCTGTCTCTTGGCTGTCGTCCAGGTATGGAATTGTATGCTTAAAAATTGTACTTTTATATCCAAAACTAAATCTTGTGTTTGGCAGTGTTTCATGACAATTTATTTACTCGTTACCACTGTTATTACAGGAACTTCCTAATCTAATAGTGTGGCCATGATAACTGTTTAATTATTACTTACCATAACATATTCTAAAACATTATCTATCTCAAGCCCCGTGTGGTACCGTGCTTAGAATACCCCGTGTGATACCGGGCTTAGAATAGTACCAACCCATATCCTCCCGTGGGTGTCGTAAGAGGCGACTAAGGGAGCTCACCAGGGAAGCGGGCAGCAGCGCTTCTTCTGTGTAATATCAAATCACTGCGATCCCCAACCCGCCTGCCAAGCGTGGGGATTATGGCAAACCCCCCCAATGATGCACACGACACAGCCCAGGCCCCTAGTCCCCGGCAGCTCCGCTATTCCACTCTAAGGTAGCGGACTCGGTTACGGCGGAGCAAGGGGTGCTAAGAATCTCCGGAAAAGATCCGGCTACCATCACCAACGACGACCTTTGGCCCTGGCAACATATAACACGCGCACACTACGAACCGATGAGAAGATTGTCGAACTGGAGGAAGAACTGAGCCGGTTGCGCTGGGACATCGTGGGGTTATCTGAAGTCCGAAGAGAGGGAGAGGACTCGATAATCCTGAAGTCTGGCAACCTGCTTTATTTTCGGAAAGGCGACCAGCTGTCCCAGGGTGGCGTCGGGTTTATTGTCCACAAGTCCCTCGTGAACAACGTTGTTAAAGACGGGAGCTTTTCGACTCGGGTGGCGTACCTTGTACTCAGAATAACCAAGCGATATTCGTTAAAGGTTATACAGGTTTACGCTCCAACGTCTAAACACTCCGACGATGAAGTGGAGGCTATGTATGAGGACGTCAGTAGAGCCATACATTCCTCCAAAACCCACTACACTGTTGTCATGGGGGACTTTAACGCAAAACTGGGCATGCAAGAGGCGGACGAGACGATAATGGGGCAATTTGGAGTTGGAAATCGGAATCCCCGAGGTCAGATGCTAATGGATTTCATGGAAAAAGAAGGACTCTTTGTGATGAATTCTTTTTTCAAGAAACCATTGCACCGCAAGTGGACCTGGATTAGCCCCGATGGTCAGATCAAAAACGAGATAGACTTCATAATGTCTACGAGAAGGCAAGTGTTCAATGATGTCTCCGTGATCCATGCGGTTAAAACCGGGAGTGATCACCGTATTGTTAGAGGCATCTTGAACCTCAACATTAGGATCGAACGCTCTCGACTTATGAAGTCTATGCTCCGTCCAGCGCCAACCCAACTCCAAAACCCCGAAAGCTTTCAGATTGAACTGCCAAATCGCTTCGAATGCCTCAGTGAATGCGTAGATGTGGACGACTATAACAACAGGTTTGTGGAAACTCCAAACGGAAGGGTCCAAGTTTTACAAAACCCTCCGTTCAAAAGAACAGAAGACGATCTCCGGTCCCACCCGTCGGCTAATGGAAGAAAGACGACAGGTGGTCTTAAAATCCCCTGATGACGCATCTCGTATCAGATGCCTTAACAGACAGATTTCAAAGTCTCTGACTCGCGATATACGCCAATTTAATACAAATTGTATTAAAGAGGCTATCGAGCGGAACAAAGGCTCCAAAGTGTTCGCACGAGATTTGTCTGTTGGACAGAGCCGACTTGCAAAGCTGAAGACTGGGGATGGTAGGATCGTCACTTCCAAGCCCAAGATTTTGGGTAAGATTGAGAAATTCTACGGAGAGTTATACACACGCACCTGTTGTAAGCCTGGCTAATGATCCTAGAGCCAGACTAACCCGACACTACACCGACGATATCCCGGACGTCAGCCTGTACGAGATTAGTATGGCCCTGAAACAGCTCAAGAACCATAAGGCGGCTGGAGATGATGGAATTACGGCTGAACTTCTGAAAGCGGTTGGTAAACTGGTTCTTAAAGCGCTTCAGAAGCTATTTAATTCCGTCATTATTAAAGGCGAAACGTCTAAGGCGTGGCACAGGAGCGTGGTGGTGTTGTTTTTCAAAAAAGGTGACAATACCCTCCTGAAAAACTACAGACCGATATCCCTCCTGAGCTATGTCTATAAGCTGTTTTCTAGGGTCATCACGAATCATCTCGCTCGCAGGTTCGACGACTTCCAGCCTCCCGAACAAGCAGGCTTCCGAAAAGGCTTTAGCACCATAGACCACATACATACGCTGCGGCAAGTTATACAGAAGTCCGATGAGTATAACAAACCACTATGCTTGGCGTTTGTGGACTATGAGAAGGCCTTCGATTCGATTGAGACTTGGGCGGTGCTACAGTCTCTCCAGCGGTGCCAAATTGACCGTCGATACATTGAGGTGATAAAGTGTTTGTACAAAAACGCCACCATGTCAGTCCGTCTCCAGGATCAGGACTCGAAACCGATCCAACTCCAGCGTGGAGTGAGACAGGGAGATGTCATATCTCCTAAATTGTTCACTGCTGCGTTGGAAGATGTCTTCAAGCTCCTGGACTGGAAAGGACTTGGCATCAACATCAACGGCGAGTACATCACTAATCTCCGTTTTGCAGACGATATCGTGGTCATGGCTGAGACCCTGGAAGACTTGGGCAAAATGCTCAATGACCTCAGCAGAGCTTCCCAACAAGTGGGTCTAAAGATGAACATGGATAAGACGAAGATCATGTCGAACTCTCATGTCGCACCCACTCCAATTCTAGTTGGTTGCTCTGCACTCGAAGTTGTTGACGAGTACATATATCTAGGACAAACAGTCCAACTAGGTAGGTCCAACTTCGAGAAAGAGGTGTCTCGTCGGCAATGGAAAGAGCTATGCTCGGCGTTTCTCTGCGTAATCGAATCAGAAATGAGGAGATCCGCAGAAGAACCAAAGTCACCGACATAGCTCTGCGAGTCGCTAAACTGAAGTGGCGGTGGGCAGGGCACATTACTCGTAAAACCGATGGCCGATGGGGCAGTAAGGTTCTGGAGTGGCGGCCACGTACTGGAAGACGCAGCGTAGCGTAGGGAGGCCCCCAACAAGGTGGACCGATGACCTGGTGAAGGTCGCGGGAAGCCGATGGATGCGGGCAGCACAAGACCGGTCAGCGTGGAAAGCCTTGGGGGAGG
This sequence comes from Sesamia inferens, assembly GCA_037179545.1. Classification (NCBI taxonomy): domain Eukaryota; kingdom Metazoa; phylum Arthropoda; class Insecta; order Lepidoptera; family Noctuidae; genus Sesamia; species Sesamia inferens. The sequence continues at coordinate 3,165,717 of CM073943.1, forward strand.
CCTTTGTCCAGCAGTGGACATCCATAGGCTGAAGAAGAAGAAGAAGAAACATATTATTCTGTACGTCGTGGTTTGTGTGACTAAAATGAAATGAAATGAAATCGTTTATTATGCAAGTAGGATCACTGATCACTTTTACACGTCATATGATTTTTCCTCACTGACTGTCATTTCCTAACTGACTACCTCTGAAAAGAAAAGCCGAAACAAACTCAGGGATTATCGTCTTTTTTCAAGTCCAGACTTTAAAAATGAAGATGCTTATAATAACAAAACTATATCGACTACGCTGTCTGTTCCGTCATTTAGTACATAAAAGTTAAGCTTTATAGGGGCTTTCTTCAGTAGATTGGTCTTATTTGAAGGTGATGGCCATGTCTATTGAGCCATTAGGGCTCAATAGACATGGCCATCACTTTCAAATAATTAATTGTCGATCACACACAGGTTTGCTTCTTTTAATATACCTGGATTTGTAGTCTTACCGCGTAATAATTTTAAATTATAGTTAGCAAAAGCTATGTTTTTTTAAACATTATATCCTTGAAGTGTTTAACCACAATCCCGCCTGACAGTAAGCAGATTGATGATCGTTGATGTCGCGCTAGTTTATTAATATATTCATTGTCGCTGTGAAGGCATTTAAATTGTAGTCAGACGGAAAGACTACCGCTAGCAGATTGTTCCAGTCCTTCGATGAACGTGGTATAAAAGGCAAGGCGAAACGCCTCATCCGGCACGTAGTGTGAGCATGAGTATAAACAATATGTTTCTTCTTGATTGCAAATTATTGTATCCCATCATCCCTTTAGTGATTTTATATGAAAATTTAAGGTGTTTGGCAAAACTGATAGAAAAATCGAGAGTGTGAGTCTGGCACGTTCACGTGTGTACTTAATTGCTGTTAATCTGATAATGTCTTATTTTTTTTAAGATTTAGCTAAAATACCAGTCTAACTGCTGATTTTCGCTAAACTTCGATAATTTCCGTGAAGCGACTGACGTCTGACCTCCACAACCCGAAGGCGATATCGAAGCATTGCAGTTAGACTTTTAAGGCCTCCAACAAACCGTAACGACTGCCATTAGATGTCCGTATGGCATTCGGGACCAACCACTTACCGTGCTTTCTAAGGCACGACCAGACCATTGCAAATATTCATAATCATGCATACAAATATTTGCACTGAGTCACTGAGGCCGCGTTCGCTATCGCTACACCACGGAGACTGTCATTAAAAGGGTACTGCTAGCTGATATTATTCAACTGCTAAGAAAAGGTTGTTCTCATGACTTTTAGCACTTTCGTTCCAGGCCTAAAGTAGACAACTGATCGTATGTTTCGTCCAACTCGTACAGCCTTCTAACTACGCCTTCCGCGCCACGGCGCCTTCTAACTACGAGGGTCATACTGAAAGTTCTTAGAACTAGCCACTTATAAACAATATATTAAAAAAATAATTCTAAAATTTGAAAATAGAACTCTTTGGCAATATTACTGAGTATATATTTCGTTCATTTGTCATTAGTTATACGATTTGGCGGCAAATTGAAAATTGTCTGTGTCACGTCAACATGAATTTAACACGAGAAAATTTTCATGCAATGATTTTTTATGACTTTCGATGTCATTTAAGTCAACAAGAAAGTTATGATAGACTACGATTGGCCTTTCACGATGAAGCCCCATCTCGTGCGACTGTTTACAACTGGTTTAATGAGTTTAAACGTGGTCGCACTAATCTCACTGATGATTTACGTGAGGGACGGGCTTCTACGGCGACGACTGAAGATAACATCTGTGTTGTGCGGCATATGATAGAGACTGACAAAAGAGTGACCTATCAGCAGATTCGGACAAGCTTAGGCATCGGTATGAGTCAAGTGCACAAAATCCTCCACGAACATTTAGCGGTCATGAAGCTTTGCGCCCGGTGGATACCTCATAATTTGACTGAGGCTCAAAAACTCCATCGTGTGGATTGGTGCCGTAAAATGATTGAAAGATTTAACGGAGGTGACTCAAATGCTGTGTTCGACATACTAACAGGTGATAAAAGCTGGATTTACTGTTATGATCCTGAAACCAAAAGACAATCTGCTCAGTGGGTGTTTCCTTTCGAGGAGTTGCCAACTAAAGTGAAGAGAAATCGAAATGCGGGAAAAAAATGGTGGCCTCGTTTTTTGGAAAGATAGGTCATTTCGCAACAATTGTGTTAGAGGATCAAAAAACAGTTTCTGCAGAATGGTACACTACCAATTGTTTGCCACTTGTCTTGGAAAAAGTTCGAGAGAAACGACCTCGCAGTAGGATCCTCCTTTACCACGACAACGCCTCGTCGCATACCGCCAAGCGAACGATCGACTATTTGGCGACATCAAACGTTGAATTACTGGGTCACCCGCCGTATAGTCCCGACCTCGCGCCTTGTGATTTTTATTTATTTCCAAAAATTAAAAAAAAACTTAAAGGAAAGCGGTTTATGAATACTGAAGAAGCGGTGGCTGCGTATCGCGATGCCATTGAAGAGACCCCTAAGGACGAGTGGGCAAAGTGCTTTTCCCAGTGGTCCCATCGCATGCAACGGTGTATTGACGTGAATGGACAATATTTTGAAAAGATATAATAAAACTAATAACTGGCTAATGTTATCAGTTTTTGATTTTCTAAGAACTTTCAGTTTAACCCTCGTATGTCAGGCCTCCACGTAGTTGTTACTTTGGCCCATGCCTTCAGCTTAGAGGTTTTTTGAGTAACGCCAGTAATATGTGTTTTGGAGAGCAGTATGATGTTGCGAATAATGTCTGTTAATTCGACGCCTATAATACTGCGCTCCATTGCACATTGGCAAACATTACAGTAATAATCATAAATTTTGATATTAAGAAGATACGTATGAAAAACGAATATACTTATATATTATTTATCTAATGGCAACCTTTAAAATGTCATAGCAAGCTTTTTTGGGGTTGCTATTATTCATAAGTCATTTTTTGTCTATATTGCGACGATTTCCTTATTCAGAAACTAACCTTTTAAATTCAGAATTTCTTTTTCTCTTTATTTCATTAACTCATGACTCATTTTTAATAGCAACGCCACCGAATGACATTGCAAATTCTCATCTCCATAATCCACGTTTTAGGTGCCATTTTTTATACATACTTGGGTTATATACTTCCTCGTAAAGTATTTCGACAGTTAAGCATTTTATCTCAAACATAAGCATAGGAATGACTCGCAGATGTATTAGCTGGCTGTCGTCCATACATAAAAATAAAATATTTCATATTCATTTTGTTTATCTCGATACTGCGATGATACGGCAAAGAATATGGCAGGGAAATATTTGGGACGAGTCAGATGCTTCCTCTCTTCATACTGACAAAACTGGCACAAGGTCCTTTCAAAATGTCTACTTGATATTAGAGGACAAATCCGTTCAATATTCTGTAACGTTCACTTGGAACCTCTCTCAAGTGACCCCCCATTATTTGCAAGCGAATTCTTTGATTTTGAAAAGTAAATCAATGCAGATATCATCCTCACTTAAAAATATTGACTTCATTTCTAAATTTTAGATAATTTATGCCCTTACTAAATATATTTAAATATTTAGTGAGATCCGCAGGAGAACGAGATTATAAACCGACATAGCCCGAAGAATTGCAACACTAAAGTGGCAGTGGGCCGGCCATCTTGCTCGTAGGACCGATGGCCGATGGGACCGACGGGTTCTCGAGTGGCGACCACATACCGGAAGACGCAGCGTGGGCAGGCCCCCGACAAGGTGGACCGACGACCTAATGAAGGTCGCGGGAAACCGCAGGACCGCTTGCCATGGAGATTCTTGGGGGAGGCCTATGTCCAACAGTGAACGCCATTCTGCTAAAATGATGATTATGATTAAGTATATTTAGCCCATAATGTTACCACAGCTGAAACAGGCTGTGAGAACGAGCGTCCATCTCATCCGTAATCAACCACGCAGGCGCCGTACGGATTGCTAGATGCTTATCTATTCTGTGGGTACATGTCTCATATCTCAGGTTTGGGTTCTAAGGCAAGCCAGTTTCCTCAAGATGTTTCCTTCACCATTTTGTGATCAGTGGTGAAGAAATAATTAACACAAACTAAAACGCCTGACTTGAAACTATGACCTACAACTCGTAAGTTGCAACGTTACTATTGAGCCTCAACTACTCATAGGATCTGTCCCTTGAACGGTCGAGTCTTTAAGAGACATGAGATATTTTGGCCATGCTTCAGGAGTAGCAACGTCATTATCAGCACCATCTCATACAGAGAAGGGTTGAGCGTAATTACCACGCTTGCTCAATGCCGGTTAGCGTTTTCAGACTTAAAGTTCAGGTTTCCTCAAGATGTTTTCCTTCACCTTATAATTAGTCATTGGTATCCAATGTATACTTAGAAAGTACATATAATTTTATAAAAGTTACATTGGCACTTGCTTGACCTGGAATCAAACCCGCACACTCATACTTGTCGCTCAAATTCGCAAATTAAATTTACAAACATTTAAACAAATTATTTTTTTTTGCCCAAAGTAGTAGAATATATAGATCAAATCAAAGCATTTATTTGAAGTAAACCAGTTACAGGCACTTTTGAATTGTCAGAAGGTCGGTCAGTCAGTAAGGTGAAGCTAGTCACCCATTCCAAAGAGTAGGTACCTATGGAGAAAAACGTTCAAGAAACTCAATGGACACTCTTTTAAATTATCAAGCTATTGATACAAATATTTGATTACATCATTCATGTTGAAATCAACCGTGTGAGAACGTTGCAGAAATATATTGTACGCTAAGAGCGTCCATTATGGAAAACACAAAAAAAATAAAACAACAATTCAGAAATTAAAATACGCCGTGGCAGCTAAGAGATAGCCAGTCCCCTCTGACGGCATCCGTTCACAAACATGACGTATGGATCAGCATCATTCAGCTCAACCATATTGAAGGGAACCTAATGACCCAACACACACGCCACCACCGGCGAGACATTTGAGTGAGCATGACATATTCTCAACAGCCATAGCACAACCAAGTCAATAAAAAAGACTAACCCAACAAATAGATGCTTTACAGCAAGTGCATTGTGTTCACACATGGACGCTAGGTTACGCTAGAACACGTGTAGATGCTAGGTTGCTCTCCGAAACAGTATTTTTTTTCTAATAAACTTAAAACTTATTAATTTAGCGAAAAAGTTGAAAATCTGTTAAAGAAATTTGACAGATTGTAATACATGTGCTGGTGTCTCTACTACAAATAAAATACACGCTTTTTCAAATGCATCGTATTTATTGTCTGTTATTGTTCCATACATCTTTCTAAGCTAAGATCCACTGGACCATCCACAATCCATTCTACACCTTAGGTTTAACAAAATAAAGTGCACTTTTATTTGAGAAACCAAACAAAGATTGGTCACAGATATGAGGTTGAATTTTCAGTTTTTCATACATTTTCATTTGTTGATGTTTTCTATTATTTTTTTATACGAATTTGTTATCGAATTTTAAGCGCTATAGATATGATTGTTTTTAAATCAAACTGTTATTTTTGTGTTTCCTTTAACAAAGGAAAAACAAATTACAGACTTGAAACATAAATAGTTAAAAATAATCTGTTGTTTTTGTCCTGGATTCCGTATGAAATTAATCCACTTAAGATTTTACATTATTTTCCAATATAGGACCACTGTCGTAGGTGCGTTTAAAAATATTTTAACTGGCATACACTAATAGCCTGCTCTAGAACAACAACACGAAGACCATACAAATATTTTTTCCGTGTGGGAATCGAACCCGCGACACGTAGCGCAGAATTCGATCGCTTAGCCACTGCACTAACTAATATATAAAGCTGATGAGTTTGTCTGTTTGTTTGAACGCGCTAATCTCAAGAACTACTGGTCTGATTTGAAAAGTTCTTTTAGCCTTGCATATCCCCTTAATCCAGGAAGGTTTTAGGCTATATAATATCACGCTGTGACCAATAGGAGCGGAGCATATAAAAAAAAAACAAATCAAAACTTACGCGGGTGAAACCGCGAGACGCAGCTAGTGTATGATAAGTAGATAAATATGTTATACCGAAACGTTAAATAGATATCATATCTCTGCCTCATAATCATGCAGTCAGAATTCACCCCCTGTTACCCTGCTTTTTTGTGCCCTATCTCTGCCTACTGCCCCCCAAGCCTGCATAGACGACCTTGTATTATAATAAATACGCTGAAACGAACAGTAAATAAAACATATTTACCGCTCGTTGAACGCAAATTGTCAATAGGGGAGACTGGGGAGTCGGGACAGAATTAACTTATTACCCTTGGATGAGTTTATTGAAATACCGATGGATAGTCAATTAGGATCGTTGTGCCTTATTCTCCTCAACAATTATGTCTTTTATTTAAATAAATAACTTATATAGTCGATTTTGTACGCGTTTTTTTTTTTGTGTACTACATACTGACACGTTTTGTCGCATCGCTCTCCGTCGCCCTTTCATCCATTTAGGTTAACCATCTTTCAGTCATCATCATCATCTCAGCGTTAATCCCAGTCGAATCCGAAGCCTTTTTCCAGCTCTGGAGTCTGGGGTCCGCTTTACCAGCGTAACTGCTCATTTTTGCGAAACTTCGACATTTTCCGTGAAGCGACTGCCGTCTGACCTCCACAACCCGAAGGCGATATCGAAGCATTGCAGTCAGACCAATTGTTGGACATTTTGAGGGCTCCAACAACCCGTAGCGACTGCCACTAGATGTTCGTATGGCAACCGGGATCAACGGCTTAACGTGCTTTCTGAGGCACGACCAGATCAGTGCAAATATTCATATTCATGCATACAAATATTTGCACTGCGCGGGGATCGAACCCGCGGCTCCTTGCGCAGCGGCCGCGTTCGCTACTGCTACGCCACGGAGGCTGTCAGTTCAACAGATATGTCTTTTATTTGAATAAATAACTTATATAGTCGATTGTACGCGTATTTTTTTTTGTTCTAAATACTGACTTGTAGCATTGCATCGCATTCCGACGCCCTTTCCATTTCGGTTAACTTTCTTTCAGTATCATTGACTATATATTCGCTCAGCTCACTACTAAGTACCAGCGTGATGTTATACGTTACATGCATACAACATGTAAAGAAAACCCTGTCCGATCCGTGAAGGTATTGTTAGGTATCGATAACTGATTCTACTAATGCCAACAAAGCCGGGCTAAACTTAAAAAAAATCGCCCTAAAAAATAAATATTATTTCGCAAAAGGAGGTAACATGTGCGGTAGGCAATACATGCGCGGGTGAAGGGGGCAGGGCACGTGGTATGTGGTCGCATCGCCTACTAATACCGTCGAAAATGGTGGTGTCACTTTTATTTCATTTATTTTGGGGAAGTTGGAATTAATTCGCGGAAAATAAGATTATTTCAAAATTCATTAGTATTGTTACTATGGTGCTTATGTAAAAATTCATATTTTATTTCATCATGTAAATACATACTAATAATAATACCTAACCTTTATTAGCCTTATGAGTGGGACGGGGTTTTCTTTACATATTGTACAACCCGCAAGAGTTGAGTTATGAAAGGCAAATACATAGAAATTCTCAAATCCATCCGTTTCATTAGCGCCGTTAAACAAACCAACTCTTCAAGTTTGTGTAGATAATAATGGCTACTAAATATGAACCTGTTTTCTTTTTTTTTTTTTTTTTTTGGGGATGGGGAATCATCAAATGATCTCTTCCTCTCTGGGCGGAACGGAAGGGCGTGTCAGACTTTTACTGACTAAAACATCTCCGTGTTCCTTAAGTTACCTGTGCACTACAGCCACGGCATCTCTTATGAGCAACCCGCAACCCCAGCAGGCATCGATCATCGTGGATATCTCATTGAAGCGCGCGTAGAATCAAACGCGCCGTGGATTCGGGCCTGGCTCTTATCGTAGGCGCCGCCGCGCCTTTGGACCGGGGCGTCTCCTGCGGCGGCTAGAGGCATGAGGACGCTGAGACTCACACTCCTTCACGTGCTCCATGTACGAGCGAGAGTGCATAGTCGACGGCCGGCCATGCACTCTCGCTCCGGACCATGGCCTAGACCAGGGCCGGACACGAGACATCGTCGCCGATCGCCGCCACGAGGACACTGCGATGCTCTACCCAAGCTTGACAGACCTCCATTATGAGGTAGATGAAGTAACGTCATTGGTTTTATGTTAAGGTTAGACAGTTAAACTAATACCGAATTATTTCTAGAAAATAAATAGGTAAAAAATTCAAGTTGTTCAAAGGCACGAAGGCGACAGCAAAATGTCAGTTCTCATCATTTAAAACGTTCAAAATCCAGTCGCTGACTCATCTCGGCCACAGACAAACGTCAAAAACTTATACAAATGTAAGGAAATTACGAAGTATTTATGACAAATTGATATCTGACTCTGAACGTTCTTAAAATTTCTAGAGTTGATTGATTGACCGATCTTTCGCTATCTCATGATCGTCTACCTAGTATCTTGCCAACTATAGTGGCCTCGGAGGTTCTATACGTTAGGTCTAACAGAATACCTGCAACGAAGCATACGTTTATGTAACGGTTCCCAGCCTCAATATAGTGGGTACGTGGTAAATATATACACTATGTAACAAAAACCCTGTTGTTCCTTTCAGGGACATATAATTTTACCTACAAGCACATCATTAATGAAGTCATAATTAGAAAACAGCAATCATTGTTAGTCGAGGGGTCACAATCAAATACCTATTAAAACCGACAAATTCGAATTTTTTTTTTTTTAGAATATCTGATTTTATAAGTTAAATAAATTGGCGGGAACGTTCTACTTATGTCTAGTTTCTTCATGCAGAATTGCAGAGCTAAGAAATCAGTTACAGATTATAAATATTATTATTTAAACATTTATTTTAATTATTTTTGTTGAACAGTTTTTTTATAAATTACTTGTTTTATTACGTCGGTATGCCTATTCTTAAAACGTAGGTTGAAGGAACAACAGGGTTTTTGTTACATATTGTATTGTAACGTAATCAAAATTGACTTATAAAGTGCAAGCGTAGCGATCCCTTTACCCTATTTTGAAGAAAGCTTTTTTTATATATATAAATAATTATAAAATTGTGCTTGACCGCAATCCAGCCTGATTGTAAGCAATGATGCAATCGTTAATGGTAAAGCGCGCTAGTTTATTAAGAGCCTATTCACTTAATAAAAACTGAGTAAATAGAAAGGAAGGCGGCAGTTAAGCGCGGTGATGCAATGTTAAACCCAACAACATTACCAATAATGCTGCGCCAGAGGGAGATTGATCTGAAGACCCTCCACGACCAAACTGCTGACACGACAAAATTTCATCTTACCCGGCACACATCGCAACACAACTGCTCAGACCCGTCCTCCGTACGTCTTCACCAGACGTCATGGTGAAACACGACGAATCGCTTGGCGGCAAGACTTTGTTTGGTGTGTGGCAACTTCTGCCGGTAGCCTAACAAGATATTTTTACAGAGAGCGACTGCCTATCAACAACAACCCAGTTACTGGATAATACGATATCCTCAGGACTAATGGCTTCTGACTACCTGTAATGAATGTCAAAGACCTACAAATGACAACCAGGACAGACGTGTCCTTTGAGATATGGAAGTGTATTATTTTTAAGTATTAAAAAGTTGTGCTTAACCGCAATCCCGCTTGATGGTAAACAGTGATGCAATCGTTGATCGTAAAGCGCGCTAGTTTATTTAGAGCCTATTCACTCTAGCATTGAAGACACTTAAATTGGAGTCAGACGGAAAGAACCTAAAGAAAGAAGTAAATTGTTCCAGCACTAAGTGAAACGCTTAGTGCTTGACCGCAATCCCGCCTGATGGTAAGCAGTGATGCAATCGTTGATAGAAGATAAGAAAAGATAATATTATTTGTAAATACATGTGTAGGTGATAATAATACATGGCTGTGATCATTACAGGTAGAATGGTTAGTTCGTTTCATCATGTTTGACCTTGACTGGTGTACAAAAATATGTACTTAAAGCTAATAAGATTAATTTAGAATACATTATCTTACAAATATGAATTTTAATTTACATTAATTAGTCGAACAATATAATAATTAATTTACAATAACAACATGATTGTATCTTTATAAAATATATATTAGCGTATAATTACATTTAAGTATAAAGTTAAGAATAATTATCTTCAGTCAAAGAGATTTGTCATTAAGAAAGTCATCAATATTATAATAACATTTTTCGGTCAATTTATTTTTAATTGTTTTTTTTTATTATTATTATTTAACAATGTACAACTATTCTCACAGGCGAACCCAATACAATAGTGTAAGACTCATAATATTCTGCAACTACATATTACGCACAAATGTCTTCTAAGTTTCAATAAGCAGCCCGTGTGAATACACTCAGAGTACAGCTAAAGATGTCGACTTGTTGTGACACCCCATTGAGCGCACGCAGCGCACGCGTAAGCGGCGCGTGCTGCAGCAGGTTGGTACGCGCGGGCGGCACCCACGGTACTTAATTGCTTCACATGTTTTGGAATTTTATTATAGATAGTTGGAGCCTTACATACGACACTTTTGCGCATTAGCGCTATTTTAGCTGTTTGTTTGTTATTAGGGAACGCCTAGAAAAACGCGCTAGTTTATTCAGAGCCTATTCACTCTAGCCTTGAAGCCACTTAAATTGTAGTCAGACGGAAAGACCGCCGCTGGCAAATTGACCCAGTCCCTAGATGTACGAGTTATAAAAGATGAAGGGAAACGCCTCATCCGTCTTGGAATGGAATAAAAGGTCATTTCCTACCAAAGAAAATTAGCGGATTTTTTTCCCAATTGAACAAAAGAAATAGCTTCAAAAATAATTCAATAAAATTTCGGTTGGAACCGCCATAGATCATGAGCGGTATGATGCCAGATAGCACGACCCCCTAGGGAGCAATAACCATACAAACCTAAGCACTAAACGTACAACCGTTGGTATATAAGTGAATATTTTAATAGTAACGACTCGTTTTCAGGTATATTTGGAATATTTACGGTTTCCCCTCACTATTTTTGTGAATATTAGTGGCGTTTGCAGACCAGTTATGTAAGTACACACAATGTAGAATTGCCCTGGACTTGATGTTGGTAATAGTTTTTGGTACCTGTAGTGTAGGAATATTAGGGAACAGTGTTGATCCCGATTTACCAGTTGTACACCCAGACAGGTGATTAGAACTTTGTGTTATTTATTTCAACACCACACGGTAGAGGAACACATCGTGAATAGACTTGCCTCGACAGGACGTCTATCTGGGCGCAAATTTTGACCGATCACGGCGGCTTCGTCGCATACCTGCATAAGTTCAAGTTAAAGGATAAGGGTAAGCAGTGATGCGATCGTTGATGGTAAAGCGCGCTAGTTTATTAAGAGCCTATTCACTCAAAAAAACTGAGCGAATAGGAAGGAAGACAGCAGTTGAACGAGGTGATGCAATGTTAAACTCAACAACACGACCAACGATGCTGCGCCAAAGGGAGATTGATCTGAAGACCCTCTACGACCAAACTCCCAACACAATAACATTAGGCGCATCGTACCCGGCACCCATCGCAACACAACTGCTCAGACCCGTCCTCTTCACCAGATATCATGCCGGAACACGACAAATCGCTTGGCGGCAAGGCTTTGTTTTGCTATAATAATGTCTTTAAAACCAGTAAAGAGTATAACTACTTACGTCTTATAATATAAATACCTAGGAAAGTGCCAATTTATTATTATTTCTATTCTATTCTATTATCTCCACAATACTGTTGATCATATTTACGTTAACAAAAATAACAAACACACCAATCGATTATAAAAATGACCAAAAACAGCTGATACACACACATACACACAATTCTTATCTAACCGTCCACTGCTCAGCATAGCCCAGATGAGGATGATAACAGAATAGCTGAGATACGCTGACATCGCTGCCTCTGACGGCTCTGCGGAAGTTTAACGAATAAAGTTCTGGGCATGTTAAGGAATTAGTTTCTTCCGCTGGCGTAGACTTTGTGGCCTGAGGTGGGACCGGCAGCGGGCAGCATTTGTTCCTGAAAGGTCTCTATCGTCGTCGGTAAAGTTAGGGTTGAAGTAGCTATCAATTCGATACGGTAACGTGAAGGAAGTTTTGAAAATGGTTAGATCCTTCTCATCTTGAATAGGAAAACAGTAATAGGGATTTCCAAAATCAAGGTGTCGAGGGTCAATACGGATTTTCCATATTTTCAGGTAGGTTATGAAAATTATAAGATGATATATAGTTGTAACTACTTCTAAAAATAATGTTATAAAGGAAACATAATTTTATATTTTAGACTCATCCCCACTAATATTATAAATGCGAAAGTAACTCTGTCTGTGTGTCTGTTACGCTTTCACGTCTCAACCACTGAACTGATTATATTGAAATTTGGTACAAAGATGGAGTTGACCTTGAGAAATAACATAGGATAGTTTTCATTTCGGATTTTTGAAGAGTTCTCTTGGAAACGCAATATAACGAACTCCACGCGGGCGAAGCCGCGGACGGAAAGCTAGTAATTTTAAATACTAGGTCGAACCTATTTTGATCCTCTTGATCTCTTATTTAAAATATCAATGACGATCCTATGTTGTAAAATTTTGAGAAACAAAAATAGTAAAATAAAATAATTAACAACTACATTCATCATCATCATTATCAACCTTTTTATCATCCCACTGCTGGGCACAAGTCTCCTCTCATACAGTGAAGGATTGAGCGTAATCACCAGGCTTGCTCAATGCGGGTTGGCGATTTCAGACTTAAAGCACAGGTTTCCTCAAGATGTTTTCCTTCACCTTCAGTCATTGGTGTCCAAGATATACTTAGAAAGTACATATAACTTTAGAAAAGTTACATTGATACTTGTCTGAACTGGAATCGAACCCGCGCACTCATACTTAAGAGGCTGGTGTTTTAACCACTAGGCCACCACGACAACTATATTACATACACAAAATAAAATATAGGTAGATACTTATAGATTTAAAAAATAAAATAAGTAGTAATAATCGTTAAAAAAAAAAATATTTGAAATAAAGTAATAAAAGTCGGTCAGAATTTAAATAAAATAATAAATATCTCATAAAAAATCAACGATATGACCAATAATAGGGTATTTAACCAAAAAAAGCTAATTAGTCCGTCAGTCAGATTTCCAAAAAATACTAGACACGTATTTTTTCTTTTTTCCTATAAACAAAAAATTAAAAAGACACAGTGCGTTGAAAACTCGTGTGACGTCACTGCACGCTACACTCTTCAGCGAGCAGTGACGTCACCAGCCACCACTCCTGGTCTTTGATGCCTTTTATATTTGTCAAATTTTGTTGATTTGATAAAACAAAATGTATCCAATATTTTTCTATAATCTGAATGACGGACTAAATAGAATCAATGTTTTTTTTTGTCTCATACTTTTATTAACAAAAAAGATGTTTTCTGTATATAGCATACATAATCAGCCTACGATGTTCCCACTGTTGGGACACAGGCCTCCTCTCGACGAGAGGGAGTGGGCCGTAATATACCACGCCGGCCCAGTGCCGGTTGGTAGATGTCACATATCTTCGAAGTTCTGTCCCTAGGATATACCAGTTTCCTCACGATGTTTTCTTTCACCGTTTTGAAAGCAGTGGTGATGAAATAATTTACTCAAAATGAAACGCCTGATGGGGTTCGAACCTACGACCTACAACTTGTAAGTCGCGGCCGATACTGTATACAATATGTAAAGAAAACCCTGTCCGATCCGTAAAGGTATTGTTAGGTATCAATAACTGATTCTACTAATGGATACAAAACCGGACTAAAATCTCCCTAAAAAAATAAATATTATTTCGCAAAAAGAGGTAACTCAATACATGCGCGGTAAGCAACCCTTACGCGGGCGGCGGGCGGCATGGCACGCGGCACGTGGTCGCATCGCTATTCGCTCATAATAATACCGGCGTTGTCACTTTTTTAAAAATTACCAAATTTCGGTGAAGTTGGAATTAATTCGTGGGAAAAAAAGATTATTTCAAAATTCATTAGTATTTTTTCGATGATGATTACGTAAAATTGTATATTATATTTGGTCAAGTGTTTACCTAACCTGTATTATCCTTGTGGGTCGGACAGGGTTTTCTTTACATATTGTATATTTCAAATTAAATAATAGTTAAAATGGCTCTCTATTCAATTTTAAAGTCGTATAAATTTTAAAAACATACACAAAAGTAGTCACCGTAGGCAGCTCAAGCTCTCTATAAGCTTATGTATTGCACCAGTGTCCGCCCGCGCCCGCATTGTCCCACCACTGTGTACCGGGGCAAGTTATGAGTGGAGACTTTTGTGTCATTCTCTGGATTAACTTTCTGTCGACTCACATTCTCAAAGGTTCGTATTGTTACTATGTTTCTTTTTGTTATAAGTTAATAGAAAAATAAATATTATCATTTTCTGGATCATTTGGGGGACAAAAGAAAGTGTAAGGGTTTCATGTTACTCAGAATGTTATTAGCTTGTAATTGTGTCGCTCAAGGGAAAAAGGTGACCTTTATAAGAGATGAGGAACGATTGAACAGAAAAGTACAACGATCACAATACACATTTAGCTGCTAAGTTATATTAAATTTTAAAAAATGCTTTATTTAACGCATTCAGCGTTAAACAATGTATTTAACATCAAAGGACACACGATATGTATATCAGAGATACTCGTACAAACATCAGATAGAAACAAATAAAATATCTACTAAAAAGTCTGCTGTAAGAAATTATAAGGAGAGTGTGCCTCACGGCTGCGCTAAAAAGGAACAATTCAGCAAAAATGCCTGACGCTGGTTTTAAATTGGACTGAGGTGACGAATGTGAATAATTTTTATACTACCACTAGCGGCCGCCAGCGACTTCGTTCGCCTGGAATTAGTTATGTTCCGCTCTTATTGGTCGCAGCGTGATGTTATATACCCTAAAGCCTTCCTGGATTAATGGGATATCCAACACAAAAAGAATTTTTCAAATCGGACCAGTAGTTCCTGAGATTAGCGCGTTCAAACAAACAAACAAATTCTTCAGCTTTATAAAATAAAGGGTGTATCTGACATTGACGCACAAAGGAGTACCATGGATCCAGTTCATGATTCTGAACCCCCCCAGTGGTGGAATTTCTCGTCAGCTTTTTCATGATTAAAAAAAAATGTATGTCGTTTTTTTCACTTTAGACCGTTCATAATTGCTATACTTTTATAACCCAATAAGATTTTAAAGTAAAAATTAATTAATTCGCTAATTACACAAAAAAGCGCAATGAAAACAAAACTCGAAAAACTATCTTAACAGCTGATTTAATAGAGTTCACATCAGGGATCAACATCATACCTACAAACCCGCACGGCGGCACGCTTGCAACGCTTAAAGGGCGAGCCGACACTTTTTTTTTTAAACACTGTGATTTCTGTAACCGCTCATTAACGACATAAATGACTAAATTATATTAGTGGCATGCGGTGTAGCCTTTTCGCGAAGCTTGCGTTACGATGTCTGATACACCCTGTATAAAGCTGAAGAGTTTGTTTATATAGTATAGCAATATAGATATGACATTATATGTAAATTTATGTCAAATAAAATTTATAAAAATTCAAAAATATTGTTTAATAAATAAATAACGTTATTTAGATAATTAAAGCGATTATCTAGATAATGGTCGCTCGATAGACTTTCTTATGTATGTAAGTAAAGTAATTTTCCGACATGAATCCGATTAAAAACCTGTTTCAAACGATACCCTACTATTTAGATTTAGTACAAAGCTTTTGAAAGGCTGTAAACTAAAGTTAATAAAACTACATATGTAGGTACATGCTTACATTCTGGTAGGACAACTTCAATCGTAAGAACTAACTGAAAAAGAAGGTTACCTACGGTCCACTATTTATTATGGATAGATCATCTGCTGGCAATCATACCACTTTTTCCCTTTAAGTGTCTTTAAAGCTAAAGTGAATAGGCTCATAATAAACTAATGCGCGGTTAATTTTACTACTTTATTATCAGCCCATTCACTATCTACAATTGTCATCTACGATTTCATCACGTCTTACCATCAAAGAAACATGTGGATGTGGACTTGTAGTGCCATCTACAAAGTGGTTTAAATATTTTATATGGAGCCTAGCTGGCATAACTAATGTCACACCATTTTGAAAATGACGGCCACGTATGAGAACTATATAGCTGACATCAATATTATAAACAGAAAACATAATAAGACGAAATCTCTAAAGATCACGTTTCCGAGGTCACGTTCAAAGGTGATCGCGCGATTCAAGAGAAGAGGTATCCTGCTGGCTGTCATTTCCAAAGTGGCACGGCAGTTGGTCTGCCACGGATCTTCGAAGCCCTTTAGTGCTTTTTTGATTGAATATACACTGAAATACAAAATTCTGTTTTTGCTACCACCACAGATATTTTTTGTTTGACACTTGAGGTTATAATATCTACTAATTTTACTTGACGTTATATAGGGTGTATCTGACATCGACGCACAAACGAGTGCCATGGATCGAGTACATGAATCTCAACCCTCCAATGGTGGAATTTTTCGTCGGTTTTTTCATGATTTAAAAAAATATATATGTACGAGTAGTTTTTTTCACTTTAAAGCGTTCTTAATTGCTATACTTTTATAACCCAATAAGTTTTTAAAGTAAATATTAATTAATTCGCTAATTAATTTTGCTAAAAGGTCAATGAAAACAAAACTCGAAAATTTGCTGATTTAATAGACTCACATCAGGGATCAACACCATACTTACAAACCCGCACGGCGGGACGCTTGCAACGTTCAAAGGCGGAGCCGACACTTTTTTTTAAACACTATGAATTCTCTAACCCTTCATTAACGACATAAATTACTATCATAATTTTATTAGTGGCATGCGGTCTAGCCTTTTCGCGAAGTTTGCGTTACGATGTCAGATACATCCTGTATAACTACTACTAGGAACAAGCGAGGTAGACCAAAGAAGCTGGCTTGACGTTGTAAGAGATGACATGCGTGCCAGCAGTCTCATACCACGGGATGCCATAGATATGTAGGAAAGCGGACCCCGGGCTCCAACGCGAAAGCCGCGGTTGCAACCGGGATTATATGTACGCTGAGATGATGATGACTTGAGGTTATAATGTGTTATTCTTTTAAATTATGTTGATATTCTAACAACAATTATTTGAAATGATCATAGCAAAAAAGATGAAACCTCCAATATTAATTTACCGTAATATTTTTTTTTATTGATCTTTAACTTTTTTATTTATTAATATTTTTATTGCTTAGGAGGAGACTGGACCTCATGACGCATGAAGCCTAATGTGGGTTCTAGGACTTTTGTAAAGATTTCTCATCTTATTATCTCCTACTAGATTCTCTTCATAACCACAGAGTACATTACACTATAGGTTATTGATGAAATAAGGACAAAGGCGATTATATAATTTAAACCGACATATTTAAATCAACTACATAACAGTGCACAATGTATCTAAACAAGAGAACGTTGATAAATGAAGGCTCGATAGAAAAGAAGAAGGTTTGTTATTTATTTAGCATAGGCGTCCATACTTCTAACAATAGAGATGTATCCTGGGTAAAAAGAAATTGATTAAGTATATTTAGTCCGTCATTCGGACAATAGAAAAATATTGTTTTATCAAATTAATAAAAAATGCCAAATGAATATAAAAGGCTTCAAAGATCAGTTGTGGTGGGTGATGACGTCACTCCGCGCTAAAAGCTAGCGTGCAGAGACGTCACACGAGTTTTCACGCACTGTATCGTCTTCATTTTTTGCTTATATGAAGAAAGAAAAAATACGTGTCTAGTATTTTTGGAAATCTGACTGACGGACTAATTAGTTTTTTTTAGTCAACTACCCTATTAGGTACCGTTTTTTTTTTTAACAAAAAGATATAGTGTTTTTTTTTCTACAAACTGTTACTAATACGTTCCGAATGATTGCGCTAAATATTTACTCGAACAGCTTTTGTGTCCACTTTCATTAGATATTTTTCGAACATACATTAATTCTACATACGCTCAACGAATACTAACCACATATTTTCTCGTTGTTTCCCTAGCAGACAGCAGAAAAACGTCATCAAACTTTTAACCATCCCAACATCAAACCAGCGCATCAAGCGAAGGCACTAGAGCGTAAAAGCGAGCCATGACGTCATTAAACCTAGCGGGGCTAAGTGAAGCTATTATGAAATATTTGCCGCGGAGACCTTGGCTTCAAAATGTGTGGATTTCATTTTTCCCATTTGCTATGCTTGCTTGAGTCTCCTCATTCTTGGGTATTAGATATTTTAATGTATGTTGGCATGTTTGAGACAGCGTGAATTTCTAAGGAAAATAGGTCATCTCTTTTGGTGTTGTAAAGTAAATCCAACCAAGATTGTGAGGGGAATTCCAGTCTAACCAGCATTTTAATTGCGTAGCATAATATTAGTATTAGTTGGAATCATTTGGAAGCTTATTGGTAATCCATTACTCCCTATATTAGAAAGTATGTCTGCTCAACAACGTAAATAACGCAATGAATGTTGTTGAACTGTCAAAATGAGACACTGGAACAGTTTGCCAGCGGCGGTGTTTCCGTCGGACTACAATTTGAGTGTCTTCAAGGCTAGAGTGAATAGGCTCTTAATAAACTAGTGCGCTTTACCATCAACGACTACGTCACTGCTTACCATCAGGCGGGATTGCGGTCAAGCGATAGTGTATAATTTTAATAAAAAAAAAAAAAAATTAAAACCATTGCTACTGATAGTGTGCTACACAATAGGGATGTATCCAAGGTATGAAAATCAAAAAAATAATTAGTTCGTCTTATAGATAATTAAAAAAATTAAGACCCGTATTTTTTATTTTGTCGAAATTACCAAAAACTACTGAGATATAGCGTATTAAAGTTACGGAGTGGGGGCTAATTACGGCACGCCGTTGTATATTTTTTTGTAGCACGGCGTGACGTCATGCGACATTTCAAATCAATATATCTTCCTAAGTATTAGAATGAGAGAAAAAATAAAAAATACGTGTTCAATGTTTTTTATAAATCTATCTGATGGACATTAAATTATTTTTTAGGATACAACCCAATTACCCTGCAGTTGCAGCCGAATACCAGTGTCTTACATGGAGCACCGCCTATCTGTCCTCCACAATTCAGTTACTGGGTAATACGATACCTCTTGGCCGGACTTTCGAGCTTCTGGCGAACCTTAAGAGGGAACTCTAGTAATGTTTTCTCCATACAAACGTATCCCACTGTTTTCTTTGTAGATTAGAGCAATAATTTTTTTAAGCTATTGCATAGCTTCTATCGCGGGCCTTGAGCGCGGGGACCGAATCCAGAAATTCCGTAACGAAAAAACCTCACGCTCCCCATCGTCTAACGTCGTTTCAGTTCGGCAGTCTTCGGCACGGTATGTTTGTGTGCGTGCGACTACATCTTTTGAAAACAATTTATAGATTTTCAAAAAGAGCATGCATATTGCAGGGCGCGAACTCAGTTCTACACACTTGCCATGTTACTGATAGTCGCGATGTGCTAAACTTGCGATTAATTTTCTCTCTGAAATAGATCTTCTATAGAGATATGTCATAGACGTCATCGACGTTGCCATGGCTACCTTAAAAACTTTTCATATAATTAATTATTAAGTACTTTTATTCAAATTAATTTAGTAGTGTTTTTATAAAATAGCTTTTTTTTTAACGGAAAAGCTAAGATGAATGTCACGCTAATTTATCATTGGACTTTTAAATTATTTATAGTGTTGTTTACTAAATAAAAGCGCGTGATTTTATAGAGTAAAAAGTGCTCACGCGGCCGTTTTTTCAATTGTTGCAAGAATTCAAAAGACTGTCTTTAAATAGTGTTCAGACGATTGCTCAAAGTGTATTAGATTTCATTAGTAATAGAAATGGCATTTCAATAATGACTTTCAACTTCCAAAGTCTAAATAGTCATAAATACGATTTACAAGATTCAGTTACGAGACAAACAAATGTGTTACTTCTTACCGAAACTTGCATGACGCATGATAATCCAATTGAAATACCTAATTTTAATTGTATTGTTCAGTTCAAACGAGATACTGTTTCAAAAGGTGGGGTAGCTATTTACCAAAATAAAAATTATATTACTAATATTATGACTCCGAATATTGAAATAAATATTGCACACGTTAGCGATGTTAATGTTAGGCGCTCAGTTGTTGGAGATATTTGTGCGTGCTTATGCAAACTTAGAAATGGCCTACAAATAGTTATGGTAGCAATTTACATTTCTCCGAATCCAAAATTGGACGAGGTAGAGCATTTTATTAATCGCACTTTACTGGAGTACACTGAAGAAGGCTCGAAAATACTTGGTACAAATGGTAATAAATTTCCACTTATCTTGGCTGGTGATTTCAACATTAACTTCGCTGATAAAAAATCAGAGCGGTTGACAACTTTTCTATCAAAAACATTGAATTTGAAAATGAATAATGATCCACAAGAGTCCACAACAAAATATGGGACCACCATTGACGCGGTATTTTCTAGGTATTTAGAGGATATTAAGTCGCAAACTTATGTTTCTTATTTCAGTTATCATAAACCTATAGTTTCAATGATAAATATTCCTGAATAACCAACGGCTACTGTAATGTAATAAAACCCACATGAATTGTAAAATAATAAAAATATTTTAAATAATATTAACTTTTTATTTATTTAATAAAAGAAAAATTTGTTTTCTTATCGGTCACCACGCTCAAAAAGTGTAACTTGAATTAATATCAAAGAAAAAGAAATACTGCATAAATAAAATAAATAAATAATTATAATTGCATAAATTGATACAAAATGCTATGCAATAGCTTTACCGCGGCAGTCCCCGAGTGCCACACGTCTTTTTTTTTCATCGTGATTATACATTTGATAGACATATCATTAGACATATCATTTGATTTTTTTCAAAACTCAAACTACAGTCGTGGTGGCCTAGTGGTTAAAACACCAGCCTCTCAAGTATGAGTGTGCGGATTCGATTCCAGGTCAGGCAAGTGCCAATGTAACTTTTCTAAAGTTATATGTACTTTCTAAGTATATCTTGGATACCAATGACTGAAGGTGAAGGAAAACATCTTGAGGAAACCTGGACTTTACTAAGTCTGAAATCGCGAACCCGCATTGAGCAAGCGTGGTGATTACGCTCAATCCTTCTCTGTATGAGAGAAAACCTGTGCCCAGCAGTGGGACGATAAAAGGTTGATGATGATAGGTATACTTGTCCTCTAAATTTTGATATAAAAATAATTGAGATCTGTGATGTTTTGAAAAAGAACACTCAACAATTTGTAAATGTATTTGAGAAAAAATATAACATGGTGTAAAAATGATTGGAATCGATTCAGTTGCATATTCTGAACAAACTATATTCAGGATTCGTATAAACAAAAAATAAAATTGTATACAAAATTCTCGTATCACAATATTAGTTACCATACATAACATAAATACATTTTTTTTTAAATAATTTTAAACTAGACATCATCATCATCTCAGCGTTAATCCCAGTCGCATCCATAGCTTTGGAGTCTGGGGTCCGCTTTACCAGTCTAACTGCTGATTATGGCGAAACTTCGATATTTTCGGTGAAGCGACTGCCGTCTGACCTCCACAACCCGAAGGCGATATCTAAGCATTGCAGTTAGACCAATTGTTAGACTTTTGAGGGCTCCAACAACCCGTAAACACTGCCACGATGTTCGTATGGCTACCAGGACCAACGGCTTAACGTGCTTTCTGAGGCACGACCAGACCAGTGCAAATATTCATATTCATGCATTATTTGCACTGCGCGGGGATCGAACCCGCGCCTCCTTGCGCAACGGTCACGTTCGCTACCGCTACGCCACGGAGGCTGTCAACAGTTATGTACACTATGGTACATTTATAGAGTACAATTTTACAAAAAATACATTTGTAAGTGTAATAACTACTTACTGGCTAACACAACATGCACAAAAAACGGTTAACATTCAATATTAAACGATATTAAATTAAAACAGTACAACAAGAAGTATTCATTAACAAAATAGCAAAAACAGGATTATACACACATCAAAAGTGTCTAGGGATCAAGCATTTTTATGCGGATTTCTTGAGATTGAGATGTGGCTTTGTAATAAATTTATGATTTTATAAATTTATATGGATCCTTTTTGGTGCATTTCATAATTTGAATCAGGAACTGTGAATCAAATTCGAGTAAAAGATGAAAATCAGCTGTCAATATTTTCCCTATAAAAACATACAACGCATTGAAGACATTATTAGTGCTACTGTTTCCCTACTACTGATTAAAACCAACGTTATTATGGAGCGGCGACGTCATTTAAGCAGGGAAGAAATGCTCAGAGCCGTGGGAATGATAGAAGCTGGTTCCCGGCAACGTACTGTGACTTTAGCTCTGAATACAAGTCAGAGTGTTATCAGTCGACTTTGGACACGTTACCGAAGCACTGGTACCGTGGCTGAGCGCCATGGAGGACGGTATCGCTGCACCACACGGAGACAAGACCGATACATTCAAATCTTAACTCGAAGAGCTCCAACAATAACCGCCATGATGTTAGCCGTGAGGCTTCATCACTCTTCAGGGAACTTAATTAGCGACCAAACAGTCAGAAACCGCTTGCATGAAGTGAACCTTCATTCCCGAAGACCGCTACGGGTACCACCTATAGCAATGCACAATCGTAGGATTCGATATCAATGGGCTCTTGAACACAGAAATTGGGCAGAAGAACAATGGCGTTTCGTGTGCTTTTCTGATGAGTCTCGTTTTGGTATGAGACCGGATACAAGACGTATACGACACTGGAGAACCCCTGGACGCCAACAGCGATTAAAATCCTGCCAGGAAGTCCATCCTTATAGTGGTGGAACCATCATGGTATGGGCGGGTATTTGGATCGGCGGAAGAACTGAGTTGATTTGGATCAGAGGCAACCTCAACGCTCAAATTTATGCTGAGACGATTGTATCAGACGTCATCGTTCCTCTACAAGTGCAAATCGGTCCCTTATTTCAGTTAATGCATGATAATGCACGATCGCACACCGCAAGAGTTGTAAGACAGACTCTCGCCGCAGCTAACATCAATGTCCTGCCCTGGCCTGCTCAGTCGCCAGACTTGAATCCGATTGAGCATGCATGGGATATGCTACAGAGAAGAGCTCTGCCGAATATGGAGGGTATCCAGTCGCAAGAAGACCTTTTTTTGTTGTTGCAACGAACATGGGCGGCCATTCCACAGCGTGATTTGGATGAACTCATTTTGAGTATGCCAAACCGATGTTCTTGTGTTGTTAGTGTTCGCGGTAGAAACACGGATTATTAATTGTTTAAGTTACCCTTAAAATTTTAGAGAAAACTGTTATTTCAGTCTTTTTTTCGAACTTTTGTGTTAGTGGTTCAAATGTCAAATATCCCTTTATTAGGAAAATGGCAAATTTCTTTATTAATGCAAAGGTGACTTGGTTTATCGTTACTGTGACAAACGAAAACACTTTATTTGATGAATCCTTAAAGAAAATTTTAATTAATATCAATCAGGAGAAAAGTTATTGCAAAAATATATGTTGATCCCTAGACACTTTTGATGTGTGTATTTATTAAAACAAGCAAATTAATTAATTCTTAAGATTATTGACATCTCGGTGGTAGGCCATAATATTATCCGCCGGCAGAAGTTACCACCCATCAGACAAAGTCTTGCCGCCAAGCGATTCGTCGTGTTCCGGCATGATGTCTGGTGAAGCCGTACGGAGGACGGGTCTGAGTAATTGTGTTGCGATGTGTGCTGGGTACGAAGCACCTAATGTTATTTTGTCGGGAGTTTGGTCGTGGAGGGTCTCCAGATCAGTCTTCCTCTGGTCCCGTTGGTCGTGTTGTAGGGTTTAATATTGCATCACCTCGCTCAACTGCCGTCTTCCTTCCTATTCACTAAGTTTTTTTTTTAAGTGAATTGGCTTAATAAACTAACGCGCTGTACCATCAACGATTGCATTACTGCTTACCATCAGGCGGGATTGCATTCATGCACTAGTTTATAATGATTAAAAAAAATATTATACAATTATTATGATTTAATTTTATTCGTTATGTTATGTTAAGAATCGCTCAGAACACCGTTGAAGAATTGATTTAATATATAAATCAATATCTACAAATTAATTCTTTAACATTTTCACACAATTTTCGTTATTTTCTTCTACGACAATATTAGGTCGTGATTGGAAGCAAAACATCTGATTCGTATAACATCAAGTTTTTTTTTTACGTCTACACTCCATCGGTTTAAGTAGTTAACTAAAGGTAAACAAAAAATCACGTGATTTAATTACCCGACTAAACACAAAACCAGTCACTTCAGCTGCCATGCTCAGTCAAAGCTGTACTCTTCAATTTAGCAACGGTATAATTAGTTAATTACATTGCTAAATTAAAAAGCAACAACTGGTAAGTAAAATCCAACAAAAATAAACAATCTACATTTTCATGAAAAAAATGCGATCTAAAAAAGAAGTGAAAAATGGGGTATGACGTCAAAGTTAGAACGGACATTACTCTCTTTAATTGACAACTGCACAAATAACGAGCAACTAAACCCTTTTACTACGCCGTGGATCAATGTTGGAAACAGACAGAAATAATTTGAGTGTTGCAGCTGCAGTACGTCGTGCAGTAAGTCGTGGTGGCCTAGTGGTTAAAACACCAGCCTCTCAAGTATGAGTGTGCGGGTTCCATTCCAGGTCAGGCAAGTATAAATGTAACATTTCTATGTTATATGTACTTTCTAAGTATGTCTTGGTTACCAATAACTGACTACAAGGTGAAGGACATCTTGAAGACACCTGGACTTCCAACCCGCATTGAGCAAGCGTGGTGATTACGCTCAATCCTTCTCTGTATTAGAGTAGACCTGTATCCAGCAGTGGGACGATAAAAGTTAATGATGATGATGATGATGATGAGATGCTGTACAGTAATTAATAATAAGGCTATAATGTTCCCAATACTGGGAAATAGCCCTCCGCTTTTTTAGAAGGAGTCAGTGCCCATTTGAGTCCAGTAAGAGTTGGTAGATGTCACATGTTATAAAATTTTAGGTTCTAGAACTTGCCAGTTTCCTTAAGACGTGTTCCTTCAGCATTTTGGGAGCAGTAGTGATGAAATCATTTTTCAGTAAGGAAAGAGCCAGGATTCGACCCAGACACGTTCCACAGCAACAGCTTTCTATTTTTAATGCTTAAATCCTATTCGCCGTGTAGTAATGACATGCCGATGCACGTGTAGTCAGACATGTCGATGCATTCCACTAGTTTTTACGATTAATCCTTTAATGTAGATACAAGCAGTTTGGCTATAAAATGACTTACCCGTGTCCCTGAGGCGTGCTGAAACTCAGTCTACTTTTAAAACCATGACAAAAAAAAACACTTCCTCTCTCTTTAAACACGTCATTATATTTTATTTGCTCTTGTGTGTTGTTTATTAATTAAAAGTATATATTTATTAGACTAGTATGATACACTTAACATACCTATTGATTATATAATCTATGTTAATAGTACACTGTAGACTACCTACATTATTTCCCTCTCCTTCCCCTTAGTATTCCATCTAAAGGTTGTCTGTAAAAGATCGCTCTTAGCGATAAGAACGCCCATTGTGTCACCCTTTGTTAAATCTTTATATTTATGTTCTGTAATCTTTATGGTATACATAATAAAGAGTATTCTATTCTATTCTACCGTGCTTAGAATAGTACCATCCCATATCCTCCCGTGAGTGTCGTAAGAGGCGACTAAGGGAACTCTCACCAGGGAAGCGGTCAGCAGCGCTTCTCCTGTGGAATATCAAATTACTGCGATCCCCAACCCGCCTGCCAAGCGTGGGGATTATGGCAATGCCCCCCAATGGAATGAAACCTTTTAGGAGGCCTTTATCCAGCAGTGGAACTCTATAGAGCTGCTATATATAGCTGAGAAGAAGAAATTCTGTTCGCTAATTTGTGATAAGTGCGGTGTGTGGAAAATGAGTATCATGTGATGGTGGAATGTGTTCTGGACGAAGCCGAAACGGCATTATGCAAATTAAAGACGGGAAATAACTTGACTGATGTTGGAATATGCAACAACATTTTAGCTCACCCGATGTTAAAGAAAGCTAGAATGACAAAATAGCAATTAAGCGTAAATTGTTAGTAGATATTTTTACACGTAGGTATGTGCGTGTGTACGCGGGTGTGATCATGCTTGATCAAACCCTCCCATTCCATAAACAAAGAAAAAAGTAAGTTAAGCGCCTTTCTGGGTGTGAACCCACCTGCGACTTGTAATTTGGGGTAGTTTCCACCACTTCTTAAAACCTTAAGTACTTCTAGTACTTCTTTTAAACTTAATTAGTCTCAATTAAGAAACTCGTAATCAATCAAAAATGAATAAAAAAATACAGAAAATATGTCAATATCACACAATAAACATCATAATTTGCCTGCGTTTTCCAAAGGATATGGAGGTCCACCACCCAATCTAAAACGCTATATAAAACCGTTGACGATACCCGACATAAAATCTTCACGAATTTATGACTTTTTAATGGCCACTTGAAAAACAAAAACAAATTCTTCTACCCTCATAACACAACATACAGTACATAAAATTTACACACACAATTTATACAACGTCCAGACAGCATAAAGGCGCAAGAAACCTTGTCGGTCAATAAATAACTCCTAACATGTGTGCTAACCCTCTTTTTGTCGCCAAAAAGATCGTTAAATTTCCCTTTAACGAGTATTTGCTTTTAAAGCCGGTGACCCATTACTGAAAAAAATATAATAAAAATAAAAGCAGCCAAGTGCGATTCGCACATGAAGCGTTTCGTTCCACCGTAGAATATTGAACATCACGTTTAAAAAACACTTTTGTAAATTACGTTTAGTTGTAGTCAACTAAGTCACGTGGCTTTTTGGTTTACCTTTAGTTAGCTTCCTAAACCAGTGGAGTTTACACCGTTACAGTTTTAGCTGACCTCGCATTGTATAGGTTCTTCGTACAACGAGATGTCAACTTATACTATAAATATATGAGTTTAGTATGTCATGGTGAGGTTCATCATTTTGTGAAAATTCCTTAGTGATAGATGTTAAGTTCTTCGAAAGAGATACCTTGGCCCTGGCAAGGCAAGTGAAGGAACACGAGTGGGTTTTAGTCAGTAAAAGTCTGACACGCTCTTCCGCTCCGCCCAGAGCGGAAGAGATCGTTTGATGAATTATTTTAAAAATTATTAAACCATTATCTCGTGAGTTGGACAGATTCATATTCAAGCATACAAATGTATGCTTTAATATGAATATTGTACTGATCTGGTCGTGCTTCGGAAAGCATGTTAAGCCGTTGGGCCCGGTTGCCATACGAACGTCTAATGGCAGTCGTTACGGGTTGTTGGAGCCCTCAAAAGACCTACAATTAGTCTAACTGCAATACTTCGATATCGCCTTCGGGTTGTGGAGGTCAGATGGTAGTCGCTTCACGGAAAATATCCAAGTTTAGCTAAAATCAGAAATTAGACTGGTAAAGGGGACCCCAGACTCCAAAACTGAAAAAGTTTCGGATGCGACTGGGATTTACGCTGAGATGATGATGATGATGATCATGGCTCGTGAGGTTCATCCTGATAACAGACAGAGAGACGGACAGTTGAGTTGTAGTAACAAGGTCCTTTTAGATACGGAACCTTAAAAAATTCTTCAAGAATGTGTTCCTACATTTCTGCTGAAAATTTTAAGGTAGACTGAATGAGTTTTCTGTTATTTTTGTTTTCCGCCTTAAAAGGTGACGGAATTAAGAAGGTGGGCTGAAATTAGAAGCGTACAAGGAAAATGGCGTATAATGGGTCGCGCTTGGTGTATACACTGCCTTATTTTTAATTGTGGGACAACAAAAATTATGATTTCTACCGTTTCTAAATTAAAAATGAATTTGGTTGAAGGTTGCTGGGAGAAAATCTGAGGTCAGTTCTAAAATTTGTGCACGTGTTTTGTATTGATTTCAGGTGACCAGAAAGGATGGAGGTATCGGTCCTTTGGTTTTCCTGTGGATCTTTTCATTTCTAATTTGCCCAATGCCACATTCTGGCAATTTGTTGTGCTATCCAAAGTGGTTCTAATTGCGATATTTAACACATGTATATGCTTTTCCGTTTTTATTTTGTTAACATATTTTTAGTTAAATTAAATTTCATGTTCTAGAGCCAAAACTTCGAAGATATATGACATCTGCCGACCCGCAATGAGCCGGCGTGGTAGATTACTTCCTCTAACAGAGAGGAAGCCAGTGTCCCGGGAGTGGCAACATTATAAGCCAGACAAAGTCTTGCCGCCAAGCGATTTGTCGTGTTCCGGCATTATGTCTGGTGAAGCCGTACCGAGGACGGGTCTGAGCAGTTGTGTTGCGATGTGTGCCGGGTACGATGCGCCAAATGTTGTTGTGTTGGGAGTTTGGTCGTGGAGGGTCTTCAGATCAATCTCCCTTTGGCGCAGCATCGTTGGTCGTGTTGTTGGGTTTAACATTACATCCCCTCGCTCAACTGCTGTCTTCCTTCCTATTCACTAAGTTTTTTAAGTGAATAGACTTAATAAACTAACGCGTTATACCATCAACGCATCAGGCATAAATTTATTGTACCTATAACAAGGCTCAAGAAAATAGGTGGCTTTTTCAGATGCCAATGTATACATTTTTACAATAGACTTCCAGAGGTGGTTCAAGATCTGAGCCTGAATAAATTCAAATCCTTCATTGAATGTAAGTTGTGTGAGAAAGCACTGTATGTTACGGAATTGCAACGCTGACAGGGGTGTTCGGCACTAGTACAGCTACACAGGGGCTAACTTAGTATTCGGGAACACTGTTGGAGCTGCTGAACCTTGGACAAAACTATTTTTGCATTGTGTAGATTCAATTTCTCAGTATTGTATGATTGCATGGCACACGTGTGAGCACAATGTACTTGCTGTAATGCATCTAGTTGTTGGGTTAGTCTTTTTTATTAACTTGATTTGCTCTGGCTGTCGACAGTATGTCATGCTCACTCAAATGTCTCGCTGGTGGTTGCGTGTGTGTTGGGTCATTAGGTTCCTGTAATGTATGTTGTAAGTAGGTAGTGTTACAAAATGTTTCAACATTGTACCCTCAACATCATGTGTGTATCGATCGCTGTCCTCTCAATAAACGGTTCGCCAGTCGACCATATACTGCATTCAAGGAAGTCGTATTATTTCTCCAAAACCCCTATATATAATATTTGGCGACGAGTTGGACCATAGCGTGTTATACTGCGGTTAATACAAGATGTCTTTGGGTAAATTGGAAGTTTTTGACGTCGAAACTGATAATTGGACTTTGTACATTGAGCGGTTGGAGCAGTACTTTTTAGTGAATGATGTGAAAGTGGATTTAAAAGTACCAACATTGATAACGGTCATGGGAAGTGCGTGTTACGAATTATTAGTCACATTATGTACGCCGAAGAAGCCTTCTACATTAAAATTTGATGAGATTGTTTCGATACTGCAAAGTCATCTTCAACCGAAACCAAATGTACTGGCCGAGAGATTTAAATTCAGACAAAGGAAACAGTTGAAAGGGGAGAATATCGCAACTTATGTAGCTGAACTGAAAAAGTTGACGAAGTTCTGTGATTTTGGGGAAGCTCTGGATAATAATCTCAGGGATCAATTTGTTTGCGGTATTGAAAATGACGTCATTCGGCAACGCTTGTTCGAGGGAGAGGTACCGACGTTCAGTAAGGCGCTCCAGTTGGCAGTGGCGATGGAGGCGGCGGAGTCTGACGCGGCGATGGTAGAATCTCGGGCTCGGGACCGCGGTCAGTGCAGTGACGTCAGAGACGCGGCGCAAGGGGCAGCGACGCACTATGTTGGCGCGGCCGGGCGAGGCAGCGGGCGGTCGGGGGCTCGCGGCCGTCGGTCAGCGGAACATAACCCGCAGCAAGGCACAAAGTGCGCGCCAGCGGTGAGTCAGCGTGGGGGCCGCGGTGCACGAGCGGCGCCGGCCGAGTCGAGGCAAACGCAACTAGCGGCAAGTCTGTGTGCCGCTTGCGGAGCATACCACGAGAAGAGTATGTGCCGTTTTAGAAGATATACGTGCCGTGTGTGTAATCTGGAAGGTCATTTAAAGAAGATGTGTCCTAGACTGAAAAAGGACAGAGATCTTATGTGGACACAAGTGAGGGACGAAGGGGAGGAGTCAGCCAGTAATAATGATTATTTCGATAACCTAGAACAGGTAAATTTAAATGTACTTCAATTAGATAATTCGGTGAAATATAAACCTTATTATATTGGCGTCTCAATAGATGAAAAAAATGTTTGTATGGAGGTAGATACAGGTAGTAGAATTTCGTGTGTAAGTTACGAGTTTTATAAAAAAAAATTAAGTACCCTGCCTTTAATTACATGCAATTTAGTACTTAACTATTATACTGGCGAAAAGGTGTATCCACGGGGCAGAATTAAACCCTATGTACGGTTTGGTAATACTTGCAAAGAGTTAGATTTATTTGTAATAGACCACGGTAAAGAGCCGTTATTGGGTCGAGAATGGTTATACGAATTGAAAATTAAGTTAGAAGTTATTGATAAACTCAATCAACAATGTATAAATAATATGACTAGTACTAAAGTTTTTAATATTAATGAATTGCGTTACAGATACTCTGAGGTGTTTTCTGACGGTCTCGGCTGTTTTACTGGTGGTGAAGTGAGTTTGCGTGTACGACCCGATGCGAGACCGGTATATTTGCGAGCGCGACCACTAGCATACGCGCTGCGGGAGCGTGTGGAGCAAGCGCTGGATCAGCTGGAGAGGGACGGTATCATCACACCTGTCGAGACGTCAGACTGGGCGACCCCGGTCGTACCAGTCATTAAGAAAGACGGCTCGCTACGATTGTGCGGTGACTATAAACTTACCTTAAATAAATGTTTAGAGGTTGACCGTTTTCCCCTACCTAGAATAGATGATTTATTAAGTAAATTGCATTCGGGGCATAAATTTACAAAGATTGATTTATCTCAAGCATACGCACAATTTTGTCTGGATGAACCATCGAAATTATATACTGTAATCAATACACACCGGGGGTTATATAAATACAATCGTTTGATATATGGTTTGTCATCAAGTCCAGGGATATTTCAAAGAAAAATTGAACAAATTTTTGAAGGTATGCCTAGGGTAGGAGTTTTTCTTGATGATGTCATTTTGACAGGCCGGGACGAGGCAGAACATATGGATACTTTATTTAAAGTTTTCGATAGATTACAGCGGTACGGGTTAAAGGTTAAGAAAGAGAAATGTACGTTTTTTGCGGATGAGGTATCTTATTTAGGGTTCATAATTAGTAAAGATGGAGTAAAGACATGCCCAAGTAAAGTAGAAGCTATAAAAAAGGTACCTATACCGTCCAATGTATCCGAACTTAGATCGTTCTTGGGTATGGTTATGTACTATGCCAAGTTTGTTAGGAATATTAGTACGAGGCTAACCCCACTTTACGAGTTACTAAGGAAGGATAATAAGTTTGTTTGGACAAAAGATTGTACGGAAGTTTTCAACAGCATTAAAAATCTGTTGTCTTCTAGTGAGGTACTCGCGCATTATGATCCGCGTATGCCGGTAACACTGACGACGGATGCGAGTGCGCAGGGGGTGGGAGCGGTCATAGCTCATGTGTGGCCCGATGGAACCGAGCGTCCGATAGCTTACGCGTCGCGGGTTTTAAACGCATCGGAAGCAAACTACTCGCAGATTCAAAGGGAGGCGCTTGCTATTATTTTTGGAGTAAGGAAGTTCCATCAGTACTTATACGGGCGAGAGTTTGTTCTCAAAACGGACCACAAACCACTAGTTTCTATTTTTGGGGATAAAACGGGCATTCCAACGATGGCAGCAAGTAGGCTACAAAGGTGGGCGGTAGTCCTCTCTGGTTATCAGTATCGAATTCAATACGTACCTACCGATAAGAATGGTGCAGATGCGTTGTCTAGGTTGCCAGTGGGTACAAGGAACAAAGAACAGAACGAAATCACATATATAAATTTCGTACAGGATTTTTTACCAATAACCAGTCAAGATGTCAGTAAACTGGGAAATATAGATAGTGTTTTGAGAAAAGTCATGATATATATAAGGTCAGGTTGGCCTCCTTCATGTCCCGATGCGGAGCTACAAGCTTATTTTGTTAGAAGGAATGAGTTGTATGTCGAGTCGGGATGTGTAATGTGGGGCTATAGAGTTGTGATACCAACGGAATTGCGAAGTATTATATTAAAAGAGTTGCATATCAGTCACATGGGCATTGTTAAAATGAAATCAATGGCTCGTAGTTACGTTTGGTGGCCTGGTATCGATGCAGACATTGAACGCGTTTGCCAGGAATGCAATACATGTCGGTTGGAAGCTCCAGCTCCACCGAAAGCACCCCCTCAACCCTGGCCCTATATCTCAGAGCCGTGGAGTAGGTTACACGTTGATTTCCTAGGCCCTTTTCAGGGTAAGACGTTTTTTGTCATAGTGGATTCGTCGTCTAAATGGATCGAAGCTTTTGAAATGAAAAGAACGACCGGAAAGGAAGTTCTTAAGGTATTAAGGGATGTTTTAGCTCGGTTTGGGTTACCAAAAGAGATAGTATCGGACAACGGACCTCCTTTTACAGGTGTTGAAATAGCAGAATTTATGCGTGTTAACGGTATTAAACATATTTTTACGCCTGTTTATCACCCTGCATCGAATGGAGCTGCAGAGAATGCCGTTAAAATTTGTAAAAATGCGTTAAAAAAGGCTTTTAGGGACGGTATAGAGGTTGATACGGCATTGAAGTCGTACCTATTTATGTATAGGAATACCGTGCATAGCACGACGGGGGAGGCACCGGCGAGGTTACTGCAGCATAGAACGTTAAGGTCTCGCCTAGATCTGTTGAATATGGGCAATAAGGTTCAAGGCGTTAAACAAAGAGTGGAAGAGGCTCAACAGAAACAGGTCAAAAGTGCGGGTGGTATAATGCGTGCCTTAGAGATAGGGGATGACGTGTGGGCTCGAGGTTTTGGAAGGGAGGATAAGTGGATTAGAGGTAAAATTGACGGGAACTTAGGATCTCGTTATTACTTAGTTAGTAGGGAAAATGGTCCACCTTTAAAAAGACATATAGATCAAATTTGGAGAAAGTCTCCACGGTCTATGTTAACTTGTCCACTCCCAACTGACGTTGGCGAACCTGATAGTGGAGTAAGTTCACTGACACCACCATCACCACCAGCAACAGCATCCGAGACCCGAAGTAAACGTGTAAGGAAACCGGTCACAAGGTACCAGCCATGAATAATATACTTAATTGTAAATTAGTTGTATAAGAGCAGTTTAGAATAAGTGGTAGGGTGTAATGTATGTTGTAAGTAGGTAGTGTTACAAAATGTTTCAACATTGTACCCTCAACATCATGTGTGTATCGATCGCTGTCCTCTCAATAAACGGTTCGCCAGTCGACCATATACTGCATTCAAGGAAGTCGTATTATTTCTCCAAAACCCCTATATATAATAGTTCCCTTCAATATGGTTGACCTGAATGATGCTGATCCATACGTTATGTTCGTGAACGGACGCTGTCAGAGGGGACTGGTCAACTCTTATCTGCCACGGCGTATTTTAATTTTTGAATTGTTTTTTGTTTTTTTTTTTTGTGTTTTCCATAATGGACGCTCTCAGCGTACAATATATTTCTGCATCGTTCTCACACGGTTGATTTCAACATGAATTATGTAATCAAATATTTGTATCAATACCTTGATAATTTAAAAGAGTGTCCATGGAGTTTCTTGTCCGTTCTTCTCCACAGGTATCTACTCTTTGGAATGGGCGACTAGCTTCATCTTACTGACTGACCGACATTCTGACAATTCAAAAGTGCCTGTAACTGGTTTATTTGAAATAAATACTTTGATTTTTTTTTATTTCATCACTGCTTACCATCAGGCGGGATTGCGGTCAAGCACTAGTTTACAATCATTGACAGCCTCCGTGGCGTAGCGGTAGCGAACGCGGCCGTTGCGCAAGGAGGCGCGGGTTCGATCCCCGCACAGTGCAAATATTTGTATGCATAAATATGAATATTTGCACTGGTCTCGTCGTGCTACGTTAAGCCGTTGGTCCCGGTTGCCATACGAATATCTAGTGGCAGTCGTTACAGGTTATTGGAGCCTGCAAAAGTCTAAGAATTGGTTTAACTGCAATGCTTAGATATCGCCTTTGGGTCCTGGAGGTCAGACGGCAGTCGCTTCACGGAAAATATCGAAGTTTAGCCAAAATCAGCAGTTAGACTGGTAAAGCAGACCCTAGACTCCAAAGCTGAAAAGCTATGGATGCGACTGCGATTAACGCTGAGATTATGATGATGACTAGTTTACAATTACTAAAAAAAAAGCTACCGACTTCCAAAAAACACTACAAAGTGAAAAATAACTAATTTCGGAAGTCGGTGTCAAAAAATTATATACAAAAACCAAAGACACCGACTTCGGAAATTAGTTATTATATTATCACATTGTAGTGTTTTTTGGAAGTCTGTTGCTTTTTTTTAAATTTTATTTTACACATTTTAGTTGTGAAAAGTACTGTTCAGCTGCATCCGGTTAGACTGGATGCTGACGCTAAAATACTTAATGAAAAAACTTACAAAAGCACTGGTTGCCCCTACGATTTTTGAAAGTTCCCCTTGATTTACCTGGTCTTCCACCATCAAACCCTGATGTCCTTATCATGGGACCACCTTGGGAATGTCTTCTTTCCAACAGAAAAAGAATTATCAAAATCGGTTCATAAACGACGAAGTTATCCGCGAACAAACATAAAAAAGCATATATACAGGTCGAATTGAGTAACCTGAAGTCGTTGTTTTGAAGTCGGTTAAAAAATGTATTTATGTTATGTATGGTAACTAATATTGTGACACGAGAATTTTATATTCAACTTTATTTTTTGTTTATACGAATCCTGAATATAGTTTATTCAGAATTAGCAACTGAATCGATTCAAATCATTTTTACACCCTGTTATATTTTTTTTTAATTAATTTATACGAGTAAACCAACGCTTGACCGCAATCCCGCCTGATGGTAAGCAGTGACGCAATCGTTGATGGTAAAGCGCACTAGTTTTTAAGAGCCTATTCACTCTAGCCTTGAAGACACTCAAATTGTAGTCAGATTGTTCCAGTCCCTCGATGTACGCGGTATAAAGGAGGAGGCAAAACGCTTCGTCCGGATCGTAGAGGTGTTAACAACTTAAGGGTAGAAACTCGCCGTACGACGGGTCGTCCGATGGTGGAACGGAGATGGAGGAATTAAATCGTGCAATTCCCTCGCACACTCCCCAAAATGTATCCTATAGAACTCCGAAAGGCTGGCTACTCTACGCCTGTGCTCTAGGCTTTGGAGACCAACTCGAGTTTAATCAGAGTCACCAATCAGCCTCTTCGCACGCCTTTCCACTGAATCCAAAGTGGCCAGGTGACACTTAGCAGCACCAACCCAAATGTGGCTGCAGTACTCCCCATATTTTTTCCCAAATACATTTACAAATTGTTGCAGTGGGGTTATCGAGCACACAACACAGCTGACGGTCGAGACGGCCCTCGCTGCCTATGAACAGTTCTGAGGACTGTTTATCACAACACATTGTTTACAATCCAATCTTGAGTTGCCCATGCCGGTTGAAAACCTTGCAGCATATTTGTATGTTCACTAACAGGTTTCAGCTACATATCTGCCTACCGAATGCAGTTCCTACCCCTTTTTATTCATTGCAAAATAGTAACCTAAAATGACGTCCCAAAAAATTGTGTCCATAAAAAATCCTTGTAAAAATGGTATAACTTTTTTACATCCCCTAATCAAGTCTCCTACATCTTGGAGTGAAGTAAAAAAAGCTTAGCGCTACGGAGAGTACAGAAGGCTTACTCCGTACAGAGGTCATTAATTAGAAGACCGGAAGGGGTGTTCATATACTTGGAAGATAACGCAGGTGTAATAGGACTCTGCTATTAGTGGTCTTATGGCTAATCTCTCAGTGCTCGGTCCAATACTAGCTTTGTAACTTGAATTAAAGTCCTTATAATATACGGTTATAGTGAATAAAATTCATCATATGATCCCCGCGTAGTGCAAATATTTGTATACATGAATATGAATATTTGCACTGGTCTGGTCGTACCTCGGAAAGCGCGTTAAGCAGTTGGTCCCGGTTGCTATACGAACATCTAATGGCAGTCGTTACCGGTTGTTGGAGCCTTCAAAAGTCTAACAATTGGTCTAACTGCAATGCTTCAATATCGCCTTCGGATTAAGGAGGTCAGACGGCAGTCGCTTCACGCAAAATATCGAAGTTTAGCCAAAATCAGCAGTTATACTCGTAAAGCGGACCCCAGACTCCAAAGCTGAAATGCTTCGGATGCGACTGGGATTATCGCTGAGATGATGATGATGAGTGAATAAAATTAATAATTTATCAAATTTACACTTAACTAGTACAAATTGTCACTCCGTGAATTTGACGTGTTCGTAGTCATTTAATACAACTGTCAATGATCTAAATTTATAAAGGGCATTTTGAGTTCCAGTGGTAAATTTGCTGACTTAATTGCATCACAGACTATCAATCATAATCTGAATAATTTCGAAGCATAAGGCGACGTCCTAATTGGCGTAGATCGCACGATGATACAATGCGTTCTCTTCGTGCGATGAGTTAAAACATACAGATTTCATCAGAGTGTCCTAACTTGAACCTCGCAACTAAACGTGCGAGCACATGAAATTCTTGGTAACTTTGAACTTAGTAACGACGAACGAACTTAGTACGCATAGGACACTCTGATGAAATCTGTAAAAATTTGAAGAAATTTGTCTTTTCAACAACTTAAGTAACGAAACTAATGCTGTTAAACTATCAAATTAGGACCATTGCTAAACCGTTAGGTATACACAATTACCCTGCAAGAACGTACCTAAATATTTGAATTTTTAACCGAAAGGAACTTTCCAACCGAAAAGTCTTTCTTATTGCTTAAAGATTCATTCATTTCATCATGTTGGACATAAACATATTGGGCGTAATAACTGCTGCCAAGTCGAGTTGTCATTCATCTTAGTTTAGGCTCTGAACTAATCTTATGTCCAAAACTTGTTTGAATTAGGAAAACCTCGTAATCTTGGCCAGAAGTACGAATTTACTTACAGAGTACTATCAAATGACGTCTCCTACTCTAGACGGAGAGGAAAGGCTTATCAGATTTTTGCTGACAAAAACCCACCCGTCCTTCAGTTGCCTGTGCGTCAGGGGTATCTTTTTCGAACAATACGCGGCCAGTGGCCCTCAACCTTGTATCATATTTACTGAATGTTGATGTTAGTATATTTTAGGTGAAAAAGAATGCACCTTTTATTCTTGCCTGTATACTGTCATAACTCCTTGCCTCCTTAAACCCCTAATCTTTTGTGCAAGTTGTAAAGTTCAACTGGGTAGAAAGGTACTTTATGACGTGGGGTAAATGCTTGCAGCTTCTCCCAGCGTAAAACTTATGTGTATAGTGCAGTATTTTAGGTTCACTATGACTTGTGAAAATACCTACAGACATATATGAGGTTATAACAATGTGGCTGTTAGATTTCTGAACAATATTATGTAATCACGTTTTTTAACGTGTCGGGCCCTACTAGGTCGCCAGCCCTCATTTCTTGTTTAGCTTATAGAGGTCCACTACTGGACAAAGGCTTTCCCCAACGCTTTCCATGAAGACCGGTCTTGTGCTGTCCGCGTACATTTTCTTCTCTCACCCTCTAACCCTTTTTAGGGTTCGCAAATCATACGAGCTTCCAAATGGAATCAAACACCTCAAACTTTCAGTGCAGTTCACGCATAGTGACAGATTGAAATTCAGAGTTAGAAGCAGCGGAAGGAAGGGGTCGCGAAATATTTTTTGGAAACTAAATGGACCGTGCCAAGTTAAATTTAAAAAACACTGAAGTTCAGGGTTGCAACCCATAATAACCCCATTAATTCTATTATCATTTCCAAGCCTCAGTGGGGGACTCGTGGCGAAAATAATAACAGCCGCACAAGTCGATTGATCAGGTTAAGCCACGCTTACCGCGGTTGGTCCGTGGATGGGTGACCATCTTTACATACCGAGACTTCCGTGCCTTAGAAAGCACGTTAAGCTGTTAGTCCTAGCTAACATTTTGTAGAACTTTGACACTCGTTACTGGTCGTCGGAAGTCAGAAAGTCTGACCACCAGTACGTACCACCAAGGGGTATCGTATCACCCAGTAACTGGGTTGTGGACGTCAGGCAGGCAATCGCTCCATGTAAAATACTGGTTTTAAGCTGAATCCGGTTAGACAAAGAGCCGACCTCAACATAGTTAGGAAAAGGTTGGGGAGATGATAATGATAATTTTATTATTATTTCCTTTATTTATTTTCCTTTACATTTGGTTACATTTTTAAATATTTTGATTTAAAAAATACTTTTAAAAATATAAAAAAATAATAGTGTTCCACCGATGACGGGACCAGGGTCCATGTTACCGGCGGTTAGGGCACCAGAGACAGGAACCTCCTCACGATGCGGGCCGTATCGAGGAGAATCTGGCCCTTAATCCAACTGCCTAACTAGAGCCTCAATAGATGCTGGTCGAGGCTCTTGGTTATCAATACCATTGGCCGATACGACAATCGGTACAATGACTGCCGTGTTTACATTCCACATGTCAACAATCTCGTGCGCCAAGTCGAGATATTTAGTATGTTTCTATTTCTCAGCTTTCACGAGATTCCCGTCATGTGGAATGGCAACATCGACAATCATTACGAGGCGCACTAATCGATCTATCACCACTATATCAGGCTTATTGGCAACAATAGTCCTGTCAGTAAAGATAGATCGATCCCAGTATAGCGTGACATGGTCATTTTCAAGAATTTTATTATTATTATTTATCGAGTTAGTGTTTCTCAACCACTGATGTACAGGTTTATTGATAAAACACTAACCACCTTGCAGTCCTGGGTTACTAAACAGCTTTTACTCCCTGATTTTTACAAAACCAACAAACACTTATTATTTCGTTATCCCCTCACCCCCCCACCCCCCACTCCCTTCTGCTCAATATTGTACTACAAAAATGACAGTTTGTTTACCAAATGGACGCTTTCTTTAGCTTCACGTAGAGATTGGAACAGAAAATTTTATATTTGAAATATTTCTGTTTTTCGAATAAAATGAAGTAGAAATTTTTTAATCCAGGCCGGAATCCATAATGTTAGTAATTACATACATAATATAAATACTTTGCGTGAAGCTGCATCCACCTCTGCAATAGATGGGAGAATATCACCGATCCGCGAACACACCGAGAATACTGTTGTTGCTGCCGCAAATACGCATCTATTCCTAATAATGCCTCTCGAAACGGGTAAGAACTGTCATCGTGAGGAAATCGAGGAGAAAAACATCCACGAAAATGATTGCCACCTTAAACTCACAGGGGCAAGTTTTGGTTGTGGTGAAAAAATTATAGTCTATAAGCTTTTGTCATTTCTTACCCGTCTCTGTTTATTAATATTGCACCGTAACAAGATGATACGAAAAACAACAAAAATATGTGTGAAATTCTCACGTGGTAGAAGTGAAATCTTATCTTCAAAAAAAGAATTAGCGGGTGGATAAGGAAACACTGTATAATGCTTGTTGGTAGGCCATAACATCGGCTGCCGGTAGAAGTTAGCACCCACTAGACAAAGTCTTGCCGTCAAGCGATTCGTCGTGTTCATGATGTCTGAAGCCGTCCGGAGGACGGGTCTGAGCAGTTGTGTTGCGAAGTGTGCCGGGTACGATGCGCATAATATTGTTGTGACGGAAATTTGCTCGTGAAGGCTCTCCAGATCAATCTCTCACTGGCGCAACATCGTTGATCGTAATGTTGGGTTTAACATTGCATCACCTTTTTTTTTTCCGGGGTGGAAATCCTCATAGGATGCCCGCCGCCCTGGGGTGGGCGACGGGGTATGTCAGACTTTTACTGACTAAAACCACCCCGGTGTGTCTTCTATCACGAGCGCGCATGGGGCCGCGGGAGTCTAACTTCTTCCACGGCCCCACCCTCGTGCTGGCACGGTCTGTCCGGGCCTCGTCTCCTGCACGGGGTAGTGGGGTGTTAAACTACCCCGTGCATCGCCTCAAAGGCGCGCGCCGACACTCGCGCGCGCCTCCGCCTCGGGGTCCATCGATACTTCTTCATGATCCCAGGGGCGGGAACTTCCCCACGTCCCTCGCCCCTGGACCCATTCATGGGGGGCGGAAGAGGGCGTTATCCGCCCTTCCTCGGCGCCCGGTGCGTCTTCTGCGGCCCGGGAAGGGAGTTGATATCTCCCTCTCCCGTTCCGCAGCTTCCTTCTGCGACATCACGTCCTCGCAGAAGGACACCACCGCGTCCCACGACTCTGAGCTGCCGACCATCCTCCGCACTACTGCCGGCAGCGACAGGTCGCCTCCTACTTCATTTGTGAGGACACGGCGCTGCTCCTCCCAAGCTACACACTCGGAGAGCGAATATTGCATCACCTCGCTCAACTGCCGTTTTCCTTCCTATTCACTCAGTATTTAAGTGACTAGGCTAAATAAACTAGCGCCCTTGATCATCAACGATTGCATCACTGCTTACCATCAGGCGGGATTGTGGTGAAGCACAAGTATATAATTATATAAAAAAAACTATCTTATTTTCACTCGCGTTATATATTATCGTTTGATATCATCTAAAGAAGATATGCCGCTGGCACGTATATACCCTCTCCCTTACAAATTGTATAAAAACCAAGTATTGAAGTACATGTACTCGTATTATTTATCAGTCCCAGTAACAGATGACCGGTCGTCCTGTGTGTCGTCTAATACATTATTACAGTCTCTGTGAGTTATTACGAGCTATTGTAATAGAATTGATATGTTATCGATTTTTATACAAGATGGATGATCATTGTCTTTGATCGGATATTTACTAAATGCGATTCCCTGACCCCGGTGAAAGAACTAAGTATTTACCTACCTTGACAGATCGGCAACATTTCTGTCGTCAGCATTTTTTAAATTTTATGGACATTTAACGTAAATTTATTTCACTAGTTTGTATTTATTTTGTGATAACCGAACCGATCAAAATAAATTAAATCGGGACACAAATTAATTCCTAAGAAAGAAATCATAATACTTACATTTTCAAATTGCCCACCAAGGTTTAAAAAATGCACGAGATACGCTTGCACAGTTCATCTACATTTTCGGATACCCGAGAATGAACCTCATTTTTAATAAATCCCATTAAAAATACGTCAAGAGCGGCGGAACTGCAAAGAAAAAAAGGATTGCGTGGTTTTAGGTAACCACGTTAAAAGCGAAACTTTTATACTACGGTCAGCTGCTGCGAACTATAGGCGTCGCCATATTGGCATTGTCTGCTCTGACGAGTACCTTTTACATTATCTCTACTCCGCGGCCGACCGTCACGCGACATGCAACACACAGACATAAAAGTTTGAGACGATGTACGTGTTTATGACTATGTGTGTTTGATAACCTTCGCACTTTTATCGAGCTGCATAAATGAACATTTGTTTAACAATGGAGCAGCCGAATATTCGATAGGGTTAATAATAGCCATAACATCGGCCGCCGGCAGAAGTTACCACCCACCAGACAAAGCCTTGCCACCAAGCGATTTGTCGTGTTCTGGCATGATGTCTGGTGAAGCCGTACGGAGGACGGGTCTGAGCAGTTATGTTGCGATGTGTGCCGGGTACGATGCGCCTAATGTTGTTGTGTTGGGAGTTTGGTCGTGGCGGGTCTGATCAATCTCCCTTTGGCGCAGCATCATAGGTCGTGTTGTGGGGTTTAATATTGCATCATCATCGCTGAACTGCCGTCTTCCTTCCTATTCGCCCAGTTTTTCTGAGTGAATAGACTCTTAATAAACTAGCACGCTTTACCATCAACTATCGCATCACTGCTTACCATCGAGATTGCGGTCAAAGCTAGTTTATAATTAAAAAAAAAAAACACGAAAACTTTGAGTTTTTAATCCAATGTAAATTTATTAAATAGTAGACAAGGATATCTACTACTGGTATCGGCCGCGACTTAAAGTTGTAGATCGTAGGTTCGAACCCCATCAAGTGCTTTATTTTGTGTTAGTTATTCCATCACCACTACTCTCAAAACGATGAGGGAAACATAGTGAGGAAACTGGCATGTTCCAAAGCTAAAATTTCGAAGATCTGTGATAAGCGGTTCGTCGTATTCCGGCATGATGCCTGGTGAAACCGTACGGCGAACGGGTCTGAGCAGATGTGTTGCGATGTATTTTGCGTCAAATGTTATAGAGTCAGGAGGTTGGTCCTGGAGGATCTCCAGATCAAACTCCCTCTGGTGCAGCATCGTTGATAATATTGTTTGATTTAACATTGCATCGCCTCACTCAACTGCCCTTTTCCTTCCTAATCACTCAATTATTTTTGAGTGAATAGGTTCTTAATTAACTAGCATTTATTCTTTCGCACATAAATTGTGCAGTGGCGGACTTAATACCTTAAGCATTCTCTACCAGTCAACCATAGGTGGTGAATGATTAGTAGCCCACTCCATTTCACCCAATTGAGTTCTGGATCCCAGGGGGTGAGAACATTATAGGTTGATTATGTAAAGACAATCTTATCAAACTAAAAAAAAAATAATGTCAAAAGCATCCATAAATAATAAAATGTTTTCAAAACCTAGAACAATAATATGTATTAATATATAAAGCTGAAGAGTTTGTTTGTTTGTTTGAACGCGCTAATCTCAGCAATTACTGGTTTGATTTGAAAAATAAAATGTTTTCAAAACCTAGAACAATAATCTATATCTATACTAATATATAAAGCGGAAGAGTTTGTTTGCTTGATTGTTTGTTTGAACACGCTAATCTCAGGAACTCCTGGTCCGATTTGAAAAATTATATTTGCGTTGGATAGCCCATTAATTCAGGAAAGCTTTAGGCTATATAACATCACGCTGTAACCAATGGGAGTGGAGTATAACTAACTTCACGCGAACGAAGTCGCTGGCGGCCGCTAGTGTTGTATAAAATACACCAAATAAAATAAATATCCTAAGTCTTCTCTCCCTCTAACAATTTGAGACATTACCACGAAGACTCGCAATCCAGCCGGCTTAAAAGCTAGCTCCGTAGGTCCTTAGGACCAAAATAAAGTCTGTCTAATGAAACCGGCTTCAAATTATGTGGTTCTTAAGCCCTTTTGTTTATGGTCCTAAAGGATTACTACGAATGAGATAGAGAGTC
This sequence comes from Sesamia inferens, assembly GCA_037179545.1. NCBI lineage: Eukaryota > Metazoa > Arthropoda > Insecta > Lepidoptera > Noctuidae > Sesamia > Sesamia inferens. The sequence goes on from CM073943.1 coordinate 3,209,438, forward strand.
AATTTTCTGTTAATAACTAAGGTATGGTGCAGGAGATTACTCTTAGTGTCCATTTATTGGGTAGTAAGTATTGCGTAGATAAGATTTTTGCGCTTGACCGCAATCCCGCCTGATGGTAAGCAGTGACGCAATCGTTGATGGTAAAGCGCGCTAGTTTATTAAGAGCCTATTCACTCTAGCCTTGAAGACACTCAAATTGTAGTCCGACGGAAACACCGCCGCTGGCATATCGTTCCAGTCCCTCGATGTACGAGGTATAAAAGCGGAGGGGAAACGCTTCTTCCGGATCGCAGTGGTGTTAACAACGTAAGGATTGAAACTCGCCGTACGACGGGGCGTCCGATGGTGAAACGGATACGGGGCAATTAAATCATGCAATTCCCTCGCACACTCACGAAAATGCATCCTATAGAATACCGAAAGGCTGGCTACTCTACGGCTGTACTCTAAGCTTTGGGGACCGTTTTGAGTTAAATCTGGGTGGCCAATCAGCCTCTTCGCACGCCTTGCCACTGAATCCAAAGAAGCCAGGTGACATTTTGTAGCACCAGCCGGAATGTGGCTGCAGTAGGTACTCCACACACGAAAGGACTTGTGCTTTGTATAACATTACTTCATTATCATTACTTTTCTATACTAATGCTATAAAAGGTAGTGGATGCAGCTTACCCGAATGTCTGCCATTTTTAATTTTATCATAATGTCGGCCCCGCATGAAATTCATCCGCATTTGCAAGAAATAAGTTTAATTCCTACATTATGAAGTATAGAACTTCATATTGTAGGAATTTTACGCAGCAATTTGAAATACCTTTTTAACTTATCTCAATGGTAGGCCATAATATCGGCTGCCGGCAGAAGTTACCACCCATCAGACAAAGTCATGCCGCCAAGCGATTCGTCGTGTCCCGGCATGATGTCTGTTGAAGTCGTACGGAGGACGGGTCTGAGCAGTTGTGTTCCGATGTGTGCCGGGTAGGTACGATGCGCCAAATGTTATTCTGTCGGGAGTTTGGTCGTGGAGGGTCACCAGATCAATCTCCCTCTGGCACAGCATCGTTGATCGTGATGTTGGGTTTAACATTGCATCACTTCGTTCATTTGCCATCTTCCTACTTATTTACTAAGTTTTTAAAGTGATAGCGCGCTTTACCATCAACGATTGCATTACTGTAAGCAGCATCAGGCGGGATTGCAGTCAAGCACTAATAAATAATTAGTAAAAAAATATTTTTAATAATGCTGATCACTCTGACATCAATTTAGTCACTATTAAAATAAAGTTAATATTTGTTAAGCTTGAAACAAGTTAGAGGTGTATACCACTGGGCACTAATTCTATGGTACAGTCTTCGTCACTCTCTGTTCGAATCCCTAGTATTTTCTACTAATCTCTTACAAATATTGGGTGCTCAATTCTTAAGCCAAGGCATGATTATTTATTGTATATGGAAGTAATTACCGAACTTGTGATTACAAAGGAACTTCTTACGGCTTTTATCGTCAAAGTTAGTGTAACTTTGACAACGCTCGGCCGTCGTTTTCGCCTCGGACTTATTGGGTGGACACGAGGATTAAAACTAGCTTTTTGCTTAGTTTGTTTTGACGATATTATTTTTATATCATATATAAATGTTAAAAATAAACTGCTTCAATTAACATACTACGTTAGCATTCATATTATGCTTGGAGTCCCCTTTTGAGCAATGGAATGTTTGATTAGGAGAATTATTCAACAGAAGGGGTGTAGTTTTTCATCATGATAACGCTACACCTCATACATCTTTAGCCACTTAGTAAAAATTAAGAATTTGGCTTTGAAGTGTTTATGCATCCGCCGTATAGTCCTGCGCCTTAATTATGTTGCATTCTGAAGCCAATTGTTAAACTATTGCTCCATATTTTTGGAAAATCTCTGCTCAGCAACGTAAACAACGCAAGGATATGTTAAACAATTACCCGGCTGGCGGCGGAGGCAACACCTTCAAATTTCCACCTGTTGCTGTCTCTTCAGAATTCTCTTCTCAAATTATTCTATTTTCAAAAAGAATTGAAAACAATTATAAAAAAGAACACAAAAAGAAAAAAGAATATCAAAATCGGACTTCTCTGTAAAACGTTGTGAGTAGCCATGCTCAAAAAAATTAAATTTAAAAAATATATATAACGCATCGACTTGCGAAAATTTTTTTTTTTTTTTGCGGCTAAATAGAGGCGCTCTTGAGTGAAGTATATTATCGTAAGGTATGTTTGTGAGTGTATGAGAGTGAGTGAAGGTGTAAAGTATTGAGTGTGCCTTGATTAATTTACATAGGTATTGTGGTTAATCCTGCGAGAGTGTCTTGAGATCGGAACAGGTTACAGTTCCGTCCAACAATACAAACGCTCCAAAGAGCTAATTCGCTGGGCTATATCGGCGACTTTTGTTCTTCTACGAATCTCCTCATTCCTGGATATTATTATTCATTAATGTATTAAATGGACAAACTTCTAACACTGTTCAAATGAAAATAATAAACTGTCAATATATGTATAATAATCTAACCTTAAACCTATTAAAAAACTAACATGGGGTAATTCGCTCAGAGCAATGATTTAAAAAATATTGCGTCGAAATATTCGTCCACATCGTCCCCACTTATCAAAAACCTTTTACTCCGATAAGTTAAAGTAGAAGGGAAACTACACAGTTCCCTATCACAAAACCTTCGCACAAACTCCCTAAGGAAACTTAAACCACATAATTTTTACAAGTGAACGGATAATAATGGCTCTCTCGCAATCAACATTCCTTCCCTCTGTTTGTCTGTCTGTCACAATTAAGTACAAAACTGGATGCCTTAGGTAATGGTGTGGTTTTGTAGTAGCTATGAAGAATTCCTCGTGTTTTGTTTTATAGCAGGAATTAATGGGAGATAAGACAGGGTTTATGTTTATGTTTTTGGCTGTAGACTCGAGTTTTACAGGTTCTGTATATTACTGTTTATTTTATTTGTTTATTCAAAGACAAAGACTCCCGATACATAAAAGCCAAATTTTCTCACCCCTGGGACACAAGCCGCTGCTCTACGGAGAAAATGGGCCGTAATCTACCACGTAGGTACAGTGTAGATGTCACAAGTCTTCGATTTTTTAGTTCAAGACATTTTTTCTTTTACTGTTTAGAAAGCAGTGGCGATGAAATAATTAACGCAAAGAAAAGCGCTCGTCTGAATTCGTAACTATGACCTACAATGGTAAGTAACTATGACCTATAATGGTGAGTAACTATGACCTACAATGGTAAGTAACTATGACCTACAATGGTAAGTAACTATGACCTACAATGGTAAGTAACTACATATGACCTACAATGGTAAGTAACTATGACCTAAAATGGTAAGTAACTATGACCTACAATGGTAAGTAACAGCCGTAAGGTACCACTGGGCTATTGCTATTTCTGCTGTTTTAGTAAAAATCATATAAAGCATTAAAAAAAACTGCCCCTCTCTAGGAATTTCTCCTGTGTCGTGGGTGCGTTCATCGACATAATTATACTAATGAGAATGAGAATTGTGGCACTAAAAAGAAAGAGCGGAAACGAAGTTTCGTGTGTACATTTATCTCTCTCAAAATCATCAATCGTTTACGAGGAAAGAGATAGTGCTAGACAGAAAGCATGGGCCATCTCTCTCACTCTTTTCAAACCAAAAAATTGGGTACTGCAGTTTGTACGCGTACGGGATGTCCATTAGTATAAATGTCTATGGGTGCGTTCACAACTGCGCCAACTGAATAATAATGATAAGGTGTTCAGAGTCACATAAAGGGAAATGGAAAGAGCTATTCTCGGAGTCTCTCTGCGTGATCGAATCAGAAATGAGGAGATCCGCAGAAGAACCAAAGTCACCGACATAGCTCTGCGAGTAGCTAAACTTATGTGGCAGTGGGCAGGGTACATTGCTCGTGGAACCGATGGCCGATGGCGTAGGGAGGCCCCCAACAAGGTGGATGGCCTGGTGAAGGTCGCGGGAAGCCGATGGATGCGGGCAGCACAATACCGGTCATCGTGGAAAGCCATTGTCCAGCAGTGGATTTCTATAGGCTGAAGAAGAAGAAGAGAAGAAGAAAGTCACCGTTAGATAGACATAAATGGGTACTCCTACTACCACTAACTAGACCGGACCAGTGCCACTTCAGCTCGCTTGTTTTGAGAGCCCCAACCTATTCTTAGTACTAACTTATTGTGTTTTACCAAATAATCAGAACCAACGACAAGAACATTAAATCCACAGACTCAAAATCATAAAATACACACACATACACATAAAAGTAAGTTGTAAACATAATAAACGTAACACTCACACTCTTACAATATATCTTAACGGTGCCCAAAACCCATTTTGAAGGGAAATATCTGTGCGTTGAAAAATCGGGTAACTTCGTATGGAAAAATGCGCTAACCTAGTATGATAACCGACTGCCTTTGGGTGCTATTACCATAAATATGTGCTTTTTGGGGTAAGTGGGGTAAGAGCCCGGTAGAAAACAATTTAGGTAGATATAATGTGTTGATCTTATCGACAGGCTCCGTGGCGTTGCTGTAGCGATCGCGGCCGCTGCGCAATGACGCGCGGGTTCATTCCCTGCGCAGTGCAAATATTTGAACTGCTCTGGTCGTGGCTCGAAAAACACGTTAAGCCGTTGGTCCCGGTTGTCATACGAACCTTTAATGGCAGTCGTTACGGGTTTTTGGAACCCACAAAAGTCCAACAATTAGTCTAACTGCAATCGCCTTCCAGTTGTGGAGCTCAGACGGCACAACCAGAAGGCGATTCAGGGGAAATTTCTAAGTTTAGCCAAAACAGTTAGACTGGTAAAGCGAACCCCAGACTCCAAGGCTGAAAAAGCTTCGGATGCGACTGGGATTAAGGCCGAGGTGATGAATTATTAGGATTACCGTGATTTAACCTGAGCAATCGACCTATACGGCTATTATTATCGATCAGGGGCCCTAGTCTGCTACAACACTGTCTACTGTCAGAATCGATTAGTGATCTCATAATGATCGATTTTGAGAAGTTTCGTAATCTACTAACAAAGTGGTCATTCACTAACACTACAGTCCATATTAATAAATGTTCAAATTGAGTAGCAGTTATTAAGTAAATCATTATTCTACTAACGAGTTTTATAATAATGACAATACGGCAATATCATTCTATCACCATTCTATTCGGAGGCGACTGACCGATAATTTTAAAAAACCATTATGAATTGCAGAACGACAATGTAACAGAGTATTTGACTAAAAAAAACTAATTAGTCCGTCATTCAGATTATAGAAAAATATTGGATACGTATATTTTGTTATATCAAATCAATATAGATTGACAAATATAAAAGGCATCAAAGATCAGGAGTGGTGGCTAGTGACGTCACTGCTTGCTAAAAAGTGTAGCGTCCAGTGACGTCATACGAGTTTTCAACGCACTGTGTCGTCTTCATTTTTTGTTTATATGAAAAAAGAAAAAATACGTGTGTAAGTATTTTGTGAAAATTTGACTGACGGACTAATTCGTTTTTTTAGTCAAATACCCTATTGTGTTGGAATGTAAAATTTATAAAAATAGCTGACTAAGGCCCCAGGCTATGTTACGCTTGCAGTGGTCTTTGGATAGATGGCCAGATTTATATACTTGTTTACTAAATAAAAGCGCGTGATTTACGTAGTAAAAAGTTTAGTCAGTAAATAATTCATAAAGAACATTGAAATATCGCAGCATAGTGGCCACACCATGACTTTGCCTCAAACCTCCCTCATTGACGGTCCACGCGGCCGTCTTTTTCTACTGTCATTGGCGATATCCGCGATTATTGTGAAATAAAATTTTCAAAGAATTTCTATAATTTGTTACACGTGCTATTGGCAAAATTGTGGTATCTATTTTTTTTTAATCATTATAAACTAGCGCTTGACCGCAATCCCGCCTGATGGTAAGCAGTGATGTGATCGTTAATGGTAAAGCACGCTAGTTTATTAAGAGCCTATTCACTCAAAAAAACTGAGCGAATAGGAAGGAAGCGGCAGTTGAGCGAGGTGATGCAATGTTAAACCCAACAACACGACCAACGATGCTGCGCCAAAGGGAGATTGATCTGAAGACCCTCCACGATCAAATTCCCAACACAACAACATTAGGCGCATCGTACTCGGCACACATCGCAACACAACTGCTCAGACCCGTCCTCCGTACGGCTTCACCAGACATCATGCCGGAATACGACAAATCGCTTGGCGGCAAGGCTTTGTCTGGTGGGTGGTAACTTCTGCCGGCGGCCATTGATCAAGAGTTAAGGTTGAATCTCAACCTGAAAAAAGAAGAAGAAAACCTGCAATAACACTGTGCAATATATTTTATTGTACAATAAGATTGAAAGATACTTTGCATCCAAACGATCAATAATATTGCACAAAAATACGAAGTGCTCAATGTGTACTCCACGTATTGATGAAACACGAACTAAAAATATTGCGCAATATTGACCTTACACGATGCAATACAAAAATATGATACAATAAAAAATAAACTCGCTCAAATTTTTGTTTAATCATTGCACAGTCTTCAATATTTAGCCTAATCTAGGGGCTGCTCTAGAGGCAGCAGGAAGCCGGAAAGTCTAATAACCATGACATTCATAGCCGTGAAGTGAAAAAGGAGTTTGAATACTCATTGTAGGTATTATATCTATTTTAAACAGAAAGGCGGTTCGAAGCTAGAAACACAATCTGCATGTAAAGTGCAACGCGATCTCGTCTTTATAATACTAACCCCAGTACTTTGTTTAGTAAAGTATGTGCAAACAACAATATGTGCTGGTATTACGTGGATTAGCTGAAAATAATAGAGGTTCAGATGGAACGATACTTTTTATGTTTTCTGGTGAAGCTAAAATTAGTTTGTAGAAAACTAACTCCAAACTTTACGTCCATTTCGTGTTATTGCAAAGTATTTTTGTTTTACTTTTTTACCAGTACCTACTGCTTAAAGTAAAACCTAGAAACTGTAGTATTATAATTATTATTTTACGAGGAACGAGTTTACAGTGCTTTTTAATCGGATGTTGGCGGTAAAAGTCACGACGGACGTACCATAAAGTAGCTATAACGTCACTATGATATTGACAGCGAACACAATGTTGCCAAAGTATTAATTATAAAAATATTGCCACTTTTGAAGATTTTGTAACACCAAACAAGGTGTGTCAATAGAGTGAGACTACTACAAACAGTATTTAAGTTAAGGTTTTAAATATTTCATTGACCATTCCAAGGTTACTTGGAAGAGAAAGCATTTTTTGCTAATGTTTCTGGTATAAATGTTTATATTTTAAATATATAAAAAAATGATTGAGTAAAACTACGCCTAAAATGAACACACAAAGGAACAATAACTTTGAAATTTTTGAGGATACATTAAAACATAATTTACGAATTTAATCTGGTATGTATTATTGTTACAACATTACTGTGTACAGAAAAAAACTTTCTAGAAAGTTCAGAGACTAGTTTAAGTTGAAAGTGCATAGTAAATGTTAAACTAAAACCCTACAAAATTTCACTCCAAAGAAAAATGGCTAAAAACTCTTCTAAAACATTAACGTAACTAGTTGGAACACGTTTGCATTTAAACCAGTAAAAAGTCCATCATAATAAAGGAAGCTGCACCGCCGAGATAGGTTCTAAACCAATTGGAAATGGACGCTTTGAACGGAGCGTTTAAACAAACCCCAGACTGATGGAATGCAGGCGGGCGTGGGTGGAGCGGAAGTAAGCAAGAAAGTGGTTTTATTTTGATATAAAATGTCCGAATACATTAAAATTCTACGGCATACCATGATAAATATTTGTGTGGTTGATATTTCGTTTTACAGAGCCATACGTCTTGAGTGAAACCTAAAAGATCGCCAGACGACAACACGACTCAAGGTCAGACACAATAAAGGTCTGCAAATATTGATTCATTGGGTCGCCGGTTGACCCAGTCCTTTCTACGCCTGCTACTTCATAATTCTTCGTCCACATTGGCCATTTGACCTACGTATAGTATACAGGGTGTATCTGACATCGTAACGCAAACTTCGCGAGAAGGCTACACCGCATGCCACTAATAAAATTATGATAGTTATTTATATCGTTAATGAGTGGTTACAGAAATAACAGTGTTTAAAAAAATGTGTCGGCTCGGCCATTGAACGTTGCAAGCGTGCCGCCGCGCGTGTTTGTGGATATGACGTTGACCTCTGGTGTGAACTCTATTAAATCAGCTGATAGGATAGTTTTTCGAGTTATGTTCACATTGCGGTTTTTTGTGTAATTAGCGAATTAATTATTTTTTACTTTAAAATCATATTGGGTTATAAAAGTATAGCAATTATGAACGGTTTAATGTGAAAGAAACTGCATATTATTTTTTTTAAATCAGGAAAAAACCGACGAAAAATTCCACCCCAGGGGGGTTCAGAATCATGTAGGTACTGGTAATCATACATGGTACTCGTTTGTGCGTTGATGTCAGATACACCCTTTATTCCACTCGAAGTGGGCGCGCGTGTTGCTGATTCGCACATTTGGAGCCTAAGTCGTTCACTACCATTTACAAGTATGACCATGTTTTCCGTAAGGTATCACTGGCAACAAGATCTGATCAAAGACGAGAAAGTCTTTGACATATACCCCTTTATTCATAAACGCTGCTTAAAGTTAACTATTGATTAGCAATTTTTTAAACATACATTTTAGATGCTTGCAGGTCACTTAACTTTAAAAATCGATTATGAATAAACCCCTTAAATACTGTGGTGTTTATTCATAAAGGATGATTTAAATGAAGTGACGTTAAAAGTTCAAAAAAGCATGGTTAAAGAATCGCTAATCACTAGTTAACTTTAAGCAGTTTTTATGAATAAGGCGGATTGTGCCTAGCAACACACACTTATCTCATAACCCTTGAATATTTTTTAATTAAACAAACAGTTGCCCGCTCCCGCTCTGCTTAACCGTCGACGCAGCCGATTCCAACGACAACGATGCAAAAATGCTGCTTGCTAAATATGAATTCCCATTAAGGTTGCTTTTAGTGGTGATGGTAACAGCGCCGCCGGTTGTTTTAAATTCTACCGCCTGTTGGATTTTTATAGCAATGAATTAACATAGGAAAGATTTAGTATGAATAAAGTTTAAGGAGTTGACTTTTAGCAGAAAGGGTGGTATTTAAAGGGTAAAAAAAACAACAAAGGTCATGTCGGACCACACACAATGAGCGGTTAAGCAGTTGGGATGATTTTTCTTAAGAAATGGTTCCCTTTACATTAAAACAGAAACATTAGTTTGTACATAAAACATTGATACATTTAGTAGGTACCTATATAATTTTAAGACCTTAGAATTGTTCTATGGTCTTGTATTCTACAAGCATGGAACAATTTTGGGCTCAGCAGCTTCGAAGGTAAAGGGTTATTTCTAATCTATTTTAGGTATACAATATGTACCTATGTCACACTTTTTTTTAGGGATTGGAAATCATTAAGACAAACCAGCGATTGTTTAAACATACATTTTCGACCTTTTAACGTCACTTAACTTTAATCATCGTTTATGAATAAACACCACAGCGTTTAAGGGGTTTATTCATAAACGATGATTAAGGTTAAGTGACGTGCAAATGTCTAAAATGTATGGTTAAAGAATCGCTAATCACTAGTTAACATTAAGCAGCGTTTATGATAAGGGGGTATGTGTGTGACAGTGTCAGACTTTATTGACTAAATCCCACCCGTGTTTCTTCACTTGCCTGAGCGACGACCACGGGCATGGTTTCCTTTTTAACCAACCCGCAACCCTAACCCAGGAGGCTAAGGTCTTCGTGGACCTCGTCACGATGTACTGACATCTCCTTTGAGGCGCGCTTGAAACACAATGCGCCGTCGACTCGGGCCTGTTCCTTACTGAGCGGCGAGCTGCCATCTGCTCACCGCCTGCAGGCCCGCGCATAAAGTGTTTTTGAGTTTGATGTCGTCTCCCGACCAGGGCGTCTCCTGCGGCGGCTAGTGGCGTGAGGGCTTTCCGCTGCCTCACGTGCTCCGCCTCCTCCTTTGCCAGCATCTTTCAGCTTCGCAGAAGGAGATTACAGCCTGCCATGCACTCTCGCTCGGAACCATGACCTGGGCCAGGGTCGGACGCGAGAGATCGCCGCCGGACGGGGACACGGCGGTGCTCTACCCAAGCCGAGCAGACCTCCACCGTATGCTCCACTGTGTCCTCAGGGCGATCCATACAATGGTGACACCCTGACATTTCCTCCCACCTTATACGGAAGAGGAACCTCCCGAAACAACCGTGTCCGGTGAGGACCTGCGTCAGGTGGAAGGTGAGGCCGCCGTGGCGCCTCTCTTGCCACTCCTCAAAGAGGGGACTTACCGCCACTATTGTGGCGTGTCCAACATATGTTACCCCTTAAATATGTCCTTGGATGGAAAATTCATCAAATGATCTCTTACGTTCTGGGCGGAAAGGAAGGGCGTGTCACACCTTTACTGACTAAAACCCTCCAGTGTTCCTTCATTTACCTGTATCCCAGAGACCACGGTATCTATTTCAGCTTACCTAAGTTTACCCGAAATGTATATATTTGTCTACTTCATAATATACACCATGACCCCTTTAAGTCGTATAATACAGGTTAATTGATAAGGATGTATAGGTAGGTATATGCTATAAACAAGGTATGCGATGTTTGTGTTTCAAATTAACCCAGTTCTTAGTATAATGTAACTTTAACTGATCGTGTGGAGCAGTTGTTAACACGTTAATGTTCTTCTCCAGAAATTTGTAGAGGAACGTCTTCAAGAAACTGGAGAATAAGCTGCTTACACACAGCCGTGTAGTAGCTTCGTCGACATCATTGCTTATTAGGTTGAAAATTGTTTAAATATTTTTCAAACAGTCGCTTGCAAATTAAATGTAATTTTGTCAAAGTTGTACGAAGTTATTTAGATAACTTCGTACAACTCAGATATTAGTATAGTATAGTGTAGTTTGCCCAATAGTGGGTCATAGATAATAGGCTAACAAATAAGTTACCTGTGACTTATAAAGGGTGTATCTAACATCGACGCACAAACGAGTACCATGGATCCAGTACATGATTCTGAACCCCCAGTGGTGGAGTTATCGTCAGTTTTTTCCTGATTAAAATTTTTTTTATGTAGTTTTCTTCACTTTAAACCATTCATAATTGCTATATTTTATAACCCAATAAGATTTTAAAGTAAAAAATAATTAATTCACTAATTACACTATCCTATCAGCTGATTTAATAGAGTTGACATCAGGGGTCAACGTCATACCCACAAGACGCGCGGCGGCACGCTTGCATCGTTCAAGGTCGAGCCGACAAATTTTTTAAACACTGTTATTTCTGTAACCGCTCATTAACGATATAAATGACTATCATAATTTTATTAATGGCATGCGGTGTAGCCTTCTCGCGAAGTTTGCGTTACGATGTCAGATACATCCTGTATACTTTAAACAACAACGAGAGAATGCAACCCATCTATTGGCGATTGCTCCCAGTCTTACCGGATGTATATGAAAAGTAAATCAGTATGTTTTACATGGTGTAGCTGTGTGTCTGAACTCCACAACCAAACAATGCAATACAAAACTATAGTCTATTCAAACGAATGTGTCAAATCGATGGGGTTTAAAGTCAAATAAATATCAACTTTATTAAAATAGGAATAAGGTTGTTTTCAGAATGACCAACATTAATGAAAAGTGAGAGAAAAAAAGGTGAAAGGTGTAGCCTAAACTGAACCTTAGTGTATAAAAATTGAAGTTATTTCTCCAAAAACTCATATTTATTTACATTTTGGACGAATAAATCTCGAATGCAAATTAAAATTTTCATTTTGAACCGACGTGAATAAGAGAAATATCTCATGTTCTCATGAAAATACCAGCAAACCAGCGAGAAATGTACCCGGATTTCGGATGTACCTACTTACATAAAAATACCTAGTCTTGGAAGCTCTTTCAATGCACCCCACTCCTCAAAAACTGTAATAAAAGCACATTTAATAATCCTATTAGCATAACAAGAAACTCTGCTTACCCTCCTATCATAAATCCAACCGCAGCATTCATTCATACCGCAACCACATTCAAAGAGAAAAAATTAAATTAACTTTTTACTCAAAAAAAAACTGCGCTCACTGAAAGGCTATGAAAGCATTTAATTACACTGAAAGTGTAACCTTTCATAATTAATTTAATTAATGTAATTCTTATAATTCACCTTACGAGTATAATTAGGTGACTACTGCTTGGGAATTTTTCTAACCTTTGTAAAAGCCTCATAATTATATTGTATAGTTAAGGATTTTCTTGTCGTTACTGCAGCCGTATAGGTCAATAGATCAGGTTTAGTTGCACTCGCTGCGCTTGACGGTGGATGAGTGACCGTCTTCACATGGTATGATTGCTCTTCCATGCCACGGAAAGCCCATTTAAAAGAAAAAAAAACAGCCAGAACTGGAACATAATTGATCCGGGTCTGCCTGTTTGTGTATGTCAGTTGTATGTTATGTGATGTGTAGTTACAAATATTTGTATGGCCTTAAAGGTAGTCCTTTTTTATAACCTACCCGTGTACCAAATTTCATCTAAATCCGTTAAAAAGTTCCTTTTTGCATGAAAACTAACAACATTCATCCATCCATAAAACTTTTATAATTATGATATTAGTAGGATTTTCCTATGATGACCGCATTAACCCTCAGAGAAATAGGCTAGTAAAAATTCTTCTGAAACTCTTTAAAAGTACGCCTTTTAACATTTATTTTAACATTAACCGAACGTTACACAGGAAATTAACATAATCTAAATAATTATAATTTTAATAAGACATTAGCACTCGGTTGTGAAAGCTTTATTAAAATAATTCAGTAGGTAATTCTTTTTAAAATGGTCCATTAGATGTTTTTAGAGTAAGACATTGAGATGTTTTGTGTTGCCAAAACATTTATTTGAATGGAGGGATTAAAGAGAAACATGCAGGGGACAGAGGGTTGTTTTCTTGATCCGTGAAAACCTTAGATGGTGAAATTGTAAAAGGTGTCATAGTTGTTGGGGTAGCTGCAACACTAAAAAGTTATTTTAATTCTTGATAAAAATCGAAATCGGATCGTTGGCGGAAATTACTACCCACCAGACAAAGTCTTGCCGCCATGCAAAGAGGTCGTGGAGGGTCTCCAGTTTAATCTCCCTCTGGTACAACAGCGTTGGTGGTTTTTTTTGGGTTTAACATTACATCACCTCGCTCAAGTGCCGTCTTACTTCCTATTCATTCATTTTTTTAACCCTAAAGCGGTCGCGCATATAAACACAACATAAGAGGTCGCGCGGATGAAATGCGTCATCCATTTGCTAGTGACGATTTATAATAATGATACCAATATTCTGAGTGCACATTTTTATTGCAAGTAACAGACATAAAATCATCTACATAATATAATAAAATAAATAAAAATAGAAAGGTTTTATTAAAAGTAAAAACATATGAAATAATCTTTATAATTTCTTTGCATCTGAGATCAACTTTTAATATTAAATAGAATTATAAGAAACTAAAAATATTCTTATGACTTTCATAACAACTATTGCACATATACTTGCAATCGTGGGGAGAAGTAAATTTCCCGCGAGATTGGCAAGATATACGTGTAGTTTTATTACGTTTTCTTCCGCACAAAAAACAGCGGCCACTCACGCCTCAACGAGATGAACTCGTTGATTCTTGTGGTTGTTCTTCCAATGGAATACACAAAATATCGACTTATTTTAAGTTTGAGAACCTTGGGTACACAATCAGTTCTCATTCCTCTATTGGGCAACTGTTTCATCATACCCAACGCAACATCGTACGATGTTGTGTTGGCGCATCAATCGTCGAGATTGAACTTGTTCATTCAGCCATCTAGTATTATCAACACCTTGGTAAAAATATTTGAAATTGGTGCCTCGTCCTCATCCATTAGATTATGAGCAAGGCTTGCGGAACCGACAAATGTTCGGTTCAACTCAAATTCACCAAAATCATGGTCACCATCTTCTTCTGACTCCAAATTTTCGACCTGGGCTTCTAAGTTATCCGAGTCTTCATCATCAGAACATGGGGTACCCTCTAAAATGTCTTCATCTTCCTCCAAAAACGACACTTCGATTTGCTGATCTTGATTTGCTATTTCTAGTTCTAAAATAAATATTATAAACAATTTAAAGCAGTAGAGGTTTTCTCGGTGGTAGGCCATAACATCGGCCGCCGGCAGAAGTTACCACCCACCAGACAAAGCCTTGCCGCCAAGCGATTTGTCGTGTTCCGGCATGATGGCTCGTGAAGCCGTACCGAGGACGGGTCTGAACAGTTGTGTTGCGATGTGTGCTGTGTTGGGAGTTTAGTCGTGGAGGGTCTTCAGATCAATCTCGTTTTGGCGCAGCATCGTTGGTCGTGTTGTTGGGTTTAACATTGCAACACCTCGCTCAAATGCCGTCTTCCTTCCTATTCGCTCAGTTTCTGTCAGTGAATAGGCTCTTAATGAAATAGCGCGCTTTACCATCAACGATCGCATCACTGCTTAACATCAGGCGGGATTGCGGTCAAGCGCTAGTTTTATCATCATCATTATCAACCTTTTATCGTCCCACTGCTGGGCACAGGTCTCCTCTCATACAGAGAAGGATTGAGCGTAATCACCACGCTTGCTCAATGCGGGTTGGCGATTTCAGACTTTAAAGTCCAGGTTTCCTCAAGATGTTATCCTTCACCTTCAGTCATTGGTGTCCAAGATATACTTAGAAAGTACATATAACTTTAGAAAAGTTACATTGGTACTTGCCTGACCTGGAATCGAACCCGCGCACTCATACTTGAGAGGCTGGTGTTTTAACCACTAGACCACCACGACTACTTATAGCAAGCGCTAGTTTATAATTATTAAAAAAAAGGTATAAGAAATTAGTGATTTCGTTAAATTACATTTACTATAAAAGGCGCCATTAATAAACTATAACAATTGCGATAATCGTTAAGAAAGGTAATAAAATGGTCGTCACAAAATACTTACGTAAACGGTCGTGCGGATGACGAGTGTCCTTCACCTATGAATATGGACCTCCCCTGACAAAACCGAACTGCTCAAGCGCCGGCAGTTACTGACGTCACGTAATGTACTATAAAGAATACTAAACTGGGCACCAGCGATGTGTTGCCATATAATAATTAAAAATTTTAGTCAAACATTTAGTCAGTGTGGATGACTTATGTCATCCGCGCGACCACTCTAGGGTTAAGTGAATAGGCTCTTAACAAACGAGCGCGCTTAGCTTTACCATCAACGATTGCGTGACTGTTTACCATCAGGCGGGATTGCGGTTAAGCAATAGGAAATCCTTAAACAAAACAGTTCGAAGATATGCCGGAATAAATAAATTGTTTTAGAGAATAAGTAAAAACTAAAATAGTGATGCGTAAAAATTCTGCTCAGTAGCGTCCTTCTGTCAGCCAATTATCATGGACTATGTTCACCAATCCTCTTATTACGAACTGCAACGTTTTTTTTTTCGCTTCGGTATTGTTCGTCATAAGCTACTTATGTTCCAAGTTAAACTGAATGATTACTAACAAGTACGTACACTGAGTGGACAGGTCCAATCAATCAACGTATTTTTACCTCACATCCATCTCCGTCTTAAATATCGATCTATATGCTTTTCATATGATTTGACCAAGATTACGCATACACATTAAAAGAGAAGGTAATATCTCAATTTTTGTCCGCCTTTCGTCTCAAGTATATCAAAGAAAATGTTGAACTCACGTGACGTGTAAAAGTGTTTGTAGAATTCTACTTACCTTCAGGAATAAGAACATTATTTAGTTATTTATTATACGACATGTAACATAAAGGGTATATACGTACCAAAGGCATGGCATCTCTACTTATATCAAACGATATCGGAAGGGTTTCAATTCAAAATAAAATACTCAAAAAATTGATATAAAACTTTCGGTTTCGTGTGTTTCTTAATAATAATAATAATAATATAATAATAATATCATTTATTTGCGTAAAACATGGTATAAAGGTGGAACATACATAGTAGAACATACATGTTTTGCTTCATAGAAGCGTGCAAACTTTACATGCAAATAATATCTATTTATTTAACTCTACTGTTTCATGCTCTAGGAACTCCCTGACACTGTAAAAACTATTAGCCGACAACCATTTATATAATTTACGTTTAAACAATCTTTTATTTAACATTTTAAATTCATCTGGTATTTTATTGTATACCCGGACACACATACACATGCAGCTTTTATTATATTTTGCAAGTCTTGGTAGGACATCTAGCACGAGCCCGTGAGGGTCACGACGGCTACGAGAATTTATATCGCTCGCTTTAGTAAACAACTCCTTATGCCTCCACACAAACATACAAATTTCTAGAATATAAAGAGACGGTAATGGTAACAAATCAAGTTTTTTAAATATCGGCCTACAAGATTCGTCAGGTTGAAGCCCATATATAGCTCTAATGCATTTTTTTTGCGCGACAAATGCTCTATTTTGATCGGTACTATTACCCCACATGATTAGACCATAGCGTAACACAGATTCCACATATGCATGGTATGTAGTAATTGCTGTTTTGGTGTTTGTTATTTTACTGATCTGTCTCAGTGCGTATACAAACTTATTAATTCTTTTGGAAACTGTATCAACATGGGCTTTCCAGTTAAAGTCTTGATCCAAAGTCACGCCTAGAAATTTAGTTTGAACTACTTCGTGAATTTTATGTATATTCATTTTAATCGTGTGTTTTGCATTCGATTTATTAAATTGGATATAAACAGATTTTTTTAAATTTATAGATAAATTGTTTTCATTCAGCCATTCAATCAGTCTCTCTATCACATTATTTATTTCAGTCTCATGGTCATTAATAGTATTTTTTGTCTTATCAGATGTCACAATAATAGCGATGTCATCAGCGAATAATATACATTTATGATTTGTTATATTAGTTATAGAATTTATATATAATAGGAATAAAATAGGGCCTAGTACGCTTCCTTGCGGGACGCCACATTGGTTAGATTTTAAATCAGAATAGTGCGATGTCATATCATTATTATTATCCATTCTTGTAATGGCAACGCGCTGCTGTCTATTATTTAAATAACATGATATCCATTGGAGTGCAATTCCTCTAATTCCAACTGCCTCTAATTTCTGAAGCAATAGGCCATGAGAGACGAGATCAAAGGCCTTAGATAAATCAAAGAACAGCCCGGTTGTATAAAAGTTATTATTTATGTTGGTTAATACTATTTTAATGAGACTGTAGATTGCTAAGGTAGTGGATTTATTTTTTTGGAAGCCAAATTGTTCCTTCCTTATAATGTTAAATTTATTACAGAACTCAATCAATCTTTTATACATGCACTTTTCTAATAACTTCGATAAAACAGGTATCAACGTAATTGGGCGGTAGTTATTAACGTCTGATTTTTCACCCGTTTTATAAAGGGGCTTCACAATTGACGTCTTCAGTGCTTCTGGAAAAGTGCCAGTTGAAAATGATAAATTTATTAAATATGTTACGATTTTAAGAATTTCATTAGTACATGCTTTAATGATTTTGGTATTAATCTCATCATAGCCTTCGGAATTCGTGTTTCTCAATGCCATTATCTCCTGTTTAACTTCGTTTTCAGATACTGGTTTAAGGAACATCGAATGGACCATTGAACAGTCGTTAATTAATTTTGCACAGTTGTTTGAAGATTGTGCCGTATTAATATAGTGATTATTTAAAGCAGTTGCAATGTCTATAGGATCTGAGAGCAGCGCATTATCAATTTGAATAAAGTCAATGGTGTCTCTATGGGTAAAGCCCACGATTTCATCTTTTATTACTTTCCATGCTGCTTTACATTTATTTTCACTATTTTTTATAAATTTGATGTTTGTGTTCTTTTTCGATATGTAAATACATTTCTGTAAAATTTTGGAATACTTAATATATTTATTTTTACTTTCAAC
Source organism: Sesamia inferens (assembly GCA_037179545.1). Taxonomy (NCBI): domain Eukaryota; kingdom Metazoa; phylum Arthropoda; class Insecta; order Lepidoptera; family Noctuidae; genus Sesamia; species Sesamia inferens. The sequence goes on from CM073943.1 coordinate 3,227,597, forward strand.
ATTTTTACTTTTATAGTACTGATATCGTAAAGAACGTTTTGTTTTGCAACTTTGTTTTAGACCCTTGGTTATCCAGGTCTGTTTGTTTTTATTGTTAATATTTACTGTTTTCCTGATTTTTGGAAAACATAAACTATAGAACGAGCACAATGATTCGTGAAAAGAGTTGAATGCTACATTTAAGTCGTTCTCAGCGTAAACCTCTGACCAAGACAGTTTACCTATACATTCCTTAAACTTTATGATATTATTCAAGTTATAATCTCTTTTGTACAAGTGGTATGTCGTCAGATTTGGCACCATATGCTTTATAGGAAAGCTCAACAATTGTGCGGTGTCGTGGTCTGATAGATGAAGTGGCATTATTGTAGCATTAGCATTGGGAATGTTACTGAGAATGTGATCAATACAGGAAGACTTACGAGTTGGACGATCAATATGAAGTTTCAAATTATAATTATAGGACAGATCTTGTAAATGATTAGCAATATTACTTTTTATTAGCGTATTAATGTTAAAATCACCCGCCAAAACTACATTTGCTTTGGAATATTTATTAAAGATGTGGTGTAAAAGACCATTTAACTTAATCAAAAATTGTGTGGGATCGGACTGAGGAGTCCTATAAACACATATAATTACTAGTTTATGGTGTGTAACTTCTATTCCACATACTTCGAAAGTATTTTGTGTTGCGTATGTATTTACAAAAGCTAACTCTCTACAAATGTGGTGTTTTTTAAGCAAAATACAGGTACCACCTCTTTGCTTTTCTCTGCAAAAACTAGCCGACATCTTGTAACCATGGATTTTAATATTAGATTCATTACCTTTTTTTATGAACGTCTCGGAAAGGCATATTGCGTCAGGGCTACTGTTAATCTCCTGGAGTTCCTGTAGGGTTATTTCAAGGAGTTCTCTTTTCGATAAGATACTGGCAATGTTTTGATGCAGTATTTTAAAACTTTTCTGCATTACAGATTTCGGATTGTTAGACTCGAAAAAGCTTTATATTCTTTTTTTTTATTACCGGAAAGTAGTAGGGGATAGTTCCTTTTTCGGGTTTTTCAACCGGTATTTTTATATTTTCTGATTGATGGCGGCGTATACGATCAAAATAGAAAGGAATTGTTCCTTTTTTATGTTTAATAATTTCGGTGTTTACTTTTTGACTTGATTTGTTACTTAGTATTCGTTTAGCAAGAATTCTGGGGTTTAAATAATTATCAGTATAATGTTGGCAGTCAATTACGTAGTTAATTTTAGTACACAATTCAGATATTTTGCTAGATTTGCTTTCCAAAAACTTACATTTTTTATAATTTATACATACATTTTTGATACGATAATTAATTGTATTAACATCTAGGTACTCATTTTCAAATACATTTAAGACAATGATCATATTATTATAAAAAGTGTCCAATATAATTTGCAATTGAGATAAGATTGATTTTAAATTGTAATCATTTTCTCCTAAACAAATCACAAGTTTATCATTCGGATTTAATTTGGCATAACGGCAGCTCATTATTATTTGACTACTGAGTGCATTTGGTTTAGTGTTCGCGATTATCCTATACCTTTCATAACTTGTGTTTTGTCTTGAACGTATCAAAGCTGCTGCTAAACCAACACATTGTTGAGAACCGAAGACAAATAGTCTACTCGTCGGTTCGTGTTTTTGCTCTTCGGTGCAAGTAGGCGTTTTTGAGTTGGATGCTGTTACCGGACATTTCTGAAAGGTTTTGTTACTACGTTGCAACGATTCTATTGTTTTTGTGAGATTTTCTATCTGTTGCTGTGCTTCTTTCAGGTTTAGCTGAAGATCCGTAATTTTTTTCTGAAGACTAATAATTTCAAAGCTCTTAGAACAGTCTAAAGCCGACTTACTTGGTAGTGGAGTACAAGGTGCGGAGAGCATGTTTTGAGGTACCAGGGAGAGTCTTTTTCTTTTATGTTTGATAACTGGAGTATTCTCAGTGGGTACTGCAGAATAACACAGTGTTTTTAATATTTTTATCTCTGCGGTTAATTTATTAATTTGCTGAAGGAGATTGCTATTTTCTAGAAGAACATTTTCTAGCTCATTTTCTGCACTGTCCAGTTTTAGCGAGAGATACTTTATTGTGTTTTTCAATTCTAACACAGTTAGTGTTTCAGATATTTCAGACACAGTACCATCATTAAATTCAAATCATAACAAAAGTGGCACCACACTACAGGGGTTAATAACTACTCTTTAAACGTCACCTTACTCGCCAATATCACGATAAATGTCTTCAATTATTCTGTGCGCCTAGTATGATAGTAGCATGTCACAGGCGATGTTCTTTCTCATAAGTTCCAAAAATATAGAGATAGGATTACAGAACTCTTCCAATATCATTTGATATCGTCCAAAGAAGCCATTTTCTTGGTTTGAATATACCGTTTACGTTACATGTTGTAAATATTTTTTTGTACCAAAAAATAAATAAAATAAAGAAAACGATATGGTCGGCCATTCTAGGTTTTGTAGTCTTAAACTACAAAACCTAGAACGGCCGACCATGTCGTTTTCTGGAATCTCTTCCAACAACCTTGGAATTGACAATAATTGCGTGAATGTTAAAACATGATTTATGGCAATCTTTTTCACTTGTACCCATCCTTGAAACAACGAGCTGAAACGATGACCCGAACCCAAATCAAAACTAAATCTATCTTAAATACACCGTTGTTTTAACCAAAGTGCCTAAACATTGAGCAATAACGTATAACTTTTGTTAGATTTATGTGTATTGTTCCGCTTTAGGTTTCCGCTGAAAATAATAAAGCGATACATTGTTTCGTTAGTGAGTTTCTGAGTTGAATTGTATTATGCTTATTGGGATTGGTGTGTGTAACTGTTGGGGTGACTCTGTCGGGATTATATTCTAATCCCCTTATGTGTTTATAACGGCTTAAATTAAGTAGAGAAACTGCAGATGTGATTAACTGAATCATCATCATTCTTCTGAACTTATCCACACTCATTTGATGTCGACGCAACATATGTTTTTGTTCCATAATCTATACTAATATATAAAGCTGAAGAGTTTGCTTGCTTATTTGAACGCGCTTATTTCAGGAAGTGCTCGTCCGATTTGAAAAATTCTTTTTGCGTTGGATAGCCCATTAATTTGTCGTGCAAAGCACAGGTGTGGAGTACTGTAGCCACATTTGGGCTGGTGCTGCGAAATGTCACCTTGCTACTTTGGATTCAGTGGAGAGGCGTGCGAAGAGGCTGATTGGCTGACAGACTCAACTCGAAACGGTCTCCAAAGCCTGGAGCACAGGCGTAGAGTAGCCAGCCTTTCGGTCTTCTATAGGATGCATTCTGGTGAATGTGCAAGGGAATTGTTATTATCCTTACGTTGTTGACTGCAATCCCGTCTGATGGTATGCAGTGACTCGTAACATATCGTTGATGGTAAAGCGCACTAGTTTATTAAGAACCTATTCACTCTAGCCTTGAAGACCATCAAATTGTAGTCCGACGGAAACACTGCCGCTGGCAAATTGTTTCAGTCCCTCAATGTACGCTGTATAAAAAAGGAAGCGAAACGCTTGTCCTGATCGTAGTGGTGTTAACAACTTAAAGGTGGAAACTCGCCGTACGACAGCTCGTCCGATACTGGAACGGAGATGGGGCAATTAAATCATGCAATTCCCTTGCACATTCACCAATGCATCCTATAGAACACCGATGATCACGTACTGGCGGGACGAGTTGCATTGATTCAGTTAAACCTGAAGGAGGCCTAGGCTCGCGAAAGATTATGGTGAGATAGAGAAGGCTAGTAAAAACAAAAAAAAAACAACTAAGTAATCCATCATACTACAACAACTATTGAGACGGATTTGTTACTTTTTGTTGAGTGTAGCTAGGCCTCTCCCTGCTCCCAAACTGTCAAGTGGCCACACAACTATTAAAAAGCCGGTCAAGTGCGAGTCGGACTCTTGCACGAAGGTTTACGTACTGACGACAGCAGGTCACGCTACCCCAAACTGTCAGATATTCTCAATCAACCTTGAGCCTTAATGCTTTAGAGATAAAGTTGATAATCTAATAAAGAAATCTGACAGATTGTACTAGCCTGATGTGCTGTCGTCTGTACCATTATATGTTCAAGAAATATATTATACTAGTGACCGCCAGCGACTTCGTTCTCGTGGAGTTAGTTAGGCTCCGCTCCTATTGGTCGCAGCTTGATGTTATACAGTATGTTAAGAAAACCCTGTCCGACCCGTGAAGGTGTTGTTAGGTATCGATAACTGATTCTACTAATGCATACAAAATCGGGCTAAACTTAAAAAAAAATCCCCCTAAAAAATAAATATTATTTCGCAAAAAGAGGTAACTTAATAAATGTGCGCTATGCACACCTATGCCCCATTCCGCGGGCGGCGAGCGACAGGGCACGCGGCACGTGGTCGCATCGCTATTCGCCCATAATAATACCGGTGTTGTCACTTTTTAAAAATTACCAAATTTCGGGGAAGTTGAAATTAATTCGCGGGAAAAAAAGATTATTTCAAAATTCATTTGTATTGGTACTATGATGATTACGTAAAATTTTATATTATATTTGGTCATGTGTTTACCTAACCTTTATTATCCTTATGGGTCGGACAGGGTTTTCTTAACATACTGTATAGCCTAAAGCCTTCCTGGATTAATGGGCTAACCAACGGAAAAAGAATTTTTCAAATCGGACCAGTAGTTCTTGAGATTAGCGCGTTCAAACAAACTCTTCAGCTATATATTATTTTTTATTAGTATTGATACATACATATATCCTGTTTTTAGAATTGGTTGTTCACCGAATTCAAAAAGTTCATAACTCTTTTGTTGGGCTTGGTATAACTTTTTTATATCAAGAGACCCTCTGCTTTGCTAGACTTGTCTTTTTTGTGGATCAATGAATCTCTCGGGCTCAAGGTTGATTAGGAATGTTTAGTAGTGTTGGGTAACTTGGTCTGCTGTCGTCCGTACAAACATACATATTACAACATAGAACAAATCATTTACTTGCCTGTGCCTGTACTCCAGCGCCACGGTTTCTTTTTTAACCAACCCGCAACCCTGACCCAGAAGGCATCGGTCTTGGTGGATCCCGTCACGATGTGCTGACATCTCTTTGAGGAGCGTGTGAAACACGCGCCGTCGACCCGGGCCTGGTCATATCCGGGCGGTGAGCTGCCCACTGCTCGCCGTTCGGTTGATACGGAACCTTATAAAATACTTCAGAAATGTTTTCCTGTATATCTGGTGAAGATTCCCAGATAGACTAAATGACACGGCTCATAAAATACAGGGTGTATTTTATCAGATAGATAGTGAAATCTTAATAATAGCTTCCCATTTTTTTCGTTTGATTACGGAACCCTAAAATGAAGTAAATAAACGGAATATGATGTTTTTTACGACATCGACAGTCATAATAATTTTCCTATCAATCATTGTCGTGTCTCCAAAGTCGTACCTCACTTTTGTCATACCGACCTAAAAAAAGTTGACACATCCCTCAGCCTTGACGACGAGAAAGCCCTAAAAAAAGCGGCCAAGTGCAAATCGAATTTTGGCGGGAAGTTAAGCTGAGTGTCACGCTCATTTTTCATTGGTCTTTTAAATTATTTAAAGTGTTGTTTACTAAATAAAACTACGTGATTTATGTAGTAAAAAGTGCATTCAGTAAATAATTCATAAAGAACATTGAGATATCGCAGCATAGTAGCCTCATCATGACATTGCCTCAAACCTCCCTCGTAGACGGTTTACGCGGCCGTCTTTTTCGTCATGAATGAAAATACGTTACGATTTGGATTCTAACAATCCTAACACGCGACATTGGCTAAATGCACAAACCGTGGGAAGCCAAAGAAGATAGAAAAAAAAGTGCAGGTCACACGAAAGATTACCGTTCACAATCACACGCACCAAGGGTTCCGTAGCCCGTACAATATTTAACACCACATATATTTTTTATAGTTCAGTTTAAAAGGTACGTCTCTTTTATGGGCACCTCCTTTAAATTTTTTACTTTTTTATTTGTCTTTATAGCGGTCACTGTGTGGTACTACAACGGGTCCTACAAGAAATAAAACAGCATTAATAGATAGATACTTGAATTTACTACAGCGGCCTCTCTGAAAAAGAATCAGAACGAGTTTTTTGATCTGTAGTTAGACTAAACCAAATGGTTATTTTTTTTATAAAATGTATATTTTGATCCAGAAGATCAGACTTGGGATAGATTTCCGAGGCACGAAGTGGTCTTGGTATGTAAAAACCGGCCAAGAGTCAGCGGGACTCGTGCACAAAGGGTTTTGTACCATTATCTTTAAAAACAGAAAAAATCGTTTAATATCTTTTTGGCAAAAAACGGCAAAAAAATCACGTTTGTTGTACGGGAGCCCCCCTTAAATATATATACAGTATGTTACGAAAACCCTGTCCGACCCGTGAAGATGTTGTTAGGTATCGATAACTGATTCTACTAATGGATACAAAACCGGGCTAAACTTTAAAAAAAAATCCCCCTAAAAATATAAATATTATTTCACAAAAAGAGGTAACTTAATACATTTGCGGTAAACAACCGGACCGCAGGCGGCGGGGGACAGGGCACGCGACACGTGGTCGCATCGCTATTCGGTCAAAATAATACCGGAGTTGTCACTTTTTTAAAAATTACCAAATTTCGGGGAAGTTGGAATTAATTCACGGGAATAAAAGATTATTTCAAAATTCATTTGTATTGGTACTATGATGATTACGGAAAATTTTATATTATATTTGATCATGTGTTTACCTAACCTTTATTATCCTTATGGGTCGGACAGGGTTTTCTTTACATATTTTACTATTTTCAGTATTTTGTTCTTATAGCGGCAACAGAAATACATAATCTCTGAAAATTTCAACTGTTTAGCTGTTACGGTTCATGAAATACAGCCTGGTGACAGACGGACAGCGAAGTCTCATGAATTGGATTCCGTTTTACCTTTTAGGTACGGAACCCTAAAAATGGTCACCCATCCGCAGACCAACCGCGACATAACTACTATACTATCAGTTGGAATCATTTCGAAGCATATTGCTAATCCATTGCTCAATGTGTTCGAAAATGTGTCTGCTCAAGAACGTAAATAACGCAATAAATGTTGTTGAACTCTCGAAATAAAAAGGCATTGCCGTTATTATTTAGCCAGGCACCGGCTTTTCTATGTAAAACATATACCCCCTTATTACGAAACATGGATTTTATTTAGGTCAGGTTTAAACCACCTATGTAAATGGTTATTGAATTAGCACAAAAATGCTATTCTTTATATAAAAAAAAACAACTTTGGTCGGTACCCTCAGTTGTCACGTTTATATTAAGAACAGTCGTCAAAGTTCGAAATACAAATACTGACATAAAGGTTAAGTGTGGAACTAAAGTTAGATTTCGTTTTGTAAAAAGGGAACTATGTTTATTTATTAGAGTCCCGTTGGCGCCTTTTGGGTAAAAAACCCAAAACGTGACACATCTAAAAGTGCCACCAACAATTCCTTCTTTCTTTCTTATCGAGAATGATTCATAAGATTGTTTTTATTGTTTCAGGTGAGGACGATAAAACGGAGGATGCTAGTGGTAAAATTATTGTAAGTATTATGTAGAGGAACGACTTTATAGCTCCCGACCGTCGGAATATTTTATACGCTGGAAGACGCTGTCTCTACTAGGTGTGTGTTTTATTTTAAAGGCATTTTATACTAGTTAAAAATACTGAATTAATGTTTTTTTTTTTTTTTTTAAGGACCTTCATTGTAAAATATAGTTTTACATACATATACATACATAAACATAGGCCTTCTTATGTTTTTTAACCGACTTCAAAGAAAAGAGGAGGTGCAAAATTCGTCCGGATCTTTTTAGGGTTCCGTAGCCAAATGGCAAAAAACGGAACCCTTATAGATTAGTCACGTCTGTCCGTCCGTCTGTCCGTCCGTATGTCATATAGTATGTGGTAGGTAGATGTATTCTGTGAACTGCATTAAGATTTTGATGCAAAAATAAAATAATAATAATAAATATTGGGGACTCCCCATACTTAGAACTGAAACTCAAAAATTATTTTTTTTCATCAAACACATACGTGTGGGATATCTATGGATAGATCTTCAAAAATGATATCGAGGTTTCTAAATTTTTTTTTTTCTAAACCGAATAGTTTGCGTGATAGACGCTTCCAAAATGGAAGAAAATTAAAAATCTAAAAAAACATATGATGTACATTGCTATAAAAACTACCAACGAAAATTGTTTTGAACGAGATCTAAGTAGGTTTTTTTTTAATACCTCGTAAATCGTAAACCGTTTATTAGCACGTAATATTTCATACAAATAACTTAAATCCTTTAATTTCATAAATCAATGGTACGGAATCCTTTGTGCGTGAGCCCGTTACGCACTTGACCGGTTTTTTTTTATGTATGTTCACCAATAACTCTAAGACGGGGTTTTGGCGGGAAAGTCAAGCTGAGTGTCATACTCATTTTTCATTGAACTTTAAAAATTATTTATAGTATTGTTTACTAAATAAAAGTGCGTAGTTTATATAGTAAAAAGTGCATACAGTAAATAATTCATAAAGAACAGTGACATATCGCAGCATAATGGCCACGTCATGAATGACTTTGTCTCAAACCTCCATCGTAAGACTGGTCACGCGGCAGTTTTTTTCGACATTGAACAATTCATTACGTGACATTGGCTAAATGCACAAACCGTGCGAAGCCATAAAAGAAGGAAAGAACTCTAAGACGCCTGGACCGATTTGTGTGTGACAAAAACCAAAGAGACAGACTTCCGAAATCGGTTATTTTTGTCTTTGTAATTGTAGTGGTTTGTGGAAGTCGATTTATTTTTAAATGTTTTATTTTTCGTGGCAATAGCAGGACTCTGCTTCTTCCTCTCTTCTTTAACTCGTAGCTTCTATCATAATACCCAAAAAGTACATTATCGAATCATTTCGTGTTAATCGAGTTTGTTGATGACCGTGCCATTAGTTCTACACATATTTGAATATAACTACTTGAACATCATAAAAAATACAAGCTCAAATAGGATGGTACAGGTAAAGCTAGTACCTATATAGAGTGTATAATAAATATGATCAGAGAGAAACCATAACATTTAACAAAAAAAAAAAAACTGGATGACAATAGCCAAAGACAGGGACAAATAGAAAAGTTTGGAGGAGGCCTTCACCCTCATTTAAAGAGGGGCTCTTGCATGCCTGCATGTTCAATTAAAATAAAAATTAATTAATTAAATTACTAAATTTAAACTGAAATTTAATTCGCAAATGAAATTCTTTTATTTAAAAATCAAATCTTTTATAAAAATGTAAATTGTAATCTAATATTTTTATGCAATAAATAAAAGGCTTTTTATTTATTTATTGTTTTTTTTTATAATTATAAACTAGCGCTTGACCGCAATCCCGCCTGATGGTAAGCAGTGATGCGATCGTTGATGATAAAGCGCGCTAGTTTATTAAACCCATTCACTTAAAAAACTGAGTGAATAGGAAGGAAGACGGCAGGAACACGACCAATGATGCTGCGCCAGAGGGAGATTGATGTGGAGACCCTCCACGACCAAACTCCCGACACTTCTGCCGGCAGCCGATGTGGCCTACCACCGAGGTTTTTATTGTTTTTTTTTTATTATCTTGCAACATAACATCTAATAGGGTGGGATATTTTCATCAGTAATTAATATATTCAGCTGAAATGTACATCCAATGATGCTATTCTCATGTCTATTGTATACTATTTCTTTTACTGACCATTCCCTGGAGTTCAGCAGCTAACTCATTTATAAGATATTAAATCTGATTCGAAAAAAAAAAAACGAAAATACAAAATATTTATTGTGACTCTTACAGGGAAGTTATACAGTTTCATAGCCTGTAACACACCCTAAAATATGACCACACATTTCTGGTACACTCTGTATATTGTTACATAAACCCAAGAAGCCGTGTTAAATTAGTTTCTCTAAATACCAGGGCGACATTTAGCCTCGAATGTTCTACAAGAAAATGGCCGCCACGAAAAATTCTCGAACATAGGAATTTTTCTTAGATCATTTCAGCTGAAGGAAATTAGAGAAAATTGTGTTTTTGTTATGGCTAGATTAATTTTGTTGTAAGAAAATGTTTACCGTGTTGAATTGTAAAATTCAGCTCGGTACAACATCAAGCCTGGCTCAAAATGGATGGGCAGAGGTGTACAGGTATGGTAGGGTAAGGTTGGTAGGTGTATGGTTATGGTAGGGTAACAATTTTGGCGCTCTTGTCATTTATTTCTTATGAATGTGTAAAGGAAAGAAGACACCAGTTGAGCGAGGTGATGCAAACTTAAACCCTACAACTCGACCAACGATACTGCGTCAGAGGAAGATTGATCTGGTGATCCTCCCGACACAACAACAACTGCTCAGACCCTTCCTCCATACGGCTTCATGCACATACAGTTGCACCGTAAACTCTGCTTGCGAGATATAGAATTATGATTTTTATATGTGGCGTTTGTAGATACCGCTATAAATATTATAATATTCGGTGAATGTACGCACTACGTATATTGGCCATTAATATAATTGTTGTAACAATGTTATAAGCTGTATATGATATTTCTATAAAAGCCACGGTATAGGTAATGTGTTTTATCTGTTCTGTGATAAAAGCTATTTCACCATTTCGACTCAAAACGCCACAATATTTCATTCTACCGAATTCGTTAACAACAATTTCAATTTTTACATATGCAAAGTTGTGGATTCCCATTCAGTTGGTGCTACACTATAAAACCCTTTTCAGTAACCCAAAAAAACACTTCGTGTTTTGACACGGAAAAGCCGACACAGTGGTACATAAATAAAAGCGGTGTGGAAAAAAATATGTTCGGAACTTGGTACAAGGATGCATGAGCCGCAATTGTTTAATTTAATTTGCCCAGTGCACGATAGAAGCGAGGGTATTTTGACATTTTTGTTTAGAGTTTTGCACTGTGTAAATTTGACGGGAAATAGTAATTTTGTGCATAATTGTTCGTTTTGTGTGTTTAATTTCATACATATTAATGTCGTCGTATGTGAATTTATAATCGCGCTTTCAAGCTTTATAGCGAGCCAAATAACTTTACTAAAGTTAGTTGCAAATGAATGAATGCGAAACCGTTTTAACAAAGATTAAGCGTTTTATTCATTTTAGAAACGTAATGAAACTGCACTTAATACTCTATTCAAAACCAGAATAGATATTTAAAGAAACCTTTTTGAAAATCAGTTCAACTGATATTGACTTCTATTGCGTAGGCATAAAGATGGAATTTGCGTAAAATGAAAATACATTTAGAAATGATAATAAAAAATAGGGATGTTAGTACTTTTTATATTTTTATAAATGTTTTTTACTTTCATAAAAAGTAATGAATATACAACGATATTTTTTCATTATACGACACCTGAATATAGTTTGTTCAGAATAAACAACTGAATCGATTCCAATAATTTTTACACCATGTCATATTTTTTTCCAAATACATTTAGAAATTGTTGCAGTGTGGTTAGCGAGCGCACAACTCAGCTGGCGGCAGATCACAGTGAGACAGGTTCCTGCCGGCATATACTAATATACACAAATAGCCAGACCCGGAACAACTACTTGTAGTATAGGCCATACAAATACATCTTTTTTTCGAGCGAAAAATGAACCCGTGACACGCTAACCACTACGCTAACCGTGACCTCAATCACCCCTAGACAGTGCTTTTTTGTTTAATCGTACCTTACATGCAACAACAGTACGTAGCCCTTGTGATTTCACCCAGTAAATACGTCATCCGCCACGGAGTTGCCAGCTTAAAATAAATTAATCTTTCAAATTCGTTCTGTATCCGTTCAAGAATATGTTTGTATTCAATTTCACTCGGGCTCCAGACAGCAGTACTATATTCCATATGACTCCTCATAAGAGCGTCTTACATATCCTCCATGCACTAATGCGCTGAGATTAGGTATTAAGCTTTTCCATTAAGAATTTCTTAGGAGCAGGACGGAGCCTGGAATCGGGTTGAAGGCAACAGGCTTGCCTTTATTACATAGGGTTTTGTGGATGTATATTGTTTTTTTTTTCAACAACTATTTATTCACTTCATTATCATAATGTGTACATAATAAAACATAAGTACCTACATAATATTTGTTTTCAATATGTACAAATGTTTATTTTTTTTTTACTCTGAGTTTTTTTTTTCTTATTTTATATACTAAAATACATCCCTCTGGTTTACAGTTAATTTTAAGTAGGTAAATCATGCATACGCAATATCGTACAGCCATGCTATTATGTTATGTATTTGAAAACAGGCCAAGAGTCGAACTATTTTAGAAAATTTATTTTGCTTAACTTTGGGATATTTTTAGATTTTTAACCGACTTTAAAAAAGAAGGAGGTTCTCATTTCGACTTTATTTTTTTTATATTTATTTCCTCAGAACTTTAGAGTGGTTGAACAGATTTTGATGATTCTTTTTTAATAAATTGAAAGCTGGTGCTTCCTGTGTGCTCCCATTTCACTCTTGGTCCAATTTTGACAATGGTATCGATAAGAAAACCGAATACATTTCAATTTTGCATTAAGTATGTGGGCGATAAATGAGCGAATATCCAATTAGAATTCAATATAATACGTAATATGGTTTTAAAAAAATTAAGTTTCGAAAAAACATTACAAAGTGACAAATTACTAATTTGGAAGTCGATGGCAAAAAAAACGAAAATACAAGAACCTAAGACACTGACTTCCAGAATTAATTATGTTTAACTTTGTAGTACCTACTTTTACGAAGAAGGTTGATTTTACCTTTACTCTCTCGCCCCCATAATCTTCAAGGATTCCTTTAGGTAGAAAACCCTAAAATGTAGAAGATACGCTATGAGTTAGTTTTCTATAAAACATTTTCGTTACTAAGGGCTGAATATTCCCAATAAAGTAGCGTCACCGAAGCGTTATCGGGAACAATATCGCCATTACAATAACGAATTAAATAAATATTTCTACTATACCCCTTACAGCATTGAACCACTTATTAATATTCTACCTCTTTTCATTTCATACAATCATTTTAAAATGATAGAGTTCATTCATTTATTCGGTTGAATTGAAACGAGAACAGAGATGTATGAATAAGCATTGAAATTAGCTAAAAGGTTTTATTGAAAGTAATTTTAAAGGTTCATTTAACATTCTGTAGGTGTACAGGACATATTGTGTATTTTAACTAATGAAATTCTCCAGATTTCAATAAAAGGTCTATGAAAGAAAACAAGGTAAGTGTCCACAGTGATAGCCTCCGTGGCGTAGCGGTAGTGAACGCGGCCGCGGCGCAAGGAGGCGCGGCGCGCGGGTTCGATCCCCGCGCAGTGCCAATTTTTGAATCCATGAATATGAATATTTGCACTGGTCTGGTCGTTAGCACGGTAGCACGTTAAGCCGTTGGTCCCGGTTGCCATACGAACATCTAATGGCAGTCGTTAGGGGTTGTTGGAGCCCTCGAAAGTTCACGAATAGGTCTAACTGCAATGCTTCGATATCGCCTTCGGGTTGTGGAGGTTAGACAGCAGTCGCTTCACTGAAAATATCGAGGTTTAGCCAAAGTCAGTAATTAGACTGGTAAAGCGGACCCCAGACTCCTGGCTGAAAAAACTTCGAATGCGATTGAGATTAACGCTGACATGATGATGAAGGTCCACATTGGAAACACGTCCTCTCTTTCCTCTCAAATATTCTCTGTCTACAATCAAATCTCGAAGCGGTCCACCACCATCTTGAGGCTGACAAGATACACTTGCTTTTTTGTCAGGGATTCAGATTAGACAACCGTCAAATGCGACGTATCTCAACTACCCGAGAAACTCATTCGAGCACCTGATGGGATTTGTGTGTAGGTCCTTTTTTATTCTGAATGGGAAATCATCAAATGACCTCTCCCGCTCTTTGCTTAGCGGAAGGGCGTGTCAGACTTTTACTGACTAAAACCCACCCGTGTTCCTTCACTTGCCTGTGTGCCAGGGCCACGGTTTCTCTTTTAACCAACCCGTAACCCTCGCCCAGGAGGCATCGGTCTTCGTGGACCCCGTCATAATGTGCTGACATGTCTCTGAGGCGCGGCGATGCTCTACCCAAGCCGGGCAGACCTCCACCGTTTACTTCACCGTGTCCTGAGGGCGATCTCCACAGCGGTGACACCCTAGAGTTTCCTTCCGCCTTATCCGGAATAGAAACCTTCCGAAACAGCTGTGTCCGGTGAGGACCTGCGTCATTGCGCCATTGTGTGTATGTCCTCAGTGACATCTGCTGCTAGCATCTCCGTCACCTTGAAGACCTTAACTTCTCGTTCTTATGGCTGTTGGTTGATACTGGTGTGAAAAAAATTATCTTATATACCGAACGCACAGCGGTGACCAAGAGACTGATTGACAACTTCAGTGCCGCCTCTGATAATGCTTTAGGTTCATCGGCACAGTTCGTCACTCTAGGCAACTTTAACGCCTGTCACCAGGACTGGATTTTCCTATACCAGAGGACCAACCATGAGGGAAAGAAGCATGAAAGTTTGGGTTATTAATAGACCTCTCCCAGTTAATAAGGCAAGCGACTAGTACGAATTTCATACATCAGACAGGCTCCAAATAGGGAGAAGCTCCTCTTGTGGCATTCTATGCCACCAAAACACAAGCATGTATTTTTATCGCTAAAAGAAGCCCGTTCACCTTGACTTCTGCTTTTAAGAATGTACCCTTGGAGTGCACCGACCGCCTTCAGCTTTGAGGAGTAATAATCCTCAAAACTAAACTTCATTGAGTTCAAATCCAAGATGGTTGCTATAAAAAGACTTACTGTAGTTTCTTGCCGGATCTTCTCCGAGGGAAACGACCGAGTCTTCTCCATAAATACGCGCACCTAGGTTGATGTTTCATGAATTATAAGTGCCCACATAGATATGAAATAAAATATTTTGATTGACTCACCCTTCAGAATAAAACCTGAAAACTAGTATGCTCCAAAATGGTGAAAACAGTCTGCAGCCAGCGTAGTTTTTAAAAATCTACCAATTTCTATGCAAAAATTCAGTTTCGCCAATCAATTCCATAACTTTGAAAAGTGATCTGTGAAATTGATACCTAGCCAATAAACACCTAGTGTTGGCTTTAACCTGACTATTGTGTACTGTGCATTCTATTTTTATTTCCTATTGTGTTAACTACACTTTGCAGATTTTAATGTTCTGATCAACCGTCAACTTGAACGTACATTGAACTATTTCAGGCAGCTGACAAAGAATGCCAGTCATACATAGATTCTTTACTTAATAATAGTGGACACTTGACCGGGTTCCGCAAAATTAAAAAAATACGGTGTATGTATATATTCACAGAGTGATAGCTAAAGATAATAAAATAAACTTTACAAAAAGGAAACTTAAGACTATTAAAGAGGTTGGTTTCTGTTCGTCAACGCGGCCATTGCCACTTTTTGTAAAGTTTCTGTTTTTATTATATCTGTAATTTATATGGTGACAGAAAAGTATGTATTCTATTCTATGTTGGGAGTAAATTTAACAAAACAATATGTTTAAATCTGCTAATCTGCGCCAATATGAAGCCCAATTACAGTGCCTATTTTTCTTTCTATTTCATTAAGAAAAGGATAGAAGATAAATATTAATTTAATTGATACAGGGTGGAAGTGTGTAGCACTGCGCTGCTGTACCATATGTAGTTCGTCGCGCCACCACTTCTGGTGTCGGTCTCGGCGCCTACCACTATCAGGCAGACCATTTGTTCAGCAGTCACCGTGGTTGCCAAATGCCGCTTCAGCACAGAAAACATCTCTCGGTGGTAGGCCATAATATCGGCTGGCGGCAGAAGTTACCACCCACCAGACAAAGTCTTGCTGCCAAGCGATTCATCGTGTTCCGGCATGATGTCTGGTGAAGCCGTGCAGAGGACGGGTCTGAGCAGTTGTGTGGTGATGTGTGCCGGGTACGATGCGCAAAATATTGTTATTACGGGTGTGTGGCGCAGCATCCGTTGGTCTTTTTGTTGGGTTTAACATTACATCACTTTGCTCAACTGCCGTCTTCCTTCCTATTCACTAAGTTTTTTGAGTAAATAGGCTTAATAAACTAGCGCGCTTTACCATTAACGATTGCATCACTGCTTACCATTAAGTGGGATTGCAGTCAAGCACTAGTTTATATATAAAAAAAACAATCTATTGCAATTCAATTCAGACAATACTCCAAAAAATTGCCCCCGTGTTTAAAATTCGGTACTCAAAACATGTCAGACATGAACATCGGGCAAATAATACAAAAAATATGCAATTCACGTTTCAATTATTCTGAACACGTCTATTCAGATTTAAAATTTAAAATTCACCAGTTCTCGGTGTCACACCCGATACCTGAGGCCGAATTTAAAACATACCGACGATTAATTTTGGTAACGTATGTCACCACCTATGGTTGAATGGTAGAGAATGCCTAATAGCCCAGTCAAATTAGGTAAAAAAAGGGGTCAACCTCGGAATGAAAGATAATAAGCTGCAAATTGGTATGAACCTTTGTTTTGTCATTCTAAATGTTGTCTCAAAAGTCACAATCGTTATCGTGTCCGCGTCTCAAGATATTCAAGGTCAAAGGTCACAAAAATCGGTTTTTCGCGAATATCTGGCTTCCTATCGGTTAAATGAGATTTGCATTTATAATAAAAGTTGTAGGCTATAAAATTCCCTACAACTTTTGTCTAAACTTTTTTTTCATACGACCAACCGTTTTGAAGTTAGAGCGCGAAGAGTGCACATCGTACAGTCATATACGGCCTAATGCAAGGTCAAGCGTGAGTTATGGTTATCAGTACGTTATAAAGTCAATTATTTACTTGGAAATTATAATTATTAAACAGTGCCCATTATTTATGTACTAACTATTAATTATTTATATTTAATTAAAGTAAGTAACTTGATTATTTATATATAATTATTCATATTTAACTATTTAAGTATAAAATATTATTAATTCTGGATTATATATTTTAGTTTTATTTTAAGTTAAAATGATAGTAAGAGTATATATTTTACACATATTTTTATTTATTATTAAATACGGCATAATATACATTTATCAAAATGTGAGTTCAAATATCAAAAGTATCTTTGTTGATTTTAATTGTAATGAAATTGGAAATGGAAGCTAATTATATTCTTCTTCTTCGTGGTCTTCTTCTTCTTGTCGCTCAAAAATGTTCGATTCATTGTCATCATCCTCATTATCTGTCATGTTCATCTCCAAACCTTCCAGAATATCGGGATCATATGTATTTTCTTCATCGGGATTACTTGGATACAGTGAAGCGTTGAGACAAGCTTGTCCGTTGCACTGGCCGCAAGCTAAAGAACATTGTAGCCCTGATTTTCTGCATCCACAGCGGGAACCACAACCATTTTTGCAATTGGAAAATATTACGTTTAGTAGTTCGGCTGGTGCTGGAGGTAATAACGTTCGTATGGGCTCCAGGATTTCATTTTCAAGCATCCAGCCCCATTCTTGAGGTTCTAAGTCCTTCCCTAACCCCAAAAAGTAAATAATTGACTTTATAAAGTACTGATAACCATAACTCACGCTTGACCTTGCATTAGGCCGTATATGACTGTACGATGTGCACTCTTCGCGCTCTAACTTCAAAACGGTTGGTCGTATGAAAAAAAAGTTTAGACAAAAGTTGTAGGGATTTTTATAGCCTACAACTTTTATTATAAATGCAAATCTCATTTAACCGATAGGAAGCCAGATATTCGCGAAAAACCGATTTTTGTGACCTTTGACCTTGAATATCTTGAGACGCGGACACGATAACGATTGTGACTTTTGAGACAACATTTAGAATGACAAAACAAAGGTTCATACCAATTTGCAGCTTATTATCTTTCATTCCGAGGTGAAACCCTAATTTGACTGGGCTATAAGGCATTAAGTCCGCGTCTGTACATTTCATGTGCGAAAGATTAAATAAATAAATAACTGAAGAGTTATTTTATTTCGTATTTGATTGCCCAATTTTTTGGGAAGGCTAATAGAACAACATAACATCACGTTAGATACTGGCCAGATTATGGTCATTATAGTATACAGTTTCCCATTTATGAGTCCTAGGAGCTGAGTCTTTTAGGCATAGACGTGACACAGTTTCCTGTCAATTTCCTACACCAGACTTTCAATTTCTTTTTTTTTTATCTAATGTATGTATTAGAAGTATTGTTTGTCTTCATGCCTGTGCTTAATCTTCAATACTTTAGTGGTACGTAAGTTTCAGTGGTTTCACGTAAATGCGGTATCAATTTACTTTGTTTAAATAATAAAGAAAGAAAGAAAAACCATCAACGATTGCATTACTGCTTATCATCAGGAAGGTTTGTGGTCAAGCACTAGTTTATAATTTATAAAAAACAAATCTTCTCTACCTTGATGTTTGCTAGCACTAAATTAATCAAGATCATAATTAAAGAAAACAAAACTTCACTTATAAATTTATTACCAATGCACTGTCTTTTTATCACAACCAACGAGACTATACACAAGTTTAATAACGTTCTTATCATCAGAGTAAATAAAATTGTTGTCTTTATCGAAAGCCAAGCCATATACATTCTTCATATCCAAAATCTTTTTCAACCCTTCAAACTTACCATCTATAAAAACACCAATATTACTAACAATATATATATCTCCCTCGTTATCTTCAACTATTTGTCTAACAGTTATAAGTTCATTAACAACTTGTGATTCCATTTTTTCATTATTGTATTTATATAAACCAGTTTTGTTAGCAAAATATATCATATTAATAGAACTCACGTGAAAGTGATCAATTTCGAAACGCTCAAATTCTTTCACTAATGCAAATTTTCCATCATATTCTATATGGAGTTTTTGATCGGGATAGCTAATGTAAAATAGGTTCTTTTTGTAGAATAAAGACCAGATATTCTTTCCTTTTTCTTTGTAGAAATCTGCTAGTTTCGTGAGCATATTATATTTGTATATTCCATCACTTCCTCCGAAGTATATGTCGTCATTCATTTGATCTATAGCAACAGAGCAGCCTCCTCTGATACCAGCTATAGTTTGGTACTCTCTGGTGTCTATGTTGAAATATGCCAACTGGAAATCCAGATCGGAATATGTTTCTGGGAGGGAGTAGCTGAAGAAGAGAGTGTTAGAACTCCTGTGCACATTGAGGTTGTAAGGTCTGCCGATGTTTGCCCATAGGATGTCCCTATTATACCAATTGTCTCCGATTTTGATTCGGTTGCAAGCGACCTCTGGAAGTCCTGTGACATATGCTGCGACTGATAATACAATGTACAGCTTGAAAATCATTGAACTGTTCCTGAAATAAAAAAACACTATAATGAATGAATGGAATAATATAATGCATATCAAAAAAGCATATCTTTCAAATAATCTGTTTCTTAAAGTGTCGATGGCGGAATTATATCATGGAATTCCCGCGCACACTCTCCAAAATGCATCCTATAGAACACCTGTGTTCCAGGCTTCGGAGATTGTTCTTAGCTAAATCAGGGTCTTCAATAAGCCTCTTCGTAGCTGAGTTCAAAGTTACCAGCGAGCATTTTGCTACACCAGCCTAGTTTCCTGGCAGCCATATTGGCTTTGGACTCAATGAATCGCCCAAAGTTTAGATTTTAGGAAATTTGAACTCGCCAAAGCTGAAAGCGTTGGTGCACTCCAAGGGTTTATTCCAAAAAACAGGAGCACCTCTTGGCGATGAACAGACACGCTTGTGTTTTGGCGGCGTTGAATGTCATACGATTGGCTTCACCCCATTCGGAGACTACCTGAAGTGCGACAGTAGTATGCTCTACCATATACTTTCTTTCGGACCGGATTACTTCCATGCTAGCTCGAGCACACGGCAGGTATCTCTCCACAATCGCTCTATCATAGATTACCATCGCATACCCATAGATTCCGGCCATCAGCAGATCATTTATATGTAACAGGAACAGAGTTGCAAAGAGAACAGACCCCTGAGGAACACTGGCATTAGTCAACATGGGCTCCGATTAGCATCCGTCGACAACAACTCGGAGGGGCCGTTCACTCCGGGAATATTTTATCCAGCCAGTCTGACCAGTGGAAATAAATGCCGTACGCTGGAAGCTTACTCAAAAGACCAGCGTGCCATACCCGATCGAGGGCCTTCAAAACATCTAGGGAGACGGCAGTCGCTTCCCCAATCTTCTTGAGGGTCTCGCTCCAGATGTGAGTGGCATTCAGCATTAGGTAGACCAATACCAGTAGACCAATCGCGGCAAAACTCATACTGTCAGTCACTGAGGAGAACCTTGCTTTCCAAGGATTCCAAGAGGCGCGAGTTCAATACACGCTCCATATTCTTGCAGAGTATGGAGGTTATTAAAATCGGCCGATAGGTTGTAAGATCGACATGCCTACCCTTTTAAGCTAGAGGCTGCACGTTGCAAAGCATTCAGGACTTGGCCAATATACCAGTTCTAAATGAGAAGCGATACAAGCGTGTCAATACAGGAGACAACTTTGGTGCACAAGCCTTGAGAACAATCACTGGTATATCATCTGGTAATTCAGTAGCGTTACTCACATCCAGACTCCACAATACTCTGTATCTCCTTGTTCCTAATGCGAGCCTTGCGCATTATAGTGTCCCGGTGAGACAAATTCAGTGGAGTAACTGTGCTAGTATCAATGAAATCATTGCCGCATCTCGCCGTATCAGCCAGTGTTCCATCAGGCTTGACCACCGGAGGCAGTGTGGGCGGACAGAAGTGCAAAGAGCTTGTTACCAATATGAGTAATGCAGTCGAAGCGAGCCTTCTTAAGCTTCTTTTTGTAGGACTTGGCAGCACATCTAAAGGATCTCTTCTTTAAACTCAGAGCCCGAACTCTGCGGTCACGAGCGTCAACTCAGGTGTGTGCCGCGTACTTATGCTGTTCAGCTTGAGCACAGTCGGCATAGTAGAGTTAAAACAAAGTATTGCAAATCTACGTTAGAATTGAGGAAGAAAGATGAAAACACAAATTTCATCTTTGTTTTTTACAATTTTAATTTTCTTGTATAAATAAAAATCATAACTTTTTTTTACTTTAAACACTCTCTCGGAACAGCCAAAATACCGATCTTGACACAAAACCGCAAATTGAGCTGGTAAAACAGCAAGACACTACTAATATATGAATAAATAACAACTACTCACATTGAACTACAAATATTAATCTCCATAACGAATCAGTTGATTGTAACCGCCAACAATATACTTCAAATAGACAGGTTTCTCTTCTAAAATACTTTGAACAGTGAGCGGCAGTTTGTTATCAAATTAACGACACGAAAGTTAAGATGTATTCCTTCTCCACCCATTGTTACATCAATAACAAACAGGTAGTGAAGAATAAAACAAACCCTAACAAATGCGAGTTGACAGATATTGTATAATATTATTATTCGGAGGTAGACTATGAATAACGCTGAAGGAATGACAAATAATACACAATGTATGACATTGTCACATGTCATGTTTTGTCTGAAGTGTACGAGTATAGACGACGTCACCAGTATCAAGTAGACCTTCTTTCCTGAATTTTTTTAAGCTATTACATAGCCTCTGTCGCGGGCCTTAAGCGTGGAGACCGAATCCAGAAATTCCGTAACAGAAATAACCTAACACCCCTCCCACTCCGACCGGCACATCGGTGCGGTGTTGAAAGCCGGTGTTGTTGTGTGCATCGTCCAATTAATGTCGTTTCAGTTCGGAAGTCTTCGGCACGGTGTGTTTGTGTGCGTGCGACTACATCTTTTGATAACAATTTATAGACTATTAAAAAGAGCATGCATATTGGAGGGCTCGAATTCGCATAGAATTATAAAATACAAAATAGTTCGTTACGACGCGGCCGACACCAATTTTATGATATTTCGACATGGCTGTCGTGACAAGGAGTTTTCGGGGGTGCTGATCACCAAAAATACATCTTTTTTGAAACCCAAGATGATCGACATCAAATTTCATGATATTTTGACTTGGGTGTCGTAACAAGGGCTTTTGGGGGTACTTATCGCGAAAATGATGTAATTTTTGAAATCCAAGATGGCCGACATCAAATTTCATGATACTTTGACTTAAGTGTCGCGACAGGTGGTTTCGGGGGTGCTGGTCATGAAAATGATGTCATTTTTAAACTATTACATGGCTTCTATCTCTTTATCAAAGTCGAACATAAAACATTGAATATAGTTTAGCCGCTAAATCGCCACCATTTCTCGAACTGATTTGATGAAGTTACTGGTAAAAAAAAATAACTTGAACTAATATTAAAAAAAAACTGCATAAATAAAATAAATAAATAATTATAATTGCATAAATTGATAAAAATTGCTATGCAATAGCTTTACCGCGGCAGTCTCCGAGTGCCACACGTCTTTTTTTTTAAATTATAAGCTAGTGCTTGATCGCAATTCTGCATGATGGTAAGCAGACTAGGGTATCCCTGGATCATTGTTTCTTTAGCCGTGAAAGCCAATTAATGGCTTAATAGCCAAGTTGCTTGACAAACACCTCAGGAGGCTCACATTGAGACTGAGTCTCAACAATACGGCTCACATTGTCAGGAGGTTGCTTCCTCTCTCTAGAGCCCTGACCATACCTTGGACCCTCTTCCTATTATCGGTGGGTCACTATTTATTTTAGTGTATCATAAAGCCGTGCTTTGTCTAAGTAAATTATTTCATCATCAATTGTCTCAAAATGGTAAAGGAAACATCGTAAGGAAACCGGCATGTCTTAGAAGCAAAAAATTCGAAGACATGTGACATCTACCAACGCGCACTAGGCCCGCGTGGTAGATTACGGCCCACTCCGTCTCATCGAGAGGAGGCTAGTGTCCCAACAGTGGGAACGTTATAGACTGATTATGTATGTATTTGAAAATATGATTTTTATGTAGATATTTCATAAAATAAGTTAATATAAGAATGCCCATTGTATTGTAATGGTTTCTAGCAATTTTTCTCACAGCTGCAAAAAAGGATTCTGTTTTTATACATGATACCATCTCATTATTCTAACGTAATGCTGGTTATGAGTTCCTATCAAACCAGTAGAACCTAGTGTCAAAATAGATGAATAAGTGCACATATGCCGCAGGACCGACAACCGTTGGAGTAAACGAGTCCTCGAGTGGAGACCGCGTCTCGGCAAACGTAGCGCAGGATGTCCTTGGGCGAGATGGAGCGACGACATCAAAAAGGTGGCTGGTAGTGGCTGGCGGAGAACTGCTCAAGATCGAGCTTGTTCGCGTGCCATGGAGGAGGCCTATATCCAGCAGTGGATGAGTAGAGTCTGATGATGATGAAGTTCAAGCATAGCTACTGCTTCTTCACGACAAGTCCTACTTGATAAAACCAGTTACACAGGACAAGCGAGATTGCAGTTGAAAGTAAAAACACCGATAGTGATGAACAATTGGCCGCTAAGTGAATTTACCGACAGTAAATACAGCTTGTCTAATTCTGGTAATCACTTAATATTTTTCCCCAAGATAGATACGGTTGGTACCGATGACCGTTGTGGCAGACAAGTTCTTGGTCAACACGAAGTGGTAGGGATAGCATGAGATACTCCCCAGTGATAGCGGATCAATGATCTTCCGGATGTAGAAGAGAGAGACAGTTTTTTGTAAGTCTTCGTCAAATTCGTCCTTTGTTATGCTGCTACTACTGTACTTAATAACATAACATAGCATGGGCTGCCGGCAGAAGTTACCACCCACAAGACAAAGTCTTGCTGCCAAGCGATTCGTCGTGTTTCGGCATGATGTCTGGTGAAGCCGTACGGAGGACGGGTCTCAGCAGGTATTGCGATGTGTGCCGGATACGATGCGCCAAATGTTGTTGTGGTGGGAATTTGGTCGTGAAGGGTCTCCAGATCATTCTCCCTCTGGCGCAGCATCGTTGGTCGTGTTGTTGGGTTTAACATTGCAACGTCTCGCTCAACTGCAGTCTTCCTTCCTATTCACTCAGTGTTTTTGAGTGAATAAGCTCCTAATATACTAGCGCGCTTTACCATCAACGATTGCATCACTGCTTACCATCAGGCGGGATTGCGGTGAAGCATTAGTTTATACATATGTAAATTAAAAAAAAAAGATAGGCTTAATTTTGATATTATGACTATTATACATACCTCAAATTTGCACATTATAGAGTTTAATAGAATACTGTTTCTTAAGGGCAGTATTTAATAACATTAATAAAAGTAGTATATTTTGTTAATAGACATTATTATAGCAATATAGACATTTACAAATTAATATTTAATTTAGTCGTGGTGGCCTAGTGGTTAAAACACCAGCCTCTCAAGTATGAGTGTGCGGGTTCGATTCCAGGTCAGGCAAGTACCAATGTAACTTTTCTAAAGTTTTATGTACTTCCTAAGTATATTTTGGACACCAATGACTGAAGATGAAGCAAACAATCTTGAGGAAACCTGGACTTTAAGTCTGAAATCGCCAACCCGCATTGAGCAAGCATGGTGATTACGCTCAATACTTCTCTGTATGAGAGGAGACCTATGCCCAGCAGTGGGACGATAAAAAAAAGGTTGATGATGATGATGACACATTTACAATAATATCTTTTATAAACGTTTATTAATAAATTATCATGTTCATAACAATGCAGTTATTATCCAATATGTATAGTACAGTTTTATTTTAAACTAGCGGCCGCCAGCGACTTCGTTCGCGTGGAGTTAGTTATGCTCCTCTACCATTGGTCGCAGCGTGATGTTATATAGCTTGAAGCCTTCCTGGATTAATGGGCTATCCATCGCAAATAATATTTTTATAAAAATATTTTTTCAAATCGGACCCGTAGTTCCTGAGATTAGCGCGTTCAAACAAACAAACAAACTCTTCAGCTTTATATATTAGTATAGATGTAATTTAAATTTAAATTTACTCGTGAAATTTGATCAATTCTTGCAATAAGCATGTTCTTATCATGTTATTTTCAAAACTTCGAGGGCCTCGGTTTTTCGAAAGATATACTGCAGCCCCTGAGGTACAGGCAAGTGAAGAAACATAGGTGGGTCTTAGTCAGTAAAAGTTAGATAAGCCTTTACGCCCAATGATGGTCTCCAAAGCCTAGAGCACAGGCGTAGAGTAGCCAGCCTTTCGGTGTTCTATAGGATACATTTTGGGGAGTGTGAGTGGGAATTGCATGATTTAATTCCCCCATCTCCGTTCCACTATCGGACGACCCGTCGTACGGCGAGTTTCCACCCTTATGTTGTTAACACCACTACGGTCCGGACGAAGCGTTTCGCCTCCTCCTTTATACTGCGTACATCAAAGGACTGGAACGATTTGCCAGTGGCAGTGTTTCCGTCGAACTACAATTTGAGTGTCTTCAAGGCTAGAGTGAATAGGCTCTTAATAAATTAGTGCGCTTTACCATCAACGATTGCGTCACTGCTTTGCTGCATCAGGCGGGATCGCGGTCAAACACTAGTTTATAATTTATTAAAAAAAAAACGAAATATAGCCCAACCCGAATACTTGAATCAATATAACAATCTCAGAAATTGAAAATATTTCCTGCAATTTTTTGGTAAGTAAAGCTGTAGTGGGATTTCAAATATTTTCTGTTCGTTTTGGGACACAAAATACTCATGTCCTTTGCTACTGAAATCTGCTTCTGTTGTAGTCAAATGAGTACACAACTCCATAGGGCAGAAAAATCCTCCTTCTTCGTTTTTCACTTTTGCAATAACTTAGTTAGTTTATGATATGAAACAAGCTCTTCATAAGTAAATTACATCAAAATTTACATCATATTTGGTTTGTAAGCTTAGAATACAAACCCTTGTAGTTTTAGGTACTGGTATCTAATAAGAAAATGGGAACTTCATATTTCGCCTTCTAGAGTATATATGCCTGTCATAATTATATTAGCAGCCTAATTGTGATACAAAATATCGATCCCAATATAAATTATTTTGAAAGATATTGTTAATCAATCACTGCTTATGCTCAAAGGATATGTTTTTGTCGATGGGTGGTCGTTTTGGGAGACTTTCTTATGTAATATTGAAGTGCAAAAAGTGCTGATTCTCAGCCTAATTTGAATAAATGACTTTTGATTTTGATTTTTTTCTCAAACACCATAAATAACTGGCACAATGAAACTCATTGCTGCATACATTTTTTTTTTTATAAATTATAAACTAGTGTTTGACCGCGATCCTGCCTCATAGTAAGCAGTGATGCAATCACTAACATGATGCTAACATCACGCTGCGACCAATAGGAGCGGAACTTAACTAACTCCTTGCGGCCGAAGTAGCTGACGGCCGCTAGTAATTTATATAAAAAAAAAGTTTGTTTTCTTCTCAGAGTTGTCCGTCGAATTAATCTAGTTTTTAAATTTAATTGACGTATAAAAATGTTTCTTTTTACAATTTGAAAATATTTATCATTTATTCTTACGGAACATAATTATCACCCACCAGACAAAGCCTTGCCGCCAAGCGATTTGTTGTATTCCGGCATGATGTCTGGTGAAGCCGTACGGAGGACGGGTCTGAGCAGTTGTGTTGCGATGTGTGCCGGGTACGATGCGCCTAATGTTGTTGTGTTGGGAGTTTCGTCGTGGAGGGTCTTCAGATCAATCTCCCTTTGGCGCAGCATCGTTGGTCGTGTTGTTGGTTTTAACATTGCATCACCTCGCTCAACTGCCGTCTTCCTTCCTATTCGCTCAGTTTTTCTGGGTGAATATGCTCTTAATAAACTAACGCGCTTTACCATCAACGATCGCATTACTGCTTACCATCAGGCGGGATTGCGGTCAAGCGCTAGTTTATAATTATTTAAAAAAAAAATGTATTCATCATAATATTTAATATCAATCAATGCCTTACTATAAATGTACAGTATTTGTTTATTTTTTTATACATTACAATATATTTGCCTACATTGGTTTGTTTTCGTCTATACATAAAACTGCTGACCCCATGTTAAGAGCACATTACAATAAAGGGTGTATCTGACATCAACGCACAAACGAGTACCATGTACATGATTCTGAACTCCCCAGTGGTGGAATTTTTCGTCGGTTTTTTCATGATTGTAAAAATAATACATGTAGTTTTTTTCACTTTAAACCGTTCATAATTGCTATACTTTTATAACCCAATAAGATTTTAAACTAGAAATTAATTAATTCGCTAAGTACACAAAAAAGCGCAATGAAAACAAAACTCGAAACATTATTTTCTCAGCTGATTTAATAGAGTTCACATCAGGGATCAACGTCATACCTACAAACCCGAACGGCGACACGCTTGCAACGTTCAAAGGCCGAGCCGACACTTTTTTTAAACACTGTGAATTCTGTAACCGTTCATTAACGACATAAATGACTATCATAATGTTAATAGTGGCATGCGGTCTAGCCTTTTCGCGAAGTTTGCGTTACGATATCAGATACAGCCTGTATTTTGCAGAGGTATGAGGAAAGTGCTATCAAATTTCCTTATCCTTGTACACAATATGTAAGGAAAATCCTGTCCGATCCGTGAAGGTATTGTTAGGTATCGATAACTGATTTTAATAATGCCTACAAAATCGGGCTAAACTTAAAAAAAATCCCCCTAAAAAAATAAATATTATTTCGAAAAAGCGAAGTAAGTTAATACATGTGCGGTAGGCAACACGGTAGGCATACATGCGCGAGTGAAGGGGGACAGGGCACGCGGCAAGTGGTCGCATCACTCATAATAATATTGTCCAAATAAGTGTTGTCCCTTTTTTAAAAATTACAAAATTTTGGGGATGTTGGAATTAATTCGTGGAAAAAAAGAGAAAAAAAGGTTTTGTACGTATGTAGCATGAATATTCTTGGCTTTATTCACAGACAATTTACTCCTTTATTTTTGAATGATATTTCATATTGTGGCATACCAAAAATAACATAGGATTTTCGAATCCAAAGGTTTATGAAATTTGTTGTATTTCAAGTTTACATTCGTTATTACATGTCACACAATTTATAAATAAATTCAACCCATAAAAACCATTATATTTCATTAATAAGAATCTTTATTTTTCCTCCTTGTTTCGTCATCAGGGTTTGTTATGGCATTCAAACAGATCGCACTATACTGACTTGGATTCAACCGATAAATGTTATTTTTATCAGAAAATATCATGTTATCTTTTTCATCAAAAGTTAAGCCAAAAGCCTGATCGATTGCAGCAACTCTCTTGACTCTATGATATGGCTTCTCTTCTAGATAAATTCCGTCGCCTGCACAGAAGAATACGTCTCCATAATGGTCCTCAACTATCTGTCGGATTACAATTTCGTCATTCAAAACGATAGGGTCTGGTGCTGGCTTTTCTACTTTATACAACGCGGTTTTGTTTGCAAAGTAAATGTCGAAATGTTTGGATATGAAGAAAATGTCAATCTCTATACGCATAGCCTCGGCTACTTGAACAAAGCGATCATCTTGGTAGACATAAAGTTTCTGCGTAGGATACTCAATGTAGTAGAAGTTTCGTCGAACAAACAGTGCCCAGATTGATCGTCCCTCTTGTGCAAAAAACTCGGCTTCTTTTGTCAAGAAGTTGTATTTGTATATGCCATCGTGACCGCCGAAGTAGATGTCATCGTTGCCAGCGTCATAAGCTACAGCATAGCCTCCTGGCACGCCTTTAATGTCTCTGCAGGTCCTCTTCTCGAGGTGGCAGGCCTTGATTCCAAAGTCCACTTGAGTACCATTCTGTATGGTGTGGCTGAAGAACAGGATGCCTGAAAATCTGTGGAATATTATAAATTGTTAATTCAAAAAAAAATTTGTAGTGTGGAATGCGCCCCAGCTGGATAGACTAATGACTTTAGCTAGCTTAGCTAGGACAGACTGAATGTAGAAGGCGGATGACTGGAGGCAGCCTAGAAGCATACGTCCAACAGTGGTATCTTGCCGGCTGCTTCCCATAGGAAACAACCGATTGAAACCGTGCACCTAGCTTCTGATATTTAATAAGTGCCCATGTTCATCATCCTCATTTCAGCCGAAAGACGTCCACTGCTGGACATAGGGTTCCCCCAAGAATCTCCACGACGATCAAAAGAAAATAAAGAAAGAGAAATAATACATTTATTCAGCACAGACTTGACACACAATACAATACATCTAGCATAAACACACATACGGGTAGCAACAAAATAATAATAATAAACATAAAATAAAAAACCAAGTAATAAAATAAAATAAAAAAAAAAAACAAATTAAAAGTAAAAATAAAAAACCCTTATGTAAAAAATAGCAGCGCTTCCCGCATCCAGCGGTTTCCCGCAGCCTTCACCAGGTCGTCGGTCCACCTTGTCGAGGGCCTACCCACGCTGCGTCTTCCGGTGCCGATTGCCTACAGGTAATGTGCCCGGCCCACTACCACTTAAGTGTTGCTATTCTTCGGGTTATGTCGGTTACTATCGTCCTTCTGTGTATCTCCTCATTTCTGATTTTATCA
Organism: Sesamia inferens; assembly: GCA_037179545.1. NCBI lineage: Eukaryota > Metazoa > Arthropoda > Insecta > Lepidoptera > Noctuidae > Sesamia > Sesamia inferens. The sequence goes on from CM073943.1 coordinate 3,257,340, forward strand.
CACAGTGAAACCCCAAGCAGTGCCCATGGTGGTGTTTGTGTAATATAAGTATGTATATACTACCAGACTTCTAAATCAAGTCATCGTACATTTTCTTCTTCTAATTTTTTCAAGGTGAGATTCAACCTCAACTCTTGATCAATGGCCTCTGTGGAATATATACCACAATTTTGCCAATAACTCGTGTAACAAATTATAAAAATTCTTTGAAAATTTTATGTTATTTGTTTTATAACACACTTAATTATTTACTCCTCTCTGCAATTATCTTTTTATATTTTATGTTGTTGTTTAGTTTGTTGTCATCAGCCAGTGTCGCGGGCGCATTACGGATGACAGGCGGATAGAATTGTCAAATAATGTGTGCTGTCTAATGTCTATGGCATGGAGGTAATAAGTACCTACTACGTTGTATGTAGTACTTATTACTTCCATGGTCTATGGTCTATGACCTTAGCTTTGAGTACAAGACTTTTGGTGATATTATTTTTTTTTTTTATGTATTTTGGTTGTTATTATTATTTTATGGTATTTAGTTGTAAAGTGCGTTTTGTTTGTGCGGAATAAACAATATTTCTTTCTTTCTTTCGCCAATAAACAAGTTGAAAAAGACGGCCGCGTGATTCGTCTATGAGGAAGGTTTTAGGCAAAGTCATGATGTGGCCACTATGCTGGGACATTTCAATGTTCTTTATGAGTTATTTACTGAATGCAATTTTTACTACATAAATCACGCGCTTCTATTTAATAAACGACACTGCAAATAATTATAAAAGTCCAATGAAAATCAGCGACTCTCATTTTTACTTTCACGTCAAAATCAACCTAAAACTCGTACATTTTCATACAAACTTTAAAATCCTAAAACATCTAAATAACGTTGATTTAACGGGCAATGTATTAGGATGACAACGGTGTAGGCATTATGCTGTTTTGAATTTGACATTGCTAGCAGTCGCCAATTGTATCTACTGTTATTTGAATTCACGAACAATAACAATGTACAATATGCAAAAAGGCAGTTGCAGTTGAATGCAGGAATGTATTTTGATTTGGCCTACGATAGACTGAGTTGATTGATACCGGCTTTCGGCGGCGGATACTTTCTCTTAAATACGACACGATTGGCGCAGTGGCTGAGCGAACGACTGCTGCGCTGCGTGTCAGGGGTTCGATTCCCGCATGGAACAAATATTTGAAGGGTATAGTTTCAAAACCCGCAAAGTCCATTTTTTACAAGTAGTAATATTTTTATTTCTGTAGCAACTCCGATCTTTTCATGTTAATTTAATTAATAAGTTACAAAACGTTTGTGAAGCGATCAATTTGTCGAAAAGCATAGAAACATAATTATTTAAGTAATGCTACAACAATTCATTACAAATTTTCTATTCCCGGTATTTAACGTCACTGGACTTAGTGGTTTTTTAAACTGGGTATAGTTTGTATGACCCACATTTAGTTATTCCGGGTCTTGCTATTTGTATATGACAGTTTATATGTTTGTAAAGGTAACCACAATATACGAGAAAGTCCTAGTGTGGGGTAACGTTAAAAAATGTGTAGCATATGTAACTTGTATGTGTGATAATAAAGCCGGCCACATACATCAACATCACGGAATACAGAAGTAAGACATCATCATCATCCTTTCAGCGTTGATCCCAGTCGCATTCGAAGGTTTTTCAGCTTTGGAGTCTGTGGTCCGTTTTACCAGTTAAAGCTAAACTTCGATATTTTCTGCCGTCTGACCTCCACAACCCGAAGGCAATATCGAGGCATTATAGTTAGACCAAATGTTGGACTTTTGAGGGCTCCAACAACCCGTAACGACTGCCATTAGATGTTCGTATGGCAACCGGGAACAACGGCTTAATGCGCTTTCCGAGGCACGACCAGACCAGTGCAAATATACATAATATTCATGCATTTTTTTTTTTTTGGGACGAAACCCGCCACACCTTTTCCCACCCACTGCAACTCCTGAAAGCCAGAATCAAGTGGAGACCGCCAGAAAAACGCCGAGCAATGAAGTTCGACGAGTCCCCGAGAAACTGTCTTGGGTCCCGCAACGAAATTAATCAGAAAAGAATAGCGGAGGAGTAAGAAAAAAGATATTTTTTCCACTTCCCTCCATAACAAGCAGGAGACAGAACAGAACTTGGCCAATCGGCACAAAGGGACATTATTGCAACGCTAATGCTACGCCACTAAGGCCGGCCACACAAACACCTGGTAATATTATCATTGTTAAAAAACCCGTAAACTGAATAAGTGAGACTAGAGAGCGACAGTTTTTGTTTTAACTTTGTCGTTCAATATTGTCTATGTGTAACAAATTATTTAACTTAGCCTTTGATGTACATATGTATGTTACTTGTGTATGTACTTTGATGTTCAAAGTCACAATGGTCAATATTAATTACTAGCGGCCGCCAGCGACTTCGTTCGCGTGGATTTAGTTATGCTCCGCTCCTATTGGTCGCAGCGTGATGTTATACAATATGTAACAAAAACCCTGTTATTCCTTCAACCTACGTTTTAAGAATCAGTGTACGGACGTAATAAAGCAAGTAATTTATAAAAATTGTTCAACAAAAATAATTGAAATAAATGTTTAATTATTAATATTTATAATCTGTTACTGATTTTTTAGCTCTGCAATTCTGCATGAAGAAACTAGACATAAGTAGAATGTTCCCGCCAATTTATTTAACTAACAAAATCAGATATTCTATAAAAAATCGAATTTGTCGAATTTAATAGGTAATTTGATTGTGACCCCTCGACTAGACATTGATTACTGTTTTCTAATTATGACTTCATTAATGATGTGCTTGTAGGTAAAATTATATGTTCCTGAAAGGAAGAACAGGGTTTTTGTTACATAGTGTATAGCCTAAAGGCTTCCTGGATTAATGGGCTATCCAACGCAAAAAAAAATCAAATCGGACAGTAGTATCAGTGGTTACTGAGATTAGCGCGTTCAAACAAACAAACAACCAAACTCTTCAGCTTTATATATTAGTATAGATTAGCTTAGATACTGACTTTAATTTAATAATGCAAGCACGCAAACAAAGGGCTGACGTTTCATTGTCTCTTCCTTCTCTGTGTGGTTACTTATATTACGTATACATTGATACAATTTCAAACATACGGTTATAATACAATAATGTGTCTTTTATTTTTTTCCCTAATTACCAAACAGGCTATCAATGTCTGATTCTGAAGAATTTTACTTACATCATCATCATCATCATCTCAGCCATATGAAACCCACTGCTGGACATAAGCTTCCTCCAAGAATTTCCAAAAAAACCGGTTAGACGCGGTCTGCATCCAGGGCTTCCCTGCGATTTTAGTAAGGTCATCCGACCAGCTAGTCGGTGGGTGTCCGACGCTGTGTTTGCCGGTACGTGGTGGCCCCTAATATATTGCTTCATATATTTGAACAATCTGTCTGCCCTATAGTATAAATAACGCAATAACTAATGTTAAACTGTCAAAAATGAGACCCATTGTTACTTATACTAGTCATCATCATCATCTCAGCGTTAATCCCAGTCGCATTCGAAGCTTTTTCAGCTTTGGAGTCTGGGGTCCGCTAAACCAGACTAACTGCTGATTTTGGCTAAACTTTGATATTTTCCGTGAACTGACTGTCGTCTGACCTCCACAACCCGAAGGCGATAAACATTGCAGTTAGAACAATTGTTGAACTTTTGTGGGCTCCAACAACTCGTATCGCACTTATACTAGTACGTACGGTACGCACATATACTCGTACTTAGACGTAGCGTTCGGAAGATCTCATTCCGAACGCTCGGGGAATACGACCGTTGCCGAACAGTGATGAAGATTTCTATGCGAATTATCACTTTGGGAGACCTGTATCTAGTATGTTGCGCAATTACTCAGCGTGACCAAAAATCACAATTTCTTTCTGTCACAATTACTCATCAATATCATCATGACCACGTTGTTTAAAGTTTTTAATATCGTGACGATCAGAACTGACGTCGAATTAATGGATCACAGTATTATAACGTCATCAGTTTGAGACAGATATAATAATATTATACTTACTGTTTTTAATTACGATGACAATGCTGTCGGCGGTATTGTTTGGATGATTTTTTAAATAACTATAGTCATTTACAACTTGAGCTTTGATAGATGTCATGTCTGAGATTATTGGGATCTAAGACAGTTTGCTCATGATGTTCTGTTTCGACGTTTTTGAGAGCAGTGGCAATGAAATTATTTACGCAAAATAAATCTGTTTGAACAATTTGCCTGCGTTCTTCTTCTTCTTTGGCATCGCCTTTTCCCGTTACGCGGGGTCGGCTTTCCTGATGCTGAGGCGCCACTTATTCTGCTGGTATGCGTCGTCATCTGAAAGCCCCAACTGCTTCATATCCTTACGGACGTTCGTCATCCATGTCGTTGCGGGACTTTCCCTACCTCTCATCTTTGTAGCCATGGAAAGGTACTTCTTCAGAACATGGTCGTCTGGTCTTCGCTGTATATGACCATACCATCTCCGCCTAAACTACTGTGTTCCCTACAGCGAGATATACATATGTATACTGTATAATTATGTGTAGTGTGAACAATGGTATTGATTGGTATATAGTATTGATTTTTGTCCTTTTTACATGCTTTTATTTTAGCTTCACTTGTATGTTTGCTTGTTTGTTTGTCCGTCTCTAACTCAAAATTTTTTCAACCTTACCTTTCATTAATTTGTGCAGGCAAAGTATTTTTTAGTTTAGATTTAGTTTTAGATTTAGTTACTTGGGTCGTTTCATTACGAATTTTAGCACTTGCTATTCTGTCTGTTGGAGATCATGAAAAGTTTGGTAAAAATAAATGAGCACCACTTAAACGTTCGTGTTATCCGTATATTATTTAAAAAAAGAATATCGAACTAAAAAGTTGAAAACAAATATAGTTTAAAAAACTAAAAAAAGACATGCTTTTAAAGAATATCAAACAAAAAAATTAAAAATAATTTTAAAATTTAATTTATGACAATAGTATATAAACAATACCAGTAAAATGAGAACAAAGCGTGAGGTGCTTTTGTGCCAAATTTTAAAATTATTTTTTACTTTTTAGTTTAATATTCTTTAAAAGCATGTTTTTTAGTTTTTTAAACTATATATTTTTTAATACAGTAATGGATGAAGTTTTCTCTTCTGTCGGTCGGCCCCAATTAGAAAATAGATTATAAATTAATTTATACGATGTTATTATTTATACTATACACCAATCCGCTCTGGGCTCGCTTCGTAGATAATGGCCCACTCCATCTTACTGAGAGGTGGCCTGTGTCCCAGCAGTGGGAACATTATAGACTGAATATATTGTACTACATACAATATGTAAAGAAAACCCCGCCCGACCCATAAGGATAATAAAGGTTAGGTTAACACATAACCAAATAAAATGTGAAATTTTACATAATCATCACTGTAACAATACTAATGAATTTAGAAATAATCTTTTTTTTCCGCGAATTAATTCCAACTTGCCCAAAATTTGGTGATTTTAAAAAAGTGGCAACACCATTTTTGGCGGTATTATTATGAGCGAGGCGACCGCGTGCCGTGAAAGTCCTGGTGGTCTAGTGGTTAAAACACCAACCTCTCAAGTATCAATGCGCGGGTTCGATTCCAGGTCAGGCAAGTACCAATGTAACTTTTCTAAAGTTATATGTACTTTCTAAGTATATCTTGGACACCAATAACTGAAGGTGAAGGAAAACATCTTGAGGAAACCTGGACTTTAAGTCTGAAATCGCCAACCCGCATTAAGCAAGCGTGGTGATTACGCTGAATCCTTCTCTGTATGAGAGGGGGGGGGGACCTGTGCCCAGCAGTGGGACGATAAAAAGGTTGATAATGATGACCGCGTGCCACGTGTCCTGCCTCCCTTCGCCCGCGCATGTTTTGCCTACCGCACAAGTATTGAGATACCTCTTTTTGCGAAATAATATTTATTTTTTTAAGCTTTGTAGGCATTAGTAGAATCAGTTATCGATACCTAACAATATCTTCACGGATCGGACAGGGTTTTCTTTAGATTTGTATAATATATATAATGTTACACTTACAAACTACCTCACTACAAATAAATTAAATAAACCTCCCCCTTACCTATGCATCACCAAGTTGTAAGGTCTTCCAAGATCTTCGAACAGAAGCTCTTTATCATAATACACGTTATGGAAGACCACACCATCACACATGATCATGTCTGTCTGGTTGCGTACTGCCAGCAGCATACTTGGGGCTCCAACTATTAGCATGAGAAGCATAAATTCATGGCTTGGTAATAGCATGACTTGTGACTGAAAATAATAAAAATACAAGCTTTAATTACACGGACAGATTAGCAGGGAGATGAACACGTAACCTGTTGGATTCAGACCAAACAAGAAATAAATTGAAAAAAATAAGATATTTTTTCTTAAAATAAGACGATGATGTAGGTACGCATATTTACACTTTTACTAGTCTAAATTATTGAGGCTACCACGCCAAAATACCATCAAAACAAATCAATATATACTTATATATTTAAATGAAAATGTAAATAACTAAAAACTTATTACTTCAATAAAAGCCCCAGGCAAAAAGGGCGTGACAGCTCACATATATTTTATGCATTGTAAAAAGTAAATTATATGAACTCATATAATGTGTCAGTAAGCTAATTCCGGAGAAAGAACACAAACATTGTCTTGAGTTAATCAGAGCGACCAGCTATTCTTGTCATTTAAATAGTTATCACTAACCGGAAATATAATTTTGAGACAAAATATAACACTGAACTGCTTCGTAAAATAAAATAGCGGATGTAATGTTAACACGTTCGTGTCGAGGCAACGTATACCCACAGAAGAAATGCAATCGAACAAATTATACGTCGTATTTTTATTTACATTGATTCGTGATGACCACAACACCAGCTATGATAATATTTTTGTTTACAGTTGTTGACATATTTAGGTACTGAGCATTATTATCTTGTGTCATAGGACTAGCTATTCTGGTCCTTCCAGACCGCAGATTATCGCTGCTCGCTTGTTGCTATTAAAGAAATGATTAGGGGCGACTCAGGATTGGTACCATACTTTATAGGTATGTTTTTTTATACATTATAAATTAGTGCTGAACTGCAATCCCGACACTGCCAGGAAACTTGGCGTTATTGCAAAGATCCGGCATTACTTCACACCAAGACAGCTTCGAATGTTATACATAGTACAGGTCCGTTCGTGTATGGAGTACTGCAGCCACATTTAGACTGGTGCTGCAAAATGCTACCTGGCAACTTTGGATTCCGTGGAGGGGCGTGAGAAGAGGCTAATTGGTGACTCAGATTTAGTTCAAAACAGTCTCCAAAGCCTGGAGCACAGGCGAAGAGTAGCCAGCGTGTCGGTGTCTCATTCTGGAGAGTGTGCGAAGGATTTGCATGACTTAATTCCCCTATCTCCTATCCATCCTTACGTTGTTGACCTACTACAATCCGGACGAAACGTTTCGTCTTATCTTTTCTCAACTACAAAAAAGCGGCCCCTGGCAAATTGTTCCAGTCAAAAAAAGATGAGGCGAAACGCTGTGCTCTTAATAAACTAGCACGCTTGCATCACTGCTTACCATCAGGCGGTACTGTGGTCAAGCACTAGTTTATAATTATAAAAAAAAAAAAAACAATATTCACTGCGTTATTTACATCGTTGAGAAAACACGTTTTTCGAAGATATGGAGCAATGTATTAGCAATATGCTACAGATGCGGAATTAAAGAGCAGCTTTGAGATTACTCAATTAAGCGTCACCTGCTAACTGGACTCACCGGGACACCATGCCGGCGCAACGAGTCGCGGCTACCAACAAAATATTTACAGATCTATAGAGAGTTACTCTCCTGGTGTCCGTTTGGTTGCGCAACCCAGTATACATGTTGTTGGTAGCGGCGACTGGTTGTGCCACCTTGGTGTCCCGGTGAAATATTGCCTTAAGTGTCCAGTGGAAACTGGTAACCTTCCGTCATTCATTTAAATAATCCATTCCAATGTTCCATTTCCTAGCAAGAAAATTAAGATAACCAGATCTTTATGCACACAATATATTTTTATTATGTACTTACACGGACACCATTTACCAACAACTGCTCGTAGTTGATATATGGTACTGCCGATAGTATCTGAGAACGTTATTTCAAATGTTCCATTCTATGAAATGTGAAGCAAGTAAATATAATGGCATTTTGGAACGAGTAAGTATCTACTGGGAAGAATGAGAGATTCGTTCTGATATAATGTCATAATGGTCCTGTGGTTGGATGCGCAGTTAATGAGAGAATGTTTGAGATAAAGTCTATAGAAATTCTGAGGGAACTGTTTTAATGAATTAAGAATTGTATTGTTATTCGTCGTCATTTGTGACAGCCAGATGGGTGATTATTATTAACTGCTAAAGAAATTCGTTTAAGATGAAAGGGACGAAAAACAAACGACCAAATTTACAATGAAATAGAATTGTTTCATTTGATTTTTAAGAAGAAATTTTTTGTTTACTGTTTTAAAAAGTTGTACAATATTTCTTTTACACAACTAAAAACTTATACCGCGCGTTATACTTATTGTTCCGGGTCTGCCCGTCTGTGTATGTGAGTTTAAATACCACCCACGATATAGAAATAAATCCTAGTATGGATCAATATTTAAAAAATAAAATACTTTCGTGTAAAGTAAGGGTCAAAAGTGCATTACCGCTTTTGAACTTTATTGCACTAACAATAAGTGTCAAAAGTGGTACTCCACTTTTGACCCCTTTACTGTATACATAGAATTTTCACTGAGTAATCAAGTCAGAAATGCGGAGACCCGCAGAAGAACGAGAGTAACAGACATAGGCCGAAGAATTGCAACCCTAAAGTGGCAGTGGGCTAGGCACATTGCCCATAGGACCGGTGCCAGATGGGGCCAACGGCTTCTCGAGTTTTTAACATTGTTGAGCAAAACACTTTTTTCGCACATATGGAGCAATAGATTAGCTATATAGTTAAAATTGAGAGTAAAGTGCTAACCCATACACCTCCCGCTATTGTCTTAAGAGGCGACTAAGGGAACTCTCACCAGGGAAGCGGGCAGCAGCGCTTCTCCTGTGGGATTAACTACTAGGAAACTACTGTGATCCCCAACCCGCCTGCCAAGCGTGGGTATTATGGTAACAAAATGTGGAAGGCCTTGGCTTTTGTCCAACAGTGGACCTCTATAGGCTGAAGGTAAAGAAGAATTCATGAGCACTTACAAGAATTACAATTCTTACTTATAGCTCACGGATTATTCCTCTCCAATTCCATTGAAAAAAATAGTACAGAAAATCAGAATTGAATTCACGCTGTATTCTTCTAGAGTTCTACATTCTAAACGCAAAACACCTCTTATATTAAACATTCGTTAAAAGGAATTACTGCTGTGTAGCCACACGGGACGAAAACTCACCACCCGAAAAACCACCTCATGTGTTCACGCAGGTGAATTTGCTTATATTAAAATATTTGCTCCAGCGACCAACTAATTCTGTAAATACGAATTTGTTTCCAGTGTTTAATCTGGTATAATTGTGACTGGAGTAGTCGATGGGTTAAAATCCTTTTGATTATGGGTTTGAATGCAAGCCTTTACGTGTAGTGGTTTGGAAAACATACACACGTTTACGTTTTTAGAAGCTTGTGACGATGAAATAATCGATCAAGTTCAATACAATACGCTATGACCTCACAGATGCGGTGGCGTGCCGCGCGGGCAGCGAGCGGTTATTTTGCTGACGGTGTATATGACAAGCTGGCTGAAATATTTCGAGACAGTGACGGGCGGCTACTGCATTGGTGCGGTCACAATGAATAATGACCTTAACAATACTGAACTCAAAACAATAATAGTGCTGATTGACACAAAAATCCACAGGCACTTCCTATAGTTCCTAGGTATGGTTATGTAGGCACATAGGTACTTGCCTGTGGCTACGGGGAACATTTATGACCATGAGAGATAAAACAACGATCACATGATAAGCAGACAATCCTAAAAAAAAATTGAAAACCTTAAACCTGCATGTCATTTATCGGTTCACTCGCATTAGGTTCACTCGCATTAGTTTCACTCGCCTTAGTTTCACTCGCATTAGTTTCAGTCGCATTAGTTTCACTCGCATTAGTTTCACTCGCATTAGTTTCACTCGCATTAGGTTCACTCGCATTAGGTTCACTCGCATTAGTTTCACTCGCATTAGTTTCACTCGCATTAGGTTCACTCGCATTAGTTTCACTCGCATTAGGTTCACTCGCATTAGTTTCACTCGCATTAGGTTCACTCGCATTAGTTTCACTCGCATTAGTTTCACTCGCATTAGGTTCACTCGCATTAGTTTCACTCGCATTAGGTTCACTCGCATTAGGTTCACTCGCATTAGTTTCACTCGCATTAGTTTCACTCGCATTAGGTTCACTCGCATTAGTTTCACTCGCATTAGGTTCACTCGCATTAGTTTCACTCGCATTAGGTTCACTCGCATTAGTTTCACTCGCATTAGTTTCACTCGCATTAGGTTCACTCGCATTAGGTTCACTCGCATTAGTTTCACTCGCATTAGGTTCACTCGCATTAGTTTCACGCTTATTAGGTTCACTCGAATTAGTTTCGCTCATGTTAAAATATCCAGGTAGAAAATATATCACGTTAATCGAACATTAATGAGACGTGGTCACCAACAATGGGCCTTATAAGAAAGCTCAAGGTCACTCAAAGGGCAATGGAGAGGGCTATGCTTGGAGTTTCACTGCGTTATCAAATCAGAGATGAGAGTAACCGACATAGCCCGAAGAATTGCAACACCGTGGGACCGATTCCCGATGGGGCCGACGGGTTCTTGAGTGGCGACCACGCACCGGAAGATGCAGCGTGGGTAGGCCTCCGACAAGGTGAAGTGAAGGTCGCGGGAAACTGCTGGATGCGGGAGGCGCAGGACCGGTCGTCGAGGAAAACTACTGAACGATTCGAATTAAATTTCTCACATAGGTAGTTTATAACTTGGAATAACGTACGGTAGCGTAGGGTGATTTTTATTCCAATATTCCCACCTTATGCGGGTGAAACCACGAGACGCAGCTAGTAACTGATAAATCACTGTCATTGACAAATTGTTACCACTGATGTGCGGTTGACTGCACGGTAGTAACGTAACACATTGAATCAAGCAACTAAGTATTGTTTGATTAGTGTTTCACACTTGTTAGCATAAGAGAAATAAAAGAAAAAGGGGACCAAAGTATGTATTCGTAACGCGCGTCGTCGCTTTTCATCCGTTCTTAGTGCCAACTTTGTAGCAAACTCGACCAAATTTCGAAAAGTTATAACACACTTCTTAAATGGAAATTCTTGTTATTCTTCTTCACACAAAATAATATTTATTACTTAAATCTGAGACTTTTTGTAAGAAAATTTTGTTCTTGCATTTACAAAAAAAAACTGTTAATAAAATCTATTTACGAAGACTATATACATTTAATACATCACAAAATCTAACAACCAGTGCTACCAAGGTGTGTTATCCAGGTAGTAAGTTATTAAGCTTAAATGGGTAGTCAGTTAGACTCTCCAGGGGCAGCTAAATACTTGACTAGACTAACCTAACCAGGGACTTAGTTGTTAGACTCCAATCTAACCAAAAGCAGTTGAAGTTTAGTTTTTTCAATATCCACGTCTCAATTACATCTTCAATTATTACGAATGGCCTATGGAATGACTGCTATACAGATAATTGTACATGATTTGTCCATAGTTTCGTCAAACAGCATCATAGATAGTAGCAAAACTGACAGCAAAACATATTTTTTTATAATTATAAATTATTGCTTGACCGCAATCCCGCTTGATCGTAAGCAGCGATGCAATCGTTAATGGTAAAGCGCGCTAGTTTATTAAGAGCCTATTCACTCAAAAACACTGAGTGAATAGGAAGGAAGACGGTAGTAGATCGAGGTGATGCAATGTTAAACCCAACAACACGACCAACGATTCTGTGCTAGAGAGAGATTGATCTGAAGACCCTCCACGACCAAACTCCTGACACAACAAAATTTGGCGCATCGTATCCGGCACACATCGCAACACAACTGCCCAGAACCGTCCTCCGTACGGCTTCACCAGACATCATGCCGGAACACGGCAAATCGCTTGGCGGCAAGACTTTGTCTGGTGGGTGGTAACTTCTGCGTCTTGCTTCTCCGGCAGCCGATGTTATGGCCTACCACCGAGAAAAGTGCTTACTGGGTGATATTCCACCAATATTATAAATGAGAATGTTTGTAAGTATGTATGGATGTTTGTTAATCTTTCATGCAAAAACTACTCAACGGATTTGGATGAAATTTGGCATACACATGGAATAACACAGTAATAACGAGGAATAATATATAGGATACTTTTAATCCCGAATATTCCCACGGGATCGAAATCTACACAGTTGAAACCACGGGCAAAAAAAATACTAAAAAAATACGGTTGTCTAAAAGTTGGTTCACGGACGATAGTTGAACGTGACAACGTCATAAGAAAATACTGACGGAATTGTTGCATTTTTCAAACCTTTATCGCCGCGATTATCGTTGCTATACACAATTGACACCACATTCACTTTTCACTGCACCTCATACTTCATGAAAACATGTAAATGTATTATTACGGGGACGCATCGCTCACTCAAGTAGGAGAGAGACAAATGTCGAATTCTGCCGAACGCGGAGGCCGATTGTGCCTCTTTGTCGCTCATTCCGCGCTCTCGCATGCACTTCATCCCTTGAATGGAACTTCGTAACGCCGCATGAGCCATGTTTTTTCGTGCGTGTAGCTTGCTCTATCAATTATAAAACGTTGTCACGTCAAAAAATAATGGTGTATGAAGAAACCACCCTTAAATAAAAACACTTGGTCTCCAGAGACCCAGTAAAATTTCTTTGTGTGTAATGAAATGGTCTAACCATTTTAACTTCGCACATTTGAAGCTTGTTTTAAAGTTTAGGAAATATTTCTAAGTTAGAAATATGTCTGTTTGTGAGATTTGCTCAGACATAACTCATGGTTTGAGAGACCTCGAGGAAAACAATAGTTATTATGTAACTTTTAACGAGGTAATTCTTACGCATAGTAGAAAGAAGAAGATTGTCAGTGGCAAGAATAAAAATACTCTTTAAAGTTTACAAGGATTGGATACTTTTTAAAAGTTATTTTTTATGAGAGACGTGTAGAAGCGTGTGAAGAATCTAATTTGGTTTTGTAACCCAGATTAGGTTCAAAACTGTCTCCAAAACCTGCAGCATAGACGTAGAATAGCCACCCTGTCGGTGTTCTATAAGAGTGCTCGGGAATTGCATGACTTAACTCCCCCATCTCCCTTCCAGTATCACCACTACGGTCCGGATGAAACGTTTCTCCTCGTCTTTTATACCGCGTACATCGAGGGACTGGAACAATTTGCCAGCGGCGGTATTTTCGTCTGACTATAATTCAAGTGTCTTCATCTAGTTAAAAAAAAAAAAAAACAAAAAAAAAAACATGTGTAAAAGTGATCGGTGATCCTACTTGCTTAATAAACGATTTCATTTCATTTCCGTAATCAAAGGGTACAAACGGGACCCTTTGACACCATTGTCTGTTTGGCTCAGACCCGTCCTCCGTACGGCTTCACCAGACATCATGCCGGAACACGACGAATCGCTTAGCGGCAAGGCCTTGTCTGGTGGGCGGTAACTTCGGCCGGCAGCCGATGTTATGGCCTACCACCGAATAATGTATTTAATGTTTACCTGTTACGTACGGAACCCAAAAAAAATAACATAAATATATAGTCCCCATTCAAAATGAGATCCTTTTACTTTAACTCACGAAATATGTGGAATTTTAAAAGAGCATTGAGATGTGGGGAGGGAAGCTCATTATATACACAAGCAGAATTCCCGACCCGTTTGGTATGATAAAAAAATATACATACCTCCTTGTTTACTTATCTCTGGTTGAAGGAGATCGTGACTAAATAATAGGTACAGACGACAGAACATCAAGCTACTACAATCTGTCAGATTTTCAACTTTATCTCTAAAGTATTAAGGCTCAAGTTTGATTGGGAATATTTGACCGTTTAGGGTAGCTTAACCTGCTGTTGTCCGTACATGGTTCGATCGATCAAGTTAATTTATCTATTATTAGCTTCACACCCCGGTTTCACCCGTATTGGTCTCGATTTCATGGGAATATATGAATAAAAATGCAAAACATAAAAGGCAGAAGTTACCACCCACCAGATTAAAGTCTTGCCGCCAAGGGATTGGTCGTATTCCAGCATGATGTCTGGTGAAGCAGTTGTGTTGCGCCGGGTAAGATGCGCCAAATGTTGTTGTGACGGGAGTTTGGTCGTGGGGGTTTCCAGTTCAATCTCCCTCTGGCGCAACATCGTTGGTCGTGCTGTTGGGTTTAACATTGCATTACCTCGCTCAACTGGTGCCTTTCTTCCTATTCACCCATTTTTTTAAAGTGCCTCTTAATAAACTAGCGTTTTATCATCAACCATTGCATCACAGAACAACTTAACACTTAACTTACCATCAGGCGGGATTGCGGTCAAGCACTGGTTTACAATTATAAGATGGCCTGATTAAGCAGATGTTAACCTCAAAGGTTATAATACTTTTTTGGAAATAGTTTCTTGCAGTTCAGCAAGAAACTATTTCCAAAAAAGTATTTGTCAACACTTTAAACTTTAGCTGGCAGTATGAAGATTCAATGGAAAAACAGGGCAGCTTAAACTGGCATTTTAGCACTGACATTCCGCCTACCGTATACCGTCTATAAGCCATTTCAAGGGTTATCAACAAGCTTTGTAATATAAAAAATAGAAACCATAACGTGCAAAGACACCATCGCAAGGGAATGTGTTCACATGTTTCAACCCATTTATTCCCGCATACGCCTTGTTTCGTATTCTCATTACGACCCCATTATACTCTTCCAGGCTTCTAACTTCCTAATGTCTTTTGATTATGTTAAGACAAATATTTATGAGAATATTTCTTACTATTTTTAAGGTTGAGGAAAAGACGTAAAAATATTTTTTAGAGTTCCGCACCTAAATGGCAAAAACGATAACATCGCTGTCTGCCATCTGGCGCGACCGCGGTCAATCATTAGTTTATAAATTAAAAAAAAAAACACAAAACCCTATATTAAGACTCTATTGTCTGTTTGTCACCGGACTGTATCTCATGAAAAGTGACAGCTATCATCATCATCATTTCAGCCGAAAGACGTCCACTACTGGACATAGGCCACCCCCAAGGATTTCCACGACGACCGTTCCTGTGCCTCCCGCATCCAGCGATTTCCCGGGACCTTCACCAAGTCGTCGGTCCACCTTGTCGGGAGCCTACCTATACAGACAACTACATAGTTGAAATTTTCGGTTGCCGGTATAACAACAAATATTAAAGCTTTTTATAGATAACGACACGGAACACCCCATGTGCGAGTACGTATCGCATTTGATCGCAAATACGCAAATTCTAATCACACCTTTGTGTTCTCGAAGAGGTAGGCAGAGAGATACACATCTTGTCAGATATGTTTATTTCAAATAATAGAGGGCCATTATCAGGGGGGTAATCGCGCTAAATAAAACAGTAGAAGTTCAACTCTTGTTCGTATCTACTCCAGTTAAAGTTATGGTTTAGTTTCGATCATATTTCGTATCGCACTAAAGTTTCAACTTCGGTTGAAGTAAAATCAATGTAGGTATGAGTGATACATTTAATCAGATACAATAATTAAAACTAAATCAATTATAAGTAAATCTAATCGTTTAGACGTAAGTTTGACATGGCATAGAAAAAGTTAGCTTTGTTTCAACTTTGCCATTTGACAACGGCTACGTTCCAATTGCGATCCAGTTATGGTGAAACCGTTAGCGCGATACGAAACATAACAAAAGTTATGGTTTGGTAGCGATCTAATTCTGTTTTGGTTGAATTATTTTAGCGCGATTGCCCCCCAGCACACAAAAGGAATAAAAAATATTTTTTTCATCACAAACGAAAAAAAGGAATTAAATATACAAATATCTTCTTCTTCGTTTCGTTCTTGACAGAGCGGTCGGTCACTATGACTGATTTCGAGACGTTGATGGAAATCTACAAGTATAACGTGGTCAAAAGCCTTATACTCAAGCATACACGCTCAACACACACACACTCAAGCATATCCGATTCTGTGGAATTGGATATGCTTGAGTGTGTGTGTGTGTTGCCCGAAATTTAAAAAAAAAATCCCCCTAAAAAAATAAATATTATTTCGCAAAAAGAGGTAACTTAATAAATGTGCGTTGCGCCCTTCCGCGGGGAGCGGGCGGCAGGGCACGCGGCACGTGGTCGCATCGCTATTCGCTTATAATAATACCGGAGTTGTCACTTTTTTAAAAATTACCAAATTTCGGGTAAGTTGGAATTAATTCGCGGGAAAAAAAGATTATTTCAAAATTCATTTGTATTGGTACTATGATGATTACGTAAAATTTTATATTATATTTGGTCATGTGTTTACCTAACCTTTATTATCCTTATGGGTCGGACAGGGTTTTCTTAACATACTGTATAGATATAGAAAGTTTATAGAGATATTTATAGAAATATAGCGTATTAACGTTACGGAGTGGGAGCTAATTACGTCAGGCCGTGGTATATTTTGCACCACGGCGTGACGTCATGCGACATTTCAAATCAATATATCTTCCTAAGTATTTGAATGAAAGAACAAATAAAAAATACGTGTTCAATATTTCTTATAAATCTATCTGATGGACATTAAATTATTTTTAGGATACAACCCAATTTTCCAACTGCTGCCGGTAGTACTGCCTCCGCTCAGTGCGATGGAGTGAGCCGTAATCTACCACGCGGACCCAGTGTGGGTTGATAGATGTCACATGTCTTCGAAGTTTTGTTTGTACATGCCAATTTCCTCACTATGTTTTCCTTCACCGTTCTGGAACCTACGACGTATAATTTGTAAGTTATAGCCGTTACCACCAGCCACCATTACTCTTCAATATTTGCTTAAAATAAATATGTTTTACAAAATGTGTATGCAGTACACGGTGGTAGGCCATAACATCGGCCGCCGGCAGAAGTTACCACCCACCAGACAAAGCCTTGCCGCCAAGCGATTCGTCATGTTCCGGCATGATGTCTGGTGAAGCCGCACGGAGGACGGGTCTGAGTGTGTGCCGTGTACGATGCGCCAAATGTTGTTGTGTCGGGAGTTTGGTCGTGGAGAGTCTCCAGATCAATTCCCTCTGACGCAGCATCGTTGGTCGTGGTGGTCTTGGGTTTAACATTGCATCACCTCGCTCAACTGCCGTCATCCTTCCTAAGTTTTTTAATTGAATAGGCTTAATAAACTAGTGCGCTTTACCATCAACGATTGCATCACTGATTACCATCAGGCGGGATTGCAGTCAAGCACTTGTTTATAATTATTATATAAAAAAAAACACTCGTTAACAACTCATAATATTTGCGAGTACAAAATAATTTCGTACCATAACATGAGTTAAACAAAAAGGAAAATATATTTTACATGATTCTGTAATTATCTCAACATTAAAACTTAGCTGAAGGTTTTTTTTTAATGTACTAGCGCTTGACCGCAATCCCGCCTGATGGTAAGCAGTGATGCTATCATTGATGGTATAAGCCACGCACGTTGATATGGCAGCCATCTTGGTGACGTAGTAGAGTGCGAGTTCGTCAGTACCATTCGCAAGATCATCCCGCGCTTACGTGCTTACGCGTATCGAATACTTGTTAAAACTTTTTGTTTTTGTTACTCTGTTTTATTGTTTTTCTTGAGTTTTGTTACCTGTTACCCGTTGAAATCAGTAAGAAATTAATTAGAGTTAGAAATGAACTGGTTAGGAAAAAAAAATGTTATAAATAGTAATAAAAAGATACTTGCTCCCTTGAAATTCGATAATGAAATGAAAGTTTATTTATCAGAATCCATATTCTGAATAGGTATAAAGAGTGTATGTATAATAAAATTATAAAATACAAATAAACCCATTACCCTAGATTATTAACTTTGTATCAACATTTTTTTTTTTGCTAGCTGTCCTTTTGCCCGACGGGTGACGTCACGCAGCTGTTATTGTGACAAGATTCCATCGCAATATCAACGTGCGGGGCTTATAAAGCGCGCTAGTTTATTAAGAGCCTATTCACTCAAAAACACTGAGTGAATAGGAAGTTCTGCAGTTGAGCGAGGTGATGCAATGTTAAACCCAACAACACGACCAACGATGCTGCATCAGAAGAAAATTGATCTGAAGACCCGCCACGACCGTCGTCTTTTTTGATGAAAAAAATTAATTTAAAAAAAAAAACGACGTGTGGCACTCGGGGACTGCCGCGGTAAAGCTATTGCATAGCATTTTGTATCAATTTATGCAATTATAATTATTTATTTATTTTATTTATGCAGTATTTTTTTCCTTGATATTAATTCAAGTTACACTTTTTGAGCGTGGTGACCGGTAAGAAAACAAATTTTTCTTTTATTAAATAAATAAAAAGTTAATATTATTTAAAATATTTTTATTATTTTACAATACATGTGGGTTTTATTACCTTACAGTAGCTGTTGGTTATTCAGGAATATTTATCATTGAAACTATAGGTTTATGATAACTGAAATAAGAAACATAAGTTTGCGACTTAATATCCTCTAAATACCTAGAAAATACCGCGTCAATGGTGGTCCCATATTTTGTTGTGGACTTTTGTGGATCATTATTCATTTTCAAATTCAATGTTTTTGATAGAAAAGTTGTCCACCGCTCTGATTTTTTATCAGCGAAGTTAATGTTGAAATCGCCAGCCAAGATAAGTGGAAATTTATTACCATTTGTTTCAAGTATTTTCGAGCCACTCGAGTTACTCCAGTAAAGTGCGATGAATAAAATGCTCTACCTCGTCCAATTTTGGATTCGGAGAAATGTAAATTGCTACCATAACTATTTGTAGGCCATTTCTAAGTTTGCATAAGCACGCACAAATATCTCCAACAACTGAGCGCCTAACATTAACATCGCTAACGTGTGCAATATTTATTTCAATATTCGGAGTCATAATATTAGTAATATCATTTTTATTTTGGTAAATAGCTACCCCACCTTTTGAAACAGTATCTCGCTTGAACTGAACAATACAATTAAAATTAGGTATTTCAATTGGATTATCATGCGTCATGCAAGTTTCGGTAAGAAGTAACACATTTGTTTGTCTCGTAACTGAATCTTGTAAATCGTATTTATGACTATTTAGACTGGCAGTTGAAAGTCATTATTGAAATGCCATTTCTATTACTAATGAAATCTAATACACTTTGAGCAATCGTCTGAATACTACACACATCAAAAGTGTCTAGGGATCAACATATATTTTTGCAATAACTTTTCTCCTGATTGATATTAATTAAAATTTTCTTTAAGGATTCATCAAATAAAGTGTTTTCGTTTGTCACAGTAACGATAAACCAAGTCACCTTTGCATTAATAAAGAAATTTGCCATTTTCCTAATAAAGGGATATTTGACATTTGAACCACTAACACAAAAGTTCGAAAAAAAGACTGAAATAACAGTTTTCTCTAAAATTTTATTGGGTAACTTAAACAATTAATAATCCGTGTTTCTACCGCGAACACTAACAACACAAGAACATCGGTTTGGCATACTCAAAATGAGTTCATCCAAATCACGCTGTGGAATGGCCGCCCATGTTCGTTGCAACAACAAAAAAAGGTCTTCTTGCGACTGGATACCCTCCATATTCGGCAGAGCTCTTCTCTGTAGCATATCCCATGCATGCTCAATCGGGTTCAAGTCTGGCGACTGAGCAGGCCAGGGCAGGACATTGATGTTAGCTGCGGCGAGAGTCTGTCTTACAACTCTTGCGGTGTGCGGTCGTGCATTATCATGCATTAACCGAAATAAGGGACCGATTTGCACTTGTAGAGGAACGATGACGTCTGATACAATCGTCTCAGCATAAATTTGAGCGTTGAGGTTGCCTCTGATCCAAATCAACTCAGTTCTTCCGCCGATCCAAATACCCGCCCATACCATGATGGTTCCACCACTATAAGGATGGACTTCCTGGCAGGATTTTAATCGCTGTTGGCGTCCAGGGGTTCTCCAGTGTCGTATACGTCTTGTATCCGGTCTCATACCAAAACGAGACTCATCAGAAAAGCACACGAAACGCCATTGTTCTTCTGCCCAATTTCTGTGTTCAAGAGCCCATTGATATCGAATCCTACGATTGTGCATTGCTATAGGTGGTACCCGTAGCGGTCTTCGGGAATGAAGGTTCACTTCATGCAAGCGGTTTCTGACTGTTTGGTCGCTAATTAAGTTCCCTGAAGAGTGATGAAGCCTCACGGCTAACATCATGGCGGTTATTGTTGGAGCTCTTCGAGTTAAGATTTGAATGTATCGGTCTTGTCTCCGTGTGGTACAGCGATACCGTCCTCCATGGCGCTCAGCCACGGTACCAGTGCTTCGGTAACGTGTCCAAAGTCGACTGATAACACTCTGACTTGTATTCAGAGCTAAAGCCACAGTACGTTGCCGGGAACCAGCTTCTATCATTCCCACGGCTCTGAGCATTTCTTCCCTGCTTAAATGACGTCGCCGCTCCATAATAACGTTGGTTTTAATCAGTAGTAGGGAAACAGTAGCACTAATAATGTCTTCAATGCGTTGTATGTTTTTATAGGGAAAATATTGACAGCTGATTTTCATCTTTTACTCGAATTTCATTCACATTTCCTGATTCAAATTATGAAATGCACCAAAAAGGATCCATATAAATTTATAAAATCATAAATTTATTACAAAGCCACATCTCAATCTCAAGAAATCCGCATAAAAATGCTTGATCCCTAGACACTTTTGATGTGTGTATTTAAAGACAGTCTTTTGAATTCTTGCAACAATTGAAAAAACGGTCGCGTGAGCACTTTTTACTCTATAAAATCACGCGCTTTTATTTAGTAAACAACACTATAAATAATTTAAAAGTCCAATGAAAAATTAGCATGACATTCATCTTAGCTTTTCCGTTAAAAAAAAAGCTATTTTATAAAAACACTACTAAATTAATTTGAATAAAAGTACTTAATAATTAATTATATGAAAAGTTTTTAAGGTAGCCATGACAACGTCGATGACGTCTATGACATATCTCTATAGAAGACCTATTTCAGAGAGAAAATTAATCGCAAGTTTAGCACATTGCGACTATCAGTAACATGGCAAGTGTGTAGGACTGAGTTCGCGCCCTGCAATATGCATGCTCTTTTTGAAAATCTATAAATTGTTTTCAAAAGATGTAGTCGCACGCACACAAACATACCGTGCTGAAGACTGCCGAACTGAAACGACGTTAGACGATGGGGAGCGTGAGGTTTTTTCGTTACGGAGTTTCTGGATTCGGTCCCCGCGCTCAAGGCCCGCGATAGAAGCTATGCAATAGCTTAAAAACTTGGTTGATTAGTGGAAAAATAATGTATATATTCATACGAAATCATTCATTTTTACACCATGTTGTATTTTTTCCAAAATTCATTTAGGAATCGTTACAGTGTAGTTACGAGCGCACAACACGGATGGCGGTAGACCATAGTACTAGGGGCACAGTGAGACAGGGACGCGCCGTGCCATTTATGTTGAGACAACCAGATGAGATAACAAGCTCATAACTTTGTGATTTCACATGATAGCTTTTGGAAATTTTGAGCATAAATTATTTACTTAAAAATACTGGACACGTTTCGGGTTTTGCATATACAAAAAATAATATTATATACAGTATGTTAAGAAAACCCTGTCCGACCCGTGAAGGTGTTGTTAGGTATCGATAACTGATTCTACTAATGGATACAAAACCGGGCTAAACTTAAAAAAAAATCCCCCTAAAAAAATAAATATTATTTCGCAAAAAGAGGTAACTTAATAAATGTGCGTAAGCACCCTTCCGCGGGCGGCGGGCGGCAGGGCACGCGGCACGTGGTCGTATCGCTATTCGGTCATAATAATACCGGTGTTGTCACTTTTTTAAAAATTACCAAATTTCGGGTAAGTTGGAATTAATTCGCGGGAAAAAAAGATTATTTCAAAATTCATTTGTAATGGTACTATGATGATTACGTAAAATTTTATATTATATTTGGTCATGCGTTTACCTAACCTTTATTATCCTTATGGGTCGGACAGGGTTTTCTTAACATTCTGTATACATTATTTTTCATATTCACGTCAGCGGAGTATCGCTAGCTAATTTAATTTGCCCCGGTAGAGCACTCTAAAATTTCTAAGACTTCACTTACTAACATCGCTCTTGATGTGAATACTAAAATGACCCGACCCTGTATCAACTTACAAAAGGCATCCTCCGTCCACACTAGATCGAGAACCTCCTTTTTTCAAAATAGGTACACGCCTAATAAGGGTCACGCGGACCCAAGAATCTGTCACAATCAAGGGACCACTTGGGGTATAAAAGGGTACATATGGGGGAAAAAGCAACACTTTAAGTAAAATGGTATGAAAATTTTCTCATAATGTTCTCCGGGCTCTTTTTGTTGAGTGTTGGGTGTGAATGTCCCGCAGTCAGAGTGTTACATGCTCTAATGAAAGGGACGTCGTTTTCAGACTATTTCTTTTGGTGAAATTGGGGGCTCGTTGAGTGGTATTTTAGAAGTCGTTAGACCTTTGCAATTGAGTTTGGCCCGTGCAAAAATTATGCTTATACGTAACGACAATAGAAATAACTACAGACCCCTGTGGCTATTATCATTTAGCCACGATCTCTTCGTGGCTAAATAATAATAGCCACTGGCCGATCTAAGGTTAAACTACCCTTGCCGCGGTCGGTTCGTGGAATGGTGCATAAGCGAAGAGTAGCCAGCCTGTCAGGATGGATTTTAGAGAGTGTGCCAGGGAATTGCATGATTTAATTCCCCCATCTCCGTTTCATCATGGGACGACCCCTTGTACGGCGAGTTTCCACCCTTAAGTTGTTAACACCACAACGATCTCACCAAAGCATTTCGCCTCTTATTTTATACCGAGTACATCGAGGGACCGAAACAATTAGCCAGCGGCGGTGTTTCCATCGGACTACAATTTAAGTATCTTCAAAGCTCGATTGAATGGGCTCTTAATAACTAGCACGCTTTACCATCAACAATTGCATCACTGCTTACCATCAGGCAGGATTGCAGTCAAGCACTAGTTTATAATATATAATAAATATATCTAAACCTCTTCGTAGTTTCGGTAAAATCATTGGTCCTGGTTATTTCTTTAATTTTTCTTAAAAAAAAACGTTGTCCCACACTAGGTGTTATTTCTCTATCGTGGGTGCGTTTACAAACTTTTAAAACACACTAATTCAATCCTCCAGACCCGGAACAACTACCTATTAGCCATAGAAATATTTTTTCCGTGCGGGAATCGAACCCACGACACGCAGGGCAGTAGTTGATCGCTCAGCCACGGCGCCAACTGTGTTGTGAAGAAATTCCATTCAACTTGGACGTGTTTGGCAAAGTAAAAAAAGACCTTGTTCTTCTTAAAATATGAGTGATATCTTTATACCTCGCCTTTCGGAGGAGCGGTGGCTTAGTGGTAATGGCCGCAATAATTTACAAGTTGATGAAAGAGTGTCGTGGATTCAAATCCAGATAGGGATTTACTGTGTGTAAATTATCCTGGGGAAACCATCCATGTCTAAAAATTCTTTGAACCAAAAAATCTTTGACATTTTTTCAACCAGGGCATGACAGACTTTTACTGACTAAAACCCACCCGGAACCTTTTTTTTTTTTTTTGTTTCCGGGGTAGAAAATCCTGATGGATGTCCGCCACCCTGGGGCAGACTTTTACTGACTAAAAACCACCCCGGCGTTCCATCTCACACCTACACCGGGGGTTGCGAGAACGAACACTGCTTAGGCACCCCCGATTGGTGCAGGTCCCCCACTGTGGGCCTCCTCGGGTCAGGGGAGATAAAGATAAAGATAACTTTATTTGTCAAACATGTGTATGCATGCAATTTAAGCATGCAGAATGTCACAATATAATTTTTTGGTCCGAACATATATCACCCTTAAGACGTACAAATTTGTGAAATTTACAATTTTAAAATTACAAAATAAAAACGAATAAACATAAATGTCAAAAAATAAAATTAATTATAAACTGTCACAAAAATATAATTGTTAATAAATACAAATACAAAATAGTGTTAAAAAAAAAAGACGTGTGGCACTCGGGGACTGCCGCGGTAAAGCT
This sequence comes from Sesamia inferens, assembly GCA_037179545.1. Lineage (NCBI taxonomy): Eukaryota > Metazoa > Arthropoda > Insecta > Lepidoptera > Noctuidae > Sesamia > Sesamia inferens. Next base: position 3,281,820 of record CM073943.1, read on the forward strand.
ATTGCATAACATTTTGTATCAATTTATGCAATTATAATTATTTATTTATTTTATTTATGCAGTATTTCTTTTTCTTTGATATTAATTCAAGTTACACTTTTTGAGTGTGGTGACCGATAAGAAAACAAATTTTTCTTTTATTAAATAAATAAAAAGTTAATATTATTTAAAATATTTTTATTATTTTACAATACATGTGGGTTTTATTACCTTACAGTAGCTGTTGGTTATTCAGGAATATTTATCATTGAAACTATAGGATTATGATAACTGAAATAAGAAACATAAGTTTGCGACTTAATATCCTCTAAATACTTAGCAAATACCGCGTCAATGGTGGTCCCATATTTTGTTGTGGACTCTTGTGGATCATTATTCATTTTCAAATTCAATGTTTTTGATAGAAAAGTTGTCAGCCGTTCTGATTTTTTATCAGCGAAGTTAATGTTGAAATCGCCAGCCAAGATAAGTGGAAATTTATTACCATTTGTACCAAGTATTTTCGAGCCTTGGTACAAATGGTAATAAACTGATATACTTAGAAAGTACATAAGTTATATGTACTTTCTAAGTATATCTTGGAGACCAATGACTGAAGGCGAAGGAAAACATCTTGAGGAAACCTGGGCTTTATAAGTCTGAAATCGCCAACCCGCATTGAGCAAGCGTGGTGATTACGCTCAATCCTTCTCTGTATGAGAGGAGATCTGTGCCCAGCAGTGGGACGATAAAAAGGTTGTTGATGATGAACGGCGTCGGTGTCGAATTATTTGTTATCAATTTAATATTTTCGAGCTGATCTTTGTAACATAATCACTTCTGATTGCGTTAACATCTGACCGTAGAATTAATAAATCCTTCATCAACTTCTTTACGTACGTTCTACGTAGTCAAAGCAAACTGGTGGCAATTTGTGAAGGTCATATGCCACAAAAACTGGGATTGTTCGGGATCCGTGATTTTAAACACCGTAATCGTATATTTTAGGTCTTTCTGCTTTTTGTTCTTACGCCTCGATACATGTTTTTGTCTTGTCTTCGTAGAAACAAACAATAACTTTTTTGCCTCATCAATGTCTTCCTCAGAAAAAGCCGACGAGCATATTTTTATTAAACTTTCGTTGTTTCGTTTCGGAGATAACAATATTACAACTCGTACACTTAAATGTACTCGTATTAACATTGTTCACCGACATCTTTCTGTAATATTTTATTTAATAAAAACTTCAACTTCAACTCTTGATCTGGTCCCTGTGGATAGATACCACAATTTTGCCAATAAGACGTGTAACAAATTATAGAAATTCTTTAAAAAAATATTTCACAATAATGGCGGATATCGCCAATCACAGTTGAAAAAACGGCCGCGTGAGCACTTTTGACTCTATAAAATCACGCGCTTTTATTTAGTAAACAATACTATAAATAATTTAAAAGTCCAATGAAAAATTAGCGTGACATTCATCTTAGCTTTTCCGTTAAAAAAAAAAGCTATTTTATAAAAACACTACTAAAATAAAAGTACTTAATAATTAATTATATGAAAAGTTTTTAAGGTAGCCATGACAACGTCGATGACGTCTATGACATATCTCTATAGAAGACCCATTTCAAAGAGAAAATTAATCGCAAGTTTAGCACATCGCGACTATCAGTAACATGGCAAGTGTGTAGAACTGAGTTCGCACCCTGCAATATGCATGCTCTTTTTGAAAATCTATAAATTGTTTTCAAAAGATGTAGTCGCACGCACACAAACATACCGTGCCGAAGACTGCCGAACTGAAACGACGTTAGACGATGTACGGCCTTCAAGTCACACCTCCGTGCCCGTCGGAGCGGGGAGCGTGAGGTTTTTTCGTTACGGAATTTCTGGATTCGGTCCCCGCGCTCAAGGCCTGCGATAGAAGCTATGCAATAGCTTAAAAATAATTAATTATAAACTGTCACAAAAAATAAGGCCCGTGACGTCTAAGAGTGACGCGAGTGTAACACTTCGCGCCGCCACCTCGGGTCCTTATGTTTGGGAGGCGACAGATGTCCCCGAGTCTGTCGCCCCTGGACCCATTGAACGGAATAAAGACTACCCGTGTTCCTTCACCTGACTGTAGGCCAGGATCATGGTTTCTCTTTCAACCAACCCGCAACCCTGACCCATGCATCGGTCTTCGTGGACCCCGTCACGATATGCTGACATCTCTTTGAGACGCACGTGAAACACAACGTGCCGTTGTCAACCCGGGATTGTTCCTTACCGGGCGGCCAGTGGTCCTCTGCCTCGGATGAGAAGATTCTACGTAGCTTCCCGAAAGCAGCCCAGCCGAGTTGGATTCGACGATTGACCTCTTTCTTGAAGCAGATTATCATAATGCTTCAAACTATTGTAATACGCTATTAAAGTGCAGAAAACTGTTGGTGCTAGCCCGGAATCTACCGAGCGCCACTTGGCACGAATCAATAGGCCTTTCAGTGTTACAAATTTTATTATTACATATCTAAACCGCGTCTAGGGCCTGATGCCGTGATCTGTAGTCTCATACATATCCCAACTGATGAAACTCATCGCTACTTTAACGCAGAATGTTGATGAGATAAAATACTTTATACATAAAACCACACTTCCTTAAACAAGGTCGATACTTTCATCCATCGTAACATTTACTCACAAAATTCTCGTAACGTTACCCTCTATATTCGCAGCAACTCAACAAAGTACCCCACGTCGAAGTAACCTTAAATTAATACTCCACATCACTATGCTTTTACTTTAATCTGTGGTGTATTAGTAAAAAAGGATTCTCGAGTACAGCGTGTACCGAATATACACACATTTGTGTAATAAATTGGCCTAGGGCTGGGAAAAGTTTGTAAATAGAAATAAATGTCGATGTTTTTCGGGGAAAATATTTATGTCTGTAAAGGGCATCGTAGATTTTTTTTAAGTGGCTATCACACACATAACTTGTATTAATCAACAGCTGACGACAATGCAAACCAAATCCAACAAAAGAAGACGACCAAACGCTGTAAAGCACACGCATGATACGGTTGGCGCAGTAGTTGCGCCTGATTCGATTACCGCGTGGGATAAATATTTGTATGACCTGCAGATAATGGTTCCAGGTATAGCTGTTTGTTTATGTAAATTTGTGTTTGTAAGCGCACCCACGATACAGGAGAAATTCCGAAATTCCTAAATTCCTAATGTGGAGAGTTTAAAAACACAAAAAAATTAGACCAAACAAAGAGCCCAGCATCCTACTGGGGCATACTTGATCTGTACCTTTGACGGGTCCATAGATTTTTTTAACTTGCATACATAGATATTTAGTTATTAAACGGGCTTATTTAGCTAAAGGGTAAATATTTCAAATAGGTATGTTTGAATTGTCAAGGAGGCGGTCAGTTACAAATATACGTTACGAGCTGTTAGATTAAATTTTATATTGATACTTGGCTGTATGTTGAGCGTGTGTTTGCCTGTTTAATTACCTATTGTAACATTAGGTGGCGACACTGTTGTTTCTGACTACTCCTGTAACAGCGGTTGGCTTGCTATTGAATGTTTGGGTGTGATTTACTGAGTAATTAAAATTACTCGGTTAATGAGAAGTCTTGCTTATTTTCTTAATACCAATAGTACTTATGGAGAAGAACGGACAAAAATCTTCTCACTTTTAAATGCTATTATATAATTTTCTAAGCTTCATCTTTCATGCTATCATTCCCATTTCCTTTAGTAAAAAGGAGTTTATAATGTTTAAAATTTCCAATTCCGAAAAGGTTTGTCGAGTAAGCCCTCGTCATGCTTGAATAATTATGAGGAATAACTAATAATGATGGTGTACCTATATTTTTGGATGATATTTTCGTTGATTTGATAATATCTTTAATGATTTTAATCACCATAAGACGACATGGAAAGCCATTATATAACGTCATAGTGAGTTTATTATCAAAAACCTAACGAAGGAAAATTTATAACGACTTTATACCATAATAACACTATTGAATACATACATACCTTAGTTCTAAAGTACAATTGTATGAAAAGCACTAGTACAGTCTACACACCACAATCTGTCAGATGTCTTTATCCAATTTGCAACTTGATCTCTAAAGTATTAAGGCTTAAGGTTGATTGGGAATGTCTGACAGTTTCGGATTGACCTGCTGTCTTCCGTAATTCCATTCGCACTATACGATTTGCAAAGAAAGTATCACCAAAACCAGAATTACTTATGTAGATCATACCAGAAAAGCACTCTAAATGTGTAATATACATCAATCACAATTTGAATAATTTCAAAGGGATTAGGATTTCATTACTAATCCATTGCTCTATTTATGTTTAATATTTATCTGCTCAACACCACTGCTAGTGTTAATGTCTTGCACAATTACTCCGCAGGAAACGTTCCAACATAATCTTTTGTTACATTTTTGCCAAAAAAACATTTACTACACAAACACAACAAAACTATAAAACATTTACATTTTAAAAGATTATTTTCCATAAATCGCTCAATCCCCGATATTATTTTGTTTTATGGCTGTTGTATCATAAAGTTTTCCAATATAACATACTTGTGATTTTATTGTATACTACACGTTCGTTTTGTAGTGCCGATCATAACACTTCAGTTTATAACATTTTAGGTCTTAAAGTTCATACTACTTCTTACCCGGCTGCGCCAAAGCAAAAGGAGGGCTATGATTTTGACAGGCTATGTATGTGTGTCCATCTGTTCCCTCGTAACATCTAAATTACTTATCAGAATTCGACAAATGACATATCATTAGAAGCGTCTCAATTGTCTGCTGGTTATAGGCTATATGGGGTTTCACAAAATCTAATCTGGTGCCCTCTAGCGGACAAAACATACAGAGTAAAAAAATTAAGTTAAGATAAATATGTTTGGTATCATTTGAAAGCGCTTGACTTGTACATTTTGAATATATATAAGAAGTATATACATATATTACTAGCATTTGCTTGTTATTTTACCAGTATTCATGGGTTGATTGCATATAATTCACATCTTTTCGTTCATAGCTTCTTTACTACTTATCAGAGTAAGACCACTGCAGTACCATTAGAAGGGCCTTGATATTCTGTTTGTTATGAGCTATAAAGCTTGTCACCAAATTTAGTATTGTGCTCTTCTATGAGTTCTATGTTAATATAAAATTAAAATATATAAACCGTGTTTGGTATCACTTGAAAGAGCTTTACGAGTACTTTATGCTTGTACATAATTACAAGAATGCTTTAATGGTGTTAAATATGAGCGTTAAAAGTAAAGCGCGAATCACGGGAACTGTGAATCGCTTTATGCAATGTAGAGCAGTGTAAACGTTAATAGAATATATAATGCACTAATGAAAACGACATAAGCTGGGAGTACCTCCACGCGGTGAAGGCGGTAACAGTTTGATAACTGGCTAAAACTCCCATAAAAATGTCCTCTGCGCTATATGCCTTTCGGCTTATGTTGTTACATATGCGTGTAGATGTCGTATACGACACAAAAGCGTAGTCACACGTTACATATACCTACCCACCGTAGCACTTTGACAACGTTTGACTGTGGTTTTCCAAACATGAAAATTTATCTCTGTATAGTGAATATTGCATACTTCAGAATAGTATTGTATGACATTATTGTCAATTAACAACGAAGGCATCTTGGTACAGTCTACTGTGTCCATTTACTTGCAACTACATTAGCAACTTTGTTCAGTTCAGTATTCTGAAAATCTTGTTTTATACTTTTTCAGCGTCGTTTTTTTTTTGTCGTAGTTGCTACGGGGTGTTTTGGGTTGGGAAATCATCAAATGACCACACATGACATGACTTTTACTGACTAAAACCTACCCCTGTTCCTTTACTTGCCTGTGCGCCAGGGCCACGGTTTCTTTTTTAAACAACCCACAACCCTGACCCAGGAGGCATCGGTCTTCGTGGATCCCGTCACGATGTGCTGCCATCCCTTTGAGGCGCGCGTGAAACAACGCGCCGTCGACTCGGGCCTGGTTCTTACCGGGCGGCGAGCTGGTCACTGCTCATCGCCCGCAAGCCCGTGCATACAGTGGCCGGGAGTTGTCTAGGCATTCTACCTCTTGAGTTAGCATCAATAGTAATCTTTATTACCGTTGCTGTTTTGCTACTACCATTGAGATGTTTGTCGAATTCACAGAGGTCGTTGTCATCGTCACATTAAGGCTGGTATCCAGTTGCTACATGTGATACGTATTTATAACTAACGCAGATTCGAATAGAAATAAGAATTTAAATAAGTATTTATGCTGTAGGTTTCTTTTAGAAGCTATTTAATACTTTAATTTAGTAATAGTTTTCAAATTATATGACCTAATTCCGCCATCACCATTCTATCATCGGACGACCAGTTGTACGTCGTACGGCGAGGATGAGACGTTCCGCCCCGTCTTTTATACAACTTACAGTAAGGGTCCAAAAGTGGAGTACCACTTTTGGCACTTAATGTTAGAGCAATAAAGTTCAAAAGTGGTAATGCACTTTTGACCCTTAACGGTACATCCAAGGGCTGGAACAACCTGCGGCTGTCTCCACGTCGGATCAGTGTACCGTATCTAATGCCTTCACTTTAAAGAAAAACGCAATCGAATGCCTTGGACAACTCACAAAATATGCCCATTGCCCAAGGTATTGCTTTTATCTTCTAATGCATTATAAATATGTGCTAAAAGTTCCAAATCAGCATCAGTATTTGACGGATATATTTTTGAGAGACAGCCGCAGGTCTCTAATTCGGATTACAATTTAAGTGTCTTCAAGGCTACAGTGAATAAGCTCTTAATAAACTAGTGCGCGTTACGACCAACGATTGCATCACTGCTTATCAGGCGAAATCGCGATCAAACACTAGTTTATAAAGTTAAAAAATATGCTGTGCATTTCGGTATAAGTAAATTTATCCGAATAGAATATTAATCCGATAGAATCACAATAATTTCAGCTTTCAATAGATAACTGAACAATTTACGTGACCATTACTTTGTAGACCAGGCTTAGTATGTTTTAATAACGAAAATGATCAAGAACTTATTCAAATAGAAACAAACTATGCAGCGATATTTCACTGTTCTTTATGAACTATTTACTAAATGCACTTTTTACTCTATAAAATCACGCACTTTTATTTAGTAAACAACACTATAAATAATTTAAAAGTCCAATGAAAAATTAGCTTGACATTCATCTTAGCTTTTCCGTTAAAAAAAAGCTATTTTATAAAAACACTACTAAATTAATTTGAATAAAAGTACTTAATAATTAATTATATGAAAAGTTTTTAAGGTAGCCATGACAACGTCGATGACGTCTATGACATATCTCTATAGAAGACCTATTTCAGAGAGAAAATTAATCGCAAGTTTAGCACATCGCGACTATCAGTAACATGGCAAGTGTGTAGAACTGAGTTCGCGCCCTGCAATATGCATGCTCTTTTTGAAAATCTATAAATTGTTTTCAAAAGATGTAGTCGCACGCACACAAACATACCGTGCCGAAGACTGCCGAACTGAAACGACGTTAGACGATGTACGGCCTTCAAGCCACACCTCCGTGCCCGTCGGAGTGGGGAGCGTGAGGTTTTTTCGTTACGGAATTTCTGGATTCGGTCCCCGCGCTCAAGGCCCGCGATAGAAGCTATGCAATAGCTTAAAAAATTCGATAACTTTTTCCCACAAAACATCGATACTTGTCCCAGCACTACTACAAAGTACCGCGTAGTAAAAATGTTCAATTTTGACAGGGAGACGTATAAGCATAATTTTTACGTGGACGTCGTTTGATAATATCGCTCATACGTTGTGAGTGGCACTTGTAAGAGAACGAATGAAAGTAACTAATTTCTTTTTTTATATCTCTGTGGGAGTTTAGTTATTAACACCCTTTGTAACCAAAGAGGGGCTTGTCGTTACATTACAACAGTTGCACAAGCCGATCTATCAATTTAAGCTAGGCTTGTCGCGATTGGTCTATGGGTAGGACCATCTTAATTTAACATACCAACACCTTCGATGTGATCTAGAGGAGTGCACGCTTCCCTAAACTTCCTTTTTTTATAATTAAAAACTAGTGCTTGACCCCAATCCCGCCTGATGGTAAGCAGTGATGCAATCGTTAATGGTACAGAGCGCTAGTTTATTAACAGCCTATTCACTCAAAAAAACCGAGTGAATAGGAAGGACAAAGGCAGTTGAGCGGGGTGGTGCAATGTTAAACCCAACAATACGACCAACAATGCTGTGCTAAGGGAGAATGATCTAGGACCAAACTCTCGACACAACAAAATTTGGCGCATCGTACCTGGCACACATCCTAACACAACTGCTCAGACCCGTCCTCCATGCGGCTTCACCAGATAACATGCCCAACATGAACACGACGAATCACTTGGCGGCATGACTTTGTCTGTTGGGTGGTAACTTCTGCCGGCAGCCCGATTTCAGGCCTACCACCGAGCGAACTTTCGGGCGACGCAGGTGCTCTCGAGGCACGCTTGCTTCGGAAAGTATATGATTCGCATAAAAAGAGATCTGAACACTTGGTTACAAACACGTAAATAATTAATATGAAAGAAGCTTCTGTTAATGTTGTTCAAATAATAAAATAAAAGTAAGAATATCTAAGTATTGTTCATTAATAGTAAGTGTCATATCTTACGTTTGTAGGACACCTAAAGAATAAAGTTAAATTCCCAGAAGTACCCACATATCGTTATATATGTACTGTTCATCGAATCCTTGAGCTCTCAATCGGTAAGTTTTGAGTTGTGTTGGCATTAAAACAAAAATGAAATGTCATCTACATTTCATTTTTGTTTAATCTTCAACAAAAAGGGCCTAGCATTAAAGCCTGTGGCACTCCCTTTGTTGTTAGAACCGGAATATCTTTTCCATTAACGTCAATGCTCTGAATCCTCTTACTCAATTATGAAATAAAAACACTCAGAGCAGTGTACCGTATCTAATGCCTTACCTCTAAAGAAAGACGCAATCGAATGCCTTGCACAACTCACAAAATATGCCCATTGCCCAAGGTATTGCTTTTATCTTCTAATGCATTATAAATATATGCTAAAAGCTCCTCATCGGCATCAGTATTTGACGGACACATTTTTCTACGACACGTTCTGCACGCCGTGTGTAGTGACGGTTGTCACTGTTGTGTGGTTCACTATAAAGACTTGTTGGTAGACACGTTTTTTCCTACGGCGAGGTCTATTCACTGTACCTTAAATAGATCGTATCGTGTACAAAATACCTTTCGCTGAATCCTCATTAGGTAAAATCAAAATCAAAATCAAAGCATTTATTTCAAATAAACCAGTTACAGGCATTTTTGAATTGCCATAAGGTAAGTCAGTAAGGTGAAGCTAGTCGCCTATTCCAAAGAGTAGGTACCTATGGAGAAGAACGGGCAAGAAACTCCATGAACACTCTTTTCAATTATCAAGCTATTGATACAAATATTTGAATACATCATTCATGTTGAAATCAAACGTGTGAGAACGATGCAAAAATATATTGTACGCTAAGAGCGTCCATTATGGAAAACACACAAAAAAAAATTAAAAATAAAACAACAATTCAGAAATTAAAATACACCGTGGTAGCTAAGAGATGACCAGTCCCCTCTGACGGCGTCCGTTCATGAACATGACGTATGGATCAGCATCATTCAGCTCAACCATATTGAAGGGAATCTAATAACACAAAACACACGCCAGCGAGACATTTGAGTGAGCATGACATACTCTCAACAGCCAGAGCATAATCAAGTTAATAAAGAGTAACCCAAAAAATAGATGCTTTACAGCAAGTACATTTTGCTCACACGTGTGTTATGCAATTATACAATACTAAGAAATTGAATCTACATAATGCAAAGATAGTTTTGTCCGAGGTTCAGCAGCACCAACAGTATTCCCGAATACTAATTTTAGCTCCTGTGTAGCTGTAGCAGTGCCGAACACCCCTCTCAGTGATGCAGTTCCGTAAGGTACAATATGCTTGACTATGTACGGCTTTGAGTAAAAAAAAAAAAAACATAAACAATCACAAATTAAAACTACAAGAGGAAAAAAAGAACAATCAGTGCATAGAAATCGGACGCATCTCAATCCCAAGCCTTTTTGTCCTCAATGTAATCCTTAACACTATAAAATGCTTTCTGACACAACTTACGTTTAATGAAGGATTTGAATTTATTCAGGCTCAGATCTTGAGCCACCTCTGGAAGCCTATTGTAGAAATTGGCATCTAAAAGAGCCACCTATTTTCTTGAGCCTTGTTGTAGGTACAATAAATTTGTGCCTGTTCCTAGTATTTATATTATGGGCATCATTGTATTTTTTTAACAATTTTATATTTTTATGAGTATACAAAAGATTTTCATAAATGTATTGAGATGGCACGGACAGTACATTAATCTCTTTTAATTTTTCTCTGAGAGAGTGTCTCGGACTTAAATTATAAATTGCACGAATAGCTCGTTTCTGCAAAATAAATATTGTTTGAATTTCAGTGGGATTTCCGCACAAGAGAATGCTGTACGATATTATCCTATGGAAATAGCCAAATTACACTAAACGGGCCGTGTCAATATCAGTCAAATTACGAATTGTTCTAACTGCATATGCAGCAGATCTTAGTTTTAGTAGTAGTTTTTGATAATTTTTCTATATGGGGACCCCATTGAAGCTTAGCATCCAGATTTATACCCAAGAATACTGTGCTGTCTTCAAATTTCAATTCTCCGCCCTTTATCAACACTTTAGTTTTCACCTGCCTAACGTAAAGGTATAGTAAACTTAATGCATTTGGATTTTTTCTCGTTTAAGAGTAAATTATTAACATTAAACCAGTGGACTACTTTGGAGATTGCGCTATTTATATCGTCAGTAACCTGCTGCTGACGTTTAAGTTTAAATAAAAGTGAAGTGTCATCTGCATACAACACTATATCGTGATTATCCTTTATGAGGTACGGCAGGTCATTGATGTAAATAAGAAACAAAAAAGGACCAAGAATGTGTGGGACTCCCATTGTTACTAAATATCCGGAAGATCTTTTTCCATTAACTTCAATGCTTTGAATCCTACCACTCAAGTAAGATGTAATAAGATCCAGTGCAGAGTTCCGGATCCCGTAATGGCGGAGTTTTCTGATTAACCTATCATGAAGAACGCAATCGAATACCTTGGAAAAATCACAAAAGATGCCCAATGTATCGCATTTATCCTCTTATGCATTATAGATATGTGCTAAAAGTTCAACACTCCTAGAAGTTCAACACTCCTAGAAGTTCAATCAGTAGTTGAACGACCCCTTGTAAAACCGAACTGTTTGCTATGTAATAATTTATGTTTATTAAAAAATCTTAGCATTTGGTTTAAAATTAATTTCTCAAAAATTTTACTATAGGTAGGTAGAACAGCAATAGGTCTATAATTTGTGGGGTCTGACGTTCTGCCTGATTTAAACAAAGGTATTCTTTTACTATTTTTCATGAGAACAGGAACCTCTCCACAGTCAATACAAGTATTAAAGATAACAGCTATAACACCAATATTATAGAGTGGGTGCTACAATATCAATAATAGACTTAACAACTTCCACCCAATGACCCCATAGGTCAGCAGTCTTTTTTACTGGTACTGAATCAAATGCTACAATCTAACGTGAAAATGCCGACTGAACGGGACTGCAACTGTCCTAAGTTTTCTGTTACCTATTAGATACCTGTCTTCATACCAGTTTGTTCTACAAAGTTAAAATTTGACATAGTTTCACAAAGTTGCAGAGGTCACAGACATATAAGGAAGTTTTATTTTGAGCAAAACTTACGAGCGATGAAAACTGCCAAGTGAAAGTTTACTAAGAAATAGGGTTAGCTACTGACACAAGGGGACTCAATTTTAAGTTATTGGAAATAAACAAACATTCATAGAAGCTAGACTTTATATCCGATAAATTTCAGCAATTCTCCATACACACACTCATCCTTCTACAATTTTACAGTTTACTGCCACATAACTCCGCATTCCAAACTTCGTGTTAGTTACAACCTTTGTTGGAGAGATTGACAGTAATACTACACATTCTTCTTCTTCTTCAGCCTATTGCTGGACAAAGGCCTCCCCCACGGCTTTCATTACAATGAAGGTTTTGTCATAATCCCCGCGCTTGACAAGCGGGTTGGGGATCGCAGTAATTTGATATTCCACTTCCCTGGTGAGAATTCCCTTAGTCGCCACTTACGACACCCACAGGAGGATATGGGTTAGTACTATTCTAAGCCCGGTACCACACGGGAACTTACAAAGAACTTCTCCGACCAGACGAGTGTTGTGTTAGATAGATCACAGCCCACTCTTTTTGTTATATTAGGCTTGTGTCCCAGCATTATGTATTTGTACTCTTCTTCGTCATCATCATTTCAGCCGAAAGACGTCCACTGCTGGACATAGGCCTCCCCCAAGGTTCTCCACGACGACAGGTCCTGCGCCTCCCGCATCCAGCGGTTTCCCGCGACCTTCACCAAGTCGTCGCATACTCCTCTTACATATCCATTACACTAAAAATAAAGTCAGCCCAGGATTAGGTTATCTTTTTGGCGCCTTCAACAGCCTCCATCAATTTCTGTAACATGCATGGGGAATATTTCAAATTCGCCGTTTAATACTTGCTGTTGTGACACACTTCTAATGACACAATAACCCCAATATAAATTGGTTTAAACAGTCATAAATACGAACCTTTATAATCTCCACTTATAATCCCGTAAACCTTTTTCTTCCCTTTCTTCTCTCTTCCCTATAGTATCTCGGATGCGGCCTAACGGAACGGCTTTTCAATTAGGGTTCACAAACGGATGGTAAAGGATAATATTTAAATAATAAATAACCCAGTCGGATTGCCAACCGGCGTTTATACAGAAAATTGGTTTTTGAAAATTACTGTGGCTGAATGCGGCTTACGTTGACTTGTGTCAATTGGACTTTTTAATTTTGTTATCATTTATAAATGTACTTGAAGCTTTATTACGATGTTGCTAAAGTACATTTTAGTGATATTTTGACTGCATAAGGCAGAAAGGTTAGAAATGGAGGTGAAGCAAATTTTGTAATACAGCTCCAATTTCACACACTACTTCTGGACACAAATGGATAAATGCTACTATGTACCCATTTGTGTTCAGAGTGGGTTTAGGTTGTAGCGGTACCTACTTACAATCTCCACAAAATGAACAACGCGTCATACTGACGTCACACGAATTCTACATCTCGCAATCAGAGTTTACAGTGCAATTAGCATACATACAACTTGCCAATTTCAACCATTGGGCAAGTGTCCCACCAGACAACACCCGTCTGGTCGGAGGTTCCTCCCTTTTCTATGGAGGATGAGTGAACTTTACTCCCGGTTCCTCATGCCTCCACAGGGTATTTCAAAGTGTCTGCGCTACCAATGGCATCGTGGAAACGGCAATGTCTTAGGCCAACTAAAATCTGAAACATACATAGAACATATGTATAGGATTCGAACTCAAGACAAAACAAGAGCAATAACCCATAACTCAATCACATAGCCTTCTCCCAACTACCTTGGTTGGCAACCAGTATTAACAGATGCAAATACATACCAGTGGATTATTAATTACCACCCACCAAACAAAGTCTTGCCGCCAAGCGATTCGTCAAGTTCCGGCATGATGTCTGGTGAAGCCGTACGGAGGACAGGTCTGAGTAGTTGTATTGCGATGTGTGCTAGGTATGATGCGCCAAATGTTGTTGTGTCGGGAGTTTGGTCGTGGAGATTCTCCAGATCAATCTCCTTCTGGCACCTCGCTCAACTGCCGTCTTCCTTCCTATTCACAAAAATTTTAGAGTGAATAGTTTTAATAAAATAGCGCGCTTTACCGTCAACGATTGCATAACAGCTTACTCATCAGGTGGGATTGTGGTCAACTAGTTTATAATACTCGCTAATCTAAAGCGGGGATTACAATATAAGCACTAAATCCACCACTCGCTAATCTAAAGCGGCGATTATAATATAAGCACTAAATCCACCACTCGCTAATGTAAAGCAGCGATTATAATATAAGCACTAAATCCACCACTCGCTAATCTAAAGCGGCGATTATAATATAAGCACTAAATCCACCACTCGCTAATGTAAAGCAGCGATTATAATATAAGCACTAAATCCACCACTCGCTAATCTAAAGCGGCGATTATAATATAAGCACTAAATCCACCACTCGCTAATCTAAAGCGGCGATTCCCTTGTACAGTAACAAAATTAAAATTCAGTGAAGATGCACTGAATTAAAATTTTGTTACTGTACAATTATTATTTCCATTTCATTAAGAAAAGGACGGAAGATATATATTAGTTTTATTCTGTCAAATTAGTCGCCTGCCGTAAATTAACGTGTGTTTCGTTGCTAATTTTTTAATCACGTCTAACTTATATAAGGAGTACCTTGTTATCGATCAGAAGTGGTATTTATTAAAGACACAAATCAGCACGTTCCAATGTTCGTGTATTACCCATTTGAATTACAATTACAACAAGAACTTATTAAATAAGATAGGAACACAATAATAGTCACTGAGCATACAACAATATGTTAAACGATAGCCAGCAGCTCTTGATTAATATAGAAAATATAGGTCCCACAGAGTTTGCATGATGTTACCAGTCTGAGTGTCAAAAAGTGAGCGAGCGCGGGTAGGCAGCGCCTATTATACTGAGCTTAGGGTGGGGCGCCGGTCCTTGCTAACAATCTTGATTCGACAGAACTAAAGTAACACCTTATCTTCTGTGCGTTTCTTAATGAAATAAAAAGAAAAAAAAAGGCACTGAACTTGATTAAATTTAATAAGTGAACAAAAGACTGCGTCATTATCACCTCTACACCTACAACAACTTAAATCCACGCCCAACGTAACAAAATCGTATTAAAAAAAAGAGAATGCCTAATTTGCCAACAGTATCTTGACTAAAATAGTTCACAAGACATGACGTCAGAGGTAGCAAAAGGGGTGAAATGGGGTGAAAAGGGGGGTGGTCGTAGTATAAATTTCCGGGACAGTACTTTCAGCGGGCAAGACTTTAATGCCCATCAGGCTAGAAGGCGTAAGTTGAGCCCTAGATTGCCCTAGATGACTTTAATAAATACAGTTTTAGAAGAGGTTTAGCCCATTTTATGGTGAAATAATGAACGTTCTGGCTGTTAGGAGGTAGCATGATATGAGGTTTATAAAACAGTTTGAAGCTGAGAAATTTGTGCCCAAGACAAGTCGCATGTGTCGATCGATTAGGTTAAGCGACACTTGCCGAGATTAATACTTGCATGGGTAACCAATTTTGCATACCAGGACACTTCTGTACCTCAGAGAGCATATTAAACCGTTGAATCGATCGTAGATCTTTGACAGTTGGATGACAAATCATCAAATGACCTAAGCGAAATGGGCGAAGCGGAAGGGCGTGTCAGACTTTTACTGACTAAACCCCACCCGTGTTCCTTCGCTTCGTCAGCTTTTTTAACCAAACCGCAACCCTGACCGAAGAGGCATCGATTTTCGTGGACCCCGTCATGATGTGCTGACATCTCTTTGAGGCGCGCGTGAAACATAACGAGCCGTCGAGCCCGGCCTGGTCCTTATCGGGTGCCGAGCTACCCGCTACTCGCCGCCCGCAAGTCCGCGCTTACCGTGGTCGGGAGTACAATATTGTCTCCCGACCAGGACGTCTCCTGCGGCGGTTAGAGGCGTGAAGGCGCTGAGATTCCCGCTCCCTCACGTAGTCCGCCTCCTGTTACCATTATTGGAACGGAAGCGTTATGGACGGGAAGAAGTTAAATGCGGGGAGCATTTAACTTCATGCATTTCTGTGCCTTGACATGCAATGTAAGCCAAATTGATATGAAATAATCATATTTTTTTTTTTATTATTATTTAAATAATACTTATAGGTAATGAACAAGAATATCAAGATTACACTTATGCTATTAATTTATAATGCCTCTTTAATTTGCGCAAAATATTGCTTGTAGGTGTGTGGTTAAATATTGTTGTCAATAATTATAATATCATTATAAGAATTAAATTATGATTGCTACCATGTACCATAATATGTTATTTTGTGGTTCAGCATTAAAACTTGTGCGGTGATTCAGTACTCACAATTCATTTTGACATTTCAACAACATTCATTGAGTAATTTGCGTTATCGGAGAGACAAATTTTTCAAACATATTCAACAATGTATTATGAAATAATTTTAAAATGGTTCGCAGTTAAGGTGCTGATCATGTGCAGTACCCGATCGTTGGCAGATAAAATTTAGCAAAAAATTCAGCTTTGTATTTGATAAATAGATGTAGAAATACAACAATAATTATTATAGATTAGAATACCCGATATTGTATAGGTGTAGTTGGGTATAGTACCCGAACATGAAATATGAATTAAAGGGTAGGTATATGGGAAAGGGACAATGGGCGGTCTTATCGCTAAGAGTGCTCTTTTACAGACAATCTTTGGGTGGAATACCAAGGGGAAGGAGAGTGTACCTACTATTTATATAGATTATACAATAAATATACGTTATTTTTTGTTAATGCGAAACCCAAAACACGTGTCCAGTATTTTTAAGTAAAGAATCTATGTACAAAATTTCAAAAAGATATCATGAAAAACCACAAAGTTATGAGCTTGTTATCTTTCTCGTTTGTCCCAACAAAAATATGGTCAATGCACCGCTCCTCCGCCCGCGCCTGAAGCGGCGCGGCGTGGGGGCGGTCCTATTACAATGATCTACGGTCAGCTATGTTGTGCGCGCTCGGTAACCACTCTGCAACAATTTCTAATACATTTAGAAATTGTTGCAGAGTGGTTATTTAAGTGGTGATTTAATTGATAAAGAAGAAGAGAGATAATATCGTCGATTCTTTTGTTTACAAACTAAACTAATTTTAAGTTAAGTGCATCTTTTTCTTTCCATTTCGTTAAGAAAAGGATAGAAGATAACATTTTAATTTAATCTTGTCAAATTAAGATACTCCATAGACAGTTTAGACGCGATTATAAACATGGTGACTAAAAATACGCCAGTTTACGTCAGGAGCGCACTAATTTGACAGGTCTAAACTGACATTTTATCCCCTGTCCTTTTCTTAACAAAATGGAAAGAAAAAGATGCAACAACAGATTAGGCGCCAATGTTTATCTCCAAATGATTGTAAAACCACTCACGCACTTTGGTCAACTAGAGAACAGGACAATATTATCCTGAACAAATGCTATTCATTTTAACTCATCAGCTGGTTAATTCTTGCAATCAGTAGGAAGTATCCTCTAATACTTTCACTTATGTAGAGCAGTAGTGGCCTAGTGGTGTCGGCGTAGACTTACAAGTTTTACGTTCTAGGTTCGATCTCCATCAGATGCTTTATTTTGTGTAAATTACTAATTATTTCATCAACACTGCTCTCCAAGCGGTGAAGGAAATCATTGTGAGGAAATAGTGTGTTTTTCTCGGTGGTAGGCCTTAACATCGACCGCCGGCATAAGTTACCACCCACCAGACAAAGCCTTGCCGCCAAGCGATTTGTCATGTTCCGGCATGATGTCTGGTGATGCCGTACGGAGGACGGGTCTGAGCAGTTGTGTTGCGATGAGTGCCGGGTACGATGCGCCTTATGTTGTTGTGTTGGGAGTTTGGTCGTGAAGGGTCTTCAGATCAATCTCCTTTTGGTGCAGCATCGTTGGTCGTGTTGTTGGGTTTAATATTGCATCACCTCGCTCAACTGCCGTCTTCCTTCCTATTCGCTCAGTTTTTCTGAGTGAATAGGCTCTTAATAAACTAGCGCGCTTTACCATCAACGATCGCATCACTGCTTACCAGGCGGGATTGCGGTCAAGCGCTAGTTTATAATTATTAAAAAAAAATGTAAATGTGATGGAAATGTCCTTTTGGCATTTTTTTTTGTTATTGTTATAAACCTAACGCTTATTAAGAGCCTATTCACTCTAGCCCTGAAGACACTTAAATTGTAGTTAGACGTAAACACCGCCGTTGGCAAACTCTTCCAGTCCCTTGATGTACACGGTATAAAAGACGAGACGAAACCTTAATCCAGATTGTAGTAATGTCAACAACGTAAGGGTGGATACTCGCCGTATGACGGGAGTCCGATGATGGAACGGAGAATGGGGAATTAAGTCATGCAATTCCCTCGTATACTATCCAAAATGAAAGCTTCGAAGACACGTGACATCTACTACTCCGCACTGGGTGGTAGATTACGGCCCCCTCCCTTATTTATTTATTTAATATATAAAGCTGAAGAGTTTGTTTGTTTGTTTGTTTGTTTGAACGCGCTAATCTCAGTAACTACGGGTCCGATTTGAGAAATTCTTTTTGCGTTGGATAACCTATTACTCTAGGAAGGTTTTAGGCTATATAACATCACGCTAGCGCAATTGGAGCGGAGCATAAATAACTTCACGCTCACGAAGTCGCTGGCGGCCGCTAGTTGTATTATATAAGCCAGTTCTCCTAACCCTGCTGCATAAATCCATCCCCACATTTTTTTTTTTTTTATATATAAATTATAAACCAGCGCTTGACCGCAATCCCGCCTGATGGTAAGCAGTGACGCTATCGTTGATGGTAAAGCGCGCTAGTTTATTAAGAGCCTATTCACTCTAGCCTTGAAGACACTCAAATCGTAATGTGACGGAAACACCGACGCCGGCAAATTGTTCCAGTCCCTCGATGTACGCGGTATAAAGGAGGAAGCAAAACGCTTCGTCCGGATCGCAGTGGTGTCAACAACGTAAGGGTGGAAACTCGCCGTACGACGGGTCGTCCGATGATGGAACGGAGATGGGGGAATTAAATCATGCAATTCCCTTGCACACTCACCAGAATGCATCCTATAGAAGACCGAAAGGCTGGCCACTCTACGCCTGTGCTCCAGGCTTTGGAGACCGTTTCGAGTTAAGTCTGGGTCGCCAATCAGCCTCTTCGCACGCCTCTCCACCGAATCCAAAGTGGCAAGGTGACATTTCGCAGCACCAGCCCAAATGTGGCTGCAGTACTCCACACACGAACGGACCTGTGCTTTGTATAAAATTAGAAGCTGCCCAGGTGTGAAATACCGCCGGACCTTTGCGATGACGCCTAGTTTTCTGGCAGCCACCCTTGTCAAGTCCACCCTTGCCAAGTCTTCCTGATATTGTATATCAATCTTGATGATAACTATTTATCCTGAAACGTATTTGAAAATCTCCCGATTTGCTAGAAACGTACACGGAAAACGGAATCCGAAATCAGCTGTTTATACCCTCAATTTTTATGCGCATTCATTTTGAAAACCTATATTCCTACACTATACGATTTAGATAGGTGAGCGAAAATATAATCGGTTTGTTTTGCAAAATTGATGTAGGTACAGACGACAATATATCAAGCTACTAAAATCTCTCAGATTTCTTTATTACATTTTTAACTTTATCTCTAAAGTATTAAGGCTCAAGAATATTTGACAGTTTCGGGTAGCTTGACCTGCTATAGTCCGTGCGTACTATGAAACTGAACAACTTTCTTCAAAGGAGCAACGTCGTATCACAAAAAAAAAATTCAGTTGTCGCATAGATTTGCATAGATATTCTAATATGTTGTTTCCAAGTGACGTTATTTAAAGTTAAACAAATATAAACTTTATTGAAAAGGCCAATAAGTTCAGAGAGAGAGAGAGATTTTTTTTTATAAATTACCTAATTTAACTAACGTAACTAGTGCTTGACCCCAATCTCGCCTGATGGTAGTGATGCAATCGTAGATGGTGAAGCGCGCTAGTTTAACTAGAGTTTTTACTCTAGCCTTGAAGTCCGATGGAAACAGCACCACTGGCAAATTGTTCCAGTCTCTCGATGCACGGTATAAAATACGAGACGAAACGCTTCATTCGGATCGTAGAGGTGTCAACAACATAAGGGTGGAAACTCGCCGTGCGACGGGTCGTCAGATCATGGAACGGAGAAGGGAGAATTAAATCATGCAGTTCCCTAATACAAAATATTTGGATTTGTAGCGTAAACTGAACTATAATGAAATTAACTGAATTAAAGTTTGTGTTTTTCATGAACTGAATTCTGTACAAGTTTCACAAATATTTCGTACATGCTAGGGATTGACAGTATTGACAGCTCATCCTAAGCTCACTAAGCACATTAGCTAGGCCATATTTCCATAGCAGTTTTTTTTATTATTTATAAACTAGTGCTTGACCGCAATCCCGCCTAATGGTAAACAGTGATGCAATCTTTGATGGAAAAACGCGCTAGTTTATTAAGAGCCTATTGACTCAAAACAAACCGAGTAAATAGGAGAGAAAACGGCAGTTGAGCGAGGTGGTGCATTGTTAAACACAACAACACGACCAACGATGCTGCGCCAGAGGGAGATTGATCTGGAGACCCTCCACGACCAAACTCGCGACACGACAACATTTCCGCATCGTACCCGGCACACATCGCAACACAACTGCTCAGATCCTTTCTCCGGACGGCTTCACTAGACATCATGCCGGGACACGACGACTCGGTTGGTGGCAAGACCTTGTCTGGTGAGTGGTAACTTCTGCCGGTAGCCCATGATATGGCCTACCATCGAGAAATTCGGGGTTGGACCATCATCCCCTTTGCCAACAAAGACTGAAAGGAAGCCATTTACTTCCTCAGTAGGTACAACATCAAAATAATTTCACAAGAACAATATAGGTTCAAAATCGGGTAGAAATTAATCATTGTACCATTACAATTTACAAAGACTATCACCAAAGCTATGGTGTCTTTTGTCTCCCCAGTTTACTAAATATATATCTAAATTTCTATAACTTGGGTAATGCCAAATTGACCGTAGTTCGTTTGAAGGTCCTTCTACTAATTTAATTCTGTTCTACTTACTCACTTTCACCGATTTTAAGCTTTCAATTTTCATTATTATATAAGTGATTTCGTCATGGTTAAGTTTGGTGGTTCTTAAAAAAAAGTGTTTACGCTTACATCTTTAATTGAGCAGTTGTGTAGTGTTTTGTCGCGTTTGCTATTCTAAATGGTCAGGCGCTGTACTAAAGTTTTTTACCTAAACTATCACTGAAGTCCGGCCGTCGAGAGAATATGATGCTGGTAAGTCTGCGTCTGCGGAAAAAAATTGTTTTAGTTTTAATTTAAATACAAAGATATATTCTTACTATTAATTCTCGCTAAATACCCTCCAGCGTTTGATGGTTTTTTAACAGTTCGCACGTGTTATTGGCAAAATTGTGGTGTCTTTTCCACAAGGGCCATTGATCAAGAGTTGAAGTTAAATATGACGCTACGACGAGCTACAATTCAACTCACTAATAAAGATAGGTTTTCTTAACATACTGTATAAAACTGTCAGCAGTGCTATTCTATAACTGATTTACGGTGAAAACTGAGGTGACGTTAGCTGTCACTCCAAGTAATGCTAAAGAATTAACAGCAATACGCTAAGCTCGTTTTACAGGATTTTTTACGACGAGGATTTCACAGAATCGATCGGCTATCTCAAGGACGCATTCTCGTCTTCCAAACTGTAATTACATTGGTCCCGAATCCCTTCATCACAAACTAAACGAAATTTATGTGAAATGCATATTTTTCTTTATATTTAATTAAGAAAAGGACAGAACACAATATGCTAATTTGACAGGTCTAAACTTGTATTGAAGTGTTTTTGGTCGCCATGTTTATAATCGCGTCTAAACTGACTATGAAGTATCTTAATTTGACAGGATTAAACTAAAATGTTATCTTCTATCCTTTTTTATTGAAACGGAAAGAAAGAGATGGACTGAACTCAAAATTAGTTTAGTATGTGAACAAGAGAAACAGGGCCATTATCTTCTTCTAAAATTTCTAAGATCGCGAACTTGTGCGTATCGAACATTATTATTGTCAAATACAACTGTATTTGACAATAAAAATGTTTAGTTTTATTTGGTATAAACTTTATACCAAATAAAACTACCATATTTTCCTAGGTGAATTTCATGAAAGATCAGTGAAAGCCTAACAACAAGAAAGATCCTTTATATAATTAAATTTCTGAACTATAAATGCTGAAATTGGAAACTCTACAAATTACAATATTATTCATGTAAATTAGAATCTGTTTTAACTAACGAGTTTATTCAACCGACAGTTACTAATTGAACACTTAAATAGGAGTCGATTAATTGAAAACTATTTAACTTCAATATAAATTATGTTTCGTTAATGAAATAGCTGCCAATAATGGAGCCCGGCTAATGTTTGTTACCCTGTGTTGTAGTAACATAATTTTGCAATTTTGTTATAAACCTACAATTCATTATAAGGCTGGCTGAAACCAGGCGAAGTTTTAAATCTTACCAGCAGGCTAACTGCATAGCGAGGGCTTCCGGGCGATGAGCAGTGAGCAGCTCGCCGCCCGTAAGGACCAGTAGGCCTAGTATGACTTTTCAATACGAAACTCGATCGTCGATATCGAGGGCGTTTGGCGCTCTCATTGGTTGAGAGTTCTTACGACCTTGAAGCGGGCCAATCGCTGAGTCAAACGCGCTCGATATCGACGAACTAGTTTCGTAATGAAAACTCATATTAGACTTACAGCCCCGAGTCGACGGCGCGTCGTGTTTCACGCGCGCCTCAAAGAGATGTCAGCACATCGTGACGGGGTCTACGAAGATCGTTGCCTCCTGGGTTGATTAAAAAAGAAACCGTGGCCCTGACGCATAAGCAAGTGAAGAAACACGGGTGGGTTTTATTAAGTAAAAGTCTGACACGCCCTTCCGCTCTGCCCAGAACGGGAGAGGTCATTTGATGATATTCCATCCCAAAAAAAAAGGCTAATTGCGTAATACACAGTAGCAATGAGTTTCATTTTGACAGTTCAATCGGCCGCCGGCAGAAGTTACCACCCACCAGACAAAGCCTTGCCGCCAAGCGATTTGTCGTGTGATAATGTCTGGTGAAGCCGTACGGAGGACGGGTCTGAGCAGTTGTGTTGCGATGTGTGCCGGGTACGATGCGCCTAATGTTGTTGTGTTGGGAGTTCAGATCAATCTCCCTTTGGCGCAGCATCGTTGGTCGTGTTGTTGGGTTTAACATTGAATCACCTTGCTCAACTGCCGTCTTCCTTCCTATTCACTCAGTTTTGGGTGAATAGGCTCTTAATAAACTAGCGCGCTTTACCATCAACGATCGCATCACTGCTTACCATCAGGCGGGATTGCGGTCAAGAGCTAGTTTATATATATTAAAAAAAAATAAAAAATAACATTCATTGCGTTATTTACGGTGTTGAGCAGACACACTTTTAGAACATATGTAGCAATGGACATTTAGAACATTAAAGCATACTGCTAGTACGAGTATGCTTCAAATTGCAATTGATAGTCATAGTTTATTACGTAATCAGGTTGCCGCTTTAATTATTATAATATTTTTATTTACACTTTTTTTTTTATTTAAAAGACATTACATATTCACGGTTCACTAGATGTTTCCAAGTCGTGGTGGCCTAGTGACCTTTTTATCGTCCCACTGCTGGACACAGGTCTCCTGTCATACAGAGAAGGATTGAGCGTAATCACCACGCTTGCTCGATGCCGGTTGGCGATTTCAGACTTAAAGTCCAGGTTTCTTCAAGATGTTTTCCTTCGCCTTTTAATCAGTCATTGGCATCCAAGATGTACTTAGAAAGTACAAATGGCAGAAAATTGTTGCTCCTAAATCTATTTGGCATAACTAACTCACTTGGCATAAACTTTTTTAAACGAACATTGTTAAGGTACATATAAAAAATATATAATATAATTGTTTTTTGGACTAATGTTTTTATGTCCGAATTTAAAATGGGGTAATTTTAAGATGTCAGAATCGTATTGGGCATAATAGGGATGTATCCAAGGTACGAAAATCAAAAAAAATATTAGTCCGTCTTATACGAGTAGATAATAAAAAAATGAAGACCCGTATTATTTATTTTTGTCGAAATTACCAAAAACTATTGAGATATAGCGTATTAAAGTTACGAAGTGGGGGCTAATTACGTCACGACGTGGTATATTTTGTACCACGGCGTGACGTCATGCGACATTTCAAATCAATATATCTTCTTAAGTATTTGAATGAAAGAAAAAATAAAAAATACGTGTTCAATATTTTTTATAAATCTATCTGATGGACATTAAATATTTTTTTAAGGATACAACCCAATTACCTTTGTCAGAGTTAGGTACAATTTCGCATAATTTCGTTTAGCATAACGTTTATTTAGAGCGCCGATTATTTGGCATAATTTCTCTTAGCATACTACGAAGATCACCGAATTTCAATAGAAATAATTTATTAACATATCGAAAAAAAAATATTTAAAAAATCACGATGGTGTGCTACAAAAGTTAGTGACAGAAATGATTTGCTGCAAAAACGACTTGATGTAGTCTTGTCTGCCCTACGCCTAGAATGTAATCTAAACCCGCGAAGGCGCGGAGGGGCGAGGTGGCCCGGATTGGCTCGCGTGGGACCGCCGGAGCCCCGCAGCGCCGGAGCCGTGACAGAAGTCATGCCTGCTGCATGTTACATGCTTGCTGCATGCCTGCCGTGCTTGCTGAATGATTGCATGCTGCATGCTTGCTGCATAACTGCTGCATGTTGCATGCTTGTATACTGAATGCTTGCTACATGCTTACTGCATTATCTTACTGGCAGGCAAAAATATAGTAATTAACATTTCCATCGTAATGTGGCGAATAAAAATAGTGTTCTTTAAATTTATTATGAACTAGCTGACCCGGCGAACTTTGTTCCGCCTTAAAGGCAACAAATATCACATGATCACATTTTTTACTTTTTAAATTAGGAACACTGTAAATAAAAAAAAAAGTATTCCATGATTTTTTTATTTGTCATTTATTTAGTGTAGCACCTTGTGAAAGAAATGAATTTCTACTTGTGCTTCGTAAATTATCTAGCTATTGATCTCTGAGATGTCGTGGTGGCCTAGTGGTTAAAACACCAGCCTCTCTTGTATGATTGCGCGGGTTCGATTCCAGGCCAGGCAAGTATCGATGTAACTTTTCTAAAGTGATATGTAGGTACTCTCTAAGTATAATATCTAGGACACCAATGACTGAACGTAAAGGAAAAAATCTTGAGGAAACCTGGACTTTATAAGTCTGAAATCGCCACCCCGCATTGAGCAAGCGTGGTGATTACACTCAATCCTTCTCTGCATGAGAGGAGACCTGTCTCCAGCAGTGGGACGATAAAAAGATTGATGATGATGATGATGATCTCTGAGGTTTGTTCGCCGATTTCGCATTGTCAACGGAACAGTTTCACGGACTGCCGCCTCCCTTTGCTCTCGTAAGTGAGAAGCACGAAGTCGAGTCATAGTAAGGCGGCGCTCTGCACGTGCAATTTCTTGCTCTTCTTCAGTGCTTTCATTCAGAATGTTTCGATTTACTCTTGCATTACCGCTTTGTCGAGAAAGATTTGATGGTCTTGGTCACGGCATGATATTTTTATTGATGATAAATGGCACAGCAATACAATATTAGAAATTTTGAAGTTGAAGTTGGCTTTGTGGTTTTTTATTAGAAACTTTAAACCAGCAGAGAGTATTTATATTCTTTGCTTTAAACGATTGCTTCAACCGGTTAGACTTTTTTTTAAATATGCTCAGCTGTCATTTGCTTTTTGTTATACCATTTTTGGTATATGAATTGCTGACTTACATTTTGAATGAGTTGGACCATGTCTTATGTCACGTCACACGGGAACGACGGGGACGGGTTCTTAACTACCTCCCACCAATATTCAGCTAAATCGGTTCAGCCGTTCTTGAGTTATATATAAATAGTGAATAAGCAACTGAATCGATTCCAATAATTTTTACACCATGTTATATTTTGTCCCAAATACATTTAGAAATTGTTACAGTGTAGTTACCGAGTGCGTCACGCAGCTTACGATACATCATCATAGTATTATGCGCGCGCAACAGCTGACGCTAGAGGTCAACGCACCGCGCTCGCTCGCGCGCGCATCTTTGACCATATTTATGTTGGGACAACCAAGTAGAATACTCGTAGCAAGCTTATTTATTATAACTTTGTGGTTTTTCATTATATCTTTTTGAAATTTTGTACATAATATTATTAACTTAAAAATACTGGACACGTGTTTCCTACTTTGTGGAGGTGCAGGGTACCAGGGTAGCACAAAAGTTTAGGAGAAGTCGAAACAATAAACCTCATTCATTCATCATTATCAAATAATCGTAATACATGAAAGAATGTTTATTGTGCATATTTTTTGACGTGCAAGGTACCAGGGTAGCATAAAAGTGTAGGAGAAATCGAAACAATAAAAAAGCTCATTCATCATTATCAAATCACGAAAGAGGTTTTATTGTGCATAGTTTGTGGACGTGCAAAGTACCAGGGTATCACAAAACTGTAGGAGAAGTCGAAACAATAAACGTCATTCATTCATCATTATCAAATAATCATAATTACATGAAAGAAGTTTTATTGTGCATATTTTTTTGACGTGGAAGGTACCAGGGTAGCAGAAAAGTGTAGGAGAAATCGAAACAATAAAAAAGCTCATTCATCATTATCAAATCACGAAAGAGGTTTTATTGTGCATAGTTTGTGGACGCGCAAAGTACCAGGGTATCACAAAACTGTAGGAGAAATCGAAACAATAAACGTCATTCATTCATCATTATCAAATAATCATAATTACATGAAAGAAGGTTTATTGTGCATATTTTTTTGACGTGGAAGGTACCAGGGTAGCAGAAAAGTGTAGGAGAAATCGAAACAATAAAAAAGCTCATTCATCATTATCAAATCACGAAAGAGGTTTTATTGTGCATAGTTTGTGGACGTGCAAAGTACCAGGGTATCACAAAACTGTAGGAGAAATCGAAACAATAAACGTCATTCATTCATTATATCAAATAATCATAATTACATGAAAGAAGGTTTATTGTAGTGAGGAAAAATAAATAAATAAATTGTGCATATTTTTTTGACGTGGAAGGTACCAGGGTAGCACAAAAGTGTAGGAGAAGTCGAAACAATAAACCTCATTCATTCATCATTATCAAATAATCATAATACATGAAAGAAGGTTTATTGTGCATATTTTTTTGACGTGGAATGTACCAGGGTAGCATAAAAGTGTGGGAAAAGTCGAAACAAAGAAGCTCATTTATTCCCACAGGAACGACGGGGAGCGGCATAGAAAGTATCCTATGTCCTTCTCCCAGTTCTTAGCTACCTCCTTACCAATTTTCAGACAAATTCGTTCGGCCGTTCTTGAGTTATAAATGATGTAACTAACACGACTTTCTTTTATATATATATATAGATATGAAATGCATGCCAAAAGATTATTCTTGCTGTGAATTTTCTGCAATATGATGGTTCTACTTTTGATTATTATGGATGTAAAATTTATGCCTAAAGCTGATTCTGACTTCCAAAATTATGGCTTTCGGTGTATGGTAAATAAGTGTATGCCAGAAGATTTTCTGCAAAAAGAGGTTTATGCTATCCGTTGCTATGCAAAATAAAATTATGACGTAAAAAGTTCTGCTATAAAGGGTGGACCCAGTACATATAACTTAGAAAAGTTACATTGATACTTGCCTGACGTGGAATCAAACCCGCACGCTCATACCTGAGAGGCTGGTGTTTTAACCACTAGGGTACCACGACATACTACATATACTATAATTAATTTATATATTGTATAATAAATAACATATCATGATCAACAATGACTACTTATTCCTTCATTGTATCTGACTCCACCGAGGCAATAATCACAAACATTAACATAATTAACTCACAAACATTTGCCCAATAAACTCAATTATTTACATCGTCAAAAACTAATTATATTTCCTTTAAAACAGAGGCACTCATTCAATAACTATCCATCGCAGTAATTGCCACTCAAAACGGATAGACAGACAAATAGACAGACTTCACGCAAGTATTATTATTAAATATTAATTACCAATTAATTCTCCATTACGGACGGAAATTAAGCGAATAATTTCATTATTTTTGGAACATATTTCTGTTAGTATACTTTACGTTGGATGTTTTAAAGGAAAGTTTACTCATTTGGGACCGATGTGGTCTTTATTCTAGCTTGTCATCATCCGGCTCTAGCCTTTTCGGTTCGGTTCGGTTCGGCTCACCTATGACCGAATGCAGTTAAAACCTTTAGCAGTACATTTTACATGGAACAGCTGCTTGACTTCCACGATACGGTACTTTAAACAAATGCATAATCCACTACGTTTTCACAGGATACTATATTTTTAAGAAACAAATTTGGAAAGATAATACATGCATACAATAGTTAACTTAATCTAAGACTTAATCCAGGTTTTATTTACGAAGCAACTCTTTGAGACACAAAAAAAAAACTTTTTTAAACTTACTTTTAGTAAAGGCAATAATGTCTATGTCAATAAAATGAGTTTTATGGGACCAATCTCCGAAGCGGCCCTCTCGTAACATAAAAAACTGGATGTCAGGCTTTTGAACTTCTGACCAGACGAACAAAGTTTAATTATGTATCTAAATGACAGCCAGGGCCGGCCAACGGCATAGCTAGCATGCTTTTCAAGTTTGATTTATCACCATCATCTCAATGTTTATCCCAGTCGCATCCGAAGCCTTTTCCAGCTCTGGAGTCTGGGGTCCGCTTTACCAGTCTAACTGCTGATTTTGGCGAAACTTCGACATTTTTCCGTGAAGCGACTGCCGTCTGACCTCCACAACCCGAAGGCGATATCGAAGCATTGCAGCTAGACCAATTGTTGGACTTTTGAGGGCTCCAACAACCCATAACGACAGCCACTAGATGTTCGTATGGCATCCGGGACCAACGGCTTAACGTGCTTTCCGAGGCACGACCAGATTAGTATAAATATTCATATTCATGCATACAAATATTTGCACTGCGCGGGGATCGAACCCGCGCCTCCTTGCGCAGCGGCCGCGTTCGCTACCGCTACGCCACGGAGGCTGTCAAGTCAAGGGGTGTGCTTTTCAAGTTTGTAGGTAAAGTCAAGAAATAAAGAAAAAACTCAAAAAAAAATATAAGCAACGGATTACTTAAAAAAAACGAAAACTTTGACCCACACTAGTAATTATTGCTATATTGTGGGTGTGTTTACAAACATTTATGCACATGCACAAACAACCGGGCTCGGAACTACCAGCCATTCCCGAATCGAAACCCCGACACGCAACGCAGCAATAGATCACCCAGCCACTGCGCCAACCGTGCCATAGTAGCATTATGCTACGACCATGTACAAAACAGAGCCACAGCGTTGGTTTTCGGAGACATCCGGCGACAATGTAAACAAAAACAACACCTACCCATCCGCGTAGTTTTTTTCCGTTTTTTTTTTTTAATAATTATAAACTAGCACTTGACCGCAATCCGGCCTGATGGTAAGCAGTGATGCGATCGTTAATGGTAAAGCGTGCTAGTGTATTAAGAGCCTATTCACTCAGAAAAACTGAGCAAATAGGAAGGAAGACGGCAGTTGAGCGAGGTGTTGCAATGTTAAACCTAGCAACACGACCAACGATGCTGCGCCAAAGGGAGACACAACAACATTTGGCGCATCGTACCCGGCCCACATCGCAACACAACTGCTCAGACCCGTCCTCCGTACGGTTTCACCAGACATCATGCCGGAACACGACAAATCGCTTATCGCTCAATGTGCTGCTTAACCATCGACCGCTCCATGCGGCTCACATTATTAAGCTACGAGCCCCTTGGCGAAACAGTCACTAGGCAATATAGTCAGCATTAAAACTATTATTACACAAGAATAGGTAAATACAAGAGAAACGCACATATCATTTGAGTTTATAATGAGTATGTATCGCAACCTTAATTCCGTATTGTGCTGAAGACAGTACAATATACCGTCGAAGAGCGTTAATTTTTCTTTTGATGTGGCATTCCTAAAGTGAGAACTTCTTTACTGAAGTCGAGCACTTTTATTAGAGGGGTTAAAAGCATTGAATTCTCGTGTGCATGAACGATGATCGCTACAGCGGGATATATAAAACTTAATTTTTTTGCAGTTAACAGTATTTTTAAGTAAATAAGTAAACAATCTATGTAGAAAATTTCAAAACGATATCATGAAAAACTACAAAGTTATGGGCTTGTTATCTTGCCTGGTTGTCCCAACAAAAATATAGTCAATGCACTGCGCGGCCGCTCACGTATGCAGCGGCGTGGCGAGGGGGAGCCCTGTCTCGCGTGCCTAGTACTATGATCTACCGTCAGCTGTGTTGCGCGCTCGGTAACCACACTGCAACATTTTCTAAATGTATTTGGGAAAAATATAACATGGTGTAATAATGATTGGAATCGATTCAATTGCTTATTCTGAACAAACTATATTCAGGTTTTGCATAGACAAAAAATAACGTTATATATGTACTTATACTCTGTATACATAATAAATCTATACTAATATATAAAGCCGATGGCCGATGGGGCAGTAAGGTTCTGGAGTGGCGGCCACGTACTGGAAGACGCAGCGTAGGGAAGCCCCCAACAAGGTGGACCGATGACCTGGTGGAGGTCGCGCGAAGCCGATGGATGCGGGCAGCACAAGACCGGTCAGCGTGGAAAGCCTTGGGGGAGTGCACATCCATAGGCTGAAGAAGAATATATAAAGTTGAAGAGTTTGTTTGTTTGTTTGTTTGAACGCGCTAATCTCAGGAATTACTGGTCCGATTTGAAAAATTCATTTTAGCGTTGGATAGGCCATTAATCCAGGAAGGTTTTAGGCTATATAACATCACGCTGCGACCAATAGGGGCGGAG
Organism: Sesamia inferens; assembly: GCA_037179545.1. Taxonomy (NCBI): domain Eukaryota; kingdom Metazoa; phylum Arthropoda; class Insecta; order Lepidoptera; family Noctuidae; genus Sesamia; species Sesamia inferens. The sequence goes on from CM073943.1 coordinate 3,312,866, forward strand.
CATAACTAATTCCACGCGAACGAAGTGGCTGGCGGCCACTAGCGCATAATAATAATGATATCACTTTCTGTCTTCTTCCCTCACTCCTATCGATCAGTCCCACAAAAAATGAGGAGGTTCTCAATTTGTCGTAATCTTTTACTATTTCTTTTTCTTATGTTTGTTCTCCGATTACTCAAAGACGTCTGGACCGATTTGCAAAATTCTTTTTCCTTTGATAAGGTATACTTCCCCGGTGTGTCAGAAATTGAATAATAGCCAAGTTAAATCAAGCAACATCAACTCTTGTGTCTAAGTAATATATCGAAGATATATTCAAACTTCTGTCATTCATAGATAATATTAATAGATTTTTGTACGAAATTTCTAGAATTAAAATTCTACATATGATTTTTGTAAATAGGATTTTTTGTGTCATTTTATATACATGTACATACTATTATTCTCTCACACACAAAGAAAACCTTATTTTAGAATTGCTTCCATAATTTGTTAGTAACAATATTCTTAGCCTATGTTAGTAACAGCATAATAATAAAACAAAACAATGAAAATATTTCAGGCACTAGCTTTTGCGTGTAGGCCTATACAGTGCGCTATTAATATTGAATCCCATCGGCCTGCGCACGCGGCCAGGATGGCGTTGGGGCTGCCGTGCACCCGCACCATTAAAGACGCACTTCGCTTGCGTATGACGGCGTGAAAGCCGTCCTCGCGTGCCTCTGCGAACATACCACTGGTGCTATTAATACCTCAAAAAAAAGACATCGTGTCCTTTTTATATAAATTGTTTCTATTATTACTGATTGTGTTGAGTACGAAGAAGTCGTGGTGGCCTAGTGGTTAAAACACCAGCCTCTCAAGTATGAGTGTGCGGGTTCGATTCCAGACCAGGCAAGTACCATTGTAACTTTTCTAAGTTATATGTAGGTACTTTCTAAGTAAATCTTGGACACCAATGACTGATTAAAAGGCGGAGGAAAATGTCTTGAGGAAACCTGAACTTTAAGTTTGAAACCGCCAACCCACATTGAGCAAGCGTGGTGATTACGCTCAATCCTTCTCTGTATGAGAGGAGACCTTTGACCAGTAGTGAAACGATAAAAAGGTTGATGATGTGGTGGTTGTAACGACCAGACCAGAGCAAATATGGATAATCATGCATACAAACTGCACTGCGCAGGGATTGAACCCGCGCCTCCTTGTGTAGCGGCCGCTTTCGCTACCGCTACGCCACGGAGACTGTCGAACCCTAAAAAAACAGTATTACAATTTAAACAATATCAAAGAATTTCCTTCCTACATCCAAACCCCATTATCACCCCGTTGACAAAGTAATACACAATGTTTACATTTAATAACTGCTCCGTTTACATTTCGCAAGCTGATTACTGTATCACTGAGATTAAGGCCCTACCTTGAAAATAAATTGAAGTTTCATAGGCTTATTTCGCCCGTACACAGAGAAGGGTGGGTCTTATTCACATGTGGTCAGTTACCACGTTCTCACTACAAACTAATCACTCATCTAAGTACTAATTCACTATGACCATTTAACGATTACTTACGTTGAAACTTCATCCTTAGTTAATCACTAGGTGGTCGATGGATGATGGTTGGTGGATGGTGGTTGATGGATGGTGGTTGGGGAGGGTGGTTGGTAGTTGATGGATATTGATGTGATTTGCACGTGGTCAAAAGTGCAATTTTTTTCATATTTGTTTATTATATGGATTTTACAAGGTTTATCAAAGTGTACACAAAAAAGGCTTGGATCCAATAAAGACACAGGCAGGGCGCAGCAAAAATGTTGTTTAAAATATACAATTATATCATTGATACAAAAAAAAATTATAAAAAAATCTATCGATATCATTTCTTGGGTAATTACTTAGTGTTCATTTTTCTACTCTTACGCCATACACCATACTATGTCCATAATTATCCATAACTCATGTACACTATGAAGAACAACAACATCTTGGGTAATATTCATCACAATTATGATCAAAAATGTGGTTCGGGTGCTATAATAATGGTGGTTTACGAAGTTGCTACGACGTAGTCAAAAACTCTACGTCTGGTACGCCAGTGTCGTAGCACTTGTGCTACGCTACCGTTCATGATACCGTTCAAGGTGATTCATTCTTCTCTAATCAAATATCTCGCGCTCTTGCTCCATATAACATTCTGGTATTCGGTAGACCCGGTTACTACGTACTGGAAACTGTCTCCAAAATAGCTGAGAATAAACAAAGAAGATTGTTTTAATTTAAAAGATGGCCAATAACCACAATTGTATGCAATATACGACATTATTTATTACCCTACTGGGCTCAAATTATGTAAAAAAAAAACCAGTGAATTGCGAGTCAGACTGGGGCACTAGCAGTTCTATGCAAAGTTGGAATATAAATAGTTTAGCACAGGAAAATATATATTTTCTTTTTTATTACAGTTTTTGGATATTTTTCTTTACTGTTGCTTCTAGTAAAATTTAATGATTTTAGGTCACCGGTAAATCCTCTAAAAGTTTATATTCCCTTGCGAGCATCAAACAGTAATAAACGCCCGTATTTCACGTCACTGCTTCAAGAAATTGGACGCTTGAGTATGTAAGTTTAATTTGATAACTCTTCACGTTTTTAGAAAAAGGTTCTTGACACACAGACAGACAGACGGCCAACAAATAACGGTTCTGTTTTTCCTTTTGTAATACGGAACCCTTAAAAATTAAAACCGAAGGATGAGAGAGTTCATCGAAAGGAAAATTTTTAAAAAAAGTTAATAATGACAGCATTCCTCAAATACAATACCTCAATAAATCTCTTTCATTCTTGCATTGAATGACGCTTCTGTATAAGGAGGTTAGCAGTGCAGTTAATCAGTCTACCCTAGAGAGGCTAGCTACATTATGGTTTAAGGGACAGAGCTCTCGACCTTCTGACTTCTTATCTGAATAATCGAATTCAGAGGGTTGATGTTAATGGCAACAAATCTGCAGGATCTGAGGTCACCATGGGCGTTCCGCAGGGCTCAATTCTAGGTCCTTTCTTGTTTTTAATTTATATTAATGACTTACCTCATCACGTGAGGGATAATCACAACATAGTATTGTTCGCGGATGACACTTCTCTTATTTTTAAAGTCAAGCATCAGCTAGCAAATTTTGACGAAGTTAACAATGCACTTTCGAAAGTTGTCCATTGGTTTAATGTAAATAACCTTCTTTTGAATGAAAAAAAAACTAAATTCATTAAATTTTCTACGCCAAATGTCAGGCAGTTAAGTACCAATGTTCAACTGAATGGAGTAGAGTTGATCCCTGTCGAGTCGACAGTTTTTCTTGGATTGACTATTGACTCCAAGTTACAATGGGGTCCTCACATTGAGAAGCTGTCGGGTAGACTCAGTTCTGCCGCTTATGCTGTTAAGAAAATTAGACAGATAACTGATGTGAATACAGCCAGAATTGTTTATTTTAGTTATTTTCATAGTCTTATGACTTATGGGATTCTTCTCTGGGGAACTTGTGCGGACATCAATACCATCTTTGTTTTACAGAAAAGGGCTGTTCGAGCCATTTACAACCTTGGTCCTAGAGATTCTCTTAGAGAAAAATTCAGAGAGGTGAACATTCTGACTGTAGCTTCGCAATATATATTTGAAAATCTTATGTATGTACATAAAAATATATCTAATTTTAAGAAAATAAGCGAAGTTCATAATATAAATACCAGGAACAAACACAATCTTGCTGTACATCACACTCGTCTCCACAGAGTAGGCAACTCGTTCATGGGTCAATGTATACACTTTTACAACAAGCTTCCCATGGACATTCGAAACTTACCCATTAAACGATATAAAACCTATATAAAGGCCAAACTTTGCAAAAAGGGGTATTATAAAATCTCAGATTATTTAGAGGATAGAGAGGCTTGGGACTGAGCTGCTCGCTCTGTTAAGCATTGTTATTAAGCAATATGCGTAATTATAACGTAAATTATTGTAAACATTTTCATTTTTAATGTCTGGACTTTAAAAAAGACGATGATCCCTGAGTTTGTTTCGGCTATTTCTTCTCAGAGGTAGTCAGTTAGGAAATGCCGGCTTCATCTAGTTTAAAAAAAAAAAAAGAAAAAAAAAAAAACATGACGTGTAAAAGTGATCGGTGATCCTGCTTGCTTAATAAACGATTTCATTTCATTTCATTTCATTTCATTTCATTTCATTACAAGATAACTGCATTACTTTGATGTGGACCCGCTCATTGATTCCACGAATTATTTCACGTTTTCTTCTGGGAGCGATAGGGGATAAAGTTTAGGAAAAATATTTTTTTTAAACGTTACCCCACACTAAGCATTTCTTCTGAATCGTGGGTGCACTTACAAACATATAACTCAAATACACAAACATCCAGACCCGGAATAACTACTTGTAGGTCAGACAAATATTTGTTCCGTGCGGGAAACGAACCCGCGACACACAGCGCAGCAGTCTATGGCTTAACTACTGCGCTAACAGTGTATTTTACATGCCATTAAATTAAGTTTTTTATCATAAAGTTTACAAGAAAATAAAGCTAATCCAGGTTGGATCTTCCAAAATGTAGTTTCATTTGGAAAAGAATGGACAAAATCTCATTTTTTGTGTAATGTGTGTGTGTCACGGTTGAATCCAAATATAATTTCAATATAAAATTATACATTTGATTGTGTTAAAAACCTCCAAACGTATAAAACAGAAAGAGATTTATTTTTAAAGTTGATATTTCCATAGTCGGGTATATTTTGACACCTCCGTAGCGTAGAGGTAGCACACGCGACCGCTGCGCAAGGAGGCGAATGGTTGATCCCCGCGCAGTGCAAGCATTTCTATGCATGAATATGAATATTGGCACTGATTTAATCGTGCCTCGGAAAGCACGTTAAGCCGTTGGTCCCGGTTGCCATACGAACACCTAATGGCGGTCGTTACGGGTTGTTGGAGCCTCAAAAGTCCAACAATTGGTCCAACTGCAATGCTCCGATATCGTCTTCAGGTTGTGGAGGTCAGACGGCAGTCGCTTCAAGGAAAATATCTAAATTTAGCCAAAATCAGCAGTTAGGCTGGTACTGGTGGACTGGAATTAACGAGATGATGATGATGATGTTTTCCATAGCCTAGTGGATAATTTTGTCAGACGTTTTGCCACTCATTAAATTCTATTTTTTTTTTCAACAAATCTACGCTTTTGTTATTGTTTCGTGTTATTGAAAACCATTTATACATTACACGTTATTGATTTTCATCGCTCACCTATTTTCCTTATCTCGCGAAACTCTCTGAGGAATATAATAATAATCCAATTCTCGGCAATAAAAGTCCGAAAATTATCAACAACTACCGAGACGCGACCTATATTCGGTTATTAGTCGATACTTGGTTATTTGGTTGTTTTCAAACACGCTCGAGGCTCGACTAATGTACCGACCTATGTAATTTTAGTTACGTGTAAAGTTTTCTTCTCAGAATAAGGGACAGATATGTTCCGATAGACTTACATAGTCAGGCTGAAAACTGATCCTAGGGCGAATGTACTATGGACTAAGATAATTGTCAAAGTTTCTCATTAAATGAAGTCGGACTACCTGCAACCAACAGACTCGGTCAGTGATGTAATAAAATAAGCAATTTTGTGATAAAGGCGTTTATGTCTCAATAAATTTAAATCATCATCATCAACCTTTTTATCGTCCCACTGCTGGGCACAGGCCTCCTCTCATACAGAGAAGGATTGAGCGTAATCACCATGCTTCCTCATTGCGGTTGGCGATTTCAGGCTTAAATTCCAGGTTTCCTCAAGATGTTTTCCTTCGCCTGAAAATAATTGGTGTCCAAGATATACGTAGAAAGGACATATAACTTAGAAAAGTTACATTGATACTTGCCTGACCTGGAATGTAATCCACACACTCATACTTGAGAGACTGGTGTTTTAACCACTAGGCCACCATGACTTATACACTCTTACACTCACGTTTTACTATTATTTCAGCATTAAAATGCCATTTTAAAATGTACGTCCTGTTTCACCCCTGCATTCCTTCATTAGAGCCATTTTTGTGCTAAAAAAAATAACATTTTGGTTCAATGAAATCCGAACCTTGTCAAGTACGATATTGATTCACATTTTCTCCAAAAAAATTTACCTCCCTGGAATTTAATGCATCTTTTAGCCATAATAATACTACGGTGTTCTTTATTTTTTAATATGCCTATTAAAATTCTTCAAATTTTTAAGAGTAAATAGGCTCTTAATAAACTAGTGCGCTTTACCATCAACGATTACATCACTGCTTACCATCAGGCGGGATTGCGTTCAAGCACTAGGATATAATAATGACAGCCTCCGTGGCGTAGTGGAAGCAAACGCGGCCGCTGCCCAAAGAAGCGCGGGTTCGATCCCCGCGCAGTGCAAATATTTATATGCATAAATATGAATATTTGCACTGGTCTGGTCGTGCCTCGGAAAGCACGTTAAGCCGTTGATCCCGGTTACCATACGAACATCTAATGGCAGTCGTTATGGGTTGTTGGAGCCCTCAAAAATCCAACAATTGGTCTAACTGCAATGCTCCGATATATCGCCTTCGGGTTGTGGAGGTCAGACGGCAGTTGCTTTATGGAAAATATCTAAGTTTAGCCAAAATCAGCAGTTAGACTGGTAAAAGCGGACCCCAGACTTCAAAGCTGAAAAAGCTTCGGATACGACTGGGATTAACGTTGAGAGGATGATGACTAGGCTATAATAATAAAAGCTACATTAACTGTGAGTGCTATAGGTTATAAATTATGTTTATGTCATACATTTTGATTAAGCTAACACAACTTTTGTCTAATAGCTAAATAAAATAGAATGCGGTAACCTACTCACTATTAGATAGAACGGCTTGAGTCTACCGCAGAGGAGTACTTTTTTAATTAATGCTAGACACGTTAGACTAACAAGCAGAAGCACCAAGGAAATTGTAAAGCATTTTAACTATGTTACAAACTACATTCGCTTCCAGATAAAAAACCGTTAGAAACCACTTACTTCTATCCGATTAATTAACCATTCCTATACAAAGAATATTAAACAAAAAAAAAGTAAAAGAATTAGCAGATTGTTTTGCTAACCCTACCACTTAGAAAAAAGATCCCTGTTTTTATTCAACGTAGAAAAAAGCTCGCCTTTGCGTTGCATTAGGGCGATTGTCTTTAATAAAGTATTTTTTTTGCTAACCCTCCTTGGTGAGTGATTTTATTTTTATTTATTGCAACTAGGTTTGCTTCCCAACCTAATCGCAATGTTTGGGTTACTATAGGTTTTTATTGAGTTTATTTTGTACCTTTTCATGGTTCTTTTTTTTTGTGGGCGATATGTGCAAATCAAAGATATTTAGTCATTATTTAGTTTTATTTAAACCATCTATAGATACAATAAACAGACAAGAAAATACAAGAAAAGGTACAGAGGTGACGCTTATTTCATAAGAAATATCTTCCAGCATCCCAGCGACATGTTCAAGTTAAGTTCAAGGTTAAAGGTTAAGGTTCTGGAGTGGCGGCCGCGTACCAGAAGACCCAGCGTCCCCTTCTTTAAGGAGTTTCTAGAGAGGCACCACGGCGCCCTCACCTTCCGCCTGACGCAGATCCTCATCGGACACGGTTGTTTCGATACGGGCCTAGTATATTACAATAGTATCAGATAGATCGATCAGTGATCTACTAATAAAATGGCGTCATTATGAATTTCCAGTGGTCAATCACTGACACTCCACTCCGTATTAATAAATGTTTAAATTGAATAGTATTTTTATGAAATCAATTATAATAACAGGTTTTATAATAATGACATTACGGAAATTTCATTGTCACCATTCCATTACGACTGACCGATAATTTATCATCATCATCAACCTTTTTATCGTCCCACTGCTGGGTACAGGTCTCCTCTCATACAGAGAAGGATTGAGCATAATCATCACGCTTGCTCAATGCGGGTTTGGTGATTTCAGATTTGAAGTCCAGGTTTCCTCAAGATGTTTTCCTTAACCTTATAATCAGTCATTCGTATCCAAGATATACTTTTACAAGTTATAAGTTATATGCACAGGTTATACACAGGTTATTTGTCAATTACATTGTCACACCTTAAGAGGGGACTCTAGTGCCGAGGAATTAGGAATATAGGTATTTGAAGAAACTCTAGCCGTCGCGCTGCTTCCAACCTCTCCCGGTAAAGTGCGAAAAAAACAGTCGCAGCCCAGGCAGATTTTACCTACAAAAACGTTGACTAAAAGACGTTTCGTAGTCCACTGTTTTCTTTTTCAAAACACGACAGATCTCAATTAATTTTATATCAAAATTTAGAGGAAAAGTATAAGCTAAGTATAAGCTTAAGCTTGTTTTATTTGCTTTTTTGTCAAAAACTTATCACGTTTGTCTAATAGTCATCTGAACATCGCGGCAAAAATGGGTTATTTTTCGGGATTTTGAAGAATCTTGTTTCTTTTATTAATTAAGTTTCGGAAAAATCAAATGATAGGGGCACATACCATCACGATGTAAAATTGTAGAAAAAAAGAATTACTATAAAAGCGTTATTCACGAAGAAAACAGCGAAATACCTTTGTATATAGAAAGCACCACTAGAGTCCCCTCTTAACGGCTTAAAGGATTTGAATCTTTGGCAATGAATGAAATCTATTATGTTGAATGTACGAAGATTTAATTTAGTAACATTTTGGGGTAAAACTGGGCTAATTTCCTTTTGTCCGCAATCTCAAAAACTTTCCAAAATTTACGGAAATTAAAGGTATTTTTGACAGGCGGAGACTGAAATCAGACGCGTTCCTAAAATTACGAAACCCACCCTATTATTTACGTCACCCTAGGGAACATTTTCGACCTACATGCCGGTGAAACTGCGGGCAAAAGCAATAAAAAATAAAAGTATTTCTTACCGCTTAAACCAGAGTCAGCATAAAATCCAATTTAATAACTATAAAGGCGAAAATGCTAACAATTTCTTTATATTGCTATCGTTAATAATGCTAAATGTTCCGTTAAATTTGTTTCGCTTGCCTCAGGCCTGAGCCACTCCATTGGGCGCTATAGTCAATCTGGCTTCATTGACAATAGGACCAGATGGAGTGGCTCATGGCTAAATTACTGACCAATATTGACTATAGCAGTCTAAAAGATCTATACAATTTTGAATTTAAGCAGAACTTGTTACCGTCTCTCCATGTCTCACACTTAGCATTAAATAGTTGGTCGCGATTCCACTATTTAGCTCATCCTATCGCAGTTCAGTACTGGACATAAACCTATCTCAAAAATTGAGCTCAAATATTAATTTCCCAAGCTTCGCATCCAGACTTACATAGCCACCTTCTTGAGGTCATCAATCAATCTAGGTGGCCCTGCTACCTAATACGCAATTTTCTTTCAAAGAATCGTCTATCTAAAAGCAGGAAGATCCAAGAAATTTACAAAATCAGCCCATAATGTACATAATCAGCCTGTAATACACATATTCAACCTTTAATGTACTCAGAGACAGACGTGTTCATACTGCTGGTAGACTGGCCCCCATCCTGTGAGAAGGGGGCCGTAATCCACTGGTGATTGGGTCGGTAGATGGCACATGTCTTAGTTCTAGGACATGCTGGTTTCCTCAAGTTGTTTTCCTTTGTCGTTTGAGAGCTATTGTATGAAATTATTTACATAAAGTTGTTATTAAAGCGCCTGGCTGTTCGATCCATTCGTACGAGGTAAAACTGGCCGTGTCTGGCCACCACTGCTCAGTATTTACCTTCACCCTCCATTTTATCAGTAACATCTTCCACACGACCATCCATCATTCCTTTGAGCTTCCCCCAATGTTTAATTGTGTACATACATTTATTCAAGGTGGCATTTTGACACGCAACCTGTAACTGTGAATTAAGCACATGTATCTATTCTCAAAATAAATTATGAATTAATGAAAAAAAACTTTGACTCGTACACAATTAAGTTCAGTTTAAGTTATAACATTATTAATTCTTTTTCAATATCGTTGAAATAAAGTTGATATTTCCCAAACTTTAAACAGGGTTTCCAGTATAGGTTTCAGGTTAAGCAAATTCAACTTTTTTTTAGTAAGTAACACAGCGCAATTTTATTATAGAGAAATTATATTAAAGAGGCTTTCGAGCCAAACAAAGACTCGAAAGTATTCGCAAGAGATTTGTCTGTTGGACAGAATTTACTTGCGAAGCTGAAGACTGGGGATGGTAGGATCGTCACTTCCAAGACCAAGCTTTTGGATGCGATTGAGAAATTCTCCCGGGAGCTATACACACCAATACACACAGTTGTTGTAAGCCTAACCAATGATCCTAGAGCTTTTTTTTTTTTGTTCCGGGGTGGAAAATCCTCATGGATGTCCGCCGCCCTGGGGTGGGCGACGGGGTCTGTCAGACTCCTACTGACTAAAAACCACCCGGGTGTCACTTCCGTCATATGCGCGTGGGGCCGCAGGAGTCTATATTCTTCCACGGCTGGACTGGAAAGGAATTGGTATCAATATCAACGGTGAGTACATCACTAACCTTCGATTTGCAGATGATATCTTGGTCATGGCGGAGGCCCTGAAAAACTTGGCCAAAATATTCAAAGACCGCTTTTTTTGTTGGGATAGGAAATCATCCAATGACTTCTCCCGCTCTGGGCGGAGCGGAAGGGCGTGTCAGACTGTTACCGACTAAAACCCAACCGTGTTTCTTTACTTGCCTGTGAAATATTCAAAGACCTCAGTAGAGCTTCCCAACAAGTGGGTCTAAAGATGAACATGGATACGACGGAGGTCATGTCGAATTCCCATGTCGCTACCACTTCAGTTGTAGTTGATTGCTCTGCACTCTAAGTTATTGACGAGTATACCTGGGACAGACAGTCCAAATAAGTAGGTAGAACAAGAACTAGGTAGGCGAAAGAGAAGTGTCTCGTCAAATCCAAAGAAAGAACGCGCGCGTTCAAAATGTATGGAAGACCAATTTCTATGTAGCAAGCTGCCGGAGCTTCTTCCAACCCTGTACATCTACGCATTGTTTTAAATACTATCTCAAAAAGCGGCCTACCGCAGAATCACTTGCGTCACGAATAACAGTTAGCTCCGGCTCGAAGATGGCGAACTCTGAGGTCAGGGCACAGTTATAGCGGATAGTGAAGTATGAGTATTAAAATAACAATAATAATATTTATTTGTTTATGATTTAAAGCTATTTACATCGTACCTTAAATTCAAATTTAATAGATTAAAATAAAATAGAATAGAAAAATCTTTATGTACACCATATAAATTACGGAAAGATAAATATGAACATTTTACAAAGGGCGACATAATGGGCAGTCTTATCGCTACGAGTGAAGGAAGCTATAGCCCCCTTTCAAGCTATAGCCTCTGAATACACTTGAATCTTAGGGCATTTAAAGTCCCAAACTAAAATCATTTTCGATGGTAGTCCATAACATCGGCTGCCGGCAGAAGTTACCATCCACCAGACAAAATCTCGCCGCCAAGTGATTCGACGTGTTCCGGCGTGATGTCTGGTGAAGCCGTACATAGGACGGGTCTGAGCAGTGGTGTTGCGATGTGTGCCAGGTACGGTGAGCCAAATGTTGTTGTGTCGAGGGTTTGGTAGTAGAGAGTCTCTCAATCTCCCTCTGGCGCAACATCATTGGTCGTGTTGTTAGGTTTAACATTGCATCACCTTTTTCTTTTTATTTTATTCGGGTTGGAAATCCTCAATGGATCTCCGCCGCCCTGGGGTGGGCGATGGGGTCTGTCAAACTTTTACCGACTAAAACCAGCCCGGTGTCTCTTCTATCACGAGCACGCGTGGGGCCGAGGGAGTCTAAATTCTTCCACGGCCCCACACCCTCGTGCTGGCCCGGTCAGTCCTGGCCTCGTCTCCTGCACGGGGTAGTGGGGTGTTAAACTACCGCCTGCATCGCCTTTGAGGCGCGTACCGACACTCGCGCGCGCGTCCGCCTCGGGGTCCATCAGATAGGGGGCGGGGAATTCCCCATGTCCCTCGCCCCTAGACCTATTCATGGGGGCCGGAAGAGGGCGTTGCCCGCCCTTCCTCGGTTCCCGGTGCGTCTTTTGCGGCCCGGGAAGGGAGTTAAGATCTCCCTCTCCCGTTCCGCAGCTTCCTTCCGCGACATCATGTCCTCGCAGAAGGACACCACCGCATCCCATGACTCTGCGCTACCGACCACCCTCCGCACTACTGCCGGCAGCGTCAGGTCGCCTTCTACTTCATTTATGAGGACACGGCGCTGCTCCTGCCAAGCTACACACTCGGAGAGCGTGTGCTGCGCCGTGTCCTCCCCGCACTGGACGCAGTGGTGGCACCGAGCGTCCGTCATGCGGCGTGCGTCACCTTGAACGACAGGGAGCCGTGCCTTCTCCCGATCTAGTCGTCGAGTACTGGCCGGATCACCGCGGCGGCAGGGTGCATAAGCCTCTGCCGCCAGTTCGCCACCAGGACCTGACGGAGCCCCGCTCGGCGCAGCTCGATCTGCCGCTGCACCGAACTGGAGCCCCGTATCCGCTCTTCCTCGCGCCATCGGTACAATGATACGAGTGCTTTCGCCTCTAGGTCCCAGGGCGGGGATCCGGCCAGGACGCAAGCCGCCTTATAGGGAATCGTGCGATACCCGCGGACGACCCTGACGGCTATCACCCTCTGCGGCTTGTGTAGAATGGCGAGTGTTCCGGCCGTCAGGTCCATCGCCCACACAGGGGCCCCATACAGGGCCATGGACCACACGATTCTCACATACAACCGCCTACAGGTGGAGCTCGGGCCCCCCATGTTGGGAAGCAACTTTGATAGCGCGCCAGCTGCACCCATCAGTTTGTTCGCCAGCTGCTGGAAGTGACGCCTGAATTCCCATCGGCTATCGAGCACCAATCCCAGATACTTCATGGTAGACTCGACAGCTATCCGGCCCCCACTGACCACGATATGTGATACCGGCGCCGGCGCATACCGGGGGCCATGGAAAACCATGGCCTCCGACTTGTCAAGGGCCACCTCCAGGCCCAGGCGCCGGATGCGGTTCACCACTTGTGACACCGCAGCCGTGCGAGCTCCCCCGGGCAGTGACAAACGTATGGTCCGCATAATACGTCAAATCGGCGCCGATGTTCCACAGGAGCGGTCCCAAGACCGATTCCTGTGGTACACTGCACGACATTAGGCACCGACCGGCACCGTCACGTCCCCGATAGATGACGTATCTGTCCTCCAGATAAGCCCCTACTATGCGGCGGAGGTAGGGAGGCACCCGATGGTATTTCAGGGCCTCCCCAATACAGCTCCAGGGTAGGGTGTTGAAGGCGTTGGAAATGTCTAAAGACACCGCCAACACCACCCCACCCCGGGACACCGTATCCTCCGCCAGGACTCTCACGCGCATGATGGCGTCTATGGTGGAGCGCCCCCGCCGAAAACCAAACTCATTGTCGTCCAGGTTCGGCTCCTCTAACATTGCATCACCGCGCTCAACTGCCATCTTCCTTTCCATTCACAAATTTTTTTAAATGAGTGATTTTTTTAATAAAATAGCTCGCTTTACCATCAACGATTGTATCGCAGCTTACCATCAGGTGGGATTGCGGTCAAGCTATAGTTTATTTTTGTGTAAAAATTATTTATTTCAAATAAACTCATTTACGTGCATTTTCAGTTACCCATTCCAAAGCGTTCCTAACAATAGATAAAAAAAAAACAATTCAAATATTAAATTGCAATAAGCCATGGTAGCAAAGAGTTGACTAGTCTTTATTAGCAACGCCATTTCACGATCATGATGCATAGATTAGCACAATTCAGCTCTACCATTTTGAAGGGAGCTTAAAGTAGTGAAAGAATTTAGAATATTTTCTTTTTGCCAAAAATAGTGCTCTTGTAACATCCCACCATCTGAACCTGCCTCGATGTTGCTTGCTATTAAGTGGGACCTGTTGAGTCGTAAGTTTAGCCCCTTGTTCGTCTGACTTGCGGCAGATGTGTCCAGTGTAAATCAATTTGAGCATGTCAGCTCTCCAAGTGAGATCAGTTATCATGTCTTTCATTACTGTGAATCGCCGAAAGTGCCAAAACCCCCATAGAAAGTTGAAACAAGCTATTTACACCACATATTTCATAGCACTTAGTCAAAACTTAAACAATACATCCCCCAGCTGGCTTTATAAGGAACATTTATAGGGTCAAGTGGGGTAAAAAGAGGGTAAAATTAGGAAGAAAAGAGGGAAAACTTGTACGTAACAATAAACAGTTTCCATCGCGATAATTTGAAGTATAAATTATGGCTTAAGGGAATAAAAGTTAATATTATTTTCCGTAATCGTGTTTTCCTGTTAAAAAGCTATACTTTTTTTTTATTTTCGCGCCGTTTCTTCAAAGTCTGTGGCGCAATATTGTTCATTGAGACACACGGATGTAACGAGTTGCTTAAGTACATAGTTAAAGCTTTCTTGACTCAGTTTGTTTTAGGAGTATAAAATAAATATTTTTCCTCATCTAAAGTCTTATGGATGGGCCAAGTTTTATGTACGTTTTATAATACTTCTAAATGTAAAAAAAACTTCGTGATAAATATGAGTAGTATTTACGTTGCTTGTTATATATTTTTTTTAGCAGAAAAACCATAGAGGGTGTGGAAAAGCTCATAGAATCTATGTTAATGTCATTAATTATAGGTCTTGGCTATCCAAGACCTATAATTAATGACATTAACATAGATTCTATGAGCTTGAATCTATATTAACATTTCTTTTAATTCAATTTATTTACTAACATTCTTATTAATACTGAGCTATGTAGATGTTGCTAATAGTATTTTTTTTAATAATTATAAACTAGTGCTTGACCACAATCTCGCCTGATAATATGCAGTGATGCTATCGTTGATGGTAAAGCGCGCTAGTTTATTAAGCCTATTCACTTAAAAAACTTAGTGAATAGTAGGGAAGACGGCAGTTCAGCGAGGTGATGCAATGTTAAATCCAACAACACCATCATTGATGCTGCGCCAGCGGAAGATTAATCTGGAGACCGTTCACGACCAAACTCTCGACACAACAACATTAGGCGCATTGTACACACACATACATCGCAACACAAATACTCAAACCCGTCCCCCGTACGGCTTCACCAAACATCATGCCGGAACACGACGAATCGCTTAAGATAAATGCAAGCGAACAGCATTTTATGAAATGAGCAAATCTACGATGTGGCTACGACATACACATACTTTTGCTCATGACTGTAGAAGTAATAGAAAGGAGTTATATTATATGTAGGAGTTAGAAAATACTTTTCTATTTTTACATATGCATGTACAGACGGCAGCACATCAACTACTACAATCAGTCAAATTGCTTTATTGGATTTTCAACTTTACTTTAATTCACATACACACACACACACACATTCTCAGAAACTTTCATTAGAGAGATGTTTGTTACTCCGTGCGATGCGTGAAAGACACGCATAACCTACTGAATGGTTTGGCGGACAGATAGTTGATAACCAGAATAATTTTACACATCTCCTTCTTCAGCCTACTGAGGTCCTCTGCTGGACGAAGACCTTTTTGGCGCCACTCTTAAACCTACTCGTTTAAATCAATGTATTTCCTCTCCTTGTCTCCTTTTACTATCCCTTGAGTGAAAGAGATAGTATTATTCGCCGATGATTTGAAATCGCCGCGCGCGCCCGCTAAGGCCGCTGCTTCGAATCTTGGGGGCAGCGGGGCGGCGGCGGCAGCAGCGCGGGAGCCGGGCGAGCATCGAAGACCCGTTCTCGAAACTAGCGGGCAGATCGCGCGTCACTATAGCCGCGTAGTGTTGTGTTCACGATTGTGTCGACGAGATATTTGTTTTTATTCGCGAAAGAAATGTCAGAATAATGGCTGCAACATCTTTTTGATTCAAATTTATTCCTAACGCTCGATCACCGCTCGCTGCCCGCAAGATTCGAGCGCGAGAAATACACCGCTCGCTGCCCGCCACCGCCCCGCTGCCGCGCCGCTGTTTTCAAGAACCGGTCCGTTTGATTTTACGCATAAGATCCTGCCGCTCACTCGCCGCCGCCGTCGCCGTCCTGCTGCCCGCAAGCTTCGAGGCAGAGGCCTAAGAGAGTATCCAGCTGGAACTCAACCGCTGAACCGCGTTCGCATCGCTCTGCGATGTAATCTTATCCGCTAATCGCTACAGTCAGCGTTGATCAGCTATGTGAGACGCCACGAATTTTGGATTCGCTAAAAAACCGCTTACCGCTCAACCGCTAAACCGCTCCGCCAAACAAAAATGAACATTTTATAATATAAGTACTTATTTTGTGCCTAAGTGAGAGTGTACATGTTTTTCAAGACTCAAAAATTAGATAAGTGCAGTGCAAATACAAGTGCTTCACGCCGCATGCGACGAGTGACCGCTGGATTCACGGGGTAACAGTTGTTGTACTCACTCTCCCTTAATCTTCCCATTGCTAAACTCCCTCCCCATAAAAGTGACTGAGGAAAGTCACCACTTCTCACCCATTCCAGGCCTCCCCCAAGGTTATCCATAACATGGGGGTGCCATAATCACTACGCTTAGCATACGGGTTGAGGATCGCAGTAATTTGATATTCCACAGGAGAAGCGCTGCTGCCCGCTTCCCTGGTGAGTTCCCTTAGTCGCCTCTTACGACACCCTCGGAAGGATATGGGTTGGTACTATTCTAAGCTCGGTACCACACGGAGGATACACACAGGATACCTTAACCCGATATTGCCACTGGATTGAACCAATGCGGGGAAACTGCGGGGTGCTATAAACGTGAAACTTTGTACGGTTGAACGTTTGTTACACTTTTCACCCAAAAACTACTGAACTTCTTCTCAATTCTCACAACCCAGCGTTCATTTCTGTGACTATTCATAGGCCCCGTTTAAGAATTTCTGTTTCATTATTTTTGTTTCATTTTTTAACTGTGTTTAGTTTATGATCTTCCTTTACTGACATTATGTCAACACTTGGCGTCTTTTGGTGAAATAATGAGCGCAGAAATGATACGACGCAAAACAATACGTTTATGTTATATGTTGAATTTTAACGTCACGTTCTGTTCTGAAATACTATGTTCGCTAAAACATGCAATTTAATTGAAAAATAATGGAACAAATCGCATTTGTATAAAGCGGATTGTATGTACTTACATACTTTTGCTCATGACTGTACGAGTTATAAAAAAAGCATCTTCATGAATATAAATTTTATAAGCATGTGTAATTGAGTTTAACTTCGTATGTAGGTATAGACGACAGCACATCAAGCTACTAGGTACAATCTGTCAAATTTCTTTATTGGGTTTTCAACTCTATCGCTAAAGAATTAAGGCTCAAGGCTGTCAGTTTTGGGTACCTTGATCTGCTGTCGTCATTTGTTTTTTCCATTTTCGAATTTTTATTAGATCTTGTTGTATATTTACATTCGGTTTAGTCGGCAAACAAAACTATTGCTCACACTAATGCCCCACCCCAAAAACTCTTACCAAAATGTAATCACAAAATCAAAGTAGGAAAACAGACCGTCCTGTTAAAAGCATTGAGTTTATATTGCATTGCATTAGAACACTTATCGGCTAACTGCTCTTCCGTTTCAAAACGACCTTTGTCCTTCGGTCGTATAATGAAATCGTTACGGATCTCCGTAATTTTCTATTTAGAACAAAAAAGCGGCCAAGTGCGACGCGAACTCGCACGCGGAGGGTTCCCGACACCATAGAATATTTAGTGTTAATTATTATATAACGTCTTACGAAAACATGGCATAGTACGTGGGTTACAAATGCCATGGCGAATAAATGAAAAATATTATATTATATAAATAATAATAATAAATATATACGGACAAATCACACAGATTGAGTTAGCCCCAAACTAAGTTCGAGACTTGTGTTATGGGATACTAACTCAACGACACTATATTTTATAATAGATACATATATAGATGAAATATCCAAGACCCAGGCCAATCAGGAAAAGATCGTTTTCTATCATGACCTGGCCGGGGATCGAACCCGGGGCCTCCACGTCGAAGGCAGGCGTGTTGACCCCTGCGCCATGGAGGACGACAAAAAATGAAAATGAAATTTATTATAAAACATAGATTAACAATGAATATATGAAAAGTCTGTTTATATAGTAATAAAAATCTTAATAATAACAATCGGAAAAGCTAACTTACAGTAGACTAATACATAATATAAATCAAAAAGTTACGATCTAAAACTAATGTTGGGACCACCCGAAGTAGGTTCATTTAAACCAGTGTTTCAGGTTATCATCAACAAGAATATTTCATGGCTATAATATTATAATAATAAACATTATGACATAACTATTTAAGACTAAGCAAGGACAAACTGTCTTAAAAACTTAAATAATACATTACCTCTACTTATTTATTAAGTATATAACTTACTAAGCTTTATTTTAATACCTCTAGCATTTTTCCGTATCTGTGTAACTGAGGGTTTGTAGATATTCTTTTTTCTTTTTTAATAATTATAAAATAGCGCTTGACCGCAATCCCGCCTGATAGTAAGCAGTGATGCGATCGTTGATGGTAAAGCGCGCTATTTATTAAGAGCCTATTCACTCAGAAAAACTGAGCAAATAGGAAGGAAGACGGCAGTTGAGCGAGGTGATGCAATGTTAAACCCAACAACACGACCAACGATGCTGCGCCAAAGGGAGATTGATCTGAAGAACCTCCACGACCAAACTCCCAACACAACAACATTAGGCGCATCGTACCCGGCACACATCGCAACACAATTGTCAGACCCGTCCTCCTCCTCCTTTAAACCTCAGACTGAAGACTGAAGTCTGGGAGGACCTCTTATCCGAATGGCAAAGTAGGTGGGATAATTCCATCAAGGGCCGGCACCTCCATCTATTCTTTCCATCCGTTGGCGATCGGCTGGCTAGGACATGGCTGGAGGTTGACCACTGCGTTGCCCAATTTCTCACAGGTCATGGCAACTTTAAAAGTAAACTGTATTCTTTTAAACTTGTTCCTTCCCCTTTGTGTCAGTGTTCTACATCGAACTGTGAATTTGAACAGTCCGCACATCACATCTTGTGGGAGTGTGTTCTTTGGCAGAATGAACGCAATATTATGTTGGATAGTGTACAAGTTACATCCGGAGTCGTTTATTATACGGACCTTGTAGAAACTAGAACCAATTTCCGTGCGTTCAGGCGCTTTTGCCATACCTATTATTGGAATCAATTGTAACAGCTAATACCTACTTAGGACCCATTAACTTAATCAAATTTTATTCCGTGGTGTTTGGCAATCTGGGCTTCTCCCAGTTGCAATAATGTCCCTTTGTGCCGATTGGCCTAGTTCTGTTCTGTCTCCTGCTTGTTATGGAGGGAAGTGGAAGAAATATCTTTTTTCTTACTCCTCCGCTATTCTTTTCTGATTAATTTGTTGCGGGACCCAAGACAGTTGAATCGTTTCTCCGGGACTCGTCGAGCTTCATTGCTCGGCGTTTTTCTGGCGGTCGCCACTGTTGATTCTGGCTTTCAGGAGTTGCAGTGGTTGGGAAAAGTGTGGCGGGTTTTGTTTAAAGACCCGTCCTCCGTACGGCTTCACCAGACATCATGCCGGAACACGACAAATCGCTTGGCGGCAAGGCTTATTCAGTTAGCATTAAAAATTAAAATCTTCAATAACTCTATTAATAGTTCCGATATTCTACCCAAGTTCTATTTTAACGTTCCCGGAAGTTCAAAGCGATGGAATGCACCTTTGCGCGTTCCATTAACCTCTACAAATTACAGACAAAATTCATTTAGAGTGCAAACAAGTAGAGGCTTTAATGACATGTGTAAACAGCATGATTTCGATCCGATTTTAACGAGTGTCTCCTCAGCCAGAAAGTGCATGAGCCGTAGATTTTTTTGGTTGAGGCTTTTATGTATGTTAGGACTTTTTTTTTTCATATCATTTTATCTTTGTGTGTAACTTAAGCTGGAATGTTATATTGCTTCCTTATTAATTTTTATAAGCTACGTAGCTGGGTTGTGTTGTCCACACTATCTCTGTACAATCTGTTTTTTATAAGTGACTAGCTGACCCGGCGAACTTTGTTCCGCCTTAAAGGCAATAAATATCACATGATCACATTTTTTACTTTTTAAATTAGGAACACTGTAAATAAAAAAAAAAAGTATTCCATGATTTTTTATTTGTCATTTATTTAGTGTAGCACCTTGTGAAAGAAATGAATTTCTACTTGTGCTTCGTAAATTATCTAGCTATTGATCTCTGAGATGTCGTGGTGGCCTAGTGGTTAAAACACCAGCCTCTCTTGTATGATTGCGCGGGTTCGATTCCAGGTCAGGCAAGTATCGATGTAACTTTTCTAAAGTGATATGTACTCTCTAAGTATAATATCTAGGACACCAATGACTGAACGTGAAGGAAAAAATCTTGAGGAAACCTGGACTTTATAAGTCTGAAATCGCCACCCCGCATTGAGCAAGCGTGGTGATTACACTCAATCCTTCTCTGCATGAGAGGAGACCTGTCTCTAGCAGTGGGACGATAAAAAGATTGATGATGATGATGATGATCTCTGAGGTTTGTTCGCCGATTTCGCATTGTCAACGGAACAGTCTCACGGACTGCCGCCTCCCTTTGCTCTTGTGAGTGAGAAGCACGAAGTCGAGTCATAGTAAGGCGGCGCTCTGCACGTGCAATTTCTTGCTCTTCTTCAGTGCTTTCATTCAGAATGTTTCGATTTACTCTTGCATTACCGCTTTGTCGAGAAAGATTTGATGGTCTTGGTCACGGCATGATATTTTTATTGATGATAAATGGCACAGCAATACAATATTAGAAATTTTGAAGTTGAAGTTGGCTTTGTGGTTTTTATTAGAAACTTTAAACCAGCAGAGAGTATTTATATTCTTTGCTTTAAACGATTGCTTCAACCGGTTAGACTTTTTTTTAAATATGCTCAGCTGTCATTTGCTTTTTGTTATACCATTTTTGGTATATGAATTGCTAACTTACATTTTGAATGAGTTGGACCATGTCTTATGTCACGTCACACGGGAATGACGGGGACGGGTTCTTAACTACCTCTCACCAATATTCAGCTAAATCGGTTCAGCCGTTCTTGAGTTATATATAAATAGTGAATAAGCAACTGAATCGATTCCAATAATGTTTACACCATGTTATATTTTGTCCCAAATACATTTAGAAATTGTTACAGTGTAGTTACCGAGTGCGTCACGCAGCTTACGATACATCATCATAGTATTGTGCGTGCGCAACAGCTGACGCTAGAGGTCAATGCACCGCGCTTGCTCGCCCGCGGATCTTTGACCATATTTCTGTTGGGACAACGAAGTAGAATACACGTAGCAAGCTTATTATAACTTTGTGGTTTTTCATTATATCTTTTTGAAATTTTGTACATAATATTATTAACTTAAAAATACTGGACACGTGTTTCCTACTTTGTGGAGGTGCAAGGTACCAGGGTAGCACAAAACTGTAGGAGAAGTCGAAACAATAAACCTCATTCATTCATCATTATCACATATCATCTTAATACATGAAAGAAGTTTTATTGTGCATAGTTTGTGGACGTGCAAGGTACCAGGGTAGCACAAAAGTGTAGGAGAAGTCGAAACAATGAAGCTAATTCATTCTCATGGGATCGACGGGAACGAGACAAAAGGTATCCTATGTCCTTTTCCTAGTTTTTAGCTACCCCCCTACCAATTTTCAGCCAAATCGATGGAGCCGTTCTTGAGTTATAAGTGGAGTAACTAACAAGACTTTCTTTTATATATATAGATAGTGAATAAGCAACTGAATCGATTCCAATAATTTTGACACCATGTTATATTTTGTCCCAAATATATTTAGAAATTGTTACAGTGTAGTTACCGAGTGCGTCACGCAGCTTACGATACATCATCATAGTATTGTCCGCGCGCAACAGCTGACGCTAGAGGTCAATGCACCGCGCTTGCTCGCCCGCGGATCTTTGACCATATTTATGTTGGGACAACCAAGTAGAATACACGTAGCAAGCTTATTATAACTTTGTGGTTTTTCATTATATCTTTTTGAAATTTTGTACATAATATTATTAACTTAAAAATACTGGACACGTGTTTCCTACTTTGTGGAGGTGCAAGGTACCAGGGTAGCACAAAACTGTAGGAGAAGTCGAAACAATAAACCTCATTCATTCATCATTATCACATATCATCTTAATACATGAAAGAAGTTTTATTGTGCATAGTTTGTGGACGTGCAAGGTACCAGGGTAGCACAAAAGTGTAGGAGAAGTCGAAACAATGAAGCTAATTCATTCTCATGGGATCGACGGGAACGAGACAAAAGGTATCCTATGTCCTTTTCCTAGTTTTTAGCTACCCCCCTACCAATTTTCAGCCAAATCGATGGAGCCGTTCTTGAGTTATAAGTGGAGTAACTAACAAGACTTTCTTTTATATATATAGATAGTGAATAAGCAACTGAATCGATTCCAATAATTTTGACACCATGTTATATTTTGTCCCAAATATATTTAGAAATTGTTACAGTGTAGTTACCGAGTGCGTCACGCAGCTTACGATACATCATCATAGTATTGTCCGCGCGCAACAGCTGACGCTAGAGGTCAACGCACCGCGCTCGCTCGCGCGCGGATCTTTGACCATATTTATGTTGGGACAACCAAGTAGAATATTCGTAGCAAGCTTATTATAACTTTGTGGTTTTTCATTATATCTTTTTGAAATTTTGTACATAATATTATTAACTTAAAAATACTGGACACGTGTTTCCTACTTTGTGGAGGTGCAGGATACCAGGGTAGCACAAAAGTTTAGGATAAGTCGAAACAATAAACCTCATTCATTCATCATTATCAAATAATCGTAATACATGAAAGAAGGTTTATTGTGCATATTTTTTGACGTGCAAGGTTCCAGGGTAGCATAAAAGTGTAGGAGAAATCGAAACAATAAAAAAGCTCATTCATCATTATCAAATCACCATAATACATGAAAGAGGTTTTATTGTGCATAGTTTGTGGACGTGCAAAGTACCAGGGTATCACAAAACTGTAGGAGAAGTCGAAACAATAAACCTCATTCTTTCATCATAATCAAATAATCATAATACATGAAAGAAGGTATATTGTGCATATTTTTTTGACGTGGAAGATACCAGGGTAGCACAAAAGTGTAGGAGAAGTCGAAACAATAAACCTCATTCATTCATCATTATCAAATAATCATAATGCATGAAAGAAGGTTTATTGTGCATATTTTTTGACGTTCAAGGTACCAGGGTAGCATAAAAGTGTGGGAGAAGTCGAAACAAAGAAGTTCATTTATTCCCACAGGAACGACGGGGAGCGGCATAGAAAGTATCCTATGTCCTTCTCCCAGTTCTTAGCTACCTCCTTACCAATTATCAGCCAAATTGGTTCGGCCGTTCTTGAGTTATAAATGATGTAACTAACACGACTTTCTTTTATATATATAGATGACTTATAATTGGCTGTCAGTCTGACATAATTTTTTTTTTATTCTGTTTGTTTTAGCTGTAAGTTTTCCTTATTTAATAAATAAGTAAATAAATTACACAAAATTTATTTAACCTTTCACGGTATATCATTAGCAGTTTGTTACATTTGTTATATGAATATGGTCAGAGAAATAAATAAAATCTATTAGTAAAAGCATGTTTCGTCCGAGAGTTAGTGCAAACTAAATCCTTTCTTCTCTTGCCATAAAATAAATAGGATATAATGAATAGGAAGAATAACGGCAGTAGAGGGAGCTGATGCAATGTTAAACCCAACAATTCTAACAACGATGCTGCACCAGAGGGAGATTGATCTGGAGTCCCTCCATGACCAAATCCCGACACAACAACATTTGGCGCATCGTACCCGGCACACATCGCAACACAACTGCTCAGACCCGTCCTTCGTACGGCTTCATCAGACATCATGCCGGAATACGACGAATCCCTTAGTGGCAAGACTTTGTCCGGTAGGAGGTAACTTCTGTCGGCAGCCGATGTCATGGCCTTGCACCGAGTAAATTAGACCGAGCATTACTTGGACAACAAAATACGATTCTTTAATGGAGAACCCTTTCATTTTAAGTTTAGATTAACTTGATGCTATAGAAGTCATACAGACCATGTAAAAATTTCAACTGTCTACCTATCACGGTTCGAAAGATACAGCAGACAGACGGACGGACAGCAGACCCTTGAAAATAGGATCACGTCGGCACACCCTTTACGTACATCATCATCAACCTTTTTATCGTCCCGCTGCTGGGCACAGGTCTCCTCTCATACAAAGAAGGATTGAGCGTAATCACCACGCTTGCTCAATGTGGGTTGGCGATTTCAAACTTAAGTCCAGGTTTCTTCAAGATGTTTCTTTCACCTTTTAATCAGTCATTGGTATCCAAGATATACTTAGAAAGTACATATAACTTAGAAAAGTTACATTGGTACTTGTCTGAGCTGGAATCGAATCCGCAGACTCATACTTGAGAGGCTGGTGTTTTAACCACTAGGCCACCATAACTTACTAGGCCAGCGTACAGGACCCTAAAAACGGTAAAAGCTTAAGTAAAGATGATTCTGAATCAAGGATGCGTGAAACTGCCATCTGAAGCGATTGAGGGAAGTGATGAGAATTGAGTGATAATTAGAACTGGGGACCAGATTTGGTGTGTATTTGGTGAGAAATGAAACGGAATAGGCCTTTCTCTAGTCTCGTTTGTTAAGTTACAATGAAAATTAAAGAATGAATGTAGATTGAGCAAAACAATAAAATACGTTAGGAGAAAATTACATTCAGTGAGTTACAAGATTATTTATTACCTTATATTTTTTGTCAATATAAAAACCTTGGGTAACGTTTGCGGCTTAGTTATAACAGCCGCCTGGAACATATGATCAAGTTAAGATACACTTACCGCGGTTATTTCGAAGATGGGTGACCATCTTTACGAACCCTTCCATACCTCAGAATGCACGTCAAGCCGTTAGTCCTGGTTTTCCGTTACGTTACGTTAGCCGTTGGTCCTTGATTAATTGTGAATTTATGAAAGTTTTCACAAAAAAAACATTGCCTGTTAGCGACCGCATTATATTTAGTGACTGGGCAACCCCAGGTATTTATAAAAGCAGGGAAAAAATGTATGAATTGTATCAGGAAAAAACATATAACCATGATGTAGCTTTTCAAGAATTCGTTAAAAAATATTCAAAAACTTTTAAGAGAGCCTGTTCCTCAGCAAAAGCCATACACATTAAAAATAAAATAAAATCTTCTAGAAATAAAATCAAAACAACTTGGCAAATTATAAATTCTGAAACTGGAAGAACCAAAGTACAAAATCGCGATTTCCATCTTAAAATTAACGATGAAGATATAAAGGCGGACTTGGAGGTAGCAACTGAGTTTGAGAATTTTTTTACTAGTATTCCAATAATAACAACAAAAACTTTGTCTTCTTCCTCCACTTCTGCCTACGCCATACTAAAAGAATGTGTTCCAGAATGTGACAAACACTTTGAATTTACGTTTGCGACTGCTAAAGACATTATAGAATCTTTTAAGGATCTTGATGTAAAAAAAACTGCCGATCATTGGGGTTTGTCAGTATATACTGTAGCTTCAATAATAGATGTTATCGCACCTTTCTTAGCAATTGTTTTTAATTCTTGTGTCACATCTGGTATATTTCCTGATTTGATGAAACTTAGCAAAGTAATTCCACTGTTCAAATCTGGTAGTACAACTGATCCCACGAATTTTCGGCCAATTTCTATATTACCAACTTTGAGCAAAATTTTTGAAAAATTAATTTTGAAACAGTTGTTGAGACATTTCAACTTATATAATTTATTGCACGTGAAACAATTTGGTTTTACAAAGGGTCGTTCAACTACCGATGCGGGCGTGGCGTTGCTAAAGAACATATTTGGGGCCTGGGAGGAATCGCAAGATGCTCTTGGTATTTTTTGTGATTTGTCCAAGGCCTTTGATTGCGTACATCATGATACTCTTATTAGGAAACTGTACCATTATGGTTTAAGGGACAGAGCTCTCGACCTTCTGACTTCTTATCTGAATAATCGAATTCAGAGGGTTGATGTTAATGGCAACAAATCTGCAGGATCTGAGGTCACCATGGGCGTTCCGCAGGGCTCAATTCTAGGTCCTTTCTTGTTTTTAATTTATATTAATGACTTACCTCATCACGTGAGGGATAATCACAACATAGTATTGTTCGCGGATGACACTTCTCTTATTTTTAAAGTCAAGCGTCAGCTAGCAAATTTTGACGAAGTTAACAATGCACTTTCGAAAGTTGTCCATTGGTTTAATGTAAATAACCTTCTTTTGAATGAAAAAATACTAAATTCATTAAATTTTCTACGCCAAATGTCAGGCAGTTAAGTACCAATGTTCAACTGAATGGAGTAGAGTTGATCCCTGTCGAGTCGACAGTTTTTCTTGGATTGACTATTGACTCCAAGTTACAATGGGGTCCTCACATTGAGAAGCTGTCGGGTAGACTCAGTTCTGCCGCTTATGCTGTTAAGAAAATTAGACAGATAACTGATGTGAATACAGCCAGAATTGTTTATTTTAGTTATTTTCATAGTCTTATGACTTATGGGATTCTTCTCTGGGGAACTTGTGCGGACATCAATACCATCTTTGTTTTACAGAAAAGGGCTGTTCGAGCCATTTACAACCTTGGTCCTAGAGATTCTCTTAGAGAAAAATTCAGAGAGGTGAACATTCTGACTGTAGCTTCGCAATATATATTTGAAAATCTTATGTATGTACATAAAAATATATCTAATTTTAAGAAAATAAGCGAAGTTCATAATATAAATACCAGGAACAAACACAATCTTGCTGTACATCACACTCGTCTCCACAGAGTAGGCAACTCGTTCATGGGTCAATGTATACACTTTTACAACAAGCTTCCCATGGACATTCGAAACTTACCCATTAAACGATATAAAACCTATATAAAGGCCAAACTTTGCAAAAAGGGGTATTATAAAATCTCAGATTATTTAGAGGATAGAGAGGCTTGGGACTGAGCTGCTCGCTCTGTTAAGCATTGTTATTAAGCAATATGCGTAATTATAACGTAAATTATTGTAAACATTTTCATTTTTAATGTCTGGACTTTAAAAAAGACGATGATCCCTGAGTTTGTTTCGGCTATTTCTTCTCAGGGGTAGTCAGTTAGGAAATGCCGGCTTCATCTAGTTTAAAAAAAGAAAAAAAAAAAAAAACATGACGTGTAAAAGTGATCGGTGATCCTACTTGCTTAATAAACGATTTCATTTCATTTCATTTCATTTCATTTCATTTTCAGTCTCACCAGGGGTATCATGTTACTCAGTAACTGGGTTGTGAAGGGCAGATTTTAATTTAACGCAGCCATTTTTAATGAATTAAGCTTTAAAAAATAAAAACAGCATCTATTAAGACGCCTATCAACTAACATCTACAAATAAAACAACCAAGTGTTTTATAACAACAATAATTATCTAAGTCATCAGCTCATATCCACTTCATTTTAGAATTTTTCGAAGTCTAAACTTATATAAGTCTCTTTATTAAGTGCGATCCCAGGACAATTCCTCTACGGCGGTAACTATGACCAAAGCACGAACTTAGTAATGTCGCCTCAGAGTCCATTGCACGATCTTGAATATACATTACGCCCAAAACACTTGGCAACCTTGCTGAACGAGGCTAATCTTTTTTTTAATAATAAACCGCCTTATTCATAAACGCTGCTTAAAATTAACTAGTGATTAGCGATTCTTTCACCATACATTTTTGACCTTTTAACGTCACTTAACTTAAATCATCCTTTATGAATAAACACCATAGTGTTTAAGGGGTTTATCCATAAGCGATGATTAAAGTTAAATAACGTTAAAAGATCAAAAATGTATGTTTAAAGAATCGCTAATCACTAGTTAACTTTAAGCAGCTTTTATGAATAAGGGGGATAATGCTTGACCACAAGCCCGCCTAATGGTAAGCAGTGACGTAATCGTTGATGGCAAAGTGCGCTAGTTTATTAAGACCCTATGCACTCTAGCATTGAACATATTAAAATTTTACTCAGACGTAAACACCGTTACAGGCAAATTGTTCCAGTCACTCGATGTACGTGATATTAAAGACTAGGCGAGCGCTTCGCTTCCGAATCGATCGTTTCAACACGTTATAGAATATTCTGAGTTTATTACACGGAAAGAGATTATAATTTATCTTTTAACATAACATCGGCCGCCGGCAGAAGTTACCACCCACGAATCAAAGCCTTGCCGCCAAGCGATTTCTCGTGTTCCGGCATGATGTCTGGTGAAGCCGTACGGAGGACGGGTCTGAGCAGTTGTGTTGCGATGTGTGCCGGGTACGATGCGCCTAATGTTGTTGTGTTGGGAGTTTGGTCGTGGAGGGTCTTCAGATCAATCTCCCTTTGGCGCAGCATCGTTGGTCGTGTTGTTGGGTTTAACACTGAATCACTTCGCTCAACTGCCGTTTTCCTTCCTATTCGTTGAGTTTTTCTGAGTGAATAGGCTCTTAATAAACTAGCGCACTTTACTATCAACGATCGCATCACTGTTTACTATCAGGCGGGATTGCGGTCAAGCGCTAGTTTATAATTATTAAAACAAAAAAAAAAAACTATTTTGCTTAATATTATGACACGACGACTTACGCCATCTACCTGATTGTGTGCGTAACCATACTTAGAACCACAAATAGGTTTCGCCTCAGTGTAACTTTGTTTGCTAAATCTGTCAAGTGTTTGAAGTAAAGTGAATAAATCCCTCTCTATCATCAATCGTTGGTTCTATTCTACCGCCACCATTATAATATATGTCGGAGATCGTCGATATAATTTTAATAGAAGTTGCTGATTTCATTTACGTAGTAAAGGGGCGAACGCTTGTGACGTTATTTTGCGATGGCGGCACATGGACAGAGTCGCTTTGGAAAGTGGGGTTCGTCGAAAGCTCACTTTGCATCGAGACGCGGACCAAGGCACATCTCCGAACCGAAACTGTCGGTTTGCCTATTTAAATTGTTATTATGAAGATTGGAGGGTATATCTACACGTCGTGCTTCAATTCAAAACTCACCTACGAAACGGAACCTGTACCACCACACCAAGATGCTGTCGACCCTACCGCTCTGCCGTCGCTGTCTCCGACATATATATTTTTCTTTATTGGTTTATAGGAGCTTTTACGCATAGCCTATGTCAGTCCCATCGTAACCTAAACTTTTACAACACGTGGGCCATGAATTTCAACAAACCTTTTACATCGGTCCCATTTGGTTGGGATGGAATTGTATGGAACATACCTACATCAGCGCTGTTTAAATTCAGTGAGCTCACTAAATTATTCCTACTGGACTCATATTGGAGATACTCCTTCAATGAATGATGTAGGTCCTCGACAAGTACATATTCCTCACAATTGAAGGATTAAGTGGACAAAACAAAAAAAAATGTTTTTTTCCATGACGTCATTTTAACTGATGATAAATCCGCCGACCACAAATAAAGGGCAGGAGAATGGATGATTACAAATGTTAACGTAAGTTTACTTGTACCCTTCACGTGAAAACTATTTAACCGATCATTACGAAATATGGCACACATATTCTTTGGGCGTTTCATTGGGTCCAAGGCCAAAGTGGCTGCCAGGATGCTTGGCGTTATCGCAAAGGTCCAGCGGTACTTCACACCAGGGCAGCTTCTAATGCTGTAGAAAGCACAGGTCCGTTCGTGTGTGGAGTACTGCAGCCACATTTGGGCTGGTGCTGCAAAATGTCACCTGAACACTTTGAATTCGGTGCAGAGGCGAGCGAAGAGGCTGATTCGCGACCCAGATTTAACTCAAAACGGTCTCCAAAGCCTAGAGCACAGGCACAGACTAGCCAGCCTTTCAGTGTTCTATAGGATACATTTTGGTGAGTGTGCGAGGGAATTGCATGATTTAGTTCCCCATCTCCGTTCCACCATCGGATGACCCGTCGCACGCCGAGTTTCCACCCTTACGTCGTTAACACCACTTCGATTCAGACAAAGCGATTCGCCTCCTCTTTTATAGCACGTACATCAAGGGACTGGAACAATTTGCCAGCGGCGGTGTTTCTGACTACAATTTGAGTGTCTTCAAGACTAGAGTGAACAGGCTCTTAATAAACTAGTGCGCTTTACCATCATCGATTGCGTCACTGCTTACCATCAGGCGGGATTGCGGTCAAGCGCTAGTTTATAATTTATATTTAAAAAAAAGTATTAGAGGACACAACAAAAGCATACTTAACAAAATATATATAAACTAAACTTAGGGGGGTAGAACTTCAAGTTTGTTTGCATGTTACCATTTCTTACCTAATCCAATAAACTGATATGATTGTTTTGAAATTTCGCATAAACGTTATCAAGGTGGAACATGGGTTAGTTTATCTTTCATTGGGCGAAGCAATTTTTTCAATCAGTGAATGTACGAGAAGACTAAAGAAACTATTGAAAATGATACTTGTTCCCAGAGAAAAGAGCAATAGCTTTGCAACGGTTGCATTAACTCTACTGGCTTGCTGGACAAAAATGTCATTGGTTTTTTTTTTTTGAGACATTATTAATGATGCAACGGAAGTGTCTTAGCGGAACCAGAAACAGATATCAAGAGTAAATTTCAGCAGAAACGGATGCAGAAACGGAAGTGTAAATATTATGAAAAAAAAAACAAATTTACAAATATAATTCTTTATTAAGTATGAAATACACCAAAATATCCAGATTAGAAATAAATATGTGTATTAGAAATCTATTATAGAAAACAATATTGCAACTTTGCAACTGTACCTACATTTTATTAATATTCAAAATTTAAAATGCGCGCCGCGCATGCTTTTCTTTCAGCCGTTGGTTGTAAACTTATATTTAAATCTCCGTTATAAAAGTTGCGAAAACAGAAGCAGAAACGGATGTTGCAAATCTCGCGGAACTTTCTCACTTGCGGAAACTGAAACAGAGATCCGTTGCATCTCTAGATATTATCGATTTGATTCCAATCTCGTAGTTTTAAGAACGTCCACACTAAAAAATCAGCTTAATCTGTCAAAAATTCGCCTCATTCCTTACAGTTTGACAAGTTTTTGACTTTGATCATTGGTATAATTAAAATTAAAATTAAAAATTATATAATTACTTATATGTAGAATTATTCCCCATAGTAAATCCTTACTCAAAAAACACTCGCCCGTACCGAGATTTCGTCGAATCATCTGACATCCGTCAAAGACATTGACGTTTTGTTTTTAATAGTGACGTGATGTATATAAATTGCGGTCGCGGAAGCTAGTCTTTTAATCCTAAACACAACATTATTTCTTTCCACATTGAAGTCGAGCCTAATCGCGGAGGCGTCTACTTTTCATACAAAGTACCTACATTTGGACCAATATCTGTGATGGCTATTGTAGACACACAATAGGCTGAGATTAAATTTCTCTGAAAGGAATGTTACAAAATATTGAATTGTTCCTTCATGAAAGTTGGATGCGAAAAAATTGGGAGTGTCAGCTTGTTTTTGCAAAAATAGGACTGTTTTGTAGTTCATAGGGCCTTAAATTTCAGCCTGTCAACTCACAATAAAAAAGTCATTTATTCAAATTAGACTGTACTTTTTCGAACCCCAAATTACAAAAGACATCCCTCATCATGTTCCCTTTTCACCACTTCAGAGTGCTTTCGCTGGGGAGGAGACGTTAAGCAACAAACTTCCTAACAGCACAGCTGTCTGTTCAGTTAGTAAATACTTAAGTATTTATTTCAATTTACAAGTACTAATGAAATATAGATTAGTTGGAAAAATGATGCCATACCAAAAAAAAAGAAATAAAGACATTTGATTCAGACAGAAAAGTCCATTACCTATTAGGTAAAGAAAGTTTTGCCAAGAATGTTGCTTATGACTGGAAGTAGTTATGCAACAAGGATCCAGCCAGCAAAAACCAGCAGAAAATAGATTTTGAAGTAAAATTTATATATTGATATAACATGACAGTAGGTTTAAATTTCCTTTTAAATAATGGGTATTTTCCTTTATTTTTTGCGGCTTTGATATTTTTTGCATATACTAAAGTTGATGTGTAGATTTTAGACATTTTTGTCAGTAACTCAAAAAACGGTTTTTGTGGGTTGCATCCATTTTGCGTAACTAATGTGCATGTTCAACTAATGTTAGCAATTAAAAAAGTAAATACAAAAAGAGACTTCACACATACCACTCCTGCTTAGTATGATCATCAAAGGAAAACATGGAGAAACATGGAGTTCAGTGAGCCTTTTGGTGTGGATGGAAAATTATCAAATGACCTGTCCCGCTCTGAAGCGGGGCTCGGAGCGAAAGGGCGTATCAGACTTTTACTGACTAAAACATAACCGTGTTGCTTCATTCCTTCATTCCAAATGCTCATAGCCTGTTTAATGAACTATCTAAGCGGCTTTTTGACACTTCCCGTGACCCAAGGGCTGGCTTTTACCTTGGCCAGAGGCTAAGCATTTCCCTTCAACAACGATGCCGAAAAAATTTTTGATGCTGTATTCTAGGTTTTAATAGTTTTAATTAGGGTAATAGTTTTATTTAGTATTTTTTTTAGTAAGTTCATTTAGTTTTATAAGTTTGTAAATATTACATGTAGCCCTCATTAAATGAAATATATAACATTACAAAAAAAATGTTAATGCTTAACTTCCAATTTATCCAACTGTTCAAGACAGCTGTCCTTGCGGAAGAGGTTGTTTTTTTTTTGTGATTGATTGTTTATTTTGCGCGCTAATCCCTGGAAATAGTTTAAAACTATCTCATACTAGGATCCTTATAATCCGGGTAAAACCAAAAAGATAATTCAGAAAGATCGCTAAGCGAAAATGGGCGATTTGATACGGCGGGGTGAGTTAGGGGAAACAAGAACTTTCGTGCGAACGATAGCGAGGCTAGAAGTTAGTAATTTTAGAAAGAAGGAACTCGCAATCAATTTATTATCTCTCCAATAATCATTTTCTTAAAGAGCTCCGAACTGATCAGTTCCAGGTCACTTGCAGCCAACGACTGTGCTCAACTTTCCCGAACTTATTGAACCTTGTAATATGGGGAAATCTTCTCTATGAATTTATCGCTTTAAAATATTTTCATACCTTCTTTTATTTCATTTTAGTAAAGTGAAGTTTTTTTTTTAATCTCGAATGATATTTCCTACCGTCTTCTTGAAAAAATGTGAACGAAGTTTCTACTTCGTTCATATTTAGGCACAGAAGTTTAAAAAAGCCTTTATAAATTAAATCATTTATTAGTTTGCAAATATGGGTAATTAGTACATAGTTCTTTTTTTTTTAACATTTTCCCATACTGAAAATTACTCCTGTATCGTGAGTGCATTTACAAAACTTTTTAAATTCACTTACTCAAACAGCTAGAGCCGAAGCAATTACCTATAGGGCATACAAATATTTGTTCGTTGCGGAAATCGAACCCGCAACAAAGCGCAGTAGTCGCAGCAACGAGGAGTACTTACTGCCTTTTGAATCAGGCCCTTGTTCCAAACGCCTAACGAGAGCCTCAATAGATGTTGGTTGAGGCTTTTGGCTATCAAACCATTGGCCGATACGACAATCGGTACAATGACTGCCGAGTTCACATTCCACATGTCAACAACCTCGTGTGCCAAGTTGAGATACTTAATTTGTTTCTCTTTCTCAGCTTTAGCGAGATTTCCCGCCATTTGAAATGGTAACATCGACAATCATTGCGAGGCGCGCTAATCGATTATTATCACGAATTCGTAGCGCGGTCCTATTCAAATTAAACATTATAAAATTGCAAATATTGTCGTGTAAGACTTTATTCTATTTACACAAAACACCACTTTATGTTCGATGCGGTAAAGAATATTATGCAATAAAATATAACATTGTGTGTAAGAATGATAAAACAAGCAGTCTAGAGGAGTTGTAGGTAAGAGGTTAGAAACCAAACTGACGCCAATTATGCGTTTTTGTAAACTATTTTTTATTCTTTAAAAGAGTTGTTTTAAGTTGGATGCTCTAATGAGGAAACCCACATGTCCTGAAACCAATGCTTAAAGAGATATGACATATACCAACCCGCACAGCCCACATGGTAGATTACTCCGGGAAGTGGGCATGTGTCCCAACTTTGTGAACACTATACATATTTGTATGTAAGTACATATTTACTCCCAGGAAGTTTGTGGTCAAGACGTGTTGCAGCTAACAACTGGCTGCTATATCGTAAATATGTTCTTTCGGTTCATTTCATCTTGCAACTACCGCAGTTGCCAAAATATATCGCCATTTGGTATTAAGTGGTATCGTTTGTCTTTTAATACTGCAATACCAAGAGAGTCACGTGCACTTTGGACGTATCCAACACGATATACGTTGCATCCGCCACATTAAGAAGATGATAAATGGTATCACTTGCTTTCAATAGATATTTTTTATTTATCTTTTGGGTAGATTCTCTTTTTACGCCTTGTAGACTTTGGAGCCTTCCCTTTTTACCTAATACAGATCCTCACCGGACATGGTCGTTTCGAGAAGTCCCAGTTTAGGATAAGGCAGCAGGAGAGGCCATGGTGTCAGCACTGTGTCGATCGCCCGAAGGATAGGTGGAATATATGTTAGAAATCTGCCCGACTTGAGCCTACCAACGCCATCCTCGTAGCGGGAATCGGCGGCGGCGATCTCTCGTGTCCGGCCCTGCTCCAGACTATGGTATGGAGCTAGAGTGCATCGGAAGCCTCCACCTCCTTTTATGAAGCAGTAACACAAAAGGAGGAGGCGGAGTTCGTCAAAGAGAGGGAATCTCTGCGCTTTCCGAACGTAATCGCTGCAGGAGCCGCCCTGGATGTCGGATGACGGCAGCGAAATCCCGGCTACCATAAACGCGGGCTTGGGGTGATGAGCAATGCGTAGCTTGCCACCCGGTAAGGCCCGAGTCGACGGCGCATTGTGTTCCTCGCGTGCCTCAAATAGATGTCAGCAGGATGAGGAGATGAAGGAACACGGGTGCATAATAAAAGCCTGACACCTTTCCGTTCAGTGCAGAGATGGAGAAGTCTTTTGATGATAACCCACCAGAAATAGACGAACGAAACGAACTGTTATATATATCCAAAGTAGCCTTCCTGGCTTACCTGGCAGCTTATGCTGCATTCGCGCGAGAGTGCTGACACATCACTCCTCAACTCCTCATACACCCATCAGCATACCCACATACAAAATCAGTCGTTCTCACACGATTGATTTCAAAATGAATGATGTAATCAAATATTTGTATCAATAGCTTGATAATTTAAAAGAGTGTCCATGGAGTTTCGTGCCTGTTCTTCTCCATAGGTACCTACTCTTTGGAATGGGCGATTAGCTTCACCTTACTGACTGACCGACCTTCTGACAATTCAAAAGTGCCTGTAACTGGTTTATTTGAAATAAATGCTTTGATTTGATTTCCATCCTTCATTCCGGACACTTGTGTACTGCACTCGCGATAATTATTATAAAAATCAAATAAAGTGTTCATTTCAACCAAAAGTGTTTCCTTTTTAAAAAGAGTTCCTAGACCGGTTTCTAACAGAACGTATGAAAATATTTCTAAGGTTTTTTTTTGCAAATATTGTTTTTCCAATTTTAATGCTGAATAAAAACTAATCATTTTAGTTTTAAGTTAAGAGAATGAAGAACAATTTCTAACCTATTCCTTTGTTTCCAGGTGTCAGACGACATAGGCTACGTGGTTTACTCAGCGCTGGGCAGCTTCTACATACCGTCCTGTATCATGGTGTTCGTCTACATCAGGATATACTACGCGGCCAAAGCGAGAGCGAGAAGAGGGATCCGAAAGAATCCTAGGCCTAGGGCGGTGAGTATTTAATAGTAATAATGAACAGCAATTGTGTAACTGTTGTTGCTAAGAAAACCACAGCAGTCTTGAAAGATGTGCGGGAGGGTAGCATCAGCATCCTTAGTTATTTTTTCTTGCTAACATTTTAGACTCAATCGCTCTAAATATAACAGTAGAAGTTGAACGAAAACTCTAGTTCGTACCTAATCCCGTTAAAATTGTGGTTTAATTTCGAACCCATTTCGTATCGCGCTCAACTTTTAACTTCGATTGAAGTAAAATCAATATATACCTAAGTGATATATTTTGTCAGATCTAATAATTAAAACTAAATCAATTTTAAGTAAATCCAATCGTTTAGACGTAAGTTTGACAAAAGGCACAGAAAAAGTTAGCTTTGTTTCAACTTTTTCAATTGACAGCGGTTAAGTTCCAATTGTGATCCAATTATGGTGAAACCATCTGTCAAAGGGTAAGCGTGATACGAAGCATAACTAAAATTTTGGTTTGGCTGAGATGCAATTCTGTTTTGGTTAAATTATTTTGGTGCAAATGTGCATGAGATCTCCGTCTGTAAATTGATGTGATTTCAGAATGATTCAAATTCTTTGTCAATGTAAACTGTAACAATATGACAATTCTGCAATTCTTCTGTGGACGTCAGGCAGCGATAAGGACGAGTACTTCGTCGCCTAAATATCTTTGTTTTAGTAAGGGCTGTTTTTTTTCATCGCCAGATAACTTATATTCGGGGAATAAAATTGACGTGAACGTTTGACAGTTCTTGTTTGAAGAGGCCTATCCCCGTCATGTCAAAAACTTGTCAAAATTTAAGGAACGAATGAGATGAATGAGACGAATTTTTAATAGAGTGAGATTGTGAACATTCTTAAAATGAAGAAAATGAGTTCTCTCTCAGATGATTCATTTATATACATTATGTTAACTGAAATTCTATGTAGTATTAATGTACAACTTCTGTTCACAGAATGAGCAGCAAACGAGCTTCAGCAATCCGGCGAAGGGCACGCGACCGATGCCCTCCACCCATCCTATGCCGCCGGGTCACCTTAGTAATAATAACGGGTAAATATACTGCATTAGTTATAGACAAACGTCACCACTAACTGAGTAGACCTCACATATATTAAAATGCTTGCCTGGTTGATTTCGCTACGTCACAGCTCGTATGTGTGCTGCTACACTTGACTGTGTAGTTACCAATTTAATTCAATCATCACCATTACTGTTCCCGATGGAGCCGACGGGCTCTGGAGTGGCGACCACGCACCGAAAGACGCAGTGTGGGTAGGCCTCCGACAAGGTGGACCGACGACCTGGTGAAGGTCGCGGGAAACCGCTGGATACGCCGGTCGTCGTGGAAATTCTTGAGGGAGGCCTATGTCCAGCACTGGATGTCTTTCGGCTGAAATGA
Source organism: Sesamia inferens (assembly GCA_037179545.1). Classification (NCBI taxonomy): domain Eukaryota; kingdom Metazoa; phylum Arthropoda; class Insecta; order Lepidoptera; family Noctuidae; genus Sesamia; species Sesamia inferens. Next base: position 3,350,460 of record CM073943.1, read on the forward strand.
TGATGATTAACATGGGCACTTATTAAAAATCGTGGGGAAACTCTTAAAACGGTGAAGAAAAACCTTTTGAAGGTCTGGTCCTAAATGGAAAATAATTTAGTTGAATGTTCTGTGTCCTGTTGTTGACTTTACATTCCTAGTATGGTATACAATCAAGTATTTTCTAATTTACTACTGAACAGACAGCTGTTCTGCTAGGGAGTTTGTTGCGTTGCTTTTTCTTCTCAGCGAAGGCTCTAAGAAGTTGAGAAAAATGGGCGGTTTGGAGGGCTGTCTTTTTTAATATTGACGTTCGAAAAACGGTGGTTCTCAGCCTACCTTACATCATTACATGTTACATCCTGGACCCCATGGTGGCCTACTCCCACTCATAGAGGCGAAGCCTGTCTCTTAGCAGCGGGGACAATATATACCTACTCATTACGCAACCACACACATACCGATCCACGCGTGATGACGTCCAAATCCACATTTGTAGGTGTTATACCGCTGGTAACCATTCTGTCAATTTGTTGTGGATATCGTGGCGGCCTAGTAGTTAAAACACCAGCCTCTCAAGTGTGAGCGCGCGGGTTCGATTCCAGGTCAGACAAGTATTAATGTAACTTTTCTAAAGTTATATGTACTTTTTTTTTTTTTTTTTTTAGGTATATCTTGGACACCAATGACTGAAGGTGAAGGAAAACATCTTGAGGAAACCTGTACTTTTAGTCTGAAATCGCCAACCCGCGTTGAGCAAGCATGGTGATTACGCTCAATCCTTCTCTGTATGAGAGGAGACCTGTGCCCAACAGTGGAACGATAAAAAGGTTGATGATGATGAACCATTTTGTGGTTATTTCGTGGACAAGTTTGGCAACTTTGGCAAAGAAATATTAATGCAGGCGTTGGTGACAGAACGATTCATCAAACTTATGCCAGTTTAATGGGACGAGAGTGGGAGGAGGCGGTCCACCTCGCGTCGGTCGGTACCTCCTTGGTCGTCCGGCGCATCCGCCTCCTGGGGCTGGAAGTGGCCCTCGAGAAGACGAGGGCCATGACCTTCCACGCCCCGCGACGCAGAACCCCACCGGGGCTTCGTGTCCGAGTGGAGGGGGTCCGGGTTCCCGTCGAGGTGCACATCAAGTACCTCGGCCTGATCCTGGATCCCCGCTGGAATTTCGAGGAGCATTTTAGGCTCCTCGCTCCGCGGCTGTGCTCTATCGCAGCCGCACTCGGACGGCTCCTCCCCAACTTGGGGGGGCCGAATTCGGCGTGCCGTCGGCTGTACCAGGGAGTGGTGCGGTCGATGGCACTCTACGGAGCCCCGGTGTGGGCGGAGCGCCTTTCCCGGCGCACAGTGGCCCTGCTGCGGAGGCCGCAGAGGGTCATCGCGATACGGACCGTGCGGGCATACCGCACGGTCAGTCATGGGGCGGCCTGCGTGCTCGCGGGCACGCCCCCGTGGGAGGTCGATGCCCTGGTTCTGTCCCAGGTGCATCGACACCGTGTCGCGGCCCGGGAACGGGGGGAACGACCCGCCTTCGAGGAAGTAAGGCGGGTCCGATTAGCGGCTCAGGGGGAGGCCCTGAGCCGGTGGAGGGAGGCGCTCCGCTCCCCAGCTGCCGGCCACCGGACGATTGGAGCGATTCGTCCGGTGTTGGAGGGATGGGTTGGTCGCCGGCATGGCAGCCTTACCTTCCGCCTAGTGCAGGTACTGACCGGACATGGCTGCTTCGGTCACTACCTGCACCGGGTCGCCCGTCGGGAGGAGTCACCGCGGTGTCATCACTGCGACTCCCCCGACGACACGGCCGAGCACACCCTGGTGGAGTGCCCGGCCTGGCGAAACGAGCGCCGCGACCTCATTGCGGCGCTCGGAGGCGGACGCCTCTCCCTGGCAACCATGGTGCGAGCCATGGTTGAAAGGGAGAGTGCATGGGAGGCTGCCGCCTCCTTTTGCGAGACCGTCCTCTTGCAGAAGGAGGCTGCGGAGAGGGAGCGGGAAGAGGACGTACTTGCCGCTCCCCTCCGGCGTAGACGGGTGGGGCGAAGAAGGCGGGGGACGAACCCCCGTCTCCTTTAGCCCCAGGGTGTGACCAGCGCGTGCGGGTAGCTCCCGCACGTGCATTGCACAACGGTCACCACGTCTGGGGATTATTCCGTTACCGGGTAATCCCCTTTGGCGCGGAAACCGGCCCTACAGGGGAGGGCCGGCAAGCCCTGAGAGTGGCACGGAGTACTTGGCCTTCGGGTCGGCCCCGTGACACTCTCAACACAGGGCCCGACGGTAACCGGGTGGTTTTAGTGGGTATTCCCGGCTTCGGCCGGGCGAGTCCCACACACGCTCGTCGCCTAGCTAGCGACGGGTATGGTGCGTAAAGGCATTTCCACTCGTTAAAAAAAAAAAAAAAAGTTTAATGGGACGAACTGCAAAATTAAATATGTAACAATATATATTTTTTTTTTTTTTTTTTTCAAAAAAAGGAAACAACTTCCATAAAAGATACACGTAAATTTTGATTTCGGAGGCCTGTGTCGTTACGATAAACGACGAAGTTATCCGCGAACAAACATAAAAAAGCATATATACTGTCGAATTGAGTAACCTCCTGCTTTTTGAAGTCGGTTAAAAGTGTAAAATAAAAACTTAAAAAAAGACATTCGATTTAAAAAGAGAATATCTACTACATAGTGAATAATAACTAATTTCGGTAGTCGGTGGCAACTATACAAAATTATTTTTGTTTAAGCAAAACCCGAAACACGTGTCCAATATTTTTATGTAAAGAATCTATGTACAAAATTTCAAAAAGATATAATGAAAAACCACAAAGTTATGAGCTTGTTATTCTACTTGGTTGTCCCAACAAAATATGGTCAAAAGTACGCTCGTGCGGGCGAACGCGGGGCGTTGACCTCTCCGCGTCAGCTGATGCGCGCGCGAGTACTATGATCTAACATAAAACTGCGTGTACGCGCTCTGTATCCAAACAGCAAAAATCTCTAAATATATTTTGGAAAAAATATGGCATGGGTTAAAAATGATTGGGATCGATTCAGTTGCTTATTCTGAACAAACTATATTCAAATTTCGCATAAAAAAATATAACGTTGTATAATTTAGATAATGATGGACACTGTAGGGCACATCACAATAACACAACACAGCATTTAAAAAAATATACATACAGTCGAATTTTGAACACCCACATTTTTTTTTATGTGTTAAAAATTAACACACACAATCCGCCTTTCCTGCAAACCGATCGTTAAAAGTCAGTTTTTCTTTTATTACCCTTTTTCATTTCACCTGTAACAGATATTATGTCGGAACAAAAAGTGAAACAGGTTCATAAGTGCTACTATCAACAAGTTGCTTCAAATCCACTGGTTGAACATGTTCAAAACGGTTTCATTTCATCGCCTTATGTCCCAATATTCCGCTGAATATTGCCTACTGATTTGGATGTTTTTAACTTGTTGCTTGGTTTTAAAAATATTTTGTCCTTTCATACAGGTTGAATCTGACATCGTAACGTAAACTTCGCGAAAAGGCTACACTCCACGCCACTAATAAAATTATGATAGTCATTTATGTCGTTAATGAGCGGTAACAGAAATAACAGTGTTTAAAAAAAGTGTCGGCTCAGCCTTTGAACGTTGCAAGCGTTACGCCGCGCTTGTTTGTAGGTATGACGTTGACCCCTCATGTGAACTCTATTAAATCAGCTATCAGATAGTTTTTTCTAGTATTGTTAACATTGCGCTTTTTTGTGTAAGTAGCGAATTAATTAATTTTTACTTTAAAATCTTATTGGGTTATAAAAGTGTAGCAATAATGAACGGTCTAAAGTGAAAAAAACTGCATATTATTTTTTTTAACCGGGAAAAAGCCAACGCGAAATTCCACCACTGGAGGGTTCAGAATCATGTACTCACTACATCCATGGTACTCGTTTGTGCGTCGATGTCAGATACACCCTTTATAAAATCCAATAGGTTTTACAATCATAAGCAGCTTATTGTTGTTCCTACTGATGGAACACAGGCTTCCTCACGATGAGAGGAGGTTTATCATATCTATACTAATCTATACTAATATATAATCAAAATCAAAGCATTTATTTCAAATAAATCAGTTACAGCCACTTTTGTATTGTCAGAAGGTCGGTCAGTCAGTAAGGTGGAGCTAGTCGCCCATTCCAAAGAGTAGGTACCTATGGAGAAGAACGGGCAAGAAACTCCATGGACACTCTTTTAAATTATCAAGCTATTGATACAAATATTTGATTACGTCATTCATGTTGAAATCAACCGTGTGAGAACGATGCAGAATTATATTGTACGCTAAGAGCGTCCATTGTGAAAAACACATAAAAAAAACAACAACAAAAAAAGACTAACCCAACAAATAGATGCTTTACAGCAAGTACATTGTGCTCACACATGTGCCATGCAATTATACAATACTAAGAAATTGAATCTATACAATGCCAAGATAGTTTTGTCCAAGGTACAGCAGCTCCAATATAAAACTGAAGAGTTTGTTTGTTTATTTGTTTGAACGCGCTAATCTCAGGAACTGCTGATCCGATTTGAAAAAATATTTTTGCGTTGGATAGCCCATTAATCCAATAAGGCTTTAGGCTATATAAAATCACGCTATGACCAAAAGGAGCGGAACATAACAAACTCCTCCAAACGAAGTCGCTGGCGGCCGCTAGTGTGATATACTGGTACAAAGCTAGATCCGGTTAGACTGAAAGCAGAACCAAACATGGTAAAAAGCTAGACAGATCAGCTGCCTTCAAATTTTGCATAAAACCTGCATCCACATGAAGCGTAAAACCTACCTTTTTACATTAGATAAATATTATAATACGTTCCGGGTATTATGAATGAATAATCGTATAATGTTTTGTCTACTTTGAGGAGTTCATGCTTCCAGCATCATCATCATATTATTCTGACTACAACATTATTTACGACCCCGAAGATCCCGCTTACGCCCGCCCTTTCTCTTTTACATACTACCGTTCCTTTCGCGTGAATGATACAATAAGATGTTATGAACTTGAGTTTTCTGATGTTGTGCTTTAACATCAGAAACTTTTTTTATCAATTATAAACTAGTGCTTGGCCGCAATTCCGCCTGATGCAAAGTAGTGATGCAAACGTTGATAGTAATGCGCGCTAGTTTATTAAGCCTATTTATTCACTCAAAAAACTGAGTGAATGGGAAGGAAGACGGCAGTTGAGCGAGGTGATGCAATGTTAAGCCAGAGGTGCCAGAGGGAGATTAATCTGGAGACCCTCCACGACCAAACTCCCGACACAATAACATTTGGCACATAGTATCGGCACACATCGCAACATAGACCCGTCCTCCATAACTCAAAACTTCCAATAGAGTTAAATAAAAGAAAGAAGGTACACTCTTCAACTTCTTGACGGACACAAAGCAAATCTTAAAAGGCATCCCTATTAGATACGGAATTCAGAAACCGGTCCCGAGGTATGCTTTGCTACGGATTTTTAGGATTCCATTGCGGATAGAGAAATCGCTGGAATCTGTTCTCGTTAGTAAAATTTTCTTCTGGATTCTTTCTCGCATATCAATGCTTCTTTATGTAGAAAGTACTTCTGAACATCTTGCATGATCAGCCTATAATATTCCCGCTCCTGGCTCACAGGCCTCCGCTTGGTAAAAGGAAGTGCGCCTTAATCTACCACGCGAGCCCAGTCCGGGTTGGTTGATTAATACATACAGTATGTTAAGAAAACCCTGTCCGACCCATAAGGATAATAAAGGTTAGGTAAACACATGACCAAATATAATATAAAATTTTACGTAATCATTATAGTACCAATACAAATGAATTTTGAAATAATCTTTTTTTCCCGCGAATTTATTCCAACTTCCCCGAAATTTGGTAATTTTTAAAAAAGTGACAACACCAATATTATTATGAGCGAATAGCGATGCGACCACGTGTCGCGTGCCCTGGCGCCCGCCGCCCGCGGAAGGGTGCTTAACGCACATTTATTAAGTTACCTCTTTTTGCGAAATAATATTTATTTTTTTAGGGGGATTTTTTTTTTAAGTTTAGCCCGGTTTTGTATCCATTCGTAGAATCAAGAATACCTTCACGGGTCGAAGTGACATATCTTCGAAGTTTTGGCTCTAGCACATGTCGGATTGCTCACGATGTTTTCCTTAACCGTATTGAGAGCAGGGGTGATGAGATAATTAATAAACAAGTTAAGCGACTGATGGGATTCGAATCTGTGACCTACAACTTGTAAGTCGTACACTAGGCCATCGCTGATCTCAAAGTATCTTATCTCAGCAAGAATCTAATGAGAAATCAAGCAATTTAATAAAAATACTAAAAGTGCCCTAATTTTTTGGCTGCTTTTATTTATTATTATTTAAGGAATGGCTACCTCTCCATACTTATTATAAAACTTAAAAGCAGTCGCAGTATGTAGTGCGTTGCTGTACACATCAAATCAAAAGTAATTTATTAAACTTAGCCTGAAAATCAGCACTTTTTGAACATCAAAATTACAACAGACAGTCCCCTAAAACGCGCTTCCTTCACCACTTACTAGTGCTTTCGATAGCAAGAAGTGGCGTCACAGTGTCCCCTGTAGAACAGCTGTCAGCTCAATTAAAAAAAAAAACGTAATAAGTACCTTAGATTGTGTCCCACCTAGCTCCGAGAAAGTATGTGCCAGATGGTATACACGGCTACACTTCTAGTTATACATAACCGGTATAAGCTGACGTGCTGAGCTTACTGTACGGAATATCTATACAATACGAGCTCAGCTGAAATTCGAAAGGTACAGCTTAGACTGCACAGTTAGCGCAGTGGTTAAGCTATTGACAACAGTTGAACAAATATTTGTATGACCTACAAGTAGTTGTTCCGTGTCTGGCTGTTTGTGTATGTGAGTTTATATGTTTGTAAACGCAGCCACGATACAGGAGTAATTCTTAGTATGGGGCAACGATTTAAAAAAATGTTTAGCATGTGAAGCTTGTGTGTGTGATAATAAAGCCACACACACACACCTGACAATATAATCATTGTTTACTGTTGTTTTTAGTTAGAAGGTATACTTTTTGCTGTAATGTTATTAACATTTTTCTTTTTTCATCGCAGTCTCAATACATTTCACAAAATAACATTAAATACCTACACAAAATTAGACTTAGAAATGTAAATGAAATACAGTTGTACTCACCACGCGTTAACTATGGCAAAAAGTGTAATGTACGAAGGTGCAGCATTGTATAATAAATTACCTAACAAAAAAAATGCAATGTTCATGTCAATTTTTAAAAAGCATTTAAAATTGCATATAATTAGTCAAGCGAGCGCACCTTAGTACATGCCACTTCTAGTTGTGCGTGCTCCGTGTTTGTGTTAGCGATTTACCCCACTTTTTTTCTAAACTTTACTGTACGTCTCAAATAATGTTTAAAAATGTTTTTGAAAAAATTCTCATAGAAGTGAATTATTTGTTATGGGAAATAAAGATATAAACCTCAAACCTCAGTCTCGTGTGGTCATACTACCAATTCCTTCAGAACTGTCAAAACGGGACATATCCTTTTAGTGTTAAAATTTACCTTTATTAACATGAACAATTATTCCTTTCCAGCGAAAGCCAAATATCAACAATAGAGACAGCACAAGTGCAGATTCCAACAGTGACCTGCGAGCTGGCGTCTGACATATCCACGAGTGAAGCAGGAGACACCCTGCCACCACCGCCTGACGAACGAAAAGATACGCTCAAGGTAGCCTGTCAGGTAATCTGTCAAACAATAAATAGGTATACATAGTACAGACGACAGCAGGTCAAGCTGCTCGCAACTGTCAATTTTTTCCAATCAACCTTGAGTCGTAATGCTTCAGTCATAAAGTTAAAAAATCTATTGAAGAAAGGAGGATGCAAATCCTGATCCCATCTTCCAATAGCTATGTCTGTTACTTCATGGGATAGGTATTTTTGAGCTGAATAAAAGTTACTATGACGCCAAATTCCAAATTTTAGTCCGTTCAGAGTTATTTTTTAATAAACATGGTAGTTTTATCAGTAGCCAAGTAATGCTATTTTTACGTAATAATTGAATTTGTGCTTTAAAAAACTTTTTATTGGTCTGTCTCACTCTCTCTCCGTAGCTATGCTTAGAACAATAGAAATATACCGAGAAGCTGCACTGGAAGATTTACCTAATTTTGGCATTAATTGGGATGCTTGGCTCTTACGTGGTCGTATACAGTCACGACACGTGCGAGCTAGAAAGTACTACTGTTACTTATTAGTTCGCATCAATGATATTATCCAAAGATATTGTACCTGCATGACGGGACGACGCATATACTTAGTACATAGAAGGTGGATGGTGCTCGGAAAGTTGGGTTGCACGGGGAAGTTTGTGAGACTTCTTAGGCTCCTGCACGATGGCATGCAAAGCTACATCTTAGTAGACGGTGTACAGTCAGATTTCTTCCCCGTTACCTGGGGGTGAAACAAGGGTGCGTCTTAGCGCCCACACTGTTTGCCTTATACTTTGTAGTAGTAGTCAGGGAGGTTCACTTTCGCACCGATGGCAATCTTTTCAATCTGGCCAGACTTAAGGCACGCACAAAAGTGTCGAATGCAATGATCACAGAAATCATGAATGCTGACAACAGTTGATGTCAGTTTTTCACCAAGCTTGTCGCAAGTTCGGCTTGAAAATCAGTGTCAAAAAGACTGAGGTGATGTCTTCGTACTCACATTGTCTTGTCATGAGACACTGACTTGGGGAAGGCGTACTGAAGCAGGAGGATAAGTTCCGCTACCTGGGGAGCACTATTACATCGAAGTGTGACCTTGATGACGAGATAAACAGCAGAGTTCGTGCTGAGCTGCAGCTTTCGGCAAATTGTGTTCCAAGGTGTTCTGCTCGCACGATTTAAGGCTGGCCACCAAAGTTTCTGTCTATATGCCGTTGTGATGCCAAACCTTTTATATTTTTTAGGAGACGTGGTGCGTGTACGTCGCCGCATTCGTACTTTAGATCGCTAGTACCTTGGTCTTGCGTAACATCCTTAAAATCAAATGGTTTGATCGGGTACGAAATACTGAAGTTCTGCGACGAGCCAATGATGGTGGCATTGAAGCTTGTCTCGTGCGTCGACAGCTTCGGTGGTGCGGTCACGTATCGCGTAAAGCGTAGGAAAGAGTGGCGAAGCGCATCTTTTACTCCGAACTTAAGAAAGGCAAGCGTAAGCATGGTAGACAACTCCTCAGGTACAAGGACGTTCAGAAGCATCACATGAAAAGATGCAATATTGAGCCCTCCCAATGGGAATGTTTGGCAGCAAAACACCCACAATGGCGAACTGGTTTGGGAACTAGAGCTTGTTTAAGCTAAACAAGGTTTATTTACAGTTTCAACATATACTTTTCGATCTAATCATACTTATATTTATGACTAACACAGCCCCTCTACAACTAAACTACGTTTAGCTTCACTATCGCTAACCAAACTCTATAAGTAAGCTATAAGGCAAGAACAGGTAAACTTTACGCTAGTATATCAATTAGAAGCTACCTTATGTAACTCTGAGCATGTGACTTCAAGTTGGCTGCGTCTAAGTTAACTTCAAGTGGGTAACACAGTTAGTTCTAGGAATGATCCTAAGTTCGGTTGACTCTCGGTCAATTTGGTCCCAGTAATTAGTTGCAGTCTGTCGTGTCTTGATAGATATGTTTGAATCAAGACAACAATAATGAATCACTGTTCGGTTGTTACTAGTCTACAATCCTTCATTCGCGAGACAAAAGTCAAAAAGTCTAAAGTCGTGGTGGCCCAGTGGTTAAAACACCAGCCTCTCAAGAATGAGTGTGCTTGTTCGATTTCAGGTCAGGCAAGTACCAATGTAACTTTTCTAAGTTATATGTGCCAAGTATATCTTGTACACCAATGACTGATTACAAGGTGAAGGAAAACATCTTTAGGAAATCGGGACTTTAAGTCTGAAATCGCCAATTGAGCAAGCCTGGTGATTACGCTCAATCCTTCTATGTATGAAAGGAGACCTGTGCCCAACAGTGGACGATAAAAGGTTGATAATGATAATGATGATGACTAATCTAAATCAGGAATCTTCAAATCTAGCATTTACTTCCTTTTGACTTCATAACATATGTATCTTACATACATGAGTGTGCATGCAAGGTTATATGTGTACATGGATCTGTGTATCAAATCAAATCAAAGCATTTATTTCAAATAAACCAGTTATAGGTACATTTGAATTGTCAGAAGGTCGTTCAGTCAGTAAGGTGAAGCTAGTCGCCCATTCCAAAGAGTACGGAGAAGAACGGGCAAGAAACTCCATGGACAATCTTTTAAATTATCAAGCTACTGATACAAATATTTGATTACATCATTCATGTTGAAATCAACCGTGTGAAGTTTAGTGTCTGATTTGAGTGTTGTCCCTCTGCAGTCTTTAAAAATATACTCCCTGTAATAGAATAATGCCACCCAAATCATTTGATCGGCGCCATCAGCTCCATACTTGCGATGCAAATAAAATTAATTAAACTTTCTTTCTCCCAGGTCGTAACATCGGCACAAGTACAAAAAAACCCGTTGGCTTCCTGTCCACTAAGAAGCTCGACGCTCTCTGTGAACGGAGAGCTTCAACTACAGCAAACTAGAGGCAGAGCGCCCAGCGTTAACATAGATGCCGACATGGTGTCAGAGTTAGAACCATCATCATCAGACTCTGGCGTTGTCAGCCGCTGCGGCGGCGTCAAGCCTTTAAAACTACGCATCTTCAAAAAGACCGATAGAAGACAGGAAAAGTCTAAACCAAGTAAAGCAGAGTTAGAGCCCGCGCTGCCAAAGCCACATAAACCAAGAGATCCGGAAAGAGAAAAGAAGAGATTAGCGAGAAAGAAAGAGAAGAGAGCAACTTTAATTCTAGGGCTTATAATGGGTAGTTTCATCGCTTGCTGGCTGCCATTTTTCTTCTTGTACATATTAAAAGCGGCTTGTAGAAACTGTGAGATACCTTCCAGCGCGTTTGCGATAGCCTTCTGGCTTGGTTACATGAATTCTGTTCTGAATCCTGTGATCTACACGATCTTCAACAAGGATTTTAGAAGAGCGTTCCGGAGGATATTGTTTAAGTGATGTTTAGCCTACGTGTGCTGTTACCGATGCGTAGCCAACAGGATCCTAATGGCTCAGCAGAGGGCAGCACCGAATCTTTACAATGTACGTTGAATAGACTCTCAATAGTTTTTATACAGTTGGGGACGGTTCAGTGATATCCCACGTTTTGACTTTGGCTGATATTATTTTATTCAGGACTGTGAAATATAAAATATTCAATAAAAATTTAGTAAGTTAAATTTCTAACCAACTAATTATTAATAATTACTAGTTGAAATTATAATTAATTGGTTATAATTAGTTGGTTAAGAAAAATAAATAGGATTGAATCAAGGATAAGGATGCGTTTTATATTATAGTGTTAATAATATCAGTCAAGGAGTGAAAATCCAGAAAAGCAGTCAATAGAACAGTGGTGAAACAAAAATTACGCTTACAGATAATATAAAATAGAGGATATTTATCTTATCATAGCGTCTTAGGTCAGCTTGTTCATATTTTTAAGCTTTTTATATAGAAACTATGGTCATTTCATGTGCAAATATTAAATTATTAAGTGCCCACATTCTAGACTTTAAAAATATACCAAACTGGTTAATATTGTGAATTAAACACCAATAATTGTATTAAAATAATAATTTTTTTAATGATTATAACTGAGTAGACAGTGAACATTAAAAGAAAACTGTCAGTAGATTAAGAAATTAATTAGAAAATCATGAAGTGACTGTAATATTTTGTTGCAATATAAAAAAGGAATTGTAAATTATAAAATACATTCATTTCGTAGGATTTTTTAATATTCGTAGCAAAAATCATAGATTAATATATAAAATATGAAGAAACTGCAAAAACACTAATGGATTTGAAAAATTATACATACTTATGATATAGTTATTCCTTAAATAAAGGAATTACATAGCTTTAATGTCATCAGATTTTGTAAAACATAATTAGCATTAGCTCTGTTAGCACCTGTGCCCACTGTGGAGATACAAACATTTAACTGAAGGTAGATTGATGAATTAATTATTTAAAAACAGATAAATTAAAAATAGTGTGACTCCTTATTGTGTCAGATTAATAAGAAAAATGCTAAATTATTTCTCTTCTGAAGAAAATGAAAAGAAAAAGCTTGTGACAAAACTTTAACATTTCATCATAATTATCTGGCTAAAATTACTTTTTGTCATTTTTATTCCAAGCGTTATATTTCAGGAGATAATAAGAAATATTTTACTTAATTATAATTAACCAGTATTTCAAAAATCACATACGAAAATTACATACGATTCGATATAACATTGCTTAAAACATTTTTTTTTTATAATTATAAACTAGCGCTTGACCGCAATCCCACCTGATAGTAAGTAGTGATGCGATCGTTGATGGTAAAGCGCGCTAGTTTATTAAGAGCCTACTCACTCAGAAAAACTGAGCGAATAGGAAGGAAGACGGCAGTTGAGCGAGGTGATGCAATGTTAAACCCAACAACACGACCAACGATGCTGCGCCAAAGAGAGATTGATCTGAAGAACGTCCATGACCAAACTCCCAACACAACATTTGGCGCATCGTACCCGGCACACATCGCAACACAACTGCTCAGACCCGTCCTCCGTACGGCTTCACCAGACATCTTGCCGGAACACGAAAAATCGCTTGGCGACGAGGCTTTGACTGGTAACTGCTGCCGGCGTCCGATGTTATGGCCTACCACCGAGAAAAAGAAACAATAAAACTTAAAAAAAAAAAATGATTTTTTACTACAGTGGGTAGAGGTCTTAGAAGAATCACTATAATAGCTATTAATTGATATTTAAATACATTAGTTATATATATATATATATATTTCTTTAACAATCCCTCGAAGACTTACCCATACGCTTATATACGTACAAAATAGAAAGTATTCGTAGTTTTCATGTAAAATTATTTGCTATATTGATACCTAAGATTCACCATTCTAAACGAAAACACCAATAAATTGTTATTTTTAAAACGTTGAATTTTCCAGAGAAATCTTTCGTAAAATCTTATTACTAAATTTCAGGTTTTTTTTTTTCAGAATTATTAGCAGCTAATAACAACTACAAAATTAACAAAAATAAAATAATTATTTTGTTGATTGTGGAATTTATGAAAGATTTCTCCAAAAAATATAAATACGCATGAAATAAATACATATTTAAAACTGTTGGATCACACTATCAATTAAATAAAACACAACAAATATAAAGCAATCATTGTAAAGATGCGGTGTATAAAATTATACTGATTATATTGTGAAAGTAATTAAAATTAAAACAAATATATACATTTTTATTTAATATGGAGATCAATACAGAATAGATATTAAAATTCAATAGAGTTTTTAATAAATAATTTTAAAATAAATAAAGTATAATTTATTAAGTACTTAATAGATACAGAAGTTCATAATTCTTTCACAATGTGAACAGTGTTATGTATATAGGTTAAATATATTTTAAATTAAATAAAAAAATGACTGTGCCTCTGTGCCTATCGACAAGCACTACACAACAATAAAATGCACTTTATTGAAAAATAATGTAAATATTACACTTAGTTTTAATTTCATTTTGTGTAAGGATTTTATTCAACCAAGATTTTGGTGAAATTTGATAATCATAATTTTAAAAGTTTTTTAAACAGCGCTGGTCGCTTTAGTATATGTTTATTTTAAGTTTTCATTGTAAATACATATTATACTTATATTTAGCTTAAGTTGTATGTTAGAAATAATTAAATTAAATATAATATACCAAAAAGAACACCAAATACTTCCTGTAAATTTTTCTAATCTTATGAATAGTAAAACATTTTACCAGTAATTTTTAACCTTGTATAAATATATTGTTTCCACCTAGTACATAAGGGTTGTTTATATTTTTTAGTAAAATGTAGAGTTTGTTCTTATATTACTATGTTTGTAATCCTTAAACCGAAGCCTTAAGATATTTTTGTTTTCGAAATAAAATTATTGTAATTTTTCACACTTCAAAATTATCATTATATTTTTAATTATTTTGTTAAAAATTTATCAACTATACCTACGACTGATGATAGTTTTTAATATAATCTTTTTCCAACCTCAATACAATTGTAAATAATATTTTCTCAATAACTATTGCGAAATATCTTGTAAAATAATTATTAATGAACAACAACGACAACTTAATTCTAAATCGGTGTAAACTAGACTTTTGGATTTTAGAGTTAATAATTAATAATACTTAATTAAGTATTATAACTATTTCATAAGTAAAATAATAAAATTGCAACACCATTGCCGATTAGTTATAAAATTAGATTTTTAGATAAAATAATTATTAGATATTAATTATGTACTGAATTCAAAAGCAATAGAGAGTGTAGTTTTCTTTTCGTATATAATTTTTCACTATTTAAAAATTTCATATAGTCTTCCAAAGTGTGTGTGATTATCGAATAATAATACATAGTTATCTTTCCTTACTTGTTGGTATGAAAATACTAAAAATGATTCTGTTTTGTTTTTTTTTTTTCTTGTTTTTTTTATATGAAGAAAGTAATGATTCTGTGGAGAAAAAATATTTTTGATGCGGAGTAACAATTTTTTATGAATCTAGAACCCCACAATCTAGCACAGAGCCCTTGCTGGTTGTGCAGGTTCTATTTTAAAAGTCATCTTTAGAATTTAAAAATTGTTCACACAACACTTCCTCGAAAGCGTTGCGCGAACGATAAAAAAAAGTGCAATAATTTAAATTTAATTTTAATGAGTGAAATTAAATTGTGAGAAATATTATTTAAGTATGTAAAAGTTTTTCAAAAAACATACAGGTTTTTGTACAGCTCTAAAATTCTTGTAAAAATACAATTTAACGCCATTATTTCTTATTTAGTGAAAATATTTAGAATGTTTTTAAAAATTAAATATCTTATAGGTGGCTATCCTGTGTATCTAGTAACTTGTTCAATAAAAAATGTTCTAAATTAATAAAAAACCTATTTATACTTATAGTATAATAATCTATATAGTATTTGTTAAATATTTTAATTTTTAATATATAAAAAATTCGAAACGCGTTACGTTTATATAGTTCTTTATAAAAAAAAAACATAATTATAATTATTAAAATCGTCTAAGACTATACGATTAACTATTAATTCTTATCGACTCAAAATGTAAATGAAAAAATATACGAAGTACCAATATACAAATTTTAATCTTTATTTATTTGTTTTATTCCCCACAAAACCTAAGGCCTCATTTACACTCGCGTACGAGTCTCGAAGCGAGGCATGAGGTGCCTCGCAGCGCCTCGTCTCGCCCCTCGCAGTGCTCGCGTCCGGAGCGGTATTTTAGGCATGAGTCAAATGACCTTGCAACAAACGCTAGAACACAACTGAACTCACCACGAGAATATGAACAGACAGCTCATTTACCATCGATCACGTGAGGCGCGAGCTGTGATACGAGACGAAGTACGAGGATCGATCATACAAAAAAAAGCATTTTGTAAATCGGTTCAGGCATTTTAGAGTAATAAGTGAACACAGATAAAAAAAAGATTCTGACGAATTCAGAACCTTTTAAGTTAATAAAAAATATTTAGTGTATTCTAATGGTAGCGTTCCGAGTTTAGTTACTTAACATGCCTTGTAAAGTATAGTCAGGTGTTTTCTTATCAGATACCTACGTGCTGCTGCGGAGTTTCAACTTCAACTCTTGATCAATGGCCCCTGTGGAATAGATACCACAAATTTGCCAATAACACGTGTAACAAATTATAGAAACTCTTTGAAAATTTTATTTCACAATAGTGGCATAGTATAAAGATATGGCGGATATCACCAATGTCAGTCGTAAAAGACGGCCGCGTGAATCGTCTACGAGGGAGGTTTGGGGCAAAGTCATGGTGTGGCCACTATGCTGCGATATTTCAATGTTTTTGAGAATTATTTACTGAATGCACTTTTACTCCATAAATCACGCGCTATTATTTAGTAAACAACACTATAAATAATTGAAAAGTTCAATGAAAAATGAGCGTGACCCTCATCTTAGCTTTTCCGACAAAAAAAACTCGCTACGGAGTTTATTCCGCCACTTCTTCTTCCCAGTGAAAGCACTAACAAGAGGCGAAAGGAGCCGCTTTGGGGACCGTCTGTTGTAATGTTGAAATTCAAAATGTGCTGATTCTTTACGTAATTTGATCTCGGCTTCCAGTTTACCCGTCTACTGTTGAATACCAGTAATTTAAAGAAAGAAAAATATTTATTGTGACTCGTAGGTACAGGAAAATCTTAAAACTAAACTAAGTAGACACAATTAAATATAAAAAAGTTATACATAAAAAACTAACAATAATAAAATTAGAAAGTCTCTTACGAACTCAAAAGGCTCCTATCTCAGCACAGTGCTTCGACATTTAAAAGTAAATGTCGCAGCGCTGGTATTCTGATAGGACCTGTGTAATATAATATATACATATTTGTTGTAAGTTGTGAAATGAAATTGTATTGTAGCTCTTGGTACTAAATTTAATGAGCAATTAATTTTTTCCCTAACTTTTGGGGTGTTACAACAAAAACCTTCTGCACAGTTTCAAAATAAAAAATGTATTACGGAAAAATGAACCTGTATTAAAAATTCTTGCTGATTTAATGCTGATTCAAAGGACACAACACTTTACTCTTTGACCTTTAGTTTTGGTTGTATGGTCGTTTATTCATATCAAAGTATTAGTTTTATTAAAATGGTAAACTTAGAGAAAAAATTATATTTTTCTCATACATACTAGGTAATAATTTTAGAAGCCATCATGAAAGAAAAAGAACGATTATGATTTAATAATTTTACTAAAATACAATATTTTACATTAAATATTAAAAGTTCCTACCTCTGACCATAGAGTACAATCTGCACCGCCTAATAAAATTCGCAGTGATCAGCGGAATGCATCTCTGTTATTAAGAATTTGTAACTTAGCAGACTCGAGCTTTTGTCGTAGTTCTTGTTCGCTGTTATTTTCTCCTTGATACAATATTTCTTTAAAATAGTCCCAAACAAAAAAGTCTATTGGATTAAGGTCGGACGACCGGAGTGGCCATGCAGGGAAGCGCTCGTTCAAATGTCCTCGAACTGGCCGAGCTTAATGAGGCGGGGTGCCATCTTGTTGCAGCCACATTTCTGCCACTCTGTCTTAAGGAATCTCAGTTTCATAAAAATTTAGTTCAAATTATTTTGTAAAACAATCAACAACAGAGCACCATCCAGCCTTAGTGGCATTTCAGTTAGCACAAGCTGCTGGCCAATTATTTCAGCCTACATGTTGATACCAAAGAGATGCTGGAATCGATCATTTCTGATGATATGTGGGTCCACTGAAATTAAATGAAATGAAATCACGGAGTGTTGAGTTTACTCTGGACGAGAAATGTAAATTGCGCATGTTGAAAATCTAAAATTTGACTCCTCAGTCCATAACAATTTGTTGAAGAACTGCGAATCCTTTCTGTGTCTTCTAAGCATCTCTCTGCAAAATCTCACTCTAGGTGCATAGTCAGCTGGCAGTAAAGCGTGCACCCTTTGCACGTGGTAAGCGTGATATTTATTTCTCTTAATAATAAGCTGCTATCGGCTATTTTCACAGAGTTGTGATGAACCTTGAACTAAGATATTTTTTGACAAACGATTAAGTGGTTAGTGTGAAACTGTTCATTTCGTAAATCCTAAGTGTGACAAGAACAGAACAGTTCTAGCGTTACAACGTACAAAAAACTAGCCGTTTATGATAAACTAATAAATTAAAAATAAGGTTAATTTAATGAAACTTGTATCTTGATATGAAAGAACGTCTATTAAATTAAAACTAAAGATCAAAGAGTAAAATGTTGTACCTCATTTGAATCAGCATTAAATCAGCAAGAATTTTTAATACAGGGTCATTTTTCCGTAATACATTTTTTTTCTAACTTGATTATTATTGTAATAGCTTATATTTGTGTAACAATGAGATTGAGGACTTCTTAATATTGTGTGCTTCTAACGTTAGGCTAATAAATTAGAACGGTCCCCCAGCGCGACAAAATTTCGTCAAAAATTTCATATGTACGGTCAACAGCAGGCCAAGATAACCATTTGCAGTTCAAAACTAGCGGTTATGCCTCCGACATAAAGGTGGCACAAAGTCCCAAGTATATAGTCTGACATACTTTTGTTGGTACTAACGTAGTGTTAAAAGTAGGTTAGTATAGGGTTTAGCATTTTTAACCTTTTGTCATAATAATTGGGTACTTTTTTTTTATCGTAGTTTTTTTTTAATTTTAATTTTTATTTCATGCTTTTTGAAGGAGCTCATTAACTTTTCATTCTTTCATTTAATTTTTTTTATTTTTCTTGCCATTTAAGGGTAATTTTGTGTTTTATTTTAAAATTGTCTGTTATATCAAGTCTATAAAAGGCTGTAGTATATTTGGGCAGAATTTTTTTTAGCAAAAGGCCAACCCTACGTGGCTTTAAGCCACGTAAAAATTTAAATGGGGTCGGTATATGCGATCTCGACCAAAGGAAGCTGTTTAACAATCCTCATGGCAAACTGGCTCTGGGAGTTTTTTTTTTTCATATTTATAAACTAGCGCTTGACCGCAGTCCCGCCTGATGGTAAGCAGTGATGCGATCGTTGATGGTAAAGCGCGCTAGTTTATTAAGAGCCTATTCGCTCAGAAACGATAAAGATTAAACTTTGATCATTCTAGATCTTCAGCATAAATATAAATCGGTTTATTCGTTTCATTCCGGCATTCCGGGGTTCCATGCGCCACATCCCATTTCCAGCATCAGGTCCTCGTCAATTAGAAACGTGAAGAGAACCAGTCAAGACAAATTCAACGAGCCCAAACTTGATGGGTTTACTAAAAGGTAGACTAGGGTGTCGTCTCCTAACTTCGAGCCCCATCATCAGACCAGCTCAGAGGTCGAACCTCTGAGCTGGTCTGACTACAGTATCAGGTCCACGTCAGTTAGAAACTTAAAGAGAACTAGTTCAGACAAATCCAACGAGCCCAAACTCGATGGGTTTACTAAAAGGCAGTCCAGGGTTACGTCTCCTATATTCGAGCCCTAACAGCAGACTAGCTCAGTAGTTCCAGAAGACATTAGTGTTTCAAATGTCTGATCCCACATATGCTTGCAAGCAAACTGAACTTGTAACATTCCTATAACACCTAACAAACGACCTGATGATCTTGAAGACCTGAAGCGATTTCCACCAAACATAGCTAAGAACACTCTCGACTGATATACCTTTCAAACAAAAAAAACGCATCAAAATCGGATCATCCGTTTGGGAGCTACCGTGCCACAGACAGATACATACACATTTACACACACAGATACGTCAAACTTATAACACCCCGTCGTTTAGCGTAAAAAACCAATGAAACCGATTTCCGAAATTAGTTACTTTGAAGTGTTTTTTTTTTCGGAAGTGTGCTGTTTTTTTTTTATTTATTATAATTCCACAATACGATAGTAATATATATTAAAACGAATCCCCACAATACCCCAGTAGTGGCTAGTAGCTTTACTTCTAGGTAAGTCAGTACCCACTCAACCGAAACGACAGAAATCGATCACTTACCGTCATACACCAAACTTTATAGGTCCACCAAACTATACAAGCTTTGTCATTATTATAGGTAAAGCAACCAGGATACAATGGAAGACCAAAGTTTATTACCAATATTAATATTGCAAGACTTGTCCTATCGTTAAGACTTATTAAAGTATAGGTAACAAAAGTCCAGGCTAGACAGACAATGAAAGTCCATGAGAGTATGAGCATTCATTATATCACTTTCATACTTTATAAATGTGACAGATTTAAAAATCGAATCAGAAATGAGAAGATCCGCGCCGTCGACCCGGGCCTGGTATTTACCAGGCGGCGAGCTGCCCACTGCTCACCGCCCACAGGCCCGCACCTACGGTGGCCGGGAGTTCGATGTTGTCTCCCGACCAGGGCGTCTCTTGCGACCGCTAGAGGCCTGAGGGCGCTGGGATTCTCGCTCTTTCACACGCTACGCCTCCACCTTTGTCAGCATCTCTGCTTCGCAGAAAGAGGTGACGGCCTGCCACGCACTCTCACTCCGGGCCAGGGCCTGGATCAGGACCGGACTGTCAGACACGGCGGTGCTCTACCTAAGCCGGGCAGACCTCCACCGTGTCCTCAGGGAACATATATAGCTCGTCGAGTCGCTAAAATGAAGTGGCAGTGGGCGGGGCACATTGCTCGTAGAATTGATGGCCATCAGGGCAGTAAGGTTCTGAAGTGGCGGCAACGTACCAGAAAATGCAGCGTAGGGAGGGCCCTAACAAGGTGGACTGATGACCTGGTGAAGGTCGCAGGAAGCCGATGGATACGAGCTGCACAAGACCGGTTATCGTGAAATGCCTTGAGGAGGCCTTTGTCCAGCCGTGGACCTCTATAGGCAGGAGAATAAGAATGTGAAAGACGATAGCCAGGCACCGTGAAATCGTTGAGCCCAAATGTCATTCGTGAGTCTTTGGTAGTGAGAAGCCCGAAAGTCTTAAAGACGGTCGGATATCGTATTACCCCATCACTGGGTTGTATGGAGGTCAGACAGGGAGCACCATGTCAAATGCTGGTATTGAACTGCATTTAATAGGCAAGAAAGTGACCCCGACATATTTGGGTGAAGGGTAAGCATACGACCTACCTTTACGTTGTTGATCCGGACGAAGCGTTACGCCTCGTCTTCTATACCGCGTATATTGAGGGACTGGAACAATTTGCCAGCGGCCAATTTTGTTTCCGCTTACAAACTTTTCTGACTACATACAATTATGTGTCTTCAAGGTTAGAGTGAATAGGCTCTTAATAAACTAGTGCGCTTTACCATTTATGATTGTTTATAATATGTGAAAAAATTATAATGGCGAGGCACCCTGGGACCTCAAATAATGTCGCGATATAATTGATATACATATAAAAACACCGGCCAAGTGCGTGTCGGACTCACGCACAAAGGGTTCCGTGCCATTGATTTATGAATTTAAAGGATTTAAGTTATTTTTATGAAAGATTACGCGGTTTACGATTTACGAGGTATTAAAAAAAAGAACTTATTAAATCTCGTTCAAAACAATTTTCGTTGATAGTTTTTATAGTAATGTACATGTATGTGTTTGATGAAAAAAAAAATTTTGAGTTTCAGTTCTAAGTATGGGGAGCCCCCATTTTTTTTTTTTGCATCAAAATCTTATATAGCTCTTATAGTTTCGGAAAAAAATGGCTATGAGATACGGACGGACAGACGGATAGACAGACATGACGAATCTATAAGGGTTCCGTTTTCTGTCAGTCGGCTGCGGAACCCTAAAAAGTATGATTTATGGTAAAATAACTGTAATGTCTACTACTGTCTCGATAAGCTTCAATTCTCGATACAACTTTAGACATTTATAGCGCTAGTCACTCTGAAATCAATTTTATGGCCTTTATATATATCACTAAATAATAATAATTATTTATTTATTTATTCTTTATTGTACACCAAACAAACATCGAACAAAATACATGGAACATACAATGGGCAACATACTCGTATATTATACATATTAAACATTATTAATATTATAAAACAGTCACTTTCTCTTTCCCTTGTATGATTAAATCTTTAAAACTGCGCAACGTATTTTGATGCGGCCTTTTTAATAGATAGAGTGATTAAAGAGGAGGGATCATAAATGTTTAATAGCATCCATCAAATTGTGGAGAAATACTCATATTTTTGAGGTTTCTAATGTGAAGCCGTAAATAATAAAATAACGCAGGCTAAACCCTACGAGATTTATCAAAATAATGTACTAAATATTGTACACATTGAAAAGGTCTACTAAAAAGTCCGCGATGTTATATGTCTAACTCTTATGGATATCCCACAATAACATTTTTTGTCATTTAGTTTTTACAACAAATACTAGCTAATTTTCGAAGCGATTTTAAACAATATAGCATTAATCCTTATCCAATTCAATACCTTAAATACATTGTAAATTTAATATAGGTCGATATCGCCCTTTGCAGCATAATAGGGTATTTGACTAAAAAAACCTAATTAGTCCGTCAGTCAGATTTCCAAAAAATAATAGACACATATTTTTCCTTTTTACATAGGTATAAACAAAAAATGTAGACGACACTGTGGGTTGAAAACTCGTGTGACGTCACTGCACGCTACACTTTTTAGCCATTACTCCTGATCTTTGATGCCTTTTATATTTGTCAATTTTTATTGATTTGATAAAACAAAATATAAGAAATATCAAACTGAATCATTTTTTTTTTACCCAGTAAACATCCTTATTATGATTTAAATGAATATTTTCGATGATATTACTGATTTAAAAATTGCGGAGTGTCAGTTTGCGGCGTACACGGCGCGGCGTTCGCGGCGGTTTTTTATAAAACGTTCACAGTTTTTCTGTAGTGTATTTAGTATCAGCATTGTACTCGTGCGAAGCCGGGGCTGGTCGCTAGTTGATAATAATAGATAGAGTGATAGAAAAAGAAGGTTTATATGTATAATAACCTCCATTAGATAGTGGAGAAATACTGTTATTTTTGAGGTTTCTAATGTGATGTCGTAAATAATTACATTGTTTCTTCCGCTTACATTCCAAACGCAGGCTGAACCCTAGGAGATTTCTCAAAACAATGTACCTACTAAGTATTGTACACATTCAAAAGGTCTACAGAAAACGTTTCAAACAACACGACCAACGATGCTGCGCCAAAGGGAGATTAATCTGAAGACCGTCCACGACCAAACTCCCAACACAATAACATTTGACGCATCGTACCCGGCACACATCGCAACACAACTGCTCCGACCCGTCCTCCGTACGGCTTCACCAGACATCATGCCGGAACACGACAAATTGCTTGGCGGCAAGGCTTTGTCTGGTGGGTGGTAACTTCTGCCGGCGGCCGGTGTTATGGCCTACCACCGAGAAAAGGTATTGGTTAAAAACGCTTCGAAAAAAGTAAATGACAAAAATTCCTTGAGGGATATCCATAAAAGATAGACATCTCTATCTTTTATGGATACCTACAGCATTAATCCTTATCCAATTAAATACTGTTAATTCCAATATCGAACTTGGCTGGGCTGTTTTCGGGAAGCTTCGTAGAATCTTCTCGTCCGAAATACCGCAGTGTCTCAAGACAAAAGTTTTCGACCAGTGTGTGTTGCAGTGATGACCTGTGGAATTGAGACGTGGTCGCTAACAATGAGCCTTATAAAAAGGCTCAAAGTCACTCAAAGGGCAATGAAGAGGGCTATGCTTGGGGTTTCACTGCGTGATGGAATCAGGAATGAGGAGATCCGCAGAAGAACGAGAGTAACCGACATAGCCCGAAGAATTGCAACACTAAAGTGGCAGTGGGCTGGACACATTGCCCGTAGGACCGATGCCCGATGGGGCCGACGGGTTCTCGAGTGGCGACCACGCACCGGAAGACGTAACGTGGGTAGGCCCTCGACAAGGTGGACCGACGACCTGGTGAAGATCGCGGGAAACCGCTGGATGCTGGAGGCGCAGGACCGGTCGTCGTGGAGAACCTTGGGGGAGGCCTATGTCCAGCAGTGGACGTCTTTCGGCTGAAATGATGATGATGATGAATTCCAATTAAATACATTGTTGATTTAATATAGATAAATTTAATATAGACCGACCGATCGGGGCGGCGGGAGCGGCAAGCCGCTATGTCCGCTCCGCGCGAAGCCGGGGCGAGTCGCTAGTTTACACTAATTAAAAGACCAACATCGACATAAAGACCAGGTAGATATATAACACAGTTAGCAAGTTTCTAAGAGACGCGGACAGTCTCGATCAGTGATGCCCCGGTGGGACGAGACTCTATGTTATAATATATAATGAAGTTCCTGAGAAGGAGGCGCACATATAGAAACAAACCAACTTGATTGTTGAGTCAAGCACACTTTGAGAAGTTTGGGTGGATATACGGGAGCAGTGGTCGGGCAGCAGTATTTAAATAAATTAGATAAAGATAAGATAAAGATAATTTTATTTTGCAAACATGGGCAAAAAAGATGACAAAAAATAAATGTATATACATATAATGTCAGGTTCAGCCATGTTTTGCCATTTAGGCATGCAAATTTTTTTTAAAACATTCAACTTAAAACTAGAAAATACAGTTTAGGAAAATAGTTCAAAACTACATTATTCTAACTTAAAAGATAAATCTCTTTCAGTAAGGTAGGTACTCATTTAAATTATAGCTAGAGAAACTTCGCACACGTGACGGGTTTATAAATATTATCAAAAAAAAAATGTACAAAGAATGGATTAAATTAATTATTATTAATAATTAATTATTATTAAACTAATTATTATTTCAATTATATGTAAAGAAAACCCTGTCCGATCCGTGAAGATATTGTTGGTATCGACAACTGATTCTACTAATGGCTACAAAGCCAGGCTAAACTTAAAAAAAAACCCGTAAAAAAATAAATAATATTTCTCAAATGGTGGTAACTTAATACATGTGCGGGCGAAGGAGAGTAGGGCACGCGGCAAGCGGTCGCATCGCTCATAATAATAACGTCGAAAATGATGTTGTTAATTTTTGGGGAACTTGGAATTAATTCGTGAAAAAAAAATAGTATTTCTAAATTCATTAGTATTGTTACTATGATGATTATGTAAAATTTCATATTATATTTGATTATGTGTTTACCTAACCTTTATTATCCTTTTGAGTCGGTCGGGGTTTTCTTTACATATTATACATTTATGTAGGTTTATCTTTTCTTAAGTTAAAATGTAGTTACTAGAAAAAAAAAATAGTCTCAACTTATACTAAACTACGTAAGCTCGTTAGAGGTACAGGCTGTAAAGTTCACTTATTCTCTATAGAATAGGTAGAATCCTATAACCTGAAAAGTGTCATGTCTGGTGGGCCGCCTGACGCCTGATATCGGGACGTTGTTTAACCATAGTTGCGCGGTAATATCTGCCTCGATGCCAGATTTTGCGAGAAGTCGTTGAGGTACATGACGCCTTTTATTTGTGGGAAATCATCAAATGAGAGGAGAAGGGCAAAAGTGTGTCAGACTTTTGCTGACTAAAACCCACCCGTATTCCTTCATTGGCTTATGCGACAAGGGGCCACGATATTAATTTATTTTATTTTTATTTTATTTAATAAGTACAGTGACAGACTACAGACAAGAGCTTCAACACAGTTAATACAACATACAGTACATAATTCTGAAGTCCAATTATTCCTGTATATAACATTCAATGATTATTATGCTTCGTTAGAGCCGGATTAATATGGAGAAATTACTAAATGACACTATACAAACAATTACAATTTATTCAAACAAGTCTCGTGGATCCCGTCATGATGAGCTGACACCTCTTTGAAATGCGCCTGAAACACACCGCGAGCCAAGCATCAAACAGATTCAATCCCACCCAACATGTTCGCTTACCATCCTCCCCGTGTCAAAGGGAAGTCAGGGCGCGCCACTTGGGAAATGTCCTGTTAACTCATACACAACATAATTGAAAATACGATTTCAAATTTATGTTTTGCCCAAGTACGGCTAATGAAGTTGTCTCGGCTACCAACTTGCTGCCGATACTTTGGCTAAATATATGATGTGAATTATGAATAACAAGGAAACTTTGGATAAGTTCTGCTGTAGGACTGTAGTTTGAGAATGTAGGTCGGTAAACGATGATAAAGGTCATAGCCCACTTACATGACTCTGCTCCCACCCATATTTTTTTTAATAATTATATAGTAGCGCTTGCCCGCTATCCCGCCTGATGGTAAGCAGCGATGCGATCGTTGATGGTAAAGCGCGCTAGTTTATTAAGAGCCTATTCACTCAGAAAAACTGAGCGAATAGGAAAGAAGACGGCAGTTGAGCGAGGTGATGCAATATTACTACAACACGACCAACGATGTTGCGCCAAAGGGAGATTGATCTGAAGACCCTCCACGACCAAACTCCCAACACAACAACATTAGGCGCATCGTACCCGGCACACATCGCAACACAACTGCTCAGACCCGTCCTTCGTACGGCTTCACCAGGCATCATACCGGAACACGACAAAGCTTTGTCTGGTGGGTCGTAACTTCTGCCGGCGG
The DNA here is from genome assembly GCA_037179545.1 of Sesamia inferens. NCBI lineage: Eukaryota > Metazoa > Arthropoda > Insecta > Lepidoptera > Noctuidae > Sesamia > Sesamia inferens. Next base: position 3,376,866 of record CM073943.1, read on the forward strand.
CCGATGTTATATTCTACATTATCATCATAAATTAGCAGAAAACTTGCTGTCAGCGAGCTTACCGCCGCCAACAGACTGCTCGGTAGTTCACGCCTCGGTGGCCGCACGTTTTAGACGAGGGGTCCGTGCGATGACCGCGCGCTCAATGCTAGCAATCGCCGCTCCATCGCCTCTCGGTCGGTTGCTTTTAGCATTTTATGCACCCAAAATCTTCGTCTTTTATTTCTAGAGCTTCTCTCTGCATCTTCAAATGCAATAGCAATAATTGCTAGTTCGTGTGTTATAAATCGGGACATAGGTAGTAAAAAATACGAGTTTCTTTAATGGAAACCGGACGCGGACTATGTCTATCGCGAAAAGCGAGAGCAGTCTATGGGTGAGTAGCTGGCCGTCTGCTACCTGTCGCCGCGTGGACTGCAAGCAGTCGTCTTAGTTTAGTGCGGTGTTGGATGGGAGCGGTGTTGGAGCAGAGTCGTTTAAGTGTGCTATGACCTTAAAAAGCCTAATTTACGCCGGTCAGTTTGAGGCCCCACCGGTCTTGCCAAATGATATATACTACCCAGTAACTGGGTTGTGGAGGTCAGATAGGCAGTTGCTACCTGTAAAATACTGGTATTTAGCTAAATCTGGTTAGACTGGAAGCTGACTCTAATATACTTAGGAATAAACTCATGATAAGATCATGATAAGCCTTGGAACACAGACGAATGCATCTTGGTGAGTGTGCGAGGGAATTGCATGATTTAATTACCCCATCGGACGACCCGTCGTACGGCAAGTTTCCACGCTTACGTTGTTGAAACCACAACGATCGAAGCGTTTCGCCTCCTCTTTTATACCGCGTACATCGATAGGCCGGAAGATTTTGCCAACGCCGTTGTTTCCATCGGACTACAATTTAAGTGTCTTCAAGGCTAAAGTGAAAAGGCTCTTAATAAACTAGCTCTCTTTCATCATCATCATCATTTCAGCCGAAAGGCGTCCACTGCTGGACATAGGCCTCCCCCAAGGTTCTCCACGACGACCGGTTCTGCGCCTCCCACATCCAGCGGTTTCCCGCGACCTTCACCAGGTCGTCAGTCCACCTTGTCGGGGGCCTACCCACGCTACGTCTTCCGGTGCGTGGTCGCCACTCGAGGACCCGTCGGCCCCATCGGGCATCGGTCCTACGGGCAATGTGTCCAGCCCACTGCCACTTTAGTGTTGCAATTCTTCGGGCTATGTCGGTTACTCTCGTTCTTCTGCGGATCTCCTCATTCCTGATTCGATCGCGCAGTGAAACCCCAAGCATAGCCCTCTCCATTGCCCTTTGAGTGACTTTGAGCCTTCTCATAAGGCCCATTGTTAGCGACCACGTCTCAATTCCATAAGTCATCACTGGCAACACACACTGGTCGAAGACTTTTGTCTTGAGACACTGCGGTATTTCGGACGAGAAGATTCTTCGTAGCTTCCCGAAAGCAGCCCAGCCGAGTTGGATTCGACGATTGACCTCTTTCTCGAAGTTGGACCTTCCTAACTGGATAGTTTGTCCCAGGTACACGTAATTGTCAACAACTTCGAGAACAGAGTCTCCAATCTTTATAGGAGTCGGTACAACATGGGCATTAGACATGACTTTCGTCTTGCCCATGTTCATTTTAAGACCGACTCGCTCGGAGGCTCTGCTGAGGTCTTCGAGCACTAGCACTAGCTCTCTTTACCATCAACGATTGCATCACTGCTTACCATCAGGCGGGATTGCGGTTAAGCACTAGTTTATAATTTATAAAAAAAAAAGTATATTCAAGCATTTTTGGAAAAGAGTAATGGTGTCTAAAGCGGCGTAGTAGGATCTAGATTTGGTCCTTTATTCTGTTGAACATACCCTTTTCCCAGCAATGTTGGAGTCAGCTTGAAGTGTATCCAGATGTACCTGAGAACCAGTATTTTACATGGAGCGACTACCTATCTGAACACCACAACCGAGTTACTGGGTATCTGACAACCAGTAACGACTAGCAAAGATCCACGCATCACAGCCAGAACCAGCGGCTTAACTTGCTTTCCGAGCCACGGAAGGCTCTTGGTACGTAAAGAAGGTCACCCATCCTAGGAACAACCGCGGCAGGGATTGCTTAAGCTGATGTTTTGCCCCAAACGGCTATTATTACTAAATCAAAAGCCCATCCCCTTAATATATCTTTATTAACGCTGATCAGGTCTGACCGCGCGCCATTAGATAACGAGAAGCAAATAGAGTTATCAACTAAAATAAATGAAGAACGGACAGATTGACATTTTTTTTTATTTTCGTGGTAGAAAATCCTCATGGATGCCGCCTTGGAGCGAGCGACGGGGTCTGTGAGACTCTTCTTGACTAAACCACGCCGGTGTTCCATCTACACCAAGGGTTGTGAGAACGAACACTGCTTCCGCAACCCCCGGTTGGTGCTAGCCCGCAACTATGGGCCTCCTCGGGTATCTATCCATACATCCGTCCAACATTGGTTTAAAAAAAGACTAAGTGGTTCATCTTTCACGAAAAACTAGGTACTGAACAGATTAGAATCAACCCCAAGATAGATTATAACCGGGATTAACACATACAATAATTTTTATCCAATGAGAACGAGACAGGCATGACAAACCGCAAAACGCAGCTAGTATAGATCTATATCAGCAAGCACCATCAACATGTCAGGTTAAGCATCTCACCACGCTAACTTACGCAACTTGTTCCGACGTTAACTGAACTGTAACGTGAGTTAGATTGGAGATTATAACAACTATCGTTAATCCTACTTAAAGTGTTCTAGCTAGTTAAGATCATGTGCTAACTAGAGCTAAAGTATGGGTTAGAATTATGGTGAGCTCGGCAAGCAGAGCGTAAATAGGTATGATTGGTTTAAGGCTGTATACAGCTCATCCATTCTGTAAATTTCACTGTAAAAAGTTAACTGACGTGATTTTAGAATGAGTTTATTTATTTATTTACTTAGGATCTCCAACAAAAGATATACACAAATAATGAAAAAAAGTAAAAATGGACGATAATATTATCACGAAGGTGTACTCCTTCACTTACAGGAGACCACAGCATGCATAAAAGAAATTACAACTAAGCAAACAAAATTAAAAGTTTAAAATAATAAAATTAAAATAAAACATATTCGGTAACATATATAAAACAAACTGAATATGTACCTACATGAACAACATCAAAACCATAATAAAGATCAAAATAAACATCAAAAACTAACAACTAGTTATTTCGTTGAGACACTTTTTATACTTTGCAAAAGGTTCACAAATATCTAAGTTGGTTGTCTTGGCTAACTTGTTGTATTACCTACAAGTCTTCTGCTTCTTTTTTCAAGGTCAGATTCAACCTAAACTCTTGATCAATAGCTTCTGTGAAATAGATACCACAATCTTGCCAAAAACACGTGTAACAAATTAATGAAATTCTTTAAAAAATTAATGCACAATAATAGCGGATATCGCCAATGAAAAAGACAGTCGCGATGACGGTCATGATGTGGCCACTATGCTGCGATATTTCAATGTTCTTTATGAATTATTTACTGAATCACGCGCTTTTATTTAGTAAACGACACTATAAATAAGTTCAAAAGTCCAATGAAAAATGCTGATGAAAAAAAATGATTTTGATAGACGATTTGTTGGTGTTCATAGATATTGTATTCTCGTTATATATAACTGAAGTGAAAATGACGAATACGGATGTTTCCTGGGTTAAAAAAAAATGATTCTACATATTTAGTCCGTCATTCAGATTATAGATAAAAATTGGATACGTATATTTTGTTTTATCAAATCAATAAAAATTGACAAATATAAAAGGCATCAAAGATCAGGAGTGGTGGCTGTTGACGTCACTGCTCGCTAAAAAGTGTAGCATCCAGTGGCGTCACACGAGTTTTCAACGCACTGTGTCGTTTTCATTTTTTGTTTATATGAAAAAGAAAATAGTATATTTCATTACAAGTGCGGAAAGCCTGTCATTACAACGAGTTCCGACAAATGTCAACCCGAGCCGAGGCGCAGCCGAAGGTGAGGGTTGACAGTCGGAACAAGTTGCAATGACGGTTCCGCACGTGTACTGAACAACTGTTTGTAATACAGTTGCGAAAAAATTAAGCAATTTATTAAAATAATAAAAACACAATAAACTCAACTAACTAATAATTTATTTCTTAAAAAAGTTATAATTCACATATACATTGAAATTGGTACAGTTTTTTATACTAACTGGGGAAGTTTTAGGTTGCATATTTACTGTTTGAGACAAACTATTATTAATTTCGTATGATTGTTCATGTATATTTGTCAAAGGTGTTATACAATGGCGTTTGCTAGTTGATGGAATTGGATCTAATGACTTATCATTATCAACGAAGGTAAATGGACGAACTTTCTCTTCACTATTGTCATGTGAAGGTGACGGACTGGACTTTAAATTAATGGATTGTGTGATTTTTTCCCAGTTTCTAGTTTGTTGTGTAATGAATCAGCAATATAGCCTTCTGCAACTTTGTCTGACTTCCAACCTCCTAGTCGCTTTAAGGACGTCAAATTGACTCCTGAATGTGCCAATAATGTAGCAGAGGTCCTCCTGAAGCTGTGCCCAGTATAATACTCTGCATCCGGCAGACCAAGAAACGTAGCTATTTCTTTTGGCATATTACCAAATTTGTTTATCCCGATTGCTTGAGATGTACACTTTCCTTTTTGATCATTTTGGAAAAAACGGTCGGATTTTCCTTTTTGGGACCGCTGATTCATATATTTTTGCACTATTCTAAGAAAATCTCCTTCAACAACAAAGCTTCTCGGTATCTTATTTTTTGTATTCGGAATCTTGATTAGTAGCATTTTTCATGGGCTTCAATATCTTTTAAAGTAATATTGGATAACTCCTCTCTGCGGCAAGCACCAACAATGCCAAAAATCAGCGCAAGCTACAAAAAAAAGGGATTTGATTAATATTTTTTTAAATAATTTAATGACTGTATTTTGCGATTTCGTAAACTGAATACTAAAGAAAAATATAAGTACTTATTAATTAATTACCTTTGTGGCTAAATAACGATCATCGTGAGCTTCGTTTAAAAACCTTTCCACTTCATTCGATGTTAATATTTTCGACTTTTTAGTTGTAAAACCGTCTGATTGTCGTTTTAAGAAAGCATTTAGTTTTGGGTATAGACTTATATCCACGTTGTTTCTTATTTTCAGCATACTTTTTATCATCGAAAACCTCGACCATAATGTAGAAGGTTTTAATTTTGCTGACAGTTCGGAGAAATATGCCAACATAACATTTTCTGAAAAACTATTTGCCTTTTTCTCTTCTCTCCACGCAATAAATTCGTTGTATGTAGCGACTTTTTGACTTTTCCGGTAAAATGTTCTCCGAAGCATTTTGTGCAATTATACTGAGTTCCGGTGGTGTTAATTCAAATAAAATATCGTCGAAATTACTCATTTTGTGCAACAAACAACTAAACTCGCAAAGAAAATTTTTGAAAAATGGCGCAAACCGTAAAAGAATATAAGCAGAGATTTTTTTTTTCTTCACCCATTCGATTAGGCAAAGGGAACTATGCCCATACTGCCAAGTCTTCAGTAGAATTTTTTTATTGATATGAAATGAAAATGAAATGAGATGAAATTAAATAAAACCTAACCTAACTCATTGAATTAAATCATTAAATCTGATATTGAAACAAATTAGTAGCTTCTTTTTAGAATTATTTGCATGAATCATAAAAACTTCTATGATTTTTTTAAAGTAAAAACTTCATGGTTGGTTTTTTTTTTTATTTTTAATAGACAATATTTTGACAGTTGGGAAAGAGAACGCACTAGTTCGGAAAAGGTAAAGAAAAAGCACGAATCTGTAATAGCCCACTTTCCGAACGCTATACGTCCCTGTAATTTTATTTTTTTATTTATTTATACATCAATTTCAGGCATCACAGCCCATACAACACAAACAATTCAATATTAAAATAAATCCAGAAATACAAATATAATAAGTAAAATACAAACAATAACCAACTACATATACAAATATATTATGCAAATGTCAAAAAATGTCAAAAAATAAAGAAATAAAAAGTGAAAATATTTAATAGTATGCCTGCCTCTGAGTCATTTGTTTGTTTGTCAGTACATTAATCATATAACAATGGTTAATATATTGACAATCAAACCTATTCGCAAATACGCTCAGGATAGTGTTGGAGGTGATCCGGAGCCTGCGCCCCAGAGACGCGCACCGCTTTCGCATTGTCGTGTAAAAACAGTCGACACGGGCATCGGCAAACATACCCGAGGCGCTGCAGTGCCGGGGCAGCCCCAACAACACCCTGAACGCATTATTATACTGTACACGGAGAGCGCTATACTGCCTCTGGGTATATGACACCCACAGGCCCGCCGCATACAGGGACATACAAAATGCTCTGAAAAGAGTTATTTTGACGGCCCCCGAGCAACGAACAAATCTGCGGGCAATCATATTGGCCCTCACAGACAACGCCCTCCGCTCTCTATCGATGTCCGCATCATCCCTCAGGTCAGAGGTCACGATATGCCCGAGATATTTAAACCGTTGGACTCTATTTAATCCAACACCGTTCAACGTAATAGGCGGAACAGAATCCAAGCAGCTCCGACCCCTGGCCTGAAAGACCATGCATTCGCTCTTCTTTGCGTTGTATACTAAGCCATGATCCTGCGCGTAACGCTCGCAGACACTCAGCAACCTAGACAGACCACACACGGAAGCGCTCAGCAGCACCATGTCGTCCGCATAACTAATATTGTTGACACAAACACCGTCAATATGGCAGCCGACACGGGTGCTACTGAGCTCCTCTATCAGTGCGTTTACGTACAGGTTGAACAGCTTGGGCGAGGTCAGCCCCCCCTGCCTCACCCCGCACTCCAACCCGTACGGCTCCGACAGAGCACCCGACCATCGAACTACGTTGACCTGGTTAAAATACCAGTACCTGAATATATTTATTATTTCAAGGGGCATTGAGATGTTAATTAATTTTTGCCATAAGATGTCATAGTTAACCAGGTCGAACGCCCTCGACAGATCGAGAAAACAGGCATAGACAGGTGTGCTTCTATCGGAGTAGTACCTTACAGTTTGCTTCAAACACAGGATCGCCGACTCAGTAGACAGTCCCGGCTTAAACCCAAATTGATTGTCATGAGTGACTAAATACCGGTCAAGCTGTGTATTAAGCAAACCGTCAAGAACCTTAGCCAGCACTGTTGCTAATGAGATTGGCCTGTAGTTGCCGGCGTCGCTTAAGTCCCCGGTCTTACTCTTCACAATTGGTACCACCACGGTCCTCATCATTTCTGCTGGTAGGTATGCATGTCCTATACAGAATGTATATAGCATGGCAAGGACTCTGGGCAGGTGGACGCCAGCATTCCTTAAATGTTCAATGCTCAGACCATCATGGCCAGGAGACTTACCTCGTGACATTGTCCTTATAACTTCCCGAACACTCTTGGCTGTGAATCTGGTGTTTATCTCCTGTCCATGTGATCCTTCTGCACCGGATGATCGTGATGGCCCCAATGGTGATTTCACTAAAAAGTGATCCCTAAATATATCAGCAATACATTTCGGTTCACTCACACCGTTGACACTCACGGGTAAACCCGGCTTATTATTGAGCCTACTAGTAGTATTCCAAAAGTTACGAAAGTCATGTTTCGAATGTTGAGAAGCGAGAATGTCCATCTTTATCTGCTCCTTATTGTTTTGGCACCACTTTAAGCGTGATTTAAAGATTCTACGACTCTCTCGCATCTCCTCCCAAACAAGTCCTTCACTCGGTTTACCACACCGAACCCAATCCATAAACTTACACCGAGCTACCCCGTGAGCATCACGAACATGTCTGTTCCATCCGATTACGGGCTGTCTTCCTCTCGGTTTAACAACAGTATGACTCTCAGAGGCGGCTTTACACAATGAATCAACAATGTCACGATACATACTGTCAATTACACACATATGGTCTCTGTTGTCACAACGTTTACCGCTACAGTTACTGAATTCAGGCGGAAAGTCAATGTCTCTTAAACTATCATTACATAATTTATTATACAAGTCTATTTGCTCGTGGCTTCTTTCCCCCCATTTTATTTTGTTACATTTAACATTTTGTAACAAAATCTTTGGTTTTACATTATTTAAATTACACTTAATAATGAGTGGAAAGTGGTCAGACCACACCGGATCGTACCTGATGTGTGTATCGACTATAGTTTCAAAAGCCGATTCAGTTACCACACAGTGGTCTAACCATCTTAGAGCACCATTAGCGTCACTTATAAAACTATATGTGTCAGACAGTAAACCTAATTTAATGAGATCGGCACATTTCCAATCCAAGTCGTTACAAAAATTTAAAAGTTCATAATAGAATTGCTCACCCGGGTGGGCGTTGAAGTCGCCCAACATGTAAACACACTCAATACCTTCACTGCCCACCACTGCGCTCAACGTTGCCATACAATCAGTAAACTCAGTTAGATTCGCCGTGGTGTCAGTCGGCATGTACACACTGAACACTAAGAATGACCTTTGTTCTATCACCACTTTAATACAGCACACTCGCGTATTATCACATCGGACAATCGTAACATTATTAAAGATTTTCTTATTCCACAACAATGCAACACCACCCCATGGTCGTCCTGAAATCATTCCATTTGATGTATCCATGGGCGATACACCCGTATAAGCGAAGTCATCATCTATACAGCTCAGGTAATCAATGTCGTGCGGCAGCAGCCAATGTTCTTGCAAAGCAATTATGTGCGATGTTCGACATAATCGCCGGACATCATCTACTGAGCGCTTCACATTCTTACAGTTGAAACTTATAAAGCTGTATGGTTCCTTATCTGCCATCTTTATTTTGTTATTTGATCGGCTGACACAACATAATTACCGTTCGCACTCCTCTGACGATAATTTATAAAACGTCTAAATATGACTCCTTCTGGCCACAAGTTACTGTCTAAAAACACATTCAGCTTCTGCTCCGATACAAAAAACTTAAAAGCTTTATGATCATTTCCTTGTTTTATGGCAATTTCTTCTAAAGTTATCAACTCCTTCGTCTTTCTGTACACATAGTCTGTTATGTCTTTGTCTGTTGCGTCCTTGTGAATCTTCGTTATGAATATCGGAACTTTTATGTCAGCGGCTTTGAAGCCCCCTTCCATATCTCTCGAAATACCGGATTTCCCTTGATAACGGTAATTAAATTTCTTGCGTCTCGATACGGTCCTCCAGCCCTCATTATGATTCTCATTTTCAGATTCACCTACTGTATTTAGTGCGCTGTGGCGCTCGACTCTTTTCTCAGATGTTATTATGCAATTATCAGTATACTGGCGGGCTACCGCCGTCGGTAGCGGTGACGTCACCTCGGCTTGTCGCTCCACTCCGCTCGTCGTTAGATTTTCGCCTTTATTCAATACCGGTGACCGTTGTGTTGGAACAGCTGATTTACGTATATTTTGTTTTAACTTTACCCTCAATATATCTCGGTAGTTTTGTACATTGTCACTAGAACTGTTCTTGTGGCTAACTACCGGCTCATTTAAAGTAGAATTGTTTATAGTGGAATCGTTTATATCGTGCGAGAGACCAACTGGCCCACTATCGTGCAGATGCCATGCTCCGCGCCTTCTATTCACATTCTGTGGAGACACAGGTAGTAATGAGTCATTTCTTAACTGCAGTAACTCAGATCTGCACTCTCTCAGCTGTTCTTTTGTCACGTAGTTAGCTTTTACTATATCTAATTCGCTTTGTACCTTTAGTAGGTCTTTCAGTAATTTCGTGCAATCAAGATGATCAAAAAGAATAGGGGGTAGCTTTTCCAAATCTCGGGCTACAAAAATAGGTATGAGGTCTGGTTCGGTCGATTTATAAAGGCTCAGTATATCGACTAGGTCTCTTCCCTCCTTTCCCTTGTTTTTACGATTCGTTTTGATTTTGTCCGTAGGAATAGATTCAAACAGTAACGATTTAGCTTGCTTAATTTCTTCGCTCGTAAATGACGTTGAACATATTCGCACCAGTGTTTCCTCGTCTATTATCGATATTTTATTTTGAATGTACGATAAAAGCTCGTTGATCACTATATTACATGAGTTACATTTGATAATTTCCGACATTTTAAGCACGATTATAAACACGGCACACGGACTACCCTCTCAGCGTCCGACACCGAAGGATGCGCGCGCGCGACTTATGAAGTCAAGTAAAAGTGGTGTATTACTTACGTAATACACCACTTTTTGAGCAACTGTATTAAAAAAGTTTTGCCTCTAAGACATGCCGTTTCCTCATTTTTTCCTTCTCCGGTGAGAGGGAGAAGACCGTAACATCGCGCGCCTACTGCGGGTTGGTACATGTCACATGTCTTCGAGTTTGCCTCTAGGACATGCTGGGCTCCTCACGATGTTTTCCTACTCCGTTTTGAGAGCGGTGGTGAAGAAATAATTTACGCAAATTAAAGCGCCTGACGGGGTTCAAACCTACAAGTTGTAAGTCGCGGCCATTACCACTGGGCCACCGCTGCTCTCTCCAGGTGATGCATCATCATCATCAACCTTTTTATCGTCCCACTGCTGGGCACAGGCGTCCTCTCATACAGAGAAGGATTGAGAGTAATCACAACGCTTGCTCAATGCGGGTTGGCGATTTCAGACTTAAAATCTAGGTTTCCTTCAGTTTACATGTGTTTAAACCAACATATTTTCCCTCACCTTGTAACCAGTTATTGGTGTCCAAGATATACTTAGAAAGTACAGATAACTTTAAAAAGTTACATTGGTACTTGCCTGACCTGGTATCGAACCCGCACACTCATACTTGAGAGGCTGATGTTTTAGCCACTAGGCCACCACGACTTTTCAGGTGATTGGTTATGTAAAAATCACACAGTAAAAAATTTGGGGAGGTAAGCTTAGAGTCATTTGTCAATAGTATCAATCCTTTAGTATTGTCGACGCACGCTAGACGACACTGTTGGTGGAATGGTTGAGTGATTGACTACTGTGCTGCGTGACGCGGGTTCCTATCCCCGCACGAATCAAATATTTATATGGCCTACAGGCAATTATTTCGGGTCTGGCTATTTGTGTATGTGAGTTTATAGGTTTGTAAACGTACCCACTATACAGGAGTAATTTCCTGTTTCATTTTCACAGTTTAACAATATTCATTGCATTAATAAAGTGTTGATGCAGACATTTTTTTGAACTTATGAAGTAATGGTTTAGAAATTTGCTTCAAAACGATGCAGATTTCGCTTAATAGTCTGTTACGTAATTAGGATGCTGATCTGACCTACAAGCTAAAATGAAGAGTGCGATGTTGCCCAGGCATATAGATTACGACGTGTATTAGTGTACGGACAGCTGCAGGTCAAGCTACCTGAAACTGTCAAATATTCTCAATCAATCTTGAACCTTAATACTTTAGACATAAAGTTGAAAATCTAATAAAGAAATCTGACAGTTTGTAGAAGCTTGAAGTGATGTCGTCTGTACCAAAAAAAATCTACACATGAAATAAATCACGCTGCACATAAAAAATACAAAGAAAAAGAATTCGCACCATTATTTTATTCTCAAGTTTTACAAGTAAAAGCTGTTATTAAATAAACCAACACCAACTTTCTTGCAAACAAACAATTCAAAACAAACTTTGTAAACAAAAACAATCGCGGGAACATATAAAATAAATATTTCTACAGGCTGCTTCAAGTTATCGAAGATGGCATTTCAGAAACTGTTAATCATCGCGCTTTCTCAATGCGTATTGGTAACATAATATTTTTATTATATGGATTGATTATTATCTAACCTTCGATTAACAAATTTACTCTTGGAGTAAAAGTGGTACCGAGCTTAGAATAGTACGAACCCATATCCTCCCGTGGGTGTCGTAAGAGGCGACTATGAGAACTTTTACCAGGGGCTAAGCGGGCAGCAGCTTCTCCTGTGGACTATCAAATTACTGCGATCCCCAACCCGCCTGCCAAGCATGGGGATTATGGAAAACCCCCCAAATGAATGAAAGCCTTGGGGTAGGCCTTTGTCCAGCAGTGGACCTCTATAAGCTGAAGAAGAAGAAAAGTAGACGTTAAAACTAAATGAGGCCGCGGCCTAATGCATCGGCTACATTGCCGCGATAACGCGATCTACAATTCGCACGCTCTCTCTCTCGCACACAGCTTGATGTATTTCTGAGAGAAAGAGAGTTCGCTTTTGACGTGATAACGTCTATTAAATCGGTATGCTGGGAGTCATTCGCGAAAACTGCGTAACGGCCGAATCTGACGCTACACGGAGTCCACGCCTACTAAAACTAACCTTAGCCTTGTAGCTTTAGAGTGCAATATTATTTACCTAAAAGCACGGTTGTAAACAATTAATAGCAGTTTTTCGCATACATGATTAAAGCATTGATAGCCGAGTGGTGAAACGCTCGGATTAATATCGACTCACTCAAGAGGTGCCGCGGATCGATTCCTGACGGCAACGGACGTTTTTTATCCTTTTTAATTTTTAAATTTTTCCTTTTTAATTTTTCTTTTTTCTTTTTTTTTTGCTTTTTTTTATTTTTTAGAAAATTTAAACAAACTATTAAATAAAAATATAAATGTTATACATTACTTTATTTTAAATAATTTCATTGCACCCAGAAAAAATTACCATGTAATAGACGTTATCACGTTCAAATATCGGCAGTAGACGGAGTTCTACAGACAGCCAATTTTTTTAGGACAATGTTGCATCACATGACGTTTAATTTGTTCGACGAATCGAAACGTATGGTCACACCGACAGGCGCATCAACATACTTTAATGGACATGCCGTGCGCGTATAATCAGCAGTAATTTTTTGGTTTGAAAAGAGTGAGAAGATGGTCTATGCTTTCAGTCTAGCTCTATCTCTTTCCTCATAGATGATTGAAGACATTTAAAGAGATAAAGATAGATCGAAAATTCGTTTCCTTTCTTTCTTTCGGAGTGCCACAATTCTTATCTCTAAGGCATGTCCATTTGTATATGTCAATGGAAAGGCGGGCTTTCGGTCTTCCAAAATAGTAAGTGACAAATGAACGCGAAAGATCAAAGAAACTATGGATGGAATGTGTGAATGATGGCAGGGTTAGAAAGGGGATGACTTCCAAGATGGCGTCTAATAGAGAAGTGTGGACGAAAAAGACATGTTGCACCGACCACGTAAATAAATTGGGATTGGTGGTAGGCCACAACATCGACTTCCGGCAGAAGTTACCACCCACCAGATAAGGTCTTGCCACTAAGCGATATGCGCCAAATATTGTTGTGTCGGGAGTTTGGTTGTGGAGGGTCTCCATATCAATTTTCCTCTGGCGCAGCATCGTTGGTCGTGTTCTTGGGTTTAACATTGCATCACCTCACTCAACTGTCGTCCTCCTTCCTATTCACTCAGTTTTTTTTTTTTAATGAATATGCTATAAAAAACTAGCGCGCTTTACCATCAACGAATGCAGCACTGTTTACCATCAGGCGGGATTGCAGTCAAGCACTAGTTTATAAATATATAAAAGAAAGATAAGGCCTTTCCTGCCCTTATACCAATTCATTTGAACGTGAAAAATACCTTTGATAAGGAAACACACGACAAGCAATTAAAAAAATAAAACAAAATTTTACATTACGCAAAAAGCCGCACCTGACTGGAAACACCTACTCGTCAGTTTGTAATAAGTTTTCCTAACCCCCTTTGAGCATTGACATCATTTAGAGCACCTTGTATACAGTAGTACGAAAATCTGTAGTTTCTTAAAGCGTGCTCCAAAGTTGGGGTGATTCACTTAGGATTAAGTTGGAGACATTCGCGTCGGGCTTAATAAGTTATGAAGACCTGAAGGGGGTGTTCCATTTTATGATTTATTGTTTCCGACATTATTTGGGGGGTGACAATGTGATTTTGGAGTAATGTTGACTTTATGCGACGGAAAGAGAAAAGTAATACATTTTTATAGGGGAAAAAGCTAAAAAATATTGTTTTATTTTTCAATTTATCGTTACTATGCAATTCTTAAGACCAGTGGCCTAGTGTGGTCGCGACTTATAAATTGTAAATCGTAGGTTCAAACCCAATCAGGCGCTTAACTTTGTGTAAATTAATAAAAAATGTATAAATTAATTTGTGTAATTTCATCACCGCTGCTCTCAGAACGGTGAAGGAAATCATCGTGAGGAAACCGGCATTTCCTAGCCAAATAACTTCGAAGACATACCACCTACCCGCAGTGGGCCCATGTAGTAGGTATGTTATGGCCCAATTACTCTCACAGTAGGTCAATCTTGAGCCTTAATGCGATAAAGTTGAAAATCTAATAAACTTATTTGACAAAGTGTAATAATAGCTTGATGTGCTGTCGTCTGTACCATTTAACATGTCTATGGACAGGCGTAGAGTAGTCAGCCTTTCGGTCTTCTATAGGATGCATTTTGGGGAGTGTGCGAAGGAATTGCATGATTTAATTCCCACATCTCCGTTCCACCATCGGACGACCCGTCGTACGGCGAGTTTCCACCCTTACGTTGTTAACACCATTACGATCCGGACGAAGCGTTTCCCCTCCTCCTTTAGACCGCGTACATCGAGGGAATAGAACAGTTTGCCAGCGGCGGTGTTTCCGTCGGACTACAATTTGAGTGTCTTCAAGGCTAGAGTGAATAGGCTCTTAATAAACTAGTGCGCTTTACCATCAACGACTGCGTCACTGCTTACCATCAGGCGGGATTTCGGTCAAGCGCTAGTTTATAATTATAATTTAAAAAAAAAGCCATATTCACATTACTTGCTTTCGTTTGGGACATCACCTAGTGATGCTGCGGCAACCTTCCTGGATTAATGGTCTATTCAATGTAAAAAGAATTTTTCAAATTGGACCAGTAGTTCCTGAGATTAGCGCGTTCAAACAAACAAACTCTTCAGCTTTATATATTAGTATAGACAATAGACCAACAACAATGAATAAAGTACCTTCTTACCAACAAAAAAAAACATTATCAAAATCATAAACAACGAAGTTATCCCCGAACAAACATAAAAAGCATAATAATATACGGTCGAATTGAGTAACCTCATCCTTTTTGAAGTAGTTTGAAAACCCTTAAAATGTTTTTAACAAGATAAAACTTTACCTCCAACCTTCTAACCGTAGACAAAAAATGCTCCGCTGTCTATGCTTCTATCAGACTTACTTACTGTCACTGTCAAATCCAACAAATCATTGTCTGTTCTCTACCTCGTAAATGCAATGCCAAAATCAGCGAGACAAACTTATACAAAAATCAGACAAAAATGCTTATAAGACCAATGGAATCTCCTGAACTGCTCGTGAATTCACAGTCCATGGACACATGTGTTTCTGCGTTTGCGCCCCACGCTATTGCCTCTATCCCTCCATTTTGTTCCCTTGCCTATCCTGTCTTCCACTGTGTATAAAAGGTATTGTTTATTTTTAAGCTATCACAGTTGATTGAAGGTCTAGGCTGTAGTTCTCATTCTTCTTCACCGCGGTTTTGGGCAGCCTTTCCAACAACGTTATTTTATCTTTATACGCAACTGCATCGATTCCTATCATTTTTACACCATGTTATATTTTTTTCCGAAATACATTTCGAATAAAGTGTTGTAGTGTGGTTACCGAGCGCGCCGCGCAGCTTACGGTAGATCATAACACCGCACACGCCCGCGCAACAGCTGACGCCAGAAGTCGACCCGAGCGTAGCTGTGACCATATATTTGTTGGGACAGCCAAGTAGGATAACAAGCTCATAACTTTGTGGTTTTTCATGATATCTTTTTGAAATTTTGTACATAGATTCTTTACCTAAAAATACTGGACACGTGTTTCGGGTTTCGCATAAACAAAAAATAATGTTGTATAAGAACGAAATAATAAAATCAAGTTTTTTTGACCCAGGTTAAGTATAAAGACACACTATTTTCTCCTTCACTCCCCTGCCCTCATCCCAATCTCTTGTGGTGATTAATACTCGTGCCATGGAGACAGTGTGGCAGTAACAAGTTAGCAACACAAAAGTGTAAAATGTTATAAGTAAAGTGGTTTTTTCAGGTATGAAGTGTTGCGAGTGTCACATAGTGCATTTGGACGAGGATGACGACTATGTCAAGACTAGTGACAACTATACTAAAGAGATCCGGTCTTCGGCAGTTTGATAATAAATTTTGTGCTTCAATTGACCTGTTTTTGTTTGTATTACCTAGTCTCAATGGTGTAATTCTTGAAGGGGAAGACAGAAATGTCAACTAAACTCAGCCGCCCCAGGCTTCGCTATTCAAAAATAATAGTTGTTATAATTAAGAAGGTTTATCCATACTAATGTTATAAATACGAAAGTATCTGTGTCTGTCTGTCCGGCTTTCAAGCCAAAACTACTGAACCGATTGTAATGAAATTTGGTACCCAGATAGTCTAGAGCCTGAAAAAAGACATAGGCTATGACCAATAGGACCAATAGAAGCAGAGCAGTAACAAAAAATGTTGCGAAAACGGGAGTGAACGTACATATTGCTCCCATTGTTTTAACAGGCGCTTGTTTTATATCAACTGAGCTCCTGTAAACTGACGTCCACGCGGACGGAGTCACGGGCTGTTGCTAGTAGTTAATAAGTAAAAGACTGTTTTATATTATTTTGCTATTATTTTTTCTTGGAGGACGGGTCTGAGCAGTTGTGTTGCGATGTGTGCCGGGTACGATTCGCCAAATGTTGTTGTGTTGGGAGTTTGGTCGTGGAAGGTCTTCGGATCAATCTCCCTTTGGCGCAGCATCGTTGGTCGTATTGTTGGGTTTAATATTGCATCACCTCGCTCAACTGCCGTCTTCCTTCCTATTCGCTCAGTTTTTCTGAGTGAATAGGCTGTTAATAAACTAGCTCGCTTTACCATCAACGATCGCATCACTGCTTACCATCAGGCGGGATTGCGGTCAAGAGCTAGTTTATAATTATTAAAAAAAAAATCTTACATTAAACTTAGATATTAGGAGACAAAAAGAAATAATAAAACATTTCAATAGATAATATCTCAATAGCGGCTCTTCAAAGATAATAAAATGTTAGAGGACCCACTAATTTTAGAGGGCCTTTGGAGACATATCAGTGTTCAGGGACCCACGGGTGGGTGTTTGGTGGGTCCTTGAAGCCCGGGGGACTACGGTGCCTACCGCAGTTCACTGCTGGAGATAGGCCTATGCTAGGCTGCATGATATCACCCTACCCTCTACCTTCCACATGCCGTAGGTCCCAGCCGCCTTCTTAAGGTCATCGATCCATCTAGCTCGTCGGAAGGCATCCCATACGAGCGCCGATATGCCATCCACTCTAAAACTCGTCTACTCCACGGACTACCGCAGTGTAGTTCAACTTCTGCCCTTTTATGAGACAAAGCTCATGATTGATGTGGTCACACCTATCACGCGCTAAAATGTTCGAATAAATCCTATTTCAATCTGTGATTCTTACGTGTCTATAGTAGCTGAGGTGTCATAATTTTTGACAATAGTGTCAATACGATAGAAATCCAGAAAAATATTTAAAATTCTTGTGTAATTATTAAAACTTATTCCTATTTTATATTGCCTACAGTGTGTTTTTTAGAATAATTGAATGTGTTTTGTATAAGCTATCCATTTATTTTTAGGCTTTACTAATTTTGGAACTAAACTTAGGACAGAACAAAGACACACACGCTTCCATTCTAGTCAAGTAATGTAATTATTTTGTAACGAAAAAGTGCCTAACTCGTACCTGAGAAGAAAAAATCAAGCTCATTTTAATAAGACACAAACTAAGCTTAAAATTAACGGAGAAGAAAAAGAATAAGTGAGGAATGAAACTGATTCCTGAATGAGTATTTTTAGGCATTTCTTAATGGTTATGACTCCTTGTCTTACGTGCCTTGTTTGTTGCTATGCCTGTCTAACTTGGGTTATCTTTGAAGACGAAGAAAAAAATACTGGCAGTCTTCCTAAACTTAATAAGGAGAATCTAACACGAATACAGGAATAAAACGAAGTACAGAAAATTACTAAGCTCGATATTATAAATATTCTTGATTTGTTTGTGCAACAAACTCAGTTTTTTACCATAACAATTATATTTGTTGTGACTACCTTTGAAGAGGATTTAAAGTAAACCGGTAGTTTTGCTAGCCTGATATAACTGGCCGAATAAGAAAATTGGATCCAAACTAAGCACAGAACAGGAAAAAGCTCGATATTTTTAAAAAATCTCAAGAATTGATTAAAACATGCTTAGTTTTTAAATTTTCATACATATATGTGTTGTATTCCTTATTTGCCATTCTGCCCGTTTCTTATACTTTTTTTTTGTGGCATTATACCCCATATTATGCCCATGTCTAATTTCTTGCTGTGCTAAAAACGAAGAGAAAGAAACTTTGCAAATAGTCGATGAAAAGGTTTGTGTTTGCAAGTGTAACAAAGTACAGATGATATAAGAATGTTTTATGAAGTGTAATATATTAACTATTAAAGTTTTTGAAATGCAGACGTTTATTTGAATTTTAACAGTGTTCTTTAGCATTATAAAATAGCGCTTGGCCATGATCTCGCCTGATGGTAATCAATCGTTGATGGTAAAACGAACTAGTTTATTAAGAGCCTATTCACTTTAGCTTTTTTGCGGATGAGAAATCATCAAATGACCTACCGCTTTGGGCGAAGCGGAAGAGCATGAGACTTTTATTGACTAAAACCGACCCGTGTCCCTTCATTTGACTGTTCGCCAGGGCCACGGTATCTCTTTAGAACCTCCAGAAACAGCCGTATCTGGTGAGGACCTGCGTCAGGCGGAAGGTGTGGAGGCACCTCTCTGGCCACTCCTCAAAGATTACCACTACCTTGATGCGGTATTTCAATGCATTCATGTTCCCTCAAACTTATATTATATATATTAACACTTAGCGGGATATTAAACGTCACCAAAACAAAACTTATATTGTACCTCGTTCATCATAATCATCTTCATATCAGCCGAACGAAGTCCACAGCTGGGCCTCCCCAAAGCACCTCCACTTCGATCAGTTCCGTCTCTCGTGCAGTATCCTTCAACCGATTTTGACAGTTCTTTCATACAAAATCTACTAGAGGTGAATATTCCACACATAAGATTTAATTCTGATTCCCTGTCCCAGCCACCGCTTTCGTTTTTTGTCGCTTGCCGAAACAGTCTTTACAGCACAGAAACCTCTACTTCTCAACAAAACCTCCAATCTCTTTTCTCGCTTCATTTCTTCAGAAGTTTCACTGATGAAAAAGTTTTTATGCATAAAGTCTAATAAATTGAAAAATTCTAAGACTACTTACTCTTAGCCGTCACTTTATTTGAAAAAACAAGTGTCATTACAAAATTCTCAGCGGTATTATAATTTAAACGAATGCGTGTTTCCCCGATTTCTGTTTGTTGCTGGCTTCCTGTTTTCTGCCTGTGTCCCTGGATTCTCTGCGTACCATTCTGCTGTCCAAGCTGTCTTTTTCTCTTACCAGGCTGGTATTTACTCCTGTTCTTCAATAAAAATGCTAATGATGAGGATTTAAGTCCAGACCAGCCCAGATACAGTCGGAATTATAAGAAATAATCAAACTTAGTTGTACCCAGAAAATTATTGTAAAGCCAAATTTTAAGGGAGAAACAAACTAAGCTCACTTTTTGAGAATACAAAGTAAGCTTCATCCTGATAAAGGAATGAGGAGATAAAAAAATAGATGTGTTTTATAATTCTTCCACTAATTGTAAGTCCATTCGTGTCGTGTGTTCCATGTTTTGATTGTTGCATGAACTATGCCATGGACATAAAAGAGTGCCCGGAGACCTGCCCTAAAGTCCAAAAAGGGGGAGACTGCTCATGAAACGAAGCGGGCACTAAATACTAAGCTCAAAAAAAGGAGATAATGCAGTAAGCTGCTAATGTTTGAGCGAATGAAAGTAAGCAAGTGATCTTACTTTTAATGAAAATGTATAATTTTCAAACAAACCTATTTCAATACTTGCCCGTCTTTGTTCATTCTATAGGCAGCTTGATAATCCGATTCAAGCCCATGTATGATGCTGTGCAGTGGGAAAAGAGAAAAGGGAAGGAGGGTGTGCAAATCTTTCAGTCATACAATGAGATTGTCTTTTAGTAAGAGTAAATTGTGATTATTAAAGTTTTTGAATTGTTCACAAGTTTTTGTTCTACACAGAATACATTTTGCAAGTGCGTATGTGCACAAGTCGTAGTGGCCTAGTGGATAAAACACCAGCCTCTCAAGTATGAGTGAGCAGGTCAGGCAAGTGCCAATGTAACTAAGTTATATGTACTTTCTAAGTGTATCTTGGACACCAATGAATGATTATAAGGTGAAGGAAAACATCTTGAGGAAACCTGGACTTTAAATCTGAAATCGCCAACCTCCATTGAGCAAGCGTGGTGATTACGCCCAATCCTTCTCTATATGAGAGGAGACCTGTGCACAGCAGTGGAACGATAAAAAGGTTGATGATGATGAAGTGCACATAATGTATCCACAAATTATTTATGTCAATCTACACCCCTATTGTAGAAATATACCGTAGGTTTGCAAAAATAAAACAGCTGTTTCATAAAAAAAAATGCAATACCTACACCAGGGATGTACTCGTATCCCTATGTGCGTCTGTCTGTCTGCTGCACGATGATTGACATGACAGTTCAACAATATCCATTGTGTTATTTACGTTGTTAAACAGATGCATTTTTTGAACATATAGAGCAATGGATTAACAGTACTGCATGCTTCAAAATGATCCCAATTGATAGTAATAGTGTTTGTAAAATAGTAAGTCAGTCAGATTTCCAAAAAATACTAGACACGTATTTTTCTTTTTCATATAAAGAAAAAAGAAAGACGACACAGTGCGTTGAAAACTCGTGTGACGTCACTGCACGCTACACTTTTTAGCGACCAGTGGCGTCACCAACCACCACTCCTGATCTTTGATGCCTTTTGTATTTGACACTTTTTATTGATTTGATAAAACAAAATATACGGTTCTAGTATTTTTTGGAAATCTGACTGACGGACTAATTAGTTTTTTTTAGTCAAATACCCTATTAGGATGCAAGCTGTATCTCGTGAACCGTGACAGTTCCATCATCGGACGACCGACATACGACGAGTATCCACCCTTACGTTGTAGACACCACTACGATCCGGAGGAACCGCGTTTCGCCTCGTCTTTTATACCGAGTACGTAGAAGGACTGGAATAATTTGCCAGCGGCTGTATGTTACCGTCTGACAACAATTTGAGTGTCTCCAAGGCTAGAGTGGCGCTTAATAAATTAGAACATGAATAACCGATGCTGAACTCTATAATTAGTCTCTCTAAAATCCATTATGTACAAAGTAATAATGACACCCAAAAACAAAGTCTACAGTGAATAGGCTCTTAATAAACTAGCGCGCTTTACCATCAACGATTGCATCACTGCTTACCGTCAGTCGGAATTGCGGGCAAGCACTAGTTTTTAATTATAAAAAAAACAGCTAGAAACACTGATGATGATTTATTTCTGTTGTCTATTATACTTAACAAATACTAATTTTTGGTGAAAGAATTTTTGGTGCGGAAAGTTCTTAATTTTATTTATTTATTTATTGGGAACAATAAACAGTTAAACGTTGCAATATTAATATTAAGGTTTAATAGTATACAGAAACATAACCCACACCATTGCCCACTGTATCATATTGATTTTACAAGAAATAAGGAAACTGACGTATACAGAAAGGGACTGTAAGATGTAAAAATCTTTAGCTTTTTTTTGTTTAACCGACTTCAAAAAGGAGGAGGAGGTTTGCTTCCTCCTTTATACCGCGTACATCGAGGGACTGGAACAATTTGCCAGCGTCGGTGTTTCCGTCACAATACAATTTGAGTGTCTTCAAGGCTAGAGTGAATAGGCTCTTAATAAACTAGCGCGCTTTACCATCAACGATCGCATCACTGCTTACCATCAGGCGGGATTGCGGTCAAGCCCTGGTTTGGTTACTCAATTCGACCGTATACGAGTATATGCTTTTTTATGTTTGTTCGCGGATAACTTCGCCGTTTATGAACCGATTTTGATAATTCTTCTGTTGGAAAGAAGAGATTCCCAAGGTGGTCCCATGATAAATCAAGACCAGAGAAATCAAGGGGAACTTTCAAAAATCGTAAGGACAACCAGTGCGTTTGTAAGTTTTTTCATTAAGTATTTTAGCGTCAGCATCCAGTCTAACCGGGTGCATCTGAACAGCACTTTTCACAACTAAACAGTGTAAAATAAAAACAATTTTTTACAAAAAAAAACCGACTTCCAAAAACACTACAAAGTGAAAAATAACTAATTTCGAAAGTCGGTGTCAAAAACTAATATACAAAAACCAAAGACACCGACTTCCGAAATTAGTTATTATATAGAAATTAGTTAAGGCGATTCCTCCCGCCTTATCCGGAACAGGAACCTCCCGAAATAACCATGTCCGGTGAGGACCTACGTCAGGCGGAAGGTGAGGGCGCCGTGACGCCTCTAGCCACTCCTCAAAGAGAGGACTTACCGCCACTATTGTGGCGTGCCCAAAATCTTTGGCTTCGTTGTGTTTCAAAGTCACCGAAACGAAAAAGCGACAGTAAAAAGAGACAGACTGATAAATATATTAGATTTATGGTGGGAGAGACTGAAATAGGAAGCATTATATAATGTTTCTTACATTCTTCTCATTATCTTCTTCTTCTTTAGCTTATAGAGGTCCACTGCTGGAAAATCGCCTCTCCCAAGGCTTTCCAAAATGACCGGTCTTGTGTTGCCCGCATTCATCGGATTCTCGCGACCTTCACCAAGTCATCGGTCCACCTTGTTGGGGGCCTCCCTACACTGCGTCTTCCGGTACTTGGCCGCCACTCCAGAACCTTACTGCCCCATCGGCCGTCGGTTCTATGTGCAATGAGCCCCGCCCACTACCACTTAATTTTAGCGTCTCTAAGAGCTATATCGGTTACTTTGGTAGACAACATGGTTGGTGCAGTGGCTGAGCGATCGACGGCTGCACTGCATGTCGCGGGTTCGAATCCCGCAC
Source organism: Sesamia inferens (assembly GCA_037179545.1). Taxonomy (NCBI): domain Eukaryota; kingdom Metazoa; phylum Arthropoda; class Insecta; order Lepidoptera; family Noctuidae; genus Sesamia; species Sesamia inferens. The sequence continues at coordinate 3,400,127 of CM073943.1, forward strand.
GAAACAAATATTTGTATGGACTACAAGTAGTTGTTCCGGGTATGGGTGTATGTGAGTGTATATGTTCGTAAACGCACCAACGATACAGGAGTGATTCCTAGTGTGAGGCAACGTTTAAAAAAAAATTGTTGCTACTGCGGATCTCCGCATTTACGATTCGATCGCGCAGAGAAAATCCGAGCATAGCTGTTTCCATTGACCTTTGTGTGATCCTGAACCTTCGCATGAGGCCCATTGTAAGCGACCAAGTTTCAGTTCCGTATGTCATCACTGGCAATTTAATTCCATCATTCTCAAAAGCGAAACAACTCATCATCATGAAACCAATATTTTTCAAAGGCTTCCACCACGTGTGATTTGCACACACGCCATTTTTGTATAAAGAATAGTACGGAACCCTTAGTGTGCGAGGCCGACTCACACTTGAGTTAGTTTTTATTTAAAATACGATTATTAATCAGCCTTTTCGGGGATGGATGGATAAACCAATAGAAGGTCTTTACCTGATCAACATTATCTTCGATAATCACTATCGATAACAGGGAGTAGTGTTGCCATCGTCTCAGAAACCCATTGCGTCAAGTTAGGTTTTAAAATTCGCACTTAGCTTGTATAATGTGGGAAGTTTTTACTCCAGTGCTGGTGTGCTGGTTCGATCGGAAAGAACTTTTGGCGAACAACGAGTTTGAAGAATTTTCTAGATAAGGCTTTATTTGCTTTAAACATGTTATAATTATTTAGTTACACAGAATATGTATTAATTGCATTTTTATTTTTTAATAATTATAAACTAGCGCTTGACCGCAATCCCGCTTGATGGTAAGCAGTGATGCGATCGTTGATGGTAAAGCGCGCCAGTTTATTATCAACCTATTCATTCAGATTGAGCGAATAGGAAGGAAGACGGCAGTTGAGCGAGGTGATGCAATGTTAAACCCAACAACACGACCAACGATGCTGCGCCAAAGGGAGATTGATCTGAAGACCCTCCACGACCAAACTCCCAACACAACAACATTAGGCGCATCGTACCCGGCACACATCGCAACACAACTGCTCATACCCGTCCTCCGTACGGCTTCACCAGACATCATGCCGGAACACGACAAATCGCTTGGGGGCAAGGCTTTGTCTGGTGGGTGGTAAATTCTGCCGGCGGCCGGTGTTATTCAATTCTATAATAATTCATCATCATCATCAACGTTTTTATCATCCCACCGTTGGGCACGGGTCTCCTTTCATACAGAAAAGGATTGAATGTAATCACCACGCTTGCTCAATGCGAGTTGGCGATCTCAGACTTCAAGTCCAGGTTTTCTTTTCTCATTGGTATTTGCCTGACCTGGAATCGAACCCGCACACTCGTACTGGAGAGGCTGGTGTTTTAACCACTAGGCCACCACGATTGTTGAAAAACAATTGGAATAATAATTAGAATAATGTGAAATAATAATTATGTCAACAATATTATAATTTCCTGAAATGATTTTTCTTGAATTTTTTGAAATCCTTAATGTCATAGAAATTGTTCATTTAGGCATATCTACACCTTGTTTTTAAAGGAATTCGCATTATTTATATACACTTCTGGACACATCTATTGGCCCACCTTAGAGTTTAGGTTTCGATGGCCCCTACCGAAATATGATTGCTAGATTGAACAAAAACTATTGATGCAGTTTTAAACCTGATACATTTTACCATCTATTTCAATCGTATTGTTTTAAATTTGAATTCAGAATACCATACGACATGGAGCTACGCCTAACAAGTCGGATATGAGCCTTGTTAAAGGCAATTGATTTTTAATAAAAAACATGTTTTATCAAATAAAGGTTTAATTTAATAACGCGTGTTGCCTCCATAGGCATCTACCACAGCTCTCATAAGATTAGGCATAGAGTTTATCAACCGCTCTATGAAATTTTAAGGGATCATCTCCCATTCCTCTTCTATGGCAGTTTTCAACTGCTGCATCGTCTGGGCAACTGGCTGACGAGCCCTAACACGTCTTTTTAGCTCGTCCCACATGTGCTGAATGGGTTCATGTCTGGGCTTCTGGCTCGCCAGTCCATAACTGTGATGTTCACATCCCGAAGATATTCCCTGACGATGCCGGCCGTATGGGCTCTTGCATTATCATGCATAAAAAGGAAAATTGGGCCCTAATAGTCCGCGTATGGTATCACGTGAGGTTCTAAACACTCACGAATGTACCTTTCAGCATTTAATGTTGGCAGCCGTGGTCCTGTAACAACCTCAAGTTGAGTTTTACTGCTCGCGGATACACCTCCCCAGACAGTCCATGAGCCATCGCCATAAGCAACCCTCTCTTCAAAGCAGCTTTGTGCGAAATGCTCCCCCTTACGTCGGTAGACCTTCTTTCTTCCATCATTGCCACGCAACAGAATTTTAGACTCATCAGAAAAGAGTATACGGCTCCAATCTTGCTGTGTCCAATTTAAATGAGTGCGTGCGAAATGAAGGCGAGCTGTTCGGTGGGCTCGCGTTAGTTTGCGCCCATTAGCTGACTTGTGTGGTACCATATCGCGTTCTTTTAACCTTCTCCGAACAGTTCGAGCGCTCACAGATACTCCGTGGACGTCGCGAAGTTGATTTTGTATCTCAATGGAGGTAAGGTGACGATTGCTCAAGCTGGTCGTCACGATGAATCGATCCTGCCTTTCAGTTGTGACCCGAGATCGTGGCCTTCCTTGGCGCCGAACAAAGCCGCCAGTCTCTAGGTACCCCCGATAAACATTTCGGACCGCAGATCGACTAAAATTAAGTTGAGCACTCGCATTTCTTTGGCTGTGTCCGGCCTGAATAAGTGCCACAGCTTGGGCGGCGACTTCAGGGGCCCGAGTCTGCTATTGCAATCGTGTCAAAATTGACGACTTTTTATGTCATAATGACCGATTTTGACAAACTCCGTAATCTACTAACAAAATGGCGTGCCAAGTGGGCAATCACTGAACGAAATGGCATAAAACGGTAATCTTGTCCAAAATGACAAATCAATGACTGACATATGCGGTAATCTGCTAAAATTTTGACAGTTCTTTTGATCATTGAACTGTTATGATGCCGTCTTTGTACAAACATTGCTTTTCGAAGCAAGGCAGCTCGATGGTGGTGGTGGTTTTGTACAACAAGTGTGATATCTATTGTGTTTGTGGAATATTTGAGAATGTTTTCATTACTAGCAAATATTCTTGAGCTAGCCAACGCAGTGGATGCTAGAGAAGGAAGATAATATGCAGGAGACATCGAACACATCGCTTGACGGGTTTCAATACGGATCCCTTTATTAATGTTCCCGAGGCGGAATTTCTGAAAACGTTTTGCCTTGAATATGTCTCCGTAAGAGGGTTAATTGAAGAACTCATTCTCCTTATGGCCAGACTGCGTCGAATTGATAGCGTATGGGCAGAAATTAAGGTGAGGAAACGTAATTTGACAATTGATTTATTATTCTATAGTAATCTAGAGCTACAAACACGAAATAGATTGATTAATGTTATATTTTTATTGCAGATTCTAATAGCACTTGCATTTTGTGTATCAGAGTCCTACAAGAATTTTATTGGACAAGGACATTGCCCTCGTTAAAGTTTCACAAATTACTGTGTCTAGTGTAATCAATGAAGGAACAAAGACTTTGAAACTAAAAAATAAACCATAAATATTGCAAACATGCCAATAGCATTATTGCCACCTGATGAGGATTATGCAGAAGTACTGCGACAGGTATGAATTTCTTTTAACTATGTTAGTAAAGGTACATAATAGTTGGACTTCTATCAGTTATTTATTTATTGTTTACTAAAACGGTACAACACTAATTACATTAATTAACTTAAAGACAACTACTAAAACTAACATGGAACAGTGGACTCTCTCGCATACTTTCTTTCACAGAAGACCAAACATACACCCATAAGCTTATTCAGCACCTTTATAGTATGACAGACCGGAGATCTGATTTCTGTTTTTGCTGGGAGCAGCATAAATGAAACTACTATACCTATTAAAAATCAACATTTATTTATAACTATATATCTATTTTCTCATAAACTAAATATCTACTTTAATTAAGTAAAAAAAAATTATTATACAAAACAAAAAGACATTTTGTCATTTAAATAATCACAACATTTTTATTTAATATCATACAAATTTATCTTAATACAGATTAACTTATAAATTTAAAAAAAAAATATGTACAAGTATATGTATAAAAGAGAAATGGAAATAACTAGAGGGCATTAAAAAATTCATCCGCATCGCTGTCAACAGGAAACGTGCCCAAAAGGCTGGCAGCATTGCCCCGTTGTATGGCTTTAAATAATAAAACAAATTCTAGAGACAACACCTAATGTAATAATATATAATATTAACACATCAATAATCAGTCTTTTCATTTCCAGTGCAGTATGAACCGGGATCTTCTTGAAGGTTGAGCACTGCACCACGCTTTTGTTGACTATCTGTGGAAAAATGCATACAATAAATTAGCAGGTATGTAGTGTAAGCCCTTCTCAATATTCTAGGAAATTATGAAAACGCTCTAATTGTTATTAAAATGATTTAACTCTTTGTTACAGATCCACCGCAGTCATGCACAAAACAAAGATTTAAAATAAATTATTCATCTTTTTATAAACACTGTTTCATTTACTTATTACATCCATTTGTAACCCATACTGCTAGAGATATCTTCTATGGACTATTATTATATGGACAAACTATAACCTACTAAGTATATGGACATACTTAGTAGGTTATAGTTTGTTTAATATTTTAGGAGATCTCTCCTAAAATATATTTCATTAAACTAGCTTTTAATAAATTGTCAAATTTACCTCTTGCATTCTCCAGAAATCTGACTCAGAATCTGATGACATTATAGGTAATTCTGCAGAGGTCCTGTAAAACAAAATTGACTTTAATAAAAAGTTCTTAAATTAAACCTATCTAATATGGTTTGGTACCTAGCGCTTAGTATGTAGTTGCAATAAAGAATTTAAATTCTGGCCAATGTACTACTACTGATGTAAATCTAGATCTAACACAAGCTTAGCTGGGGGGTTATATTTAATTTTATGTTATTGTTTTCAAAGCTACTTAATTCTTATTGTGGGTATGTTTGTAGAACACCCAATGAGTGGAAGTTCTGATTTAGGATAATTAGGTTTATTCTACTAAACTTTCATAAAGATGAATTACGTATAATTATGTATATAAACAGTGCGTAATTACCTTTTTTGACACGGATATCTCGATGACCTTGAACCATTTTTGCTGTGATGGAGCTCTGTCGATTAATGACCGCAGTCAAAGATAGGGATATTCACTTAACATCGATATATCGAATTTATTCGATGTTTTCTTTACGATATATCGGATTGATTCGATGTTTTGTCAAATATTTATTGTATTCGATATATCGATATATTTATAGAAACATCGAATATTTGTTTTTTTATTTTCTTTTTGTATAATCTACTAAAAAACGAAATAATTTTAACACTACTTGATGACTTGGATTTTGGATTGCAAGAGTTGGAAATCATCACAATCAGATGATGCAATTTCTGATGAATTATCAATGTACTTGCGTAGTCCAGTAGTAGGAAGGCTCAATGAGAATCCTTTAGAGATTTGGCAAGATCTAAAAATTCAATTTCCTAAGCTTTATAAGATTGGCTTCAAATATTTAACTATTGTCGGGACTTCTGTTCCATCCGAACGATTATTTTCTAAGGCTGCTCAAATAGTTAATCAACAAAGAAATAGAATGAAAGGTAAAAGATTAAGTAAACTTTTATTTTTGCAAAGTTTGTCTAAAGAGCATTGGTTTTAATTAAATAGGTAAAGTGAAAGTAAATTTTTGCAGGTACATACCTAGATTAAGGCTAGTACTAAATATGTCTTTTGTTTTCTTTTACTGTTTTGAAGTTATGTGATATGTAATAAAATATTTCTATTAATTTGTCGTTTATATTTCACTTGCAAATGTAGGTATAACTCATCTCAGTCTTCTCACCATTATCTTAGTATTACAATTCTATTTAAGTAACTATGTAATGATAGTGATTCTCATAGAAAATCACTATCATTACACTATTAGTTTAGCTATGTTACTTTGGTATCTGATTCTACATTCACACCTGCAAAATCAAAGACCACAAATTTTGCGCATTTCACTGGAAAAAGGTAATATTAAACTTTTGTGGAAAGTATTCGATAGTAGAAAAATATCGATGTTTTCTAGCGATACATCGATAGACATCGATGCTGGAATCCGATGTTTTACATCGAATATAAATATCGATATATTTTTTAAGTGGACACCCCTAGTCAAAGAGCATTTGTATTCCTGACTTCAATAACATCCAGCCTTGTTTTTCTTTACGTAGTAATTATAATTTTAATAATATAAACAAAAACAAAACACCAGCTGTTAAAAAAAAACATAAACGTCAGTCAGTCAGTCTGTATTAATGTCACATTGACATTAACAGATAACAAAATATCTAGTTTTATAGTTTCACAATAATGTTTTTTGCTATTTAAGAACTATTTTCTATTCCAGACTGCTTATAAACATTTAATTAATATATAAAAATATATATTAATAAAATCTTGCATTACGAAATGTTCAAATTGAGTAGTAGTTTTAGGAAACTTATTTCTACTAACGAGTTTTATAATAATGGCAATACAGCAATGATCATTCCGTTACGAGATCAATGACCGATCTTTATGTTCTTAGCAGATTACGGGATAAAAGCAAAGTGACAATAGTAACGTGCTGGAATGACAAAATGATATAAAATAGCAGACTCGGCCCCCAGGTGAAGACTTCACCGTGAAGTATCCATAGATTATTGATAGAACCTCACCTTAATGTTAAGAATAAATAATGTTTTTTGCAAAACCAAAGATATCACTCACTTTTTCAAGAATTAAATCCAAGTATACCAATAAAATCAAGTTTTCTTAGTATTCGATTGTTTGATATCAACAAACAGGCTCCAAATTGTCTTTTGTTTTTTTTAAATTCTGTGTTTGAAATTCAAAATTCACAATTTCATTCAATAGTCTTTCTATTGAATGAAATTGTGAATGTGCCAGGTTCAAAACTGCATAAAAACTTTTTGCTCGACCTAATATATAATTTTAGCTAGGACCAAACGAAACTGAAAATGCAAAGTGGGCCAATAGATGTGTCCAGAAGTGTATTTTAGCTCATTAGGGATTTTATTATTTTTAACTACCTATCTGAAGTGGCAGTAGACGGGGTACATAGCTCGTAGAGCCGATGGCCGATGGGGCAGAAAGGCTAGTAAATGGCGACCACGTACCGGCAAGCGCAGCGTTGGAAGCCCACCGACTAGATGGTCGGATGATCTGGCCAAAATCGGAGGAAAGCGCTGGATGCAGGCCGCGTCCAACCGTACTTTTTGTAAATCCTTCGGGGAGGCCTATGTCAAGTAGATTTCATGTGGCTGATATGATTATGACAATGAAGTATTCTGTTATAATCATCATCATTATCAACCTTTTTTTTTTTATCGTCCCACTGCTGGGCACAGATCTCCTCTCATACAGAGAAGGATTGAGCGTAATCACCACGCTTGCTCAATGTGTGTTGGCGATTTCAGACTTATAAAAGTCCAGGTTTCCTCAAGATGTTGTTTCCACCCTTATGTTGTTAACACCACTACTATCCGGACGAAGCGTTTCGCCTCCTCCTTTGTACCGCGTACATCGAGGGACGAACAGTTTGCCAGCGGCGGTGTTTCCGTCGGACTACAATTTGAGTGTCTTCAAGGCTAGAGTGAATAGGGTCTTAATAAACTAGTGCGCTTTACCATCAACGATTGCGTCACAGTCAATGAGACGCAGTCACCTTGTTCACTAATGCCATGTTTAACATGTACGAACGACAGCAGGCCAAGCTACCCTAACTGTCAGATATTCCCAGTCAACATTGAGCCTTAACGCTTTACAGATAAAGTCGAAAATGTAGTAAGGAAATCTGACAGATTGTAGTAGCTTAATGTGCTTTCGTCTATACGTTAAACAACATTCCAGATTATTTTTATTATTATTTTTTATTTTATTTGACATAAGAATTCTAGATTATTTTCTTTTTTTTTTCAAAAAAATCAATAATCAAATAATCCTGCCACATCTGGTCACACTGATTACATTCCATATGTACTACTACCCATAGATAATATACCATGGTACTACCTGAGGCATTACTTTTTAGGATTTTTATTATTTTATTTATTTGTATTGTTCCTAACAACAAATTGCTCTGTTCTCTGGTTGTAACTGACGATTCGAAAGTGCTTGTACATAAGCCTACTTGAATAGAGTATTATTTTAATTTGAATTGGATACTGAATCCTACTCTTTTTGTGGGCTGTAGCGGCTAGCGGCTATACTGCCAAATTTGTCAGCTTATATTTTTAATACTGCCAAATCCGTCAAACGAAAGTGCCAGAGAGTAAAATAAAGGTCTAAACCTGCCAAAAAGGCAGGATCCTGCCACATCTGGTCACACTGAGAGAAATATCGCAGCATAGTGGCCACATCATGACTTTGTCTCAAACCTCCATCGTAAGGCGGGTCACGCAGCCGTTTTTTTGCAAATGCACAAACCGTGCGAAGCCATAAAAGAAAGAAAGAAAAAGACAAGAACTAAAGTCAGATTTCGTTTTGTAATAAGACGGTTTAGGCGCAATATGGCACCTTGTTTATACCGATAAGGTAATGAAATTCGGCGCCACTAGCCGCCGCAGTAGACGCCCTGGTCGGGAGACGACACCTAACTCCCAGCTACCGTAGGCGCGGGCCTGCGGGCGGTGAGCAGTGGGCAGCTCGCCGCCCGGTAAGGACAAGGCCCGAGTCGACGGCGCGTCGTGTTTCACGCGCGCCTCAAAGAGATGTCAGCACTTCGTGACGGGGTCCACGAAGACCGATGCCTCCTGGGTCAGGGTTGCGGGTTGGTTAAACAAGAAACGGGTGAATTTTAGTCAACACACCCTTCCGCTCCGCCCAGAGCGGGAGAAGTCATTTGATGATTTCCCATCCCAACAAAAAAAAAAGGTGTTTACAAAGGTAGAATATTAGATAAATAACGGTGGTTCACAGAGTATTGTATTGAGTATACACTTTGGTTAAGATTCTTACTGGCTAGTTATCTGCGTAATGATCGTCTGTGGTCTAACTCAAAAAACCGCCCTCCATAGACACCTGCTAGACACATTAGTGGTGTACTTATAGATCCAGTGGGAACCACAAACAATTAGTATGGTTCACCACAACGGCATTGGTTTATTTAGTTAACTAAAGTTAATCAAAAAAGAAAGTCGTGACTTAGTTACCCAACTAACATTCTCGATATTCCTTGATGTGGTCTTTTCATACCCTTAAAGTTATGGAATATCAAAAATAACACCTCGTAAAGCACAAGATATATCAAAATTCCATGACATAAGTCAGTATGCAGCTTAAATTCAATTTACACTTATCAGAGAGCAGTGAAGATTGGCAGACGTCCCGTCGACACTCGTTCAAAGTTGAGCCAAATTCAAAGCAATGCTGATGCACCAAACAGTAATACCTGAGATTCTGCCGAACTTTCAAAAGATGAGATGTGTATGGAAAATATCGTCATATTTATAAGTGGGGACTTTGTGGAGGAAAGAAAGAAAAAGGATTTACTGGCACTCGTACAGGAAGATGAGAAATTTATATCACTACCATATTTCATTTCAACAAAACACAAAAAAAAATATATTAAAAAAACATAGATCACAATGGAGTTTTGGCCAGAATATCAAGCTGAGTGTCACGCTCATTTTTCATTGGACTTTTAAAATTATTTATAGTGTTGTTTACTAAATAAAAGTGCGTGATTTATGTAGTAAAAAGTGCATACAGTAAATAATTCATAATGAACATTGAGATATAGCAGCATAGTCGCCTTATCATGACCTTGCCTCAAACCTCCCTAGTAGACGATTCACGCGGCTGTCTTTTTCGACATGAATAATAAATTCATTACGTAACATTGGCTAAATGCACAAACCGTGCGAAGCCAAAGATGAAATTCATGTCTTTGCTTCAAAATAATTTTTACTTATTTAAATATTTTTTGTTTGATTACCTATATTATTAGTTATTACTTACCTACAATAGTAATGCTTTTTTTAGGTTTATTAATTTTTCGCTGTGGGAACGGCAACATACAACATAATATAAATTATAACGGAACGAAACCCTTGTGCGGAAGACGGTCACGCCTTTGGCCGGTTTATTTAAAGTCTGCATTTTAGTAAACTATCTTATTGGATCACCCTATTTATGGCTTCTTAAAGACATACCGTAAGTGTTTAAATCGGTGAAAGAGGGGCTCATGGCTAAAATAATAATAGTCACACAGGTTAAGCTATGCTTGCCGCGGTTAGTATGTGGATGAGTGACCATCTTTAGATACCGAAACCCCTCCATGCCTCGGAAACGCTTCGAAAAACGCTTCGTTCCGATCGTTGTGGTGTCAACAACGTAAGGGTGGGAACTCGCCGTACGACGTGTCGCTGTGCTGTCAACTAATATCGCCGTGGTCTCAGCTAGCGTCGCGGAGGACTCGACTAGAGTCGCAGTGGTCTTGACTGCACACACACTAGTCTCACACAGTATCCCACTAGCCACGACTAGTATCGGTGCAAATCCAGACTCAGGGCTGTCAAAAAGAAATTCCCGATGGACAACCTAATAAAATTTTACCCCACCCATGAATCAAACCCTCCTCACCTGCGACCACTAAACCGACGAGGCTTACCTCTCGCTAAAATGAAAAATTCGACCCCTAATACCCGTAGGCCCGTCTACCCTTGGCTACGATGAGGCAATTTTGGGGGAATTCGTATCTTTCGGCTAAAATAATAATGATGATGAAATTTCTTGTTCGCCATTAATGCTTTAAATTAACACAGTCATCCTGAAAAATACCACTGCTCTCAAAACGTTGAATGAAAACTACCGTAATAAAACCTAAAATCAACCTGTCTTAAAACCAAAATTTCGAAGACATGCGTCCCTTCCACAGGGAGAAGGTGTGTCTCAAAAGTGAGAGATAGTACCAACATTAATAACTTATCTATAACGGTGACAGAACTTGAATAAGTTACAAGTTACATCGTGTTCCATGCAGCTAACTGCACGACACACGGAAATTTCAAACGAGCGGGGAGAAGTTTAAAATGACAAGGAATGTGTATTGTGAAGTTTGAACCAGCCCTATTTTGTGGCTTGCCTGGACGATTGCCAATGTCTTCGTTATAAAGAAAATGTAGGTTAGTACGATGTAGGTTCTATATTCATAGATTTAATATGTTTTTATTTAATTTTTACACAATTCAATTTCATTTTACACATTTTATATAATGAATAATGATCCACCTACAAATTTTTATTTTTATTTTCTTTATGGCAATATTTGGTAGGTGTACACTTTGTTCCAAAGTCCTTTTACAACAGACTAGCTTTAGACGTGAAGACCTGGCATTGGCTGCCTAATTATTATCATACTGTTATCTGCCATCAAAACTTTTCACCACACTTGTTTGATTGATAGAGAATTCCTAAAGCCTGTTTGTACCTATTTGTATGCGAACCATTGAAAAACTAGACTAAACCAGGAGCTTGATCGTACCTGGATTAAAATATAGGAAACTTTTTAATCTCATCGCTGTAGAATGAAACCGACGGAAGCAGTTACTCTTACAGAAGAATCATTTTAGAACCAATATCAGAAATATTATTCTGCACTTTGCAAGTATTCCTCAGTCGAAAAGGCCAGAAATTTCCGACGTAAGTTCAAATCTAATATCCCTTTTTTATAAGGAAGTAAGAACTTGCGTTTTGCGACAAAAACATACATGGATTTAGATTTATCAGCTTCCGAGTGCCGGGTGACAAAGTTTTTTTCGTAAAAAATAGATAAAACTACAAAGAGATTAGGTCTGGGCTTAGTTTGACATAGGGGTTTCCTTGTCTTTCGTTCGAAGAAAAAACAAAAGCACTTTCTTTAAGATATCACGCCGTTTTTTTTGGGGGAAGGCGGGTGAGTTGAATCTGCAAAATACTAAAATACGCCAGCGCTCTAGTTAACTTTAAAGCGCTTAGGTTTTTCAATAAAATGAGAGACATTAGGAAATCCGTAGAAGAACCGACATAGCTCTGCGAGTGGCTAAAATTAAGTGACAGTGGGTGGGGCACATTACTCGTAAAATCGATAGCTGATGGGGCAGTAAGGTTCTGGAGTGGCGTCCACGTACCGGAAGACGTAGCGTAGGGAGGCCCCCAACAAGATGGACCGATGACCTGGTGAAGATCGCGAGAAACCGATTCAGATAAGTAGCACAAGACCGGTCATTGTGGAAAGCCTTGGGGAGAACTTAGTCCAGCAGTGGACCTCTATAGGCTGTAAAAGAAGCTGAAGAAGTCTTTTCATTTATTTAACCAGGTTACAACTATTTGATAAGAAAGTAATAGTAGTAAAAACCAAGATCCAGAAAACAACACCATAGGCTACCAGATAGGCAACCACTAGAAGTTAAATAGATACTGCTATCCAGCTGCATCCGAAGTCGGCTCCAGATTATTTGGGTAAATCTAGACATATTGTGGATCATGAAAATTGGCATTACAGAAAGAGTGCCCTACGCCCAGCAGTGAATGAAGATAGGCTATCAGTAAAGGAAAGAAAGTTTTCGGTTCTGTGAACTACTTTAAGAGTCGTTTTAAATTAGACTAGCGGCTGCCAGCGACTTCGTTCGCGTGGTTTAGTCATGCTCCGCTCCTATTGGTCACAACGTGATGTTAGGTAGCCTAACGACATACAAACAAACTCTTTAGCTTTATATATTAGTATAGATAAGGGCAGGGAAGAAAAACATCCTGAGGAAGCGGCATGTTCTTGAAGCAAAAATTCAAAGATATGTGACATCCACCAACCCTCACGCCGCGTTGTAGATTTAGGCCCACTCTCTCTCATAAAGGAGGCTCGTGTTCCAGAAGTGGGAACAATCTATACTAATATATAAAGCTGAAGAGTTTGTTTGTTTGTTTTAACGCGCTAATCTCAGGTAATACTGGTCCGATTTGAAAAGTTCTTTTTGCGTTGGATAGCCCATTAATCCAGAAAGGATTTAGACTATATAACATCACGCTGCGACTAATAGGAGCGGGGTATATTAAAAAAAACGCGCGTGAAACCGCGTGGTGCAGCTAGTAACATATAAAAATCTCAACACTCCGTTAATCAAAACACGACTCTTGAGATTACTCTTGAGTTGGCAGCTTTCTTCATCTTCTACAAAGATGAAAGTTCAAGTATCTTAGATAAAACCTCGTGACGTGATCCCAGCTCACTACTTTATAATATGTTAAAGTTTAAACTTTGTGTTTTGAGAGCAAAACTTTGTTCTTTCCTTACTGGTGTGACATTGTGGTTCTTTGTACAGTAATAATTTAAAGGCGAGTTGGTACGCGGAATTTTATGTCAGTCTGAAGTCAGAATCTTTTAGACATTTCTGCGTAAGTGGGTACAAACCCAAACTAATACTTTACTGTGTATACTTTCATCACCACTGCTCTCAAAACGGTGTAGGAAAACATCGAGGAAGCTCATGTGTCCTCAAACCAAAGATTCGAAGAAAAGTGTGACATCCACTAACTCGCAATGGGCTCGCATTGTAGATTACGAGCCACTGCCTCCCTCAGAAATGTGGCTTGTGTTCCTGCTGTGGGAATATTACGTTAATCAATTTGGGGTCTCCACTCAAAACATGTCTATCCCAACAGACGCCGGCTTGCCAATTGTCATTTCAGCTTGCTTATTATATTACCTCTGTCGACACCTTCGGTTCCCTAAGCTAACTTTACTACCAAAACCCGTTTATTTATTTACAACCTAAAGAAAATCACAAACTCGAAACCAGTGGAGCCATGTCAGCACTTTCCAAGATTATCACTGACACAGGTTTACTGCCGCTTTCCGCAGAAATTGTTATTTTTCAAGTAAGTCATAAAAATTTTGGTACGAGTTACGCCTCGTAAAATTCGAGTCAATCGTAAAAGTTTCAGAGCAGCGGTTAATATGGTTTAAATTTTTCATAGCAAATTGATACAATGTGGTGGATAAGATGGAGTATCTTATATAGTTTTGTCAACTTTAGAGATCTCTCATAACATAAACTGTATTCCTTGGTGTGATCCGGAGGTCGTAAAAATTGCTCAGTACACATGTGCACACATATTCCATCTGTTTGGAAGTTAGCGGGATGTTACCACGCAGCCTAATCTCGATTCATGTCGGATTGCCGTCCCGTCGGGCTATGAGAGGGAAGAGTGAGTGCACCTGCGTCTACGCACACACTTGTGCACTATAATATCTCCCGCGTTAAATGCCGTTGAGATTGGCTGCCATGGTCGAAAAATTTAAAAATGGTCCTACTACAGCAGTGGTTCTTAACCTGGGGGTGATTACCCCAGCAGGGGTAAAACGGAGATTTTAGGGAGGTAACATGGGATGGCACGAAGTACCTAGTATTAAAATAGCAATAAACAAAATAATAGATTAATTATGAGATGCACGTTGAGTGAAACCGAACCAAATATTGTCAAAGTTGCGAATGCAAAGCAATTTCAACCTTCAGACTAGTTAACTCCGAGATTTATTTATTACTTTACTAGTTATCTAAACGTGCGTTTTCTTACATAGTAAACATATTTTAGTTCTAATTTGTGTGGTTTTAATTATTTTAAATTAGCTAGGGGTAAAATCATGGGTGTACCCAGCTTCTGGCCTAGGGGGTCAAGTCAAGCTTAGGGGTGGGCAAGTCCGGCCTAGGGGGTCAAGGCAGCCTAAGTCAAATTTTTAGAGTGAGTAATCTTTGTGCGTTATAGTCGGTCACGGGGTTTTTTGGCTATTACACCGTATATTTTGTCAGTGTCAACTGCGTGGTTTATTTAAAAGTTAGAGATAAGTCCTCATTTATACTTTATTTAGTAATCATGGGAGTTCATACGTGTTCCGCGAGATTTCCAGGGGGGCAGCTGCCAGGTCGTCGGTCCACCTTGTCGGGAGCCTACCCACGCTGCGTCTTCCGGTGCGTGGTCGCCAGTCGAGAACCCGTCGGCCCCATGCACTATGGAAAATAAAGGTCTGTTTCTGATTAAATATCAATAACTTTTTTATTTCTGAATATTATGTTCTAAAATTTTGCACAGATATAGAATAGTGTATATGGCTTCAAATCTAATATAATTTATTATGATTGAATATAAAACCTTATATTAAAAAATTATACAAATTCAAAATTATAAAAAATGTCCAATATTTATTTTTAACAATGTATACTATTATTTTAATGTTTACGAAAACCTAATATCATATAGTACATCAAAATACATATCAATTTAAATAATAATAATATATATTTTTTTAATATTTATGATTAAAATCGGTTTTAATCGTAATATTTCATAAAAATGTTTTTTATGATTAGTTAATTAATTAATTGTAATCTTTACTAAATATTAGGTATACTTGTTGAACTTCGGGATCTGAAATTAATTCGTTTACTTTCAAAAGATCTAAGGTGTCTTCGTCAAGTTCCTTCACGTTTTTAGTATACGGTTTTCTAATGCTGGTTATGTATGGATCTGAAGTATAAAGAAGAGTATGAAATACATCCTCGTTTGTAGCGGATCTTGAGCATTTTCTAGCATGATGTAGACGAAATTTTTTATAATCCTTATTACGAAATTCTTGTGCATCTTCTGAAAGTTGACCAATAGGAAGTACTGCAAAATGCTTTATGACACTTTCTCCATGAATCAAAATTTTGTGAACGGAAGATGGCATGTATTACCATTCATAATTGCTCACATAGATTCTGGCAGTCTCCATAGCATAACTGCCAAATTTTTCAGCATTTATCATTATACCCGATGAAAGAGCTTGCAGAATTATGTAAAGTCGTTTAATTAAGTTTATATCCACTCCTGTAATTTCAGCAGAGCAGCTTGCATTGTGAAAAAATCTTCTGGCAGTATTACCGTCACTAGAATTACCACTTACTTGTCGTGGTTTATCGATGATCAATCCTAGCTCTTCACGGAAACGCCTTTGTACCAGGGTTTTCTTTTCTTGCTTTAGTCGTTTCTTTTCTTCACTTGTGGCTGACCATGTTTGGAAAGACAGATTATAGGAAATGTGTAAAATCATTTCCATACAACGAATCCAGGCGTGCAAAGAAGACAGTCCGTATTGATAAGAATCTTCATTTTCAGGCCTAGCAGTAACTTTAGTCAAATCGTTCATTTGGCGTGGAGTAGCTCCACATGTTGTACATGTGGAACCCGAAGACATATCTGTTAATACCTGAGCCACTTTGCCATCTATCATTGTAAGAAATAGATCATGCTTCACTTGCACTCCTTCACCTTATTTGTTAATTAACGATGGACGCAAAGAATTCATTTGACCTTTTATTTCGTCCACAACAGCTTTAGTTTTCTCGGGAGTTTCTTTGCAAAATTCCATTACTATAGGCCGGCAAAAACGAACAGATGAAGGTACCGGATTTTGCCAAACAACATCACCTGTAAGCTCGTTAATTATCTTAATAGGCACCAAAGAAGTGATAAATAAATTTGCATCAGAAATTAGTTCAGACTCTTCTGGCAGTTTCTGTTTGTACTGACTTTGACCAGATGAGCCATCACAGCCCCATTTGCTGTATAGAAGTAAGTTATTCAATCCATTTTTATACACTGAATCTATTTTCAATATCCTAGCTGCAGTGTGATCTAATAAATCTTGAAGTCTTACTATTTTTACACTTGTATCTGTAATTTCTATAGCTGAAGGTGGTGGATAGCAAGTAATTTTAGCTTCTTGCACTTTGAAATATGGTGGAAACACAAAATATTTTCGTTCATTCGTTACATTTCTCAAGTACAAATATTGTGCTTTTGTTAAATCCAAGTCAATAAACACGCTCAATGCTTCCTCATCCGTTAAAATTTTTGTCTGCCTTGCATCTTCTATGAGACTCGAGAATAAGGTCTTATTTTCACTGTCAGCAAACCTTAATGTTTCCACAAGATTAGCTTCTGTTCTTTCTCCTATTGAACGTAACCCTTGAAGATATGCATTATAGACGTGTTCAAATCCATATTCATTAAGTAACATTAGATTTTTTCTTCTCTTACTGGATTCTGACAAGTCTGGATAAGATGCGCACGGTCTCCCACGTTTTCCAAAAGAAGTAGATGGTGTGGAGACGGTTGTAACGTCTTCAGAGTTCGGTAAATTTACTGAATATTCTGATTCCAACCAGTTACTGTTTTTCGTTAAAAATAAAACCTTTTTCCGTGAAGCTTCTGTCCATCTTTTATTAAAAGTGGGAATAATATGTCTTTGAAAATCACTGAGGATGAAACATAAGTTGTCTTCAGATACATGATAATTTTCTTTTAAAACGGTTGATAATGCCTCCAACGATTTTCCTCCTTCGATATACGAAAGTATTATTTCACGTTTAGAACACTTGAAAGTAGACATTTTGAAGAGTTAACAAAACACGTAATTATATTGTATTGGTAACAATTACACTTCTTCTTCTTCTAATTCACCACTATTCTGTTATTTAAAATGAAATGAAACCACTGTTTATATACTATATGAAATATGAGGGTAGTGTGCATCTTGTTGATTAATATTTTCACACGCAATATGAGTGCAAAATAGATAAAACATCCTAATATCAACGATAAATTACAAAACTTACCGCAAACTATTGATGTAAATAGGAACATTTCAAACCGCAATAGATAGCGAGCGGTTTTCTGTTTCCTGACTTTTATCACATTTTTACAAATTACTCCAAAAATCGCAAATATTCGCAACTTTTTTTTATTTGATCATGTTTATGGATAGCTAGGCTACAAATCAACATTAAATGTAAAGCATGGGTAAACGTGGGTAACTGTCAAAAGTCTCGATGAACTTTAAATAAACTTTTCTTTTTTACCATTATTTATTTTGCAATTATTTTAAGGTAAACGTTAATATAATATTAAATACATAATAGGTGTTTCATATTCTTCAAAAGACGAGGTTTCCAGAAATATATAATACATTATACCTTTTCCTGTAATGTATAACGATAAAATCAATTTGAAAGTGATGAAGTGAACGGGCTTAACATGGACGTCCGTCAAAACTATAAAGTTTGTAGAGTTGTAAAAAAAACATTTCAAATAATATGTATAATTTTTTGATATTATATTCTAGTTTGGTCCTTAAACTATTGAGTAAAATAAATAAAGTATGCCAGTAGCGACATTGACAAAACCTATTTTTAATCGGCAGTTGTTCTACGATTTTCCATAGTGCCATGGGGCAGTAATCGTAATTCTTAATTATTTTATTAATTAATAAAACCGTGTCCGACTATAACGCCCAAAGATTACTCACTCTAAAAATTTGCCCCCTAGGCCGCCTTGACCCCTAGGCCGGACTTGCCTACCCCTAGGCCTAAAGCTAGGTACGGCCATGATTTTACCCCCAACTAATTTAAAATAATCTTCTTAATCTGATTGTGTAATGTGATTAATGTAATCTGATTTACTTTTAAAAAACGTAATTTAGAATTAGACATTCAACTATTCATTGTCATTTTTCTATTTATTTAGGTACTGTAAATTGAATGACTTTGATTGTCATCATCATCATCATCAACCTTTTTATCGTCCCACTGCTGAGCACAGGTCTCCTCTCATACAGAGAAGGATTGATTGTATTTAATTTTAATTTTGTTTCTTGTACAGATGACAGTACATCAAGCTAACAATCTGTCAGATTTCTTTATTAGATTTTCTATATTATACGTAAGGATCAAGGTTGATTGGGGTTATCTGTCAGTTTCCGGTATAAATCAAAATCAAAGCATTTATTTCAAATGAACCAGTTACAGGCACTTTTAAATTGTTAGAAGGCAGTCAGTCAGTAAGGTGAAGCTAGTCGCCCATTCCAAAGAGTAGGTACCTATTGAGAAGAACGAGCAAGAAACTCAATGGACACACTTTTAAATTATCAAGCTATTGATACAAATATTTGATTAGATCATTCATGTTGAAATCAACCGTATGAGAACGATGCAGAAATATATTGCACGCTGAGAGCGTCCATTATGGACAACACAAAAAAAAAAAAAAAAACAATAATAAGAGTTCCTTTGCCGTCATGTTGGCATTCATTTTTTGTCACTATCGTAAAGAAGGTAAACGCACTCTGCGTCTCTTTCTCTCTCACACTAATTTGCATTAGTGCCAACATGACGTCAAGGGAACTCTTAGATGAAACGCACTATAAGAGATGACCAGTCCCCTCTGATGGCATCCGTTCACGTACATGACGTAAGGATCAGCATCATTCAATTCAACCATATTGAAGGGAACCTAATGACCCAACACACACGCCACCACCAGCGAGACATTTGAGTGAGCATGACATACTCTCAACAGCCAGAGCACAATCAAGTCAATAAAAAAGACTAACCCAACAAATACTACTAGGTACTACTAATAATAATAGCTTTACACTTTTACAGCAAGTACATTGTGCTCACATGTGTGCAATTATACAATACTAAGAAATTGAATCTACACAATGCAACGATAGTTTTGTCAAGGTTCAGCAGCTCCAACAGCAGTTCTCGAATACTAAGTTTAGCTCCTGTGTAGCTGTAGGTACCTGTGCCGAACACCCCTGTCAACGATGCAATTCCGTAACATACAATATGCTTGGCTACATAGTGTGTAATACTGGCTATGAGTAAAAACATAAACAATTACAAATTAAAATTACAAGAGGAAAAATCAAAGAACAATCAGTGTATAGTCTGACTTCGCATTGTATGAAAGGCCAATGCAAGGTCAGCTAAAACATAAAACGTATGACTTGAAGTGCCGAGTGCACACTATAAAGCCACAAAGCTAAACATAACGTGTGTTCAAGGTATAAAACATTAGAATCCAATATCATAATAGCAAAGTCGCCTTCAGTTCTCCTGAGAACCATTAGCTACCTCCATACCTAGTTTGATGACAGAACTAAAATTTTACCGTCAAATAAAGTGCTTAAGATTGAAGTTAGGTATCTCTCCGAACAGTTGTGTGCAGTTTCAATGGCTTTGTTCGCTATTGAAGATATTTCTACATTTATATCTTTTATGAGCGCATCTTACGTGTGAAATTCGTGGTGTTTGAGTTGGGAATTTGTGCCTTTATTTTCACTCGAGTCTGTAGATGGGTTGGGACGGATTGTGGCTAAGCACCAGCCGCATAATCAATCAGATTTAAGCTGCTCTTGCCAGGGCTAAGACTTAGTCCTTGAATGAGTGGCCATCTTTGCATAACAAAACCCATCTGTTCCTTGGAAAGTACATTTGTAAGACTTTTATAGGTTATGCTTAAACTCAAAATCCAGAATCGCCCTATTCCAAATCACGTGCCATAACCACCAAAAAATTTTACTACCTAATTACCTATAAGTCCAGCCCCCATGGAATAAAACCTATTTTCACTTAAATACAGTAAATAAATACGTGCGGTCTAAACTAGTTCCTGCCTAAAAGACGTGATCTCCGTGGAACCTGGGTCACGTCCCGTGCAAATAACACACGCGCGCAGCTTTATTTTATTATATTTTGGCGCGAAACCACCGCCATTACGGCGCGCGGTGGGCATGCATCATATTGTGATATTTTTTAAAAGAAAAGAAATATAGCTGGGTATTTTCATTTTGACCAGTTTTTTTTTTTTTTGGTAATTTAGATATATTCTCTTAGGTATAGTGAATGCTTTAATTTTGTAATATATTATACTCAAAATTAGGTCAGTTTTAGAAAGACGAATGCAGTTTATATAGGTTATCCAGTACACATAAATTATTGCTTCGATACTTATTAAAATACAAAAATGTTTATGTCATCTTGAATATTTTGTCATGCATAAATTGAGGCAGCTCCAGTATGTAACAATAGTACTTGTGTTGGAGTATCTTTACAAGGAAATTGATGAAGCTGATAATAAAAAAAATTGAAAAATAGTAAACATAATTAGTGCGGTGAGTGTAGGTATATATAGGGTATCCGGCATGATATCCCTTCGTAATTAGTACTCTATGATGATATCTCACCCTGATCAAAAGGTTTTCTGTTTCGTCATATGTTAGGGATCATAACCAATCCCCTATTGTTTTTACAGTAGTATTGCTGCAAATATATTTCACACATAAGGATTAAAGCTGTAATAGATGTATACGTACTTACTGCATCGATACCTACCGAATTTTCAAAATGGTTTCCTTGTTTCAAGACCGCTTCTGTAAAAATATACTTACATACACGCGGATGTTCAGAGGCCAGGTAAATAGGTTACCTATAGTATACATTAGGGATGTAACGGAGGTAGTTATATCGGAGTCGGAACCGGAGGCGGAGGCAGGGTCAGAAGTGGTGGTAGGAGAGAGATTTTTTATGTAAACACAAAAAACCTTGTTTAGTCAATTTTTCATTTAATTTTTTTATTGTAAAATTAAACAAACAATGAAAAGAAAATTGGCATGTTCCAAATGAACAAGAAATTAAATGAAGTTATTTAAAACCCAAAGCCGCCGGCGTAGTTACCACCCACCAGATAAAGTCATGCCGCCAAGCGATTCGTCGTGTTCCGGCATGATGTCTGGTGAAGCCGTTTGGAGGGCGGGTCTGAGCAGTTGTGTTGCGATGTGTGCCGGGTTCGATGCGCCAATTGTTGTCGTGTCGGGAGTTTGGTCGTGGAGGGTAGCGGGATCCGAAGCACGGTGCTCCGCTGGCCGACCGCAGGTAGTTGGGGGCCCAAGTAGTGTGCCAGCCACATACGAAAGGCTGCCCCGCCAACTGCGAAAAATCCCAGGGTGGCCCCATCGTGCCGGTTGGCGACCGGACGAGAGGACCCGATGGCGATCCCTGGGGGGTTCGGGCGTCCCCGCAGTCTCCAGATCAATCTCCCTCTGGCCCGGCATCGTTGGTCGCATTGTTGGGGTTAAAATTGCATCACCTCACTCAACTGCCGTCTTCCTTCCTATTCACTCAATTTTTTTTTCAATATGAAAAAGTCCAAAAAGAAAAGTAGGTGTGTACAGCGGGCGCACGTCCTCTCTTTCAAAGTGCACCTCTCTAATATTCGAGGTCTGCACTCCAATCTCATTGCAGTACATCACCACCTTGAGACTGAAAAGCCCCATCTACTTTTCTTGACGGAGACCCAGATCAGATGTCCGTCTGATGCGGCATACCTCAGTTACCCAGGATGCGCATTGGAGCACCATTTCCTGCAGCGTGCCGGGGTCTGTGTGTATGTCCGCAATGACATTTGTTGCCGGCGCCTCCGTCACCTCGAAGACCCTCATTTCTCGTCTCTATGGCTGTTGGTTGACACTGGTGTGGACAAAATTGTTTACACTTGTGTCTACCGATCGCACAGCGGTGATCAGAAGACAACTCGATTATTTGACCACCTCAGTGAGGCTGCTGACAATGCACTGCACCGGCACCCTGACGCACACTTCGTCGCTCTGGGGGACTTCAATGCCTGCCATCAGGACTGGCTTTTCCCGTACCAGAGGACCGACCACGCTGGGAGAGAAGCGCGAAACTTCGCGCTTTCAATGGGCCTTTCCCAGCTGGTAAAGCAAGCGACTAGGGTGCCTGATGTAGTTGGTCATTCTGCCAATTGTCTGGACCTTCTGCTGACCACTGATCCGGACAGGTGTGTTGTAACAGTTTCGTCACCTTTGGGAACTTCAGACCACTGTCTGGTGAAGTCTGTGTCGACCTTCTCCCCGCCAGATCACGACTCTCGTGGTGAACGGCGAATGTGGCGATACAGGTCAGCAGACTGGGATGAGATGCGCCATTTCTTTGCGTCTTATCCTTGGCAGCAGGTCTGCTTCTCTTCTAGCAATCCGTCGAGCTGTGCGGATGCTATAACCGATGTGGTGCGTCAAGCTATGGAATATTTTATTCCCTATAATGACGTGCCCGTCGGTGGCTCGGCTCGCCCATGGTTCAATGCCGATTGTGCCCAAGCCGAACAGCGTAAGCACACGGCGTTTCTCACCTGGGTTGACGCTCGTGACCGCGGAGCTCCGGATCTAAGCTCAAAGAAGAGAGCCTTTAACCGTGCTGCCAAGTCCTACAAAAAGGCGCTAAAGAAGGCTCGCTTCGACCGTATTTCCCATATTGGGAACAAGTTATCTGCGCAGCCTTCCGGTAGCAGATCTTTTTGGTCCCTTGCCAAATCGGTCGAGGCGAACTTCTGTCGGCCCTCACTGCCTCCGCTGGTTAGGCCTGATGGAACACTGGCTCATACGGCGAGAGAGAAAGCAGGTCTCTTTGCATCTCTCTTTGCCCATAATTCGCGTCTTGATACTGGCAGTGCTACTCCACCTATTTTACCCCATTGCGGTACTTCAATGCCTGAGGTTCGCATTCGGAACAAGGAGGTTCTGAGAGCACTGTGTCGTCTGGACGTGAATAAGGCTAGTGGTCCGGATGGTATACCAGCGATTGTTCTAAAAGCATGTGCGCCCGAGTTGTCTCCTGTATTGACACGCTTGTACCGCCTCTCATTTGGGACTGGTATAGTGCCCAAGTCCTGGAAGCTTGCCAACGTGCAGCCCGTGCCCAAAAAGGGTAGTCGTGCCGATCCTACCAACTATCGGCCGATTTCGATCACCTCCATACTTTGCAAAATTATGGAGCGTGTATTGAACTCGCGCCTCTTGGCATACCTGGAAGGTAACGATCTCCTCAGTGACCGACAGTACGGGTTTCGCCGCAATCGGTCAACTGGGGACCTACTAGTGTATGCCACTCACTTGTGGGGCGAGGCCCTCGAGAGAAATGGGGAAGCGATTGCTGTCTCCCTTGATGTCTCGAAGGCCTTCGACCGGGTATGGCACGCTGGCCTTTTGAGTAAGCTTCCAGCGTACGGCATTTCCCCTAGCCTGACTGGCTGGGTAAAAGACTTCCTGACTGAACGATCCCTCCGAGTTGTTGTCGACGGATGCTCATCTGAGCCCATGTCGACTAATGCCGGTGTTCCTCAGGGGTCTGTTCTCTCTGCAACTCTGCTTCTGCTGCATATTAACGATCTGCTGATGCCCGGTATCTATGGGTATGCAGATGACAGCACAGTTGTGGAGAGATACCTGCCGGATGCTCGGGCTAGTAGGGAATCAATCCAGTCCGAAAGAGAGGCCATGGTAGAGCGAACGAGTATTGCACTTCAGGCAGTCTCCGAATGGGGCAATGCCAATCTTGTAGCATTCAATGCCGCCAAAACGCAGGCGTGTCTTTTCACCGCCAAAAGGAGCCCGTTCACCTTGGCTCCTACTTTTCGGAATGTATCCTTGGAGTGTACCGACCGCCTTCAGCTTTTGGGTGTTGAGATTTCCTGGAACCTAAACTTTGGGCGGTTCATTGAGTCCAAGGCCAAGGTGGCTGCCAGAAAACTTGGTGTAATCGCAAAGGTCCGGCAGTACTTCACACCAGGACAGCTTCTAATGTTGTACAAAGCACAGGTCCGTTCGTGTGTGGAGTACTGCAGCCACATTTGGGCTGGTGCTGCTAAGTGTCACCTGGCCACTTTGGATTCAGTGGAGAGGCGTGCGAAGAGGCTGATTGGTGACCCTGATTTAACTCGAGTTGGTCTCCAAAGCCTAGAGCACAGGCGTAGAGTAGCCAGCCTTTCGGTGTTCTATAGGATACATTCTGGGGAGTGTGCGAGGGAATTGCACGATTTAATTCCCCCATCTCCGTTCCACCATCGGACGACCAGTCGTACGGCGAGTTTCCACCCTTATGTTGTTGACACCTCTACGATCCGGACGAAGCGTTTCGCCTCGTCCTTTATACCGCGTACATCGAGGGACTGGAACAATCTGCAGGCGGCGGTGTTTCCGTCGGACTACAATTTGAGTGTCTTCAAGGCTAGAGTGAATAGGCTCTTAATAAACTAGTGCGCTTTACCATCAACGATTGCGTCACTGCTTACCATCAGGCGGGATTGCGGTCAAGCGCTGGTTTATGTTTTAATTAAAAAAAAAAAAAAATTTAAAAAAAAAAAAAACATTAAATCAAATGTATTGATTTCAAAACTAGCGAAAAATCAAAACAAATGTCTATAACCTATGAACGTGTCGTGTGCGTAACAAACTAATAACAAGCGGAAAAATAATTGACGATAGAGTGCACGTAGCAGGAGTTAGGGAATTCCCCGCGTGATCACCCCAATCGCGTAACGCACTATTACTATGAATTGGAATCATTTTGCTAGTCCATTGCTCCATATGTTCGATAAATGTGTGTGCTCAACAACGTAAATATCGCAATGAATGTTGTTGAACTGTCAAAATGAAACCAATTGCTACTGATAGTGTGTTACGCAATTAACGTGGTGTTCATAACAGTCGGCAGGCCGCCGCCGTTATGGTATACTTTAATAACCTCCGATTTAAAAGTATCAGAACCGAAGTCGGAACCGAAAGTATTATAATCGGAAGTTCCGACTTAACGGAGTCGGAGTCGAAGCTCCGTAACATCCCTGATATACATCAATCGGCTAGAAGCAATCTAGAAGTTACACAAAGGCAATTTTTATGAGCTATAGACGACAGCACATCAAACTACTACAATCTGTAAAATACTTTATTAGATTTACAACTTTATGGCTAAAGCATTACGATCAAGGCTCAAGGTTGAGCGGATATAGGCAGGCCACAATAGCGGCGGTAAGTCCTCTCTTTGAGGAGTGGCTAGAGAGGCGCCACGGCGCCCTCACTTTCCGCCTGACGCAGATCCTCACCGGACACGGACACGGTTGTTTCGGAAGGTTCCTGTTTCGAATAAGGGGGGGACGGGGACGCCAGGGTGCAATGACGTCACACAATGGTGTCACCATTGTGTGACGGAGGAGGAGACGGAGCGCGTGAGGCAGCGGAAATCCCAGCGCCCTTAAGCCGCCAGCCGCTCCAGGAGACGCCCTGATCGGGAGACAACATCGAACTCCAGGCCACCGTAGGCGCGAGCCTGTGGGCGGTGAGCAGTGGGCAGCTCGCCCCCCGATAAGGACCAGGCCCGAGTCGACGTCGCGTTGTGTTTCACGCGTGCCTCTTATGATGTCAGCAGATTGTGATAAAAAAGAAACCTTGGCCCTGGCGCACAGGCAAGTGAAGGAACACGGGTGGGTTTTAGTCAGTAAAAGTCTGACACGCTCTTCCGCTCCGCCCAGAGCGGGAGAGGACATTTGATGATTTTCCATCCAAAAAAAAAGGTTGAGTAGGTATTTGACAGTTTCGGGTAGCTTGACCTAAACTCCCAAACAGGAACGGGAAATTATTTTTAAATTTTCACATTCTCTACATGATGTACATGTTGATAAGGATGCGCTTACATGTTAATGACCGCCGCGTCCTGCGGTACTAAACTTTAATAATAATGGCGCGACAAAAGCAAATCGATAGAGAACCGCGCTGTGGCCGATCGGAGGTCAGTGAACCAATATTTTTAAAGAATGTTCTATTCCGTTTGCAATTTTATGTGATTTACACACATCAAAAGGGTCTAGGGATCAATATATATTTTTGCAATAACTTTTCTCCTGATTGATATTAATTAAAATTTTCTTTAAGGATTCATCAAATAAAGTGTTTTCGTTTGTCACAGTAACGATAAACCAAGTCACCTTTGCATTAATAAAGAAATTTGCCATTTTCCTAATAAAGGGATATTTGACATTTGAACCACTAACACAAAAGTTCGAAAAAAAGACTGAAATAACAGTTTTCTCTAAAATTTTATCGGGTAACTTAAACAATTAATAATCCGTGTTTCTACCGCGAACACTAACAACACAAGAACATCGGTTTGGCATACTCAAAATGAGTTCATCCAAATCACGCTGTGGAATGGCCGCCCATGTTCGTTGCAACAACAAAAAAAGGTCTTCTTCTGACTGGATACCCTCCATATTCGGCAGAGCTCTTCTCTGTAGCATATCCCATGCATGCTCAATCGGGTTCAAGTCTGGCGACTGAGCAGGCCAGGGCAGGACATTGATGTTAGCTGCGGCGAGAGTCTGTCTTACCACTCTTGCGGTGTGCGGTCGTGCATTATCATGCATTAACTGAAATAAGGGACCGATTTGCACTTGTAGAGGAACGATGACGTCTGATACAATCGTCTCAGCATAAATTTGAGCGTTGAGGTTGCCTCTGATCCAAATCAACTCAGTTCTTCCGCCGATCCAAATACCCGCCCATACCATGATGGTTCCACCACTATAAGGATGGACTTCCTGGCAG
The DNA here is from genome assembly GCA_037179545.1 of Sesamia inferens. Lineage (NCBI taxonomy): Eukaryota > Metazoa > Arthropoda > Insecta > Lepidoptera > Noctuidae > Sesamia > Sesamia inferens. Next base: position 3,427,635 of record CM073943.1, read on the forward strand.
GATTTTAATCGCTGTTGGCGTCCAGGGGTTCTCCAGTGTCGTATACGTCTTGTATCCGGTCTCATACCAAAACGAGACTCATCAGAAAAGCACACGAAACGCCATTGTTCTTCTGCCCAATTTCTGTGTTCAAGAGCCCATTGATATCGAATCCTACGATTGTGCATTGCTATAGGTGGTACCCTTAGCGGTCTTCGGGAATGAAGGTTCACTTCATGCAAGCGGTTTCTGACTGTTTGGTCGCTAATTAAGTTCCCTGAAGAGTGATGAAGCCTCACGGCTAACATCATGGCGGTTATTGTTGGAGCTCTTTGAGTTAAGATTTGAATGTATCGGTCTTGTCTCCGTGTGGTGCAGCGATACCGTCCTCCATGGCGCTCAGCCACGGTACCAGTGCTTCGGTAACGTGTCCAAAGTCGACTGATAACACTCTGACTTGTATTCAGAGCTAAAGCCACAGTACGTTGCCGGGAACCAGCTTCTATCATTCCCACGGCTCTGAGCATTTCTTCCCTGCTTAAATGACGTCGCCGCTCCATAATAACGTTGGTTTTAATCAGTAGTAGGGAAACAGTAGCACTAATAATGTCTTCAATGCGTTGTATGTTTTTATAGGGAAAATATTGACAGCTGATTTTCATCTTTTACTCGAATTTGATTCACAGTTCCTGATTCAAATTATGAAATGCACCAAAAAGGATCCATATAAATTTATAAAATCATAAATTTATTACAAAGCCACATCTCAATCTCAAGAAATCCGCATAAAAATGCTTGATCCCTAGACACTTTTGATGTGTGTAGTTTGTTTGAAATTTTCATTTATTTTATTTTTGATAGCCGCAAAGAAGTTGTAAATTTATTTGATTCTGATCACTGCGGACAAAGGATTACTATTCCAAACAATAGTAAAAAAGTGGCCAAAAAGGATATCACTGTTAACCCCAAAACTGAAAGCCGCTTGGAGGTTTTTAGATTTAATCTCATCAATAAAGTGCCAGTCTTATCCAGTTATGTTAATGCTGATCCTAATCATCTCTATGATAATTTTTTTAATATATATTGTAAGCAATTTGATTCCACCTTTGTTCCCAAGACTATCTCTATTAATAGTAATGCATCTTTCTCTGATTGGGCTACCATAGGTATTCATAAAAGTAGAACTCGGCTTTATGAACTGTACAATGAGAGGACTTATATTAACACTGTTGAATTTAATTTGTATGTTAGAAAATACTCAAAATTATTTAAACAAGTTTGCTATATGGCCAAGTCACGTTACTTGAGTTCAAAGATAAAAAACAGTAGTAATGTAATTAAAACGACTTGGAAAATTATTAATAGTGAAACGGGAAGGTCCAGTGATAGAAATACTGACTATAGCCTGACTGTTAATGGCAACATAATAAAATCAGACTCGCAAGTCGCTGAGGTGTTTGAAAATTTCTTTTCGGATATTCCTGTTTTAACTACTAAATCCCTAAACTCATCACCTTCTGTTGCTGAGTCTTTGCTTAAAGAAAATGTTAATGTTTGTAATTCGGAATTTCACTTTGAATATGTTACCAGTAAAGATATAATTAAAATCTTTCACACTCTCAATATAAAAAAGACTGCTGACCTATGGGGTCATTCGGTGGAAGTTGCGAAGTCTATTATTGATATTGTGGCACCCACTCTAGCGGTTATCTTTAATACTTGTATTGACTGTGGAGAGTTTCCTGATCTCATGAAAAATAGTAAGATAATACCTTTGTTTAAATCAGGCAGTACATCAGACCCCACAAATTATAGACCTATTTCTGTACTACCTACCTTTAGTAAAATTTTTGAGAAATTAATTTTAAACCAAATGCTAAGTTTTTTTAATAAACATAAATTATTACATAGCAAACAGTTCGGTTTTACAAGGGGTCGTTCAACTACTGATGCCGGTGTTGAACTTCTATGTCATATCTACAATGCATGGGAGGATAAATGCGATGCCTTGGGCATTTTTTGTGATTTGTCCAAGGCATTCGATTGCGTTCTTCACGAGACGTTAATCAGGAAACTCCGCCACTACGGGATCAGGAACTCTGCATTGGATCTTATTACATCCTACTTGAGTGGTAGGATTCAAAGCGTTGACGTGAATGGAAAAAGATCATCCGGATCTTTAGTAACAATGGGAGTCCCACAGGGGTCAATTCTTGGTCCCTTTTTGTTTCTTATTTACATCAATGACCTGCCGTACCTCATAATGGATAATCACGATATAGTGTTGTTTGCAGATGACACTTCACTTTTATTTAAACTTAAACGTCAGCAGCAGGTCACTGATGATGTAAATAGCGCGATCTCCAAAGTAGTCCACTGGTTTAATGTTAATAACTTACTTTTAAACGAGAAAAAAACCAAATGCATTAAGTTTACTCTACCTCACGTTAGGCAGGTGAAAACTAAAGTGTTGATAAGGGGCGAAGAATTGGAATCTGAAGACAGCACAGTGTTCTTGGGTATAACTCTGGATGCTAAGCTTCAATGGGGTCCTCATATAGAAAAATTGACAAAAAAACTAAGTTCTGCTGCATACGCAGTTAGAACAATTCGTAATTTGACTGATATTGAGACGGCCCGTTTAGTGTACTTTGGCTATTTCCATAGCGTAATGTCGTACGGCATTCTGTTGTGGGGAAATGCCACTGATATTCAGACAATATTTGTTTTGCAGAAACGAGCTGTTCGTGCAATTTATAAATTAAGTCCAAGACACTCTCTCAGAGAAAAATTTAAAGAAATTAATGTACTGACCGTGCCGTCTCAATATATTTATGAAAATCTTTTGTATGCTCATAAAAATATAAAATTGTATAAAAAATACAGTGATATCCATAATATAAATACTAGAAACAAGCACAAATTTATTGTACCTACAACAAGGCTCAAGAAAATAGGTGGCTCTTTTAGATGCCAATGTATACATTTTTACAATAGACTTCCAGAGGTGGTTCAAGATCTGAGCCTGAATAAATTCAAATGCTTCATTAAACGTAAGTTGTGTCAGAAAGCATTTTATAGTGTTAAAGATTATATTGACGACAAAAAGGCTTGGGCTTGAGCTGCGTCCGATTTCTATGCTTACACTGATTGTTCTTTGATTTTTCCTCTCGTAGTTTAAATTTGCAATTGTTTGTTTTTTCTTAACTCAAAGCCAGTACACACTATGTAGCCAGGCATATTGTACGTTACGGAATTGCATCGCTGACAGGGGTATTCGGCACTGGTGCAGCTGCACAGGAGCTAAACTTAGCATTTGGGAACACCGTTGGAGCTGCTGAACCTTGGACAAAACTGTCTTTGCATTGTGTAGATTCAATTTCTTAGTATTGTATAATTGCATGGAACACGTGTAAGCACGATCTATTTGCTGTAAAGCATCTATTTGTTGGGTTAGTCGTTTATTGACTTGATAGTGCTATGGCTGTTGAGAGTATGTCATGCTCACTCAAATGTCTCGCTGGTGGTGGCGTGTGTGTTGGGTCATTAGGTTCCCTTCAATATGGTTGAGCTGAATGATGCTGATCCATACGTCATGTTCGTGAACGGACGCCGTCAGAGGGGACTGGTCATCTCTTAGCTGCTACGGCGTATTTTAATTTCTAAATTGTTGTTTTTTTTTCCATAATGGACGCTCTCAGCGTACAATATGTTTCTGCATCGTTCTCACACGATTGATTTCAAAATGAATGATGTAATCAAATATTTGTATCAATAGCTTGATATTTTAAAAGAGTGTCCATGGAGTTTCTTGCCCGTTCTTCTCCATAGGTACCTACTTTTTGGAATGGGCGACTAGCTTCACCTTACTGACTGACCGAACTTCTGACAATTCAAAAGTGCCTGTAACTGGTTTATTTGAAATAAATGCTTTGATTTGATTTGATTTGATTTGATACTAGGTCTTTTTCTATGGTTTAGGATTATTCCTATGAACCAGCATTGTTCGTGTTTTCATTTATTGTCGTATTGTCAGCAGTTCAGCACAACTCTGTATAAGCCGGTATAAATTAATTATATTCAGCCACACGAGCAAAGGAAAATTGCACATCTTGCTTTCTTATTTAGCGTTATGAACGACGAAACAGCGGGAACTACTGACTTTCCCGAGTTAATGAGCAAGATGGGATTAAGTGTACAAATTGTGTTTCTTCGGATACCACGTCTTCTCCATGAGCTTCAAGTTAGAACTATGTAGCCAGTAACCTAACTCGCAAGTGATAACATTTTGTCGTATTTTTATTATAGTATATATTAGGATCAGTCAGTAGGTAGTCAGTAGGGTAGGCCAGTAGGTCAGATCAGTGTCAGGATGACGATTTAGTTCTATTTTACATTACATTAGTTCATATAATTTGCTTTTTTTTTACAATGCATAAATATGTGAGCGGTCACGCCCTTTATACCTGGGGTTTTTATTTAGGTATAGTCCGTCTATAAATTTGTGAAAATGGCTGTTTCTTGAACTAAACATTTCAAAAGTAGGGCAACACTAAGGTCCGTATTCCAGAAGGAAACTCAAGCATTGATCTCTGTTTAAACATTACTTAAAAATACTTAGTTTCAATCAATCAAAAGACTTCAAAGGAGACTTAAGTAATGCTCGAGTCTTGAGTAACGTTCTGTAATACGGACCTAAATCTTTTTAAGTACAAGTACATCGGATGTCATCGGCAGTCATCGATTTGTTTTGTGACTTTTTATTTATTGAAATCTGTATTAATTTTCAATTCTATTTAAACAAAACATCGAAAAAATGTGTTAAATATGTGAAAACAAACCGGAGTGCAGCTCGGGAAATTATTTTTAAAGTTAATCATCAATGTTTGTTAGTACTTTTATCAAATATGGATGATATATTATATCCATATTTATATAAATATGGATGATATGTTTTATGCTTGAACAGTTGCTAAAAGAGATATGTATGTAATCATGTTACTGTTTGTTTTTATCTACTAGAAGTTTCAAATTCACTAAGTAAACGATTTTAAGACTAAAATGAGGATTGTTTACATTGCGCATTTGTAGGTTAAATTGGAAATATAAGTACCTATACCATAGTGTAGCAGTTTTGATAATTTAGGTGATTTAATTTACCGCTGATTTTAAAAATGAATTATATCATGTTCGGAATTAAAAATTATTGCTATCCATCTTCTAATAGAAATTACATATTATTATTTTTTAATCTTCCAGGAAAATGTGAGAGTAAACCCTTTATCAAGATATGTACGAGTTAGTTATTCGCATAAGTGAAGATAGCAGGCTGATGACAGCAGTAGCGGAGACGTTGTTAGTGACGCAGCTGACAATAAAAATACCTACTTTTTAACGAAGAATATTTGGAATCAGATGATGAAAGCAATTATTATGTTTTGGAATACTTTTCATTGGTAAAACACGTTAAAAATATATATATATATATTTATTTTTTTTACTTACTCATCATAGATTTGTGTTTTCATTAAAATCAGTTTTGCTTCTAGTACATAATAATGTGCTTGTGTTAGTAAAAAGTCAAAATGATTTCAGACAAGTCAACAGGGTTGCTATATGCACGACCGCAGCGCCCTCATTTATTTTCACGACTTTATAGACCGCGTATAATAAGTTTTTACTTATTTACATTTCCATTTTAATGATATTTTATTTTTTGTTTTTGCTTTTCTGATATTTTGGCGTGGGTAGCTGGCATATGATAAATAATTTCATTGTTGTTGAATTTTCTTGTTTTCATTACTATACATAGTATTGTATAAAATCAGGTGTTTTTTAAATGAACAGACAGCTGTGCTGCTGGGGAGTTTGTTCCGCCACTTCTTCTTCCCAACGAAAGCACTAGGAAGTGTGCGCGTTTTGGGGGACTGTCTTATGAAATATTGACGTTCAAAAAGTGCTGATTCTCAGCCTATTTACTAATTTGAATCAATGACTTTTGATTTTGATTTATTAGTAGGGTTAAGGGTGTAAAGCAAAGATTAAGTAACTGTTTGTTTGGACCTTCTCTTTTTTATTCTCGTCTTTTATTTTCGCAATCGAAAAATAGTTTGACAAACCCACTATATTTTTGGAAGATCTTTCGAATAATTTAAAAGTCCAATGAAAAATGAGCGTGGCACTCATTTTGGCTTTCCCGCCAAACTCCTTGACACTTCTCTATACTCCTACAAATTTTCCCATAGATTTGTTCGTTACGGATGACAGACACAAAACATTTCAATAATATAGACAGAGCATGTTTACTTTTGACTATGAAGTCTATCTATTGTCTGTGGTTGTGGATCATGGGCGGGAAAGCTAAGATGAGTGCCACGCTCTTTTTTCATTGGACTTTTAAATTATTTATAGTGTCATTTACTAAATAAAAACGCGTGATTTATGTTGTAAAAAGTGCATTCAGTAAATAATTCATAAAGAACAGTGAAATATTGTAGCATAGTGGCCACATCATGTCTTTACCCCAAACCCCTCCTAGTCGGCCTCACGCGGGAAACGAAAGGAGATAGGTTAAGTTAAGTTAAGCTAGGATAAGGTAGGATTTTCAGAGGAGGAATTTGGCGCGGCGACTATTCGTCTCCGCGCCAAAAAGACGGCTCCCGGCCTGGACGGCGTTCCCGCTCGGGTGGTGGCCATCGCGGCCACGGAGATGGAGGGAAGGTTTCGGGACCTCTTCGACGCGTGCTTCGCGTCGGGGAGGTTCCCGAAACCTTGGCGGGAAGGCCAATTGTGCCTCCTCCACAAGGAGGGACGGCCGGCGGACTCCCCCTCGGCATACCGGCCCATCGTTCTGCTCGATAAGGTCGGTAAAATGTTCGAGGGGATCATCGCCGGCCGCCTGAAGTGTCATCTTCGGAGCGTGGGACCGGACCTGTCGGACGCCCAGTTCGGTTTTCGAGCTGGGCGTTCCACAGTGGACGCCCTGGCCCGTCTCAAGGGCCAGGTGACAGAGGCGGTAGGACTGGGGGATGGAGTGTTGGCTGTGTCATTCGACATTGCCAACGCCTTCAACTCCGTCCCCCACTCCACCATCCTGGAGGCGCTGCGGTTCCACGGAGTGCCCCTGTACTTGCGGGGTCTCCTGGCCAGCTACCTGGAGGACCGTGCTGTCCTCCTCGTAGACGGGGCTGGCCAGCTCCGGAGATACGCTGTGGGAACCGGCGTTCCACAGGGGTCCGTTCTAGGGCCTCTTCTGTGGAACGTCGGTTATGACTGGCTCCTGCCGGGAACCCTCCTGCGAGGCACGAGTGTCATCTGCTATGCAGATGACACTCTCCTCACTTCCCGCGGGAGCACTTTCAGGGAGGCGGCCAGTTTGGCTTCGGCGGGCGGATCCTTAGTGGCGGGGAGGATCCGCCGCCTGGGCTTGAGGGTGGCGCTGCACAAAACGGAGGCCGTGTTCTTTCACGGCCCCCGGCAGCGCCCCCCACCCGACGCCCACATTTTTGTGGAGGGCGTCAGAATCGGGGTCAAGGCCCAGATGAAATATCTGGGCCTAATGCTGGACAGCAGGCTGCGCTTCGGCCCGCATTTTTGCGGGCTGTCGACGCGCCTGCTGAAAGCCGCGGACGCCCTCTCATGGCTCATGCCGAACATGGGAGGGCCGAGCAGTCGTTGCCGGCGGTTATACGCCGGCATACTGCGGAGCATGGCCCTTTATGGGGCCCCCATTTGGGCGGACTCCCTCCATAGGAGGGAGAACGTCACCGCTCTTCGGGCGCCCCAAAGGGCCATCGCCCAGCGGGTAGCGCGGGCCTACCGCACGGTAGGCTTCGCTTCGGCATGCGCTCTGGCGAGCACCCCGCCTTGGGAGCTCGAGGCCTGGGTGCTCGCCAGAGTGTACGAGTGGACGGCGGGGCGCAGGGCGCTGGGCGAGCGTCCGGCCCCGGAGCTGAGGGAGGCCGTCCGCCGGGAGGCGAGGGACGCCATCGTCCAACATTGGACGCGCGACCTCGCCTCCGCGGTGTTCGGCCGTCGCACCCTCGACGCCATCGGGCCGGTCCTGAAGGACTGGCTCGACAGGCGTCACGGGTTCCTCTCCTTCCGTCTGGTGCAGGTACTCTCCGGTCACGGCTGCTTCGGCAGGTACCTGCACCGGATAGGACGAGAGGAAACGCCGTCGTGCCACGATTGCGGCGCGGCGGAGGACGCGGCGGACCACACCCTCGCGGTGTGCCCGTCGTGGGCAGTGCCGCGCCGCGATCTTGTCGCGGCGGTAGGAGGGGACCTCTCGCTGCCCGCCGTCGTCAGAGCGATGGTGGGGAGCGAGGGGGCCTGGGCGGCGATGGCCTCCTTCTGCGAGGTCGTGATGTCGCAGAAGGAGGCCGCGGAGCGGGAGCGAGAGGAGGATCCCCTCGCTCCGGCGCTCCGTAGGCGGCGTAGGGGCAGGAGAAGGCGGGATTTCGCCCGCTTTCTCCCGCCCTGAGGTGAGCGGCGGGCGTGAGGCACGGGGGTGCCCGCGCCCGCCCTGCACCGCTCACCACGCGGGAGCCACGGCCCCTCTTTAAGAGGGGCAAATGAGGGCCCGCCTTCTTAGGCGGGTTTCGCCGGCGGGGGAGAGGTAGCTGAGGCTGTGCTAGTTTCCCACTCCCCCGCCACTATGGCGATGCCGGAGTTGCGCTGGGGTTTTTAGTGGGTATACCGGGAGGCTCTCTCCCGGGGAGTCCCACATACCCCTCCCGTCCCCCGACGGGTGGGGATGCGTAATTGACATTTTCCCCAGCGAGAACAAAAAAAAAAAAAAAAAAAAGGATAAGGTAGGATTCCGTGTGCAGTTTCTGGCCTGCCATCGGACGCGTCCCCAGGTGGCGGATAGGGGAACGGCCCCCAGATATGGGGGTTACCGGTTTACCGGCGCGGACCAAAACCAGAAGTGGGGACCGCTTCGGCGGTCATGCGCGGCGGGTCGGCCACCACTCCAGGTGGCTGACGTGACCCGAACCCCGGGTCACCGTCGGGCAACCCGGTCTCCTCACTGAGAGGAGCTGGGAGCCCCGTTTGCCTCCGGGCAAACGAGTGGGGCTAAGAGGAAGGATACCTCGCTAAAAAACCTTTGGCTCCTGCGTCTTCTCGCACAAGAAGACGTATCCAGCCTGGCCCTTCCCTATGGAGGGACCATTGTGGGCCCGCCTTTCAGGCGGGAATCGCCGGCGAGGGATTGGTAGTGCAGGCTATGCTATTTCCCATGACCCCGCTACTAAAGCGATGTCGTTGTGCCGCTGTTTGGTTTTAGTGCGTATTCCCGGCTTCGGCTGGGCGAGTCCCACACACGCCCTTCGGGGTATGGTGCGTAAACAAAGCATTCCCACAGCGAGAAAAAAAAAAAAAAAAAGGATAAATTAGGATAAGTTATAGTGCGTTTCATCTAAGAGTTCCTTTGCCGTCATGTTGGCATTCATTTTTTTGTCACTATCGTAAATAAGGTAAACGCACTCTGCGTCTCTTTCTCTCTCACACTAATTTGCATTAGTGCCAATATGACGGCAAAGGAACTCTTAGATGAAACGCACTTTAGGATATAAACTGAAGAAAAAAGTTACTTAAACTAGGCTGTATGGCGTACTATGCCTTTGCCTTTTCCGTTCCTCTGAACAGAAAGAAGTGAACCAAAAAAAAAAAAAGCAGACGACTGGACTGTCAGAAAGTAGTGATTTTCGTTTTTGCATTTATCACGTAAACATAATTTATAAATAAAAATGCCTGCCGGAACGTCAGCAATGGACGGGCTACGTGAAAAAGCCTTTCAAGACTACAGAAAGAAATTGATGGAACACAAAGAAGTAGAATCGAGGCTCAAAGAAAGTATGTATTTGTGTTGCTTGACATCGATTTCTGCCGAATCATGACTTTTGTCTCACAATGAAACATTAATGAAATTGATAATTGTTATTTTTACAAACGAAATCCTGTCTTAATTGTTTAATTTTAATAATAGAATAAAGTTTAATTAATGTTATACACCATTTATTGAAATATGTTCAAATAGGTTACTCCTTTCATCTGAAGCGATTATGGGTTGAATTGTTTAATAAATTGATAATTATATTCAATTTGCAGTATATTTTGCTAAGGCTACTCCTAGTAATATGAATATTATATTTACAACCAGAATACTCATAAAATATTGGCTATCTATACCATATTTGCTTATTTATCTCTGAGCTTGAAAAACTGAAACATTTAAACCCGTGTCTTTAAAACAAGTTGTATAACTATTGAGCTCATTCTCATTTTTCTACCTTCTACTAATCATCATCATCATCATCATCAACCTTTTATCACCCCACTGCCGGGCACAGGTCTCCTCTCATACAGAGAAGGATTGAGCGTAATCACAATATAATTCAGACTTATAAGTCCAGGTTTCCTCAAGATGTTTTCCATCACCTTCTACCATTAAACTAAATTATTTGCAGCTTTCGCCATATGCCTTGCTCTACACATTATTCAGTAGTTTATTTTAATATAATTACCAATTTAATATAAATAACAATAAGTACTATCCACCACACACACCATAAGTATACTATATCATCATCATCATCAACTTTTTATCCACTACTACTATACTATATACCAGTAGTAATATAAATAATAAATTTATAGATAACTAGCTTTCCGCCTGCGCCTACGCCTGAGTGGAATTCGGTTGTATCACGCTTTTTAGATTTCCCTCGGCAACATCAAATTTTTTCGTGATAAAAAGTACCCTATTATTTAATCCGGACTTCTAACTTTACGTCTGCAAAATTTGAAAGCAATCGGTTCAGTAGTTACGGCATGAAAGCGGAACAAGCAAACTCACTTTCTCATTTACAATATTAGTAGGGATTCAGTACTGCAAATTAGCCATTATTGTAATATCCATCTTTCACAAATAATTGGGTGGTATGTCTTCATCTATACTTTCAAACTATAAATTAGTTTAGTCCACATAATACCAACAAGGTCTTGGCATACACTAGGCAGACAGTCTCCATTGTCATCTTAGACAGAGACTTGTGTATAACAATAAAAAAAAAATGGTCCGTGCTGTTCTTTTTGAACCTCTGACAGCACACAATCCTCCTACATCCCACAATCCTGATAATACATATCAGGATTGTGGGATTGATCTTAACTATTTCTTTATTCTTCCCCTATTCTAATTAACTCATTTTGTTACAGTGCGAGATAAACTAAAGGATATAACTAAACAATATGACAAGAGTGAGAATGATCTCAAGGCTCTGCAGAGTGTTGGGCAGATTGTTGGAGAAGTTCTGAAACAGCTTACTGAGGAGAAATGTTGGTATTTTTTGTTTTTATCTTCAAATATTTTATTGTGACGTCTTCCACACTGATTTAAGAATCAACCGGACAGATTAAATATCTCCAAGCTATGTAGATACACAAGCATCACCTTGTTAGTGGGTAAGGTTTAACCAAATAGTGTTTGACAGTGTGATTGGTGCAGTTGAGGTCACATTGTGCAATTTTGTTCCCACACAAAACAAATATTTGTATGGCCTAGATGTAGTTTTTCCAGTTCTGTCTGTTTGCATATATGAGTTTAAATGTTTATAAACACACCCAGGATATAGGAGTAATTTTTAGTGTGAGACTACATAAAAAATGTGTAAAATGTATGGGGTTGCTTATCAAAAACATCTAAATTAAATTCTGCAGGATATACCTTCCACACAGTGGTAATGTTGTTGAACTGTCAAAATGGAACCCATTGTTGCTGATTAGTGCGGACGGGTCTATAATACTTTGGTGGTACACAGGTGGTGGCCACCAAGAAATGACAAACAAATTAACTTCAGTACTTTCCTGAATCATTACAATAAAGCTGATATATGCATACTTTTATTGTAAAATATCAATAAATCCTAATTGTAAAGGTGGGGAGTGAATCCATGCAGAATATATATAGCCTATGTTTTCTTTACAAAATTCATTTAACTTATTACTAAATGTTTACCACAAGTATTGATATAATTATATATTTTTTGTAATTATATTTTACAGTCATTGTCAAAGCTACAAATGGTCCTCGCTATGTGGTTGGTTGTCGTCGCCAGCTCGACAAACAGAAGCTAAAAGGGGGCACCAGGGTAGCCCTAGACATGACCACACTCACCATTATGAGGCATTTACCTAGGGAGGTAAATATTATTTATCCAATTGTTTATTTACAAACACTCCATTATTGAATTCCTCCGATGTCCGATGGGCCGACGGGTTCTCGAGTGGCGTCCATGCACCAGAAGACGCAGCGTGGGTAGGCCCCTGGCAAGGTGGACCAACAACCTGGTGGGAAAACCACTGGATATGGGAGGTGCAGGACCGGTCGTCGTCGTCTTTCGGCTGAAATGATGATGATGACGACTCCGTTATTGAATTCCTCTTGTTACATGACTGATAACTAATCACAGTAATTTTTCCCAGGTTGATCCCCTAGTATATAACATGAGTCATGAAGATCCTGGTGACGTCACATACTCTGCCATCGGTGGTCTGCAGGAACAGATCAGACAACTCCGAGAGGTAAGCTGTATCAGAAATATCTTTGCTTGAAAGAGAAAATTAATACTACATAAGTTACTGCACTATAATGATAAAATGTAATTGGCCTAATCTTCTTACACAGTTTTATATAATTATAACTGTAAATATCTGGTTTGAAAATTTTATTATCATTAATACAATTTTCAAACAAAATCTTGTTTGAAAATTGTATTGTTACAGGCTAGGGGTATTAAAATGCCGGTTAAGGGTTACGAAGTTTATTGGAAACAAGGTACAGTCACTAGTAGGCAATGACAAGTAGACTGTAGCTGACGTTGCACCGAAGTCTTCCCTTACGTCCACGAAGTCCGTGTCGTAAACACTCAATAACACTACAGATGTTACTTCAAGTAGTACTCAAAGTTCTCGTTACAGTTGTCGCAATAGGTATTCTCAAAGATCACTTCTTAACTGTTGCTTGTTTTCGTATCGCTACTCGAATGCCGACTGACTGCAGGCTTTTATTTTTTTTATATGGCATCTCGTAGTTGACCTTGAGAGGTCGTGACTACTTAACCGGACTATCCTGTGGCTGGCTTAAATGAATTTAAAGCCTCCAGCCAGGGCTACTAAAAGCTAAGCGACTACACGCTAAGGGCACCCCCTGTGGAGTACGAAACTCGGCTTAGGGTGTCGCTAGAAAGAACAGCAAGGGACGGCTGGATCGAATTTTTATTTTGGTTTGATGACCGGCGTTTCCTAGTACTAGCTCTGAGAAGAAACGGCTGAAACAAACTCAGAGGTCATAGTCGGGAGTTTATATTTACTGGCTCAGCTGCGGCGCGGGCTGGCCTTCATCGGACAAGGTCATTGCGGGCTGGCGTCACGGCGCTTTATATAGGGCAGCTGATCGAACATTTCAGATTCGTCTAGACGTAATCATAATAGCGCATAGTTTCGAGTGCCTTCGGTAGGTACCTACGATAATTCACCGGAGACGAGTTTCTGGAAATTTCGATGTCGACACTTTGTTGACAAAATTGTTTGAACCTGTACCATTCCATAGGCCACCCTAGGTCTAGCAATGCGTTTTTATATTGTACCTCTGTAATACCTAGCCCTCGAGACATAGTGCTTAAAAGCAACGCACTGCATGTCACGCAATATTGAACCTTATGCCAACGACATAAGGGGCATTTGTAACGGTATTATTAATAAAACACTTTTCAAACAAGATATTTATACTAGTAAAAAATACAAGCCAACCAAGATAAAGAAAGCTGAAAGGAAATAAAAATGCATGCATAGTCAAATGTACTTTTATTTATAAATCAGGATCATTTGTGGCTGTTTGTCTACTTTACAAATACCGAATGTTTCATATGTTTGTATAGTTTACTTGCTCCCTCATATGCCAGAAGCTGGGTACGCCCATGGTTTGGAATTGCAAACACTCCTGAACGGATTTGAATGAAATTTGACACACAAATAGTTTATTACCAGGAATGACCCAAGATCTTTTTATCCCGATATTCCCACGGGACCAAACTGACGCGGGTGAAACCGCGCGGATAAGCCAGTATAACATCATCATCAACCTTTTTATCGTCCCACTTCTGGGCACAGGTCTCCTCTCATACAGAGAAGGATTGAGCGTAATCACCACGCTTGCTCAATGCGGGTTGGCGATTTCAGACTTATAGTCCAGGTTTCCTCAAGATGTTATCCTTCACCTTCAGTCATTGATGTCCAAGATATACTTAGAAAGTACATTTAACTTTAGAAAAGTTGCATTGGTACTTGCCTGACCTGGAATCGAACCCGCGCACTCATAAGTATGAGTGCGCGGGTCGGGTGCGGGAAACGCCAGCCTCTCAAGTGAGAGGCTGGCGTTTTAACCACTAGGCTACCACGACTTCAGTATAACATATAGCTACATTATTTTTTCGTAGGTGATCGAGCTGCCTCTAATGAACCCTGAGCTCTTTGTTCGGGTCGGCATTACACCACCTAAAGGATGTCTGTTATACGGCCCGCCTGGTACCGGCAAAACTCTGCTGGCCAGGGCAGTGGCTTCGCAGCTTGATGCCAACTTCTTGAAGGTATGTACTCAATTAACAGCTGCATAGCATAATAATAACTACCTAATTTAGTACCAAATGTTTAAATCGACTGCAAAAAGTAGGAGATTACCTCAAAATTTGGATATTTATAAGCCAATTTGCTAAATTCATTTTTGTATGACGGTTTAGGAACTTGGTTTGGAGACCAAAATGAACAAAAAGTTTTTGAAGTGTTTTCGTTGTGTGCCACTGACTTTAAATATTAGTTATTTTTCTCATAGGAGTGTATTTTACGGAAGTGAGTTGTATTTTTTTTTTTTTTGTACTAAAGTTTTTTTTTTAACTTTTAAGAACTAATAAACTAAACTTGTGACAATGGCCCCGATATCCTTGTTAACAAACTAAACTAAATTTAAGTTAGTGCAATTTTCTTTCTTTTTTATTAAGAAAAGGACAGATGATTCATGTTCATTCCGACTGTATTTTTAGTACTTAGCCATATTTTTAATCGCCTGTAAACTGTCTATCGACTATTGACAGGACTAAAATGGACACAGTCTCACTAACGATAGGTTTCAATTTGACAGTACAACAACAATTATTGCCTTATTTACATTGTTGAGCAAGCACATTTTAGAACATACAAAGCAATATATTAGCAATATGCTTCAAAATAGTGTAATTAGGATACAGACTAAATGTTATTGATGTTTCGAGAATTGTCTTTCTGGTCAAAGAGGGTAGAAATAACGGGAAGTCTCCCTCCACAATCCACGAACTTTTGGGGGTAACGCCTTTCGTTCCACTCAACTAATGAGGGCACTAAAAAGTCTTCTGGTATAAATGCTCGTGATGCAATCATAATTATAGCTAAAAGTAACTAGTAATATACTTAAGATGTTGCTGCGTCAGAAAATTACTACCAGTACCCTAATTTTAGTAACACACTATACTAACAAATGGAATCATTTTGAAGCATATTGCTAATATATTGCTTCATATATTCGAAAAATGTATCTGCTCAACAACATAAATAACACAATAAATGTTGTTGAACTGTCAAAATGAAACTCATTGCTACTGGTAGTGTTACCCCGCATCTCCTTATAGAGACAGGCTAGTTTGTTACAGAGATCGTAATTTATCACCATTTAATCCACAGGTGGTCTCGTCTGCTATTGTGGACAAGTATATAGGCGAGTCGGCACGCCTGATCAGAGAGATGTTCAACTACGCGCGAGATCATCAGCCCTGCATCATATTTATGGACGAGATTGATGCCATTGGTATATTTTTTTTTTTCTACCTACCTATTAGTACACATTATATTCTGTTGTTTTCGGCATACACTCCCTTATTCATAAACCCTGCTTGAAGTTAACTAGTGATTAGCGATTCTTTAACCATACATGTTTGACCTTTTAACGTCAGTTAACTTGAATCATCCTTTATAAATCACCACAGTGTTTAAGGGGTTTATTCATAAACGATGGTTAACTTTAAGCAGCGTTTATGAATAAGGGTGACAATGTTTAAAAAAAATGTTGGAAAATCAGAAGGAAATTAACTACTACCTCTATCTGTTGTGATATTTTTCAAGCTGCAAAGATCATAACGAAATGGACAAATAAAGCGGTCGCTTGTATACCCCCTGACAAGTTGGACTGACGACCTGGTGAAGGTCGCGGGATGCCGCTGGTTGCGGGAGGCGCTGGACCGGTCGTCGTGGAGATCCTTGGGGGAGGCTTATGTCCAGCAGTGGACGTCTTTTGGCTGAAATGATGATGGTGATGATGACTGAATAGACTTGTAGCGTTGTACATACTACTACAAAGCTTCGTACGAGCTATAGCTCGTATGACGTCACAAAAAAAATCCTATATCTTGCAAGGAAAATTTACCGCACCACTAGCCTATATTTCAACAGCTCACCAAATTATGTTGAGCTGTTGAACTCCATCAGATAGATTTGTAAAAAATATTGAACATGTATTTTTTAATTTTTCTTTCATTCAAATACTTAGGAAGATATATTAATTTGAAATATCGCATGACGTCACGCCGTGGTACAAAATACAGGGTGTATCTGACATCGTAACGCAAACTTCGCGAGAAGGCTACACCGCATGCCACTAATAAAATTATGATAGTCATTTATATCGTTAATGAGCGCTTGCAGAAATAAGTGTTTAAAAAAATGTGTCGGCTCGTCTTTTGAACGTTGTAAGCGTGCCGCCGCACGTGTTTGTGGGTATGACATTGACCCCTGATGTGAACTCTATTAAATCAGCTGATAGGATAGTTTTTCAAGTATTGTTCACATTGCGCTTTTTTGTGTAATTAGCGAATTAATTACTTTTTACTTTAAAATCTTTTTGGGTTGTAAAAGTATAGCAATTATGAACGGTTTAAAGTGAAAAAAAACTGCATATTATTTTTTTTAAATCAGGAAAAAACCGACGAAAAATTCTACCTGTGGGGGATTCAGAATCATGTACTGGATCCATGGTATTCGTTTGTGCGTCGATGTGAGATACTCCCTTTATACCACGGCGGGACGTAATTAGCCCCCACTCCGTAACTTTAATACGCTATATCTCAGTAGTTTTTGGTAATTTTGACAAAAAAAAAACGGATCTTAATTTTTTTTATTATCTAGAGCGTTTCTCTTATTTTTTGCCATATTTTCAAAAAATCGCCAATAAAAAAAATACACTATATCCCTGTTTTGGTCATGAAATCAGATAAATTATTTTATGAGTATTTTAAACTTTTCTACGGGAATTCTGTTTGATTTAAGATTTTTGTATTAAAATTATAAAAAACTAAATCAAGGTAGGCTAAGCGTTCTTATTTTGTTACTCCTTAATTGGTAAAAAAAAACTTCGAAGTTGCAAATTCTGTAGCTAAATTTTCTGTTTCATAAAATTCATGATAAGTTTGATAAAATCATCGCAAAGGACTACTAAGAATAGCGACAAATATTTCCAATTTGGGTGCTTTAACATTTTTTTTGTTACCTTTAATCTAAAGTAAATTAAAAGTTTTGATTATATGAAAAATATACAAAATTAAAAGAATTTGCTTATTTTTTATAAAAATGTTTAGCAAAATTGATATTTTATACACGTAATGTTCATTTATATTGAATAAATAAATACAAAAAGCGAGTTTAAAGACGGGAGATGTTTGGGACAGTAACAAAAAAGGAGTAATTAGTAACAAAATAAAAAACACAAGGTTGCGTCTACAATGGTTATTTTTACTCGACTACGGCGAAAAGTCACGAATAAAAAATAGTATATTTTTTTTAGTCATGGCGTGTTAGGTATCAAACGAAAGCGCTTAAGAACCCACCTAACAGTACTATGGGATCATTAACTTTAGGGCAAATTGGCATATAGGTACGACCACGGCTTTTCTCTGAACAACATTGTTTTTAGAACGTGCTTTTTCAGTTTTATTTTTAAGGATTAAATATATGAATAAATAAAATTATGGATTAATCCTTAATCATAATCAACGTTTAATAAACTGTATATACCTAATCAGACCCGCCGTTAGGTAATTTTGACACTTTTTTAAATTTAACATTATTCCAGACCTTGACAATCTTATGTCATTTTGTTATTTAAGAACAAATTAACAAAATGGAAATATTTAGCTTAATAGTATAACCATTTTATATGACAATAATGACAATAATTTTTATATTTATATTTTGATTTTATTCTTTCTAAATTTTTCTTTCTTATTTCTTCCAACTTATCCGGGTTCTGTTTTAATTTCTCTCTATTACGATTCATTTTTTCTGCCGGAGTTAGTGGCATTTTGTTGTGCTGTTAAATTGTAAACATAGCTTTATGATTCCGTTTTTGTTACTTAATTTTTCTGCTTATACGTTACTACCCCCAAAGTAACAAAAAAGGAAGTAACGAAACTAGTGTTTGATTTTATCGAAATATTGTTTTGGTAGTTGAAATTACAGTTACGTCTATTATTATACACTAAATTTTATACGAAGCTAATAACTATTGCACTATGATAAAAATAATGGGTAAATATTGCCAACTTATCTTGAAACAGCAATAACAAAAGCCGGAATGAGATTCACTCTTAAACGGGTACGTGTACACATTTCAAACTTCGGAACAGCAACTGACGCATTACATCGATATGGCGGTATTTTGTGAGATCTACGTTATTGCTAGTTCCAAAAAATATAACTAAATTGATATTTCTCAATAATTTGCATGTCTAAATTGGGTAACAAAAACTGAAATCCATTTTGGAACTGTCTCTGGGACATGTTTAAAATTAATTAATAACCGTAAAATTATAACCAAATTACCATGAAAGAAATATTACGTAAAACCTTTTACCTTGTAATACGATTTATAATCAAAATCTCAGAATAGTTTCTTTGAATTATATCAAAACATTTAAATTTGAAATTGCGATTGGTAGACTGGGACATACGAATTTTCATACATTGAAATTTTCGACAGTTTATATTTAGTTGTTTTTTTATTTTAGTATGATATATATATTATTTGCTAACATTTTTTCTGTAAATTTGAATTACAGTAGTGCTTCTTAGTAAAACAGTATTAGCAATTTATAGATTACACCAAAGTTATTCATCTACAAAATCACGGGACATTCCACAAATGTGTAATGGCAAAAAAAAAGAGAAATGCTCCTATAAGACAGACTAATTTTTTTTTTTTATTTTCATACCATGGACACATCCCTAATATTTCCTTTGTTATCTAGAGGCAGACTTACAAATAATATTAAAATTCTTTTCCCCAGGTGGTCGCCGATTCTCCGAAGGTACGAGCGCCGATCGTGAGATACAACGTACTTTGATGGAACTCCTGAACCAGATGGATGGCTTCGACTCCTTAGGCCAGGTCAAGATGATCATGGCCACGAACAGACCTGATACTCTCGACCCTGCCCTGTTGAGGCCTGGTAGACTGGATAGGAAGATTGAGATTCCTTTGCCTAATGAGCAGGCCAGGTAAATATGGTTGTTAGCTTTACGTTGTGCCTATAGTCTGAATAATAGTAGCATTTTACTGTGTTAAAAAAAACTCACGAGCAGAGGAATGTCCTTGCTATAGTACTGGAATGATCGACTTTAGACAGCCTCCGTGGGGTAGCGGTAGCAAACGCGGCCGCTGGGCTAGGAGGCATGGGTTCAGTCCCAACGCAGTAAAATATTTGTATGCATAAATATGAATATTTGCACTAGTCTGGTCGTGCCTCGGAAAGCACGTTAAGCTGATGGTCCCTGTTGCCATACGAACATCTAATGGCAGTCGTTTATTTTATACTTTCAGTGGTGATGACCACTGAAAGTATAAAATAAACATATTTTCCACATCCTCACCTTTTTATCGTCCCACTGCTGGGCACAGGTCTCCTCTCTTACAAAGAAGGATCAGTGGTCACTTTATTTGAAAAAAAGAACCTATTTTTAATGTAATTTTATTCCTGTATCATGGGTGCATTTACAGACATTTAAAAAAAAATAGTTTTGTTCACTTTAGGCTGTTCATAATTGCTATACTTTTTATAACCCAATAAAATTTTAAGGTAAAAATTAATTAATTTGCTAATTACACAAAAAAGCGCAATGAAAACAAAACTCGAAAAACTATCTTATCAGCTGATTCAATAGGGTTCACATCAGGGATCAACGTCATAGGCTCGAGGCTCTTAGCTATCAAACCAGCGGTCGACAATGACAGCCAAGTTCACATTTCACATGTCAAACAATCTCATGTGCCAAGTTGAGCTATTATATAATCGGGTCATGTGGAATGGAATTAAAAATATTATTGTGACAAATTAATGTGTTATATTTCTCAATATTTATATACCAATCCATGGTATATAAATCCATCCAAACTTTTTGTTAAATGTGAGGTGCTTCCTGTACATGAAAAGGATGGGTACCTGTTGGTTCTAGAACAATACTACAATGAAAATTATTAAATACATGTGCAAAATAAATATAACCCAAGAAGCGTTAAGGAACGTAAACTTATGCGACCGCCAGTAAAAAATACGACGGCAAAAGAACCAACCAGTATTTGATACCTACACTGTTCAACAATAATAATTATGAATGGATAAGAAAGGATAAAAAAAATTTGTAAAGGAACTTTTAAAAATAAATTAAAGACTAATCTCCTTAAGGCAGTAGATACGTGCATTTGAACCCAGTGTATCAAGTAAGCGCTAATCCAACCGACATACTGTTACGCAGTTTGGTGGGTTTATTATATGTAAAAAATTGTTGGTCGAAATTAAACATTTATTTATTTATTATGGCGAGACATGTCATAGCTTTATTTTTAAAATCTTTTTTTTTAAGATGGAAATCCGCGGCCTGTGTGCCACGGTATCTTTTTCGAACTACCCGCGTGTATTTAGAGCCCTGAATGCGCCATGTTTTAAAGCTTAATTATATTTTTATTCTGCTTCCAGGTTGGAAATCTTAAAGATCCACGCGGCTCCCATAGCCAAGCACGGAGAGATGGACTACGAAGCGGTCGTCAAACTATCCGACACCTTCAACGGAGCTGATCTTAGGAACGTGTGCACTGAGGCCGGCCTCTTCGCTATTAGAGCCGAGAGAGAGTATATTATTCAGGTGTGTTATTAATGTTCATTATGGCCAAATAGAATGATAATAATGATCGAAGTTGTGGTGGCCTAGTAGTATCGGTAGTTGTCTCGTAATGGAATTGTAATAGAATGTTACTGCCGTATTGCCATTATTATAAAACCTGAAAGTAGAAATGATTTTCTAAAAACTACAACCCAATTTGAATATTTAATAACATGGAGTGTCAGAGATTGACCATTCGAAACTCATACATAATGATCCCACTTTGTTAGTAGATTACGAAACTTGCTAAAAGCAATCATTATGAGATCAGACTTGTGGTAGCCTAGTGGTTAAAACAACAGCCTCTCAAATATGAGTGTGCGTGTTCAATTCCAGGTCAGGCAAGTACTAATGTAACTTTTCTAAGTTATATGTACTTTCTAAGTATATCTTGGACACCAATGACTGATTACAAGGTGAAAGAAAACATTTTGAGGAAACTAAGTCTGAAATTGCCAACCCGCATGTAAGACCCGTATGAAAGGAGACCTGTGCCCAGCAGTGGGACGGTTGACGATGATGATAGCTAAATAATAACCGCAGCATGATTCGATCAATAAGTTTGTGTAAGCCACATTTGCTGCAGTTGAACTTTGGATGGGTGACCATATTTACATACCACTACCATTCCTCAGAAAGCACGTTAAGGTGTTCGTCCTGGATATCAGTCATTGGATATTTAACAGTCATTCCGTAATGACTGTTAAATATCCAATAGCTTACGGTCTTATTTGCCCGTGCAAATAAGACTGTAAGCTCCAGTTTTACCAAGAGATGGGTATTAGTGGGTTGTGGAGGTCAGATAAGAAAATACGGGTGTTTAGCTACATTTCGCCTCGTCTTTTATTGCACGTACATCGAAGGACTGGAACAATTTGCCAGCGGTGGTCTTCCATCCCATAATTTAAGTCTCATCAAGGCTAGAGTGAATAGATTCTTAATAAACTAGTACGCTTGAGATGTGTGCCGGGTAAGATGCGCCAAATGTTGTTGTGTCGGGAGTTTGGTCGTGGTGGGTCTCCAGATCAATCTCCCTCTGGCGCAGCATCGTTGGTCCTGTTGTTGGGTTTAATATTGCATCACCTTGCTCAACTGCCATCTTCCTTCCTATTCACTCAGTTTTTTTAGTGAATAGGCTCTTATCAAACTAGCGCGCTTTACCATCAACGATTGCATTACTGCTTACCATCAGGCGGGATCGCGGTCAAGCACTAGTTTACTACGCTAAAAAAAACAGACTAGACTCCCAACTGTTGGAAAAAGGTTAGATAGATGAATCATTTAAGTTACAATTTCTGCTGTTTTGTTGTATTTTTACAGTTTTAAGGTATATTTATTTTGTTGTAATGTCACTAACGCATTTTTCTTTCTTTGCAGGAGGATCTAATGAAGGCTGTACGTAAAGTAGCTGACAATAAGAAGCTGGAAAGCAAGTTGGACTATAAACCAGTCTAATCATGTTTTTTATTAATTGTATGATTTATCTTCATTTATTTGCTAATAAATAGTTATATACCTACTAATGGATTTATTGTTTATTGTATTAAACTAATGCTTGACCGCGATCTTGCCTAATGGTAACCAGTGATACAATCGTTGATGGTCGAAAATATAACTTTTTGAAGTCGGTTAAAAACTTAAAAAAAGAGATTTAACTTTTTTGATATTTTAATTTTGCAAATTTATTTTTATTCTATACCTACTAATTATACAACGTTATTATTTGTTTATGAGAAACCTGACTACAGTTTGTTCAGAATAAACAACTGAATCAATTCCAATAATCTTTACACCATGTTATATTTTTCCTAAATACATTTAGAAATTGTGGCAGTGTGGTTACCGAGCACGCTATGGCTGACGCCAGAGGTTAACGCACCGCGCTCGCCCGCCCGATCGGAACTTTGACCATAATTTTGTTGGGACAACCAAGTAGAATAAAGCAAGGTTATAAATTTGCGGTTTTTTTTTCATATCTTTTTGAAATTTGGACATATTCTTTGCTTAAAAATACTGGACACGTGTTTTGGGTTTCACATTAACAATAAATAATATTGTGTATGCTAGAAATTTACAATAACACGCAACGCCGCAGGATATTGAACCTGTGCAACATAGCCAAATAATTGTGGACCGACCTAAGTGCGTAAGGCTACGAAATAATCTTTAGCAATCAAATGACACGTGACGAGTGTGGGACCGATGACCTGATGAAGGTCTTGGGAAGCCGTTGGGTGTGGGTAACACAAGACCGGTCAGTGTGGAAAGCCTTGGCGGAGGTCTTTGGCCAACAGTGGACTATAGGCTAAAGAAGAGTGTGAGACAGCATGCGTGAAGTTCGGAGAACCTTCAATACTGGACTGAGCAAGGGTTCTAAGTCCAGCATTGAAGGCATGGGCCGTCCAAACAAAGTTCGCTACTTCGGAATAAATACCTGGAGGTCAATCCTCGTAACTGAAAAAGTTCGAAAAGTCTCATCTTGGCATCAAATAAATGTCAAAATGTATGAAAAATCTAGAATTATTTGACAGATCAGACTGAAAGTTCTTAAAAGTACTAGAAAATGCCTCGAGAGGGGTAATTCTAGTATTTTTAAGACCGATCTCGGAAGTTTTTGACGGAAAGCTAATATGAGTGTCACGCGCATTTTTGATTGGCCTTTTAAAATTATTTATAGTGTCATTTACTAAATAAAAGCGCGTGGTTTATGTAGTAAAAAGTGCATTCAGTAAATAATTCATAAAGAACTTTGCCTCAATCCTCCCTCATAGACGGTTCACGCGGCCGTCTTTTTCAACTGTCATTGGCGATATCCGCTATTATTAATTGTGGTATCTATTCCACAGAGGCCATTGATCAAGAGCTGAGGTTGAATCTCAACCTGAAAAAAGAAACAGAAGCTTCTCCATTTCTCCAATTCACTTTTGACATTTGTAGAAAAGTCGACATCCGTTTCACTTGCCATAAATAAAAAAGAATCGAGACTGATTAGATTTTGAACGTTCCAAATAACGAGAATGGGACCCTGGTTTTTAACGGAAAAGACAGTAGAAAGTAAAAACTTAAATCGTATAGCGGTATCTACAAACGCTACATGCGACCAACGTGTCATACGACGTCACTGTGATTCTACATCTCGCAAGCACAGTTTACAGTGCAATTAGCATACACACAATTTCCCAACATCAACCGCTGGGGAAGAGCCCGTCGGACGTAACACATGTCTGGTCGGAGGATCCTCCCTTTTCTATGGAGGATGAGTGAACTTTACTCCCTGTTCCTCATGCCTCCACAGTGCCTAATCTGCTTTCAGGTTTCAGGTGATATGAGTTTATGGAAAAATAACTAAGTCCCACACCATACAGCTCAGTTTACTTTGCAACTTTAAACAATTTTATAACAGTGTTAGCAACTCTGAAATCAACTTAGTTAACTTTAAAATAAATGAAATGAAATCGTTTATTAAGCAAGTAGGATCACCGACCACGATGTTTTTTTTCTTTTTTTTTTAAACTAGATGAAACCGGCATTTTCTAAAGATTATATTTGTTAAATTTAAATAGACTAGGTGTGCTACGGGGCCTATAAGGGCTATATTTCACCGGGACACCATGGTGGCGCAACCAGTCGCTGTTAACAAAAAAATGTAGGTATATAGCTCTATTGAAAGTTACTCAGCTGGTGTCCGTTTGGATGCGCAACCCTGTATACATTTTGTTGGTAGTGGCGTCTGGTTGCGCCACCATCGTGTCCCGGTGAAATATAGCGCTTACGGTCGTAGTCTAAAACCTTCCACGATAAACTACTATTATACAATTCCCCAATACAAAACTATTTTTTCCGATCGAAGCAGTAGTTCCTGAGGTTAGCGCATACAAACTCTTGCGCTTCATGCAACATTATTTTTTGTTTATGCGAAACCCGAAAGCAGCCGTTCTACAAGTTCCTTCATAACTTTGAAATAATTAATTATCTTCTACGACATTGACCGATCAGACGAAACGGGTAGTGTCACGTCCCTTAGAAACCGTGCAAAAAGAAACTTAAATTGAACGCTAAGCCAAAACGTATCAACAGCGCGGTCGGGCGATACTACACGATGCGCTGGGATGTAGAAGTGGGACGGCCAAACAGAAAATATCACGCGAAAATAAATTAGTATTAACCAGTCAAGTGTGAGTCAGGTCTTGCGCTCGTTTCCTTTAGTATTTGTTATAACGGCAACAGAAGTACAGTCAAACTACTTGAAACTGTCTAATATTCTCAATCAAACTTGAGCCTTAATGCGTTAGAAATAAAGTTGAAAATCTAATAAAGAAATTTGATAGTTTGTAGTATCTTGATGTGATGTCATCTGTACATCATTTGTAAACATTTCAACTGTCTAGCTCTCACGGTTCATGAGTGGCTGGTGACATACGGACAGACAGTAGATTCTTAGTAATATGGTCCCGTTAGGTACGGATCCGTAAAAATTGTTAGTAAAAGAGAAATTATAAAACATTTTTTTTATATAACATTTTTATTTATTTATTATATATATTTTTATATTTATTTCTAGTATTGTCATATTATAATACAATAGTATACACATCACAAATGTAATACTTGATAAGTACAGAAAGCAGGTGAAGCTACCCGAAACTGACAACTATTCCCACTAAACCTTAAACCTTAATTTCTTTTTATTTTTTAAATAATTATAAACTAACGCTTGACTGCAATCGTTGATGGTAAAGCGCACTAGTTTATTAAGCCCATTCACTTAAAAAAAACTTAGTGAATAGGAAGGAAGACGGCAATTGAGCGAGGTGGTGCAATGGTAAACCCAACAACACGACGAACGATTCTGCGCAAGAGGGAGATTGATGTGGAGACCCTCCACGACCAAACTCCCGACACAACAACATTTGACGCATTGTACCCGGCACACATCGCAACACAACTGCTCTGACCCGTCTTCCGTACGGCTTCACCAGACATCATGCCGGAACGCGAGGAATCGCTTGGCGGCAAGACTTTGTCTGGTGGGTGGTAACTTCTGCCGACGGCCGATGTTATGGCCTACCACCGATAAACAATAATAATGCTTTAGAGGTAAGGTTAAAGATTTAATAAATAACTCTGACAGATCGTAGTAGCTTGATGTGATATCTTCTGTGTTCTATAAGGTTTAGTAACGCTTAGTTTTGTTACCTTATATTCAGTAATTTATTTCTTACAAGTGAAATGAAAGGTTTAAACAACTTTTTCCTTTGAAATGTATCACTATGAAGTTCTGAGAATCTCACTAAAAACGTTCCAAATAATTAATTACATAAACTTGTATTTTTATTCAAAATCATTTAGTAGTATTTTTATGAAAACCTATTATTGTTTTTCTTTTTATCTACATATCGACGATGGAAAGCGATTTTGTCGTATCTCGAAAAAAGGCAATGTTTTATTGCATAATTAAATTCAGAAAAAAAACGTATTCCTACGATGTTTCTTTTTTATGATACGATGTTGACTTTTTCTAAACTTTTTTCTGGATTCAATTATGCAAAAAACAAAATTGCCTTCTTTTCAGATACGACAAAATCGTTTTCCAGCGTCGATATATAGAGGACATAGTGGTTTTGAAGCATATTGCTAATCCATTGCTACATATGTCCGACAAATGTGTCTGCTCAACAACTTAAACAAAGCAATGCATGTGGTTGAACTATCAAAATTAAACCCATTGAAACTCATAGTGTATTACCTACGCCATTACCCCGCGAGACAAAAAAAAAAAACAACACAGACTCAATCGAGCACAAATCACTTAATAAAATCAGGTAGCGTACCATTCTTTCGAGCCTTGGCAACATTCTCGAAATAACAGGAAAAATCAACATAACCCCTAATTTTCCGGTCCGGATCAAACGGCCTGCCAACCGGATAAATATCTGAAGTCGATTCCATAGATCGATTAGTATCGATATTCGAATCGTTAGTCTCGATCTCATTGGTGCCCGTTCCCGACGAGTAATTCTCTGAATCGATTTCGTTTAGTAGAGTATTCGATTTGGATTGCACAATCGGATTGAATCGGACTGAGGCATTTTTTGCTACATTATGATTGGGTGCATTTTCATCTTCAATGGGGGGTACAAAGTTAAAGTTTCTTATCAATAAAGACATATGAGTGTTTGGTTTTGGTGTTAAGTTATTTTTAACACAGTAAGCAAAGAATTCTTGTTCAATTTCTTCCAAGACTGCTTGGCTGACCATTTTGATATTAGATTGTTTTCTAAAGTTTTCTACAATTATTTGGGCAAGTTGTTTGTTCGTTTGCTCGTAGCTTCCTCTCGCTTCTTGTATACGTTTGTACACGCCGGCGCTGACTAGGACGAGGAATCTGAAAGAAAAGTAGTACTTATAATCTACACTAATATATATATAGCTGAAGAGTTTGTTTGTTTGAACGTGCTAATCTCAGGAACTACTGGTCCGATTTGAAAAATGCCTTTTGCGTTGGATAGCTTCTTAATCCAGGAAAGCTTTAGGCTACATCACGCTGCAACCAAATAGAGGCTGAGCATATCAACACCAACGCGGTTGAAATCGCTTGGCGCAGCTAGTAAATTATACTATGTGTATTTTAGACAGTTATAAACTTATTTATTAACTAGTTTACAAATACACACTAAAGAAGGGCCCAGTCCAGTTCCCTCGTATGTGGCAGCCATTTTATTTTTGGTTGAAATTTGCACGGTTACCACAGTGGTTAAGCTATTAAACAAATATTTGTAAGACATACAAGTAGTTGATGACAGCCTCCGTGGTGTAGCGGTAGTGAACGCGGCCGCTGCGCAAGGAGGCGCGGGTTCGATCCCCGCGGAGTGCAAATAATGCATGAATATGAATATTTGCAGTGGTTTGGTCGTGCCTCGGAAAGCACGTTAAGCCGTTGGTCCTGGTAGCCAAACTAATATCGTGGCAGTGTTTACGGGTTGTTGGAGCCCTCAAAAGTCTAACAATTTGTCTAACTGCAATGCTTAGACATCGCCTTCGGGTTGTGGAGGTCAGACGGCAGTCGCTTCACGGGAAATGTCGAAGTTTCGCCAAAATCAGCAATTAGACTGGTAAAGCGGACCCCAGACTCCAAAGGTGAAAAAAGCTTCGGATGCGACTGGGATTAACACTGAGATGATGATGACCTACAAGTAATTATTCCGGGTCTGGCTGTTTGTGTATGTGATTTTATATGTTTGTAAACGCACCCAAATGTTTTTTTTTTTAATATCATTTTAGTTCATGCCGGGACACACTGTATACTTATTTGTATAAATCTGCCTATATTATAATGGAAACATTTTTAACAAAGTCCAATAATTCCCGTAATTAAAAACTTTCAAATTATGGTCGCAGATCCATCTCGGCAACTAACTAAATGTTTCAAAAAAACGTGTCGGGCCACGATCAGTCTAAGGTTTCGTAATATCCCGTCTGTTACAAACGTGTCCCCTCCTAAAAACTGAGTTAACTACGGAACCCTAAAAACTTGTCAAAATGCAGGAAAATTTGTGATATTGTGGAGGCATGAGGAACCGAGAGTAAAGCTCACTCATCCTCCGTATAAAAGTTAGGATCCTCCGATCAGACGGGTGTTATGTATGGTGGGCACTTGCCCGGTGCTTGAAATTGGGAAGTTGTGTGTACTCGTATGTTAGTTGCACGATAAACTCTGATTGCGAGATGTAGAATTCGTGTGACGTCAGTATGACGCGTTGTTCCATGTGGCGTTTGTAGGTACCGCTACAATATTGTTGGCAGGTTGAGACATCGACTGTGAATGTTCTTAATTGCTCTCTGAGCGCAAACTGTAACCAGCTTAATTTAACTTCTGTCAAATTAAGATCTTCCAAAGACTGGACAAAGGCCTCCCCTAAGGCTTGCATTCCATTGGGGGGCATTACCATAAACCTCTCTATTACCTCAGCTTATTAACATCCAATCCCAACTGCTGTAATACCAGCAGCTCATCCATATTGTTCACACTATGGTCTACGGTCATTTTAAGTTTAGATGTATTACCTGCAAGACTCATCTAGTATGATAGGCCCATGTATCTCAGGGGCGGCTATCACAGGCTCTGTAACAGCGGCGCTGATGGTTGGGAAGGCTTTGTACAGACCCTTCACGAGGTAGTTGCCGAGACACCGTGTACCTGTCTGATTACCGAGGTATTGGGCTGTGAAGAATTGGAAAAAGTTTATGTAAGTAAATAGATATAATAAATAAAAGTTCCGGGTCTGGCTGTTTGTGAATGTCAGTCATGGGCTGATGCTGTAAATTGCCACCTGGCTACTTTGGATTCTGTGGAGAGGCGTGCGTCTAAGCCTAGAGCACAGGCGAAGAGTAGCCAGCCTGTCGGTGTTCTATAGGATGCATTTTGGAGAGTGTGCGAAGGAATTGCATGATTTAATTCTCCCATCTCCATTCGATCATCGGACGACCCGTCGTACGGCGAGTTTCCATTCTTACGTATTTGACATCACAACGATCCGAACGAAGCGTTTCACCTCGTCTTTTATACTGCGTACATCGAGGGCCGGAACAATTTGCAAGCGGTGGTGTTTCCCTCGGACTACAATTTGATTGTCTTCAAGGCTAGGGTAAATAGGCTGTTAATAAACTAGCGCGCTATTGCATTACTGCTTACCATCAGGCGGGATTTCGGTCAAGCACTGGTTTATAACAATTAAAAAAGTTCTTTAAAAAAAAAATTAAATAGAAAGTAAAAGAGACAATAAACTCAAATTTGAAATGTTTCGTGAACAAGGAAATTGTGGCCAAAAACTCAAAATACCCACCGTTTCTCAGCTTATTAACATCCAATCCCAACTGCTGTAACCTCAGCAGCTCATCCTCGTTGTTCAGGCTATGGTCTACGGTGAGCTGCACGACCCTCAACACAGCATTATCGTCGGTCCTGCACAGCAGAGCCCGGGTGTCTCCGACGTGTGCCACAAATAACTTGTTGGCGTGGACCAGCGCTATGACTACTGCTGCTCCTCCAGACAAATGGACATCTATCTCTTTTAAACGAGCCAGGATGTTGTAGTTTTGGGATACCTAGAAGTAATTTATTGAATATGAAAGTTGATGTTCAAATTTTTAAATTTTTACGATTGTTTATTCTTTTTATTTTGTCTTATTTTGTAAATGAATGGTGCAAGTAAGAGGTTCCAGAGTATCCATCGAAAAAACCCATGGTATGCTCATACTCTAAGGTAAAACTTATAGAGATCTGGGCCTGTAGCCAATGTAACATCGCTTCAAGACAGGCAAGACAAGGCAGACAAGGAATTTATATTTAAAGCTCAAAAGAAGTGCATTAGAGCAATGTGCCAAATAAATAGTACAATTAGCTGTCAACCTCACTTTAAAAATCTAAAAATTCTCACATTGCCTTCCCTATACATTTACGAAGCAAATATTTTTGTAAAATTAAATCCAAACTACTATAAGACTGCTGTCAAAAGCTATTATCGAAAATTAAGGGATAAAAAAAGGTTAGAGGTGCAGATACCCTATGGTAAAACGGCACTATTGAATAAAAGTATTTTATGCATGACATCCATAATCTATAATAAATTGCCTGATGACATTAAACAATTACCAATTATACAGTTCAAAAAGAAATTACATTCATTATTAATAGACAAGTGTTACTATGATGTCAGAGACTACTTGTGTGACAAAAATATTGTATTCCAATGACAGGAAAGGAAAAATAAATATAAATATTGTAATAATTAATTATGACTAATATGACTTGAATTTGTATGTATTTATAATTTGAAATATTTTATTAATTTATCAAAAACTAATATGACTAATTTGTGTTCTGACATCTAATTTGTATTTATTTATTGTATGCCTTAACGGCGGGACATGGCTGAACTTCTTTTAATTATTTAAGACCTGTATCTATGATGTATACCCATAGTCTACAATAAAGATGATTTGATTTGATTTGATTCGTAGCGAAGCGAAATCGAATACCAAACCAACCAACGGCGGGAACGATTGACCACGTGATTTATCGCGTCACGTGGTCAATCGGTTTCGTTATTAGTTGGTTTGGTATTCTATTTCGTTTCGTTGTGAAGCGATGTTACATTGGCTAGGGCCCCAGTAGTGTCAAATAATGATACTTCATAGCCGGTTTAGAGCTGAATAAAAACGTGGCGAGAAAGGTACGTCAATTTACGTCACGCGCTGACTAATTTGACAGGTTTACTAACTTATTATACAGTATGTTACGAAAACCCTGTCCGACCCATAAGGATAATAGAGGTTAGGTAAACACATGACCAAATATAATATAAAGTTTTACGTATTCATCATAGTACCAATACAAATGAATTTTGAAATAATCTTTTTTTCCAACGAATTAATTCCAATTTCCCCGAAATTTGGTAATTTTTAAAAAGTGACAACACCGGTATTATTATGAGCGAATAGCGATGCGACCACGTGCCGCGTGTCCTGCCGCCCGCCCCCCGCGGTCGGCAGGCGAAGGGTGGTCAACGCACATTTAATAAGTTACCTCCTTTTGCGAAATAATATTTATTTTTTTAGGGGGATTTTTTTTTTAAGTAAAGCCCGGTTTTGTATGCATTAGTAGAATCAGTTATCGATACCTAACAACACCTTCACGGGTCGGACAGGGTTTTCGTAACATACTGTATAACAAAATTATAATCATTATAATTATCAATACAGCACTCTCACTTCATCTTCATGACTCTTACTATCCTGGTGAGTGCTTCTTCCTCAAGTATTGATTTCTTTGAGCAAACTCGGTAAGTACCTACTATGAAGAAGGTCATATGATTAGCCTTTTTCCAACTGTTGAAGTCAGCTTCCAGCCTTCCCAGATGCAGCTGATACATGAAGCTCCTGACCTCTACGACCCAGTTAATCTACATTAATATATAAAAGTGAAGAGTTTGTTTGTTTGTTTGAATGCACCAATCTCAGAAACTACTGGTTCGATTTGAAAAATTATTTTTGCATTGGATAGCCCATTAATCCAGGAAGGCTTCAGGCTATATAACATCGCTGCGACCAATAGAAGTGGAGGATATAAAAAAACGCGAAAGAAGTCACGGGCGGTCGCTAGTTCAAGTCAAATTTTTTGAGTGATTGCACGCTGTTTTTTGGCAATTACATCATACATTTTGTCAGCGTCTACTACGTGGTTTATTTAACAGTTAGAGATAAGTACTCATTTATTTATACTTTTACTAATCAGGAATTTTCACACATGTTCTGCAAGATTTGCAGGGGGGCAGTCCCCCTCCCCCCCCCCCCCCCCCCAAATCATTACCTGTGTTTCATTCAATGTCTGCAACTGGTAGTGCAGGCTCGTCCTCTCAGCTATCATGCCATCGTAGTTTTCTGTATATGCCTTTTCCACTGATATGAATGCTGCCCTGAAATATTTTGGATTACCAACCAGAAAATTGTTATTATATGTCTCTATCTACATTTTCTATGTTACAGAATTGGTTTGTGGGAACAAATTTTGTAACATATATAACCCATTAAGTGGACTGTTTTGCATGGGCCATGCCATAAGTCAGCTCAACTAGGTAGACAAATTATCAAGTCAGGAAACTAAGAACAAGCCAGAAGATATAATAAGCTTCTGGATAGCCAGATGGTTTCTAAATTTCATGGCTTTTGAAAACATCTATGCAATATCTGGGTGTCCTGATGGTTTCTGACTAAAGACTAGGTGATGTGTGCAGCACATGCAGCAGGGTCTCATCAGCCTGCATGCAAGCCCTGCATAGGCGGCTGTCAGTAATGCGGATGGATGCCTATTATATGAAACTGTTTGTAAACAGTGCCCTGTGATGGTCCCGTCACAAGTTTTTCAGTCATCAAGATCAAAGTATCTACTATCATAATAAGGTATTTGACTAAAAAAAAACTAATTAGTCCGTCAGTCAGATTTCCAAAAGAAACTAGACACGTATTTTTTGTTTTATCAAATAAAAAAAAAAATGACAAATACTCTATAAAAGGCATCAAAGATCAGGAGTGGTGGCTGGTGACGTCACTGGTCGCTAAAAAGTGTAGCGTGCAGTGACGTCACACGAATTTTCAACGCACTGTCTCGTCTTCATTTTTTGTTTATATGAAAAAAGGAAAAAATACGTGTGTAATATTTTTTGGAAATCTGACTGACGGACTAATTAGTTTTTTTTAGTCAAATACCCTATTATCTATTTAAGGTACCGAACCACAATATTTACTTTTAAATCTCAAAACATTATGCTTAGATAAGAGCCTTTTGCCCTCGTAAGGGACTTTCTGATTTTTAATTGTGTTTAACTTGTTTAAGTTTTATGAGCTTCCTGTATGAGTCACAAAAAATAAAGTCATATATGTATGTCTATGATAAAAAAATGCAATGCAAAAAAGAATTAACAATCTGGCTACATAATCTAAATTACTGTTACCGGCTAGGGGTACTAAAATGCCGGTTAAGAGTTTCGAAGTTTATTGCCAACGAAGGTACAGTCGGTCGTAGGCAATGACAAGTAGAACGTAGCTGATGTCGCACCGAAGTCTTCCCTTACGTTCACGAAGTCCGTATCGTAAACACATAATAAAATTACAGATGTTACTTCACGTAGTACTCAAAATTCTTGTTACAGTTGTCGCAGTAGGTATTCTCAAAGATCGCTTCTTAACTGTCGCTTGTTTACGTATTGCTAGTCTAATGCAGACTGACTCTGCGCCTTTTTTTTTAATATGGCGTCTCATAGACGACATAGACAACAAGGATACTACGTTGAACGCGTCGCGATGGGCCTCGGCGGCGAGGTCGGAAGGTCGGTCCTTTGTATTTTGTGCTAGTGGCCCTATTGGCCTCTTGGAGGACGGTTATGGGGTCGCCAGGGTCGGTGAGAACATGCCTGGGTCGGCGAAGCTTACTGGTTTTGGAGGGGGTGTATTTTGCTGCCGCGACAACCAGAGAGTTGTGATGTATAGCAGCTGTGTCAAAGAAACGCTTGGAAAGGCGTTTCATGAATTGCTGGTATGTGGG
Source organism: Sesamia inferens (assembly GCA_037179545.1). Classification (NCBI taxonomy): domain Eukaryota; kingdom Metazoa; phylum Arthropoda; class Insecta; order Lepidoptera; family Noctuidae; genus Sesamia; species Sesamia inferens. The sequence continues at coordinate 3,462,013 of CM073943.1, forward strand.
GATTTTGAGATCTAGGTGGAGGATCTTATTTCGGACGAACCAAGGGGCGTTTGTGGCTCTACGAAGAAAGCGGTTTTGGAGTGTCTGCATCCTATGGATATGACTGGGCTCGGCGTGTGCGAAGACTACGCAGGCGTATGTCATGATGGGGCGTATGCAGGCTGTGTACAGGCGCATTTTGCACCTGAGGGTCAGCTTGCTGCGCGGGTTGAGGAGAGAGTGGAGTTGATAGAGTGCGTAGGCGGCGCGCGAGCGTACCGTCCTTATGTGCTCTCCGAAGGTGAGGTGTTCATCTAGGATAACACCTAGGTATTTGGCAAAGGCTCTGAAACGCTTATAAATAAGCCTTTCATAGACTTTGCCGAGAACTTTTAGCAAGCTAATAGGACGATAGCTCGAAGGCTCAGATTTTGGCTTGCCGGGCTTAGGAATGCCTATAACGGTCGCTTCCTACCACGTTTGTGGGAAGATATTGTTGCCCATGACTCCATTGAAGATGGTGGCCAGTAGGATAATCAGGTGGGCAGGTAGGAGACGGATCACTTTATTGGTGATACCGTCAGAACGGCGTCACGGCGCTATATAAATATAGGTCATCTGATCGAACATTCCAGATACGTCTAGACGTAATAATAACAGTGCATAACTTCGAGTACATTCGTAAGGTACCTGCGGTAATTCACCGGAGAAGAGTTCTGGAAATGTCAATGTCGAAACTTTGCTGACAAAATTGTTGAGACCTGTACCATTCGATAGGTGACCCTGGGTCTAGCAATGCGTTTTTATACGCAACGTTTTTATACCTCAACAATGTCTAGGTCTCGAGTTATAGGGCTTAAAAGTTACGCACTGCATGTCACGCGATATTGAACCTTATGCCATGGACATAAGGTGCATTCGTAACATTACGATGATACAGAGAGACTCTTAACAACTGACCTAATAGAGTGTCATTAAATTGAACAAATAATATTTATTTAATTTATTCACGCACACGCAAACACTCTCACACACGTTTTGTTACTTTCATATTTACAATTAAGGGAGCCTTCAACTATAGGCATTTCTGTGCCTAAATGGAGACTCCTTGTCATGTAATGTAAGCCAAATTTATATGGAATAAACTTATTATTCTTTATTTTTCCATATCTACATGTTGCTTTACATTTTTAAATATTTATATAAAAAACATACAAAAACATTCAAAAATATAAAAAAAATGTGTTCCACCAATGATGGGAGCAGGGTCCAAGCTACCGGTGGTTAGGGCTCCAGAGACAGGAACCTCCTCAAGATGCAGGCCGTATCGAGGAGTACTGCCTTTTGAATCAGGCCCGTGATCCAACTGCCTAATGAGAGGCTCAATAGATGTTGATCGAGGCTCTTGGCTATCTAACTATTGGCCGATACTACAATCGATACAATGACAGCCGAGTTCACATTCCACATGCCAACAATCTCGTGCGCCAAGTTGAGATACTTAATTTTAGAGATGTAACGGATAGCAGTTTGGCCGGATACCGGATACCGAATATCCGGCCACATGGTAGGCCGATGATGATAGCCGGATATCCGGCAAAACTTAGCCGTTTGCGCAGGCGGCGATAACCTGTCAGCTGGATTTTTATCTCAAGGCAGTGCGAATTGATCGCAATTGCGACCCTTATTCTTGGTGGTTCAGCTAACGCCAAACAATACCCAAATTTAACAAAGTTTGCTAAAATCTACCTTGCAGAATTTTTTCTGAAGCTGGCCTTATTTATGAAGAGAAACGCAACCGCCTGCTACCTCCCAATGCAGAGAAATTAGTATTCATTCACCAAAATTTGCCCTTAGTGCAGTATGAGTACTAATTCATTCATTTTCGTTGTATTACATTAATTTACCATTGTATGATTAAAAATATAAAACTTAAACTAATTATATTAAAGTGATAAAGCAAATAATTACTCAAAAATATGTTTCTTTTATCCAGTTTGTAAACCATTATTATTATTAATAATAAATAGTTTTTTTCTTCTTTTGCTTATATGGAAAAATATAATTCTCACAATTAACCATGAAAATTTTTAAGTGTTTGATTCCATTTGGAACCCTCAATAAAGAAACAGCTACCTTACCCTACCCTACCGGCTTGGTGACCCTCTGAGGGTTGCAACCATATTTTAATGTATAACTTATTACCTTAGCCTTTCTCTAATTTCCTCATCAGTGTTGGCAGAGGGTGGTGGAAAGAGGAGTTCAGCAGCCATCCTTTGCATGATAAATCTTGCTGCTTCCAGTCCATTGTGTGGCTCAAATACTCCATACAGAGTACTAAGAAAATAAAATGATAACACTTTTCATCAAGACTTTTCTTTATTTGGAGTTTATCAAAATGAAAATAGATTTTTATTTGTGACCAACTTATTTTTAAGTCATATATTTTATAGAAAAGTACTTTCTCTCATACTTATTGATCCGATTATTATCAAACTTGCTGATTGACATATGAAGAAAACCAAAAATAGATAATGCAGGTTTTCTCTCCGCAAGCAAAAGATAGTGATACAGGGTTCATTGTGCAATCATTTAAATAATACCTGAGTTTTATTGGAGGCTACATTTGTACTGCTAACCCAATAAAACATGTTTTATCTACTTACAAATTATCCTCGGTCTGGCAATAAAAACATAGGTAATCGTCAGTTGTGTTCGTGTTTCCGCCTCCTAATCGGGAAAAGTAAGATGCTACACAAGAGTTTTTGCATTTTGGCAGATCGTCGGTCCACGGTCGTGCTATCATAATAAAAAAATAGGATAAAAACCTAGAATACTCTAATTTAAACTGAAGGAAAAGAAAAACTATAGTATTTTTAGCTTATTTATTTTTCGCAACTTGACTTTACTTGACAAAGTTGACAGTCGTCACTTTGACAGCAGTACGTACAGCAATTGATGAAAGCGTTCTGTAACCATTGTCTAGATTTAAATTAATTTAAAATCTAGTAATACATACAATAAGTATTTTAGATGTTTTATTCATAAAAAATAGTGGAAGTAAAGTTATCCACTATTCGATTTTCTCCAGTGTTGTTTTATTAAATACTTTACAAAACGTGAATGTTATGAATGACAGTAAAACACAAATTATTATAATAGTTTTCGATCAGGTTTCAATGGAATAATAAAAGTATAAAACGTTTCGTTATTGCTTCTGCACTACTCGTCTATTTCGATAAGCAACTTGTTAACGATGAATGAAGATAAAATAATAATATACACGCCGTTTTTATGAAATAATCTATTGGGATAAAAAAAATACTATTTTTAAATCAAACAACGTAATCTTATAGTAATCATTACAGTGAAAAACGTATGTATTAAGTGTCAACTATATCGCTGAAAGATTAGGTTCAATGTTGATTGGAATTTAATAGATTCGAGTAGCTATGCATATGCTGGCGTTTGTACAGACGACAACACATCAAGCTACTACAACCTGTCATATTTATTTATTAAATTTTCAACTTTATCGCTAAAGCGTTAAGGCTCAGTTGATTGGGAATTTTTGACAGTTTATGGTAGCCGTTTATGGTAGCAGTTTATGGTAGCGTTTGTATACTAAATGGACCTACTTATCAAATCAAAGGAAACTGGTTACCACAGTTTCCTTTCCCACAAAATGTGTTATACGATGATAATAATAATTGCATAGGTAACGTTGTTCAAATCCAGGTCAAACTATAGCAGGAGTCAGAAGTGCCACGCATCAATGCATGCCTTGTTGCACAAATAAAAGTTTAGGGTTCCGTTAACTACTGGAAAAAACGGATAGAACCATTTTTCATTTTGTCATGTCTATCTCTCTGTCGATAGGTGATGGAGAACCAATAAATGATAACACTTGTCTATTTATGTACTATGATACCGAGTGATAAAAAAATCATAGAAGCGTGTGAGGTTTCGATAGATCATGTAAAGAAAAAGTGTACCCAGGTATCTAAGTTGTTTTCAATGGTACGGCTATATAATAACAATGACATAAAATATAGTTCGCGGGCACTCTCGTATACCGTACTGTTGGCCTAGTACCTATGAGTTTTTAATGCGAAACTCGATCGTCGATATCGAGCGCGGTTGGCGCTCTCATTGGTTGAGAGTTCTTATGACCTTGAGGCGGGCCAATCGCTGATTCAAACGCGCTCGATATCGAAGATCGAGGTTCGTAATGAAAACTCATATTAGGCCTAAAGTTCTACATCTCGCTGTAGAAGACTAAACCAACTGGTGCAGACGACAGCACATCAGGCTACTACAATCTGTCAACGTCTTTATTAGAATTTCAACTTTATGGCTAAAGCATTAAGGCTGAAGGTTTAGTGGGAATATTTGACAGTTTCGGGCAAAGTTAACCTGCTGTCGTCCATACTTCGACCATTCCCTACGTTAAGTAAAGGTATCTCATATCTGACGTATTTATCGCGTTATCCCGATTAATATGTAGTTGTGACACTTGAATTTCCAGAGTAGGCTTGGCTAATTAAAAAGATAAAATATATTTCAATAAACACAGTTTTCTTGTAATGGATCCCATTATGAGAAACGTGTTTGTGTGAAAAAATACCAGTGGTAAATATTAAAAGGTGGAACGGAACCCTTCAGGAGTCAGACTCGCACTTGGACGTATTTTGTGGAACCCTCAACCCTCCACTGTGCTTGGTTAGGGGCAATATTTTTTATTGTAGAGATGAATAATAGAGAATGTACTACATATTTGCAACACGTGGTTTAACATGTTTACTTTTCAGATTCACTAAAACGCGTGTAAAAAGCAATAATATTTTTACATGGATATGTTGATAAACGAAAATGGAATTTATGGCTATATAAATGAAGGTCAAATTGGGCTACGTTTTAGAATAAACGACCCACATGATTCAACTATATGCTGTGTAATTCCGTAGGTACCTTTATTCAAGGTGATTTGAAATCAGCGTTAATGAATGTAGTCAAGTTTATGATGCTCGCCTAACCTCTGGTTCAATAAGATAAAGGCTTATTTAGGGTGGATGTAATCACTCTATATTGATCCCATTGGTGGCACCAAAGCCCCTATTGTTTGTGAGAGGAAGTGGGAGACATCTGCCACGCGACCCCATGTCGGTCTTGTTAATGTTTTTACTCAAAATAGTGATAAAATAAATTTTAGAAAAGCAATTGTTTATCGGGGTTCAAACCTAGGACCACTACCACTGCTGCAAGTTCTGAGTAACTCATGAGTGGGTGTTTCTGTTTATTAGTATAGTACGGACGACAGCAGGTCAAACTACCCCAAACTGTCAGATATTCCCAATCAACCTTGAGCCTTAATGCTTTAGAAAGAAGGTTGAAAATCTAATAAGGAAATCTGACAGATTGCAGTAGCTTGATGTGCTGTCGTCTGTACATACCTAATATTTATTCTTTCGCACATAAATTGTACAGAGGCGGACTTAATGCTTTAGGCATTCTCTACCAGTCAACCATAGGTGCTGAAGAAATTAGTAGCAGATCCCATCCACTGAATGTTGCTCCAGCCCCCTAATTGGCGAAGACCAAATGATTGCGACTAGGGAGCTGGGGGCTGGTAAGTGTACATGAGCATCGAAAGGGCTCATTTGATTACCTAAACAATGCCACTGATCAATAAAGAAGTCTACCTTTGATAAAAGTAATGAAAATAGTCAAATAAAAGTCAATTTCCTTCGATCAAAGTTTTAATGTTCTCTCCTCATACCAAAACTCTAACCATTTACAACATTTTGCAATTTTTATAATTTTATTTATACAATGTTAGCTCAATAACCTATAGAGCTACCTGTGACTAATCTTTTGTTTTATACTTATTTTTTACGAAAGCAAATCTTTACTCCGGACATGAATCAACAACTTTAGAAAATATTTTAAAAATATTCTAAGGTTGTATATCACCTTTTACTATACATATTATATACTCTATGATTTCCTGGTGCATTGTCAAAAATAATGTATATTTATTCAATATAATGCAACTGTTGCCTATATTGCCAATATCTCCACAATAGGTTCATTAACACTTAACTAAGTCCTATTATATGAGAATGGACAAATTCATATCCCATTATGCTGTATGTTACAATATAAAACTAAAGTAATGTATTAGTGCATGGCATAAGAGTTAAGCAGTTTTAAATCGGGATGGTTGAGGTTTCCAAAGTCACATCTATTTAGAAAAAATAAAAAAAATCTGTCCCTGTACCAACATGACACATTCACAATTTACTCAAATAAATAAATGTGGAAAATCATAAATTCAAAGTACATTTATTAGGAACACAAAATAAAATGAGAACTATTTGAGACACCTCTGTGGCTTTGGAAACCCTTTGTCACTGGGTGAGCAAAATTAAAAACTACACCATTGTGGCCGACTTTAAATTTAATCGGTTTTCTTTTCTGCAGCTTTGGTTTCTGATTCTGGTTTCTTTTCTTTTTCCTTTTCCTTCTCTTTCTCATTCGTGATGATCTCCTTGGCTTCCTGCTTGGAAGCATCATCGAAGTTGCCGACTAGGTTAGGGACCTCATCGTCCTCATCTAGTGGTTTTGGCACCCCGACGCTTGAAGCCAACCTCTTCAGTTGGTTCAAACCCTCAGGACCGAGCTGACTAAGGATGCCGGGCAGCATCTCGGCGATCTGCTTGTTCTCTCCATGACCGGTGATAGCGAAAGTGTTGGCCGCAAGGGATGCCTGCGCTTTTGGATTGTTAAAGTGTATCACTGTACCGTCATCTTTTATCATATTCACCTCCTCGATGCCAGGGATCGTGTTCACTGACAGCTTTTTGAGCGATGATTGCAGTTTCTTGTCGTCTGTTGCTGCGGTAACGTGAACGACCTTTTTCTTGCGTCTCGGTGTGCCCTTACCGCCGATGCGCACCTGTGACTGCAACTTCTTTAGCTTTTCGGTATTCATTCTGTTGTTTTAGTACACGTTGCCCGTTTATCGAAACCTGGCGCACTTTTTAGTGATAGTATTAACTCAATATGCACCGTGATCACACAAGTTTTCCATGTAACTTGATCGTACGCACGTGTTTTGAACACCGGTTAGTTACAAAGGGAAAATGGTGGATTTGAGACAAGTTATTTCTGATTCCCAACTTCTAAAAATTGGCAGCACTGTGTGATTTTCTGTTCCATTTCACACAATAAAGGAATAAAATGTTGGAATATATACGTTACCGTTAGAAATGAAAATATTTTGCCATGTAATAGAATTATATGTAATAAAATTTTATATAAATTCATAAAAAAATGTTTTTGTAGTGTTATAATATAACAATTCTACTTAAAAAAATATACTTTAATTTATTATACATTACTTAAGAACTTGAAACGGAATGTAAAAATGTTGCCAACAACCTTGCCAACGACCAATTCTAGTGACATCTATGAAATTGCAACCAAAACAGACTAAGAGAGACATAGTTAGTTTCAATATTAGATACTAGGTGGCGCAATAAACTTGTCGAAAATAACTAGATGGCACTACCTGTACCAAATAACACTGCGTTAAAAATTAAAAAAAAAATGATTATGTATAAATTTTCTTTTTATCACGTCTCATTTATCTTCTGTGAGAATGTGCCAAATTAAATTAAAAACTAGGTGCGGACCGAGGTTTCTCCCTCGTAAGTTTCGATCCCATCGGAATATGGGGATAAAAATGTGTAAGTATCCTACCTATGTGTTATCCCTGGTTTAAAACCATTATGTCTAGGTTTAGTAGTTTTTGTGTGGAAGAGTAATAAACATCCATCCATTCCCTTAACTTTCGCATTTCAATTTAATAATATCAACCAGAATTTTTAACATCAATAAACGTTACGTTTTTTAATTAGGCAAAACGAAACTCAAAACACAATCAAACTTTAACTTTTTCTTTTATACTTTGAATGATTTTCTCGTTTTAAACGCCAACAATCATCTAGCATACCTAATTGTATCTTAATAGCCTTGAAATCGTTCATAGAGCTTCTTTATTTCTTGGAAAACCCTCTCAAAATTAGAAGAAGAGAAAGAAAAATGAGAATTAAAAAAAGTAAAAACTTATTTGGTATATTTTATACATACAGTTGATGATCACTTAACCCCTTATTCATAAACGTTGTTTATAGTTAACTAGTGATTAGCGATACTTTAACCATAGTAGATAGGTACATTATAGCCGTTTACACGTCATATAACTTTAATCCTCGTTTATGAATAAACCCCTTAAACACTGTGGTGTTTATTCATAAACGATTATTAAAGTTATGTGACTTTAAAAGGTTAAAAATGTATGGTTAATGAATCGCTAATCACTAGTTACCTTTAAACAACGTTTATGAATAAGGGGGTTACTCCAGTACCTACTCATATTGGATTTTCAAATAAAATATGTGAAAAGATGTCAGTGTTATCGAACAGGAACGATTGCTAAACAAAATAAAATACCTACTTAATAAAAAAAGTACAATACCTACTTACTTCGAGAACAGCAACTATTCCTTTTACGCCTTTTTTTTGTTGGGATGGGAAATCATCAAATAACTTCTCCCGCTCTGGGCGGAGCGGAAGGGCGTGTCAGACTTTTACTGACTAAAACCCTCCCGTGTTTCTTCACTTTCCTGTGTGACGGCCAGGGCCACGGTTTCTTGTTTAACCAACCCGCAACCCTGACCCAGGAGGCATCGGTCTTCGTGGACCCCGTCACGATGTGATCAGAGCGTGAGCGGCGAGCTGCTGACTGCTCACCGCCCGCAGGCCCGCGCCTACGTTGTCTGGGAGTTTGGTGTCGTCTACTGACCAGGGCGTCTCCTGCGGCGGCTAGTGGCGTGAGGGCGCTGAGATTCCCGCTGCCTGACGCGCTCTGCTTCCTCCTTTGCCGGCATCCCTGCTTCGCAGAAGGAGGTGATGGCCTGCCATGCACTCTCGCTCCGGACCATGGCCTGGACCAGGGTAGGACGCGATAGATCGCCGCCGATCGCCACTACGAGGACACGGCGGTGCTCTACCCAAGCCGGGCACACCTCTGTATGCTCCACCGTGTCCTCAGGGCGATCCACACAATGATGACATCCTGGCGTTTCCTCCCGACTTATACGGAACAGGAACCTCCCGAATAACCGTGTCCGGTGAGGATTTGCGTTAGGCGAAAGGTGAGGGCGCCGTGGCGCCTCTCTTGCCACTTTTCAAAGAGAGGACTTACCGCCGCTATTGTGGCGTGCCCAGCAGTGGGTTGCGACGATCGCACTCTCCATGTCGCCATGAGGTCTCGTCGGAGCTCTGTCCAGCGTACCGCGATTTCTCGCGGCAGCGGAGTTATGCCCGGCGTTTTGCCTCCTCTCACCACTCCCATATGTGAGCGAAGGCTTTGGCCTCCAGATCCCATGGCGACAATCCGGCAAGGAGGCTCGCCGCCTCAGCGGAGACCGTGCGGTATCCCCGGATCAACCGAACGGCCATGACCCTCTGGGACGGGGTCAGGCATCGAGCTGGTCGCTTCCTTAGCGACCGCGCCCACATCGGTGCCCCGGGCCATGGACCGCACGGCCTCCGCGTAGAGCCTCCGACAGGAGGCGTTTGGTCCCCCTAGATTGGGGAGGAGCCGCCTCAGGGCAGCCTCGGCCCGTTCCAGTCTGGGAGCCAAACGTCGGAAGGCATGACTAGACCAGTGCAAATATTCATATTCATGCATACAAATATTTGGTTGCGTGGGGTTCAAAACCGCACCTCCTTGCGCAGCGGCCGCGTTCGCTACCGCTTCACCATGGAGGCTGTCAAATTCCATTGCTACTGATAGTGTGTTACTCAATTACCCTACTGAGTTCAGACAGCACAATGATTAGCGTTTGGCAATTTATTAGGTTAAGTACCTAATAAATTGCCAAACGCCATAAATTTTGGTGTTAATTTCAGTTCCTCAAACCTTGTCCCATTTCTATAATTTGGAAAATCAGACACAAAAAATTTAGATATCTTCTGTTCCCAGTGATCATGATTGTTTAAAGATTAACAGCGTTCAAAAATGTCTAAAACAATCGTATTTATGAACAAACATCCGATTCACAAAGAGCTTTTAGCTACGAAAATAAACACTACTCATCAGTATAACGCATGTTATTGGACCGATAAATATTTATCTGCATTTACTAAATGGACTCCAAAATGGTGGACTATAAAGCTGTCATCAGGCAATCTGTTCGCGCCATATTTTCGAATAAACTGGGGTTGCCAGTTTTTTAATAGAAGTTCCGTAATAGAGTTCAATAATATTTTTTTTAAATCACACACTGAGTGCAATACTTTTTTATCCGACTTCGTATAAAGGAGTAGGTTCTCAATTTGGTTGCATTTTGAAATGTTTTTTTTTTACCTGAGATCTCCGTTTGTATAGAAGTCAATTTATAAAGTTCATGATAATGGAAAAGGCCTCAGGGGTATAAATTTGATTAACAATGCGATTTTATTCCACTTAGTTTATAGATAGCAAGTAGTGTAATATGTATTTGCACGTACAACTAAAAAGAGAGAGAGAAAAACGCAATCAATCTTACAAAGTGAAAAATAACTTCATTTGAATAATTAGAGTTGCTGTTAAAAAACTATAAATGTGGAAGCAAAGACATCGACACACGTAACAAATCAAAATTTCTCAGAAAGTTAAGCAAAATCTGAGAGACTTTCTTTAACTTTCAGACCTTTTTCATACAGCCCCATCTCAAAATCCAACCTGTTTAATACCGCATACTTACCTAGAAATAATCGCCAAGTATCCAGGAAATACTTTAGTTCATTCCTTTTACCCTTGGCCTCATAGTCTGACGGCAATCCAACACGACCTGGTAAAGATCAGGCGTGGGACGGCTTTCCCTACGTGCTTTCCGAGCTATTGGGGTGCCACACACCAACTTTCAATCTTGGGCCGCTACTGAAATATTCAACAGAAGAAACCCTAATTTGGACACTTTTGTACTCCACACTCCGGAGGATCCTGATATTCTGGTCTCGTAACCAATATGGGACAGTCTTAACGCTATTTATAATAATATTAGTTACCTATCTAATCTTCATAAGTACTCTACAACAGAATATTATCTCCCTATCTCCAAAATTTATTCCTGGCAACCGCCTGTCAGGTAATCCATTCGCGCCTTCACTTCGACAATGGCTTAGTTAATATGAACGCTTCTATGTTATATTACGTTTCGCTAATGTATCCGAACGCACACTCTTTGGCACCTCAACGCACTTATCTGCCACGTTGACAGATGAATAGGCTAGGCGGGAAGAAAAGTTTTACGAATAATTTTAAATTATATTTTTGTAAGTTTTGTGTGTACATCATACGATACGCCTGCCGCACATCGATTGGATCAGCCCCCTAATCGGCGAACACATTTTTGTCAAATGATTGCGACTAGTTTGGATCGTTTGGACCGAATGGACCAATAGGGATGTATCCTAGGTATGAAATTCAAAAAAATAATTAGTCCGTCTTATAGATAATAAAAAAAATTAAGACCGGTATTTTTTATTTTGTCGAAATTATCAAAAATTACTGAGATATTGCGTATTAAAGTTACGGAGTGGGGGCTAATTACGTCACGCCATGGTATATTTTGTACGACGGCGTGACGTCATGCGATATTTCAAATCAATATATCTTCCTAAGTATTTGAATAAAAGAAAAAATAAAAAATACGTGTTCAATATTTTTTAGAAATCTATCTGATGGACATTAAATTATTTTTTAGGATACAAGCCAATTGGCGGATCCAAACTAGTCGCAATCATTTGATAGAAATGTGTTCGCTGATTAGGGGGCTAGGGCTAAGTCAACCACAATGTGGATACAGCAGAGCCCGACAAAAATGGCGGGACGAGCTTGACACCTACAGGCTATACTGGACACTAGATCAAGATAGACGAAGGAGGAAAAATAACGGATGCTTTTGCCGTGTACTATTTTTAAAACTATGTGTAATAGGTTAATTGTACTTTTTATATTATTTAATTTCTGACACTGACATGACAATAGATGACATTTTAGTATTTTTTTTAAACTTTGCACCACACTAGGGATTTCGCCTGTATCGTGGGTGCGTTTACAACATAAACTCACATACACAAACATCCAGACGTGGAACAACTACTTGTAGGTCATACAAATATTGATTCCGTGCGGGTATCGAACCCGCGACACGCAGCGCAGCAGTCAATAGCTTAACCACTGCGCTATCCATGCAGTCAAATTATAAACGCTGATGATAGATGGTTGTTGTTGTTTCTTTCACGCTATAAGTACTCCAGAAAGGATTTCGATACAAACTGTTTGTACCTATAGTAATATCAACTGTTCTAGTACTACTTGTAATTTTTTATAGGTACGTTCCATAATAATAACCCATTTATTTAAGACACACCACATTTACGTCGCAATTACAGCGTGGCCTTTGTCTTTTCATACTATTACACAATTAAATTAGTACTTAGTGACTAACGCATAGCTACTCTCAGATCTACTAAGAGATAATAAACAAAAGAAGCTAATTAAAATGCAATTAGTTAGATTCATTTAAGTAAAAACAGGCGATCGTACAACATAATTAATTATACTTGCAAATTAAAATCTAGGAATTAATTCAGACATGCATTTAGTACTTATCAAACAGATTTTCTATACTGCTGACAAAATTGAGTACAAATGTTTTTTTTTTTATTGGTTTAAAAATAGGTTACAGAAAAATTGAGACCCTGACTCCAGCTAGCTTTGGGCATGCCACAATAGCAGTCCCTAGAAAGGCGCCACGGCGCCCTCACCTTCCGCCTGACGCAGGTCCTCACTGGACAGGATTGTTTCGGGAGGTTCCTGTTCCGTATAAGGCGGGAGGAAACACCAAGGTGCCACTATTGTGTGGATCGCCCTGGTCGGGAGACGACATCGAACTCCCAGCCACCGTAGACGCGGGCCTCCGGGCGGTGAGCAGTGGGTAGCTTGCCGCTCGGTAAGGACCAGGCCCGAGTCGACGGCGCGTTTTATTGTAGGTGTCAGCACATCGTGACGGGGTCCACGAAGACTGATGCCACCTGGGTCAGGATTGCGGGTTAATTAAAAAAAGAAACCGTGGCCCTGGCCGTCGCACAAACAAGTGAAGAAACACGGGTGGGTTTTATTCAGTAAAAGTCTGACACGCCCTTCCGCTCTGCACACAGCGGGAGAAGTCATTTGATGATTTCCCATCACAACAAAAAAAAAAAAAAGACGTGTGGCACTCGGGGACTGCCGCGATAAAGCTATTGCATAGCATTTTGTATCAATTTATGCAATTATAATTATTTATTTATTTTATTTATGCAGTATTTTTTTTCTTTGATATTAATTCAAGTTACACTTTTTGAGCGTGGTGACCGGTAAGAAAACAAATTTTTCTTTTATTAAATAAATAAAAAGTTAATATTATTTAAAATATTTTTATTATTTTACAATACATGTGGGTTTTATTACCTTACAGTAGCTGTTGGTTATTCAGGAATATTTATCATTGAAACTATAGGTTTATGATAACTGAAATAAGAAACATAAGTTTGCGACTTAATATCCTCTAAATACCTAGAAAATACCGCGTCAATGGTGGTCCCATATTTTGTTGTGGACTTTTGTGGATCATTATTCATTTTCAAATTCAATGTTTTTGATAGAAAAGTTGTCCACCGCTCTGATTTTTTATCAGCGAAGTTAATGTTGAAATCGCCAGCCAAGATAAGTGGAAATTTATTACCATTTGTTTCAAGTATTTTCGAGCCACTCGAGTTACTCCAGTAAAGTGCGATGAATAAAATGCTCTACCTCGTCCAATTTTGGATTCGGAGAAATGTAAATTGCTACCATAACTATTTGTAGGCCATTTCTAAGTTTGCATAAGCACGCACAAATATCTCCAACAACTGAGCGCCTAACATTAACATCGCTAACGTGTGCAATATTTATTTCAATATTCGGAGTCATAATATTAGTAATATCATTTTTATTTTGGTAAATAGCTACCCCACCTTTTGAAACAGTATCTCGTTTGAACTGAACAATACAATTAAAATTAGGTATTTCAATTGGATTATCATGCGTCATGCAAGTTTCGGTAAGAAGTAACACATTTGTTTGTCTCGTAACTGAATCTTGTAAATCGTATTTATGACTATTTAGACTGGCAGTTGAAAGTCATTATTGAAATGCCATTTCTATTACTAATGAAATCTAATACACTTTGAGCAATCGTCTGAACACTATTTAAAGACAGTCTTTTGAATTCTTGCAACAATTGAAAAAACGGTCGCGTGAGCACTTTTTACTCTATAAAATCACGCGCTTTTATTTAGTAAACAACACTATAAATAATTTAAAAGTCCAATGAAAAATTAGCATGACATTCATCTTAGCTTTTCCGTTAAAAAAAAAGCTATTTTATAAAAACACTACTAAATTAATTGGAATAAAAGTACTTAATAATTAATTATATGAAAAGTTTTTAAGGTAGCCATGACAACGTCGATGACGTCTATGACATATCTCTATAGAAGACCTATTTCAGAGAGAAAATTAATCGCAAGTTTAGCACATCGCGACTATCAGTAACATGGCAAGTGTGTAGGACTGAGTTCGCGCCCTGCAATATGCATGCTCTTTTTGAAAATCTATAAATTGTTTTCAAAAGATGTAGTCGCACGCACACAAACATACCGTGCCGAAGACTGCCGAACTGAAACGACGTTAGACGATGGGGAGCGTGAGGTTTTTTCGTTACGGAATTTCTGGATTCGGTCCCCGCGCTCAAGGCCCGCGATAGAAGCTATGCAATAGCTTAAAAAAAGACTCCAGCTAGTTTAGTTAGCAACGATTTCTTTGATTAAAATTATCCATTACCTTGAATTTAATGTGTCGATTCAAACCCAAGACTTCATTCCTATTTTCATCAAACATACATAAAAACGCTCACGAGAAATTAAAATGTATTGTAAAAGTTGTGTGCTCGCTAGTACAGACTGACTAATAAACTAATGCACTTAATATTAGTTTCGTTACCCGTTTATTGCTTTTTTATAATCATATTTTAGTGCATTATAACGATTTGCTAGTAAGTATGTGGGTTTATAGTTCGGGAGCTAGTATGTAAAAACTTATGATGATCATCTGCCCAATTTTTCCCAAATATTATTGATGCCAGCTTCTATTCTTACCAGATGCAGTTATAATATCGTCAAGGCCAATTTGGCTGACAGGAAACTTGGAGTTATCGCAAAGGTCCGGCAGTACTTCACACCAGGACACCACGGGGACGTTTGTGTAATACAAAGCACAGGCCCGTTCCTGTGTGGAGTACTGCAGCCACATTTGGGCTGGTGCTGCAAAATGCTACCTGGCTATTTTGGATTTAGTGGAGAAGAATGCACCTCCGATAGAATTAAACCGAATTGGTGACCCAGATTTAGCTCAAAACGGTCTCCAAAGTCTGGAGCGCAAGCAAAGAGTAGCCAGCCTGACGATGTTCTATAGGATGGATTTTGGAGAATGTGCGAAGGAATTGCATGATTTAACGCAGCAATCTCCGTTCTATCATCAGACGACCTGTACGTACGGCGAGTTTCCACCCTTACGTTGCTGACACCACAACGATCCGAACGAAGCGTTTCGCCTCGTCTTTTATACCGCGTACATCTAGGGACTGGACCAATTTGCCAGCGGCGGTGTTTCCATCGGACTACAAATGTCTTCAAGGCTAGAGTAAATAGGCTCTAAATAAACTAGCACTTTACCATCAACGATTGCATCACTGCTTACCATCAGGCGGGATTACGGGCAAGCACTAGTTTATAATTTATAAAAAAAATAATAGTAACAATAACAATATTAGTAACAGTAACTCGGTCATGAAGGTCAGCTTTCACGACCCAGTTATTAGATAACTCGATATGCTCTGGTAAGACTAGTTGTTGAACTTTCGGGCATTTGACAACCAGTAACGTATTACGTAACTACTGTCAAATATTCACTTTTGGAGTTCAACACAAATAATATAATAATATCTTTTTAGATACCGGGATGTAGTCTATGGTTTCGTTTATTCTGTTAAATTCTGCCAATCCACTTCGTAAAGATCTCACAGTGAAAATATAGTTGAAGTGGACTGTCATTCCATTTCAAATTCACTTCACCTATGTTTCGACAGGGAGATTTTTACTTAATATGAGGTGATAAATCTTTCCAGTTTTTGACGACACTGTAGGACTATTGAACTAAACAATTCTCTATTTTTTTTGTCATCTTGCCATCATCGTCATTGAAATCACCATAAATTATAATGCATAGTTCACCAACTCGGCTTTTTTTTGCCAACATTCCCACGGGTGTCCTCTAACATGGGGAATTAATAGCCTAAATTAAATAGAGTGTGGTTGAAATAATGCCCAGCAATGCTATTCTAAAACCAATTTATCATGACATTTTTAAGTTATATAGTTATATAGTATATACTAGTACGAGGGGATAGGGCGAATCAGTTCGAAGACAACCAGAACAATTTCACAATGTATGGCTTCACATTCTGTAACTTCAAATATATTTTTTTAATACTTTGTATGGTTTTCTCTTATTATTGGATAAAGTTTATGATTAATGAAAACTTACGTGATATAAGCGTGGAGTGAGCTGGCCCTCCAACTTAGGTATGCTGAGATGTTTACATCGATCGACAGCTCCTGAACTATAAGTTCCTAACCTAGCCAGATTTATTTCGAGCAATAATTTGATGTAGTGTGGCAATGACGTGTGGTAAAAACGAGGTAAGCGTTCAACAAGAGCATCATGTAAATCAAATCTGTATGTTTGTTAATACTTTAGCTGATACATTCCATTTTGTGATTCATTGTGGCAACTACTTACTTTTAAGAGCTAACGCTAAGCCTTTGGCTCCGGTTGCCGTACGAATATCTAATGGCAGTCGTTACGGGTTGTTGGAGCCCTCAAAAGTCAAACAATTGGTCCTAAACCTAACTGCAATGCTTCGATATCACCTTCGGGTTGTGGAGGTCAGACGGCAGTCGCTTTATGGAAAATATTGAAGTTTAGCCAAATCACCAGTTAGACTGCTAAAGTGGACCCCAGACTCCAAAGCTGAAAAAGCTTCGGATGCGACGGGGATTAAGGCTGAAATGATGATGATGATATTAGTACCAGTAGCAAAACGAAAAACGAGATGTGCCGGCCAGTATATATTACTAGGTAAGCGATATTAATGCTCGTTAAACGTATGCTACACTTAGAACACTGTAAAAATATAGAAAAAAATATTATATTTATAATGTTTTTAAGAACGGTTGCATTTTACTCTGTCGCTAACTGTCATAAATTCATATTGAGTCTTCATCATCATCAAAATCAAAAATGATAATCAAAGCATTTATTTAAAACTAGCTTTTCGCCTGTGGGTTCGCCCGAGTGCAATTCGGTTATATCCCGCTTTTTAGATTTCCCTCGGGAATATCATTTTTTTTTTTCAGTAAAAGGATTGTCTGTGCCAAATTTCTTCAAAATCGGTCGAGAGGTTTGAGCGGGAAAGCGTAACAGACAGACAGACTGAGTTACTTTCGCAGTTATAATATTTGTATGGATAAACCAGTTACAGGCACTTTTGAATTGTCAGAAGGTCGGTCAGTCAGTAAGATGAAGCTCGTCGCCCATTCCACAGAGTAGGTACTTATGGAGAAGAACGGGCAAGAAACTCCATGGACCATCAACCACCATCATCAGCTCAGGGTTTAGTATATTGAGTCTATTTTTGACAAATTCTATCAAACACAGGTAACATTTTTGACGTGTTGTTTTACGTTGATTATTATCGTTAAGAAGATATTCTGACTTGAATGTTTTTTTAAATACGAGAATTACTGGTTTTCTGATCTAAATTCTGGTAACCAGATTCAAAATGACAAAATCTGAACTAATTAGGTAAGCTAACTTGGTGGGCTGAAGCCTTCAGATTAACTGTCACTTAGCAATAAGACTGTCCTTCCAAAGAATGTCCTATGAGTAACAAAATACATGTTGATTATACTTGCGCCGAGCTCGATAAAGAATAGAGGCAAACAAACCAATTTAGGGATATCACAAGTCACGTTTTACAAATCTCCTATAATTTACATGATTGTCGACTTTTACATACTAACTATTTATTAACGATTCCTATTGCAGCTTCAGCAAGCATTTGTTTACCTGTATTCTTTATCGTATTTGGCCCAAATATAGGTAGAAATTGTAATTATTACATACAGTAAGTATCTGTAATTTGGTGTAATTAACATAATAGTGGTAATCAATCCAAGGTGCAGTTTGAGGTATGAAGAACAGTGTATAAAGATCACTCATCCTCAATAGAAAAGGGACGATTCTTCGACCAGATGGGTGTTGAGTTTGGCGGGCACTTGTCCAACGGTTGATGTTGCGAAGTTGTATTGTAAACATTTATACTAGTTGCGCTAAAATCTCTGTTTGCCAGATTCAGGATCTGTGTGACGTCAGTATGACGCATTAGATACCGCAGTACAAAACAATCGGTAGGCAGCATCGAACACTTAAATATGTGATCGATGGTAGGCAGCGGTGAGCAGTGGGTAGCTTGCCGCCCGGTAAGGACCAGGCCCGAGTCGACGGCGCGTCGTGTTTCACGCGCGCCTCCAAGAGATGTCAGCGCATCGTGACGGGGTCGAAAACCGATGCCTCCTGAGTCAGGGTTGCGGGTTGTAACGGAGGCCTTGTTAGCGGAGGCGGAGGCGGATGCGGAGGCGACGAGTGTCACCTGCGCGGATGCGGAAGTTGACCGAGGCGAAGGTGAAAGTAGATATAGAAAAAATTGGAATTTATGGTAATTAAAACATTTTTTTTTAAATTTTAAATGCGTACATTAATAGTAGTACACTTAGTAAAAAATATTACCTTCTAGTAATGAAAATTAACGAGAAACAAATTGTATTTGCCGCATTCCCGTCTCGCACTAGTTGATTCTTGACCATTTCGCGCTCAAACGCGGCCGGACGGTTGTCGAGCGTCGCAGCTTGCGCGTTATTTATTTTATAAATATAAATAAACCTCTTTATATTATAACTCCTCAAAATTTGTGCGGAGTTGGAGGCGGAAGCGAAGATACGATTTCTTGCGGAACTTCCGCAGTAACGGAAGCGGAGGCGAAGCTCCATTACAACCCCAGGCAGGGTTGCGGGTTGGTTAATAAAGGAACTATGGCAAGTGAAGAAACACGAGTGGGTTTAGTCAGTAAAAGTCTGACACGCACTTCTGCTCCGCCCAGGCTTGAAGAAGTCATTTGATGACTTGAAATGACCGTTATTTGATGATTTCACATCCCAAACAAAAACAAAAAAGCATAGCCATCTAACTATTCTATATATTTAGGCTATATAATATACATACCTAAATATATTCATAACCAGCATTTGTATTTGTTTTTATTAACAGTGTGTTCAGTGGCTACCGTTTTCAAGACCTTCGTTCTAAACAAGCGTCCTCCAGGAGGACATCCGCTCATTCCTCTTAACTTCCTAATCAGGCGCGACAATACAAGCATTCTACACATTTCGTCTCGATCCCGTTACTTTTTAAACATTTACACACGTCAACACAGAGCGATATAAAAAACTTTTTCCCCAAACTGTTCAAAAATAGGGCAACACAAAAAGTCAAGCGTGTTTCTTGACAATCGTCGGTTCTTTTTTTAATTTTTTTTTGTACACTTTCGGATGCGTTCACCGATCCATCAGAGACGATTTGGTCGAATTCTGTCATTACAGCAATTATTGTTTCGCGTTATCATTCTGTCAATTTTAATGTTTTCGGGGTAACAGAAATAGTTTTACTTAAATGAGCGTCGTTTTCGAAGCAATTTGGGCTTTGAATGATATTTATTTAGATTTAAAGATAAGGGCGGATATTTTAACGTTTGTTTTTTGTTAAGTTTATGGGATGTTTCTATGGAAATGATAGATAAACGGTGCCTAGATTCATTTGATAAATTTAGATTTTGATTAATATATTCAAAATGCCAAATTCTTTTGAATGCTTGAATTATTGATGAATTTGGCTATCAAAAAGTATGATTTTGGTTTTTGAGCTTATTTTTACATTTTTTTTATAATTTGAATAATAATAATTTGTAATTGTAGTCCTATTTTAACACATTTACAGAATTTTTATTTAATTTAATTTTTTCATCGGGGGTATTTTGATGAACATATTTTATATAAACCTATATGGACAATTAGAAAATGTCAGAAGCCAGATGCTTAATGAATTCCGCGTTTCGTATTTTACTCAGTAGAAAAGCCGTAACAAAGTAGAAACCAAGATCATTTCTCGACGTTTAAAAAAATGCTAAAGAGCTTTCCGTCGGCCATAATTCATGTTAGATTTTAAACTGAGATTATAATATCACATTGCAAGCTTAACAGTGTTTCTAAAAACACATGTTAACGATTTTCAGTAAAGTTGCGTTCATTAGTTATCTAAACAGGTCGGATTATAGAGATTAACTATGAACGCGACCACCCGCGCGAAAACAGCTGTCAATTTCGCGGCCATTTTGATGTTTTCGTTTTTTATATAAGGAGTAGGTAATATCATAAATTCATAGAAATGTCTAATCTATGGGTAAATTAGTGAGCCTAATTTTTTCGTTTAGCTTTATTGGACCATATTTAGCGTAAAATTTGCGAGCGAAGAAGAAATTATGGGCTTAAAACTAGTTGATCCATGAATGTTTTTGAACTAAACAGGTGACATGGATACAATATTAACCGCCGCAATATTATCTGTAGCTTCCGTGGCGTAGCGGTAGAGAACGCGGCCGCTGCGCAAGGAGGCGCGGGGTCGATCTCCGCGCCGTGCAAATATTTGTATGCATGAATATGAATATTTGCACTGGTCTGGTCGTGCCTCGGAAAGCACGCAAAGGGCTCCATACACTTACAGTCCGCCTGCAGTCTTTGACCCTTACGGACGGCTTGCCGTCCAAGGTCTGCATAGATCACTCACTTTACACACATTATTACCTGCCGGCAAATAATCACAAGCAGGCGGCAGTCGACAGTTTCACACGTTTCATCATGGACTGTCCGGCCGATACCTGTCGACGCACGCCTGTGATGGCAAGCGGCCACATACTTTAGGTTCGCATTGACCGTCGACACGAAATCGTCAGGGAAACTGCGTGTCTGTGATCTTTTCTGGTTAACTGACAGGCTGATATCCGCCGGCGAACTGGTAACGTGTGGGGCCCTTTATGCCGTTGGTCCCGGTTGCCATACGAACATCTAGTCGTTACGGGTTGTTGGAGCCCTCAAAAGTCCAACAATTGGTCTAACTGCAATGCTTTGATATTGCCTTCGGGTTGTGGGGGTCAGACAGCAGTCGCTTCACGGAAAATATCGAAGTTTAGCAAAAATCAGCAGTTAGACTGGAAAAGCGGACCCCAGACTCCAAAACTGAAAAGCTTTGGATGCGACTGGGATTAACGCTGAGATGATGATGTTTAGTAAATAGGTAGGTAAGTATATTCTGAACAAAATAAACAATGTAAGCCAAAATGATAAGAAATAAACTTGTTTAATTTACTTAAAAAACTAAAAATAAGCTAAAATAATAGATATGAATTCCTTTTGCAACGTCATGCTGAATCTATGAGTTTTGTTAAATGTAAGATGCTATTTTTTCTGTTTCAGATATTTCTCTGCGCCGTGTTTACCGAAAATAAACACATTTTCTTTTTTTCTTAGTGCTTATAATTTACTCGACAAATCATTTTTTATCCCTGAAAAATTTTTGTTAATATGATAGGTAGGTATATCATATTAACAAAAACTGTCAAACGTATTTTTTTTTTCAATCGTCAATTAACACATTCCATCAAAACCACGATTAACACCCATTTAAAACTATTAGGTATAAACTTCCCTATCACTTAAGAAACCCACCAGCTATATTGCTTCCTAACGTCAAACTTGTTACAAACCTACAACAAATAGAACTAACGAAGGGGACGAGTTTTTGCATCATAAGTCATAACTTATAGTTTAATGTTTAAAGGACAAATTGGTTCCGGGAATGTGGGTGTTCGAAGCGGAGTCGAAAAAATGAGAATTAGTCATGGTTTATCAGCTGCTCATTTTGTGTAATATCAAGCTAATCTATCGACCGACTAGGAACAGTGGTACTGGGCTCCATTGACAAGTTTTGTAATCTACTAACAAAACGGTGCCATTATGTCTTTCCCATGGTCAATCACTGACACTCCGTTTCATGTTTTATGTCATTTTCATGTCAGTTTTTAGAAAATCATTTCTACTAACTGGTTTTATAATAATGGCAATCATCATCATCATCATTTCAGTTCACTGTTGGACATAGGCCTCCCCAAGGATCACCACGACGAGCGGTCGTGCGCCTTCCGCATCAATAATGGCAATACGGCAATGCAATTCTATCACCATACCATTACGGAACGACTGACCGATAATTGATCGATCGTTATAAATCTAGCAGATTACGAAGTTTTAGGACAATGGCAAGACAATGACAATGGAGTCGTGTTGGAATGATAAATTTACGAATTGTAGTGTTTGTAAACCGAGTTCAAACCCTAGCAAGAACTTTACTATGTGTATATTATTTTATCGCCACAGACAGCTCTTAAAACGTTAAAGGAATATAAAAAAAGAAAGAAAAAAGGTTGATTATGATAAATATATTATCATCATCAACCTTTTTTTATCCACCAACTGTTGGACGTAATCACCACGCTTGCTTAATGCGGGTTGGCGATTTCAGACTTAAAGTCCAGGTTACCTCAAGATGTTTTGAAGGAATAGGTATATAGTTCTTAAGTAATAGAAGCTTAGCAGTGTTGTTTTTTTCTTTTTTTGAGTAAATAACTTTTGTGTTATTAATTATTCAATTCAACGTCATCAGCCGACTGGAGCTGAGTATACTCAATAATCAGGTACACTTGATACAGCATCACCGACCTGACCGATTCAGAAAAAGCACAAAATGCACCAAATAAAGTTGTCAGTTTAACTACAAAACTGACGACCGTTAATACAATACGAGGCTAATTCAATTTACAAAAATACCTTTTTAGAACCCTCGTATCGAAAACAAATCTCTCACCCTGCGAATTATTCTCACACGCGAAATAAAAAGGGTCCAAAAATACATTTAAAACAAAAACAAAACAATGGTACGCTGCGCTGTGATCAAATGGAATAAAATGGTCAATGCCGGAACAAATTCAATCGCACAATCTAGCGAACGTAGGACGCGGCCCGATTTGTGAAAACAATACATGAACCTTTTTGGTTTGGTACCAGGATATTTTGGACTGGAAATCGAAAGATAGAGACACGAGAGAGAAAGAATTTTCAATTGATTCAGGAATATGTTTTGTGTAGTGCCTAGATGGGCGACAGGACAGCCTCCGTGGCGTTGCGGTAGCGAATGCTGACGCTGCGCTAGAAGGCGCGGGTTTGATCAGTGCAAATATTTGTTTGCATGAATATGAATATTTGCACTGGTCTGGTCGTGCCTCGGGAAGCACGTTAAGCCGTTGCTCCCGGTTGCCATACGAACATCTAATGGCAGTCGTTACGGGATGTTGGAGGCCTCAAAAGTCCAACAATTGGTCTAAATACAATGCTTCGATATCACCTTCAGGTTGTTGAGGTCAGACGGCAGTCGCTCCCTGAAAAAGCTTCGGATGCGATGACGAGTAAATAGATGTGGGATATACCTAGGATACATCGAGACTGAAGAGCCTGAATCGCCGCGAAATGCTTGTCAGAAAACTGGTGTAGTTGCCGACGGAGGCTAAGCAAGCACTTCCGTGATAACTCAAAAGCTATAATAGTGTTGTCTGGAGAAGACAATACACAAGGCGTAGAAAGTTATAAGGGAGGTATTTGCCAAGCAGTGGAATTATACAGATTGATAATTCAAAATAAACCAGAACAGTAGTGCCGCCAAACGATTCGTCGTGTTCCGGCATGATGTGTGGTGAAGCCGTACGGAGGACGGGTCTGAACAGTTGTGTTGCGATGTGTACCGGGTACGATACACCAAATGTTGTTGTGTCGGGAGTTTGGTCGTGGACGCTCTCCAGACCAATTTCCCTCTGGCGCAACATCGTTGGTCGTGTTGTTGGGTTAAACATTGCATCACCTCGCTCAACTGCCGTCTTCCTTGCTATACACTCAGTTCTTTGAGTGAATGGGCTCTTAATAAACTGGCGCGCTTTACCATCAATGATTGCATCACTGCTTACCATCAGGCGGGATTGCGGTCAAGCACTAGTTTGTTATTATAAAAAAAAGAAGATTATTATTGTTAGAGATAGTCTTTAGACTATAGAACTACATAGGATAGAGTGGGCCTACCCAGTCAGTATCATACATTTATCAGTGATCGTGTAGCTCACAAGAAGATAAGAAGATATTTCATTTTCTTATGATCTGAAGCTAATGTGAAACACTTAATTTATAAAGAAAAGCTGGTACTAGCTTTTTTTTATAAATTATACACTAGCGCTTGATTGCAATCCCGCCTGATGGCAAGCAGTGACTCAATCGTTGATGATAAAGCGCACTAGTTTATTAAGAGCCTATTCCCTCTAGCTTTGAAGACATTCAAATTGTAGTCCGCCGGAAACTGCGCCGCCGGCAAATTGTTCCAGTCCCTCGATGTTAGCGGTATAAAAGAGGAGGCGAAACGCTTCGTCCGAATCGTAGTGGTGTTAACATTTAAATAAAAACTAGTTCTTTTAATGTATGTATAATTTCCACTAGGCCTTCTATTGCCCCCTGAAAGTTTTATCGCCCACATTCACGATAGATTAGGTAAACCTGAAGCTATCATAAGTTGCCCAAACTTAAGCCTTCCTGTTTTTGAAGATTGGTTTTTCAAATTCTACTAAACAAACAATTTTCCACCACCTTACCAACCCTATAGCAAGTGTCTATCAAGAATGGTCGCCCTCAAAATTTGTTTCTTTTGGAGGCAAAAATCTTAAGTCGTTTCGTCCGAAATCGATCCGCCGGGAGCAATATTCGTTCAAGAACCGTTGAAAATATCGAGTGGGGTTTCGTTTCCAAATGGATTTAAGCGCCGAATGTCGAATATAGGATCGTACTTTGTTTGTATTTTATATTGAAGACTAGTGACGCCTCCGGCTTCAGTCACAGCTCAGCACAACCAATATGTTAAATGAGAAAACAGTGGAAAATGTAGTTTTCTTTGGTTTGATATATTTCTTCCTAGTTTTCGTGCTTAGTGAGTTGTCCAGAATCAAATAGGTAGGCTTCGTCTTCTTGAGCTGGCATATGATCCTGAGTTAACTTTGGCACTCAGTAATATAAAAACTATCCTAATTGAATATACATACTCGTCTCTGTTTCACAATTTTGTAATAATATGATTGTTCTCTGCCATTTGGAGGAAATTAACTGCATCATGTTATACAACAATATTTTTTGTTTTTGCGTAAACTGAAACATGCAATCGTGTTCGTTGCTGTCGTCGCCAGTATTTTTAAGTAAGGAATTTATATGCATAAAAACTTTTTTTTACAAAAAAAAAACAACCGATTTCCTAAAAACACTACAAAGTGAAAAATAACTAGTTTCGGAAGTCGGTGTCTTTGGTTTTTGTATATTAGTTTTTGACATCGACTTCAGAAAATAATTATTTTTCACTTTGTAGTGTTTTTTGGAAGTCGGTTGTTTTTTTTTTGTAAAAAAAGTATTTATTTAAGTACTGTTCAGCTGCATCCGGTTAGACTGGATGCTGACGCTAAAATACTTAATGAAAAAACTTAGAAACGCACTGGTTGTCCCTACGATTTTTGAAAGTTCCCCTTGATTTCTCTGGTCTTCCACCATCAAATACTGATGTCCTTATCATGAGACCACCTTGGGAATGTCTTCTTTCTAACAGAAAAAGAATTATCAAAATCGGTTCATAAACGACGAAGTTATCAGCAAAAAACATAAAAAAAAGCATATATACCGGTCGAATTGAGTAACCTCCTCCTTTTTGAAGTCGGTTAAAAACTTTAAAAAGATTTAATGAAAACAAACAATGTTATGTGCTAGCTATTCTACTTGGTTGTTCCAACAAAAATATGGTCAGCTGTTGCGCGCGCGTATATTATGATCTATCGTAAAACTGCGTGTGCGCGCTCGGTATCTACTCTGCAACAATTTCTAAATGTATTCGGGAAAAAATATAACATGGTATAAACATTATTGGAAGCCATTATTCTGAACAAACTATATTCAGGTCTCGCATAAACAAAAAATAACGTTGTATTGAAGCAGGGTATTATCGACTTAATGTAAGTGAACACCGAAGGATGGTGGAGGACAGGGTGTTCTGGTGCCCGTGGGTTGTTCGAAAAAGATGCTATAGTAACTGGCGCACACGCAAATGAATGAACACGGGTGGGTTTACGATAGACTAATTTAATTGACTGCGATAGCGATCGTCAAGTCGCTAAACTTAAGTAGCAGTGGGCAGGGCACATTGCTCGTAGAACCGATGGCCGCTGGGGCAGTAAGGTTCTGGAGTGGTGGCCACAAGGTGGACCGATGACCTGGTGAAGGTCTCGGGAAGCCGATGGATGCGGGCAGCACAAGACCGGTCATCGTGGAAAGCCTTGGGGGAGGTTTTTGACCAGCAGTGGACATCTATAGGCTGAAGAAGAAGGCGCTATATTAATTAAAGACCTTTTAATCTTTGTACACAAACTAAATTAAATTTAAGTTAAGTGCATCTTTATCTTTCTATTTCATTAAGAAAAGGACAGAAGATAAAATGTTAGTTTAGACCTGTCATATTAGTCTGACGTAATTTGGCGTATTTTTGGTCGCCATGTTTATAATCGCGTCTAAACTGTCTATGGAGTATCTTAATTTGACAGGATTAAACTATAATGTTATCTTCTATCATTTTCTTAATGAAATAGAAAGAAAAAAATAACATAAAATTAGTTTAGTTGGTAAACAAGAGAATCGCGGCGCAAATAAAAAATTATTCAATTATTACAAATATTGTCTTATTTGTTTTCAAGTTCTTTAAGACATTTCCGTTTCGGAAAGTAAACATTTTTACACCAAACATTTTATTGTGGACTATCGTATTTTTATTAGTTTCCTCTCTAGCCCATTTTCTTTTTACTGCCAGCCGACATATTGAATAGAATTGGCGCGAAACTGTGCTCCACATTGGTCTTGCGTGATAGTCGCTAAAATAAACTTTAGGTACTGGCATTATTTTGGTTGTATTGTTTAGAAATTGTGTTATATTATGCTATCTTTATGGTTATAGGAGATTTTAAACGAAATGCGAGTCAGTATTTCCTCAATCGCTCATGTCTTTGTTTTCAAACGTTATTCAGGTTTAACGTGTCTATTCTTTTCGTGCATTGACATAATATACTTCAATATTACACTACTTATATCCAGAGTCAACTTAAGTTCGTGAAACTGCACAGTTGCGATGGAAATGGATATCTAAACGTGATCAAATAAAAAAAGTAATGTGCTGTTTGTATTTTTTGGATTATCGAACGCTTTACTGTATTTGAAATGTCAGTTTCAAAAATGTTTTTTTTTTATGTATACTTCACAGTTGTGATAAGTATCGACATTTGAAAACGATAAAACATATTTTTCAACTCATACGCCAGATAACAGCACTTCCAGCGATCGTTGGCTTGAAAAAATAAATATAATAATAATAATAATAATAATAAGCTTTTAATTAACCATGAATTTCTTAAGTAATTCATAACACAATTTAAGTATATCGAAAAAAAGGAAACAATAAAAAAATAATAGTAAATAAATAGAGTTAGATTTCCTTACAATTCATGGCCCCTTTCGGTATAGGCCTCCTCCAAGTGCCTTTTTTTCCTATCTGTTGCCAATCTCTTTCTGCGGTCTTTACTATGTTATCGCTAACAAACAGACTACCTGATATTCTTGTGTAAATTTGTATACATATATATATACATATATACATGTACACATGCACATACATATATATATACACACATATATACATACACACAAATATATATATATATATATATTTATATAAATATATATATAAATATAAATGATTTATATTTTATTGCGTTAACATATGTACGATCGAATCGATACGTAATCCCCTTTATTCATAAACGATTAGCGACTGTTTAACCATAAATTTTTGACGTTTACACGTCACTTAACTTTAAATCATCGGTTATGAACAAACCCCTTAAACACTATGGTGTTTATGAATAAACTCTTTAAGCACTATGGAGGTTATTCAAAAACGAAAATTAAATTTAAGTGACGTATAAACGTCGAAAATGTATGGCTAAACATTCCCCAATCACTAGTTAACTTTAAGCAAAGTTCATGATTAGAGGGGAATACGTCTGCAAAATTTTTCCCAAGTTTCATTTGAAAGCATGTTAAGCTTTTCGTCCCGACTATTATTCGTGGATCTCCCTTGGTCTTACTAAGGAGTCTCGTAATTCCCAGTAACAGGGTTGTAGAGGTCAGATAGGCAGCCACTCCACACAAAATACTAGTATTAGACTGGAAGCTGACCCTAACTTTATGGTTCCGCGAATACTTGACTCGCTTTAACTCGAACAGAACAATAAAAGTGCTAGTGGTTCGGTGGTAAGCCATAACATCGGCTGTCGGCAGAAGTTACCACCAACCAGACAAAGTCTGCTGTCAAGCGATTCATCATGTTACGACATAATGTCTGGTGAAGCCGTACGGAGGACGGGTCTGAGCAGTTGTGTTGCTGCGATATGCTACACCAAATGTTGTTGTGTCGGGAGTTTGGTCGTGGAGGGTCTCCAGATCAATCTCCTTTTGGCGCAACATCGTTGGTCGTGTTGTTGGGTTTAATTAACATCACCTCACTCAACTGCCATCTTCCTTCCTATTCAATCAGTTTTTTTTGAGAGAGTAGGCTTAATAAACTAGCGCACTTTACCATCAACGATTGCATCTCTGCTTATCAGCAGGCGGGATTGTGGTATAAATAAATAAATAAATAATATAAAAAAAGGCTAAGCAAATAATTGACTTGATGCCTTATAAAGCATAGACACACTAGTCGCAAGTAGAATAAACCAAAGAGGACGAATCTATCGTTTTAGGATTTATTATGTCGCTGGAAAATTGCTTCTAACACATAAACCCTGATTGCTAGTGTCGAGTTACTAGTTTATGTTGACCGCGAACGGTGTTGGGTTACCACCCAATTATCGGTGTTCTTCATTTTGAGGTTATGGCCCGGGCGGGAAAATTTTAAGGACTTTCGGCCTTTTTGAGTTTGGCGAATTGATTTCGAAATCATGTATAGGTATAAACTCACTGAGATATCTGAGGAAATTGCAGTTTCTGGAAAAGATATTGTTTGGGAAATAGAATATTTCAAACGCGCAAATTGTAGTGTCGTGCGTTAGTTTTATTCAAATCAAATCATTTATTTATTTGTAAATAGATGTTTCCATACACACTTAGATGTATATAATATATGATAGATGTTTCCATATATCGTTACTAACTTAAGACCTTCTGATCATTTAATTATAAATGGTTAGAAGCAGTTAGTCACTTTTCCTCAGAAAAGTGAAGTCAGAGCTCAAAGAAAACTTGTGAGTTTTTTCCTGTAAATAAAAATCGTTTAGGACAATTTAAAAATAATTTAATTGAAAAGGTACAGGGCTTGCCTTATCACACCAACCCGGATTATGCATATAGTCACAGATTAGAGAATACTCATATATCTCTCTCGATACTCAAATAAACATTGCGATTTGTCCGTATTGTTAAACAGTGTAACAAAATAATTCATAGTGGTGCCCTCTATAATGTCAGTATAGCATAGACTGTATAGTCTATTGATGTCTGTATCATAAATTGATTGTCTATAGATTGTCTATGTTAACCATCCTAAAAAAATAAAAATATGACTCTCTGCTTTCAACCACCAAAACGTGCGTTTCATTACGTATATACTGTAACTTCAATAATAGATGTTATCGCACCTTTCTTAGCAATTGTTTTTAATTCTTGTGTCACATCTGGTATATTTCCTGATTTGATGAAACTTAGCAAAGTAATTCCACTGTTCAAATCTGGTAGTACAACTGATCCCACGAATTTTTGGCCAATTTCAATATTACCAACGTTGAGCAAAATTTTTGAAACAATTGTTGAGGCACTTTAATTTACTTAATTTATTGCACGTGAAACAAATTGGTTTTACAAAGGGTCGTTCAACTACAGATGCGGGCGTGGCGTTGGTAAAGAACATATTTGGGGCCTGGGAGGCATGATGCTTTTGATATTTTTGTGATTTGTCCAATCCCTTTGATTGCGTACATCATGATACTCTGATTAGGAAATTGTACCATTATGGTTTGAGGGACAGAGCTCTCGACCTTCTGACTTCTTATCTGAATAATCGAATTCAGAGGGTTGATGTTAATGGCAAGAGATTTGTAGGATCTGTGGTCACCATGAGCGTTCCGCAGGGCACAATTCCAGGTCCTTTCTTGTTTTTAATTCATATTAATGACCTTCCTCATCACGTGAGGGATAATCACAACATAGTATTGTTCGCTGATGACACATCTCTCAATATATATTTGAAAATCTTATGTATGTACAGAAAAATATATCAAATTTTAAGAAAATACGCCATGTTCATAATATAAATACCAGAAACAAACACAATCTTGCTGTACACCACACTTGTCTCCACAGAGTAGGCAACTCGTTCATGGGTCAAAGTACACACTTTTACAACAAGCTTCCCATGGACATTCGAAACTTACCCATTGAACGATTTAAAAACTATACAAAGGCCAAACTTTGCAAAAAGGGGTATTATAAAATCACAGATTATTTAGAAGATAATAAAGCTTGGGACTGAGCTGCTCGCTCTGCTAAGCATCATTCTTAAGCAATATGCGTAATTATGCTACAATTATGACATGATTAATTTAATGATTAATTATGACATGATTTATGACGTGATTTAAAAAACACTGTTTTTTTAAATCACGTAAATTATTGTAAACATTTTCCCTGATTTTTTCATTATCCCTGAGTTTGTTTCGGCTATTTCTTCTCAGAGGTAGTCAGTTAATATTAAAGTAGAAAAGCCGGCTCCATCTAGTTTAAAAAAAACATGATGTGGAAAAGTAATCAGTGATCCTACTTGCTTAATAAACGATTTCAATTCACTTCTTTTCATATCATTCCATAACAATTCGTTCTCCATGTCTTGCCATGACATAGGAAAGCAAATCAAAATTAATCACATCCACACTTAATACCATTTTATAAATTAATATCAAATTATTTTAAACACAAGAAATTGAAAAAAGGTTTATAGTCACAGGATTAAATTATAATGAATTATAAAATATATGTTGACTTTTTTTTGCTTATGCCAAATTTTATGCTGTATTTGTGGACGTCATCATGTTAACGCGAGCTATCGTTAGGTGCGTGCACATAACTGGACATGCCCCTCCGCCCGCGAGCGCACAACACTGCTATTTGGAGAAAAAATATTACATTAAATAATATAAATATAACATGAATTTTATATTTTTTATAGTATTCAGGTTTCGTAAAAAGTAAAAATAGCGTGGTATAAGTATCTAAATCTATAACAAGTATAACGATCTTAACTAATTCCCATTTAATCAGACCCAATTATCTCTCTACTCTCAACACAGAATCCATACCTATCCTCAAAGCTCTACAAATGGCCCCCGTCGCCGCTTATACTAACAGCTCGGTAATGGGGGACAAATAACACCCCCTCGCCCCCTCCCAAACTCGTCACCCGCCCCCAACCTCTTGCAGAGATAAGTGCCACCCCTGGGCACAGAGTACAGGCGAGGAAACAATGTCTGTGGAATGAGTTTGTGTAAAGAGGTTTATATTTATAGTATAGTTTATAATCAGTAATCATAATATAACACTACCCGTACATCTGTAGGGGCTCTATAAATGTAAGGCAGAGGTGTCTATTGTTCCCTTCGAACAGCACAGTAAAGTTGTTTGACCTCAGATTTCTCTGATCATGTATTGCAGAAGCTTAACTCAAACTGTAGTGATAATTGTAAGGATCGTGAATAAATAAATAAATAAATAAAAAACCCAGTCCCAGCCAATGTGAGTCTGACTAGCGTTTCGATGGTTCCGAACAACCCTATATTAAAATTATTTGTAACTAAAAGTTTAAGGTATTTTTTTAAATTTTTCCCTTATTTGTGCTATAAGGCGTTGCTTCGTACCAAATTTCATGATTCTGAGAACCCTGTAAGGTTTTATTCCCTTGAGAGTGTTGAAAAGTTGCCGAAGTTTGTGGCATAAACGGCTCTCTCTTTTGATTATGTTTACTTAGAACTAAACTTCGATATTTTCCGTGAAGCGACTGCCGCCTGATCTCCACAACCCGAAGGCGATATCAAAGCATTGCCGTTAGACCAGTTGTTGGACTTTTGAGAGCTCCAACGGATTGTTGGAGCTCTCAAAAGTCCAACAATTGACTAACGACTGCCATTAGATGTTCATATGGCAACCGGGACCAACGGCTTAACGTGCTTTTCGAGGCACAACCAGACCAGTGCAAATATTCATATTGATGCATACAAATTTTGCACTCGCGCCTCGGAGCCTGTCAGATCGTCTGTAGACCTGAGTATCTGCTATAAATTCTAGCTTAATACCTCCACGCGTTTCTGAGAAAAAGGTTCTTGACAGGCAGAGAGACAGGCGAAATAATAACAAAGTAATCGTGTAAGTTCGAGGCACGGAACCGTGATAAATAAAACTAAGTTGGGGTCATTGAGTATTTTCTATCAGACAACTCAGTTACTGGATAACAAGACGTCTCTGGTTAAGGCCGGCTGACAGAATTCCAGGCTAATCCAATCTCCCATCAATCTCTCTCTGGTTCAACATCGTTGGGCTTAACATTGCATCACCTTGGTCAAATGCCGTCTTCCTTCCTATTTACTCAGTTTATTAAGCCAACGATGGTTTCTTGGACATTGATTGCAGCTGAGATGATCTTGAGACTAGATATTGAATGTTTATAATTATGTAGATAAACTTTGCTTTTAAAAAGTGTTTAAAATAATAATGATACCTAACAATCAAAGACCCGTTTCCTCGCCTGTACCTAAGTGGTAGGTATTTGCTAACAGAGTGATACTTGCCGGAAATGGGATTGTAAGACGATGGATTGAGTGTCCCGTCCCTCTCCAACATATACCCTCTTCTCTCTCTGACTCCAATATGGATTGGACGCAAAATTTCTTGATGCTTCCCTTATGTGAAGCGTTTAAGATTACTTTGTTCTTATTATCTTTTTAGACTTATCTTGGGGTATCGTCTTACCCAGTAACTAGGCTATGGAGGGCAGATAGCAGCTGCTCTATATAAAATATTGGTATTCAGCAACATTAGGTTAGACTGACTGCTGACCCCAATATTGATGGGAAGAGTTTAGGCAGATTATAATCAATTATCATGGATAGAAAGGACTTATAGAAAGTCTCAATCGTAGAAAGTTTAAGAAGTATTTTGCCATAATTTCAAGATCCTAAAGCCTTTTGTTAAGATTGCTGGCTAACCTGTAATTATTTTTTTCTTATTTAAAAAGGTGTGCGTGGGTGTGTTTACATATTAAACTCACATACGCAAACAGCCAGACCCGCAACAATTATTATTTAGAACAATTGGCAACTATCGTAAGTACACACATCAAAAGTGTCTAGGGATCAAGCATTTTTATGCGGATTTCTTGAGATTGAGATGTGGCTTTGTAATAAATTTATGATTTTATAAATTTATATGGATCCTTTTTGGTGCATTTCATAATTTGAATCAGGAACTGTGAATCAAATTCGAGTAAAAGATGAAAATCAGCTGTCAATATTTTCCCTATAAAAACATACAACGCATTGAAGACATTATTAGTGCTACTGTTTCCCTACTACTGATTAAAACCAACGTTATTATGTAGCGGCGACGTCATTTAAGCAGGGAAGAAATGCTCAGAGCCGTGGAATGATAGAAGCTGGTTCCCGGCAACGTACTGTGGCTTTAGCTCTGGTATCAGTCGACTTTGGACACGTTACCGAAGCACTGGTACCGTGGCTGAGCGCCATGGAGGACGGTATCGCTGCACCACACGGAGACAAGACCGATACATTCAAATCTTAACTCGAAGAGCTCCAACAATAACCGCCATGATGTTAGCCGCGAGGCTTCATCACTCTTCAGGGAACTTAATTAGCGACCAAACAGTCAGAAACCGCTTGCATGAAGTGAACCTTCATTCCCGAAGACCGCTACGGGTACCACCTATAGCAATGCACAATCGTAGGATTCGATATCAATGGGCTCTTGAACACAGAAATTGGGCAGAAGAACAATGGCGTTTCGTGTCCTTTTCTGATGAGTCTCGTTTTGGTATGAGACCGGATACAAGACGTATACGACACTGGAGAACCCTTGGACGCCAACAGCGATTAAAATCCTGCCAGGAAGTCCATCCTTATAGTGATGGAACCATCATGGTATGGGCGCGTATTTGGATCGGCGGAAGAACTGAGTTGATTTGGATCAGAGGCAACCTCAACGCTCAAATTTATGCTGAGACGATTGTATCAGACGTCATCGTTCCTCTACAAGTGCAAATCGGTCCCTTATTTCAGTTAATGCATGATAATGTACGACCGCACACCCCAAGAGTTGTAAGACAGACTCTCGCCGCAGCTAACAATAATGTCCTGCCCTGGCCTGCTCAGTCGCCAGACTTGAACCCGATTGAGCATGCATGGGATATGCTACAGAGAAGAGCTCTGCCGAATATGGAGGGTATCCAGTCGCAAGAAGACCTTTTTTTGTTGTTGCAACGAACATGGGCGGCCATTCCACAGCGTGATTTGGATGAACTCATTTTGAGTATGCCAAACCGATGTTCTTGTGTTGTTAGTGTTCGCGGTAGAAACACGGATTATTAATTGTTTAAGTTACCCAATAAAATTTTAGAGAAAACTGTTATTTCAGTCTTTTTTTCGAACTTTTGTGTTAGTGGTTCAAATGTCAAATATCCCTTTATTAGGAAAATGGCAAATTTCTTTATTAATGCAAAGGTGACTAGGTTTATCGTTACTGTGACAAACGAAAACACTTTATTTGATGAATCCTTAAAGAAAATTTTAATTAATATCAATCAGGAGAAAAGTTATTGCAAAAATATATGTTGATCCCTAGACACTTTTGATGTGTGTATATACTTACTTAGTTTTACGATATACACAGAAGTTGTTCGTGTACCTTTATAAATAAATACGTTAGTAAATTACTAGCAACAGACAAGAATGTAGTTATTTATATTTAAGTCTGAAGGAAGTTATCACACTTCTCCCCAACCAATATCTTTCAAGCAACGTTTTCTACAAGTGAGTTTAATTGTCTTATTTATTTCTCTAATTAAAATGGTTCAAAATCAAATACAGAAATATAAAGTGAGCAGTTATTTCAATCCGACGCTAGGGATTCGTACATTACTAAAAAGAGCAATCGAAACTTACTTCACTAGTGTTATTTTTATAAAGGAGATGTTTCAGAAATGTAAGGAGCCTGGGCCAGCACATTGTACACTTAATGCTAGGTATAGTTACGCTATAGTTAACTGTTTGTAATATTAATTTCCTATATTTTGGCTTAGTTTTTGTACAAATTCAATTTAACTCGGCCAAGGAGTGCAACACAACTACTAATAAATATGGTGGTCAGCAATAAGCGAAATATGATTTTGACAGTGACATTTGATTGACGTGTCATGTATCTAAGGCTATCGTATCTATATTATCTACCATATGACTGCGAAAAAAACAAAACATTAATTCCGAACATGCGGCCCATTAAATAAACACAATCAACTCAAATCAGCACTCGACACGAACACAACGGGAAAATAGAACTGTCAAAGTCGCCAATCAAACGTCATAACCACTGTCATGGCTACCTTAATAAAGAGTTATCTCGCTAAAAACGTTTCAAATAATTAATTAATTATACTTATATTTTTATTAAAATTAATTTAGTAGTATTTTTATGAAAATATTTTATTTTTTTCCTTTTTATCTATATAGCGTACATAGTGGTGGCCCAAAAGGAAACATCCCCTTTGTCATTCCAACACGATTCCATTGTCATTGCGCTTAAAAGTTCGTAATTTGCTAAATTCATAATGATCGATCAATTATCTCAATCATCTCATAATGGAATGGTGGTAGAATCCCATTGTCGTATTGTCGTTATAAAACCAGTTAATAGAAATGATTTTCTAAAAACCAATACTCAATTTGAACATATGATAATATGGAGTGCAGGATCAGTGATTGACCATTGGAAAGTCATAATGACGCCATTTTGTTAGTGAGATCATTATACAATAGTGCCACTACACAATAGTGACAGAACAGTCAATCAGTGACCTCATAATGATCGATTATGTACCATACATAATACATATATAGCAGACTAGGGCTCCGGGTTTCACGGCGAGATTTTTATAGGACAGGTTTTAGGTATTTGACAGCTAATTATTTAATAAGTACTGGGAAAAATAACAGATTTTTATGACGGCTTTTATTACTTGACCGAATCGCCCAGCAAACCGTATCAACACAACGTAATTAGCTGTCCGTTATTAGTAGACTACCCAATTAATTAACATACCACCAGAACGCCATTTACTTACACCCATTTCTTTAACACAATGTCGCCTTCCTCCCAGATTTCACATTTACTGTGGTGTGGCTCTCTCCTCCCTCTTTCCCCCCAGCCCACTTCAGTGCGGATGTGTGAGTGAGCCGTGCAATACAGTTAAACGTGTCATTACCAACGTCTGAGATACAGGTTGCTCCTTTTCGAAACAGTTATGCTGTTTCGAATTACGCCTGTATTCGTCCTCATTTTACTAGTTATATGGTTCGTGTAAGGGGATGAGCCTAATGACACCAACCGACCTCAGTACGTAAGGCAGGACGCGCTCAGGCTAGGTGGAGCGATGATCTTCGCTTCAGGGTGACTTAATACTCTGTAATAGGGATGTTTCCTGGGAAAAAAAATGTTTTTATTTAGTCCGTCATTCAGATTATAGAAAAATATTGGATAATTACGTATATTTTGTTTTATCAAATCAATAAAAATTGACATATGTATATGAAAGGCATCAAAGATCAGGAGTGGTGGCTGGTGACGTCACTGCACGCTAAAAAGTGTAGCGCGCTGTGACGTCACACGAGTTTTCAACGCACTGTGTCGTCTTCATTTTTTGTTTATATAAAAAAAGAAAAAATACATGTCTAGTATTTTTTGGAAATCTGACTGTCGGACTAATTAGTTTTATTTAGTCAACTACCCTATTGGAGAGGCATATATCCAGCTGTGGACTATCTAGACTCCGGGTTGCTACTGAAAATTTCCAGATAAAAGAACTTAATATCATTGTTAGACTGGCACCCTAATTACGTTACACACTATTACTATAAGTTGGAATCATTTTGAAGTTTATTGCTGTTCCATTGCTCCCTATGTTCGAAAATGTGTCTGTTCAACAACGTTTATAACGTAATGAATGTTGTTGAACTGTCAAAATAAAACCCTTTGCTACTGATAGTGTGTTATGCAATTACCCTGCTGGTAATCGAAAATATGCACTGTCATGGTAAACTCTCAAAACTCCAGTGGCATGCAATCTTGCCCGTAGGAACGCAGTGAAACAATCGTAGATGGTAAAGCACGCTAGTTTCACTCTAACTTTGAAGACACTTAAATTGTAGTCAGACGGAAACACCGCCGCTGGCAAATTAATCGATGTACGCGGTATAAAAGACGAGACAAAACGCTTCGTCTGGATCGTAATGGCGTCAACAATGTAAGGACGGATACTCGCCGTACGACAGGTCATCCAACGGGAGATGGGAGAATTAAGTCATACAATTCCCTCGCTGGCTCTCCAAAATGCATCCTAAAGAATACCGACAGACTGGCTGATATGTTAACACTGAGATCTAATTATAGTGTCTGTTCCAATGCCATTAAGTTGAGTATTGCAGCCAGGAAATAAGAAAAAATCTTGAAGTGTTACTCTTATTCTAAGCGGAGACTCATTTGCTGTACAAAAATCATTAGCCGTGGGTTTGGCTTCCAGTCTAACCGGATACAGCTGAATAAGAATCAATATTTTACAAAAAGTTACTGCGTATCTGGCTTCCACACCCAGTACTTGAATAATACGAGACTCCTTGGTAAGCTTCTAACCATAATGATTGCATAGATCCATGAATTACAGACGGGAGGTCTTAGAGGTTTTGGTAAGTCATGATGGTCACCCCTCCACGGAAACCAACCACGGCAAGTGTAGCTTGACTTCGGTAGTTAGTACTTATTCACAAGCCCTGCTGTGAAGTAAAGTTATTTTCACAACAGTAAAGTTATTTTCATAACCAATTTTTTTAGTACACCCTGTACACTCATATCTGCATAGCACAAATAGCTCCAACATGTGCGCAATATTCTCGCCCCCACAGACCAATCAGAAGTCAGCGTTCTATGTGTGGGTGAGTAGTGTACACACTGGGTAGCTCCCATTTAAGGGGGCGCTCTTTACACCCAATTAAAGTTTAATGCGACGATTGTTATGTAATTGGGGAAAGGGGAGGTCTAGTATCTTCATTGTTTAAGGGGTAGATTTTTTGTTTTACTTTTCGCTTTTTTCATCTCGTGAATGGCCACGAAATGAATCATTTTGAAGGAATTCTAATCCAATGTTTCATATGTTAGAAAAATAAGTCTGTCTAACAACGTAAATACTGCAATGAATTTTGTTAAACTGTCAAAATCTTGGCCATTCCAACTATTACTGTGTTACGCAACATCAACAGTCCTCATCTTCTTTAATCTTACCTGATGGGGTGAGAGCAGTGGGAACGGCCTCAACCTACCTATGTGTTCTTTTTTTTTAATCTACATTTTATTAACGGGCTTTTGTCCTAATATGGATATGTCAGCCCCATCGTAACTTTCAACTTGCTTAGCATATTTAAACTTATAATTTAAGACACAAGGACCAAACAACAGATTCAATGTGATGAATCATTGCTAAGCGACTGCTATCAAACGACATAATTTTTTGGATGCCTCCGATTTCGGTTTTGAGACCCACGATTCATGGGTTCGACCCTAGCAAGTCCTTTACTTAGTGCAAAATATTACATCAACACTGCTCTCAATGGTGACATGTAAAAGGCCTGTCTTAGACCCAGAATTGTAAGACATGTGACATCTACCAACCCTGCGCCCGTGTGGTATATTACAGCCCACTACCACTCGATGAACGAAGATCTGTGTTCCCACAGACGGAATCTTTTCAGCTGGTTATAATGCTTGCTGAGGTCATGGAGATTACAGAGCAGATACAGCATTTTTAATACTTCCTAATATTGAGCTATGCAATGGGCCTCATACGAAGGCTCAGTCACACAAAGTGCGATGGAAAAAGCTCGGAGTTTCTATGCGCGATCGAATCAGAAATGAGGAGATCCGCAGAAGAACTAAAGTCACCGACATAGCTCTTCAAGTCGCTAAAATTAAGTGCCAGTGGACTAGGCACATTGCTCTTAAAACCGATAACCGATGAGGCAGTAAGGTTCTGGACTTGTGGCCACGTACCGGAAGATGCAGCGTAGGGAGGCCCCTAACAAGGTGGACTCATGACCTGGGGAAGGTCGCGTGAAGCCGATGGACGAGAGCAGCATAAGACCGATCACCGTAGAAAGCCTTGGGGGTGGTCTTTGTCCAGCAGTGGACATCTATAGGCTGAATAAGAAAAAGAAGAATATTTAGCTATGAACACTGCCCAGGTATCGATCCCTAGGCCTTGACACGTGTTTTTCGAGAGCCTAGAAATTATAGTTTAAATAAGAAAACACAGTTAAAGAAAAAAAAAAAAACACAGGTACTTAGGTATGCAAAGTCAGAAGGTGTACGGTTCGAACATGTCGTTTTCTATGAACAAGAGTTGACCATAAACTCCCTCGGCCAACTTCCACGGCTTGGCGTTACTCACAATTTAATCAAAATTCATACATTTTCTTAAAGAAAATTCAAGAATTCATCTCCGTATCAAGACGTAATCATAACACAGGTGATTTTCAAGATTTTACGTTTTAAATTATGCCACGTGACCATAAAAATCTTTACTAGATTTAGAAAATTGCAGTATGCAAATATCTTCCTCTTAAAGGTACCATCCGCTTGAGGAAAATCAATAGAACGAGTGTGAGGGAGAAACAGCTATGTTTTGCTGTGTACTAGAACAAGATAGGGAACCAGCCTCTTTCCTCTGGGTTTGCTACTGTGAAAATCTGATACTGAAGTTACGTGTAGTCAGTTTTTCGGGATTTTCAACTGTAATCCTTGACTTGCACAGTTGAGTTTCCATTGTCGGTTATCCTGTTATATTATTTTAAGACTACGTATTTCAGTCAAAGGATTTTGATGTTTGTTTTGGAAAGGATAGAATCAATTTTTCTTTAAGCGTGTCTCAAAGTAATTCCTTCAGTAATTGCTAGTGATTTCATAATAGTGATAAATGGGGTTGTAGAAAACGTTGGGTAATTATTTTTATTGGTTGTTAGCCAAAGTTGAGTAATATTATGACTTGGTGCACTGTGAAGTTTTTCTAGTCATGGCAGTGGATTAGTCTGAACTGTTCTTAAATAAATCTTTATTACGCCGACTTAGAATTCTTTTGTTTTATTCGTTTATATATATAAATATCAATGCCACTTTCTTTGTAATTTTATAACTCAAGAACGGACTGACCTATCCATACCAAATGTATAGGCTTTGTTTTGACTAATTAGTAGATGGTTTATGTGAAGTTTGAACAGAATCGGCCGAGCGGTTCTTCATTTATCACATTTTTTGTAACAAATGAATTCAATGAACGGTGGATCAT
Organism: Sesamia inferens; assembly: GCA_037179545.1. Lineage (NCBI taxonomy): Eukaryota > Metazoa > Arthropoda > Insecta > Lepidoptera > Noctuidae > Sesamia > Sesamia inferens. The sequence goes on from CM073943.1 coordinate 3,503,249, forward strand.
CATATATGTATATAAATCATTGCCACTTTCTTTTTAATTTTATAATCCACCAAAACTGAGTTATGGCACCAGATTGAAAAACTTATTACCAAATTTAATTGAAGCTACGATCGTAATTGGTAAATCAAAAGAAGTATGTTTGATTCTGCGTGTCCCTATGATCCCAACTGATGTGTCATTTGAGTTCAAACGATTACAATATCCTGAGCGTTTATCATTTACTATGTCCATCAACAAAGCTCAAGGGCAAACATTTCACGCTTGTGGTGTGAATTTGGAGGAATCATGTTTTTCACATGGCCAACTTTATGTTGCCTGTTCGAGAGTCCGTACCCCCAGGCATTTATTTATACATGCTGGAAATGGAAAAACAAAGAACGTTGTTTATCTAAATGTTTAGGATTAAGTTATAAAATTGCTAGCTAATAAAAAAATATTTTATGTTTGAATAAATAATTTTGATGACCCAATGAATTTGTTTATATTATTTCAGTTTATACGTAGCGAAGCACTTATTGTGCCGCTAGTCATCAATATATTTGAAGTACGTAGATTAAAGCTGTGATTGAAGCCCATTGCTATAAACAGTGTGTTAAGCATTTACCTTGCTGGTGCACCCTGGACAGTCAGTTTCTACACCAGCTTGCTGATCTAATATCTACTAATCATCTTATCATCGACATGACAGCCTCCGTGGCGTAGCGGTAGCGAACGCGGCCGCTGCGCAAGGAGGCGCGGGTTCGATCCCCGCGCAGTGCAAATATTTGTATGCATGAATATGAATATTTGCACTGGTCTGGTCGTGCCTCGGAAAGCACATTAAGCCGTTGGTCCTGGTTGCCATACGAACGTTACGGGTTGTTGGAGCCCTCAAAAGTCCAACAATTGGCTAGCTGCAATGCTTCAATATCGCCTTCGGGTTGTGGAGGTCAGACGGCAGTCGCTTCACGGAAACTTTCTAAGTTTCGCCAAAATCAGCAGTTAGACTTGTAAAGCGGACCCCAGACTCTAGAGCTGGAAAAAGGCTTCGGATGCGATTGGGAGTAACGCTGAGATGATGATGATCTTAACATCGACATAGAAAATTTCATACAGGTACAGGTTTAGGGAGAATAAGTCTTCAACTTTAGAATAGAATATTCTCTATTATGTACACCATATAGATTACAGAAAGATTTTACAATGGGTGACACAATGGGCGGTCTTATCGCTAAGAGCGAACTTCTAAAGGTTGTCTGTAAGACAACCTTTTGATGAAATACTAAGGGGAAGGAGAGAGAAATAATGTAGGTAGTCTACAGTGTACTATTTAATTAGATTATATAATAAATATGTACGTAAAGTGTATCATAATAGTTTAAATAAAGACATACATCTAATTATTAAAAATCAGTCAAGAGCAAAAAAAAAAATAAGAGATATGTTTAAAGAGAGAGGAAGTGCGTTTTTATCATAGTTTTAAAACCGCACAAAATTTGAGCACGTCTTACGGACACGGGCAAGTCATTCCATAGCCGAACTACTTGTACAGTAAAGGATAATTGACTTTAGTTTTATCTTTTCAATTTAAACAATTATTTTCTATTTATGATACATTTTCTACTTTTATTATGTCAGAGACCTTATATCTATCTTATGCAAAATGCTCCTATAAATATTCTTACTGTGACGTAGGCTTCGTCTTGTTGAGAGGGAGTGGGCCGAAATCCACCACGCGGACCAAAAACGGATTAGTAGATTCTAGGACATCACGATGTTTACCTTCATCTTTTTGAGACAAGTGGTGATGAAATATTTTACACAAAGTAATACGCCTATCTGGGTACGAACCTATGACTTACAACTCGTAAATTGCGGCTATTACCAAAGGTCCACCCCTGCTTAGGTCTACTCTAAAGATATCCAAAAACTTTGATTATTGCTTAAAAATACCCTCATGATAATAACTAGCTATCATCGAGACAGGGCGGGTATTATGTTGTAAGTTAATTCGTATTAATATATCAACCCCTATTGTGATCCCTATGGGGTAGTAACGCAATAATCTGTGATGATTCTCGATTAAAATTAAGTGCATTGCAATATTTACTTAGAATTATGACTTACTAGCTTACCGCCCGCGGCTTTGCCCGAGTGGAATTCGGTTATTTCGCGCTTTTTAAATTTCTCTCGGGAATATCATTTTATTTCAATAAAAGGTAGCCTATGTCCTTTCTCAGGGTCTAAAGATTGTCTGTGTCAAAATTGGTTGAGAGGTTTAAGCGGGAAGGCGTAACAGACAGAGTTACTTTCGCATTTATAATATGTATTAGTATGGATTAATACACTAGTAAAGAAAGTAAGACACTCGAAATGGAGATGTTCAGGACATATGACAAGAGATAGCAGATTAAAATGGACCAAAATCATAACGGAGTGGCCACCACGCGATGGTAAAAAATAAAGAGGCAGGAAGCCAAAATGATGGATGGATGGTATAAAAAAGTCGGAGAAGCTACCTGGTCTAGAAAAGCCAAAGACAGAACGAGTGGAAAAGCTGGAAGAGGCCTATGTGTCACAGGACACGGTGATCACTAATTATGATAACCGATGAGTTAGTTTGTAAATTAGATTAATAATACTTAGTGTTTAGTTTCAGCAATAAAGGCTTATACAATATGTAAAGAAAACCCTGTCCGATCCATGAAGGTATTGTTAGGTATCGTAACTGATTCTACCAATGGCCACAGAGCCGCGCTAAAATTGAAAAAAATCCCCTTGAAAAAATAAATATTATTTCGCAAACAGAGGTAACTTAATACATGTACGGTAGGCAATCAATGTGCGGGCGACGGGGAGCAGCGCACTGGGCACATGGTCGCATCGCTTATAATAATACCGTCAAAATGGTGTTGTCACTTTTTAAAAAATTACCAAATTTCGGGGAAGTTGGAATTAATTCGCGGGAAAGACAGACAAAGTTTTGCCGCGAAGCGATTCGTTGTGTTCCGGCATGATGTCTGGTGAAAACGCACGGAGAACGGGTCTGAGCAATTGTGTTGCGATATGTACCGGGTACGATGCGTCAAATGTTGTGTCGGTAGTTTGGTCATGGAGGGTATCCCGATCAATCTCCCTCTGGCGCAGCATCGTTGGTCGTGTTGTTGGATTTAACTTTGCATCACTTCGCTCAACTGCCATCTTCCTTCTTATTCACTCAGTTTTGTTTGAGTGAAGTCTCTTAACAAATTAGCGCGCTATATCATCAAAGATTGCATCACTGCTTACCATTAGGCGGGATTGCAGTCAAGCAATAGTTTATAATAATTATAAAAAAAAAAATGATGATACTTAGTAGATAGTGTATCAAAAATGAATAGCCCCATAGAATCATGTTGTAATGGGGAGGGCGTGATATTGTAAGTTAATTTGTTTCATGATTTCAACCCCCGTTGTGTTCCCTATGGGGTAGTTAGAATAAATATGTGACGGTATGGCGTTTGTAGAAATGGGTGGGTAGAAAAGAAAAGTAAGCGGTTATTGGCACCGACTCCCTTGGCTTAGATATAAACAATACCCCATATTCATAAATGCTGCGAAAAGTTAACCTTTTAATGTCACTTAACTTTAATCATACTTTACGAATAAACGCTACAGTGTTTAAGGTGTTTATTTATAAACGATGATTAAAGTTAAGTGACGTGCAATCGTCTATTTGCAGACGACAGCACATCAAGCTACTACAACTTGTCAGATTTCCTTATTAGATTTTCAACTTTATCCCTAAAGCATTAAGGCTCAAGGTTGATTGGGAATATTTGACAGTTTGGAGTAGCTAGACCTGCTGTCATCCGTACATATTTGATTTTTATACGTATATTTTATGGTAAAACGGATTTGGATGAAATTAGCACACGGGTAGACCATGACCTGGACTAGAATTTAGAATTCTTTCTATCCCGACATTTCCACGGGATCGAGATTTATGTGAGTACAACCGTGGGGCGGGCCTAGTATTCAAAAAGACAGGCTTTTAACTCTTTGCCCTCTTTGCCTAAAAGTGGAAGTATTGTTTAAAAACAATCAGGTGAAGCACTATAATGCATACAAGAAAAAAGTCTTTTAAAAAACTCAAATCAAATAGTAATACCCTTTCAATCAAAAGGACCAACAAATTCCGCGGTCGTTAAATCTGCGGGCGTACACCGAACATGGGCACGATTGACATTTTGTGATGTATACGGCAGAGTATTGCGAACTGTGCCGCCTTAACGCTGTTTAAATATCATCTCTTCATCTCCATCATCAGTCTCGTATAGGGTTTTAGCATTATGCTGAGCGAGGGCCGTTTGCAAGGCGCAAATGCTAGGGAAAAAAATTACGCATGTATTTCTGTAACATCATCATCATCATCAACGTTTTTATCGTCCCCCTGCTGGGCACAGGCCTCGTCTTACAGAGAAGGATTGAGCGTAATCACCACGCTTGCTCAATGCGGGTTGGTGATTTCAGGCTTAAAGTCCAGGTTTCCTCAAGATGTTTTCTTTCAGCTTCAGTCATTGGTGTCCAAGATATACCTACTTAGAAAGATATATAACTTAGAAAAGTTACATTGGTACTTGCTTGACATTTTTTTTTTATAAATTATAAACTATTAAGAGCCTATTCCCTTAAGCCTTGAAGACAATCAAATTGTAGTCCGACGGAAATACCGCCGCTGGCAAATTGTTCCAGTCCCTCGATATACGCGATATAAAGGGGGAGGCGAAACGCTTCGTCCGAATCGTAGAGATGTTAACAACATAATGGTGGAAATTTCCCGTACGACGGGTTGTCCGATGGTGGAACGGAGTGGAGGAATTAAATCATGCAATTCCCTCGCACACTCCCCAAAATGCATCCTATAGAACACCGAAAGGCTGGCTACTCTATGCCTCTAGGCTATGTGCTCTAGGCTTTGGAGACCATCTCGAGTTAAAACAGGGTCACTAATCAGCCTCTTCGCACGCCTCTCCACTGAATCCAAAGTGGCCAGGTGGCACTTAGCAGTACCAGCCCAAATGTGGCTGCAGTACTCCTCACACGAACGGAGCTGTGCTTTGTAAAACATTAGAACGTCAACAACTCGGAGGGACCGTTCAGTCAGGAAGTCTTTTACCCAGCCAGGCTAGGGGAAATGCCGTACGCTGGAAGCATACTCAAAAGGCCAGCGTGCCATACCCGGTCGAAGGCCTTCGAGACATCAAGGAAGACAGCTATCGCTTCATGCATGGAATCAAAAACGCACACTCAAACTTGAGAGGCTATCCTTTCTAACTGATATCGCTTTAATACTGTCTAATCAGCGAATTCTTTCCTATTACTTATCTTCAACATCATTTGAGCCAACATAGACTTCCACAAAGGATGGCAACTTTAACCGGCTCTGTTCTGTTGGCTCACTTTGTGGAATGCCTACCAACGCTACGTTTTTCGGTACGCGGGTGTCCAGAAACTTTCGGCCTCATCGGCCGATGGGGCCGTTAAATAGCAATACTCGTAAGTGCAAACGAATCAATAATGATAATAATATTGGTTTTAAGGGAAACCGATATTATTATTGATTCGTATAATATTTTTATTATAAAAGGTGTGTTCAAACATTGCGTAGTTATTATGCATGGCGTTGTAAGTCTCGATAAACATATTATTTAAATCACAAGGCCGCTGTGATTTATGTTACAACAGGTCAAATTAACTTGACATAAAATTATGTTAAACGCTAAATTGGCAATTTTAATGGCTTCACTTGATTATCTATACCGATAAGAAATTGTTAGTTTTGAGTGTCTGTGTGTTGAAGATTTGGTACCAAGTTATTTTTGTGAAGCAGAAAATTATTGTACATAGATTTAACATATAGAACTTGTTATTCCAATAATCAGAAACCAAGAAGCTCTGCTAGTGATTACTTAAATTGCCGAAAGTAAAATGCTTGTCTCGGTTCTCAAACCCACAACCTAATTGTTGAACCAAACCAACCTCTGATTTTTGTGTTTATCGGCGATGAACGCTACCGAAAACTTTAAACTTTAAGTAAACGGAACGCGACCATAAAGTGTACTTCCTCCGCTGATCGCCGCACGGTGTAGCAAACGCACTCCCAGTAGGACTGGCAAGCTAGCGAGTCATGGCCACGATCTTTTAACGGTTTAATTTAAGTATTTAAAGGGGAAATTAGGCCTCAAAATTGAAAATTAATAAAGTTAGGGAGTCTGCCCATGAATTGTGTCGACGTGCGTTTTCTCGTGCTCTGGGCTGGTGATCTATGAACTCCGCATCTGAAGGTTGGACGGAAGTGGTTTGTCGCTTGTAGCACTTTAATCAGAGAGATATACTCCGAAGGCATCATTCTATCGCATATTTGGTTATAATTTCTAATATATCGATATCCTAAATGCAGTCCACTTGATTCTTCTTTATAATCTTTCCAGGTAGGCACATTGTCGCCACACTAACAATGGTAAATCGTGGTTGCTACCACAAGACCAAACACCTACATTTTATAAAGGAGATATTTTAATATTTCTTAAGAGCTGTCTTTTTTCCTTGCATTAAAAATCTGAAACATTATTATCACCATCATAATATGGTCGCTTACCTAACCATGTTCATGTTGGCAAGCAAACCCACAGCACAAACCTAGTGCCTCCATAATATATTCAAAGTAATTTAGAATGTCAAATCTACAGTCATCAATAGTAAAAGATTATGTTATTGGGAATCAATGACCACCTGACGGTATTATGAATGATTATAAGCGATTAACATATCATTAACTCAGCGGTTATGATTGAATTAATATGGCGAAGCACGAGACTGTTTTAAAATAATTGGTCCTTGTAGTCGAAAAAAGATTGCTTTTTCTTTTTTTAAATAATTATAAACTAATGGTTGACTGCAATCCCGAGCTGCGATTCTGAGCTTTAGCCTCTCTTGGTGGTAGGCCATAACATCGGCTGCCTGCAGAGGTTACCACCAACCAGACAAAGTCTTGCCGCCAAGCGATTCCTCGTGTTCTGGTATGATGTCTGGTGAAGCTGTACGGAGGACAGGTCTGAGCAGTTGTGTTGCGATCTGTGCCAGGTACGATGCGCCAAATGTTGTTGTGTCGGGAGTTTGGTCGTGGAGGGTCTCCACATCAATCTCCCTCTGGCGCAGCATCGTTGGTCGTGTTACTGGGTTTAACATTGCATCACCTCGCTCAGCTGCCGTCTTAATTCATATTAATTCATTTTTTGACTGAATAGTCTCTTAATAAACTAGCGCGCTTTACCATCAACGATTGCATCAATGCTTACCATCAGGTGGGATTGCGGTCGCTTACTAAGCAAATAAATAAAAAAAAGCTTGGTCAATTTTCCAGTTATAACAATTAATCCGGTTTTTCCACTTTATTTACGGAACCCAAAATCCATAAAGCGAATGTTATTTACAAACTTAATTATGTAATTGCCTGCTAAACGTATTTCTCATGTACATAAGCATGTCAGCCGGATCTTAGAGTGGAACGTCGTTAAATATGTAGACAGCATTAATTCCTCACTGATTTGAAAACTAAACAGCGTGATGGCTATCTTCTCACGCGGTTTTGTGTCAATATGTTATTGATGATGTATTGATGATTAGTTGGTAACATAACCATGGATTATGGTTACGTAAAATGTTTTCACATAGTTTCTCAAATTTGTTTTGTGGTACCCAGATCATGGGTCTTTCGGATAAAGATTTTTCAATGTTGTTACTTAAACTTGATTCCCATGCTTTTTATCTGCTTGTGTTGGTTAATAGTGTTAATACAACTATCATCGTACATCGTACTGTGTACCACACATGTATATTAGGTTGCTAAAGCATGGAACTCACTAAGTTATGTAATGTTTTCTGCGATATTGAGGCATTAAGCGTTTTGCCTCCTCAGCAATTTGCCAGCGGAGTGTTTCCGTCTACTACAATTTGAGTGTCTTCAAGGCTAGAGTGAATAGGCTCTTAATAAACTAGCGCGCTTTACCATCAACGATCGCATCACTGCTTACCATCAGGTGGGACTGCGGTTAAGCGTTAGTTTATAATTTATAAAAAAAAAGATATATGATGAGTTGGTGAAAATTGAAACGCCAGGGTGCCGGAGCGCGTGAGTGAGCGGGAATCTCAGCACCTCTAGCCACCACAGGAGACGCCCTGGTCGGGAGGCAACATCGAACTTCCAGCCACCGTAGGCGCGTGCTTGCGGGCGGTAAGCAGTGGGCAGCTCGTCGCCCGGTAAGGACCAGGCCCGAGTCGACGGCGCGTTGTGTTTCACGCGCGCCTCTAAGAGATGTCAGCACATCGTGACGGGACACCCACGAAGACCGATCTTCTGGGTCAGGGCTGCGCGTTGGTTAGAAAAGAAACCGTGGCCTTGACGCACAGGCAAGTGAAGGAACACCGAAGGGTTTTAGTCACTAAAAGTCTGACACGCTCTTCCGCTTCGCTCAAAGCGGGAGAGTTCATTTGATGATTTCCCATACCAAACAAAAAAAGATGAGTTGGTGAAAGTACGGTTTAAAAATTACTAGGCATCTACTACGTAGAATATCTACATATTTTAGTTTCTATGACTGAAGAGGAAACATTTTACCTTCATATAATGGCAGTAGCTTGTCACAACACTTCACCGTATGTTTCCACAAATCCTGTACACTTGGCTATCTTCACATTTGACTCGCAAACTCAGCGCGCGTCAGGCGATATGTATCGTAACACTATTTGGTTAAGAGTTCCTTTTACAACCTCCTAAGAGACCTGGCACAATGAACGTGAAAGGGACATTGTAGCAGTATTTACAAACGCCACATTGCGATTGCATCACATCTTATCATCAGGCGGGTTTGCGGTCAAGCACTAGTTTATAATTTACTAGCGGCCGCCAGCGACTTCGTTCGCGTGGATTTAGTTATGCTTCGCTCCTATTGATCGCAGCGTGATGTTATATAGCCTAAAGCTTTCCTGGATTAATGGACTATCCAATGTAAAAAGATTTTTTCAAATTGGACCAGTAGTTCAACAAACGAACTCTTCAGCTTTATAAAACGTGTAACATAAAGGGTATATATATACTAAGGGCATGGCATCTTTACATGATATCAAATGATATCGGAAGGTTTTCAACTCAAAATAAAATACTAAAAAAATTTATACTAAATTTTCGGTTCCGTGTGTTTCTTAAATTCAAATCATAACAAACGTGCACCAAACTACATACGTTATTAATAACTACTCGTTACACGTCATATTACTTGGCAAAATCACGATAAATGTCTTCAAAAATTCTGTGCGCCTAGTATGGTAGTAGCCTATCACAGGCGGTGTTTTTTCTCGTAACTTCCTACCATATAGAGATAGGATTAAAAAACCCTTCCAATATCGATTGATATCATGTAAAGATGCCATGCCCTTGGTATGTATATACCCTTTATGTTACACGTTGTATATTAGTATAGATAAAAAAAACATAACGCGTCATACTGACGTCACACAGATCCTGAATCTCGCAAGCAGAGTTTACCTACATATACAACGTGTAACATAAAGGGTATATAAGTACCAAAGGCATGGCATCTTTAACGATATGAAACGATATCGGAAGGGTTTCAACTCAAAATAAAATACTCAAAAAATTGATACCATATTTTCGGTTTCGTGTGTTTCTTAAAATCAAATCATAATGAACTCGTTATACGTTACTTGCCAAATCACTATATAAGTGTCTTCAATAATTCTGTGCGCCTAGTATGGTAGTAGCCTATCACAAGCGGTGTTTTTCCTCATAACTTCCTAACATAAAGAAATAGGATTAAAAAACCGGCCAAGTGCGTGTCGGACTCACGCTCAAAGGGTTCCGTACCATTGATTTATGTTAGTTTAGTCCTGTCAAATTAGTCCGCTCTTGACGTCAATTGACGTATTTTTGGCTGCCATGTTTATAATCGCATCTAAACTGTCTACGGAGTATCGTAATTTGACAGGATTAAACTAAAATGTTATCTTCTATCCTTTTCTTAATGAAATAGAAAGATAAAGATGCACATTAGGTACTTCAAATTCGGTTAGTTGTCAAAAAGAGAATCGGCCCCAATGTCCATTTACATAGATAGTCCGTCTGAAAAAAGCTTTTCTTCCGCTGGTTTTGATCACTAATCGAAGTTTAAAATTTCTAGCAACTACATACAACGTCAATAGCTACTCATTCACGTACTAATTGAACTGATAACAAGTTCGTCAGGTTTCTTTACAAATCACTGCTTGTGATAGTATCTAGGATTGGGTTGTGTCCTTCCCTCAAACACGGTGAGGGCGGATGGTTGATCTTTGCGAGCGGGTGCTGTTTGTGGAGGCCGATCGTCTTGCTGACCATGATTTGATAATTGTTTTTTTTTTTTTAATATATATACGGACAAATCACACAGAATGAACTAGTCCCAAAGTAAGTTCGAGACTTGTGTTATGGGATACTAGCTCAACGATACTGTATTTATAATAGATACATATTATATACATAAACATCCAAGATCCAGGCCAATCAGGAAAAGATCGTTTTCCATCATGACCTGGCCGGGGATCGAACCCGGGGCCTCCACGTCGCGTAGCAGGCAATATTTAATAAATCTCTATTTAATAAATAATGTTTTGTTTATACTTTTATTTTTGTTTGAGTTAAGTTTTCATTGTATTTGTTGCTATTGGTGTACAAGTTTTTCTTGGTGAACAGAAGAGTAGAAAGTTTGTTTGTTCTTCCCAGCTAACACACTGGGAAGGAGAGTAGAGTGGTCGGTTTGGTAGATTGACATTGTGAATGGGACATTCTGCGCCAACGTGACTTTTTGCGAAAGGGACATTTTGCGTCAGATCCTCGAAGTGCTACGTAGGCCAGATTTGAATAAATGACTTTTGAGTTTGACTTTGAACTATCGTTGCTTAAAGATCTCTTATCTCCTCACCATGCAATGACTATTATATTATATATGAAATTCGTAGCTAGCGTCAAAGGCAAAAAAATCGTGAATGTTTTGTTTGAATATCATCATCAAACTTTTTAAAGTCCCACTGCTGGGCACAGGCCTCCTCTCAGGCTTGCTCAATGCGGGTTGCCGATTTCAGACTTAAAGTCCAGGTTTCCTCAAGATGTTTTCCTTCTCCTTGTAATCAGTCATTGGTGTCCAAGATATACTTAGTAAAAACTTAGAAAAATACATTGGTACTTACCTGATCTGAAATAGAACCAGCACACTCATACTTGAGACGCTGGTGTTTTAACTACTAGGCCACCACGACGTATGAATATGAAAATATTAAATTCACACCACAGTTAGGTCTCCTATGAGCATACTCCTTAACATCCACGAATATACTTCTCCATACGAAGTAGGGACATAGCCTATTTGAAAACAATCGAACTGGACGCCTCGGTGGCGAGTTGATTGACGGCGATTCCATGCCTCGACCGGTGTAAACGCAAACAAACCATCGCAACTTAAATAAAGCGAAAAAAAAGTGTATACATAATAAAATTTTAACATTTGATTCGCGATTTTGTTTGTGCTTCGAAATTGGGGTTTGCGATTCGATTCCCGGGTCGAATGTGTTTGTGATTAAGCTAAAGAATTGGTTTTAGGGCTTTTTCTTTCTTTGTTTGTTGGTTGTGATATGCAAATATATTAATTTAAAGTCCTCGAGTTATTTCTTTGTTTGCAAATTGAACAGACTTCATACAATGATTTTTAAACTGCTTTTACGTAAAGTATTAATGTTACATAGGTGTCCTTCTTCAACATATCATAATATGTTGAAGAAGGATAACATCGTGAAATAACCGGAGATTCTAAAAGTAAAATATTGAAGACGTGTCAACATCTTAATTCCATCGACTCTCCTTTTCGCAGAGTCGAAATCTGTGACAAAGCCTGTGGTGTCATATTATGTAAGTTTGAAATTAATTTTTAATATTTATAGGTAATAATAATAATACTTTATAATTACTAATATATACTAATACTTATATATACTATTACTAATATTTTATATACTAATACCTATGTTAACAAATAATACTTTTATTTGTTAACATAGGCAATAGAGATGCAATTCTTGATTTTGATGAGCAGAGCGCTATGTTATGCCAGCAGGCGTACAAATATACATGCAAATCTAGATAATTTCTTAGATATTGTTATGTCATAACTAAATGAGGAATTAATAAAATGTAAAAAAAAATCTTAGTCAAAATAATTATGATGTCAAAAAAAAAAAATTAAATAAAATATCAAAATTAATGAAAAAAAAATTCAATAAAAATAAATTTCAATTCTACATTAATTCGTCATTCAGGTTTTCCTCAATTGTGTAGTAGCATTTATCAATTAAGAACAATTTCATTTTTTTCTTAAATGTTTAAAATTTAATTCTTTAATGGCGTCTGGACTTTTGTTATAAATACGTGGAGCCATACCTAGGATACTTTTTTTGACTAGTGCAGTGTTGCATTTATAATTACCCAAACAATTTGTGTACTGACTACGAAGAGGAACATTTCGTAACGTTGTCATTTTTTCGAAAAGGTTAGGATTCAGTTTGATAAAGATACTCATTTCCAGTATGTATAACGCCGGCACCGTAAGAACTTTTAGCGATTTAAAGTACGGCGCGCAACTGTCTTCTGTTTTCAAACCACACATGGCTCTAATGCACTTTTTTTGTGCCTTGAATATTAATTCTTTATCCGGAGAATTACCCCAGAAAATATTACCGTATTGTATGAGTGAGGCCACCAAACCATGACAATGAATCAAATAGAATAGAATAGAATACTCTTTATTATGTAGGTACATCATATAAATTACAATCAATTTTCTAAATGACTGTAAAATCCGTATTAAAATCCGTTGCGTCTTTACGGAAAGTAGTACGGTCACAAAGACACACGAAAATCGACTTTAATTCATAAATTATGAATTGATATACAATAATAATGCGACATATTAGACAAAACTGTAAATAAATAAATATGAGTCATATTTGTTACTTTTAACTAAAAAAAATCAGTCCCATCCGAAGCTTTTTCAGCTTTGGAGCCTGTTGTCCGCTTTACCAGTCCAACTGCTGACTTTGGCTAAACTTCTATACTTATTTTCCGTGAAGCGACTGCTGTCTGACCTTTACAACCCGAAGGTGATATCGAAGCATTGCCGTTATAAACCAATTGTTGGACTTTTGAGGGATCCAACAACCCCTAAACGACTGCCATTAGATGTTTGTATGGCTACCGGGACCAGCCGTGCTCTCCGAGGCACGACAGACCAGTACAAATGTTCATATTCATGCAAACCAATATATGCACTGCGCGGGGATCGAACCCGCGCCTCCTAGCGCAGCGGCTGCGTTCGCTACCGCTACGCCACGGAGAATTATATGTTTACTTTTATACTTATCATATTCATATTTTATTGCCTTCTTGTTCTTTCACACTATTGTCTACATTTCTGTTTCTGTTATGCAGGTCTGCTGGAAGAAATTTCTTAAGAAATAAGCAGCACCTTTGTACTCAGATTTTAATTTTGTCATATCCTTATGTATTTTATTGTGTGTATATAAATAATAAAATAAATAAAAAAGTTCAATTTATAATACAATTTTTTAAACTTTTGCAACGGTCACTGTGAAACCAACTTAATTATAATTAGTATAAAGTTGATATTTGCTTAACTTGGAATGCCGTCAATTTGAAACATAAAATTCGAATATACTATACATTTAAGCAATTAAATATTTTATTGTCCCGTTAAATTAATAATCTTGAAACGAGCAGTAAGCCTAAAATCCTGAAGAACGACACGTACGGTGACCAATAAATAAATAAAAAAGCATTTAAAAACATGAACCATAACCCATAAAACCAAAAACCATCAAACACATAATAATATCAGTAATATAATACCCATAATTCTGATCGATAACCTACCACCGTATTATTGTAACCCTCTAAGCCACTTTACCACCCCGTCGCTTGTAACGGCTTACCGGAACACCTCCCATGGGGCATGTTACGGGGCTTAGCAATGCCCTATAACAAGGGTGCAACACCCCATGGATTCAGGCTGTCATTTGTTCTCGCCAACATTTTGATTAAGTCATAAATTGAGTGGGTGGTGATTTCTTATAGCGTATTTTTATGGTAATCTGATCGTTTTCTTGTATCATCGTATGGGAGCAGAGCTATGCATCTGTAGGGGTTAAGCTTTGCAAAAAGTAGACAAAGTATGGATGTAGTTAACTTTGTTCTGGGCTTTTAATAAGGTAAACATATTTTTCCTTGCGGTAGAAACTAGTAGGCTGCCTTGTATATGATCATGTTAACCAAAACTAAACTGTTTATTGGTAAGAAAATTCTGAATTTCATTGACACAAATTTCCCACGGGGTCGAAACTTACACGCGTGAAACTGCGGAGCACAGCTAGTAAAATAATTCTATACGATTTTCGACTATAACAAATCTCGAATCCAAATATTTAACCCCAATAATTTCGCCTTTCGCCATGCCCTTTAATTAAATTCAAGAAAAAAAAAATGTTGTCACCGTTACATCAAGTTGACAACTTAATAAAACTCTCCTCCGTCTGGGGCATTTTGGGGCAAAAAACCGACGCCTAATGAAGAGATTCGCACGTCGCCAGGAATTTTCGCCGCGATCAAAGAAAAAGTTCAGTGTGAATTGTATGTTCGGTGTGATGTGTGAGCTTCAGATGTTAACACAGTGATGGCTACCTACCTATGTACATAAGAACATATAATTTTATAGCTAAGATTGAAGGGATGCTGCTCAAATGTTGTTGTTTTGGGGAGTTTGGTCGTGGAGAGTCTCCAGATTAATCTCAATCAGTCGTGTTGTTGGGTTTATAATTGCATCACCTTGCTTACCTCTTCCTTCCTATTCACTCAGTTTTTTGAGTGAATAGGCTGTTAATAAACTAGCGGGCTTAAAAGTCAACGATTGCATCACTCCTTATCAACAAGCGATCAAGCACGAGTTTATAATTTAACCTTACTGCCCCGTCGGCCATCTGTTCTACGAGTAATATACCTAGTCTTGTCTACAATCTAATCTGCGAGTAATGTGCCCAGTTTTTCACAAGATTAGTACATAATAATATACGGATTTTCCACTTCAAAAGCAGAATCCAATCTCAAAAACTCAAGAATCTTCTTATTCTTAATTTGTCGATAGCAATCATCAAATCATTTTGGTTATAACCCAGAATTTGGCTACTTATTTCGCACCAGCTAACAGAACACCGCAGGACACGTCACTAAGTATCCCATCATTTGTGAAACAGCACCACATCACATTTACACTCCAAAAGTGGAGTCATCTATAAATCTCCACCTAAAGAGGTTTTCATTGCTTCTGCCAACCTAGGTCCAGAGTCTGTTTCAAGACTTCCTGGTTACCCAAAGTCTGCAGCGGGTGGAACAATTGGTTAAGGAAGCAATGCGTTGCTACGGCTTCAGCATTTCTTGAAATTTTTCACCAGTGACTCTCGTTATTGGAAATACCGAGACATTACATAATCAGCTTATAATGTTCCTGCTAACCTGGGTCACAGGCTTCCTCTAGGTGAGAGGGAGTGGGCCGTATTCTACCACGCCAGCCCAGTGAGTAATGGTAGATGTCACATGTCTTCGAAGACCTTCTCTAGGACATGTCTGTTTCCTCACGATGTTTACCTTCACCGTCTTGAGAGCAGTTGTGATGAAATAATTAACACAAAGTAATGCGCCTGACGGTGTTCGAACCTACTACTTACAACTTTAGGCCACTTTGCTCTTCTAGGCCACCGCTGCTCCACTTCATACTCTACTCTACCTCTCACCGAAGCAATATTCACAAATTACGTTAACTGTTATAACCAAAATATATAAAAACTACAGATATATCTACATTAGAAAGCACTTCAAGTAATAACAGTACGCATCTAGATATGCTCAACACTTGTGTTAATTACAACAGCCACATCTATTTTGGAAGATTTCAATGCTTAATTCCCAATACTCTATATATTACTTTGCGTAGTACTTATCTTCCCACTGCTGGGCTCAGGTCTCCTCTCATATAGAGAAGGATTGTGCGTAATCACGTCGCTTGCTCTATGCGGGTTGGCAATTCCAGACTTAAGGTCCAGGTTTTTTCAAGATGTTTTCCTACACCTTTTAATCAGTAATTGGTGTCTATGATATACTTAGAAGGTACATATAAGTTAGGAAAGTTACATTGGTACTTGCTTGACCTTGAATCAACCCTGCACGCTCATACTTGAGGGCTGGTGTTATAATCACGAGTTGTCAAAGAGTCTACTCTAAGAATCACAGGTCACACTACAGCCAATGGGTTCGATCCGGATCTTACTGAGGTTTTGAAGGTTACCGATGCTATTACAAGGAAAATTAGTTGTTTTGACGCGGCTAAAAGCCGTGATCACCATTTCAGAAAGAAGACCGAAAAACCTAGAGCTTTATTATACATGTACACTAACTCCAGCGAAAAACTACATCAAGAAACGACTACTTCTTCATCTTTTACCAAAAAAGCCTTACTACAACAACAGATTTAACAAATGACGTCATAAATTAAACATTAAAACCAGACAATTTGAGAATCACCTTTGTCAAGCAAAAACCCATTGTCGGTCGGTCGATATAAATCGGAAGGACTATAAGAAGTCCTCTAAAGTATTCGCTGGAATAATGCTACAAATGTTCTGTAGCCATTACGCAGGTTTCACGGGTTTTTCATGATGCCTCATGCATGGGGAACGCGCGGTGTCCGCCTTTTATGTGGGGACATGGTGTAGGTGGGAGCGGGGAGCGAAGTTCTGGGCGAGGATAGCTTCTGACTGGAAATTAGTCAGTCCTAAAAGTTTTCTGTTGGGACACAGGTCTCCTCTCGGTATGAAGGAGTGGGCTGTAATCTACCACGCTGGTCTATTGCGGGTTGGTAGATGTCACGTCTTCGAAGTTTTGGCTCTAGGATCCGGTCTCCTCACGATGTTTTCCTTCACCCTTTTGAGAGCAGTGTCGTGGTTGCCTAGTGGTTAAAACACCAGCCTCTCAAGTATAAGTGTGCGGGTTCGATTCCAGGTCAGGCAAGTACCAATGTAACTTTTCTAAATTATATGTACTTTCTAAGTATGTCTTGGACACCAATGTCTGATTACAAGGTGAAAGAAAACATTTTGAGGGAACTTTAAGTCTGAAATCGCCAAACCGCATTGAGCAAGCGTGGTGATTTTGCTCAATCCTTCTTTATATGAGAGGAGACCTGTGCCCAGCACTGGGACGATAAAAGGTTGATGATGATGATGATGAAAGGTTATTTTGGTTACAAAACAACACTTGTTAAGGTTCTGTAGCAAATAAGACAGTTGGTCATGATTTTTATTACCCAATAGACATGTTACCGACCCCGATTTCATCTAGTGGAAACCAGATGAGGACGATGATGGAGTGAGCGTGCCTGGAAAATGACTTTTCTCTCTTGTTATGAAGGCGGAAAGCTAGATAGTAACACAGACGCTCTGGTACAAAGTACCATACTTTGGTCAATTCTATCATTGTGTCATAATCATCAGTGTATAGTAGCCCACTCTTCGATTGCCTTTTATTTTTATCTTTATCTTTTTTTTTTGTTCCCGGATGGAAAATCCTCAATGGATGCCCGCCTGGAGTGGGCGACAGGGTCTGTCAGACTCCTACTGACTAAAAACCACCCCGGTGTCTCACGTTCGCGCCGGGCCACGGGAGGTCAGATTCCTCCGCAGCCCCACACTCTCGTGCTGGCCTGGTTGTGCGGGCCTCGCCTCGTACATGGGGTAGTGAGATGTTTAACTACCCCGTACATTAGCTCTGAGATCCTAAGCTACCTCAACCGAATATGGTCATTATATTTACTGATAGGTTATAATAATAATAAAGCTTTATTTGAAATTTCTTACAATATGGTTAAGTGTTATTTATGAGCTAATATTTTAGGTACTATGATTAATTTGTGACGTTATTGTATGAACCTCCTTCGGGTGAAAGCCTCCTCCAAGGTATTCCATCTCTCTCTATCCATAGCAGTATTCAGCCAGCCTTGACCGGCTATCGCCACCATATCGTCGGCCCATCTGGTTGGTCTGGCTTGGGCGGCCTCTAGCTCTGGTGCCTTGCGGCCCGTTCCATCTTACCGACCTTAAGGTCCATCTGTCGTCTGTGTATCTTGATAAATGGCCGGCCCACTTCCATTTTCTTTCTAAAGCAAAGGTTGACGCGTCGGTTACTTGTGTCTTGTTACGGATATCTGTATTCATAATTCTGTCTTTGAGTTTTATATTAAGGCAACTTCTTTCCATTTTTCTTTGTTGGGTTTGTATTTTTCTAATTGTTTTTAGATTGTACGCCCAAGTCTGGCAGCCATATGTAAGACATGGTAGAATTTCTGAGTCCATAACAATTTTGTGATTGTAGTTGGTATCTTCGATTTAAATACTTCCTTATGGGCCCAGTATTTCCCCCATGTGACTGAGATTCTTCGGTCTACTTCTTCTTGATTTCTATTTGCACGGGGTACTGAGATGTTTAACTACCCCGTACTTTAGCTCTGAGATCCTAAGCTTTTTTTTTTTTTTTTTTTTTTTTGACGCTGTGGGAATGCATTTACGCACCATACCCCGAAGGGCGTGTGTGGGACTCGCCCAGCTCTGTAGCCAGGAATACCCACTAAACCCAACAGCGGCACACCGACATCGCCTTAGTGGCGGGGTCATGGGATGTAGCAAGCCTGCCGTCCACAACCCCGCCGGCGATTCCTGCCCGAAGGCAGGCCCACAGTGGGCCCTCCATAGGGAGGGGCCCGGCTGGTCACGTCTCCGTGTGCGAGAAGACGCAGCAGCCACGGGTTTTTTAGCGAGGTGTCCTTCCTCTTAGCCCCACTCGTTTGCCCGGAAGCAAACGGGGCCCCCAGCTCCTCTCAGTGAGGAGGCCGGGTTGCCCGACGGTGACCCGGAGTTCGGGTCACGTCAGCCACCTGGAGTGGTGGCCGACCCGCCGCGCGTGACCGCCGAAGCGGTCCCCACTTCTGGTTTTGGTCCGCGCCGGTAAACCGGTAACCCCCATATCTGGGGGCCGTTCCCCTATCCGCCACCTGGGGACGCGTCCGATGGCAGGTCCAGAAACTGCGCACGGATCTGAGATCCTAAGCTACCTCAACCGAATATGGTCTATTTGCTGATAAGTTACATGAGTTTATATAATTGTTTTTCTATTTAACTCAACAATGCATAAATATGTAAGTTTCTTCTTCTTCTTCTGAGCCTATGGAGGTCCACTACTGGACAAAGGCCTCCCCCAAGGCTTTCATTCCATTGGGCATTACCATAATCCCCACGCTTGGCAGGCGGGTTGGGGATCGCAGTAATTTGTTCCCGCTTCCCTGGTGAGAGTTCCCTTAGTCGCCTCTTTCTTTTTTTTTTTTTTTTTGGCTTCGCACGGTCTGTGCATTTAGCCAATGTCAAGTAATTATGAATTATTCATGTAGAAAAAGACTGCAGCGTGACCAGTCTTACGTGTGAGGTTTGGGGCTAAGTCATGATGCGGCCACTATACTGCGATATTTCACTGTTCTTTATAAACTATTTACTAAATGCACTTTTTACTACATAAATCACGCACTTTTATTTAGTAAACAACACTATAAATAATTATAAAATCCAATGAAAAACGAGCGGGACACTCAGCTTGACTTTCCCGCCAAAACTCCCTTAGTCGCCTCTCTAGATACTCACGTGAGGTGTCGTGTAGCTTGCTCGTACAGAGAGGCTTTTAGATTGATCATGTTCTTTATAACAGGCAATGGATTAGTTCACTGATTATCGATAAATACTTCGAACCATGACATACACTATCAAATCGCTCTTCTCCTATACCAAACTCAGTGATATGTATTTATTTATGAGTGTCGCGATTCGATGTCGCCTCGGACGCGTTTTTGTCGCCTGCGCATAATGATCACCAGTTTAGCCCGCGACGAGATTTGTTCGACGATCGAGAGACGTGCAAGAATGTGTTGTGGAGCTTCTTAGAGGAGTGGTGTAGGCAGGGAAGTGATGATGTAGTCACATGAATAAATATTTGACTCCATTGTCACTTCTCTGCCTACCCCATCTCTTCTCTGCCTACAGAGCAGAGCATTATATATATTATAGTATGCTACATACATGCGTACGTGTGCTAGAATGCTATACCTATAATATGTAAAGAAAACCTGTCCGATCCGTGAAGGTATTGTTAGGTATCGATAACTGATTCTACTAATTCCTACAAAGCCGGACTAAACTTAAAAAAGTCCCATAAAAAAATAAATATTATTTCGCAAAAGGAGGTAACTTAATAGATATGCGGTAGGCAATACATGCGCGGGTGAAGGGGGGCAGGGCACGCGGCACGCGGTTGCATACTTCATAATAATACCGCCGAAAACGGTATTATCGGAAAAAAAATATTATTTCAAAATTCATTAGTATTGTTACTATGATCATTATGTAAAATTTCATATTTTATTTGGTCATGTGTTTATCTAACCTTTATGATCCTGATGAGTCGGACAGGGTTTTCTTTACATATTGTATATATTGAGTATATACAGTATGTTAAGAAAACCCTGTCCGACCCGTGAAGGTGTTGTTAGGTATCGATAACTGATTCTACTAATGCATACAAAACCGGGCTAAACTTAAAAAAAAATCCACCTAAAAAAATAAATATTATTTCGCAAAAAGAGGTAACTTAATAAATCTGCGTTATCCACCCTTTCGCGCATGGCGGCGGAGGCGGCGGGCGGCAGGGCACGCGACACGTGGTCGCATCACTATTCGCTCATAATAATACCGGTGTTGTCACTTTTTAAAAATTACCAAATTTCGGGGAAGTTGGAATTAATTCGCGGGAAAAAAAGATTATTTCAAAATTCATTTGTATTGGTACTATGATGATTACGTAAAATTTTATATTATATTTGGTCATGTATTTACCTAACCTTTATTATCCTTATGGGTCGGACAGGGTTTTCTTAACATACTGTATAGCATTCTAGCACACGTAGCGTGACTACTATAAAACAGAAGATAAAATGACGTTGGCGCCAATTCTCTTGGTAACAAACTAAATTAATTTTAAGTTTAATGTATCTCTTTCTTTCTATTTCATTAAGAAAAGGATAAACGATAAAATTTTAGTATAATCCTGCCAAATTATGATAGGTACTTCATAGACAGTTTAGACGCGATTATAAACATGGCGACCAAAAATACGTCAATTTACGTAAGGAGCGGACTAATTTGACAGGACTAAACTAACATTTTATCTTCTGTCCTTTTCTTAATGAAATAGAAATCGCGCTGTCGCCGATAGGAGGTCACTGAACCAATATTTTTAAAGGATGTTCTATTCCGTGTGCAATTTTATGCGATTTAGTTTGTTTGAAATTTTCATTTTATTATTTTTGATGCTAGGTTTTTTCTATAGTTTAGGATTATTCCTATGAACCAGCATTGTTCGTGTTTTCATTTATTGTCGTATTGTCAGCACCACTCTGTATAACTTAGAAAAGTTACATTGGTACTTGCCTGACCTGGAATCGAACCCGCACTCATACTTAAGAGGCTGGTATTTTAACCACTAGGCCGAGGCATTAAACTAATGATTTCCAATCCTATAATATATAAGTACAAAATAAAAAAAAGTTAATCTAAAAACACCCTTATTTTATCTAATATTTCATCGAAATATCAAATACATAAATCTGGGGCCACTAAACGGGCGTAATATAAAACACAATTAATTAGTGGCCAATAATACTAGTTCTCACTTGAGGATGGTTTAACAAACTGCTGAGCCGCTTATACGGTCGCATGCTGAGTTTGGGTCAAGTTAGAGGTGATAGCGTCTTGGTTTCTTTTTTTTAGTCCGTGGACCCGATTGTGGCGGCAGTGTGCCTACCACGAAAGATTTTAAACAAGATTCAAGTGGACTGCATTTAGGATAGCAATATATTATAAGTAAATATGTGATAGAATGATGCCTTCGGAGTATATCCCTCTGATTAAGCTGCTAAAAGCGGCAAACCACTTACCTGCAACCTTCAGATACGGAGTTCGTAGATCACCAGACCAGATCACGAGAAGGCGTACGTCGACACAATTCTCTGACGGACTCCCTAATTTTATTAATTTTGGATTTTGAGGCCTAATCCTTAAATACTTTAAATACTAAAAACTAATGAATTTTGTGACCGTTAAAAGATCGTGGCCATGGTTCGCTAGCTTGCCAACTCGAAAGGACATGCACTCGCCACGTCATTCGTCGGTCGGCCGAAGAACGCGGTTCCACTATGGGCGCGTTACGTTTACTTTAAGTTCTTGGCAGCGTTCACCGCCGATAAACACAACAATCAGAGGAGATATTCACACTGATTCTCTTTTTTGAAAACAAACTACTCTAAATTTAAGTACAGGACATCCTTTTATTTATTTATCATTAAGAAAAAGTCAGACGATCAAATATTAGTAGTTTCGTCCTGTCAAATTAAGATACTTCATAGATAGCTTAGATTACAAACATGGCGACTGAACATAAACGAAGATGACTAAACGAAAATTTATCTTCTGTCCTTTTCCTACACATTGTTATTTTATGCATAGCTTATTAAATATTATATCATTAATATCATCAGTCTATAGCAGCAGTGGACTTCTAGACCTCTCCTGTGCCTCTCCTATTTCACCACGAGCGATCACAGTGCTTGTCGCGTGCGCATACCCGCGCAACAGCTGACGGCAGAGGTCAACACACCGCTCGCCCGTCCGAGCGGAGTGTTGACCATATTTTTGTTGAAACAATCAAGTAGGATAACAAGCTCATAACTTGATGGTTTTTCATGATATCTTTTTGAAATTTTGTACATAGATTCTTTATTTAAAAATATTGGACAAGTATTTCGGGTTTCGCATAAACAAAAATAATGTTGTATTACTATGTATTTTTGAGTTAGTTTGTAAAAATATTAGTTTTTAGGGTTCCATACCTAAAAGGTAAGATGAATGGGGTTCCATTCATGAGACTTCGCTGTCTGTCTGTCACCAGGCTGTATCTCATGAACCGTAATAGGTAGACAGTTAAAATTTTCAGAGATTATGTATTACTGTTGCCGCTATAATAGCAAATACTAAAAATAATATAAAATAAAGTATTTAGGTGGGCTCTCATACAACAAACGTGATATATTCCCGTTTTTTGCTCCATATTAAAGTTAATGGTACGGAGCACTTGCGCGAGTCCGACTCGCACTTGGCCGGTTTTTAGTTATGTTGTTCATAATAAAGTACCACAGTAGTATATTATAATGATTTTTAACTTGCTGATGTCGTTCACATATACTTTTCAGAAGTAAAATCAAAGGTCCGGCAGTACTTCTCACCAGGGCAGCTTCTAATGTTGTACAAAGCACAGGTCCGTTCGTGTGTGGAATACTGCAGCCCTATTTGGGCTGGTGCTGCTAAGTGTCACCTGGCCACTTTGGATTCAGTGGAGAGGCGTGCGAAGAGGCTGATTGGATTTAACTCGAGTTGGTCTCCAAAGCCTAGAGCACAGGCGTAGAGTAGCCAGCCTTCCGGTGTTCTATAGGATACATTTTGGGGAGTGTGCGAGGGAATTGCACGATTTAATTCCGCCATCTCCGTTCCACCATCGGACGACCCGTCGCACGGCGAGTTTCCACCCTTATGATGTTAACACCTCTACGATCCGGACGAAGCGTTTCGCCTCCTCCTTTATACTGCGTACATCGAGGGACTGGAACAATCTGCCGGCGGCGGTGTTTCCGTCGGACTACAATTTGAGTGTCTTCAAGGCTAGAATGAATAGGCTCTTAATAAACTATTGCGCTTAACCATCAACGATTGCGTCACTGCTTACCATCAGGCGGGATTGCGGTCAAGCGTTGGTTTATAAATTAATAAAAAAAAAAATACATCACCGCTACAACTTACAACTTACACCGAAAATAGTCAAGTCTAATAAATCGCCGTGGCCGACGTACCGGGGTATCTGTTCACATTAATCGAGTTTATACGTGCCGGAACAAATAGTTCTCTCTCTAACAAGCGCTCTTCAATACTTACAATATGAAGCACTGGTAACACAACGCGCGACTCGCAGCGACACGCGGCCAAACGCTCGGTATGTCTCGTGAAGGTTACGAGCTTAAAATAGTAGATACACAAAGTGCATGACCACTCGCGTTTAGACGCGTGTATATGCTGCTTTTCTAGCGGACTGTTTTAAAGACTGAGGATGAATTTCATCATATCGTAATCACCACGCTTGCTCAATCCCGGTTGGCGATTTCAGACTTAAAGTTCAGGTTTCCTCAAGATGTTTTCCTTCACCTTGTAATCAGTCATTGGTGTCCAAGATATACTTAGAAAGTAAATATAACTTAGAAAAGTTACATTGGTACTTTTCTAACCTGGAATTGAACCCGCACACTCATACTTGAGAGGCTGGTGTTGTAACCACTAGGCCACCACGACTGTTGAAAAATAATTAGCATAATAATTATAATTATTATGCTAATTATTTTTTTAACATTATTTTAATGATTAATAATTATTAATCATTAAAATAATGTTAAAAAATAATTATATAAACAATATAATAATTAAATAGTAATTATAATAATTCAAGTTAATAGGAGATCCTCAAAGAGAACCGAAGAACCTGCAGACTCATACTTGAGAGGCTGGTGTTTTAACCACTAGGCCACCACCCACGACTTAAAATACTAGACACACGAAGTCGCGATTAGACGCGTGTAAATGCTGGTTTTCTAGCAAATGTTTTGTAAACTGAGGGTGAATTTCATCAATGAAACTAAATGCATTCAACACAATTTATACTGCGTTCGAAGGCTGTCCGTCTTATCATTGTTAGATGACATTGCTTGGTCTTGAACGCGGTATTTTATTGTAATGTTCGATAACAAAATATTTATGTAACTAATTCTAACTATAGCAATTGACCGATTTATTCAATAGACAATTGACAAAATTGAATCTGCTGCTTAACATGGGTATCCTACGAAAAATGTTATAATAATGATGTCTTAATATTACCAATTTTTGGAAGTAAATTAGTATTATTTCCATTATTATTTCTATGACTTTTTTTTACCAAGACGCGCGATATAAAACCGTTAAACCGCGCGGCTAGAACCGCCTCTCTCCAAGTGTGTCGTACACTTAAACTGTTTGTATGGTGATTAAAATATTTATTTATGTTTGTGAAGTGTTGTGGCTAGTTTAAAGGATTCGGGATAGTTTGTGTTAGGGTTCCGTCCACACGGATAGTTTGTTAACATTTTGTATCGTGTCATAAAAATGGATGATTGTTCATTTAAGTATGCTTGAGGTGCAAATAAAATACCAGCGGAGCTTGTATGTACAAGTAGCTTTCATTTTGACAGTTATACATAATTCATTGCGTTATTTCCTAGTACGTTGTTGAGTACCAAGTAGTGTTTGATTATATGAAGCAATCAATGGTTTGACAACCTTGTTTTCAACAGCCATAGTAGCGGCTTCAGGACAGCCACCCGTGCTTGGACCATGAGACGAACGTTATGAGAGAACCGAAATCTAGAACGTACAATTCGAAGACATGTGACATCTAATAACCAGCACCCTAATTACGTAACATACCTACTATTAATTGGAATCATTTTGAAGCTTATTGCTAATTCATTGCTTTATATGATAGAAGTTGAATTCGAAGTTGTTGACGAGTATATATACCTGGGACAAACAGTCCAACTAGGTAGGTCCAACTTCGAGAAAGAGGTGTCTCGTCGAACCCAGCTCGGCTGGGCAGCGTTCGGGAAGCTACGATACATCTTCTCGTTGTCCAAGATACCACAGTGTCTCAAGACTAAAGTCTTTGACCAGTGTGTGTTGCCAGTGATGACTTACGGAACTGAAACGTGGTCGCTCACAATGGGCCTCATACGAAGGCTCAGAGTCACGCAAAGGGCAATGGAAAGAGCTATGCTCATAGCTCTGCAAGTCGCTAAACTTAAGTGGCAGTGGGCAGGGCACATTGCTCGTAGAACCGATGGCCGATGGGGCAGTAAGGTTCTGGAGTGGCGACCACGTACTGGAAGACGTAGCGTAGGGAGGCCCCCAACAAGGTGGACCGATGACCTGGTGAAGGTCGCGGGAAGCCGATGGATGCGGGCAGCACAAGACCGGTCAGCGTGGAAAGCTTTGGGGGAGGCCTTTGTCCAGCAGTGGACATCCGTAGGCTGAAGAAGATATAATAGAAAAGTGTGTCTGCTCATCAACTGTGAGTGAATACTGTTGAACTGTCAAAATGAAACTTGCTATTGTTAGTATTACCCTGCCGAACTGGGCCGGCGTGGTACCTCTCACTGTGAAGATATCGGTTTCCTAGAAGTCGAAATATTATAGGCTGTTGTGTTGATACCTAAGTATTAGGTTACAATATATCTATAGTAATACATATATATAGTTGAAGAGTTTGTTTATTTTAACGCGCTAATCTCAGGACCTACTGGCCCGATTAGAAATATTCTTTTGGCGTTGGATAACCCATTAATACAGGAAGACTTTAGCTATATGGATACCTACTGTCCGAAATAAATTATTATTATTATTATTAATAGGAGCGGAGCATACCTAACTCCACGCGAACGAAGTCGCTGGCGGCCGCTAGTACATTATATAAAGTTGAAGAGTTTGTTTGTTTTAACGCACTAATCTCAGGTAGTTCCAGGAAGACTTTTGGCTATATCAAAATTTAAAATGTACTCTCTATATTATGAGCTAGAAGTGTAATTATTTATTTATTTCATGTATCTATAGAAATCGAATCGTTTGGGGTTGAATTGAAATGTTCAATTAACTAACTCCAAGCGAACGAATCCGCGGGCGGCCGTTAGTATTTTATACTAAGTCTTATAACTTGGCAAGAGAAAAAACGCTTTTTTCAGCGTTAACAAGAAAACTTTAATAAATAATTTAACACACAATGAAGAGCATTAACTCAGCCCACCTTCCACAGAACACAGCGTGAAAATATTTCCTTAAAAGCATAAAATTAAACGATCACACACTAATTACCATAAAAACCCCTCTTTTATCTCAATCTCTACGGAATCCGAATGACATCATCAAGCTAAGATGCTATCGAGCTAATAAAACACCTGCGGGTCCCCAAAATGGGGCTCGACACCTTCTCCTATTAAAATTACCAATATAATGGGTGATTAATCTTGGAACGAACAAAAACCTTACAATTTACGACTGCTGTCAAAATAAATATAAGTTGACTACGGATAACAAGATGCTGGCTGTTTTTTTTTACCCCAAATTTAGTTGTTTAACAAAACATTACAAAAAGAGGAGTGAGCTAAAGGTTTTTTTTATTAATTGGGTATTGGGCGGTGGTGTTGTTTTTTCGGCCCGATGTGTATATTATTGGGGCGATAAATGTACGTGCACATTAACGCGCGTTTTGGATTTGTTCCAGTTAGGTTAGGCGGACACTGGGTGTAAGTGATTGAGTGAGTGAATGGTTTAAGACCAGTCTATTTGGTAAAATTTCATTGGGAAAGCTTTGGCGAACTGATTGATTTGAGACAGGAAGATCTATGCTGTAAAAAATTTTGACCCAATAAATATTTGTACATGTATTAGATATACAGGGTGTATCTGACACCGTAACGCAGATTTCGCGAGAAGGCTACACCGCATGCTACTAATAAAATTATGATAGTCATTTATATCGTTAATGAGCGGTTACAGAAATAACAGTGTTTAAAAAAAATGTGTCGACTCGGCCTTTGAACGTTGCAAGCATGCCGCCGCGCGTTTGTGGGTATGACGTTGACCCCTGATGTGAACTCTATTAAATCAGCTGATAGGATAGTTTTTCGAGTGTTGTTCATATTGCGCTTTTTTGTGTAATTAGCCAATTAATTATTTTTTTACTTTAAAATCTTATTGGGTTGTAAAGTTTAGCAATTATGAACAGTTTAAAGTGAATAAAACTGCATATTATTTTTTTTAAATCAGGAAAAAACCGACGAAATATTCTACCTGGTTCAGAATCATGTACTGGATCTATGGTACTCGTTTGTGCGTCGATGTCATAGACACCCTTTATTAAGTAATGAACACGACACTCATAGACTACAGGCCCATGTCCAAAAATGGATGGGTCATATGAACCACCAGGTGACGTATATAGGACGATATAAGAGCATAAAATAATAAGATTCAGCTCTATGCCGTCACTTGTAAGCTGTCCAACTGAGTGCTGGTGAGAATTCAAAAACTTTGTGGCGCATCATTTTTTACGGCACTGCGCGCTTTCTTATTATTTTTCATGGATTTACCGATCGTAAAAACTAATAGCTAACGGCGAGTAATTGCACAGGCATAACCAAGGCATATCCAAGCTAGGGTTATCCACCATCAACTTGCTTTGAAATATAAACTTGTGGATTCTGAGGTACCGTATTATAATTATGTGCCCGACCAAGTTCTTGAAAATGACCTTGTCATGTTATACTGGCATCGGTCTATCATTACTGACAAGACTATTGTTGCCAATAAGCCTGATGTAGTAGTGATAGATCGATTCGCGACTCGCAATGATTGTCGATGTTACCATTCCACATAACGGGAATTTCGTGAAAGCTGAGAAAGAAAAATATTTCGACTTGGCGCACGAGATTGTTGAAATGTGGAATGTGAACTCGGCTGTCATTCTACCGATTGTCGTATCGGCCAATAGTTTGATAGCCAAGAGCCTCGACCAACATCTATTGAGGCTCTCGTTAGGCAATTGGATCAAGGGCCTGATTCAAAAGGCAGTACTCCTCGATATGGCCCGCATCGTAAGGAGGTTCCTGTCTCTGGAGCCCTAACCACCGGTAGCTTGGACTCTGCATCCGTCATCGGTGGAACTGTATTTTTTAATATTTTTTTTATTTGTATGTATTTCTTGAATCAAAAATTTAAAAAGGTAACTAAATGTGAAAGAAGGTAAATGATAATAATATTTATTTATTTTCTCATCACAATATCCATATAAATTAATAACAAAATAAAAACAATGTTGTCCAGTTATGGGCTTGTAGAAAAATATTGTGAGACACTGGTGCCTAAATTAAGCCGAAGCCTGTATTTTTGGCCACCAGGTCTCCACCTCAGATATATATTTTTAATATAGCTTACCGTATACTACAATTAAACAATGATTTAAATTTTACTTATAGAAAGGAGTTTTTGAAAACAATTTGCTTTTACAAAGGGTCGTTCAACTACAGATGCGGGTGTGGCGTTGCTAATGAGCATATTTGGGGCATGGGAGGAATCGCAAGATGCTCTTGGTATTTTTTGTGATTTGTCCAAGGTCTTTGATTGCGTACATCATGATACTCTTATTAGAAAATTGTATCATTATGGTTTGAGGGACAGAGCTCTCGACCTTCTGACTTCTTATCTGCGGTCACCATGGGCGTTCCGCAGGGCTCAATTCTAGGTCCTTTCTTGTTGTTAATTTATATTAATGACCTACCTCATCTCGTGAGGGATAATTACAATATAGTATTGTTCGCGGATGACACTTCTCTTATTTTTAAAGTCAAGCATCAGCTAGGAAATTTTGATAAAGTTAACAATACATTTTCTAACGTTGTCCATTTGTTTAATGTAAATAACCTTCTTTTGCCAATAAAGCTTGGGACTGAGCTGCTCGCTCTTCTAAGCATTCTTATTAAGTAATATGCGTAATTATGCTACAATTATGATATTTTAAACACTGTTTTTTTTTTAATCACGTAAATTATGAGTATGTATTTCGGCTGAGTTTGTTTCGGCTTTTTCTTCTCAGAAGTAGTCAGTTAGGAAAAGCCGGCTCCATCTAGTTTAAAAAAATATGACGTGTAAAAGTGATCAGTGATCCTACTTACTTAATAAACGATTTCATTTCTTTTCATTAGTCTGCCGATAATCGAATGTACTACAAATCATAAAACAAATCATATACAATAATGAATTGCAAAGCCTTCTGATGTAATTAAACTAACACCTGGAGTTTGAACATTATAGGCTGACTATTTTTCAAATCGGACCAGTAGTTCCTGAGATTAGCGCGTTCAAACAAACAAACAAACTCTTCAGCTTTATATATTAGTATAGATTATGTCTCCTTGTCATCATGACTATTTTTATTATATGTATTTATTATATTTATCAACGTTTTTAGACCGCTAAAAGTTCCCTAGAGCAGTTCTAGAATAGCTCTAGGGAACTTTTAGCGGTCTAGAAACGTGGATAAAGATCGTCAATCATATACTCGTATAAAAGAACTCTTTATATGATTGACGATCTTTATCCCCATTCATTCGTTCATTCTCCAGTATGTTCAGTTCAGTGTGCGTTGTTCCTCAATTGATGTTATCTTCGCGTTCCGGGAAGGACATGTGTCGACCAATAAACTAATTGGTCGCGCTATGCTCAGGCGCAGAGATAGCAGACTTATTTTATTTTTTATCTTAATATAGTCTTGTTCTGCGGTGCTGCTTGGTTTGGGGAAATTTCGGGAAGAAGTTAGTGCGTTATCTTAATTGTTTTTTTTTTTTGGGTGTGAAAAAATATAGGCTGATCATATTGTATGTTCTAATTTTATCGGCTTCCTTTTTTGTACAATAGTCAAGACTATACTGTAACGAAATAAATTATAATCATTGACATTTAGAAAGAAAGAAAAAATCGTTATTTACGGTAAACATGACGTAAATGTTAACAAAAACACAAAAAATAAAATAGTTGAGGGATCATGCGTCACATCCACGTAAACCGGCTGTCGCTCAGCATTATGCTGCCACCCTATGCAAAACAGAGCCCAGCGCTGGTTTATTCTACCCCCATGCTACCTTCCTTAAAAAAAAAAGTAATTTATTCTTATATGTACCCGTCAAAGACGATATTACTGTTAAAATCATACTTTCAAAGAAAGCAAGAATTAATTTGTAAAATGTTTTTTGGTTTTTACACTGTGTTTCGTTTGAGCTGTAGGCTCTAGTTTAGTCAGTCAAACTTTGACCGAGATAGCTTCAGTAAAAGCTAGGAATGAGCTGTCATTCCATCTGATTGACACTATTGACAGCTGACTTCAAGATCACCTCATTTAAGTTCACAGTGAGATTATTATAGAATACATTGACAGGCCATTTTTCAATTTAATCAAAAATATCATACCTACATTGTTGCAGTTTCTCATGTTCACAAATTAAACTAATTTTAAGTTCACTTTTTCTTTCTTTTTCATTAAGGAAAGGATATAAGGTACAACTTTAGTTTAATCCTGTCAAATTATGATACTCCATAAACAGTTTAGACGCGATTATAAACATGGCGACCAAAAATACATCAATTTACGTCAGGCGCGGACTAATTTGACAGATAAACTAAATTAGTATCTTCTGTCCTTTTCTTAATGAACTATAATGAAAAAAATGTACTAAACTTAAATTTAGTTAAGTTTGTGAACAGATGAATCCGGGCCATTGACAGGCCATTTTTAATTTAATTAAAAATATCATATGTTGTTGCAGATTATCATATTCATTGTTGCTCTTTCTTTCTATTTCATTATTTTATAGGTTAATCAACAATTGTTTACACTGTAAATTATTATGATTTAATGACTAGACTAACACCTACAAGTGCAACAATTAATTACAGGTTAACTCCACATGCACAAAAAAAAAAACGGTTTACATTAGATACTTAATTAAAACTTAATTGATATTAACATTGAAAAAAATGTAGAAAAATAATTAAATAACAATAGGTAACATAGAAAATAATAATAATCATTAAGAAAAGGATAGAAGGTATAATTTTAGTTTAGTCCTGACAAATTAAGATACTCCATACACTAATGACTAATTTGGACTAATTTGACAGGATTAAAGTAACATTAATCTTCTGTCCCTTTCATTACGAAATATAAATAAAAAGCTGCACTGCACTTTAGTTTGGTTTATTAACAATTTTCATTCATTGAATTTATCTCTAAAGTAAAAACTAAAAGTAAGTAAAAACTAAAGTCTTTGCCAGTGATGACTTACGGAACTGAAACGTGGTCGCTCACAATGGGCCTCATACGAAGGCTCAGAGTCACACAAAGGGCAATGGAAAGAGCTATGCTCGGAGTTTCTCTGCGTGATCGAATCAGAAATGAGGAGATCCGCAGAAGAACCAAAGTCACCGACATAGCTCTGCGAGTCGCTAAACTGAAGTGGCAGTGGACAGGGCACATTGCTCGTAGAACCAATGGCCGATGGGGCAGTAAGGTTCTGGAGTGGTGGCCACGTACTGGAAGACGCAGCGTAGGGAGGCCCCCAACAAGGTGGACCGATGACCTGGTGAAGGTCGTGGGAAGCCGATGGATGCGGGCAGCACAAGACCGATCAGCGTGGAAACCCTTGGGGGAGGCTTTTGTCCAGCAGTGGACATCCATAGGCTGAAGAAGAATTTATCTCGACAAAAAACCTTCATTTCATCATAACTTCCGCCACTCCCGGGTATAAGTCTAACATTTCTTTTGTCATACTTGCCTTAGTTTCTTCCGAACTTCATTTTCCAATGAAACTCCAAGACTGGCTATTATACTACGACCAAACAAATAAACATAAATTCCCTTACATATAAAGATTTATTTAATTCGATAAAATTGGACGATAGTAACGCAAAGCGGAAAGATATTGGTATTCCACTGATTCCATCTTTTTCAAGCCTTAATTAATTTTAATTTGAACGGTCGTATTTCTAAGCGATAATTACACGTGCTCAGTAATAATGTTTGTTAAAAAGAACGTGACTTTTCCATTAATTTGAATAACGTTTGGTTAAAATGAACGTGTCTTTTCCATTAATTTGAATAACTTTGGTTAAAACTAGGTGTCTATTTAATTAATTGTGTGGGTACTAATTAGGGTTCTTTAAGATTCCTTTGCGGTTTCTTAAATTGTATTGGCTGTGGTTCTGGTTGATTTATTTCGTCTTTAAATGTTAATGATGATTAATGGTTTAGATTTGTATAATAGTGCTTGGCCAATCAGGTATTTATGTGATATAAATTAGTTTTATAAATGATAAATCCTGATCAGACTTTCTGATTATCTAAACTAAAATTATAAAGATACTTGATTTGATTTTTATGTGTTTGTTTGTTATGCTTTCCCTCTTTAACGGCTGAACGAATTTAGATGAAATTTAGTACATAGGCAGACCAGACCTGGATTAGGATGTAGGAAGAAAAAAGAAAAGTAAGTTAATGTATTTAATGGACACTATGAAACTTTTTATTCCGATGTCGAAGCCGGACGGAGGACAGGTTTGAGCAGTTTGTTGCGATGTGTGGCGGATACGATGCGCCAAATGATGTTGTATCGGGAGTTTGGCCGTGGGTCTCCAGATCAATCTCCCTCGGCGCAACGTCGTTGGTCGTGTTGTTGGGTTTGCATCACCACGCTCAACTGCTGCCTTCCTTCCAGTTCCACTCAGTTTTTTTTTTTGTGAATAGGCTCTTAATAAACTAGCGCGGTTAACCTTCAACGATTGCATGTCTGGGATCTAGTTTATAATCATTAAGAAGATGTTAATGCTGGTTCGTGACTTAGCAGGTCAAACCGCAGAGCGCACATAGTCCTAAACATATTAGGTGCCTTTGAATAGTTTAGGGGTTTACCTCAGAAGTGTCAAAAACGGGCCTTTATAATTTATTCAAATATAATCATAAATGTTAATGACACATTATGTCAACTGTCACCACTTAATGAACATGGTGACTTAAAATATAAAGTAGGTTCTAGCTGCTGAACCTTGGACAAAACTGTCTTTGCATTGTGTAGATTCAATTTCCTAGTATTGTATAATTGCATGGAACACGTGTGAGCACGATCTACTTGCTGTAAAGCATCTATTTGTTGGGTTAGTCGTTTATTGACTTGATAGTGCTATGGCTGTTGAGAGTATGTCATGCTCACTCAAATGTCTCGCTGGTGGTGGCGTGTGTGTTGGGTCATTAGGTTCCCTTCAATATGGTTGAGCTGAATGATGCTGATCCATACGTCATGTTCGTGAACGGACGCCGTCAGAGGGGACTGGTCATCTCTTAGCTGCTACGGCGTATTTTAAATTCTGAATTGTTGTTTTTTTTTTCCATAATGGACGCTCTCAGCGTACAATATATTTCTGCATCGTTCTCACACGATTGATTTCAAAATGAATGATGTAATCAAATATTTGTATCAATAGCTTGATAATTTAAAAGAGTGTCCATGGAGTTTCTTGCCCGTTCTTCTCCATAGGTACCTACTCTTTGGAATGGGCGACTAGCTTCACCTTACTGACTGACCGACCTTCTGACAATTCAAAAGTGCCTGTAACTGGTTTATTTGAAATAAATGCTTTGATTTTGATTTTTTGATTTTGAGCGGCCGCCCGCCACTTAGTTGACTTAGACGTTGAGTTAGTTATTTGAACATATTATTTTAACCCCGAAAAGTGTCGATTTGTATAGATACATTATTACACTTCTACATCATAATATACACCATACATTAAAATTCTTTGATATGCTCCGCTCTTATTGGTCGCAGCGTATAGTTATAAAGGGTGTATCTGACATCGACATACAAACGAGTACCATAGATCCAGTACATGATTCTGAACCCCCTAGTGGTGGAATTTTGCGTCGGCTTTTTCTCGATTAAAAAAAAAAGCTGTTTTTTTCACTTTAGACCGTTCATAATTGTTATACATTTATAACCCAATAAGATTTTAAAGTAAAAAATTATTAGTCCGTTAATTACACAAAAAAGCGCAATGTGAACAATACTAGAAAAACTATCCTATGATTTAATAGAGTTCGTATCAGGGATCAACGTCATACCTACAAACACGCACGGCGGCACGCTTGCAACGTTCAAAGGCCGAGCCGACACTATTTTTTAAACACTGTTATTTCTGTAACCGCTCATTAACGACATAAATGACTATCATAATTTTGTTAGTGGCATGCGGTGTAGCCTTTTCGCGAAGTTTGCGTTACGATGTCAGATACACCTGTATAGCCTAAAGCATTCCTGGATTAATGGGCTATCCAACGCAAAAAGAATTTTTCATATCGGACCAGTAATTTCTGAGATCATAGTGTTCAAACAAATTAACAAACTTTTCAGCTTTATATATTAGTATAGTTGAGCACTTTTGTTGGATGGAGAAAAGCATTGAATTAGCGTGAGCGAGACCGACCCGACACCGTGACCGCTACAGCGAGATATACGATATGTATACAGTAGGCCTAGTATGAGTTTTCAATACGAAACTAGATCGTCGATATCGAGCGCGTTTGGCGCTCTCATTGGTTGAGAGTTCTTACGACCTTAAAGCGGGCCAATCGCTGAATCAAACGCGCCTACTGGCCTACTAGGCCTATTGTGTATGTATAGTGCATACAATGGTAAAGATTGCGTTACCCCTATAACATTTTAGACCTGTTTTTTGTAAGTCCCATGGTTCATGGTAACATTTAAACTGACGTATACAAACAGCCAGACCCGGCACAACTACTTGTAGATCACACAAATACCTATTTGTTCCGAGCAGGAATCGCAGCAGTCGATCGCTCAGCCACTGCGCCAACCGTGTCCTCTTATCGTAATTGCTGTGAATTGATGATAATAATCACCAAACTGTATGTTGAGCCAACAAATCTTCAAAATAAAATGAATTTTTGTTCTGGTTCACCACCTAGTTATACCTAATAATATGCTCTTGTTTTTAAATGATCATCCTCATCTCAGCGTTAATCCCAGTCGCATCCTCAGTTATTTTCAGATTTGGAGTCTGGGGTCCACTTTACCAGTATAACTGCTGATTTTGGCTAAACTTCCACAACCTGAAGGCGATATCGTAGCATTGCAGGTAGACCAATTGTTGGACTTTTGAGGGCTCCAAGAACCCGTAACGACTGCCATTAGATGTTCGTATGGCAACCGGGACCAACAGCTTAGCGTGCTTTCCGAGGCACGACAACACCAGTGCAAATATTCAATTATTCATGCATACAAATATGTATATGCACTGCGCGGGGTACGAACCCGCGCCTCCTTGCGCAGCGGCCGCGTTCGCTACCGTCATGTCATAATATGAAGCTGCTGTCTACTAGCTATATTTTTATCTGTACATTTTTTCAACCTAATGATAATCCCGGAGAATCTCTACACCGAGATTCAGGAAACAGAATAACGCCATCTGTCGAGCTTAATAGAAAACTCGCGATCGAATAAATATAAATAAATAACCATTTACCCAGTAATAAATCAGAAAACACCACGCATAAAGATAAGCTTTAGTATAAAAAAATATTTAAACATTTTTTCTCATACCAAATAAGGAGATTCGAATAAAGTCATTATCGTTAAATCGGGCACATTTCGTGTCAAGCGACTCAGAGACACATAAACTTGGGTAGATCTTACGATTATACTTTTATTACAATTAATATTCTTAGTGATGGTCTCATTAAAGGATTTTTATTTATTTTAAGCGCCATTTAAGCTTAAAGTGTTTTCATATTTATTTATTTGAATTTTTGAAGACAGCTGACGATGGTAATAACAGTATTTACTTAGATAGGTCATTTCGACAGCCCCGTGGCCCCGTTCGTTCCCCCGCAGTGCAAATATTTGTATAAATATGAATATTTGCACTGATCTGGTCGTGCACGCTGAGCCGTTGGTCCCGGTTGCCATACGAACACCTAATGGCAGTCGTTACGGGTTGTTGGAACCCTCAAAAGTCCAACAATTGGTCTAACTGCAATGCTTCGATATCGCCTTCGGGTTGTGGAGGTCAGAAGGCAGTCGCTTCATGGAAAATATCGAAGTTTAGCCACAATCGCGGCTAGACTGGTAAAGCGAACCCTAGACTCCAAAGCTAACGCTGAGATGATGATGATGATGACTTAGTCAGGTATTGTTACAAAGTAAAAACTTTTTCGCTTTTGCTGCGATAGACGACTGGCCGCGCAGATTGAAGACCTTTCAAAATCACGGAGGTCATTTTGAATAAACTTTACTACCATAAGAATCTATGTTTTGTTAATTACATTTTGATATATAAATGGTTACATATTGAATAATCTTGTCTCAATTATTTCTTGACTAGGTATAGATAAGGAGTCAGTTAATTAAATGTCTTCACGTCTGAAAATCTCAAACCGGTGAGTGAAAATATCGCGAGGAACTTCATGTTTGTTCTGCATGTTCTAGAGTTAAAACTTCGAAGATATGTGACATCTTCCAACCGGCACCAGACTCGCGTGGTAGATTACGGCCCACTTCTTCTCAGCGAGAGTGGGCATGTGTCCCAGGAGTGGGAACTTTATAGGCGATTATGTATGTCTAGAGCGTTTTATAGTCTGTTTATTGTTTTAAAAAGATTTATTTGGAGTTTGAAATGTCAAAATGGTTTTGGTATTGTTATTGTTCCTGAATATCCTCGACAAAGGTTTTATGTAATCTCTCTACATACATAATTCTCACAATATGTTGTATTTTTTTTTAAATGTGCCGTCTATCACTTCTTGCATGGCAAGAATTCTTTTTTGTCGTTTCTTAATTGTCTTTTATTTTACCGCTATACTTTTTTGCGGCTTTAGCCTTGTCTTTTCTTTTTTTCTTTGGGTCACTCTTTTCCCATGTCTATGTTTTCTTATATTTTTTGGTCATATTTTCTTTTGTCATATTTCATCATCAATTACATTTCTTATGTCTACAATTATACTAACACTTTTTATCATGCTATTTCTACATCTACGACTTTTTAAATTCTTGTCGACGGCACAGTACGTGGCTGTGCTGCCCTTGTCCTATTTCTTTCAATGGCCTCTTTTGCAACCTTGAGGCAAAACCGCTCCAGGTACGGCCTGGAGTGTTTATCCGCCATAAGGTCGGCTATCGTTCTTTCGGTCAATGTTCTACCAGTACTTATTTCCAGGTGGTACCTGTTCAATATGTTGTATTATAATATATGCGCTTTTAATGCTCCCACTCGGTGGACAGCTGATCGATTTCGATTCAAGTTCGCGCTTTTTGTGTCCGGATGTTCGATGTCGTCTCCCGACCAGTAGGCCTAGTATAAGTTTTCATTACGAGACTAGATCGTCGATAGCGAGCCCGCTTCAAGGTTGTAAGAACTTTCAATCAATGAGAGCGCCAAACGCGCTCAATATCGACGATCGAGTCTCGTAATGAAAACCCATACTAGGCCTACAGGGCGTCTCCTGCCGCGGCTAGAGCCGTGAGGGCGCTGGGATTCTCGTTCCCTCGCGTGTTGCGCCTAGTCCTTTGTCAGTACCTCGTATCACTGCTTCCCAGAAGGAGGTGACGGCCTGCCATGCCCTCTCTCTCCGGACCTAGGGCTGGACGTTTACACAATTACCCTGCTATACAGTATGTTAAGAAAACCCTGTCCGACCCATAAGGATAATAAAGGTTAGGTAAACACATGACCAAATATAATATGAAATTTTACGTAATCATCATAGTACCGATACAAATGAATTTTGAAATAATCTTTTTTTCCCGCGAATTAATTCCAACTTCCCCGAAATTTGGTAATTTTAAAAAAAGTGACAACACCAGTATTATTATGAGCGAATAGCGATGCGACCACGTGCCGCGTGCCCTGCCGCCCGCCGCCCGCGGAATGGTGGTTAACGCACATTTATTAAGTTACCTCTTTTTGCGAAATAATATTTATTTTTTTAGAGTGATTTTTTTTTAAGTTTAGCCCGGTTTTGTATGCATTAGTAGAATCAGTTATCGACACCTAACAACACCTTCTCGGGTCGGACAGGGTTTTCTTAACATACTGTATAATTTTCACGGTTGTGATACCCTGTTCTGTCATTCCCATTTTGTTATGACAAGTGATGTAATAAAAATATTAAAAACAAAATGGTCGCTATAAATAATAATAATGTACCACGTTAATGTGACACGGGAGCCTTAAACTCGGCAATTAAGTTAAAATCATGTGTTTTTAAGTTAACTAAGTTACAGATTTATATTTTAGATTAGTTGCTTGATTGAGATTGCTTAGAAAGTTCTTTTTAAATATGAATTATATTTTAAATAAGGCTGTGATTGTTAATGTGTTAAAAAAAGATGCACTTTCTAGTTATAACGGGTATGAAATATGAAATAGTTTGGTTTCGCCTTATCGGTCAGTAAAATATAGGCACCTATTGTGGAGAAATGAGATAAAAATCAGAAGAAAGAAGTGGGTGAACATATTATAAAAACTTTCTCAACTTTATCACTATCAGTAGCAATGTATTTCATTTTGACAGTTCAATAACATTCATTACGTTATTTGGGTTAATATGTAGGCACATGTTTCGAGACATATGAAGTAATGGATTTGCAATATCTTGCAATTTTTTTTTCAAATTAATTTATTACTTTCGTAAGTTCGCATATTGTATAAAAGCCCACTCCTTGAGACAGAGAAGAGTCCAAGACCAGAGACTTGGGCCTCTTTCCTACCCACTTGACTTTTACTTGGGCCCTTTTGCACTTCACTGCTGGCAACGAGAACACATTGTAAGGCTTATTACACATCTAGCATTCACATCAACTACCTGAAGGTATTCACATTGTAGTGGTAGATGCCACATT
Organism: Sesamia inferens; assembly: GCA_037179545.1. Lineage (NCBI taxonomy): Eukaryota > Metazoa > Arthropoda > Insecta > Lepidoptera > Noctuidae > Sesamia > Sesamia inferens. The sequence continues at coordinate 3,543,175 of CM073943.1, forward strand.
GACGTCACACTGACGTCACACAAATTCTGCATCTCGCAAACAGAGTTTGTAGAGCTAGCATACATACATACGTCCCACTTCCCAACACCGACCGCTATTCTATGGAGGATTAATGTACTTTATACCCTGTTCCTCATACCTTCTACTTCAGCCTATATAGATCCACTGCTGGACAAAAGCCTCCTCCGAGGCTTTCATTGCTTTACGGTGGTTTGCCATAATCCCCACGCTTAGCAAGTTGGGGTTCGCAGTAATTTGTTATTCCACAGGAGAAGCGCTGCTGCCCGTTTTCCTTGGCAGAGTTCCCTTAGTCGCCTCTTACGACACCCACGTGAGGATATGGGTTGGTACTATTCTAAGCCCGGTACCTTTAATCTCACCTTCATTATGTATAGGGAAAATAATAACAAAAATTACCTCTTATTCTCCGAAACGTATGATTGAGATTTTGCACAGATTGACTGAGTGTCTGCTCAGACACTGATGTATTAACTGTCTGTATTTAGGCACTCTCCATACATTATGTCTAATCAATACAGGTAAGATGCCAGTGGAGGATTGCATAATTTACGGTATTGGCACTTCGTATTGGTTTGGTAGGTAACTTAGTTTACTTTTGGTGCCTTTTTTATGTTCTGATTGACAATCTATTTAGTATAGAATGCGCTGAGACAGGTATGATCAATTCTTCAGGGGCTTAGGGTTGCGGGTTGGTTAAAAGAGCAACTGTGGCCCTGGCGCATAGGCAAGTGAAGAAACACGGGTGAGTTTTGAGTTTTAGTCAGTTAAAGTCTGACACGCTTCTTTCGCTCTGCCCAGAGCAGGAGAGGTCATTTGGTGATTACTCATCTACAAAAAAGGGCTTCCGGGTAAGCTGGTACACGGGTAGATAAACAGCCAAACGGGCATCCTATTATCCATTAACTGGGGTCCACAACTCAGTTATTGGATTATTACTCAATAACTGTGTTAAAGAAGAAAGAAGAAGAAAAGTCACCGACATAGCTCTTCGAGTCGCTAAACTTAAGTGGCAGTGGGCAGGGCCAATTGCTCGTAGAACCGATGGCCGATAGGGCAGTAAGGTTCTGGAGTGGCGGCCCCGGAAGCCGCACCGTAGGGAGGCCCGCAATAAGGTGGACCGATGACCTGGTGAAGGTCGCGGGAAGCCGATGGATGCGGGCAGCATAAGACCAGTCAACGTGGAAAGCCTTTGTCCAGCAGTGGATATCTATGGGCTGAAGAAGAGAGCTGTGTTGTAGATTGAGCAATGATGAGGTCATTGCCGAGGTGATTGAGCAATGACCTCATATGAGGCTTTTTAAATTTTTGTGATTTTATTTTATTTTCATTTGAATTTCATTTAGTTTAGTTTTTCTATGTACAGGTTACTTCTTTATTTCCAAATAGGCATAGGTCTAACAGGCAGTTGCTTGACGTAAAATGTTGGATTCGGTTAGACTGGAAGCTGACCTCATTGCAGTTGGAAAAAGGCAGGGAGGCGATGTGGCACGAGACTGATATTCCTGTCGTTAGAATACCTAACAAACCTTTGAGAATGTATTAAAATCCCTACCATTTACGTAGTCTCCTTTTGTGATACCATCAGGTCATCGCGGTCAAGCACTAGTTTATAATTAATAAAAAAAACCTGTTACCATTGATTCAAAACACTGAGGACAAACTGATTTAATAAACAAACAATCAATTTAATTATGTAAGATATTTGTATTATATTTAATATGTAGAATATTTGTTTTACACGTTGTTGAGAGGTTTGTAGACACACAAGTTTGACGACGAAACTTCGATTTAGGAAGATAGGATTCTGATTTCGATCGACAAATCCCGAAGTCTATATGACTCTAGGTCTAGGTGCTCACCTCCCATTTACTACATAGAACTTTTAAATATCAGATGTAGGTAATGTTGTTCCTACACACTTCCACATATTCCCTCAAAAACTATAATCGTGAAGTTGCGGTACATACTCGTACAACACAGCACCATTTAAAAACAAAGACAGATCGCTAGCCACTGTCTACTAATGTATGCATTTTATTATGAAATAAACTTATTACCTAAGTGTATAAAAAGTAACCGCCTTTTAAGAAAAACATTACAAGGTAATAAAAAGTTTAATTTTGGAAGTCGTTGTCTTTGGTTTTGTATTTTGGAAGACACATCGCTAGCCAGGGGGTAAGCAGACGCAAGCTTAACGAACAGTGATATTTCAATTAAGACCTCACTCATCTTGGCAGACTGACATGGTAATTAGGTATCGTAAATGATCTGTCTCCCTGTCAGAACTCGTGAGGTCATTATTGTGAAGCTGATTAGTTTATTTACGTATGGTTTGAGATGACTAATGTGTGGTAGAAGTATGGTTGTATTAATAGTTTGCTTTCTTCACCTTCTGAGACAATTTATCAGGGAAATAAATTAATTCAGCCTACGACCCGACTGCTTTTGCGACGTTTTTTTTATAAATTATAAACTAGTGCTTAACCGCAATCCTGCCTGATGGTAAGCAGCGATGCAATCGTTGATGGTAAAACGCGCTAGTTTATTAAGAGCCTATTCACTTTAGCCTTGAAGATACTTAAATTGTAGTCCGGCGGAAACACGGCCGCTGGCAAATTGTTCCAGTCCCTCGATGTAGGTACGCGGTACAAAAGAGGAGGAAACGCTTCGTTTGGATCGTTATGGTGTCAACAACGTAATGGTGGTAACTCGCCGTACGACGACGGGTCGTCCGATGATGGAACGGAGATGGGGGAATTAAATCATGAAATTCCCTTGCACACTCTTCAAAATGCATCCTATAGAACATCGATAGGGTAGCTACTCTTCACCTGTGCTCCAGGCTTTGGTGACACATAAATCGGTCGGAAAATTTCTAACAGGATATCCACTTCTAAACATTCAAAAGTAATCTCATATTTTCATAACAACCGAACATCGCCCTTATCTTTACTAATATATAAAGCTGAAGAGTTTGTTTGTTTGAACGCGCTAATCTCAGGAACTGCTGGTCCGATTTGAATAATTCTTTTTGCGTTGGATAGCCCATTAATCCAAGAAGGCTTTAGGCTATATATAACATCACGCTGTGACCAATAGGAGCTGAACATATAAAAAAAAAGCATATCAAAACCTACACGGGTGAAACCGCAGCGCGCAGCTAGTTGGTTAATATATCTCTTGTATAACAACGCCAGGTAGCCATCTGCGTTTTTTTACCCAGTATAAACTATTCCAAATATTGCTACCTCTTGGAATTGTTATTAAATAATAAATCATTAACGTCAAAATACGTTTCGTTTTTGAGCATCGGCAGAGTTGTCGAGTCATTGTGCCACCTACCAATGTCGGAAACATATTATTCTTATTATATTATTAGTAGTTTCGTGTTGTGTTCCGTAGATCTTTCTATACGTGAGTAAAAACTGAACTAAGTCGTGGTGGCCTAGTGGTTAAAATACCAGCCTCTCAAGTATGAGTGTGTGGGTTCGATTCCAGCACCCTAATTGGGTAACACACTAATACTATGGATTGGAATCATTTTGAAGCATATTGCTAATACATTGCTCCATATGTTCGAAAAATTTGTCTGCTCAACATCGTTAATAATGCAGTGAATACTTTTGAACTGTCAAAATGAAAGCCATTGTTAGATACTGATAGTTTGTTACGCAATAGGGTAGTTGACTAAAAATAAAACTAATTAGTCCGTCAGTTAGATTTCCAAAAAATACTGGACACGTATTTTTTCTTTTTTCAAATAAATAAAAGATTAAGACGACACAGTGCGTTGAAAATTCGTGAGACGTCACTGCACGCTACACTTTTTAGCGAGCAGTGACGTCACCAGCCATCATGCCTTTTATATTTGTCAATTTTTATTGATTTGATAAAACAAAATATACGTATCCAATATTTTTCTATAATCTGAATGACGGACTAAATAGAATCAATTTTTTTTTTACCCAGAAAACATTCCTATTATATTGCCGGTCAGGCAAGTACTAATATAACTTTTCTAAGTTATATGTACTTTCTAAGTATATCTTGGACACCAATGACTGACTACAAGGTGGAGGAACAACAAACATCTTCAGGAAACCTGGACTTTAAGTCTAAAATCGCCAACCAGCATTGTGCAAGCATGGTGATTACGGTCAATCCTTCTCTGTAAGAGAGGAGACCTGTGCCCAGCAGTGGGACGATAAAAAGGTTGATGATGATGATGAATGCGAAGACCTGACTTCTAAGATACAGGATCTTCCTAGTCTCGGAATCAGGTCTACAACTTTACTCAGTCCTCTCCCTTAAATTAGTGTTGCTCACAGCACACTGCAATTGTCAGACAATTATTTGGATAAACGTATTATTGTTATTAATATTTTATTCATCATCATCATCTAAGTGTTATTCCCAGTCGCTTCCGAAGCTTTTTCAGCTTTGAAGTCTGGGGTCCGCTTTGTCTAACTGCTGATTTTGGCTAAACTTCGATATTTTCCGTGAAGCGACTGCCGTCTGACCTTCACAACCCGAAGGCGATATCGAAGCATTCCAGTTAGAGCAATTGCTGGACTTTTGAGGGCTCCAAAACAACCCGCCATTATATGTTCGTATGGCAACCGGGACCAACGGCTTAACGTGCTATGCGAGGCACGACCAGACCAGTGCAAATATTCATATTCATGCATACAAAGATTTGCACTGCGCGGGGATCGAATCCGTGCCTCCTTGCGCAGCGGCCACGTTCGCTACCGCTACGCCACGGAGGCTGTTATTAATATTTTATTAACTAATAGAAAACAAATTATTTATTTGTCAAAAACTCAGTCGCCTTCGCACCTAAAAGGGAATGAGATTTGTCAACAATTAATCACAAATCCATTCTTGCAATCTTTCTTCTCTTTTATCTAAACTTTTCCTCAATCCAAATTAAATCCTAAACAAAAGAAAACCTACCAACCTCCAACACCCATTGCCTCGTGGACCTCTAAAAGCCCATCGCTGGGCATCCATTTAAAAACAAACAGTGATGATTATCCTTCATTACTGAACGAGGTGTGTCGTTAATCATGGCGTCGTTAGATGACGGTTACGTGATCATTATCTGTGGGGTGAGTGCACCGGTTGTGTTTTTAAAATATTAAATTTTTAATTTTTCGTGTATGATTTTTGTTTGACCGTCTAGAAATATCTGTTGTGAATTTCTGTTAGGCAGGCTTAGATTAGTTTATGAATTTTATGTAAAATTTGGAAAATCAATTGACTTATATGAACAAATAGTGTATGTAGGAGAACAAACTGTCAGGCTGTAGAGGTAGTGAGAATATAACAGGAATGTTAGGTAAAGAGTCACTCACTGGACTCCAGAAGGAGTATGCCACCATCGAAGTAGTCGAACTCAAGATCAAAGAATTTATGTTAATTGAACCAATTATAGATACGATCTTTAATTGTCGAGGGTCAGTCAGAGAGATAAATGAAACAAATTGCTTTTTCTAAGGCGTAGTATGTTCCTATGGAGAACAAGCAAGAAACTTCACAACCGACCTTTTAAATAATAATAGCATAGTCAGTAAGTCATCATCACCATCATTTCAGCGTTAATACTAGTTGCCCAGTTTGGAACGCAGTTTATATAACTTTAGTGTAAAATAATATCAACTACGGTCCTAAGGATCCCAACTAGTCGCAATTATTTGGCAAAAATGTATTCGCCGATTAGGCTGTGGGTTATAATTCATCCGTGTGCCAAATTTCATCCAAACTCGTTCAATAATGTTGACGTGAAAGAGTAATAAATATTCACCAGAAACAAACGTATTATATTTTTGTATATTTATGCGGGTTATATTCCATATGTGTGCCAAATTTTATCTTAACTCTTTCAGTAATTTTGGTTTGAAAGAGTAACGAATATTCACTAGAAATAAACGCATTGTCTTTATTTATTTCATTTATTGTGTTTATTTTATTATTTATGCACCTATACATTGTATCTTTCTTTCCACTATCCATAAAAAAAGTTTCACCTTTATAATATAATTAGGTTTGCCGTGCCCAAACTTAATAACAGTAACTGGTACATTTACCTCACCCGTCAACTTATATCGTGTATTCCCAATACACATGAGTCATGGGTGTATAAATAATTTATTTTAATTTGAGCGCTATCTGTTCTAATATCATTAGTTATCTTATATTAGTTTAATATTTCTTATGGCTGCATAACATCACGCCTGCATTCCATAGAGGGTAGACAGAAGTGTTTAATACATCCACATTTTGCGGGGAGCCTAATGTTTTTTACCAAGAATAAAGTTATCCAAACTTTAGGCTGGTATCGATTATCTATGTAATTTCAGTTCTTGATGATGATTCATCTCAGCTTTAATCCCAGTCGCATCCGTAGCTTTTCAGCTTTGGAGTCTGGGGTCCGCTTTACCATTCTAACTGCTGATTTTGGCTAAACTTCGATATTTTCCGTGAAGCGACTGCCGTCTGACCTCCACAACCCGTAGGCGATATTTAAGCATTGCAATTAGACCAATTGTTGGACTTTTGAGGGCCCCAACAACCCGTAACTACTGCCTCTAGATGTTCGTATGGCAATCGGGACCAACGGCTTAACGTGCTTTCCGAGGCACGTCCAGACCAGTTCAAATATTTATATTCATGCATAAAAATATTTGGATCGGGATCGAACCCGCGCCTTCTTGCGCAACGGCCGCGTTCGCTACCGCTATGCCACAGATTAAACGTTATTTTTTGTTTATGCGAAACCTGAATATAGTTTGTTCAGAATAAGCAACTGGATCGATTCCAATCATTTTTACACCATGTTATATTTTTCCCAAATACATTTTGAAATTGTTGCAGTATGGATACCGAGCGCGCGCACGCAGCTCACGAAAGATCATACTTACGCCAGAGGTAAACGCCCCGCGATCGCCCGCCCGAGCGGAGCTTTGACCATATTTTTGTTGGGACAACCAAGTAGAATAGCAAGCTCATAACTTTATGATCTTTTTGAAATTTTGTACATTCTTAGTTTCTATACTTAAAAATAATGGACACGTGTTTACTTAAAAGCGATTTATTTCTTTGTTTTGAACAGAATACTCTTTATTAAGTACAGCATGTAAATTACAGAACATAAATAAAAATATTTTACAAAGGGTGACACAATGGGCGGTCTTATCGCTAAGAGCGATCTTTTACAGACAACCTTTGGATGAAATACCAAGGGGAAGAAGGAATAAATAATCTACGGTGTACTTATTATCTACATGGATTATACAATAATTATGTAAGTATATAAGGTTCGAATGAACATAAAATTTCATTTAATAGATGGAATGCAAAGGTGTTTGCAATGCGTCGTATTTCCATGCTGTTTTCGCATTTCACACTAAAATCGCTATTAAAAAAAAGTTATCAAGTGTGGATACATTAGTGCTTTAGATTGTACTGTCGTTTGGTGCTCAAAAAGTGGTCCGCCTGGCCTGGAGAGTTATCTGGACAATTCGACAACCTGTAATTTTTTGCTTACCACCACCGTCTTCGGCTGTCATGTCAAATCTAGATCTGAAAGGTTCGTTGTTGTCAAATATCTCTTCGTTTTTATTCGCCATATTACTGGAGATGATGGATTTTAGGTTTTCCAATATCAGAATAAAACTCTTCCGTAATTCTGCGTGCCTAGTACCGTTGTAGCCTACCTTTTTTTTGTTGGGGTGGTAAATCATCAAATGACTTCTCTCGCTCTGGTCGGAGCGGAAGGGCGTGTCAGACTTTTATTGACTAAAACCTACCCGTGTTCCTTCCTTTAGTTGCATGTCCAGGGCCACGGATTCTCTTTCAACCAATACGCCCCTGATGTGCTGACATCTCTCTGAGTCCCGCGTGAAACACAACACGCCGTCGACCCAGGCCTGGTCCTTACCGGGCGGTGAGCTGCCCACTGCTCGCCGCCCACAAGCCTGCGCCTGTGGTTGCCGGGAGGTTGATGTTGTCTCCCGACCAGAGCGTCTCCTGCGGCGGCTAGAGGCGTGAAGGCGCTGGGATTCCCGTTTCCTCATGCGTTCCGCCTCTTCATTTGCCAGTATCACTGCTTCTCAGAAGGAGGTGACGGCCTGCCATGCACTCTCACTCCGGGCGGTGAGCTAAGAATTCGTGCCCTCCGTGTTCCCTCTACGTTACATGTATGCCTTGTGTAAAGTTAAAGCCTTATTGCCACTTACCAGATGCAAACCTACAAACATGAGATATTAACGTAACTTACTCTAACCTTTGCGCCCTCGCGTATCACATTTCGTGTAGCTATAGATTTTAATAAATACTGAATAGTGATAGTTCCGTGGTTAAGGTGTCGGATGTCGGAATGTTGTGGGTTGCATTCCAGAAGTGTAATAGATAATGTTTGTTTTATTTAAAGTTAGTAGTATGACCTTGTGGGTAACGTGTCTTTAATTATTGTAATGCGGTTAGTTGAAGAATGTCTACCGAATTACATCAGTCATATAACACCCGATCATGTCGGTCTATCAGGTTAAGGTACGCTTGCCGCGGTTGGTATGTGGATGGGTGAACTTTACATACCGAGACCGTGTCTCGGAAAGCACGTTAAGCTGTTGGTCCTGGCTGTAATTTGTAGATCTTTGACAGTCACCACGGGTAGTCAGAAATCAGAAAGTCTGACAACCAGTTATCAATGGGTACCTAGGTGGGTTGCGAAGGTGTCATAGGCAGTTGTTCCATCTAACATACTGGTCTTCATTTGATTCTAGTTAGACTGAAAGTCAACCTCAACAAATGGGGAAAAAAACAGGCAGATGACAATGAAATCCTGATCATATAGCAGTAGTGGTCCAGTAGCAACGGTCGCGACTCACGATTTGTAGTTCGTAGGTTCGAACCCAGACGCAGATCACAAATAACCAGAACAAAGACGAATACCTAACCCAGGCACAAGTGTTTTTTACATGGCTCCGATTATTTAAAACAAGTTACCTAAAAGTTGGAGGGAGCTAAGTAATATACATTTGAAATGTCGACTAAAGTCATATTTTTTTGATAAAGCTTACTATACAGAGTGGTACTGACAATACGACAATAAAGTAAACACCGTGTACCTCAACACATTCTCAGTCTAGCCATAAAAATTTATATAAATATGTCCATTAGTTTAGTCACAGGAAATTATTTTTCACATTTACTACACGATGTACTTGTTGATAAGTAAGCGCTTACAGGTTAATGACAGCCGCATAAAAATGGGGCGAAAAAAGCAAGTCGATACAAGATCGCGCTGTCGCCGATCGGAGGTCAGTGAACCAATATTTTTAAAGGGTGTTCTATTCCATTTGCAATTTTATGCAATTTAGTTTGTTTGAAATTTTTATTATTTTATGTTTGATGATAGGTTTTTTTCTATGGTTTAGGATTATTCCTAAGAACCAGCATTGTTCGTGTTTTCATTTATTGTCGTATTGTCAGCACCTCTCTGTATAACATTAATGAATTTCTGACAGAGGCATTTATATTTTTAGATTTTGATGCATTGCTATTTATTTTTTCTCGTGCAGACATTTATTTTAGATTTGTAATGCCATTATATTTATTTTTTTTGACATGAAATTTATAATTAAAATTATTATTGGTAATAATATTTACATGCCATACTAGGTGCCAAACATGGCTGATCTTATTTTTTTTAAGGGAAGAAACGAGACAGCCCCAACACAAGTGTTTTTGTAACTTACTGGGGTTGCCTTAATTTATATTATGTACACAATGTTGGATAAAATAAAATAATATATAATAGAGCTTGAATAATAACAGCTACACAGGTTGATCTTTTAAGATAAGCGAGATTGGTCAGCTGATGGGTGTCCGTAGGTACATTATAAATAGAAATCCCTCCGTGGGTCTTAAAACACGCTAATGGCTTAGCGTCGCCGTTGTCTTTTGTAGATGTTTAGAAATTGTTAACGTGTAAGTTTGAAAATCTGACCACCAGTCTTTCAAAGACATGTTCTTCCCTGTAACTGGTGAAGCCGTACAGAGGACGGGTCTGAGCAGTTGTGTTGCGATGTGTGCCGGGTACGATGCGTCTAATGTTGTTGTGTTGGGAGTTTGGTCGTAGAGGGTCTTCAGATCAATCTCCCTTTGGTGCAGCATCGTTGGTCGTGTTGTTGGGTTTAACATTGCATCACCTCGCTCAACTGCCGTCTTCATTCCTATTCGCTCAGTTTTTCTGAATGAATAGGCTCTTACTAAACTAGCGTGCTTTACCATCAACGATCGCATCACTGCTTACCATCAGGCGGGATTGCGGTCAAGCACTAGTTTATATAATTCGAAAAAAAAAAGTGCATCTTTTTCTTTATATTTCACTAGCTGCGTCTCGCGGTTTCACCCGCTTAAGTTTGGATATGTTTTTTTTATACGCTCCGCTCCTATTGATCGCAGCGTTATAGCCTAAAGCCTTCCTGGATTAATGGGCTGTTCAATACAAAAAGATTTTTTCAAATCGGACTAGTAGTTCAAACAAACAAACTCTTCAGCTTTATATATTAGTATAGATTAAGAAAAGGATAGAAGATTTAATTTTTCATCAATCAAATTAGTTCGCTCCTGACGTAAATTGACGTATCTTTGGTCGCCATGTTTATAATCATGTCTAAATTGTCTTTGGAGTTTCTTAATTTGACAGGATTAAACTAAAATATTATCTTCTATCCTTTTCTTAATGAAATAGAAAGAAAAAAGATGCACTTAACTTTAAATTAGTTTAATTTGAAAAAAGAATCGGCTCCAATGTCCCCTGCACTTGCCTACAACAGATTTTATTGTATTTTAGAAGGAATACGGATAGTTACAAATCAACGCTTATAGAACACTTCACTCTCTGCGCAGCCCCCTTACCAACAAGCTTGTAGACAACCATGACCTTTTTTTTGTTCATTTCTTTCCGTTCAGAGGAACGGAAAAGGCAAAGGCATAGTACGCCATACAGCCTAGTCTTAAGTATTTTTTTTCTTCAGTAAGTTTATATCCTAACTTATCCTAATTTATCCTAACTTAACTTAAACTAAACTAACTCCTTTCGATTCACGCGTGTAGCCGATTAGGAGGGATTTAGCGTAAAAACATGATGTGGCCACTATGTTACACTATTTCACTGTTCTTTATGAATTATTCACTAAATGCACTTTTTACTACATAAATCACGCGTTTTTATTTAGTAAACGACACTACAAATAATTTAAAAGTTCAATGAAAAATGAACGTGGCACTCATCTTCGTTATCCCGCCAAAACTCCACAACCATGACCTTACAATCACCCGCCAAACCCAATCGATCACCCGAACATTCAACTCTATTAAAAAAAAAAAACCAAGCGCGTTCGATTTAAAACTCAATCGCTCAGAAACGCGTTAAATAAACACTTGGACGCGTGACTTTTAATATCTTCATACATTTAGAAATATCAAATTATAATATTAAACTCATCTTGGATGGGTATTCATTATTTTCTGTACAATGGTACCCCGTGGTGCCGTGGCTCGGATGAGGGTGTCAGTATGGGCTACCTTACCTGACATCTCGATTATGCTGTTTGTATTAAGATTAAATTGATGATAAATCTGTGTTGGTTTGTGTGTTTTTTGTGTGCTGTTGTTAAGCTTATTTGCTTTTACTAAGTAGATAGTGATGTAATGGTCTATTTAAATGTCTTAATTTGATGTGTTAAGTGAGACTTCTTAATGATTATCTTGGCGATTTAGCGCGAGGCAAGTCTGTGTGCATTCCAAATGGTATATGGCACATTTCTTTTAGTCTGTACTTGTTGCTGTCGAAAATAATTACATAGGACCTAATTATATTAGGTACTAGCTTTCCGCCCGCGGCTTCGCTCGCGTGGAGATCGGTTATATCGCGCTTTTAGATTTCCCTCGTGAATATAATTTTTTTCCGGGATAAAAAAAGTACCCTATTATTTAATCCGGACTTCTAACTTTACGTCTGCAAAATCTTAAAACAATCGGCTTAGTAGTTACGGCGTGAAAGCGGAACAAACAAACAAACAAACTTACTTTCCGATTTATAATATTAGGATATTTGGTGTACACATACAAATATTCCAGTAATCTCCCTTGGGAACTTGATGTTTCTTTAAAACCAAAAGTAGCCTATGTTACTCTCCTTCTTTTCAACTAACTGTATGCCAAAAATCAGGTCGATTGATTGCTTAGCTACGGCGTGAAGGAAGGACAAACAAATAAACAAACACACTTTCACATTTATAATATTAGTATGGATTAACAATTAAGTTCTGTCAAACTCAAATTTAAAGCATTTCTATACCATTCTATTTTTCTCTACTGTAATGTTGCCGATGTTGACAATTCAGCCAATATCAGATGTGAAATGAAAAAACGTGTGAAGACAAAAATACAAAAAAGAAGAAAAGAAAAAAAGCAAAAAATTGGCTGTCTGTAGAACTCCGTCTACTGCCGATATTTGAATGTGATAACGTCTATTACATGGTAATTTTTTCTGGGTGCAATGAAATTATTTAAAATAAAGTAATGTATAACATTTATATTTTTATTTAATAGTTTGTTTAAATTTTCTAAAAAATAAAAAAAAAGCAAAAAGAAAAAGAAAAAAGAAAAAGAAAAATTAAAAAGGAAAAATTTAAAAATTAAAAAGGATAAAAAACGTCCGTTGCCGTCAGGAATCGATCCGCGGCACCTCTTGAGTGAGTCGATATTAAACCGAGCGTTTCACCACTCGGCTATCAATGCTTTAATCATATATGCGAAAAACTGCTACTAATTGTTTACAACCGTGCTTTTAGGTAAATAATATTGCACTCTAAAGCTACAAGGCTAAGGTTAGTTTTAGTAGGCGTGGACTCCGTGTAGCGTCAGATTCGGCCGTTACGCAGTTTTCGCGAATGACTCCCAGCATACCGATTTAATAGACGTTATCACGTCAAAAAGGTAGGAATTCAAATTCTAAATCTAATAATTAATTGCAATAGTTAACAGAATAGTCAAATCTAAATTAGATAGACATCCAGTTAAAAAGTTGAATCTAGTTTTCCATTCCAAAACGAAGATCTTTATGGCGAATATCGTACGAGAAACTCCAAGGACACCAAAAATGTTTTGTTGTTATATTTTTATTATCTGTATCATTTCTGACACATAATTTTACGCGTCATGGTGGAGTTGCGAACACCAGCCCTGTAGTACCTATGAAAGATACTTATTAAGAGTAGGTAAGCGACGTTTAAACGTCAAAAATGTTTGGGTTAAACAGTCGCTTATTAATAAATTTAACTTTAAGCAACATTTATGAATAAAAGGCCTGTATTTACAGGTTCTGGGGTCACATATTTGTATTTAGTTTTCAGCACAAAGTTAATAAATAACAACAAGCATTTGTTTCATAGCTTGCATATGCCTTGAATCACACATGAATTCGTGTTACCTTTTAATAGCAGAAATACACAAACGAAATACGAAAGCAGGAAAACACAAGTGTAACGCAAGTACACCCATTTATAACACAGTAATTTTATCCTAAGTGTGCATTGCATACTTAAGTCTTCGCGAGATAACTTTCATTTCACATATTATCTATCTCTGACCGTTTTGCGTTTAAAGCGAACACCTCTGCAACTTTACTGAACTTTATTTCTGTTTAATACAGGTGATTTTTGCCCAATTTTGAGGTAAATTAATTTGGTAAAAAGGTTTCTGTAAAGGGATTTTCTATGTTAGTTTATGTTGTAATGGTGTAATTATGAATGTTCTGTTATGTCCTTTATGTGTGGACGTAAATATTGCTTATTAGGTGCTCGGTACCTGGAATTTGTAACTAGTTGTCTGTTATAGATTTCATGGACAGAATTCATGGCAATATTACAAGAACTATCCTCTTCTTAGCGTTTCGATGAAAATCTTAGTAGACTCAGACCGGAATTCGGCTACGTGTCTATTATACCGCGTACATCAAGGGACTGGAACAATTTGCCAGTGGCGGTATTCGCGTCTGGTTACAATTTAAGTGCTTTCAAGGCTAGAGTGAGTAAATATAAATAAATATATACGGACAAATCACACAGATTGAGCTAGTCTCAAAGTAAGTTCGAGACTTGTGTTATGGGATACTAACTCAACGATACTATATTTATAATAAATACATATATAGCTAAACATCCAAGACCCAGGCCAATTAGGAAAAGATTATTTTCCATCATGACCTGGCTGGTGATCGAACCCGGGGCCTCCACGTCGCAGGCAGGCGTGTTGACCGCTGTGCCACTCTTAATAAATGCGCAGGCTCTTAATAAGCTTTACCATCAATGATTGCATCACTGTTTACCATCATGCAGGGTCGCGGTCTAGCACTAGTTTATAATGTTTAAAAAAAACACACACTACTAGCATCCACCAGTTCCTGTAACAAACAACTGACAGGAAATTTAGCATATGATATTAAATGCCAACCATTACTACTATATGTACTTTCTAAGTGTATCTTGGACATCAATGATTACAAGGTTACCTGGACTTTAAGTCTGAAATCGCCAACCCGCATTGAGCAAGCGTGGTGATTACGCTCAATCCTTCTCTGTATGACAGGAGACCTGTGCCCAGCCGTGGGACTATAAAAAAGGTTGATGATGCTGATGACTACTATTGGGCCGCCACTGTTATCGTCATCAGAACTGCCCGATGATTCACGTCGGGTCGTTATAAAAATAAATCTCTGCTTGCGAGATGTAGAATTTTGCGTGACGTCAGCATGTCGCGTAGTTCGCATATTGCCACAAATTATCACGAAAAATGAGGCTTTAAATGAAACTAATCCGATACGAACACCCCCAAGCCCTCGAAGAACTCACCAATTAACTTCTAAGGTCAAACTATGATTACTCTAAACCCATTGCTGTCTGAACCATTAATTTCTGTGCAGTAATACCCAATACCAAGTATGACAGTTAAAAAATGCTACCGTACAGCCTCGAAGATCTTTGTAACAACATCATTAGAGCTCCTGACTCTCTATAAAAGAGCAAATAGCCGGTAAGCTTATGCCTTATTATGGTGGGATGACCATGGAGTACAGGAAAAGAGAGACTAGTTTCTGGCATGTTTGTAATGCTAGGCTGTTTTTGTGTTTTTTTTTATGTTTTCATCATCATCATCATCATTAATGTTTTATCGTCCCACTGCTGGGCACAGGTCTCCTCTCCTACAGAGAAGGATTGAGCGTAATCACCACGCTTGCTCAATGCGGGTTGGCGATTTCAGACTTAAAGTCCAGGTTTCCTCAAGATGTTTTCCTTCGCCTTTTAATCAGTCATTGGTATCCAAGATATACTTAGAAAGTACATATAACTTAGTAAAGTTACATTGGTACTTGCCTGACCTGGAGTGTGCGATTCATACTTGAGAGGCTGGTGTTTTAACCACTAGGCCACCACAATTACAACAACGACTACTTTTATGTTTTAGTGAACCCTTAAATATACAAAGTGGCAGGGACATCGCGCAAACGGCAACATCTCAATGTAAAAATTTTACCGTGTAAAGTTAGATGGAGTGAACTTAGACTAAGCTGTGAACAATCGCATTAGTTCGAATGACAGCTCATTTCACCTAAGTTTACTCGGTGAAATGGTTACAAAATCGCACTTCTACTTCTTCAGCCTATAGAGGTCCACTGCTGGACAATGGCCTCCCCCAAGGTTTTCCATGGTGACTGGTCTTGTGCTGCCCGCATCCATCGGCTTCCCGCGTCATTCACCAAGTCATCGGTCCACCTTGTTAGGGACCTCCCTACGCTGCGTCTTCCGGTAAGTGGCCGTCACTCCAGTACCTTACTGCCCCATCGGCCATCGGTTTTACGAGCAATGTGCCTCGTCCTCTGCTACTTAATTTTAGCGACTCGATGACTTATGTCGGTGACTTTGGTTCTTCTGCGAATCTTCTCATTTCTGATTCAATTGCGCAGAGAAACTCCGAGCATAGCACTTTTCATTGCTTTTTGTGTGACTTTGAGCCTTCTTATGAGGCCCAGTGTGAGCGACCAGTTCAGACCATTTTAGTTTAAATCACGATCAAAGTAGTAAGTCGAGACCGTTCACAGTTTTCCAAAACTGAATAAACAAACTCCAGTAACTCACTGTGATGATAGTGCGATCATATTGCATATTTGTCCGGATGAATTGCAAAGCATGGTCACCTCAACATAACTGCTTAAATAAACATCGTTAACAGTGATAGATATGGGTAGTTATGAAAATAAACCAAAAGACGCTAACTTAACGAGCTTGAGTACCACTCGCGGCTTCACAACGACCATTATCATGCGTTTCAAGTACATTGATGGGCTTGTATGAAGAGTTTATTTAGAGAAACGTTTTAGTGTCCTGAATTAGATTAGATACGGGGGAAATGGACATTAAAGCTTGAAATTAAAAGTCGATTTGTTTTGTTTGTAATAGGAGAATAATGACTTTATAAACGAGAGCTTGTGTTGTTGGTACTGCGGTATAGTGTAAGTATATATAATAGTAGTTATCAGTAAAAGTCGATTAATTCATATGTCTTAGAAACAACAGATTCTTTTTATCTCTTAGCTTCTGTTATAAAATACCAAATGTATATTATCGAATTAGGTTAATCTAATCACTGTATCCAAATGCTTCATAAAATGAATGTCTGCAAACAAATTATGAAAAATAAAATAGTGGAAGTTTAAGTTGAACAACATGAATAAAGATTATCTACAAAATAAAGGTTTTCATTTGAAAACGAAACATAATATTTATTTTTATTTATATAATCTTTTACACTCTAATTTCACCACGCTACGTACTTACCCAGAAATGCATTCCAAACACATCGATAAACTCACTCCACCATCTAGAAAATATCACACCAATACAAGCCCGGGAAGGATACCCTGCTGTGACGTAGCTAAGTTTATCCCTTTCACATCAATTGAAAATATATTATATTTGTCCTTTTTCCACGCAGTCAAACAGTTTAGTGGCGTGATTGCTTCTAGGCTTATGAATATTTAGATTTGTCTAAGGATTAATCTTGTTTGATAGACGATAAAGTGTAAGTAATTAGGTCCATTGTGAAGAATCTTGGTCAAGATAGTACGGTTGGGTTATGAAATGTCTTTCTACATTTTTGAAGCGATAATTTATTTAGACGCGGAGAGTGACTTTTTTAGGGCTACTTAGTCTAAAAGATTCGCATCATCGATATGTGCTAATAATAGCAGTAAATCTGAATGAAAGAAAACACGGAATAACTGAAAACTGCACGCTCAGTGCAGTAGTTAAGCCATTGACTGCTGCGCTGCATGTCGCTGGTTTGATTCTCGAATGGAACAAATATTTGTATTTCCTACGAGTAGTTCTTCCTACTCGTAGGAAACTATCCCTCATATTACAATAGCTATCATTGTTTGACAGTGGCATAAATAACTATACCAGCACTCTAATTGAGTAACAAACTACTATTGTCTTGTATTGATGATCCATTGCTCCGTTTGTTCCAAAAAGGTGTTTGCTCAACAACGTAAATGACACAATGAATATTGTTAAACTGCCAAATTGAGCAGTGGTGGCCTAATGGTATCGGCCGCGACTTACAAGTTGTAGGTCGTACGTTCGAACCCCGTCAGGCGCTTTACTTTGTGTAAATTATTTTATCACCACTGCTCTTAAAACGGTGAAAGAAAACATCGTGAGGAAACCGGCATGTTCTAGAAGCAAAACATCGAACACATGTTTTTTTTTTAATAATTATAAACTAGCTCTTGACCGCAATCCCGCCTGATGGTAAGCAGTGATGCGATCGTTGATGGTAAAGCGCGCTAGTTTATTAACAGCCTATTCACTCAGAAAAACTGAGCGAATAGGAAGGAAGACGGCAGTTGAGCGAGGTGATGCATTGTTAAACCCAACAATACGACCAACGATGCTGCGCCAAACGGAGATTGATCCGAATACCTTCCACGATCAAACTCCCAACACAACAACATTTGGCGCATCGTACCCGGCACACATCGCAACACAACTGCTCAGACCCGTCCTCCATACGGCTTCACCAGACATCATGCCGGAATACGACAAATCGCTTGGCGGCAAGACTTTGTCTGGTGGGTGGTAACTTCTGCCGGCGGCCGATGTTATGGCCTACCACCGAGAAAAAATGTGACATCTATCAATCAGCACTGGGCCTGCGTGGTAGATTACAGTAGAACATTTTTGACTGATTATGTTATGTTATGACAAAATGAAACTTATTGCTACTGATATACAATGTGTGTTATACAATTAACTTTTACTCCTATTAGCTCTGGAAAACGACTTCATTCCAAAAATAATTTTCTTTTCTACATATTTGTAGTTCTATAAATGTTATGATCACTTCGCGTCCGTTGCGTGTGAAGTACAAAACGTATGAATTAATTACACGCAAGCCATTCCTTAGTACGAATGCCTGTATGTCTTTGGTGTGTGTGTTTGTGTGTATGTGTGCGGCGGTATGGTGGTGATAACTGATGGGCAGATACTGTTTGAGATGAGGTGTGTTAAAGATTAGTTATAAAATGTTTATGTTTAAATCTCATTTGTTTTGAAATTGAATGTGAAAATTATTTGTGAAGATTTTTAAGATTAACTTTGGTATATTATTCGTATACATTGGTGTGATATGGAGACCCCACTACGCAACCCACTTGCTGCGATTAGAAAGAGTCCAAAAAAGTTTTATCCTATACCTAGGGTAGTCTAAAGGAAGGCAATTTAAATATGTCTCCTACTTTGACAAATTAGGCTGCTACAAAATGAGTACCCTGGAAGCTCGAAGAGAAGTCTTAAATTTGAGATTTGCATATAAACTGCTCAATAACGCCGTTGACTGCCCATAATTGGTATGTAGGTTCAACTTCAGAGTACCACGTAGACCACCTCGTAAACCCATAACACCCTTAACTCCACTTCTTCGTTATGCAGTGTCTGGTGCTAATTCACCTGTACCTCGCATGTCTAAACTGTTAAACGAACGCAGCGACCTGGTTGACGTCCACGCTGACTAAATATCGACATTTGTCAGACGTCATTAGTGTGTTAGTTCTGTTGAGAATCCAGTCTGGTTAGAATATAAGCAATCACATTAATAAAATTGCAAAGAGCACTTAGCATGTGCTGATTTTGTTTTATTTTTTTTTGACACCCTTCATCACAGGGTGTTGTCGTCCCTACTTCTTGCGTGGCAAGAAATCTTATTTACTTTTAATTTTTATGCCAATTCGGTTTTTTCCGCTTCTGCTCTTTAGCGGCATTGGTCCTTCTTTTTAGGTTGCTATTTTCCTATAATTATTTGTCACATCTTTATTAATACACTATTTATGTACCTACTTATCATCTGTTAATAATTATTTTCGTCATTTTTATATTCTAATTATACATTACATTTTATGTTTCTAAGTAATATAAATTCATTTTGCTTATATCTTATTCATCTTGCTTAGTCGGTCTCCGTGGCGCAGCGGTCAACACGCCTGCCTGCGACTTGGAGGCCCCGGGTTCGATCCCCGGCCAGGTCATGATAGAAAACGATCTTTTCCTGATTGGCCTGGGTCTTGGATGTTTATCTATATATGTATCTATTATAAAATATAGTATCGTTGAGTTAGTATCCCATAACACATGTCTAGAACTTACTTTGGGGCTAGCTCAATCTGTGTGATTTGTCCATATATATTTATTTATTTATTTATATGTTACAACCTACCTATTGGCAACCGACGACAAAGCATGTGTTGTTTGCCTGTAATTGGTTGTGCAGTTAGATTTAAGTCAATAATTTGTATGAATTTATAATGTGTGAAATATCTGTAGCAACTGTTGGTTAACCTTAATTAAATAAATAATTTAGTGTTACAGACGTATATTTATTATCAGAAGTATATTAGGATGGTATTGACCCCGATTGCCTTGTGCGCAAACTATAGCTACTAAATGTAAGTTCAATGCATTAGTTTTTCTTTCTATTTCATGAAGAAATAGAAAGAAGATAGATGAGAAGAATAAGCCCGCCTGCCCTCCTAAATAAAAAAAAACATCCAATCCTACTTTTACTCAACCCATTATACATAGTTGGTTGCAGTTTAAACCCAGACAGGCTTATTGTTCTCTTCTATCTAGCTAGCTGACTTCTGAATATACGTGAAACTTATAGTACATAAGTTTTACGTACAATCAAAAGTCAGGTAGTGAGGTCAGTTAATACTGGAAATGCATGCGTAGCCTTCTTTTCATGGAACATTTCTCCGGTTACGGTTAAGTTTTTGTTATTTTTATACGTCATATTTGTCGACTATAAATTTATTTTCTTTCTTTGCCTATTTCTTTCGAAATAATGGAATAGTTCACCAGTTGGGTCAATATGAGAGCAGCGATGGCCTATTGATATCGGCCGTGACTCACAGGTTCTAGGTCAGTTAGAAACCCTATCAGGCGCTTAACATTGTGTAAATTATCTCATCAACACTGGTCTCAAGACTATGAAGGAAAACATCGTAAGGTAACCGGTGGGTCCAAAACTTCGAAGACATGTGACATCTACCAACCCGATTCATCATCATCATCATCATCATCATCATCATCATCATCAGCCTCTTCTCGTCCACTGCTGGACAGTTCTGAGCAGTTCTCCGCCAGCCACCTTTTTGATGTCGTCGCTCCATCTCGCCCAAGGACGTCCTACGCTACGTTTGCCGAGACGCGGTCTCCACTCGAGGACTCGTTTACCCCAACGGTTGTCGGTCCTGCGGCATATGTGACCAGCCCATTGCCACTTCAGTTTGCTAGGCTGAATATGTTAAGTTATATAGTCACAGTAGCAAACACTAGAAAAATCGTTGGTTCAGTCCACTAAAGTTAAATTAAGATAAAACCCGGACGTCATACATGTAATCTCACCAAAACAAATTACAACCCAATCATCACAAGAAAGGTAACACGGAAATTTAAGATAAACATTAAAATCCTACCAGTTTACCTTATCAGATGCACCATTCAAATTACTCGGTTACAAATTATATTCATTCAAAGTTGAATGGTGCCCTAATGCGAGTCATTCGTCGTTCATTCTTGACAAATTAATTCGTTCGAAGCTTGCATGTTAATTAGGGAGTTTCAAGTAATGAGATGCACGTAAATGAGGTATTTAAAACGTGTGTATGCTTTCTTTAAAGGATTTTTTAAAGTGTCAATTGCTTTTTGTTATTGGCTGGTTTTATTGGAATTGGTTTTTCAATTAGTTGGTGTTATAGGTACGGAATTTTAATTGGTAAGTTAAGTTATACAATATGTAAAGAAAACCCTGTCCGATCGGAGAAGGTATTGTTAGGTACCGTGAACTGATTCTAATAATGCCTATAAAGCCGGGCTAAACTCCCCCTAAAAAAATTAATATTATTTCGCAAAAAGAGGTAACTTACTACTTGTGCGGTAGGCAATCCATACGCGGGTGACGGGAGGCAGGGTACGCGTCACGTGGTCGCATCGCTCATAATAATACCGTCAAAATGGTGTTGTCACTTTTTTTTTTAAATTACCAAATTTCGGGGAAGTTGGAATTAATTGGCGGGAAAAAAAGATTATTCCAAAATTCATTAGTATTGTTACTATGATGAATATGTAAAATTTTATATTATATTTGGTCATGTGTTTACCTAACCTTTATTATTCTTATGGGTCGGACAGGGTTTTCTTTACATATTGTATATAAGAACTTACACCCCCGTCCCCGTGTTGGGTTATGGACCATTACTCCTGTCCATGAGAGGAGGCTTATTTCCCAGGAGTGGGAACATACCTAATAGGCTGGTTATGAAGTCATCAAAGTCACTCGCAGTAACAAGCAAAGCAGTCGTGTCATATTCAATGCTGTTAATATGCTAAATATTTAGCTACATCCAGGTAGAATGGAAATCGACTCTGGCATAGTTCTTCTTCTGCTTCTTCTGCCTATAGAGGTCCACTACTGGACATCGGCCTCCACCAAGGATTTCATACCATTTTGGGGGAGTTGCCATAATCCCCACGCTTGGCAGGCGGGTTAGGGATCGCAGTAATTTGATATTCCACAGGAGAAGCGCTGCAGCCTGCTTCCCTGGCGAGAGTTCCCTTAGTCGGCTCTTACGACACCCACGGGAGGATAAGTATGGGTTGGTACTATTCTAAGCCCGGTAAGTACCACACGGTATCCGACGTAGTTGGAGAAAGGGAACTATATAAACATGATGATGAAGACATTTTTTTTTTTGCAAAACCCACCAGTGACAGTTATTTCACTTTAAATAAGGTTACCTATAACAATTCAAATTATAGGTACATACTACAATCGATTCCGGACCTGTGCTTCAGCTAGTTTCACCTTATGGGTAAAGTACGGGGACTTAGGATCCCATGCTGGGTTCCGTGCTCCTACTGATGATGTTACTATATGTACAGACGACAAGCACATGCCACAGCACATTTATGTTTAAACTTAAACCATATCCGATGATCCTGCAAGATAATTACATAACACACTATCAGTAGAAATTGGTTTCATTTTGACAGTTCAACAACATCCATTGCGTTCCTTACGTTTTTTGAGCAGATGGGTAATTTTCAAATTTGGGTCCAAAAGCGTAGAATTCGAAATATTTTTTCATTTTTGATGTTACTGTAAATCAAACTATTGTAAATTATATATATTAACGTCTCGTAAGTTGTCCCATCATTTTATCTTCATAAATATTGCAAGATTTTAAGTTATTGCTATAAAACAAGCTCAAATCTCATTCGTATGACCGTCTCCAAATTCAAATTCTGTTTAACTTTCTTTTTTGTTTAAAAATCTGTAATGGAAATTGGAATGTTATCTTTTTATTTTATAATATAACTATAAGAGAACATTAATAAAACAGTAAGACATTTTTACAAACAAAGGAAGTACGATATACTCGTACAGGGTTTTAGAAAAAGGACATTTTTGATATTTCATATGTGTTATCGTCATTTAATCATTTTTTCATTTTTGATGTTACTGTAAATCAAAGTATTGTAAATTATATATATTAACGTCCCGTAAGTTGTCCCATCATTTTATCTTCATAAATATTGCAAGATTTTAAGTTATTGCTATAAAACAAGCTCAAATCTCATTCGTATGACCGTCTCCAAATTCAAATTCTGTTTAACTTTCTTTTTTATTTAAAAATCTGTAATGGAAATTGGAATGTTATCTTTTTATTTTATAATATAACTATAAGAGAACATTAATAAAACAGTAAGATATTTTTACAAACAAAGGAAGTACGATATACTCGTACAGGGTTTTAGAAAAAGGACATTTTTGATATTTCATATGTGTTATCGTCATTTAATCCCCTACACGAGCTATATTACGCCATTGTACCGCGCTCAGCCACCAGCAGAAGGCTCGCGTGTTCAGGTGGTCACTAACGACTTTAGTGTATAAACGTTTACGTCATTATTTTAAGAAAAAAACCGAATATCAGGTAAGATTTTGCAATGATGACCAAATTTACATCATTAGTGCCAGGCCAAATATTGTGAATCAGTTATTCGTTGTTTTATTTTTATCGTATTTGTTAAGGCAAGTGTCGAGCTATGTCGGTTACTCTCGTTCTTCTGCGGATCTCCTCATTCTTGATTCGATCACGCAGTGAAACTCCAAGCATAACCCTCTTCATAGCCATTTGAGTGGCCTTGAGCCTTCTTATATGGCTCATTGTTTGCGACCACGTCTCAATTCCATAAGTCATCACTGGCGACACACACTGGTCGAAGACTTTTGTCTTGAGACATTGCGGTATTTCGTACGAGAAGATTCTATGTAGGTAGCATCCCGAAAGCAGCCCAGCCGAGTTGGATTCGACGATTGACCTCTTTCTCGAAGTTGGACCTTCCTAACTGGATAGTTTGTCCCAGGTACACGTAACTGTCAACAACTTCGAGAACAGAGTCTCCAATCTTTATAGGAGTCGGTACAACTTTCGTCAGTTATATTAGGTAAAATGTTTTTGATCGATGATTATGTTAAATGTTTTAAATTTTATTGACATTTCTATTACATTCATTATAAATAACTGTCAAGATTATTTTCCAAAATAGTATTATCATTAGTGTAACCAAGTATCTCAATAGTATTTCACAAAATATCATTTGACTAATTATGTGACTCATTTGTGTCACTTAAATGATTGTATTTTAGCGAATTATTGCAATAAATGAGTGGTTGGTTTGGTTATTATGATGAATTTCTTATTCGGAACTTACCCAAATACAAAAATAAGAAAAACATTAAAAAAGTATAAATTCATGAAATTCCTACGTTTTTGGCCCCAAATTTGAAAATCACCCAGATACATTTTTCAAACATTTTACATACTAGAGGCCGCCAGCGACTTCGTTCGCTGGAAGTTAGTTATGCTCCGCTCCTATTGGTCGCAGCGTAATGTTATATAGCCTAAAGCCTTCCTGGATTAATGGGCTATCCATCTAAAGAATTTTTCAAATCGGATCCGTAGTTCCTGAGATTAGCGCGTTCAAACAAACTCTCCAGCTTTATATATTAGTATATATTAGGGTGCCGGTTACTCAGTTGGTGACAGATTGTGCAGACGACAGCACAGGAAGCTACTACATTCTGTCAGATTTCTTTATTAGATTTTCAGCTTTATTTCTAAGGCGTTAAGGCTCAAGGTTGATTGGGGTAGCTTGACCTGCTGTCTTCCAGACATATCTATAGTGATGCAATATACATATTGTTGTCCCTAGATGATTCAAAAGATAATTTCATTCTCCTACTTTTATTCCAATTTATTACTGTTGTTGGCCCAGTATGTCTTTTTCTTCAATATTTTTTTTTATAATTATAAACTAGCCTGACCGCAAGCCCGCCTAATGGTAAGCAGTGATGCAATCGTTGATGGTAAAGCGCGCTAGTTTATTAAGAGCGTATTCACTCAAAAATTGAATGAATGAAAAGGAAGGAAGACGGCAATTGAGCGGGGTGATATAATGTTAAACCCAACCACACGACCAACGATGCTGCGCCAGAGGGAGATTGATCTGGAAAGCCTTCACGACCAAACTCCCGACACAACATTTGGCGCATCGCACCCGGCACACATTGCAACACAACTGCTCAGACCCGTCCTCCGTACGGCTTCACCAGTCATATTATTTATTTTAGACATTATTTATGTACATACAATAAAATTCATAAATATATAACATAATTAAGATCTGAGTACAATGGTAAGATAGTTATTATTATTATTAGAAACGGCCCTCTCTCTAACGATCTCTCTGTTTTGTTTCTCGCATTTTTTTCTGCTATTAACTAACCTATTAGCAGGGCTCATGGCTAAATTCATAGCCACACCGGTCGGTTGATCAGGTTAAGCTAAGCTTGCCACGATTGGTTCTTGGATGGGTGGTGGTACCCAGCCTTTTTTTTTTTCTTTGGGACAAAACCCGCCACACTTTTCCCACCCACTGCAAATCCTGAAAGCCAGAATCAAGAGTGGAGACCGCCAGAAAAATGCCGAGCAATGAAGCTCCACGAGTCCCGGAGAAACGATTCAACTGTCTTCTATAGGATGCATTTTGGAGAGTGTGCGAGGGAATTGCATGACTTAATTCCCCCATCTCGGTTCCATCATCGGACGACCCGTCGCATGACGAGCTTCCATCCTTATCTACGTTGTTGACATCACAACGATCTTCATCTTTCATCTTTTATATACGGTTTAAAAGATGAGGCGAAACGCTTCGCCATCGAGAGACTGGAACAATTTGGCAGGTCGGTCAGGTTTCAGTCGAACTACAATTTTACTTACGTGTCTTCAAGGCTCTTAATAAACTAGCGTGCTTTACCATCAACGATTGTATCACTGCTTATCATCAGGCGGGATTGTGGTCAAGCACTAGTTTATAATTAAAAAAAAAATAACATTCCAAGATTCGAATGTTATTTTTTCATTCCAAGATTCGTTAAGTGGTTGGTCCCGGCTGTTAATAGGGATGTATCCAAGGTATGACAATCAAAAAAATTAATTAGTCCGTCTTATAGATAATAAAAAAATTAAGACTCGTATTTTTTATTTTGTCGAGATTACCAAAAACTACTGAGATATAGCCTATTAAAGTTACGGAGTGGGGGCTAATTACGTTACGCCGTGGTATATTTTGTACCACGGCGTGACGTCATGCATCATTTCAAATCATATATTTTCTTAAGTAGGTATTTGAATGAAAGAAAAAATAATAAATACGTGTTCAATATTTTTTTTATTACTCTATCTGATGGACATTAAATTATTTTTTAGGATACAACCCAATTGTAAATCTTTGACACTCGTTACTGGTCATCATAAGTCCGAAAGTCTGACCATCAGTCTTACCAAGAGGTATCGTATTACCCAGTATCTGGGTTGTGGAGGTCAGAAAGGCAGTGGTTCCATGTAAAACTGGTATTCAGCCACATCTCGTTAGACTGGAAGCTGAGCCAACATGGTCGGGAAAATGCTAGGCAGATGGTGATCTACTCATCCTATAGAAGTCCAGTGCTGGACAAAGGCTTCCTCCAGGGCTTTCTTGTATTTTGGGTTGCAATTTGGGGGAATCGCAGTAATTTCGTACTCCACAGGAGAAGCGCTGCTGCTTGCTTCCCTGGTGAGAGTTCTCTTAGTCGCCTCTTACGACACCCACGGGAGGATGTGGGGTGCTACTATTCTAAGCTCGGCATCAAACCGGACTATAGATGGTGATAATGGTTGTACCTAAATTTATTACTAAAGGGTTTAAGGTGTTTCATCATCATCATCATCAGTCTCTACTCGTCCACTGTTGGACATAGGCCTCTTCCATGGCACGCGAACAAGCTCGATCCTGAGCAGTTCTCCGCCAGCTACTTACAGCCACCTTTTTGATGTCTCTTGCCTAAGGACGCCCTACGCTACGTTTTCCGAGACGTGGTAAGGTGTTTGGTAAACTTTTATTCAGGGATAAACACCGAAGTAGGTACCTACATACACAGTCTCTCCTTGAAAATATAAAAAAATACCTTTTCCATATTTTCAGAAACTTCTATTTTGTTTGTAGGTATATCTATTGTGTACAAATTCTTCTGATTTATTAGAGGTACCTAAGTAGGTTAAATTGTGCCAAATTAATAACCTTAGATATTAAATAACTAATATAGTAATTTTTGAAATTTTGTCCTTTTCGTATCGTTGGCATTTTGGCCTGTTTTTATATTGATTGGACCAATTCTATTTTGAAAAGATTCATCCCCTTAGACCCCTTATGTAAACTTTGATTATGTACCAGAAGATTTCAATATTTATTTTTCTTTATTAAATAAAATTATGTAGAAATTAATAAAATCACATATTTATATCTTGTTTGCTAATATAATTTTAAACGTATTCAATTTAAATATAGTTCTTGTACCTAAGTTAAAAATTTAACCATAATATTATCATTTGACATTGTTAAGCAAACCTGAAGAGCCTCTAGGCCCAACTTAAAAATAGGCCTATATCTAAAACCAATAGTAAATCTGAGCGAGATGACAATACTCACCAATTTTCCAATCTTAGCAAAGAAAGAGATAGATAGACCCGTAATGTACAGCTACGAGTGAGACCGCACGACAGAGACAATAGTGCTCAAGTAAAGTGCGTCCTGATTGGTCGACTGGTTAGTTCCAATTATTTGTAAATGCGCGTGAGTACTTGTAACTTACTTCTTTTTATTTTGAACTCAAAATTAAGGATTATAAACTTTATTTATTTAGGTGTAAAGTCGGTTTTTCGTTGTGTCGTTTGTAATGTATGGAGTTGTAGATTGTTGTATGGACTATCGGAATATCACTTGGTAAGTTGCGACTGGTCTGTAAGTAATTTCTTGAAGTGTGAAAAATGGTAATTAAGGGTGAGTATTTCGAAAAGTCTTTAGAAATAAAAGCGCGTTAAGCGCTTCAAAAGGACATTCTAGAAAGTAGCTCATGAAATATAATCTTCATCTTTATTTCATTTATAGCAGAACTAGGATCGGCATGCGGTTTCACTCGCATAAATATCGGTCCCATGGGAATATCGGTATAAAAACTATCCCACTCCACTCCAGAACATTACTGCCCCTTATTTTTTTAATGAAACCAAATTGCTCCTAGCTAACATTTATTAGTAGGCAACTAGTACCTGAATAATATTTCACTACCGTAGCTTCGAGAAACGTACACCAATTTAAAAAAAATATTAGTTCATGACCTCATATTAAATTAATAAGTTTAGAAAAATAGGGCCCAGAGCGAACTAACTAAGTAGACATTTTTATTAGTCGGTTTACACTTGCCTACACACACCGGACTTACATTTTTGTATCTACTTATTTACATGGAAATTAGGTACACTTAGGCTAAGAATCAGCACTTATAGAATATCAAAATCATATTAGACAGTCCCCTAAAATACTTGCTCTTCACCATTTTTAAGGGCTTTCGCATCGTGTGCCAAATTCGCTTTTTATATGGCAATACAATGAAGTGATCAAATCAGAAATGAGGAGATTCGCAGAAGAACGAGAGTATCCGACATAGCCCGAAGAATTGCAACACTTAAGTGGCAGTGGGCTGGACACATTGCCCGTAGGAACGATGTCCGATGGGGCCGACGGGTGCTTGTACGTGGCCAGGCCCCCGACAAGGTGGACTGACCACCTGGTCAGGTCGCCGGTCGTCGTGGAGTTCCTTGGGGGAGGCTTAAGTCCAGCAGTGGACATCTTTCGCCTGAAATGATGATGATGATAATACAATGAAGTAATCCTAAAGTTTACTCATCCATTCGAATTGGTTAATTTACAGATAAAGCAACTTTAAACAGTAGATTTCTTCTTTAAACGGTAAATTTCTTGCTTTAGTAATGAGTAACTGGAAAAGAGAATGTATAATTTTATTTAGGTATTGTCAACTGTATTCTTCGTGTTTGATAGAAACGGTAATGTTACAACTTCCTATAACTACTAAATTTAATGGAAGCTAAAGTACTAACGATCGATTGTTTACGTTTGTGTCGAACGATGACCATAGATGGCGTTAGTTTCAGCACTTTTAAGCGGGATTAATTCAAACTGATGTAAAAATCTGAATAATTCACGAGTTTCTTTAAAAGTAAATATATAAGTAGGTATTCTATTGTGTGATGCTTCGTGTGTATTATTTTCTTTCAAAACTGAATTAAAATCTTACTAAAATTTGTAAGTGAGTCTCCCGGATATCTTAAAAAAGTTTAAATAAAATAAAAAATTCATTAATACTAATATTACCTATAAAGAATTAGAAGACACGGTTGGCGCAATGGCTGAGCAATTGACTATAGTGCTGCGTATTGTGAGTTCGATTCCCCCACGGAACAAATGTTTGTATGACTGTTTCTGTATGTGAATTTAAATGTTTGTAAACGCTTTAAAAAATCATAAACATGTATAATTTATCTTTAGATTCATCTAGATTTTTTATCAAATCTGATTTGATAGAAATCTGTTTGTCTGATAGCCCTATTCTATATAAAATCACGCTTTAAATGTACATACTTATATATAGCTACATGTCACAACTAAACTTTGAAATTTATATAACAAGATAAGTTAAGTATAATAACTTATAATATTCTAAAACAAACTTAACACTTTTGCAAACAACTAGCTTATTTACCTACGAGTATAAATTTTAAATATACCTACTTATTTAGGTATTTATTGAACACAACTAAAATGTTATAATCCTTTTTAAAAAATTAAAATAGTAACACACATATTAATTACGTACCTATCTTTCATTATATTCTAGGTATTCATTAATGGAATAATGTGTCTTTGAGACATCGCGAGACCCTTGGTCCCCGGGGCTTTAGAAGGTATAGGTACGAGAGACCAAAGCCAACTCACAGAGGCCACTTGGACAATTTTAAAAGATGAGTAGGCACCAACCTTCGATTATCTCTGTATGCAAAAGGACATTAATTACACGTCCACAGATACCATGCTGTCAACTCGGACGACGCTTAAAATAGCGTAGTATTTACCCATCTGTAATTAACATATATCTATAAACAGTTAATCGTAAACAAAAAATACTTTTAGGGTTCTTTCTAATTCAAAAAACTCTAAGGGTGCCAAAGACACCCTATCACTAGAGTGCTAGAGTGAATAGGCTCATAATAAAATAGTGCACCCATCAACGATTGCATCATTGCTTACCATCAGGCGGGATCGTGGTCAAGCACTGGTTTATAATGTTAAAAAACTACGTTAAATATTTTTAAGTCTAAAAAAAACAAAATAATTAAAAATTGATTAATTTAATTTTAATTTCAAAAATATAAAATTTATAAATTTTTAATTTCAAATTTATTATTTTTAAATTATCACAACATATGTATGTAGGTTCTATGGCCATTGTAACCACAAGTAATGAAAATGATAATGATTATTATTTATTATTAGCTATTACTGTCCCACTGGTGGGCAAAGACTTCCAAACTCTCTTTTCTACTCTCTCTCTCTCTATCTCTTTCTCCCCAGCACAATACTATCCTACTAATATTAGAAATTACTTTTCACGCTAAAACTAATGAACGGATTCTGATAAAATTTGGCACACAGATAGTTTAGAACCAGGAAAAACACATAGGATATTTTATCCTAATATTCCCACGTAGGGACAGAATCATACGTGGCTGAGTCCACCTCGATGAACCGAAATTTAAAAACGCTAGCTTTTAAACGTACGGAACTCAATAAGCACCTATTGAAAAAATCCCTGATAAAACTAGAGCAACAGACCATGTGAGGCTGAACTTGTCCGATGAAGGCCAGCCCGCGCCGCAGCTGAGCCAGTAAATATTAACTCCCGACTATGACCTCTGAGTTTGTTTCGGCCGTTTCTTCTCAGAGCTAGCTCTAAGAAACGCCGCGGTCATCAAACCGAAATTAAAATAAATAAAATCGATCCAGCCGTCCCTTGCTGTTTTCTCTAGCGACACCCTAAGCCGAGGTTCGTACCCCACAGGGGGTGCCCTTAGCGCGTAGTCGCTTGGATTTTAGTAGCCATGGCTGAAGGCTTTAAATTCACTTAAGGCAGCCACAGGATAGTCCGGTTAAGTAGTTACGACCTCTCAAGGCCAACTACGAGATGCCATATTAAAAAAAAAAACATGTCGAGCTGAAGAAAAGAAACAACTAGTTGTCTACTTTAGACACTGAACAGCAGAAAATGACAGCCTTCGTCCAACAGTAAGATGATGCAGACTGACAGGGGCCCTAGTCTGGTATTCCAACAGTGTCAGAATGTTTGATCAGTGATCTCATTATGATCGATTTTGCCAAGTTTCGTTATATACTAAAGAAATGGCGTCATTAAGACTTTCCAGTGCTCAGACACTGATAATTCATTCCATATTAATAAATATTCAAATTGAGTAAGTAGTAGTTTTTAGAAAATTATTTCTACTAACAGGTGGAAATACGGCAATGTCATTCTATCGCCATTTCATAATTAAACGATTATTATGAATTTAGTAGATTAGGAACTTTTAGCTTAATGACAATAGATTGACAATGGAATTGTATTGGAATGACAAATTAAAAAAAAAAATAGCCGGCTATGGCCTCTGTAACAGCAAATACTGTACGCTGGCACGAAACCTTTCGTATGCAAGTTCGACTCGCACTTGACGGCAGCTTATGTTTATCCAACACGACTGTTTTAAAAGGTTAAAAACGCGTTGATGTCTTTATAATGACAGTTAACTTGCCCCACGATTATGTTGATAACTCTATGAAATTATATGATTTCAATAATTTATCGTTTCATAATTTTCCAATTTAGTTGTCTATAGAGTTTGTAATGGTTTTTTAAAACATCTGCCCTCGTTAAAAGCTGTTTTTCGCTGCCTTGGAAGTAACAAAACGTAGCTTAGATAAATGTTTTTTATCTACCTAGCCTTTTCACAACTTTGTTGGTTGCGGCCTTAGGGAACCATCGGCTATTTTATCTTACAAACTACAGAAACACATCTACATGAACCATTTGGTATTTGTAATATAGTGTGTAGGGCAAATAGACACAAATGATCCTGTATAAGTCCCCGATTATACTTTAATTAGTAATTACCACCTGCCCCCCCCCCCCCCTTCTCCCCTGGGTACGCCCATGGCGACTGTCTATCTAATCTCCATGGCCCAAATCTTGCTATTTTGTTATTAATAACATTTTATTTATTGTAAGGTAAAAAAATAGCTCAGCATAACCCGCTTTAACCTACATGTTATTTTGTCTATACAGTATGTTAAGAAAACCCTGTCCGACCCGTGAAGGTGTTGTTAGGTATCGATAACTGATTCTACTAATGGATACAAAACCGGGCTAAACTTAAAAAAAAATCCCCCTAAAATAATAAATATTATTTTGCAAAAAGAGGTAACTTGATAAATGTGCGATAAGCACCCTTTCGCAGACGGCGGGCGGCAGGGCACGCGGCACGTGGTCGCATCGCTATTTGCTCATAATAATACCGGTGTTGTCACTTTTTTAAATTTGCCGAATTTTGGGGAAGTTACACTAAATTCGCGGGAAAAAAAGATTATTTCAAAATTCATTTGTATTGGTACTATGATGATTACGTATAATTTTATATTATATTTGGTCATGTGTTTACCTAAACTTTATTATCCTTATGGGTCGGACAGGGTTTTCTTAACATGCTGTATGTACTAGGAACGCAAACATGAAAAGGGGATTTTTTATAAACGGAGAGGGCCGACTGATCTAGTTCTTCTTTATCTACTAGAAATGGCTAGAACAAAGCATCATCATCACCATCATCTCAGCCTTAATCCTAGTCACATCCGAAGCTTATTCAGCTTTGGGGTCTAGGGTCCGCTTTACCAGTCTAACTGCTGATTTGGCTAAACTACGATATTTTCCGTGAAGCGACTGCCGTCTGACATCCACAACTCGAAGGCGACATCGAAGCATTGCAGTTAGACCAATTGTTGGATTTTTGAGTGCTCCAACAACCCGCAATAACTGCCATTAGATGTTCGTATGGCAACAGGGACCAACGGCTTAACGTGTTTTCCGAGGAACGACCAGACCAGTGCAAATATTCATATTCACGCAACAAATATTTGCATTGCGCGGGGATTGAACCCGCGGCTCCTTGCGCAGCGGCCGCGTTCGCTACTGCTACGCCACGGAGCGAATTAGGCAACATTTATAAATAAGAGGGATTATCTATTACATATATTCCGGCAAATTTTGGATGGCGGTTACTCTGTTATAAGACCCCTTGCTAAGATTGGTTGTAAGATTTTTGGGCTTCTGAACATCCGTAACGCCTGTCAAATATCTACGTATCAAAGCCAGGATCAATGGCAAAATGTGCTTTCCGATATATAGTATGTAAAGAAGGTCACCCATCCACTAATCAACCGTGGCAAGCATAGCATGGAATTTCTGAGACTACGAATTTACTACAAACTCCTTCAGATTCTGTTAAGAATTGAAATAACAGTCGGGATGCTCGATCAGAAATCATCTAAATCATAAAAAACATTTCGGATAGTGTTAAGAGATTGATGGGAGGAACTGAGAATTGGTCTCAGTAACATGCAGTTGTGTTGTATCAGGTACCTTTCAGGTACCTTTATTTTGAATTTTCCCGATGCCGGTGGGCTACTATTTTTAATATTTTTAAATGTTTTTTATGTATTGTTTATATAGAAATATTTAAAAATGTAATTTATATGTATGTACAATGAAATAAAGGAATAATAATACTTTTATTTGTTAAAATGGGTAATAGAGATACAGTTCTTGATTTTGATGAGCAGAGCGCTATGTTATGACAGTAGGCGTACAAATATATCTACATGCAAATCTAGATTATTTATTATTGTGATGTCATAACTGAATGAGGAATTATTAAAATGTAAAAAAAAATCGTAGTAAAAAAAAATCTAAGTCAAAATAATTATGATGTCAAAAAAATTAAATTAAATAAAATATCAAAATTAATAAAAAAAAAAAACAATAAATATAAATTGCAATTCTACATTAATTCGTCATTCAGGTATTCATCAATTAAGAATAATTTCATTTTTTTTTATTGTGTAAAATTTAATTCTTTAATGGCGTCTGGAATTTTGTTATAAATACGTGGAGCCATACCTAGGATGCTTTTCAGTACTCTCAAAACGGTGAAAGAAAACATCGTGAGGAAACCGGTATGTCCTAGAGGCAAAAACTTCGAAGATATTTGACATCTACCAACCCGCACATGGCCGGTGTGGTAGATTACAGCCCACTTCTTCTCACCCAGAGGAGGCCTGTGTTCCAAGAGTCAGATCATTACAGTCTGATTATGTATGAGCTGTCTGTAGTGTCAATCCTATAGCATCGAGTGATATGACGAGAGATCTTCATGGAATAGTGTTCGGTGGAATTACAGCTCATGGTGAGATTTTGCAGAGAAAACAACAAACTGAGACGTGGTAACTTACAATGATCCTCATATGAAGGCTCAAAGTCACACAAAGGGCGA
Source organism: Sesamia inferens (assembly GCA_037179545.1). Classification (NCBI taxonomy): domain Eukaryota; kingdom Metazoa; phylum Arthropoda; class Insecta; order Lepidoptera; family Noctuidae; genus Sesamia; species Sesamia inferens. Next base: position 3,577,937 of record CM073943.1, read on the forward strand.
TGGAAAGAGCTATGCTCGGAGTTTCTCTGCTCGATCAAATCAGAAATGAGGAGATCCGCAGAAGAACCAAAGTCACCGATATAGCTCGACTCGCTAAAATTAATTGGCAGTGGGCGGGCATATTGCTCGTAGACACAATGGCAGATGGGGCAGTAAGGTTCTGGAGTGGCAGCCACGTATAAGAAGACGCAGCGAAGACGAAGCGCACCAATGACCTGGTGGAGGACGCGGGAAGCCGATGGATGCGGGCAGCACAAGACCGGTCATCATGAAAAGCCTTGAAGGAGGCCTTTGTCCAACAGTGGACCTCTATAGGCTGAATAGACAACTGACTGACCAACGGTTTTCTGAATCTCAAGATAATTAGTAGAGATCCTAAGATGACCGTCATGACTTCACCTAACTTGTTTAAAACTTAAAGGCTTATGTCTCGAATCTAAACTAATGAAAGCTTAATTAAAATGGGTGCGTGTTTATGGTCCAGGAAAGTGGCAAGTGTGAGCGGTATTATTTAACGATGCGGGTATAAATTACGACGGGAGAATGAGTGCCACGCCCAGCGCCCGCTCGCCGCCGGCGATTTCGGTGGGGATCTGTCGATAGATGGAATATATCGATAACTTGACCTTTGAACGGTTCAGGCTGCGCTGTGCAGGGTTAGGTACGGTGACAAGTAGATAATTCCAATGAAATGATGAATAATAAGATTAAGAAATTAGTATTAATAATATCAGCCAAATGTTGTAGTAACTCAAATACACACTACAAATCATAATAAAACCATTCTAATTAAATTAAATAACAACTAAATAAAACGCATTATATAATTAATAAATAAAAAATATCTTGAAATCATTCAGATTACAATTCAATCGTCAACATTAATATTCACAATTAGACATGAATAATAACGCTTCTACAACAACTATAGTTTTTATTCGACTAATAACTGCACCTGATGCTTTTACATTTAGAAGAAAAAGATTTAACTAAAAATATGGGTCTCAACAATTTAAATAAAATAAATACGATTTGAAACAATACCAACAAAAAAAAACGTAGTACATTAGAAAAAAAACTGCATAAAACCGTTTGAAATATCAATATTAGGTATGTTTTTTGTTACTTCTACTCGTGTGACGTTACGGACAATGTTTTATTAGCTACTGTCTGATATCATACATGCCAATTGCTGTTCATAAAAACCCGTAGCAGACTTGCTACGGGTGAGAAAGTTTACACTTAGTCAAGTGTCTGTGATAGTATTTTTTATTCGGTACACTATAACTTATCTAAGGTAAACATTTTTTTCGCACTCGCATATTTTTTGAAAAATAAACCTTTCTTGTTTTCCTATTAGGCTTAGATATAGGTAATTATAAACTAGTGCTTGACTGCAATCCCGCCTGATGGTAAGCAATAATGCAATCGTTGATGGAAAAGTGCGCTAGGTTATTAAGAACCCATTCTCTTAAAAAAAAACTGAGTGAATAGGAAGGGAAGCGGCGGTTGTGCGAGGTGATGTAACTTTAAACCCAACAACACGACCAACGATGCTACGCCAGAGGGAGACGATCTGGAGATCCTCCACGACCAAACTCCTGACTCAACAATATTTGGTACATCGTACCCGGCACACATTGCAAGACAACTACTCAGACTCGTCCTTCGTACGGCTTCACCAGACATCACGCCGGAATACAACGAATCGCTTGGCGCCAAGATTTTGTCTGGTGGGTAGTAATTACTGCCGGCAGCCGATGTTATGGCCTACGGTCTCCAAAGCCTGGAGCACAGTCGTAGAGTAGCCAGCCTTTCGGTCTTCTATAGGATGCATTCTGGTGAGTGTGCAAGGGAAAGAAACACGGAAAAAAGAAAAAAACACGGAGTGAAATAGCGTCAATAGTTTCAATCCCTAGAACGAACTTGCTCACAGATGAACTTAACATACAATTTTAATTAAACTTGTCTGCAAATTAGCCAACTGATTTCCATGGTTAAAGTAATAATTTATCGACACTTATATCCCAACTAACCCCATCACTATTGCTCTCAGTAACAAGGCAGCATCGAACGATGCATTCTGGTGATTAACCATTATTATATAAAGTAAATTCAATAATGGCCCGGTGCTAACTCGATGTTTACTGATGGTCAGCAATCTTCACAAAACAATTATAAACCCTAACCTAATCAAAATTAAGTTCAAAGTTACCCAGCAAGATCTCAACGAAATTTGACTCCGACAAAATTAATTTTGCAGATACAAAAGTATTTAAGCCGCAGAATTTTAAGGAAATTTTTGTTTTTGATCTGCAAGTGTAGATTTGTGATCGTTATGGGGTAATACCGAGCAGTGTTGCCAGTATATCGCAAATTACCCACATAAAGGGTAATTGTGCGAAATTTTAGGGGTTGTCTTGAGAAGTGTTCGTAAGTTAATGGCCATAAGTGCAGACATTTTGCAGTAAAGTTTGGTATATGAGCGTGTCTGTTTACTCATGTGCATTTCTTCACGCCATTTTCTTTTTTGGAGTAAGTAGAGATTGTTGATGCTTTACTGTTGTTGGTTTTGAAGTGGTTTTTATTTTCGAATATAAGCTTTTTATTGGCGTTTGCCAAGTAAGGAAGTCAGTTTAGTAATTCAGGTAAAAGTATGTTTTTTTTTTTTAAAATAATTATAAACTAGCACTTGACCGCATTCCCGCCTGATGGTAAGCAGTGATGCGATCGTTGATGGTAAAGCGCGCTAGTTTATTAAGAGCCTATTCACTTAAAAAAACTGTGCGAATAGGAAGGAAGACGGCAGTTGAGCGAGGTGATGCAATGTTTAACCCAACAACACGACCAACGATGCTGCGCCAAAGGGAGATTGATCTGAAGACCCTCCATGACCAAACTCCCAACACAACAACATTAGGCGCATCGTACCCGGCACACATCGCAACACAACTGCTCAGACCCGTCCTCCGTACGGCTTCACCAGACATCATGCCGGAACACGACAAATCGCTTGGCGGCAAGGCTTTGTCAAAGGTGTTTTTTTTTTTTGTTTTTTTTTTTCATGTTTCTTAATTCATAATCAGCCTATAATGTTCCCACTGTTGGGAGACAGGCTTCCTCTCGGTGAGAGGAAGTGGGCCGTAATCTACCACACTGGCCCAGTACCGGTTGGTAGTTGTCACATGTTTTCGAAATGTTTGGCTCTAGGACATGCAGGTTCTCACACAATGTTTTCCTTCACCGTTTTGAGAGCAGTGGTGATGAAGTAATTTACACAAAGTAATGCTCCTGACGGGGTTCGAACCTATGACCTACAACTTAGAAGTCACGGCTGACATCAAAGAGCTACCATTGCTATCATTGTCATATGTCTAGTCTCTTCCCAACTGTGTTGTGGACGGGTTCCTGTTTAACCGTATATAGAATAATTGACATAGAGTTATTGCCATCTGACCACCACAACCCAAATATTAAATAATACTCTCATCATTATCATTATTTTAGCGTTAATCCCTGTCGCATCCGAAGCTTTGGAGTCTGGGGTCCGCTTTACCAGTCTAACTGCTAATTTCGGCTAAACTTCGATATGTTCCATGAAGCGACTGCCGTCTGACCTCCACAAACCGAAGGCAATATCGAAGCATTGCAGTTCGACCAATTGTTGAACTTTTGAGGGCTCCAATAACCCATAATGACTTCCATTAGGTGTTCGTACGGCAACCGGTACGAACGACTTTACGTGCTTTCTGGGGCACATTAGACACATCTACCCCTTAGAACTAAAATCCTTGAGAGAAAAAGAATAAAATGAATACCGACTTCAATATCGTCAAAATAATATTCCCATCTGTGTTTTACGTTGTACAAATCTTAAATAAATGAACACAAGTCTATAATCTCCTCCAAAACACCTTAAAAAAATTAACCAATAACTTTCCTCAGTCCGCACCGTAGCTGTCTTAGCTCCACAGTCATAAACTGGCCGTTAACAGAATTCATTAAAGAACTGATAATTATAAATAAAGCAAACGAAACCGCTATTAATATCACAACCAACCTCGGGACAAAATATATAATTTAAAATATTAATATTAACTAATTATACGTTTAAAAGAAATATTTTATGCATAATGATATGATATAAATCTCGTTACGGTTTAGGGATGTGATGAGATCGATGATTTTTATATCGATGATTATATTTTTGTGTATAAAAATTGCTACCTTTTTATACAAGGGCAACTTATTATAATGGATTTGTAATTGATGTAACTTATTTAATTTTTTAATCAGTTCTCTGAGAAACTCTAATAATCCATGCTAATAGGTCTTAGGGACTGGTTTAATAAGTAAGTTATGTTTTTATTCTACAGTAATCAAATGACTACAATTTAGTAAATCGCACCAGCTATTGATTAGGTACTGGTCTGGGATTTTGTCCAATAAGCCACAAAAATGTTAGATACTGATCCGTGGGTAAGTGCCGTCGCAAGCAAGAAAAAGTAGGCAAAAACGCAAAAAAGGCTTCTATAAATTGCTTATGTCTTCAGTTTTGTAAAATGTTTTCTCTATCCTAGTAATATCAATTTCACCATCACACAAGTCTATATTAGTAACGCCTTTCATATAATCTCTTCACACATCAGCACCAATTCATAACCCATTCTATCGACGTTCGCTTTCAATAAAACACGCTCGGGCGCAATCAATGCACATAATAAACAGCTGAACGTCCACGGGCGTAACTTTAAAACAAATAGTTCTCAGAAACGAAAACTTTCATAACTTTACCAAATTGACACCTTGTTGAGACGAAGCAATTCTTGGCGATTTGCGCTGCTCGTAAGTGGCCTATTATAAAAATACCAAGATGCTTCTATCACTAATACGCGCAAAAACTATCTTTATGTTCCTTAAAATAAGGTGGCATGAGGATGTAAGAGTAAATTGGTAGAATCGTTCTCAGAATATCGAGCCAGAACACATCTCATCGAAAACTCGTTTTGTATTTTTTTCCCATCACGGAATATCAATGAAATTTGTTCGAGCCCCAATTATGTGGGCATGCCTTTATTTTCATATTGGAAAGGGTTCCGTAATGATTTTTTAGTTAACGCGTTTATTATTGGTCGTTTATATCGTATTGGTGATTAATCAACGTTTTTTTTGGGGTCTTTCGGTGATTAAATGGTCTGCTAAGGTGCAAATGTGATTCTTAGAATTATTTGGATTTTGTTTAAATTGATACTTCATTAAGTTTGAAGTTTATCATCTTATTAGGATCTGAGTAGAATTTTAAGTAGTATCAATATAATATGTTTTGTGGTTGGTTGTATTCAAAAATTCAGATTGCTTTTTTATCATTGGATTCACAGTCAAATTAAATTTATAAGATTCCAGATTTGTTACATTTAAAAAAATTATATTCTAAATTCAAAATTCTCATTCCTTTTCCAAATTCTAACGTCAGTACAGTGTGATGTATAACGCACATTTACAACACAAGAAAAAAAGCTTCCATTTTTAAAGGCAGTTTTATGTTACGTCACAAGGGGCTGCGCGCGCACGTTTTTTGCTCGTGTATAATATGTTTAAATATTTGTTAATGCTGTGGAGCGGTAATAGTCTGTGAGTTATATGTGGACACGCCCCGTATCGATAGCAGCGCAACACTAGTCGATGTGAATTTAAATACTGCTTTCTTTAGTACGAGATTTAAATCAGATTGTAAACATATATATTTGATTAATGATTTCTATATGTATTTGTTCATTTTCTTCTTAATAAAAATCTCAAATTCATTCACCGAGAGGCAACGATGTCTTGTAGGTATTAGTAATTATAACAGAGAGCAGTGGCGTAGGCACCTACTTCCGAATTGTAGATCGTGAGTTCTATTCCAGGCAGTTTGTGTGTTTAATATATTGTGTATTTAAGTTCTCAAAATGATGGGGATGTGTAGCACTACGCACTCTTACTACAGACTTTTTTCTGTTTTTTTTTTTCTTTTTTTTGAATAATTATCCCACACTAGGAATTTCTCCTGTATCGTGGGTGTGTTTACAAACATATAAACTCACATACACAAACATCCAGACACGGAACAACCACTTGAAGGTCATACAGATATTTGTTCCGCCGGATCGAACCCGTGATACGCAGCGCAGTAGTCAATAGCTTAACCGATGCGCCAACCGTGCAAATTGGTTAGCGAGTGGCCCTTAAAGACGCTTTGTTCTGCTATCCCTACAGCACCGGCGTATGCGCAGCACGACGTTCAGCAATATGCTGCGCTAATTACCGTCCGCAGCCGCTATGCTCTTGTTTTTTTTTAAAATTTAATATCCAGCCTCCTTGCTTGTCTGGTTTGTTCAAACCAGCTTTTGATGATATGTAACGAACATATCATTCATATAATGGAATATATACATAGTTTCCTTTCGAAGTACCTACCATTGTAGTTAGAACAATTGTTTAACCAAGTTACTTGAATCTACAGTCTAGTTGACAGCACGATTAGCACAGTGGTTAAGCTATTGACTGCTGCACTGCGTGTCGCGGGCTCGATCCCCGCAAGGAAGAAATATTTGTATGACCTACAAGTAGTTGTCCTGGGTCCAGATGTTTGTGTGTGTGATTTTATATGTTTCTAAACGCACCCACTATATAGGAGAAATTCTTAATGTGGGGCAACGACTTATTATTAAAAAAAAAAAAACACAAAAACATTTTTACTCTATTTTCAGCAACGCTAGAAGCGTTGCTGAAAATAGAGTAAAGAAAATAGAGTAAGAATCTTTGGAATTTCAGTAGTTACTACCTATTCTTGAAATCGCAGTATTTATTAGATTTTCACTAGAATTAACTTATATCGGCGTATAATCCTATAAATTGCCTTAAAACCCCTAACATTGACTAATGGCCCCTGACACTGAATGTTGAGGATGATCCCATAATCCCTGACGCATAGGCAAATGGGCAGGTTTGACTCAGTAAGAATTTGACACGCATTTCCGTCCATAGCGAGAGAGGTCAGTTGTTGACTTCCAATTTGCAATAAAAAAGGGATTTCATAAATGACCAAAATTTTGTTTGGTAATAAAACACCAATTACTTATATTAAGTAAACTATAATTATTAATAAGCTCAAAATTTTATTTTTTCTGCCCCCGTCTCACGCACATCCAACAATAGTTTATTTTTTAAATCAGCGCATACCTACCCGATACAAATCATCAGCATTCCGAGAAGGCCCATAATTGGCCCGATATTGGCCCAAATAATAGGCTTTAATGCCCAAATTTGGGGCCCATAAAATAATGATCTAATGAAGTTACCCTTAGGCGTGGAGCATGAATTATTTTCGGGATGTTAAAAAAAAATTGAGCTTGATTCGATGGGTTTAAGAAGGTCGTCAGGGTTTTTGGTAGCTTTTAAAGCAGTCTTAGTAACTGCGTATAAACTAGTGCTTTATCGCAATCCCGCATGGTAAGCAGTGATGCAATCGTTGATGGTAAAGCGCGCTAGTTCATTAAGAGTCAAAAAAAAAAAAAAACAGTGAAGTGAATGAAGACGGCAGTTGAGTGAGGTGATGTAAGCTTAAACCTAACAATACGACCAACGATGCTGCTCCAAAGGGAGATTGATCTGGAGACCCTCCACGACCAAACTCCCGACACAACAACATTTGGCGCATCATACCCGGCACGCATCGCAACACAACTGCTCAGACCCATCCTTCGTACGGCTTCACCAGACATCACGCCGGAACACGACGAATCGCTTGGCGGCAAGACTTTATCTGGTGGGTGGTAACTTCTGCCGGCACCCGATGTTATGGCCTATCACCGAGACATGCTGGCTGTACGGCATTTTCAACTCATCCTTTACAGATTCCTCGGAAAGTTTTCGTATTACACTTCGTAAACAAATCACATTTACCATAGCAAACGCTCAATAATTTACTTTAGCGAACAAATTAAACCAACACAAAACAAAATTATGGTCGTGCGCCATATTTATTGAAATTATTGACAGCGCCCGCGCACATTTATCCTATATCTTTAATTTTAACGTCAAGTAACCAAAGACTTGTTCGACAAACTTGTATTGTGTTGTGTTGTTTGTGTACTGTTTTGTTTAGGTGAGTACTGTTGCTAACAAAAGCTTTTTTATATAACAGAAATACAAATAGAACAAGAAAGAAAGTACTTCAAGTAATTTCAAAAAGTTTTTGACAAAATAAACTGTGTTTAGACTATGTGAAGGTCGCGGGAAGCCGATGCAGCACAAGAACGGTCATTGTGGAAAGCCTTGGGGGAGGCCTTTGTCCAGATGTGGACTTCTATCGGCTGAAGAAGAAGAAGAAACTAAGTTTAAGTTCTTTGCGTCTTCGAATATTTACTTCTAGGATAAACGGGTTCACTCGCGATGTTTCCTTTAATTTTTTTGAGGGTAGCAGTGTAATGGCCCGAGCGGTGGCGTTTCTGGTAGGTGTGTGGGAGACACTGATTTAGACACGGTTTGACACTATTTAAACACTTTACTACGAGACAACGTTATAAACTTACAAGTAATATGAATAAAATTACTGACTGCTTATTCTAACTCACTATTCTGACTTCTTGTTCTGACTGCTGGTTCTGACTGCTGGTTCTGACTGACTTGCTAAGAGCTGTGGTAACTATTTATATACAGGATCATTATTGGGAGGGGTAGATAGTACCACGACCCTTGTTCCATCATTACTTATCTTAATCAATTACATTAACAGCTAATTTGTGATTATTAATGTTATAACTAATTGTTAACAAATATCATCAATACTTATCTTAATCAATTACATTAACAGCTAATTTGTGATTATTAATGTTATAACTAATTGTTAACAAATATCATCAACTTATGGGAACAATAAACAGTTGATTGCTTAATGACTTACAAACAGATAGTAATGATTTCCTTGAGAAAGGTAAATAAATCATGATGTCCATTACATGTCCATTACACCTCCCCCCTTAAAATGGGAATAATTTGAAAAATTATTCACATAATATTCATACATCATAATATAATACTATTCATATAAATTTTTAAATGCTTATTTGCTTTTTATCTGAGCGATTCTTGAAGAACGTCTCAAGGGAGTGTGTTCTTGAGATGGACCTGGACTTTCAATGTCTTCCATTTCAATATCATTGTTACTATTATTGGTAGTTCTATTTAAATTAAGGGTAATACAGTTTGTGATTCTACCACAACAAGTTTTTGTGTCCTCTATAGCTAATAATCTAGATTGTGGCGAACAGAAGAATTTCCTTTTCAAGAGATATTTGCCTATCCTATAGAGTATATAAAAAGCTATAAACTTAACTATAGATAAAAACATGAATACAAAATAAGTGTTATTCTTAACTCTATGGAATATACTTTCGTTATTTATTTCGTCTAATAATTCATTTATCTTGTCAATTTTGTGACTTGCTATATTTAAATCATTCATATTCATACTGAATTTATTAAACGGAATAAAATCTAACTTATCTTCTATGGTATTGTTTTTCAATTTATTACAACAATTATCATTAATGACATCATTCCTTGATTTGAGGAATGTAATATAATATTAGGAGAATATAATTTACAATTCTTTTGTAATTTTAAAATACCTGTAGATTTTAATTCTAGATCATATGGTTCTTCGTTTTTACAAGAAATAGTTGAAATTATTTTATTTGGTATTACAAATAACCAATTATTTTCATTTTCTAATTTATACCATTGTTCTGATTTAATTGAACCAATCCTTGTATCACAAGATGATGGAATTTGGTTTTTACTACCTAAGAATAATGTTAATTCACAATTATCTTTAGCGTAAACTGAATACAAAGGTTTTTCAAATTCACAAATATAATGATTATTATACAATTTCTTACAGCTATTAATATTTTCTATAGTAGTATAATGAATTTTATTTTCAGAGATTACAAAATATTTCTCTGTAGGTAATATAAACACATAAGTATTATTTTTATTTAAAATTGGTACAGGAACTAAATTATACACATCATAAGTTTGTTGAATAATCAATGGTGTCTTAATTATAAACACAATCTTTTCATTCATATAATATGAAATAATGTTAACTAACGATAGCAGTTCTGATGCGTTATCCATATTTAATTCCAAAGGATATTGTGTATGAATCGGAATGTGTGATACCGTTTCCTTTAATTCATAAATATACTGTTCAGGAGTAATTATAATTGGATGTAGATTATTATTTTTAGCGAATAATATGGCATCAATAACCATGGATATTTCATTATTTACCTCGCTGGTAACTAATGTTAAAAATGATAAATGCTCATCTATGTTTTGCTTCATATCAATATTAAAAATTTTATTATTAGTATTTTTTGTATAATTAGCTAACGTTTCTAAATTTTTACTGAAAATGTTTTCACTTTTCCTGAGATCAGTTATTGTATTATTAAAATTATGAATAGTAGTTTTTACAATTTGCGATTGAGATTTTAATAATGTAATTAATTCGTGTTCGTTTTTATCCAAATTATTGATAGCATCATCATAGCGTTTTGCGTCTTCTACGTCTAATGTTCCAAATAAAATCTTAAATAATGTTCCTACGCCATCGATAACAGAACGTTTTGAACGATGATTAGAAAATGAATGTCCGATGATTTCTCTAAGAATTATATTATTTATTTATTTATTTCGCTAGTTTCAAACGGTTTATATGCACCTTAACTTTCCTTCTTTTCATAAGTACAGTTACGTTTACTGGTGAATTTATTTCTACGATTTCATACGGACCGGTAAACTATGGAGAAAGTTTTTTCGATCTTCCCGGTTTACTATTTTCGTTTGTGACGTACACTTTATCGCCTAATTTATAATTTTGGATTCTGCATTTCTTATCGTAGTATTGTTTGTTTTTATTCTTTGAATCAATTAAGTTATTTCTAGCTATATCCTTAGATTTTCTTAATTTTAATGTTAAATCATCTATATAATCGTCATAAGAATATTTAAATTCTGGTTGCGCGGTAATGGATGTAGGTAGACTTGGTTTAATACCGAATAATAATTCATGTGGTGAGAATTTCGTTGATGAGTGGATAGCAGTGTTATATGAAAACATTGCAAAATCTATCCATTTATCCCAGTCATTCTGATCTTCCCCAATGAAATGTCTTAAGTATTCTGCCAAAGTAGCATGACTACGTTCTAGGCTACCGTTTGTCTGCGGGTGATATGCAGTAGTAGTTAACTGTTTAATTTTAAATAATTTCGAAACTTCTTTTAGAAGTTTTGACGTAAAGTCGGCACCTTGATCTGTTAGAATACTTTTGGGAATACCAAATTTACAAATGAATTCTCTAACAAAAACGTCGGCTATTCTTTCTGCGGTATGTTCAGGTAAAGCGTATGCTTGAGAATATTTTGTCAAGTCGTCTTGAAGAGTTAAAATATATTTATTTCCATTGAGAGTCAAAGGAAAAGGTCCTACAATATCTAAGCTAACTCTTTCAAATGCTTCGTTTGCCGTAGATGTTATAATCATAGGTTCTCTATGTTTTTTCCGTACGAGTTTGTTTTGTTGGCACGACTCACATTGTGCTATAAAATCTTTTATGTCTTTTTTCATGTTATGCCATTTATAAATAGTTTTTATTCTTTTGTATGTTTTGTGGAAACCTGCATGGCCTGCCATTAGGCTGCTGTGCATTTCCTTTAAGATATTTGGAATTTCATTTGGTTTAGGTGTAATTAATGTATTATTGTATATGTTTATCTTAATATCTGTTTTCATGAATATGTATCTCAACATCATTCTTGACTTTTTATAGTTAAATTTATCATATTTATCTCCGAGACGAGTTAAGTGTAGCTCGCTTCGTTTTTCTTTTAATAAGTATTCCTTAACTACATCAAAATAAATTTCATAATTAGATTTATCCCAATAGTTTTGCTTTGTACAAGCATAATAAAATGTTGACTTACTGTCGTGAAATACAGCAACTTCATTTACTTTAATATTATTAATTTTATTTAAATGATCATACTCATTAACTATTTTTCTTAGACTTTCATCGTTAATATGTTTATCTGCTGATATTGGTATGAAAATATTTTCTTTTATCACGCTTAATTCGTCATTAATTTCGTTTAAATTATTATTTACTATAATAGACTTTTGCGCTGTTTCTAAAAATGATTTATAATTTTCGCGTATCTTTGAAGTTGTTGTCATTAATTCTTGGTTTTCTATATTTGGAACTATTCTGCTTAATGCATCTGCATTAGTATTTAATTTGCCTGGTTTATAAATTGGAGTAAATTCATATTCTTCGAGAGATAATCGCCATCTGAAAATCCTAGCGCCATCATTTTTAGAATTGAATAAGTATGTCAACGGTTTATGATCCGTGATCATATTGAATTTACGGCCATATAAATATGGACGAAAATGTTTGACACACCATACGATTGCTAGAAGTTCTCTTTCAGTGGTTGAATAATTTTGTTCGGCCTTGTTTAACGTCCTACTAGCGTAAGCGATTGGCAAATCCTGACCAATTGGGCCTTGTGATAATACTCCTCCTATGGCATAGTTACTAGCATCTGTGGTAAGATTAAAAGGTTGACTAAAATCTGGATATATTAAAATTGGAGATTTACAAAGTTTAATCTTAAGAGTTTCAAATGCGTGTTGCTGTAGACTTGTCCAATTGAAAGGAACATCCTTTTTTAAGAGTTTTGTTAAAGGTTGTGACAAGCTACTGAAATCAGGTATAAACCTTCTATAATATCCTGCTAATCCTAGGAATGCTTTTATATCCTTTACATTTTTAGGTATGGGGTAATTTTCAATGGTTGCAATCTTGTTTGGATCTGGTTTAACTCCATCTTCCGTGATCAAATGACCTAAATACATGACTTCGCGTTTCAGAAATTCGCATTTGTCAGGTTGCAACTTTAAATTATTAATGGAAAATCTTTCAAAAACTTCTTTTAATTTCCGATTATGGTTTTCGAGATTATCTGCGTGAATAACGACATCATCTAAATATACGAAACAACGATTTCCTTGCAATCCAGTTAAAACACTATTCATTAAGCGTTGGAAAGTTGCAGGAGCGTTTTTCAATCCAAATGGCATTCTATTGTATTCAAAATGTCCTTGAGGGACAGTGAATGCTGTTTTTGATGAGTCCTTAGGGTGCATTTTAATTTGATGGAACCCTGAGGCTAGGTCGAGTGTTGTGAAATATTTAGAATGACCTAATTGGTCTAATATTTCTGTTATTTGAGGTAAGGGATATGAGTCCCCGATGCTGACCTCGTTTAACTTCCTATAATCGACAACGACTCGCCATTTCTTTTGACCCGAAGCGTCAATTTTCTTTGGTACCACCCAGATAGGTGAATTCCAAGGGCTATTTGATGATTTTATAATGCCGTCTTTTAACATTTTATTAATTTGATTATTAACTTCCCCTTTTAAGGCTTCTGGATACCTATAACTTTTTGTATTAATGGGAGCTTCTGTTTCCGTATGTATTTCATGCATAACTACATCTGTGCAGCTTAATCTATCCCCATCTAAATGAAATATATGATTGTATTCTTTACACAATTCAATCAAAGAATCTTTTTCTTCATTATTTAAATGATCTGTCCGTAGACAACTTTCTAGTTTCTCAAGTCGATAACTTTCATAGTTTTTATTCACTCTGTCTGAGCTATTTTCATTTAATTTTAATATTTTCTTATTTAAAATAACAACATCTATTTTTTCTAAATTAACACAAGGTATAGGAAAAGTCACATCCTCATCGGTTGAGTTAAGTGCGGTCGTAATGCCTTTGTTATTATTTACGGTGATAATACTCGGGCATAAAAGTACTCCTTTAGCTAACTCTATGCGTGGAACAATTCCATGTTGAACCTCTTCATTATTTGTTATTTTGATAGGAATGACACATTCGGTTCTTGCTTTGACCGTTATGGTTGATTCCATGATTTTTTCAATATTTTCGACTTGGTCATTTATGTTTTCATAACATAAACTGAATTTCTTATCCGCGAGTTTTAAGGTTTTGGTGCTATAATCTATAGTGCTTTTGTATCTATTTAACATATCACCTCCTATTATACCGTTACCACCAATAGGGAAATCATCATCAACGATGTGGAGTATTAAATTTATATTTCCTATGAACTCCAATTCGACATAACCTAAAGTCCTGGTAGGTTTGTCTACTTTATCGATTCCCTTTAAATCAGCTAAAATATCATGATGAATTTCAGCGTCCTTTGGTACAGCGTTTTTCTTAATGAGGCTAATATTTGCACCAGTGTCTATAAGAAAATCTATATTTCTTTTATTATCTTTCAAAATTAATGACACAAAATAACAATTATTATTTATCGCGGTTATGAGCCCCTCTACTAATCTATTACCTTTTGGTTGGCTCGCACCATCAGGTTTTATTCGTTTTTTTGTTTTGACGTAGAGTTTTTATTTGGATAACGATTACTACTAGATGAGTCAGTTTTATTGGGTGAATTTTTATTTTTCAAATGATAGCAGTCTTCTTTAATATGACCCTTCTTTTTACAATAATTGCAAAATTTTAGGTTTTTATTATTATTATTAGGTTCCGAAAATGATCTGATTCTACAATTTACTACTGTATGGCCTGGCTTGTTGCATTTATAGCAATGCTTGGTGTTAGATATATTTAAATTTTGAAATTTAGATATTTCATATTTACTTTTAAGCTCTTGCTCTTCGACTACTGCCATTGAAATAGCATCTTCTAACGTTTTAGGTTGTAAAGCTTTTAATATTAAATTTAAGTCTTTATTTAAACCTGTAATAAATACGCTTAAGGCTTGTGATTTGAGTAACTCAACGCATGCTTGTCGGGCTTCTTGCGTTTGGTTTGTTGTATCTAGTGAATTTATTAATCTGACGTAACAATTTTCGACCTTATTTGCATATGCTAAAACGTTTTCGTTATGATTTTGTTTGCAACTGTTTAGTTCTAATTGCCATTGACCAATCGTTCGTTTTTCGGTGTATGTATCTAATAAATAATTTTTTAAATCATCCCAAATTTGAAATTCGCGATTTCTTATCATTGATCTAGCGTTATCC
Organism: Sesamia inferens; assembly: GCA_037179545.1. NCBI lineage: Eukaryota > Metazoa > Arthropoda > Insecta > Lepidoptera > Noctuidae > Sesamia > Sesamia inferens. The sequence continues at coordinate 3,593,133 of CM073943.1, forward strand.
GTAATTTTTGTAATAATTATTTGAAGCAGTATTTTTTGTAGATTTGGATTTATTAAATTATTAACCGTATCACAGTTGTCTAAAAATTCATGTATACGCGCCTTACTGCCATCAAATTTAGTTAGCATTCTTTCAGCCATTTCTAGTGAAATATAATTATTTTGTACATTCATTGATGTAGATACACCAGAATTTACGCTTTGATGCATGATTAATACTAATTTATACTAATTTTCACTTTTCACAATTGAACACTTCTGATGATTGGCAGATGATCCCGTACAGGAAAGATCCTTTATAACGGTGCTTAAAAAATATTGGCGGCGTACTCACAGTAATATAATTACTTGAAGATATCTCGTTGACATAGTAGTTGACGTGATGACTTGATGAGCAGGAGACTGGGCAGCGTAAGCGGTTGAATTTTGATCTTCGGACCGCTGAAGATACGTTTTGTCCAATCCGTAGAACTCGTCGTGATGCTCAGGACCGTTGTTTGTAGAAGAATCGGAGCTTATGGACTCCGACGAAGGTCTCGTACAATCAGAGATGTAAGGCTCTGACCAAGGTCTCGAATTATCGAAGTGAAGTGGTCTTTCAATCAATCCCAAACTCTGACACCAATTTGTAATGGCCCGAGCGGTGGCGTTTCTGGTAGGTGTGTGGGAGACACTGATTTAGACACGGTTTGACACTATTTAAACACTTTACTACGAGACAACGTTATAAACTTACAAGTAATATGAATAAAATTACTGACTGCTTATTCTAACTCACTATTCTGACTTCTTGTTCTGACTGCTGGTTCTGACTGCTGGTTCTGACTGACTTGCTAAGAGCTGTGGTAACTATTTATATACAGGATCATTATTGGGAGGGGTAGATAGTACCACGACCCTTGTTCCATCATTACTTATCTTAATCAATTACATTAACAGCTAATTTGTGATTATTAATGTTATAACTAATTGTTAACAAATATCATCAATACTTATCTTAATCAATTACATTAACAGCTAATTTGTGATTATTAATGTTATAACTAATTGTTAACAAATATCATCAACTTATGGGAACAATAAACAGTTGATTGCTTAATGACTTACAAACAGATAGTAATGATTTCCTTGAGAAAGGTAAATAAATCATGATGTCCATTACATGTCCATTACAGCAGATCTATTTTGCAAACATATAAACATGATTGTGGTTGAACGAATTCTATAATCATACCATTATAAAAACTTAGGTGATGTGGGTGTGGAGTGAGTTGTATTTTTTTGTAATTATAAACTATTGCTTGACCGCAATCCCGCCTGATGATAAGCAGTGACGCAATCGTTGATGGTAAAGCGCACTAGTTTATTAAGAACCTATTCACTCTAGCCTTGAAGACACTCAAATTGTAGTCCGACGGAAACACCGCCGCCGGCAGATCGTTCCAGTCCCTCGATGTACGCGGTATAAAGGAGGAGGCGAAATGCTTCGTCCGGATCGTAGAGGTGTTAACAACATAAGGGTGGAAACTCGCCGTACGACGGGTCGTCCGATGGTGGAACAGAGATGGGGGAATTAAATTTCTTACCATGAAAACGTGTGTAACATGAACTGTCATTTCATCTGATACTAGGAATTGACACTAATGACAGATCAGTCTAAGTTCACTTCACAGAACTTTTCTTGGTGAGATTGTTATTGAATCAAATGTCAGTGGTGGTGAATGAATTACATAAAATGTCGGTCTGGGTTCGAACTCACGACCTACCACACGGAAAGTAGAAGCCTATACCACTGGGCCAGCTCTGCTCTTATGCCACTAGTACAAGGGTACACTGGCTTATTAATTATTTATTGAAGTACATACATGATTGCCCCAAAAAGAGTTTTTCAAAACTTTTTTATTGTATTTTTTTTTTTTGGACAAGTTTGTGTTATTGTATTCTGCTACAATATTAAAACTAAATGATTTTGAACTGAGTATTGAATGCAAACATGAGCTTACACACCGACACAGTCCCTGTGTGTGTATGTCTCGAAGCATAAGTGTTTGTGTGTGTGTGGTGTTGAGCTCAAATTGGCTCCCACTTCGCCTCTGAGCATGAGTTGAGGAACTAATAGGCGGGGCCTTAGTCAGGGCTGGCACTCTCAAGTTATTTTTGAACTTTTATTATTTTCTAACTATTAATGTACACACATGTGTAAACAGAGAGGAAAAATAGAACAGAAAAATAGTACAGAGGTAATACTTATTTCATGAGAAATCTCTTTCAGCAGCCTGAAAAAGAAGTTGTATTAGCTTGATGAGCTATAGTCTATGCATGCGCTTAGGATTATTTGAAAAGGCGTAAAATTAAATATTTCGTTTGAATAATTACTCTTCTTATTTCATTCTTAAATATGATCTTTACTCTTAAAACATATAAAGGACACTATTAAATGTTTTGTAAAAAAAAAAGTCATACATCTACCTAGCTGTTATAAAGAGCCCCTGCATTGATAATAGTGCCGATTTACTACTTCTCAAACTAAACTAAATTTATACTATTTTATTAAGAAAATGACACAGGATGAATCTTTCTTTAGTTCCGTCAAATCTCCTTAGCAAGTTCAGAATTGATTAAAAAATGGCGACCTATGTCAGTAGGAAAATTAGAAATATGTAGAAAGAAAGAAAGAAATATTTTTTATTTAGCACAAACAAATCTCACATTACAAGTAAATACCATAAAGTGATAAAAAAAGACATGAAAAAATAAAAAAAAATAAAAGTCTCGTAATCGAACATGCAAACTTATAAACAAAGTTGACTTGATGTCAAAGCGAGAGTCATAGACAGCAGACATTATTTGAGAATTAGATCCGACTGTCATCTGTGATGCGCCCGCGGCACTGGCTGATGACAACAAACCAAATAACAACATAAAAATACAAAAAGATAATTGCAGAGTGGAGAAAATAACAAATTGTATTACAAAATAAATAACAGTTAATCGCATCTATACAAGAAAGTTATCACTCTTTGGGTACCTACGGAACACTAAACAGCCCCTTCAACACTACTAAAGAGTCTTTTCAAAAGCTACATATAAAAAAAAACAGTCTTTAATAGTACTTAAAAATCTTTTCAGTATCAATTTTTTCGTGACAATTAATTGTAAGAAAAAAAATCTTGTTCTTGTGGCAGCCCTATCCAGCAAGCCGCGGGGCCATCAATATAACAATTTAACAGGGACGTTTCAACAGCAATAAATTAAATGAGTTAACAGCCTGCAAATACTCGTGGTTGCCCACAACCAGCGACCAGTAACCAGAAACACTACAACGTTTAAACATATAAACATGATTGTGGTTGAACGAATTCTATAATCATACCATTATAAAAACTTAGGTGATGTGAGTGTGGAGTGAGTTGTATTTTTTTGTAATTATAAACTAGTGCTTGACCGAAATTCCGCCTGGTGGTAAGCAGTGATGCAATCGTTGATGGTAAAGCGCGATAGTTTATTAAGAGCCTACTCACTCAAAAAAAAAACTAAGTGAATAGGAAGAAAACCCAACAATACTACCAACGATGCTGCGTCAGAGGGAGATTGATATAGAGGCCCTCCACGACCAAACTTTCAACACAACAACATTTGACGCATCGTACCCGGCACACATCGCAACACAACTGCTTAAACTTGTCCACCGTACGCCTTCGCCAGACATCATCAACACGACGAATTGTTTGGTGGCTAGCCTTTGTCTGATGGGTGATAACTTCTGCCGGAAGCCGATGTTATGGTCTAACACCGAGAAAAGTTGTCATTTCAAGTAATTCTAAGGGATTGGCACTCTTGACTTGGGCTGATTCGAAGTTCACGTAACCCAACTTTAAACGGTAACATTTTGACTGAATTGTCAAGCTGATCTCAGTGTTAAACCGTCAAAAAATCCTCGAATCTCCTTACATTTTACTAATTTTTATAACGACGTCAAAAAAGAAGGGTGTTCTCAATTCGTCAGAACCTTTTTTTTATGCAGGTATGTTCACCGATTACTCAAAGACGTCTGGACCGATTTGCAAAATACTTGTTTTTAGTTTGGTAGGGTATACTTCCCAGGTGGTCCCATAGTTATCAGGTCAGTATCTGATGATGGAATACCAGAGAAATCAAGGAGAACTTTCAAAAATCTTAGGGGCGACTAGTGCATTTCTAAGGTTTTTTAATTAACTGTTTTAAAGCAAGACAATTAAATAAAGGTCTGGAGTAGATTTGCTGATGGAGCTGGGAGACAGTCGAGGGAACTTATCAACGATTCAGAGTTTGTACTTGATTAATTTGTATTAATAAGAACTTTACACCTAGATGGTTTGTGACTGTCCTTAGGGCTCTGATGATGAAGACCAAAGGCCAGTTCAAGTAACTCCTCAACGGTTTACAGTAGTTACCTTGTGTTTGGACTTAGTTCATTACACCAATATGGGTTATGATGAAGGTCTGCAGTAGATCTGATGATGGAGCCGAGAGTCAGCCGAGGGAACTCTTCTATGATTTACAGCAGCTACTTTGTGTTTGTGCTTGATTAATTTGTATTGATAAGAGAATTTGATTGTCATGGTCAAGGGACTTATGACGAAGATGAAGGAGAGTTAAGGGACTCTTCAACAATTTACAGTAGCTACTTTGTCTTTGGACTTAATTCATTAATATTGAGGAGAACTTTGCACTCATATGGCTAAAAATTAAGGTCTGCAGTAGATCTGACGATGAAGACCATAGACTGTCAAGTCAAGCCTGAACAATTTCGAGATTGATGTTTAAAATCATAACCACTACCTGCTCGTCTTGCTTATTAAACAATCAATTAAAATTAAGAGACTGAATTTTACTTTCATTTTATAGAAATCGGTTCAGTAGTTAGGTTTTTAAACCAAAATTACGGGTAATAATTAAATTAAAATAAATCACGTCTTATGCCTGCAGGTCTTTTCCCAATTATCTTGGCGTCAGCGTCCAGTCTGACCGGATGCAGCTGAACAGTACTTTTCGCAACTAAAAAGAGATAAAATCTTTTTTACAAAGAAAAACAACCGAATCCAATAAAAACACTACAAAGTGAAAAATAACTAATGTGAGAAGTCGGTGTAAAGTCATGTGTTTTTTTAAACGAACAGACAGCTGTGCTGCTGGGGAGTTTCTTCCGCCACTTCTTCTTCCCAGCGAAAGTACTAGGAAGTGTCGATGGGTGGGCGTTTTAGGACTGTCTTATGTAATATTAACGTTCAAAAAGTGCTGATTCTCAGCCTAATAAATGAATGAATTTTGATTTTGGTGTCAAAAACTAATTCAAAAACCAAAGACACCGACTTCCAAAATTAGTTATTTGCTTATTGTCGAGATAAAACATAACACCAGTGTTCGACTTTTAAAGAGCTTGAACTCATGGGCAGAGGTATTTGCCCAAAATAGAATAAAATACTCTTATGTACAGACAACACCACACCAAGCTGCTACAATCTGTCAGAGTTATTTATTAGATTTTCTACTTTATCTCTAAAATATTAAGGCTCAAGTTTGATTGGGAATGTTTGTCAGTTTTGGGTTGCTTGACCTGCTGTCGTCCGTACACCATATAACTTACAGAACATAAATATAAAGATTTTACAAACGGTGACACAATTGGCAGTCTTTTGCGCTAAGGTCGATATTTTACAGACAACCATTGGATGGAATACTAAGTGGAAGAGAGAACAAACGTGGGTTATTAGAGTGGATTATTGGAGTGTGAGCCGTTCTAGTTTTTAATAGGTCCGACTGTGTAAGTTACTATAGACTTATTTTTTATTTAATTACCTTTTCATTTTAAATTTGTACGTAGTTTAGTTCACTTTTTACGCAGTCAGGTTTCCTAATTTATTATACATATTATTTAATTTGTCATCATAGTTTTAAAAGTGGACAGAGTTTGAGCACGCCTTACGGACACAAGCAAGTCATTCCATAGCCGAACTACTTGTATACACAGTAAAGAATTTCTAACAGAAACTAATGGACTGAGCAGTGCGTATCCCAGAAGTGAGATGATGCAGGCTACCAGTATTAGTAAAAAAGTGCAGGTTATTTTCGTCAAGCTAGGTTTTTTAACTACAATTTTTTAATCATCCTGATATTGGTGTGAGAAAACTGATCAGTGTCTCTCCGGAAACCGTTCCAATGCTTGAGTAGTGTCCACAGCGTGACTGTTTGTTTTAAACAACGTGCATCGCTTCCTGTCTGCCCATCTGTTTGTCACATCATGTTTTCATCACAAATATTGAGTTTCCGTGCTGATTTAGTGGAACGAAAGGAAAATAGCCCTTGTGGGAAGATTATTTTTCCAAAATATACATTTTTTAGGTTATAAATTAGTGCTTGATCCCGACCCTGCTCGATGTACCTGCGTCACTTAGGCAGGGAGCCAGACGCTCGGTGCCACCACTGCGTCCAATGCGGAGAGGACACGACGCAGCACACGCTCTCCAAGTGTGTAGCTTGGAAGGAGCAGCGCCGTGTCCTCACAAATGAAGTAGGTCGGTAGCGCAGAGACGTGGGACGCAGTGGTGTCCTTCTGTGAAGACGGGATGTCGCAGAAGGAAGCTGCGGAACGGGAAAGGGAGATCTCAACTCCCTTCCCGGTCCGCAGAAGATGCGCCGGGCACCGAGGAAGGGCGGATAACGCTCTCTTCTGCCCCCCATGAATGAGTCCAGGGGCGAGGGACATGGAAAAGTCTTCGCCCCTTATTCGATGGACCCCGAGGCGGAGGCGCGCGCGAGTGTCGGCGTGCGCCTCTGAGAGGTGTAGTTCAACACCCTACTACCCCGTGCAGGAGACGAGGCCCGGACAGACCGGGCCAGCACGAGGGTGTGGGGCCGAGAATTTAGACTCCTGCGGCCACACGCGGGCTCGTGATAGAAGAGACACTTGGTTTAGTCAGTAAAAGTTTGACAGACCCCGTCATCTACCCCAGGGCGGCGGGCATCCATTGATGATGATCCATCCATCCATCCATCATCCATCCATCCATCCATCCATCCATTTCCAAGCCGGAAAAAAAAGGTTAGGTTAGTACTTCAATTTTTATTAATAAGAGTTCCTTATGCTGAGAGCAGTGCTTGCCTAGTGGTATCGGGCGCGATTTACCAGTTGTAGGTCGTAGGTTCGAACCCCATCAGGCGCATTACTTTGTGTTAATTATTTCATCACCACTGCTCTCAAAACGGTGAAGGAAAACATAGTGAGGAAACCTGCATGAAAATAAAAAAAAAAAAACAAAATCAAAGTATTTATTTCAAATAAACCAGTTACAAGCACTTTTGAATTGTCAGAAGGTCGGACAGTCAGTAAGGTGAAGCTAGTCGCCCATTCCAAAGAGTAGATACCTGTGGAGAAGAACGGGCTAGAAACTCCATGGACACTCTTTTAAATTATCAAGCTATTGATACAAATATTTGATTGCATCATTCATGTTGAAATCAACCGTGTGAGAACGATGCAGAAATATATTGTACGCTGAGAGCGTCCATTATGGAAAACACAAAAAAAGAGTAATAATTCAGAAATTAAAATACGCCGTGGCAGCTAAGACATGACATGTCTCCTCTGACGGCGTCCGTTCACGAACATGACGTATGGATCAGCATCATTCAGCTCAACCATATTGAAGGGAACCTGTCTTAGGGAAAATGTCTTAGAAGCAAAACTTTGAAAACATGTGACATCTATCAACGCGTACTGGAACCTCGTGGTAGATTACAGCCCACTCACTCTCACCGAAAGGAGACGTGTGTCCCAACAGTGGGAACAGTATAGACTGATTATCATCTCCATGCTCTGGCAGTAGAGCATGGAGAACTCTTATAAAGGCGTTTATAAATTAAATTAATTTAAGAGCATCTTTTTCTCTTTTTCATTAAGAAAATGGCTGAAAATAAATAGTAGTTTAGTCCTGCCAAATCAAGACATGACGTGACTATACTAATTTACTTTTCATTTTGACAATTCAACAACATCCATTGCGTTATTTGCGTTTCTGAGCTAACACATTTTTGGAACATATGGAGCAATGGATTAGCTATGTTGTTTAAAATGATTCAAGTTACCACCCACCAGACAAAGCCTTGCCGCCATGCGATTTGTCGTGTTCCGGCATGATGTCTAGTGAAGCCGTACGGAGGACGGGTCTGAGCAGTTGTGTTGCGATGTGTGCCGGGTACGATGCGCCTAATGTTGTTGTGTTGGGAGTTTGGTCGTGGAGGGTCTTCAGTTCAATCTCCCTTTGGCGCAGCATCGTTGGTCGTGTTGTTGGGCTTAACATTGCATCACCTCGCTCAACTGCCGTCTTCCTTCCTATTCGCTCAGTTTTTCTAAGTGAATAGGCTTTTAATAAACTAGCGCGCTTTACCATCAACGATCGCATCACTGCTAACCATCAGGCGGGATTGCGGTCAAGCGCTACGTTTATAATTACTAAAAAAAAAAAATTGATAGTCTGTTAAGCAAATAGGATGCTGAATTCATGCCACCATACCGTTCATGTCCCGTGTTATACCGGAGTTAGAATAGCATCAACCCATATCCTCCCGTGGGTGTCGTAAGAGACGACTAAGGGAACTCTCACCAGGGAAGCGGGCAGCAGCGCTTCTCCTGTGAAATATCAAATTACTGCGATCCCCAAACCGTTTTTCAAGCTTGGGGATTATGGCCCTCAATGGAACGAAAGTCTTGGGGGAGGCCTTTGTCCAGCTGTGCACGTCTATTGGCTAAAAAAAAGAAGATTCATGAAAACCTGTATTTTTGTGCTAATTTCACAGCCTTTGTTATCTCCTTTCACATTAGGTGTTATCAAACTACATACTTATAATTTTAAACAAACTCCACCGCTCTCTGCTTACCCCACATGACACAGCACACTAACAGCACCGGTTAATATATTGACGCACAAACACACACACATCCGTTTCCGTCCCCTATTGACTTTACACTTTGACCACCTACCTGATTAGGTACGCTCGACGAAACAATTTGATAAACAGGTAAGAAATACACATATTGCACTAGATTATAATGTCATTACTCATAAGTGACACACTCCTGCTTCACAAAGGATTTTTCGATTTGCCAAAATAACGACTTTTTTGTTATTATAAAAAAACGTTTCCCCACACTAGGAATTTCTCCTGTATCGTGGGTGCGTTTACCAACATATAAATTCACATACACAAACAGCCAGACCCGGAAGAAGTACATACCTGTAGGCCAAACAAATATTTGTTCCGTGCAGCAATCGAAACCCGCGACACACGATGCAGCAGTCGATTTTTCAGCTACTGCATCAATCGTGTCGTCCCAAACGTCGTCGTTGTCAGCGTAAAATATAATGTCCCTTTAAGTTTAACATGAATTCACAAGAATACACAAAAATATTCCCGAATATATATCTAAATTTATGTTGAAAATCGTAACAGAATCCGTTGCGTAGAAGAACCACGCGGTCATACAGATAGACAAAAAACTCGAAAACAACTCATATTATGTCGACATCTAGATTGATTATTGTCATTGATTGACTGACGTTTGCTGTATGTATTCCGCTTACTTAGAACATTATTAATGGGACACTCCAAGAGCATTGAAACCAGTACTTACCTTACGTTCAGAAGTCGGGCCTGAAACCATAACAATTCAGTCAATATTTGCACAAAAATACCAATCCATACTAATATTATAAATGTGAAAGTGTGTTTGTTTGTTTGTTTGTCCTTCCTTCACGCCGTAGCTAAGCAATCAATTGACCTGATTTTTGGCATATAGTTAGTTGAAAAGATGGAGAGTAACATAGGCTACTTTTAGTCCTAAAAAAACATCAAGTTCCCAAGGGAGATTACTGGAATATTTGTATGTGTACACCAAATATCCTAATATTATAAATCGGAAAGTGAGTTTGTTTGTTCCGCTTTCACGCCGTAACTACTAAGCCGATTGTTTTGAAATTTTGCAGACGTAAAGTTAGAAGTCCGGATTAAATAATAGGGTACTTTCTTATCCCAGAAAAAAATTATATTCACGAGGGAAATCTAAAAGCGCGATATAACCGATCTCCACGCGAGCGAAGCCGCGGGCAGAAAGCTAGTAATTATTATAATTATGTAAGTTAAACAACTACGCTACGGTTTTGCTATTCATTTTCCGTATAATATAAGTATCTACTTAAAATGACGTAGAATCCTGGACACTCATTTCGTTGGTTGACTGTACCTCCCAAGTGTTGTTGCAGCGTCCTACATTCCGATTTTAAGATAAACATATTAATAAATGGTAGTTTTCTTCCATTAGATAGGAAAATATTGGACATGTCATCCTTTGGGAACGTTTTTTGATAGTTGTGCGGAATTCAGCAACCCATTTGTATTGTGAATTGTTATTGTGAATTGTCTAATAATGTGTGTTGTCTTTGACGCTGGCCCTGACATCAGGTCAACATTACTTTTAAGTTTTCATATTTGAGTACGAGGCTTTTGACTTTATTATATTTTACGTCTTTTTAATATTATTTACTTTTTAATATTTTTGTAATATGCGGTTTGTTTAAGCGGAACAAACATTGTTTTCTTTTTTCTTATCGGTATTTCTTTTACCGATAATAGGGTATTTGACTAAAAAAAAACTAATTAGTCCGTCAGTCAGATTTCCAAAAAATACAAGACAAGTATTCTTTGTTTTATCAAATCAATAAAAATTTACAAATATAAAAGGCATCAAAAATCAGGAGTGGTGGCTGGTGACGTCACTGGTCGCTAAAAAGTGTAGCGTGCAGTCACGTCACACGAGATTTCAACGCACTGTGTCGTCTTCATTTTTTGTTTATATGAAAAAAGAAAAAAATAAGTGTCTAGTATTTTTTGGAAATCTGACTGACGGACTAATTAGTTTTTTTTAGTCAAATACCCTATTCGAAGACATGTGACATCTACAATCTACATACTCGCGACCGGCCCGCGTGGTAGCTTACATTAGTTTTTTATGCACAAATACTACAACAATTTTGAAGAAATAGGTTTATATTTTTTTTTTTTAATAAAAAATAAACCAGCGCTTGACCGCAATCCCGCCTGATGGGAGGAAATATGCGATCGTTGATGGTAAAGCGCGCTAGTTTATTAAGAGCCTATTCACTCTAGCCTTGAAGACACTCAAATTGTAATGTGACGGAAACACCGACGCCGGCAAATTGTTCCAGTCCCTCGATGTACGCGGTATAAAGGAGGAAGCAAAACGCTTCGTCCGGGTCGCAGTGGTGTCAACAAAGTAAGGGTGGATACTCGCCGTACGACGGGTCGTCCGATGATGGAACGGAGATGGGGGAATTAAATAATGCAATTCCCTTGCACACTCACCAGAATGCATCCTATAGAAGACCGAAAGGCTGGCTACTCTACGCCTGTGCTCCAGGCTTTGGAGACCGTTTCGAGTTAAGTATATTTTTACTTTCTCCCCGATACTTCCACAGGCTTGAAACTTACGTAGGTGAACACGCCGCCCGCATCTAGTAATGATTTAAATGCGAAAGTACCTGCGGAATTCGTCACACAGGTAGACATTGACTTGCGTAAGGATATAGGCTCCTTTTCATCATGGATCACAGGCCCATTCGCAGACCACAGCTAGAGCACTACTCCAACAATAATCATCAACCGTTTTATCGTGCCACTGCTGGGCACAAGTCTCCTCTCATACAGAGATGGATTGAGCGTAATCACCACGCTTGCTCAATGAGGGTTATAAGGTTCAGACTTAAAAGTCCAGGTTTCCTCAAGATGTTTACCTTCATCTTGTAATCAGTCATTGGTGTCCAAGATATACTTCTTCTTCTTCAGCCTATGGATGTCCACTGCTGGACAAAGACCTTCACCAGGTCATCGGTCCACCTTGTTGGGGGCCTCCCTACGCTGCGTCTTCCAGTACGTGGTCGTCACTCCAGAACCTTACTGCCCCATCGGCCATCGGTTCTACGAGCAATGTGCCCAGCCCACTGCTAAGTTTGGCGACTCGAAGAGCTATGTCGGTGACTTTGGTTCTTTTGCGGATCTCCTCATTTCTGATTCGATTACGCAGAGAAACTCCGAGCATAGCTCTTTCCATTGCCCTTTGTGTTACTCTGAGCCTTCATATGAGGCCCATTATGAGCGACCACGTTTCAGTTCCGTAAGTCATCACTGGCAACACACACTGGTCAAAGATTTTAGTCTTGAGACACTGTGGTATCTTGGACGACGAGAAGATGTATCGTAGCTTCCCGAACGCTACCCAAGATATACTTAGAAAGTACATATAACTTAGAAAAGTTACATTGGTACTTGCCTGACCTGGAATCGAACCCGCACACTCATACTTGAGAGGCTGGTGTTTTAACCACTAGCCCATTACACTGATCATGCTATTCCAACAATAACATTTATCATTTAATTTCCAGCTTTCACAAGAAATCAGTTTCCTTCACACATCGTTTACGAACAAACAAGTACTATTTCAACTCAATTAATAATTAAACTCAGTGATCATTGACTTACGATCGGGTAGGCGCCTAACAAAATGGTGGCGTCCGATAACTAATTAAAAGCAATATATAACCTTGGAACGCCTCCACGGTAGGGGTCTTGACTGGTTCGGACTTATTTGATTGGGGTTTAATTTTGGAGAAAAGACATTTCCCTGGAATGTATTTCGAACTTTGACTTTTTTGAAATATAATTATGAACTAGTGCTTGACTGCAATCGATGCCAAGCAGTGATGCAATCATTGATGGTAAAGCGCGCCAGTTTAAAGAGTTTATTCACTAAAAAATAAAACTGAGTGAATAGGAAGGAAGACGGCAGTTGAGAGAGGTGATGATGTTCAACCCAACAACACGAACAACGACGCTGTGCCAGAGGGAGATTGATCTGAAGACCCTCCACGACCAAGCTTCCGCCACAACAACATTTGGCGTATCGTACCCGGTCCATATCGCAACACAACTGCTCAGACCCGTCCTCCGTACGGCTACACCAGAAATCATCCCGCAACACGACAAATCTCTTAATACAAATATGACAACTTAGTACCTAACTAAGCTGTCATTTTTAAATAAAGAACTGCATTTCTATAACGGTTAAATGCACAATTTAATAACTATTTAGGTGGTTTCAACCTTGTATAAATAATCCATGTTTTGTAATAAGGGGAATAGTAAACAAAATCCAAACCGCCTCCGGCATTTGGACTTAACAACAAGTGAACATCTGGTGGAGCCCTCCATCCACTCCAGCACACCAGGAGTACATCGCCTGAAACCCCCTTCAAGTCCGACCTTTTCATTATTTGGAAGTCCCTTGCTCGCGGTTTCTGTCAGAATTTCAGTTTCTATAAAGTAAAGTGCACCTGTCCGACAGTCTATATATTGAAGGAATATAAACCAAAACATTATTTTTGTCTACGAGATTACTTTCAAACATTTTTTGGTTAATTGTAACCTTGAGACTTTCCGGAAAAAACTTCTTTCATCTTACTGATAAATGCGTTCACTAATCGGTCAGGTCACTAATGCCTGTGCGGTACTGTCCTTCATTTACTGACTAAAGCCCACCTGAGTTCCTTCACTTGCCTGTGCGCCATAGAATCTCTTTCGAAAAACCCACAGCCCTGGCCGGTCTGGTTTTGTACTCAAAATACCATTTTAGACACTAATATACATGGTCCTCACATGATCTGACACATTTGACAATTCATATTCCAGTTGATTCTAACATGGTCTCATTCATAGTTTAGGGAGACTAAAGACTGATTTACACGGTGCAATTTAATTGCCTATGCCTTCAATTACGTTGAAGCAACAATAAAAATTGCATTGTTGAAACACCGCTTACACGATGCAAGTCATTTGCTGCATCAATTTTATCGTATGCTATAGGCAATCAAATTGCTGCGTGTAAATCAGCATTTATGGCATATCAAAAAATAAAACTGTATATTGTTTAACACCATCTTTCAGATCACCAATACTCTTTCCAACATTTAAAAATCTACGTAAAACACGTGTAGGCAACTGATTTTCAAAATAAAACTCTCCCTAAAAAGGAGCATACCACCTGTTACCCGATTATCTATACAATTAATATAAAGTGTATGTTTCCGCGCTGCACCACTGTGTAATGAACAACGCACTTTTATATCTGGGAGCTGAGTAGAATTGTTACTAATAAACCTTTCAAATATCTTTGCTGTCTATCTCGTTTATGAATAGCTAGCTATTGCACGAGTCGTCGTCAACAAGTGGGTCTAAAGATGAACATGGATAAGACGAAGATGATGTCGAACTCTCATGTCGGCCCCACTGCAGTTCTAGTTGGTTGCTCTGCACTCGAAATTGTTGAAGAGTATAAAAAATAGTACATACCTGGGACAAAAGGTCCAACTAGGTCCAACTTCGAGAAAGAGGTGTCTCGTCGAATCCAGCTCGGCTGGGTAGCGTTCGGAAGTTACGTTATATCTTCTCGTCGTCCAAAATACCACAGTTTCTCAAGACTAAAGTCTTTGATCAGTGTGTGTTGCCAGTGATGACTTTTGGAACTGAAACGTATTCACTCATAATAGGCCTCATACGGAGGCTTAAAAACACACAAAAGGCGATGGAACGAGCTATGCTCGGAGTTTCTATGCGCGATCGAATCAGAAATGAGGAGATCCGCAGAAGAACCAAAATCACCGACGTAGCTCTACGAATCACTAATATTAATTGGCAGTGGGCAGGGCACATTGCTCGTAAAACCGATGGCTGACGGGGCAGTAAGATTCTGGAGTGGCGGCCACGTACCGGAAGACACAGCGTAGGGAGGCCCCCAACAAGGTGGACCGTCGACCTGGTGAAGGTCGCAGGAAGCCGTTGGATGCGGGCAGCACAAGACCGGTCATCCTGGAAAGCCTTGGGGGAGGCGTTTGTCCAGCAGTGGACCTCTATAGGCTGAAGAAGAAAAAGAAGAAGATCGCAATTAAGACGTCTTTTCTTTCTTTCTTTCTTTTATGGCTTCGCACGGTTTGTGCATTTAGCCAATGTCACGTAATGAATTGTTCATGTCGAAAAAGACGGCGTGATACGTCTTACGATGGAGGTTTGAGACAAAGTCATGATGTGGCCACTATGCTGCGATATTTCACTGTTCTTTATGAATTATTTACTGAATGCACTTTTTACTACATAAATCACGCACTTTTATTTAGTAAACAACACTATAAATAATTTTAAAAGTCCGATGAAAAATGAGCGTGACACTCAGCTTGACTTTCCCGCCAAAAACCTCCAATTAAGACGTTTTATTCCATATTTTTGGGTAACTGAATCGTTTACGCAACGCATGTACTCGAAAGGGTTTTTTGTTTATTTTATAAATATAAACAAGTGCTTGACCATAATCCAGTTTTATGATAAGCAGTAATGCAATCGTTGGTGGTAAAGCACGCTAGCCTATTCACCAAAAAGAGCTGAGTGAATAGGAAGGAAGACAGCAGTAGAGCGAGGTGATTCAATGTTAAAACCAATATTCAATAACACGGTCAACGCTGCTGCGCCAGAGGGAGATTGATCTGGAGACCCTTCACGACCAAACTCCCGACACAATAAAATTCAGCGCATCGTACCGCGCAACACAACTGCTCAGAACCGTCCTCCGTACGGTTTCACCAAACATCATGCCGGAACACGACGAATCTTCTTTCTTTTCTTCTTTTCTTGGCGGCAGGACTTTGTCTGGTGGGTGGTGAATAATTTTCCCCATTTTTTCTACATTATCCATTGTTTCTTCGCATCTATTGGTCGCAGTGTGATGTTTACATAGCCTAGCACAGAAATAAATTTTCAATTCGGACCACTATTTCCTGAGATTAGCGCACTAACGAACAAACTGTTCAGCTTTATAAAATTAGTATACAGTAAGAGACTTGTATATTATGTTAGCACGAAGGCGCTGAGGAAAAGAATGGTCCAAAGCCTAGAGCACAGGCGTAGAGTAGCCAGCCTTTCGGTCTTCATTACATCGAGGGACTGGAACGATTTGCCGGCGGCGGTGTTTCCGTCTCACTATAATTTGAGTGTCTTCAAGGCTAGAGTGAATAGGTTCTTAAAAAACTAACGCGCTTTGCCATCAACGATCGCATCACTGCTTACCATCAGGCGGGATTGCGGTCAAGCGCTAGTTTATAATTTATAAAAAAAAGTATCTAACGCGTGAGCTCCTGACAATATAAACATCAGGTGTTTTCACAGCTGTGCTGCTGGGGAGTTTGTTCCGCCACTTCTTCCCAGCGAAAGCACTAAGGACTATTTTGTAATTTTGACGTACATTTGACGTTTGAAAAGTGCTGTTTCTCAGCCCGATTGGAAAAGATTTCATCACCACTCTCGAAACGGCGAAGGTAAGGTAAGGGGAACCAAAAACTTGGAAGACATGTGACATCTATCAACGCGTACTGGACCCGCGTGGTAGATTATGGCCCACAGTGGGCCAACAGTGGTGAGTGAGCCTGTGTCCCAACAGTGGGAACATAATAGGCTAATTAAATTATGTATGTATATTTTGATACGTTCGTGCGCGTTATGAGCATGCTAAAATCAACTTCCTGGTCAGTTTAATATTTAAATAATGAATCGTTGAGATGAACACAAAAAACATATGACTGCAGTGGCAGTGTTAATCATTGCAAATTAAAAATGTTTGTCTCACTTTGTCCTTAAGGGTTTGGCACATTTTAAAAGATGACAATAAATGTATACTGTAAAAAAAATTATAAATGTATAGTATAGCCTAGAGTTTGCTTACCTACAGATAATAACAAAAATTAAATTTCCAATTAATTTTCATGTTGGGTTAGGAGTCTTTTTGCCTCGTTATCTAATTATTTTTTTCTGACTTTATGTTACTTTATTGATTTTTTTTAATTGTGTTAAGTTTTATGACCTTCCTGAAGGAGTCACAGATTTTTTTTTTTAATTTATTACAGATTAAAATGGCACAATATATAATATACAACGAATAAGCATGTGGCAGTGGGCTGGACACATTGCCCGTAGGACCGATGCCCGATGGGGCCGACGAATTCTCGAGTGGCGACCACGCACCGGAAGACGTAGCGTGGGTAGGCCCCCGACAAGGTGGACCGACGACCTGGTGAAGGTCGCGGGAAACCGCTGGATGCGGGAGACGCAGGACCGGTCGTCATGGAGAACCTTGGGGAGGCCTATGTCCAGCAGTAGACGTCTTTCGGCTGAAATGATGATGATGATGATAATGATGATGAAGCACGGGCGTACTCAGGTGGGGGCAGGGGGTGGCAGCTGCCCCCATTGGAAATCCCCTAATTACTAAACATAGTATAAACGAGGACTTATCTCTAACTTTGAAATTAACCACGCAGCAGACACTAACAAAATGTACGGTGTAATTACCAAAAAACCGCGTGCGACTATAGCGCACACAGATTACCCACTCTATAAAAATGTCTTGCCCAAGGGCCAAAAGCTAGGTACACCCATGGATAAGAACAATAATTTGAAAAAAGAACTTTCGTTTCAAAGAACGTTTACGTTTGTAACTATTGATTCTTATTGTAAGTGAATGATTGTATTCAGTTTTTGAGAAATGAATGTCGAACTGGACTTTAGGGTACCAAAAAAGAATTTCTAGGGATACGCCAACTTACTTTTCATTTACATTAACATACATTACCGTTTCAGTGATGGGATTCGACGATAAATTGCGAACGTTAAAACACGACAGTAAATTAAACATCGTGTACCTCGTACCTCAACACATTCTCAGTCTACCCATAAAAAATCATTTAAATATGTCCATTAGTTTAGTCACAGGATATTATTTTTCATTTTTCACATTTTCTACATGATGTACATGTTGATAAGGAGGCGCTTACAGGTTGATGACCGCTGCATGCAGCGGTACTAAACTTTAATAAAAATGGCACGAAAAAAGCAAGTCGATACAGGACCGCGCTGTCGCCGATCGGAGGTCAGTGAACCAATATTTTTAAAGGATATCTTATTCAGTTTCCAATTTTATGCGATTTAGATTGTTTGAAATTCTCTTTTTTTATTTTTGATGCTAGGTTTTTTTCTATGGTTTAGGATTATTCCTATGAACCAGCATTGTCCGTGTTTTCATTTATTGTCGTATTATAATTACAGCCACCGTAGTTTAAAGAATCCGTAACTTCTCATACCGTATTGAAAACGCCAGTGAGAGCAATTGTAGCCCAGTAGTATAGTATTAGGCGATGAATTGTTAGTAGTTAATTCGTTGGTTTGAACCCAGTAGGGTAATTGAGTAACACACTATTTATTGCGTGTTTTATTTTGTTGAGTATATACATCTTTAGAATATAGGGAACAATGGATTAGCAATTTGCTTCAAATTGATAATCTAGTAATAGTATGTTACGAAATTGGGCGGCTGGTTGTTGCTTTTTTATTGGTTAAAATAATTTCAACATGGGTGCTCTCAAAACGGGAAGGAAAAACATTGTGAGGTTATGTCCTTGAACCAAGAATTCCAAGATATGGGACCGAGTAATAGATAGGCCATTCTCTCTCTCTCACTCAAAATACATAAGCTCGTGTCAAAATAGTGGGAACATTTTAGTCCGACAATTCCATTGAAATCGCTCGTCCCTTTTAACTCAACCCAAACAATTCGTTCCAGCGATTACTTTGGTGAGAATTGTAATCGATTTTTCGTCCAACTGACTCCGTAACAAATAATAAAATCGACGTCCGATGATAACTGTTCCATAAGTGAATAACATGTTCCAATTAATTTATCGACTGCATTTTTTAATGTGGAATTTGTAAATAACACGAAAGTAACTTAACTATATTCTACTAGAGAGCACCGGTGACATGGAATCGGCCGCGACTTATTAGTTGTAAATTGTGTACATTAATTCAACACCACTGCTCTCAATACGGTGAAGGAAAATCTCGTTAAGAAACCGGCATGTCCTAGAGCCAAAACTTCAAAGATATGTGACATCTAACAACTAAAACTAGCGCTTGACCGCAATCCCGCCTGATGGTAAGCAGTGATGCCATCGTTGATGGTAAAGCGCGCTAGTTTATTAAGAGCCTATTCACTCAGAAAAACTGAGCGAATAGGAAGGAAGACGGCAGTTGAGCGAGGTGATGCAATGTTAAACCCAACAACACGACCAACGATGCTGCGCCAAAGGGAGATTGATCTGAAGACCCTCCACGACCAAACTCCCAACACAACAACATTAGGCGCATCGTACCCGGCACACATCGCAACACAACTGCTCTGACCCGTCCTCCGTACGGCTTCACCCGATATCATGCCAGAACACAACAAATCGCTTGGCGGCAAGGCTTTGTCTGGTGGGTGGTAACTTCTGCTGGCGGCCGATGTTATGGCCTACCACCGAGAAAAATTAAGATCACGACCTACTCCTTCTCACTGAGATGAAGCCTGTGTCCCTGAAGTCATGGTGTTTGGTGATGGTATACTGATATTTCTTCGATAGCTGGACTGCGTTTCTTAGGCGCGTCTTCTGGGAAACTCAGTGCAACCCCACAGATCCCAAGCACAAACAAATGAGACAAGGGTGGACTTACAGAATTCCCAGCGCTGCACTCTCCGGGTTGTGATGGAGGCCTCCACAGATGTTCACTGTGCATGTCACTTTGTTGGTGGTTTCAAGAGGAAATTATGGATTTATAGAATTTTTATGATAGGCGGGCCGGCGCGCATGGTGAACTTTTTCCGATGTTGTTGAAGCGAGAGTGAGTGAAGTTATTCGTGAGCGCTGAATGTGAATGAATGGGAAGGAACCGGGAAATTTGAATGTGCTTGATATAAGAATGGTTGTATGCTATAACAAATGGGAATATTTTAGGCTGATTATGTATCTATTAAGCTATTTTTGGCAAATCCTATTTTCTTTTTACATGCTTTTTATTAGCTTCACTTGTATGTTTGCTTGTTTGTTTGTTCGTCTCTAACTCAAAATTTTTTTCAACCTTACCTTACATTAAATTGTGCAGGCAAAGTATTTTTTAGTTTAGATTTAGTTTTAGATTTAGTTACTATTCTGTCTCTTGGAGATCAAGAAAAGTTTGGTAAAAACAAATGAGCACCACTTAAGCGTTCGTGTTATCCGTGTATTATTTAAAAAAAGAATATCGAACTAAAAATTTGAAAATGAATATAGTTTAAAAAACTAAAAAAATTTATGACAATAGTATATAAACAATACTATTGTCATATATTAAACTTTAAAATTATTTTTAACTTTTTAGCTTGATATTCTTTAAAAGCAATTTTTTTTTGTCGGTCCACCTTGTCGGGGGCCTACCCACGCTGCGTCTTCCGGTGCGTGGTCGCCACTCGAGAACCCGTCGGCCCTATCGGGCATCGGTCCTACGGGCAATGTGTCCGGCCCACTGCCACTTAAATGTCATAAAGTCAAAGTCAAGTGTATAAATAACATGCACTTTTGAATTGATAAAAGGTCGGTCAGTCAGATAGATGGAGCTAGTTGCCCAATTCAATATAGTATAGCTATAGTATAAATAGTATAGTAGATTCCTATGGAGCAGAACGGTGGGGTACTGCGTAACCACTACCTATCAGAAGTAATGTGTTTCATTTTGACAGTTCAACAATATTCATTGCGTTATTTACATGGATAAGCGGACACATTTTTCGAACATACGGAGCAATGTATTAGTATTACTCTTCGCTTCGCTTTGGGTAAGAAACTCTCATAGTCAACTCTGTCAACATTTTTAACTTTGTTCCTTTGGCAACGAACTTCTACCCAACATCTTCAACCTTTTTACCGTCCCGCTGCTGGGCACAGGTCTCCTCTCATACAGGGAAGGATTGAGCGCAATCATCACGCTTGCTCAATACGGGTTAGCGATTACAGATTAACCCCCTTATTCATAAACGCTGCTTAAAGTTAACTAGTGATTAGCGATTTTTTAAACATACATTTTAGACGCTTGCAGGTCACTTAACTTTAAAAATCGATTATGAATAAACCCCTTAAACACTGTGGTGTTTATTCATAAAGGATGATTTAAGTTAAGTGACGTTAAAAGGTCAGAAATGTATGGTTAAAGAATCGCTAATCACTAGTTAACTTTAAGCAGTTTTTATGAATAAGGGGGTTAAAGTCCAGTTTAAAACTTCTACCCGCTGTAACAAAACTCTCATTATTCAACACACGCTCACAAAATGACGCCACAAAAAAAAAAAAAAAAACTACAACACGCCAAGTTCAGTGGCCAATAAATAAATATAATTAATTTTTCGCACCGTCTCTCTGTCCGTGCGTTTGTCCGCTTCGGCGCGTGCGTGACGTACGGCTTTGGATCGCGACTCGATGGCAGTTGTTATTACATATATTTATTATACTAAAAACGAGGTAACGTTTTGCTGGTTCAAGGAGCAAGGTTATAATGACATTCCTTGGGTATTAATGATGAAAATATAATGATTTACAAAAAGCGTGGTCGTCTTCAGAAATAGGTATTTAATATAAAGTTACGCTTAATCATCATCATCAACCGTCCCACTGCTGGACTCCTCTCATACAGAGACGGAGTCACGCTTATATTCGGTAAATTATCTATGAGTACATCCACGTAAAAAAATGGCAATAGACATATTCCCCCTTATTCATAAACGCTGTTTAAAGTTAACTAGTGATTAGCAATTGTTTAAACATAAGTTTTAGACGTTTGCACATCACTTAACTTCATCGTTTATGAATAAACTCCTTAAACACTGTGGTGTTTATTCATAAAGGATGATTAAAGTTAAGTAACATTAAAATGTATGCTTAAAGAATCAGTAATCACTAGTTAACTTAAAGCAGCGTTTATGAAAAAGGGGGATTGTTACGGTTAAGGGTTTCGAAGTTTATTGACAACGAAGGTACAGTCGATAGTAGGCAATGATAAATAGAACGTAGCTGATGTCGCACCGAAGTCTTCCCTTTTTTCCACGATGAAACCTGTACCATTCGATTGGCCACCCTAGGTTTAGCAATACGTTTTATATTGTACCACTACAATGCCTAGGTCTGGACATATAGGGTTTAAAAGTTACGTACTGCAAGTTACGCGATATTAAACCATATACCATGGACGTTTTTTCATTTGTAACAATATCTTTTAGTCTATCTATTTTTTTCTCCGCAATCTCGATTGATGGTAAGCAGGGATGCAATCGTTGATGGTAAAGCGCGTTAGTTTATTAACAGCCTATTCACTCTAGCCTTGAAGACACTTAAACGTAGTCAGACGGAAAGACCGCCGCGATCAAATTGTTCTAGTCCTATGTACGCGGTATAAAAGTTGAGGTGAAATGCTTCGTTCGAATCGTAGTGGTGCCAACAACGTAAGGGTGGAAACTGGTGACGGTATTAGGTACAGTGAAATCCCAGATTCCTAATTACGTAACACACTTTGGATCAAAATCTGCATCATTTTAGAGGATATTACTAATCTATTGCTTTAGCTACATGTTCGTAGGAACCTAGATCCATAAGAAAAGTGTAATCTGGTTTTTCCATAAGGATTTTTAGTAACAGTTTCTGGATTTTGGAACTTGGCGGTGTTATAGTCCCGTACACTTGCACACGTATACGGAACGTACTTTACGTTAGACGTCATGTAACGTTTAAAATACCTTTCTGAGGGATTAGTTTTATTATATACTTTGTAAGTATGTGTAGTACTTTTTTTTACGAGTGGAATTGCCTTTACGCACCGTACCCGCCGCTAGCTAGGCGACGGGCGTGTGTGGGACTCGCCCGGCCAAAGCCGGGAATACCCACTAAAACCACTCGGTTACCCTCGAGCCCTGCGTTGAGAGTGTCACGGGATCGGCCCGAAGGCCTAATCACCGTGCCACTCTCAGGGCTTACCGGCCTTGTTAAGGCCGGTTTCCGCGCCAAGGGAGGATTACCCGGGTAGCGGTGTAATCCTCAGACGTGGTGACCAGTGCAATGCTCGTGCGGGAGCTACCCACACACGCTGGTCACACTCTGGGGCTAAAGGAGACGGGGGTTCGTACCCCGCCTTCTTCGCCCCACTCGTCTACGTCTAGGGGAGCGGCAAAAGCATCCTCTTTCCGCCTCCTTCTCCTCCTTCTGCAAGAGGACGGTCACGCAGAAGGAGGCGGCAACCTCTCATGCACTCTCGCTTTCAACCATGGCTCGCATCATGGTTGCCAGGGAGAGGCGTCCGCCTCCGAGCGCCGCAACGAGGTCGCGGCGCTCGTTTCGCCAGGCCGGGCACTCCACCAGGAAGTATGTGTAGTACCTATATGAAGTAGGTAGTATATAAAGTATATTGTCGGTCTTCGTGGCGCAGCGGTCAACACGCCTGTCTGCGACGTGGAAGCCCCGGGTTCGGTCCCCGGCCAGGTCGTGATGGAAAACGATCTTTTCCTGATTGGCCTGGGTCTTGGATGTTTATCTATATATGTATCTTTTATAAAATATAGTATCGTTGAGTTAGTATCCCATAACACAAGTCTCGATCTTACTTTGGGGCTAGCTCAATCTGTGTGATTTGTCCGTATATATTATTATATTATATATATATACTTTAAAAAGTGCCTGATGAGGTGTTATAAGCTAATACATTAAAATACGATATATAATTACTGAAACTTTTGTACACTAAGTACAGCAAATGTGTAACCTCTAAAGTTTGTTTATTTTCCGACAATTTCAACACTAGGTGGAGAGAGCAGCGGTGGTCTGGTGATATCGGCCGGGGCTTACAAGTTGTAGGTCGTATGTTCGAAGCCCATTGGGTACTTTACTTAGTGTAACGGCCACTTTACTTCATCACCACTGCTCTCAAAATGGTAAAGGACACATTGTGAGGAGCCCGGTATGTCCTACAGTTAAAAACTTCGAAGCCATGCCGCCAAGCGATTTGTCGTGTTCCGGCATGATGTCTGGTGAAGCCATACGGAGGACGGGTCTGAGCAGTTGTGTTGCGATGTGTGCCGGGTACGATGCGCCAAATGTTGTTGTGTTGGGAGTTTGGTCGTGGAGGGTCTTCAGGTCAATCTCCCTTTGGCGCAGCATCGTTGGTCGTGTTGTTGGGTTTAACATTGCATCACCTCGCTCAACTGCCGTCTTCCTTCCTATTCGCTCAATCTGAGTGAATAGGTTCTTAATAAACTAGCGCGCTTTACCTTCAACGATCGCATCACTGCTTACTATCAGGCGGGATTGCGGTCAAGCGCTAGTTTATAATTATAAAAAAAAAACATGTGACATCTACCAACCCGCATTGGGCCCGCGTGGTAGATTAAGGCCGACTCTCCCTTTCTCATTGAGTGGAGGCCTGTGTCATAATATTACAAGCTAATTATGCAACAACCAATAAATCTTAAGCAACGATTCTTGATCATGGGAAAACTCTTGTCAAACACGCAAGTCCGAAAAGAAAGTCCCACACCATAGTCGAATAAAACAAAACAAAAAACACTTTTTTTACCTCGAAACAAACATGATTTTTTACGAGCAACTCCAAGCTACATAAAGCATTGTGATTTAAAAGTAAAATGCTGGACAGGGAGACGGAACGTCGCCGACAGTGACACACGACTTGGCCCTCAAACTACAGAGCCCGTTTGGAGAATAAAAGAATTGTTTGCAGCCAGGACGCCGACGAATGCCGCGCATAGCTTGGACCCCAATTAAGATCCCGTAAGATTGTCGTCTTGTGTTTTTAGTGTGCTGTAGGGGCAGTATGATTGAGAACTTTGAAGGAATATTACGGAGGCGTAAAGTGAAGGCCACTTTACCTGCATCCTAATAATCCTTATAATATTTCCTACTAATATGCCTATAATGCTAAAAATTGTGAGAATTTATGGATGGATGTTTGCTCTTTCAGCCAAAAACTACAGAACGGATTTTGATACACGGGTAGTGTGTAACCAGCAATACGTAAATGATCGAAATTATTTTAAGAAAAGTTGCTCATTTGAGTTACATAGTAGTGGGGCAAAGGCTCTGACGTTATTTTGAATGGACGTGGACAGAGTCGTTTTGGAAAGTGAGGACGATCGAACGGTCACTTCATATTGAGACTTGGACCAGGGCACTTCTCCGGTGCGAAACAGTCGATTTGCCTATTCAAATTGTTATTATTAAGATTGGAGGGTATATTTACACGTCATGCTTTAATTCAAAACTCACCTACGAAGTGGAGCCCTTACCAACACACCAAGATGCTGACGATCCTATCGCTACGCCGTCGCTGACTTCGACATATAGATTATGAAATTTTATCCCCATATTTCTGTGGGATTACATATGCAAGTGAAAGCATTCTAGCCGTCAGCGGTGGCGATGCACTTCGTGGCTCTGTCGACCAATGCTGAAAAGGTGGGCTTTTGGAATAGGGATATTTCCTGGGTAAAAAAAAGTGATTCTATTTAGTCCGTCATTCAGATTATAGAAAAATATTGGATACGTATATTTTGTTTTATCAAATCAATAAAAATTGACAAATATAAAAGGCAACAAAGATCAGGAGTGGTGCCTGGTGACGTCACTGCTCGCTAAAAAGTGTAGCGTGCAGTGACGTCACACGACTTTTCAACGCACTGTGTCGTCTTCATTTTTTGTTTATATGAAAAAAGAAAAAATACGTGTCTAGTATTTTTTGGAAATCTGACTGACGGACTAATTAGTTTATTTTTAGTCAACTACCCTATTGATCCTGTGATCATGTTCGGCTTAGTGGCTGGGATTGGGTTAGTGGCAGGTATGATAGTATTTGAAGACTTGTTTTTGAAGTAAAAACACCTTTATCGGCGTTGTAAACTATTTTGGGATGGGTAAAAATGTTAAACTTGCGTCAGTACACGTGACCTGAAATTAAAGGTCTTGTTTTCATTGATCTTAAATTATCATACGATTTGGCATCATCCTAATATTTTTATCCTCTAATATAAACACCAGAACAGAAGAAATAATATCTCTTTATAATAAGTGATGTGGGTTAAACAGAGAAAACTAAAGTATTTGATTTGAAATACAACCCAAAAGTAGTGGGATTGTCCTACAAAATTCTTGAACACAGTAAACCTACACAACCGAACACTTTTTTAACGTTTTTATTTGTCCCAATCTGTTTTTTAACACCTCCCAACGGCGCGGGCGCAGCGTGGAGATCTCGTGATTATTACTACACAGGATTTAATGAGTTTGTTTCTGATTTCACTAATCGAGATTACGATGATACATAACTAACAGATTCACATACTAATCACCGTGTCGCTTGTGTGCTAAGGAGGTGGGCAGAGGGGCAGGTGCGTGGTTTTGGGGGCGAATTAGAACTTGAAAGTTAATATGTAGTTCCTTAGAAGAGTTGATTATGAGTCATTCGGTTAGGTGAAGCTACGCTTGCTGAGGTCGCTTCGTAAATGGGTGATCATCTTTGTATACCAATTTTGACTTAGTGCTTCGGAAAGTATGTAGGGCTGTTGGTTTTTGCTGTCATTCGCGGGCCTATGATATTCATTACTTATCTTGTCATCGTCCTAGATATTATAGTGTCTCATGACTAAAATCTTTGACCAGTGTATGTTGCCAGTGAGGACATATCGAACTGAAACTCGGTGGTAGGCCATAACATCGGCCGCCGTCTGGTGAAGCCGTACGGAGGACGGGTCTGAGCAGTTGTGTTGCGATGTGTGCCGGGTACGATGCGCCAAATGTTGTTGTGTTGGGAGTTTGGTCGTGGAGGGTCTTCAGATCAATCTCCCTTTGGCGCAGCATAGTTGGTCCTGCTGTTGGGTTTAACATTGCATCACCTCGCTCAACTGCCGTCTTCCTTCCTATTCGATCAGTTTTTCTGATTGAATAGGCTCTTAATAAACTAGCGCGCTTTACCATCAACGATCAGATCACTGCTTACCATCAGGCGGGATTGCGGTCAAGCCCTAGTTTATAATTATTAAAAAAAAAAAAACGTAGTCGCTCACAATGGGTCTCATACGAAGGCTCAGAGTCACACAAAGGGCGGTGGAAAGAGCTATGCTCGGAGTTTCTCTGCGTGATCGAATCAGAAATGAGGAGATCCGCAGAAGAACCAAAGTCACCGACATAGATCTTTGAGTCGCTAAGAATAAGTGGCAGTAGGCGGGCACATTTCTTGTAGAACCGATGGTCGATGGGGCAGTAAGTTTCTGGAGTGTCGGCCATCAAGGAGCCAACAAGGTGGACCGTTGACCCGGTGAAGATCCCGGGAAGCCAACGGATGCGGGCAGCATAAGGCCGGTCATCGTGGAAGGCTTTGGGGGAGGCCTTTGTCCAGTAGTGGAGCTCTATAGGCTGAAGAAGGAGAAGGAGAAGACTTGTCGCAAGAAGGCCCAATAGTCTGACAACCAGTCTTGCCTAGGGGTTTCGTATTACTGACTAAACTGATTGTTTACCCATCTGACCTCCACATGAGTTGTGAAGGTTAGATATGCAAACAATCAAATCAAACCAAATTAACTTTACATATTGCATACACTTCTAAGTATATCTTGGACACCAATGACTGATTAAAAGGTGAAGGAAAACATCTTGAGGAAACCTGGACCGCATTGAGCAAGCGTGGTGATTACTTCTCGGTCTGAGAGGAGGGCTGCCCAGCAGTGGGACGATAAAGGTCGATGATGATATTGCATACCTAGTAATCAGCCAGTCAGTATGGAGTTGCAAGAAGTCTCAGTTGAGAAAAAACAAAGTCGAAAGTCAGATAACACATAACTAGCCTATAATGTTCCCACTGTTGGGACACAGGCCTCCTTCTCGTTGAGAGGGACCTACCACGCTGGCCCAGTGTGGGTTGCTAGATGTTTTAGAACATGCCGGTTTCCTCACAAGGTTTTCCTTCACCGTTTTGAGAGCAGTGATGATGGAATAATTTACAGAAATGAAAGCGCCTGATGGGGTTCGATACTACTACCACTAACTACTTGTGTACCACTAAGCTACCTCTGCTCTCGCTGGGAAGAAGTGGCGGAACAAACTCCCAAGCAGCACAGCTGTCTGTTCATTTAAGAACATGATGATGAATTTGCTCAACGCAGTTATTGAACTCACTACGCCGGCTAGGGGTACTAAAACGCCGGTTAAGGGTTATGAAGTTTATTGGCAACGAAGGTACAGTCGATTGTAGGCAATGACAAGTAGAATGTTGCTGACGTTGCACCGAAGTCTTCACTTACGTCCACGAAGTGCGTATTGTAAACACACAATAACACTACAGATGTTTCTTCACGTAGTACTCAGAGTTCTCTTTACAGTTGTCGCAGTAAGTATTCTCAAAGATCGCTTCTTAACTGTCGCCTGTCCTCGTATCGCTAGTCGAATGCAGACTGACTGTGAGCTGGCGTCACGGAACTATATATAGGCCAGCTGATCGAACATTCCAGAATCGTCTAGACGTAATAATAATAGCGCATAACTTCGAGTACATTCAGTAGGTACCTATGGTAATTCCCGGAACGGGTTTCTAGAAATTTCGATGTCGTCACTTAGTTGACAAAATTGATGAAAGCTATACCATTCGATAGGCTACCCTATGTCTAGCAATGCGTTTTTATATTGCACCTATACAATGTCTAGGTCTCGAGTTATAGGGCTTAAAAGCTACACACTGCATGTCACGCGATATTGAACCTTATGCCCTCGACATAAGGTGCATTCGTAACAATACCAATAATTAAGCCTTTTTATTTCCAGTAGAAAAAAAATATTACATCTCTTAAAATCTATTTTATAATTTTTGTTTAATCTGCCGGAACCCCAGAATGGGTGAAGGCCTCCTCCAGTGACCAATTTTGCCCAGTTACTGCTTTAAAGTCGTCTTCCCATGTTGTAATGTCTACCTCTTGATCTTTTGCCTAGTGGGCCTTTCAAGAAAGTTATTTTTTTGGTCCATATGTGATCAGTTAGCCGGGCAATGTATCCTGCCCACTTCCATTTCAACTTTGCTCGACGCAGTTATAGAACTCACTACGCCAATCACGTTTACGGTCACTAGGTCAACTAGGCATTCATTTATAAACCAATAAAATACTTCATTGGTCTAATAAATAAATTCTTATTACTTTTTTTATTAAAACAGAAACGATTTTATAAGAAACATTGTTCATCAATCAGTGAGTAATTATCTCGGACATGGATACGTTTAACGACCATAATACGTATAGGTGTGTTAATGAATTCCTAGTAGGTCGGTTTATTGTCGTGTGGAAGATAGGAGGACCAATATATTAATGTTGACTACTTATTTAAGGATGGCAGGATTTACACCGAAGCGAATGTTAGCCTCGTAGTCGTGGTGGCCTAGTGGTTAAAACACCAGCCTCTCAAGTATGAGTTTACGGGTCCGATTCCAGATCAGGTAAGTACCAATGTAACTTTTCTAAGTTACATATACTTTCTAAGTATATCTTGGATACCAAAGACTGATTAATGATTAAAAGGTGAAGGAAAACATCTTGACGAAACCTGGTCTTTAAGTCTGAAATCACCAATCCGCATTGAGCAAGCGTGGTGATTACGCGCAACCCTTCTCTGTATGAGAGGGGACCTGTGCCCAGCAGTGGGACGATAGAAAGGTTGATGCAGAATGTTAGCCTCGACTTTTGTGTCTACCAATTCCAGATTACACATTTATTTGTGAAGGGGTATGCGCTAAGGCATTTGAAAATTTGCGGTTCGAATTTATTAGTATATGATCGCATAAGAAATCTGGTTTTTGGAGACTTGAGGAACAGGGAGTAAACTTCACTCATTCTCCGTATAAAAGGGAGGATTCTCCCTTTTATAAGGGTGTTATCTCTGGCGGGTACTTGCACAACGGTTGATGTTGGGAAGTTGTATGTAAGCTAATTGCATGCAAACTTTGTTTGCGAGATGTAGAATTCGTGTAACGTTAGTATGACGCGTTGTTCGCCTGTGATGGTTGTAGATACCGCTACAGGTTAAACAGAAATATAACGATTAGAATCAGCAGGCGGCACTGTGACCATCTTACCTTGAGAACTTGGTGGGTGTAGAGTGAACTGTGATTCCTACTAATGTTAAGGGATTGACACTATTGACAGATTTTCACAGAGTCGATCTGCGTGACAGCGTCAGGGAAGTCCAGCAAATACAAAATTTGTAGATGATGAAAGAAAATGAAGAGATCCGCAGAAGAACCAAAGTCACCGACTTAGCTCTTCGAGTCGATAAACTTAAGTGGCAGTGGGCAGGGCATATTGCTCGTAGAATCGATGGCCGATGGGGCGGTAAGGTTCTGGAGTGGCGACCACGTACCGGAAGACGCAGCGTAGGGAGGCCCCCCACATGGTGGACCGATGATTTACCTCATTAAGAAAATTTAATTTTCTTACGTTTTTTCGTCAGTATCGTGTTCTTGTAGCTTATCGTAACTCTGTTATCTTAAGAGGAAGGGTTATGGAAAACCTTTAATTACTGCCTTCATGAATCTACCGCAGTATTTAAAGGTTCCTCCTATACCTATCAATTACGGAACAACCAATAGCAAGATTACAAGCAAATACTTCTAAGTCATTTACATTATTAATTCAAAGTCGCATGAGCCAAATGTACCTATGCCTAGATTGTAATCGCTACAGAACATATTTACTAGAATCGCACAGCATAACCTCTGACAATATTCACGTTTCAGCAAGTGCAAGGAAAGAAAAATGAGTTTATGCAGACACTTCAATCAATCAACTCATCTTATCGCAGTCCAGTGTTGGGCACAGACCTCTTCCAGACCGTGCCACAACATCCTTTCCTACTTCTGTACTCAATCGGTCTCTCAAACGTTTTTGAGGTCTTATACTTAGCTGACTAGCTATGGGGCGTTCTACACCACGTATCGGGACGGGCAAATGGAAAAAAATATCAATATTTCTTAAATATATCGATTATACCCAAGAAATATCGATATATCGATCCCTAACCAAGCATACGCATACGCGAGATCCACTTCAGAAACAAATCAAAAACTTGTGATGTCCTAATGCAGTGCAAAGATCCCTCTACTGTCCACCACTGTTCCACTTCTCTCTTTTTAAACCGACTAAGGAGCTGTTCTTGTTGAAAAAGTCCACCTCGTTTTGTGTTTTCGTTTTGGTCAGATCATCCGACCACCTAGACGGTGGGTGTCCGATGCTGCACTTGCCGGTACGTGGTCGCCATTCAAGAGCTTTTCTGCCCCATCGGCCACCGGCTCTTCTTGCTATGTGACAAGCCCACTGCCACATCAAAGAGCTAATCCGCTGGGCTTTGCCTGCTACGATGTCGCTTGTCATTGAGGCCCCATCGGGTCTTATTTTTAGCCCATTGTTCGTCTGACATGCAGCAGAAATTTCCAGAATAATTCTATTTTAGGATGGCAGCTTTTCGAGTGCGACATTAGTTATATTTATGATAGGATGGATGGTAGTACAAATCGACTATTTGTCCTGAAAACACGGTTACAACGGTATGATTGGCGCAATGGTTAAGCAATTGACAGCTGCGTTGCGTTACGGCGGGATCGATTCCCAGACGGATCAAACATTTGTAAGACCTACAAGTAGTTGTTCCGGTCCTAACTGTGAATTTGAACAGTCCGCACATCACATCTTGTGGGAGTGTATTCTTTGGCAGAATGAACGCAATATTATGTTGGATAGTGTACAAGTTACATCCGGAGTCGTTTATTATACGGACCTTGTAGAAACTAGAACCAATTTCCGTGCGTTCAGGCGCTTTTGCCATACCTATTATTGGAATCAATTGTAACAGCACATACCTACTTAGGACCCATTAACTTAATCAAATTTTATTCGGTGGTACTTGGCAATCTGGGCTTCCCAGTTGCAATAATGTCCCTTTGTGCCAATTGACCTAGTTCTGTTCTGTCTCCTGCTTGTTATGGAGGGAAGTGGAAAAAAAGAAAATTTTTTTACTCCTCCGCTATTCTTTTCTGATTAATTTCGTTGCGGGACCCAATACAGTTGAATCGTTTCTCCGGGACTCGTCGAGCTTCATTGCTCGGCGTTTTTCTGGTCTCCACTGTTGATTCTGGCTTTCAGGAGTTGCAGTGGGTGGGAAAATGTGTGGCGGGTTTTGTCTCATTAAAAAAAAAAGTAGTTGTTCCGGGTCTGGCTGTTTGTGTATGTGTATATGTTTGTAAACGCATCCACGTTACAGGAGAAATTCCTAGTATATTAAAAAAAAATGTCCCAAATCCTACTTGTGATTGGACACTGGCGAACGTGTATTGGCGTCATGCCCGTCCCCATTCGCTTCGGTGTAAACGCAGCTTCCATTATAAAGCTCCTGGCATACGAGTTAACAAGCTGATAGTAAACCAATTATTAGGGGCAGTAAACTGTTCCAGGTACCAGAGTATTCACGAAATAAGTACTGTTAACATAATAATTACATTGTAAAACGTTTGCTAAAATTCGGTGAAGCTCCCCTTTTGTAAATTTATTGCTATAGTTTTGTTTATTGTTTGTGTACATTTTTCGTGTAATTAATTTTTTTTGAGCCACACAATTAGTTCAATTAAGTGTATGTAGGGAGATACAATTTCACTTTAGGGCTGAGAATAAACTAAAGTGGTAGTTGGATGGTAGGTTCTATAAAGTCGTGCCCCGGAAATCCCGCTGTTGGTCCCGGTTGCCATACGAACATCTAGTGGCAGTCGTCACGGGTTGTAGGAGCCCTCAAAAGTCCAACAATTGGTCTAATTGCAATGCTTCGATATCGCCTTCGGGTTGTAGAGGTCAGGCGGCAGTCGTTTCACGGAAAATATCGGTTTTTAGCCAAAATCAGCAAGTTCGA
The DNA here is from genome assembly GCA_037179545.1 of Sesamia inferens. Taxonomy (NCBI): domain Eukaryota; kingdom Metazoa; phylum Arthropoda; class Insecta; order Lepidoptera; family Noctuidae; genus Sesamia; species Sesamia inferens. The sequence continues at coordinate 3,626,110 of CM073943.1, forward strand.
CAGGTAAAGCGGACCCCAGACTTCAAAGCTGAAGAAGCTTAAGATGCGACTGGGATTATCGCTGAGATGATGAGGATGACTTTTTTTTTTAATTATAAACTTGTGCCTGACCGCAACCCCGCCTGATGGCAAGCAGTGATGAAATCGTTGATGATAAAGCACGCTAGATTATTAAGCCTATCACTCAAAAAAGGGACTTAAATCATCCTTTATGAATAAACACCACAGTGTTTAGGGGGTTTATTCATAAACAACCATTAAAGTTAAAAGTTCAAAATGTTTGTTAAAAGAAACGCTAATCATTAGTTAACTTTAAGCAGCTTTTATGAATAAGGGGGATTAAGTCTAAGTTAGATTTATACCACGAGAACGAAGATAGCCTCTGATATGTTTAAATTTACAAATCATAAGGTTCAATTTCAATCTTAAAGCCTGAAAATTGCAATAAGCATAAGAAATATTTAATTTCGAGGACTACAACTGTGTATTGACCAGTGTAACTCTATTTATTACCTTCTTATCTAACATTGGAGCACAGCAGCAAAGACCCAACATACAAGATGTATAATATCGTGGGTTGGAACCTAGGTAGGCGCCCTACTTTCCGATAATGATTCATCACCACTGCTTTCCAAAAGGGTGAAGGAAAACGATGTGAGGAAACTAGCATGTTCTAGAACGAAGAAGACGACAAATGAAATCTCCTAATGTGGTTGATTATGACCCTCTTGAAGAAAGGAAGTCCCAAGGAGCAGTAAAAGTTGACTACTTTTTAATTATTTTTTTTTTATTAAAATATAAACCAGCGCTTGACCGCAATCCCGCTTGATGGTAAGCAGTGACGCAATCGTTGATGGTAAAGCGCACTAGTTTATTAAGAGCCTATTCACTCTAGCCTTGAAGACACTCAAATTGTAGTCCGACGGAAACACCGCCGCCGGCAGATTGTTCCAGTCCCTCCATGTACGCGGTATAAAGGAGGAGGCGAAACGCTTCGTCCGGATCGTAGAGGTGTTAACAACATAAGGGTGGAAACTCGCCGTACGACGGGTCGTCCGATGGTGGAACGGAGATGGGGGAATTAAATCGTGCAATTCCCTCGCACACTCCCCAGAATGCATCCTATAGAACACCGAAAGGCTGGCTACTCTACGCCTGTGCTCTAGGCTTTGGAGACCAACTCGAGTTAAATCAGCCTCTTCGCACGCCTCTCCACTGAATCCAATGTGGCCAGGTGACACTTAGCAGCACCAGCCCAAATGTGGTTAGGAAATAATTTTCTCTTTAATTTGAATCCTTATCTGCGAATGCAATACTAATTATCGGCTATAAGTAATTATAGGAACAAGGCAAAATTAATTAGTTATTCGTAAAGCAATTATCGAGTGATTCATTAATTACGGCACCTTGCTATTCTGATTGGTTTGAATAAGGATATCACAAAATTTTCTAATTTTCATTTTTAATACACGCAGCTGGTTTTAATTTTCATTATAATACATTTCTGTTACGTAGATAGTTAAATTCATCATCGTCATCAACCTTTTTATCGTCCCACTGCTAGGCACAGGTCTCCTCTCATACAGAGAAGGAATAGCTAAATTAGGGGTTTATTTATTGAGTTTTTTCTTTCTATTTTTTATAGGGTGCAGTAGACGGTGACTCTTATCTGAGAAGTAATTAATTCTTAAAAACGTCCACAGTCCAATCTCAAACTCAATCTGTCAGAAATACCTCAAATGCGACGGCACAATTGGTGCAGTGCTTAAGCAATTGACTGCTGTGCTGCGTGTCGTGGGTTCGGTTGCCGCACGAAAGAATAATTTGTATGACCTACAAAATAGTTGTTTCTGGTCTAGCTGTATGTGAGTTTAAGTATTTGTAAAAAATTGTAAAGGTAGGTACTAACGTACTTTTTTAAATATTTGTAAACGTACTCATGATACAGAAGTAATTCTTAGTGTGGGGCAACGTTTTTACGTCGTCAAGCCCCGAAATCAAGCAATGTACAAAATTGACAATCTTTTATTGCTTGAATACTAGGTTTTTGACTACTTTGTATGTATGTGTGCCGTTCTATTGGACTATGAAAGTAAAGAGGTACGAGGAACATCGTGTAAAGTTCACACATTCACAATAGAAAAGGGAGGATCTTCTGATCAGATAGGTGCTGATTCTAGCGAGCACTTGACTAGCGGTTGATGTTGGGAAGTTCTGTGTGTTAGCTTTTGTGGTACACTTGTATTGTAATTCATATTTATTGCGATATTTTATATTTAAATAGCATTCTTAATGTCTGTGCTCGCGTCCGATCCTTTTGGTCAATACACTACTAGATAGTGTATCGACTAAAAGGATTTGACTCAAGTTGACACTAACGTCCGTTTGCGGAATTTGGCGGGAAACTGTAGAATGAAAAGAGTGGTACGCGTGAGCACGGGCATTCGGGTTTTGGCAGCTCACTGAAGAAGTTGGAAAAATTGTAAGAACAAAGTGAATAAATGTAACTATCCTGAAGAACTTGTATTCTCATTTTTGACCAGTTAAAAGGTCAGAAGAGGGATTCCACCAGAAATCAAACGTTTTGGTGAAAACTTTACGCCCACTTAAAAAGGTAGGTAGTTGAATCTTTCTTTTAAACATATTATTTTCGCTATCGCAACGTTACTTAGTTTCAACTGTGTAAGTAAACGGTTGGACGCCTGAATATGGGTTGTAAGTACACCGCTGAGCAGGTATACCTTTAGAAACTGAATCTGTTGCTGTGTGTTTAAGTGGTAAATCAGGGGTATTAATTTGAAGGCGACGGAATATTTAAAAATATTTTCATTTCGTTGTTTGATTATGTCTAAATTACGAATCTTTTATTTTAATCGAAGTTTTGCAACTAAATATGGGATACTTAATTTTTTTTTTTTACGGTACCCACATGTTGTAGTTTTATGTTTCACAAAATTAATACCGCAAATTCCGTTGTGAAGACTGACTATACGATTTATTCTTTTACCTACTTCGTTTTCGAGACAGCGTTTGCTTGTTTGTTTTCTTTTATATTTTCAGCTAAGCCACAAAATGCCTAGCCATTGATCGCAAAAACGTGTAAGAGGCTGTAATGAGTCCGGCAGTGAGTCTGAGTCATCTACAGAGAGTCTACGTAGTCGCAGATCGCGCCGTAAGCATTCGACTCAGGAAGTCGCGGCAAGAAGAGAACACGAGGCGAGCCCGATCTCCTGAATTGGCTGAAGAGTCTGCAGAGTCACCACGCCCTGGGGCCAGTAATCATCTAAGTGGTCCTGCTGGTTCTGATCAAGCCGCGTTACCATTACCAAGTAACCAATTCACTGTTTTAGACTCTAGTTTCGTGGATGTGTTTAGAGAACTAGTTAAATCTATTCGTCGCACGGAAATTCTGAACGTTATCCTGATTTGAATGTTGTACCTGAATTTGATCCAACCAAGCCATCAGAGTGTTGATGTTTGGATTAGTACAGTAAATAAGTGTGCAAAAATGTATAACTGGACGGTACGACAGATAATTCACTAAGCGTTACCGAAGTTAGTTGGGTTAGCGCAAAGGTGGTACCAAGAAATACCTAGTTTGTTATTTACATGGTCATAGTGGTAACAAAAATTACAGTTTGCATTTCTATGTGACTATAATTATGGTCGATTGCTGACGGAAATGCTCGCCCGCAAAGCACGTTTTGGGGATAATTTAGAAGAATATTACTACGGAAAGATGGTGCTATTAAATAGAAAAGTTCAGTAAGTAAAAACACCATTGATTGTTTATTTGGTATTGATAACAGGTCGGTTAGGATGAGTGCAGAAAATGTTCAATAATATAAGGGGCACAAAAAGAGATGATAAGCCAACAGTGATTTCGCAGGCGAGCCCTTCCGATGACAAACTATCAAAATCGTTCAAAGATAATACAGCACCTTTATTGCGTAACACACTGTTACTATTAGTTGGAATCATTTTGAAGCATATCGCTTATCCATTGCTCCATATGTTCGAAAAATGTATCTGCTTAGCTACATAAATAACGCAATGGATGATGATGAATTGTCTTGTAATGGTGTGTTGCGCAATTGCTTTGCTGGTATTGATAATGCAGGTAGGTATATAATACTTTAATGTTACAATTGTGCCACTGAAGGTCACTCATACTTGAAATTTAGACACCCAATTAAAGGATTCGAATCCTGTCCCAAAATAGGCCACTTACTTACCGATTGTCCCAGAAAACATGAAACCGATAGTAATAAGACCGTCTTAAATATTCCAAAGGAACAGGACGAAATATTTTAAAGATGCATTAGTTAACGGTCAGACCTTGATATGTTTCATTGGTTTCGGTAGCCAATATCTATGCTTAAAGAATCGGATGCTAAAATGATAAAAATAACGCTCTCTTACGATGATTTGCCGGTCATAAGAGGCCATGGCCATTCTTTGGTTCATTGTGTAGGAAAATACGAAGGCGAAATTGAAAATGCTTTAATAAAACCACGAGCGGAATTATTGATAGTTTTCGATCATTAGTGGAAAGTATCATTATTGATCGGTAAACATTCATCAAAGATAAAGAAGTAAGAAGGCCCAAGGTGCATAGAGCTTTTTGTTCATGAGACTGTCACTATAACAGGTCCCACCGAAGTGGCTATATATTCGAGACCATCATGACTGAGAGGTTTTGGTGGAACCTAGCCTATGTTCTCAACCTCAAAAGATTTACGACATAATGCCTTGTAGTTGGTTCATGGTAGAGCAACCCTTCTTTTGAACGGTTTGATGAAACCTGCCTTAACTTTACTTAAAGGCACTCTATTGTCTACACCACTCATTTAAATCAAACTGTCGCACCATAAATAAAATTGAACAGTCCGTTAATAGTGACTCTTCTATTAGTAGTATTAGCACTAAAATGCTATGTTAGTGACCAAATTTCTCAAAATGATCTTACCAAATTGTCTTCTCTTTTAAACGAATTCAGAGACTGTTTTGCTGTTACCACGAGTAAGATAAGATGTATAACTAATGTTGAGATGGATATGAAGTTGAGTGATTTTACACCAATCGTTTACAGAAAGTAACGTATGCTTTTAACGGAATGACAGATTGTTCAGATCATCGAGATAATTTATCCGGTTAAATAACTAAGTTAATCATATGTCCGAGGACTCTATACACTTACAGCCCTCATTAGACCGACGGGCATTACGAATTTTATGGGATGCCTATCGGACTTGTGAATGCGCCGTCAAATTTTCAGACCGCGATCAACAATATATTTGGTAGTGCCCGATTTAAAGAGGCGTTTGCTTATATGGACGATGTAATAATACCGTCCAAAACCATAGAGGATGGCTTGCAATATCTAAAATCTACATTAGAATTGTTTCGCACCACTGGCATTACGCTCAAGTTATCAAAATATATTTTCATAAAGGAATCTAAAGACTATCTTGGGTTTGAAGTATGTGCCGAAGGCATCAGACCGGGCAAGGCTAAAATAAATACCCTCGAAGTATTTCCTCGTCCTACTGACCAACACAGAATTAGACAGTTTTTAGTAATTTGTAGCTTTTTCGTCGCTTTATAAAAAGGATTGTTATATAGACAGGGGCAGGAGATCGCTGTGTTGTACCTAAAGTGGTAGGATGGCAGATATTAAATACTCGCCGTGATAAAATAGATCACTACTCTCTCGATAAAACGAACGACAAAATTAAAAGTACATTCTGGTTTCCTAAAATGCGGCGGTTTATTAGTAAACTAGCTGTGCCGCGCGGTTTCTTCCGCGTAGGTTTCGATATCCGCTCCTATTCAATAGCTTAAAGCCTCCTGGATTAATGGGCTATCAAACGCAAAAAGAATTTTCTAATCGGACCATTAGTTCCTGAGATTAGCACGTTCAAACAAACTTTTCAGCTTTATATATTATTATAGATATATCCATTCTTTTCTGCAATGTGCTCACTCTAAAATATCAGCTGGTAAAAGGCGGGTGAACTTCATTCAATACCGAAAGTAGATCGCCATTTTCATACCTCGCATATAGCCCATTAGGGTCAATTTGTACGAAGAAAACAAAAAATCATATCTGCTTTTCATTGTTGATGCACTCACGAAGTATACCATATTAGCCAGAGCCAAAATTTCTAAATCGGTGATTTAGTTCGGGTAGAACGGGGAATCTCATCGACGGGGAGAAGTAGAAAACTAATCCCTACGCTTCGTGGCCTATCGTATCGTAGAGATATTCGACAGGTATAAAATGGAAGATACCCCGGTGTCCCGTAAAGGTAGTAGAAATTTCGCGGGAGTATTGTCTGACTATTTAATAGACAATTGACTGTTTAATAGGAATAATGACAGTGATAGTGATTCAATTTCTGAAAATGATGATGATTGGAGACTTGTCTCTTTGAATTGGGTGTGGACAGGAAAACGCAAACGTAGAATATAATTAGTGTTTAATGTATATTACTTACTGGTACTTTATGTTACATCCAAAATAGATATGTATTTTGTGATAATAAGGTTAATTTATGTTACATCCAAATAAGATATGTATTTTGTGATAATAAGGTTAATTTTGGTTATTACGTATTTATTACATAGTAAATTTCATAGAATGAAATTCACCCATTGTAAGGTCTTCATAATTGTGTTCTGTAAACTATGTAGTGAACATGGTGAAGAGTGTTCTTTTCTATTGTAATAATAATGTTATTGTAAGGGTAAACTATAGACATGCAGGGGCTATAGAATACCATTTAGTGGTTATTATGGATATGAAGAGGCCATAGTAACTTGTTTAAAAAAAAATAACCAATGTGAAGTAGTGTTGTGGACATGAAGGGCCCACAGCATGCCAGATTTATAATAATAATAGACATATGAGTAGTGTGTTGTGGAAATGAAGGAGCCACAACATGCTAGATTTATAATAATAATAGACATATGAGTAGTGTGTTGTGGACATGAAGGGGCCACAGCATGCTAGAATTATAATAATAATAGACATATGAGTAGTGTGTTGTGGACATGAAGGGGCCACAGCATGCTGGATTTATAATAATAATAGACATATGAGTAGTGTGTTGTGGACATGAAGGGGCCACAGCATGCTAGAATTATAATAATAATAGACATATGAAGTAGTGTGTTGTGGACATGAAGGGGCCACAGCATGCGTGAGTTGCGGTGGATATGTAGAGGCCACCGTAATTCCTTCAATGTCGGTAATGTTTGTGTAAGTTATGTCTGAATTGTTATAATAAATGAATTTTACTTGCATCTATGTCATTGTCGCAGTGTGCTGTGGACATGAAGGGGCCACAGCATGCATGAGTTGCGGTGGATATGTAGAGGCCATCGTAATTCCTTCAATGTCTGTAATGTGGGTATAGTTTTTGCAGCTGTCATTGTCGTCAGTGTGCTGTGGACATGAAGGGGCCACAGCATACGTGAGTTGCGGTGGATATGTAGGGGCCACCGTAATTCCTTCAATGTCAGTCATGTTTGTGTAAGTTATGTCGGAATTGTTATAATAAATAAATTTTACTTGCATCTATGTCATTGTTGCCAGTGTGCTGTGGACATGAAGGGGCCACAGTATGCGTGAGTTGCGGTGGATATGTAGAGGCCATCGTAATTCCTTCAATGTCTGTGATGTGAGTATAGTCTTTGCAACTGTCATTGTCGCTAGTGTGCTGTGGACATGAAGGGGCCACAGCATACGTGAGTTGCGGTGGATATGTAGAGGCCACCGTAATTCCTTCAATGTCAGTCATGTTTGTGTAAGTTATGTCGGAATTGTTATAATAAATAAATTTTACTTGCATCTGTGCCATTGTTGCCAGTGTGCTGTGGACATGAAGGGGCCACAGTATGCGTGAGTTGCGGTGGATATGTAGAGGCCACCGTAATTCCTTCAATGTCTGTGATGTGAGTATAGTCTTTGCAACAGTCATTGTCGCTAGTGTGCTGTGGACATGAAGGGGCCACAGCATGTGTGAGTTGCGGTGGATATGTAGAGGCCGCCGTAATTCCTTCAATGTTGTTTAAAAGAGGTATTGTCAAGAGATCGATGTGATTTGTAAATTAAATAAGGCAATTACAGTTAGCAATGAAAAGCAAAATATTGTGAATCTAATTTATGTAGGTACAATGATGTTTCTTTTGTTAATATTTGTATAATGTTAATTTTAAGACGCTTTGTTTATTAAGATAGTGGTCTTATACGGCAATTACAGTTAACAATGAAAAGCAAAATATTGTGAATCTAATCTATATAGGTACAATGATCTTTCTTTTGTTAATATTTGTATAATGTTAATTTTAAGACGCTTTGTTTATTAAGATAGTGGTCTTATACGGCAATTACAGTTAACAATGAAAAGCAAAATATTGTGAATCTAATCTATATAGGTACAATGATCTTTCTTTTGTTAATATTTGTATAATGTTAATTTTAAGACGCTTTGTTTATTAAGATAGTGGTCTTATACGGCAATTACAGTTAACAATGAAAAGCAAAATATTGTGAATCTAATCTATATAGGTACAATGATCTTTCTTTTGTTAATATTTGTATAATGTTAATTTTAAGGCACTTTGTATATTATGATAGTGGTCTTTCCACGGGACGTGTAAATGCCAGGAAAGGCCGACTGTTAGCTTTTGTGGTACACTTGTATTGTAATTCATATTTATTGCGATATTTTATATTTAAATAGCATTCTTAATGTCTGTGCTCGCGTCCGATCCTTTTGGTCAATACACTACTAGATAGTGTATCGACTAAAAGGATTTGACTCAAGTTGACACTAACGTCCGTTTGCGGAATTTGGCGGGAAACTGTAGAATGAAAAGAGTGGTACGCGTGAGCACGGGCATTCGGGTTTTGGCAGCTCACTGAAGAAGTTGGAAAAATTGTAAGAACAAAGTGAATAAATGTAACTATCCTGAAGAACTTGTATTCTCATTTTTGACCAGTTAAAATGTGTATGCTAGTTGCACGGTAAATTCTGCTTGCGAGATGTAGAATCCGTGTGACGTCAGTATGACGCGTTGTTTACGTGTGGCGTTTGTAGGTACCGCTACAAGAGTAAGGAGAGATCAGAGAGTGTACCTGTTTCTATGCACTCGGTCAGCATCATCTAGCTCATCATACTTATTTCTTTAATCTTTCTCACATGAATTGTACAGAGGCGGACTTAATGCCTTAGGCATTCTCTACCAGTCAACCATAGGTGGTGAAGAGATTAGATAGCAGGTGCTTTAGTTGAATAAAATGTAAACAAAAAAGAAGCTCATACGTACTATTATCAAAACATATACTTAAAAGTCGTGGTGGCCTAGTGGTTAAAACACCAGCCTCTCAAGTATGAGTGCGCGGGTTCGATTCCAGGTCAGGCAAGTACCAATGTAACTTTTCTAAAGTTATATGTACTTTCTAAGTATATCTTGGACACTAATGAAGGTGAAGGAAAACATCTTGAGAAAACCTGGACTTTAAGTCTGAAATCGCCAACCCGCATTGAGCAAGCGTGGTGATTATTCTCAATCCTCCTCTGTATGAGAGGAGACCTGTGCCCAGCAGTGGGACGATAAAAAGGTTGATGATGATGATGATGATGTTGATGATACTTATAATATATACATACAAGACTAAAATTTGGGAGAAAGGTGTTGCAATGACTCTACCCTTAATTGTTGCGAAAATAACTCTGCAAATTCCGCTTAACGGGTATAGTAGCCTCAATGACCTTGTGCATGTGGGCGGAGCTAAACGCCGTACTCCCGAATTCGTAAAATGCGCGCGGTGGCGCGCTAAACTAAAACGACAATCAAAGAATATCCAGAGATGCAGACAAGCCGCGTGTAGGTCGCGATTTGTGCCTACGATTTCAGACGGGGGTATGGATGCAAGACGATAAATGTATATTTTGCATTGATAAATGGTAATATCGTACTATAATATATTTTTAGTATTCTTGGTCAATGTTTAAATACAATCAAGGAGTGCTCGTTACACAGTTTAATGGCCGATCGCAGACTGACAGACATTTGTAAAACAAGTACAACAAAACATTAACATAAAAAATAATGGTAGATGGTAATATCTATCGATTCAACATATTTGATTTTTTTTTTTCACTACTTTTCAGTATATGAGTATCATGTCTTTGCAGTGTCCTTGAATTAATTACTAATGCGAATAACATAAACGAGTTCATCGCGTTAACGTAAAACAAACGCGCACTAGGCATTTTGTGATATTTTTATTAAAAAAAAAAACGTTGAACCACACTAGAAATTACTCTTATCGTGGGTGCATTTTTAAACATATAAATTCACAGACACAAACAGCCAGACCCGGAACAACTACTTGTAGGACATGTTCTGAATATTTGGTCTGCGCGGGAATCGAACCCGCGACACGCAGCGCAGCAGGCAATAGCTAGTCATATATAAAGCACGGTTAGCGCAGCGGTTAGCTGCGCTAACCGTGCTTTATATAGATGTCTTGAGATTACAAAGCGCGTAGTTTCGGCCGTTTTCCATAAAGAGATAGTACCCTATTTATACTGTGTCAGTGACGTCGGATTGAATGTACTTCGTCGTAATGAGGTTTCAAATAAAACACGAGTTATTTTAAAATCTGTAAATTTTAATTCTTCGATCCAATAAATAACATGCGAGATTATAGGCATATCTAAAGCTGCAGAAATTTCTTGCAGCTGAGAATGGCCACAGTCTATTTCTATTGTTCCTACAACTGCACAGCTGATATTGATTTCTGTAGGATGTGCAAAATGTTTCCATACACATACGGCATTTAAAAATAAATAGGGAATGTAGTCCCACTTGTCGTTCTCCAACAATATCCACAGATTCTAAACCACAGTCTATAATTCTCCGTGCTTGGCAATTTTCTTTAGTTCTGAATAAAAGTAAGCAATATTAATTATGCGTTGCCCTTCGATGAAACAGCTTGAGATTTGTTGAGGTTTTGGTGATATTTTGAGCTAAAAAAAAGATATAACATACATTTTAATTAACCCTGGCAACACTGTTAGAGATTTTTGTCAAGGAATTAAGAATTTATCAAGAAAAATTAATTAAGAATTAACAACAAATTAATTTTACAGGTATATGATATATTTGTAAACTAAAAATATAGGTTGTAGGACATGCAGGCATAATTTTACCTGAATGATGATGATGGAACTTGCGTCGTTTTTTGTGCACATAGAGATATATAATATTATCATTTTCTTGACGACATTCTGTATGGATATCTGACCTAGAATCAACTGCGTTAGTGTTCGACCTAAAAAGCAAATTAAACTTTTAAGTTCTGTCGATTGGTTTCTTTCTATATGTAAGTCGAAAAATGTTATAACAATATTATTTGTGAAAAACAGAATATACATATATATATATATATATATATATATATATATATATATATATATATATATATATATATATATATATATATCCTACAGTATGTTAAGAAAACCCTGTCCGACCCGTGAAGGTGTTGTTAGGTATCGATAACTGATTCTACTAATGCATACAAAACCGGGCTAACTTAAAAAAAATCCCCTAAAAAAATAAATATTATTTCGCAAAAAGAGGTGACTTAATAAATATGCGTTAAGCACCCTTCCGCGGGCGGCGGGCGGCAGGGCACGCGGCACGTGGTCGCATCGCTGTCGCTATTCGCCCAAAGTAAGTTCGAGACTTGTGTTATGGGATACTAACTCAACGACCGCTGCGCCACGGAGGACGTCAAAAAAATTTACTGATAACTGTGACATTCCAAGCCCGCCAGCCCGCGTCCATCGGCTTCGGCTACTTTAAACAATTACATATAGAAATAAAATATTTACAGGAAGAATCATTTAAAATAATCCAAGTAAGAGTTTTTATTACACATTTTTGCTAATATCGCAAAAACTAAAAGTCCTATCAACTCAAAATTTTTTGTAAAACTGTTTTTACACCAAAACCTTTAATTGAGTCCGAATTTTTGGTTTATATCACCATAAACAAAAAATCACATTTTCAAGTTACGTAAATTTCTAATAAGATTTTTATTTTTAAATCTCCTTACAAACCTATAAATTATAATCTAAGTGCGAGTGTTTACTTACCTGAATAGAGTCTTCTATATTATCAGCGGATGTAGTTAGTCGGATTATTGCCTTTCAAGTCTAAAGATTTCTTTCTAGATTTTCTGGAACAATTCGTAATTGTTTAACTTCAATTGTAAAAGAAAAATGGTTACAAAAGCTAATAGTAATTATAAAGAAAAATACAGTAATATATAGGTATAAATACAAGAGTATAGGTAGATAGATACTTACGCCACCAGACGCATCTTCAATTCTCATTTGCGAGCTAATCTATGAACGTACACTGACACGATTCGCTCGTAAATATTTGCACTCACACAGACAACCACGCGTAGTCGGCGATAGCCGGAGCAGAGCAGCAAGCGACACAACCCTCCCGTCTGAATGCACGACTGCCGCCCGCGCCCGCGCAGAGCACCTCTAAACCTATGTTTCAAAATAAGGATATTTTCTTGGCAAATGTTGATGGATTTAAATACGCTCTGGCATATCTGTAGTACCTCTAACCACGAATTTTTCAGTGTAAAAATATTTCCACACATCAATGCCGTTTAGAAGTAATAACGAATATTAGCCAAAAATAGCGTTTTGCTAAATATTTTTTTAAGGCAAAAGGCAAAATCATACGAAAAAATCATCTTTAGTAAATGTTGTACATGAATCAATAGACAAGATATATTTTTTTCAAATCTCAAAACCAAGCCGTTAATTAGAAATTAGCTTCCTAAAGTGACCATTTTACGCTACTAAATGAGAGTAAGGCCCTTAAATGCAAACCGACTAGCAGCCATCCTGATATCAAGATGAAGCGCATTCCACAGAAGAATGGATTGAATACGAAATGGAAAGCCATATCATACCTATGCCATGCATGCATGCATATGGCATGATGCATGCCATGATGCCCAGCCTTTTCACAACTATGTTGAGATTGATTTCCAGGCTAATCAGATTTAGCTGAAAACTAGCATTTTATAGAAACTGCCTCTCCTTTCTCCCATGCTGGGTAATACGGTTTTTTTTTATAATTATGAATTTGTGCTTGACCGCAATCCCGCCTAATGGTAAGCACTGATGCAATCGTTGAAAGTAAACCGCGCTAGTTTATTAAAAGCCTATTCACTAAGAAAAAAACTGAGTGAATAGGAAGGAAGACGGCAGTTGAGCGAGGTGATGCAATGTTAAATCTAACAACACGACTGAGATTGATCTGGAGACCCTCCAACTACCAAACTCCCGACACAACAACATTTGGCGCATCGTATCCGGCACACATCGCAACACAACTGCTCAGACCCGTCCTCCGTACGGCTTCACCAGACATTATGCCGGAACACGACGAATCGCTTGGCGGCAAGACTTTGTCTGGTGGGTGTTAACTACTGCCGATGTTATGGTTATTGTTGTTAAACTTTCGGGCTTCTGACTACCGTCGTACGGTAACGACTTTCCAAGATCTGCGAGTGACAGCCGGGATCTACATCTTAACGTACTTTCAAAGGCACGGAGGAGTCTCGGTATTTAAATATGGTCACCCAACCAAAAAGCAGCCGCGGCAAGTGTTGCTAAACTTGATCTATCGACCCGTGCGGCCGTTGTCACTCGTGCACTATAATATCATCTGTGTCGAAGGACTGTTATATCTGAGTATTTTATGTAAGGCGAGGGTTCCATCATCGGACGACCCGTCGTACGGCGAGTTTCCACCCTTACCCTTAGCGTTTCGCCTCCTCCTTTATACCGCGTACATCGAGGGACTGGAACAATTTGACTGCGGCGGTGTTTCCGTGGTACTACAATTTGAGTGTCTTCAAGGCTAGAGTGAATAGGCTTTTAATAAAGTAGTGCGAGCAAGCACTAGTTTATAATTAATAAAAAATAACTGGTGGGAATCGCCCTGACGACACCGCGGAGTATACGGTAGAGGTCTGCCCGGCTTGGGCGGACCTCCTCGTAGCTTATTTCTATTGTAATATGCATTTTTTTCGGTACGGTATAAACGATGTTTCGATATTTGTTTCTTCATGTTTACCCCATCAAAATTATTGGATAACTTTTCCTTCATAGTACTTTTAGCAGAATCAGATAATAAAAACATAGTCGATGATTGAAATAAAACTATTTGACTCGGAAAATAATAAAATTGTGTGTAAAATTGATTGCATTTATGATTGCTAGACTAGTACCATAACAGAAACCATAGCTTCAATTGAGGGGTTCGTAATAATGCAGTAAAACTTCCTTTTCCATATATTATTATTATTACCATGCTATCTACGTGTAAATTGTTAAATCTTCTTTACAGAGAGAGAGTGAACCTAAGGGCACTTAAGGGAGCTGTCCATAGCGAGAGGAAGGGTCCAGCTATAAACGATTTTCTAGCTGAAGAAACTAACAAAAAATATTTCTAGGAACGTTAACAAAGAAGATAAGTAGGGTTGTTGAATACAGTTGAAGTTTAGTAAGAAACCAATAGACGTTTATTAAATTAATTTAATTGTATGGGTAGAATACAGAGAGAGTTAATTTATCAAATTTAATTTTTATTGGAAATTAATATCTATCATTATTTCTAGCATTATAAACTAGTGCTTGACAGCGATCCCGCCGGATGGTAAGCAGTGATGCAATCGATGATGGTAAAGTGGGCTATTTTATTAAGAGCCTATTCAGCTTTCAAGCCTTGAAGATACTTAAATGGGCACGCCACAATAGCGGCGGTAAATCCCCTCTTTGAGGAGTGGCTAGAGAGGCGCCACGGCGCCCTCACCTTCCGCCTGACGCAGGTCCTCACCAGACACGGCTGTTTCGGGAGGTTTCTGTTTCGGATAAGGTCCTGCATTAATTGGAAATGCCAGGGTGTCAACACTGTGTGGATCCCCTGAGGACATGGTGGAGCATACAGTGGAGGTCTGCCCGGCTTGGGTAGAGCACCGCAGTGTCCTTGTGGCGGCGATCGGCGGGGATCTCTTGCTTCCGACCGTGGTCCAGGCCAACGTTGACCCTTCAGACCCTCGGCGAAAACCAGTTTATCGCAGAAAAGGGACACTTGATCAGAGACGCTCGCTTGGCGAGCAGATCACCATGCGTGGTGATCACAATCGGTGAAATTTATTTAATGCATTTTCAACATTATCGCTAAAGCATTAAGGTTCAAGGTTGATTGGGAAAATTGCCCGGCTAGCAACTGTACGTTCTTTCTCGTCGCACACTCGCTGTTCGTTGCTCGCCAACTCATATCTATACTTGTACCAAGCTCGATAAAGAATAGAAGTAAACAAACCAATTTAGGATAATCACAACTCACGCTTTACAAATTTCCTGTTATTTACATGATTATAGATTTTTACATGCTAACTATTTATAGACAATTCCTATTGCGGCATATTTCAATAGAATCACTAAAATAACATCCATATTAACTTGCCATTTCGCAAAACCATTAAGAAGTCGACATACATTTTTAGTGATAGCCCTACAAAAAAAGAAACATGGATGAAATCCAGGTATTAAACACATTTTGCGTAAATACTATGAATAAATTTGAGATATTTGTCAAAACAATTTTGCTTATTCTAGCTACTTTTCAAATCAACTGCATAACATATGTATTATAATACATTTAAGTATTGACTACGTATAATATATGTATCAAAAATTTAACCTATTAGGAAATTAGCTTACATGTGTGTCATGTTTCGTTCTAAATCGGTTAAGTGTTCTATGCAAATCATAAATATCTAAACATAAATAAACTGTTTACATTTAAATAGTAGGATTATTACATGTATCTAAATCATCTATCTAGGAAATGTTGTTAACATCATCTCCCTTTTAGTTGTAAAGAAACCATTGCTATGCTTAGGTTTGTTTACCTCTATTCATCATCTAATTTGGCCCATATACAGTATGTTAAGAAAACCCTGTCCGACCCATAAGGATAATAAATGTTAGGTAAACACATGACCAAATATAATATAAAATTTTACGTAATCATCATAGTACCAATACAAATGAATTTTGAAATAATCTTTTTTTCCCGCGAGTTAATTCCAACTTCCCCGAAATTTGGTATTTTTTATAAAAATGACAACACCGGTATTATTATGAGCAAATAGCGATGCGACCACGTGCCGCGTGCCCTGCCGCCCGCCGCCCCGCCGCGTGCCGCGGACGGGTGGTTAACACACATTTAATAAGTTACCTCTTTTTGCGAAATAATATTTATTTTTTTAGGGGGATTTTTTTTTAAGTTTAGCCCGGTTTTGTATCCATTGGTAGAATCAGTTATCGATACCTAACAACACCTTCACGGGTCGGACAGGGTTTTCTTAATATACTGTATAGTTACTCACTCGCTTATCGTTTATCGCCGGCTTTGGGACGGGTGCCTCACTGCTATTATAATTTTACTCCAAACCATCGTCTATATTCAATTTCAAATTATCGTGTATATTCAATTTCCTGTTTGGAAATATGTATTTAGGTATATTGATTGAAATTGGTACTTCAAAAGTCTGTCATTTACCGCCAGAATCCTCATTGCGTAACAGACTATTAAGCTCAGTCTGAATGATTTTGAAGGATATTGCTAATCTTTTGTTTAATAATATATTGTAGCGGTATCTACAAACGCCACAAAGAAACAACGCGTCATACTGACGTCACAGGAATTCTACATCTCGCAATCAGAGTTTACCGTGCATCTAGCATACATACAACTTGCCAATTTCAACTGTTGGGCAAGTGTCCGCCAGACATAACACCCGTCTGGTCAGAGGACCCTTTTCTACAGAGGATGAGTGAACTTTATACCCCGTTCCTCATGCCTCCAAAATAATTAATTATTTGATCCTTAGCCATGATGATTATATCATAAGATAAACTAAAAATTTGATAAAAAAAAATACAATTTGCAAAAAATTTATCATTACTTGCTATTACTAACCAATGTTTTAGTTTAACAACGAATCAAAAAAACCAGTTCAATCAAAAAAGGCAAGGTAATTCTTAGGGCTTGGTCCTTGGTTCTTTCTCCGGCGGATCTCTTAATTTCTGATTCGATCACGCAGATTTGTGTCCAGTTGATGACAAAAGGCCCGGCCTCATTTACTTGGAACTTAGACATACCTACATAACTAGGGAACTATAGCTACTACGAACTGGTTCTACTGTTGGCACAACTCTGCCTAAGCCCTTCGGGTTTACCGGCGTGATGTTATTTGGCGATATTTGTGGCTTGTTGAGCGGCAATTGTCTAAACGTATAAGAGGCGATGGTTGAGGAGTTGGATCACCGGAATATGAACTCTGTATTGTGAGTTGGATCTCCAGTATATGCACTATAAATGTTGTGATTTGAATCTCCAGAATATGCACTATCAATGTTATGAATTGAATCTCGAGCACGGGCATTATCAATGGCGTATGCACTGTCAATTTTTTGATTTGGATCTCCAGCATATGCCCTATCAATGTTGTGAGTTGGATCTCCAGCATATGCACTACCTTTCAATGTTGTGAGTTAGATCTTCAGCAGAAGTACTATCAATGTTGTGATCTGAAACTCTATCACTAGCACTATCGATTGATATGAATTCAATCTTAGTTGTAGCCAAAGATTAGAGCAGTCGAAGCCAGCGCAGAGGCTCTAAGCTGTCTTGTAGGGTCGTGATCGTGACGCATTTATCCGTAATTATTTATTTTGTATGTTATTTTTTACTTCATTTTTAGCAGAGACAAATATATTTTCTTCCTTATTTTCTTTATATAAGAAAGAAGCAGGCGTTACGGGTTGTTGGAGCCCTCAAAAGTCCAACAATTGGTCTAACTGCATTGTTTCGATATCGCCTTCGGGTTGTGGAGGTCAGACGGCAGAGGTTTCACGGAAAATATAGAAGTTTATCCAAAATCAGAAGTTAGACTGCCGGACCCCAGACTCCAAAGCTGAAGAAAAAGCTTCGAATGCAACTGGATTAACACTGAGAACTAATATTACCGTAGGACCTATGCCCGATGGGGCCGACGGGTTCTCGAGTGGCGACCACGCACCGGAAGACGTAGTGTGGGTAGGCCCCCGACAAGGTCGACCGACGAAATGGTGAAGGTCGCGGGAACTGCTGGATGCGGGAGGCGCTTCGGCTGGACCGGTCATCGTGGAGATCTTTGGGGGAGGCCTATGTCCAGCAGTGGACGTCTTTCGGCTGAAATGATGATGATTATTTATAACCAGGAATAACATACTGGATACTTTTTATTCCGATATTCCTAGAAGATCGACTATGGGGCGCTTCTAGTTTGAAATAAATGTCTTGCTTTGTACTTATGAGGGGACTCTAGTGCCGAGGAATTTGGAAAATAGGTACTTGAAGAAACTATTGCCGTCGCGCTCCTTCCAACCTCGCCCGGTAAAGTGCGAAAAGGACAGTTGCAGCTCAAGCTAATTTTACCTACAAAAACGTTGACCAAAAGACGTTTCGTATTCCGCTGTTTTATTTTTCAAAACACGACAGATCTCAATTGTTTTCATATCGAAATTTAGAGGAAAAGTATACCTTAGATGCTTCTATTTTTTTTTTTTTTTTTTACAATAACTTGTCACGTTTATCTAATAGTCACCTGAACATCACTGTAAAAATGGGTTATTTTTCGCGATTTTGAAGTATCGTATTTCTTTTATTAATTAAGTTTCGGAAAAAATCAAATGATAGGTCACGTATAATCATGGTGTAAAATTGTAGAAAAAAAAAAATTTGCTCTAAAAGCATTATCCACGAAGAAAACAGCGGAATACGTTTGTATAGAGAAAGCACCACTAGAGTTCCCTCTTAATGTAGGAACATCTCAAAGTATCACACGAATGAGAAGCAGTCTATGGAAAGGTGCCAGTAATTATAACGTGATCGTACAAACAGGCTTGTTATTTGTTCGTACGCGCAAACAACAATAAACAACGTTGTAATGCTGTGTGTTTCCGGTGGAAAATGTCTATTTAACTGGCCGGTAAATATCTGACGGACACACAGCGGAAGAGTGTGGCGAATTGCTTGTAATGTATTCTCAATGCGATTTAGAATTCAAATAATATGTTGTACATACAGACGACAGCATATCAAGCTACGAAAATCTGTCAGACTTTTTTATAGGACTTTTAACTTAAAGCATTAAGGCTCAAGGTTGATTGGACACGCCACAATAGCGGCGGTAAGTCCCCTTTTTGAGGAGTGGCTAGAGAGGCGCTACGACGCCCTCACCTTCCGCCTGACGCAAGTCCTTACCGTACACGGCTGTTTCAGGAGGTTCCTGTTCCGGATAAGGTGAGAGGAAACACCAGGGAGTCACCACTGTAGGGATCGCTCTGAGGACTGGAGCACTGTGGAGCCTGGCCTGAAGAAATTTCAGGAAATTTACAGATATTTTACTGTTTTTTGGAGAGCGGGAGAAATCATGTGAAGATTTCTCATCCTAAAAAAAACAGGGTCTTGTGGCTAATAACAGCTGCACACGGGTCGATAAACGTAAGCTACGCTTGTCGCGGTTGCTCCATGGATGGGTGGCCGTCTTTACATACTAAGAACCCTCCGTGATAACCTAAAGCTTACTCAAAAGTAACATATTCAGTTGTAATTTGACGAGAAATGGAAAACCTCTAGAATATCTTCATAATGAGGTATTCCACGAAGCACATTCGTATAATAATTAATTTCCAGCGAAGCACACCCCCGAATATAGGTGTGCTTCGTGGAATATAATTATAGGAAATTAATTATTTTAAATTTTTATTTGATGTTCAGCTACGGGTGTGCTAAGAGGAATACTTTAGATGTGCTTCGTTTGGGTGTGCTTAGTGGAATACATTAAATTCCAAAATCAGTTCAATGCGGTTCTCCCATCTGTCTGTCCGTATGTCCCGTCGATGCTACGGAACGTTCTCGTTCATTTCATTACCGATCGTGAGCAGATATCGTTACTGCGTGCCGAGTTCACTGTTACAGTAAACGCAAAAAGTTCAGATAAACAATCCAAAGCAATGGTGTGAAATTAATATATTTCAATTAGGGATTCTAGCGCCTTTGATTTATGACAGTTCTATGTTATAATTTACTTAATTACAGTTTTGTCGAAGATGCGGAAAGAGGGTAGGAATTTTGTCCAGCAGTGAGATATTAATGGCTTATAAAGGCTGTATCTGACATCGACCCTCAAACGAGTATCATGGATCCAGTACATGATTGTGAACCCCCCAGTGATGGAATTTTTCGCGGGCTTTTTCATGATTAACAAAAAAATAAATGTAGTTTTTTTCACTTTAGATCGTTCATAAATGCTATACTTTTATAACCCAATAAGATTTTAAAGTAATTATTAATTAATTTGCTAATTACACAAAAAAAAAACACAATGAAAACAAAACTCGAAAAACTATCTTATCAGTTGATTTAATAGAGTTCACATCAGGGATCAACGTCATACCTACAAACCCACACGGCTGCATGCTTGCGACGATCAAAGGCCGGGCCGACCCTTTTTTTTAAACACTGTTATTTCTGTAACTGCTCATTAACGACATAAATGACTATCATAATTTTATTAGTGGCATGCGGCGTAGCTTATTCGCGAAGTTTGCGTTACGATGTCAGATACACCCTGTATACAACATTATTTTTTGTTTATGCGAAACCCGAAACATGTGTCCAGTATTTTTAAGTAAAGAATCTATGTACAAAATTTCAAAAAGATATCATTGAAAACCACAAAGTTTTCAGTTTGTTATCTTACTTGGTTGTCCCAACAAAAATATGGTCAACGCTCCGCTCAGTCAGCTGTTGCGCGTACTATGATCTACCGTAAGCTTCATGGCGAGCTCGGTAACCACACTGCAAGATTTTTTAAATGTATTTGGGAAAAAGTCTATATTTAATATATAAAGCTGAATGAAGAGTTTGTTTGTTTGAACGCGCTAATCTCAGGAACTACTGGTCTGATTTGATTTTTTTTGCGTTAGTTAGCCCAGTAATCCAGGAAGTATATAACATCATGCTGCGACTAATAGGAGCGGAGCATATAAGAAAAATATATCAACCCTACGCGGGTGAATCGATTCAGTTGCTTATTCTGAACAAACTGTATTCAAGTTTCGTATAAAAAACGAATAACGTTGTATAATAGTTACGTTGCTTTTTGAGACTGTGTTGAGATCCATTTAACTGCCACTTTTATCATTGCAATGTATATTTCCAGGATAATAGCAGAGTGCATGTTTGTTGGCCTGTAGCTTTTGATATTAAATCTTGGTATTTTTCATTATCCTTTCAGTTTGGATTGATCAATGGTTTAGTTATTTAATTCTAATGTGTTAAGCAGCTAGCTGGTCAATGGATACTCCAGTTTTGGTCTTTTAGTCATTGTTTCGTACCGTGTTATAAATTCTGTATGTAGAAACTTTGGTCTATTTGCAATGTACTGTTTTAATAAATCATACAAAAAAAGACAACAAGAAATACATTTACTGGATAATACGATCCCCCTTGACAAAACTGGCCGTCAGACTTATGGGTTTCTGATGACCTGACTGTCAAAAATCCTCACAAAGTCAACAATAAATACCATGAAATATTTACAAAAGTTAATCTAAAAACCTTGCATATACTACGTACAAAACCCACTCGACTCTAAAACATAAATAAATAATTATATGATTATGTTGAATGAACCTTAATCACCTGCTAATCACAGCTCTTGGAGTACCATGCTGGCTAATAACGTAATGACGTGGGAGTGAGAGCGCGCTATATAACAGACAGAGACGGGCATACGTCATGGCTGATCGGCTCGAATTAAAGGAGATACGTGCACGCAAATTTTAGAAAGTTACTTTTTGGTGTTTGGATAGGTTTTTAATGTGTTTTCGAAGATGGTTAACAGTTGTAGTTTTATTGTGGAAGGTGCTTCTAGGAATCATCTGCTTAACCTCTTCAAAACGACGACGTTGGGGTCAGTTTCCTGTTTAACCGGATGCGCCAGAATAGGTACCAGCTGGATGATTCTGTAAAAATGTCATCGTGATAACTTAGATGAACTGAATTGTCATTCCAACTTATGCTAAAGGATTGACCCGACTTTTCACCTTGATACTTATTATAGAATCAATCGAATCCAGTCATCACTTAAAGAGTTGTAGGTCGTTGAACCCAAAGAGTCAATCATTTTTTTTTTTTTAATAATTATAAACTAGCGCTTGACCGCAATCCCGCCTGATGGTAAGCAGTGAAGCGATCGTTGATGGTAAAGCGCGCTAGTTTATTAAGAGCCTATTCACTCAGAAAAACTGAGCGAATAGGAAGGAAGACGGCAGTTGAGCGAGGTGATGCAATGTTAAACCCAACAACACGACCAACGATGCTGCGCCAAAGAGAGATTGATCTGAAGAACCTCCACGACCAAACTCCCAACACAACAACATTAGGCGCATAGTACCCGGCACACATCGCAACACAACTGCTCAGACCCGTCCTCCGTACTGCATCACCAGACATCGTGCCGGAACACGACAAATCGCTTGACGGCAAGGCTTTGTCTGGTAGTGGGTTGTCTGGTGGCCTTGTGTATATTATTTCATAACCACTGCTCCCAAAACGCTGGAGGGAAATAGGAAACCGGCATGTCCAAGTAACAAAAAATCTAAGACAAGTGACATCGACCAATCCGTACTGGACCCGTATGGTAGATTACGGCTTCCTTGACTTCCTCACTAAGAGGCTGAATATACTTATTTAATCTCCTCTATCTATCCTCCACTGGGCTATGTCGGCGGCTTTCGTCCTTCTACGAATCTCCTCATTCCTGATTCGATAACATAGAGAAACACCTACAACGTATAGCCTTCTCCATAACTTTCTGTGCGATCTTGAACTTTCTTATGAGGCCCATAGTGAGGGACCTCGTTTCTGATCCATATGTTATAATAAATCTAATATATAAAATTCTCGTGTCACGGTGTTCGGCTTTAAACTCCTCCGAAACGGCTCGACCGATTTTGATGAAATTTTTTGTGCTTAACCGGTATCTATGAGAATCGGCCAACATCTATTTTTCATCCCCCTAAATGTTAGGGGTAGTCCACCCCTAATTTTTATTTTTTTTATTTTTTAGACAAAATTTTTAATTTCTATTTTTTTATGATACAACATACAAAAATACATACAATCCCCAATTTTCACCCTTCTACGATCAACCCTTATTTTTTAATAGCCATTTTAGTAATTTAATCTATTATTTATATGGCAAAACAACGTTTGCCGGTCAGCTAGTAAATAAATATAAATATATACGGACATATCACACAGATTGAGCTAGCCCCAAAGTAAGTTCGAGACTTGTGTTATGGGATACTAACTCAACGATACTATATTTATAATAGATTTATTTATTTATTTTTCTAATACACTTACATTTAGGTTCACAATTTGTTTTAGCCGCACAACGAAAACCTCTCAGGGTTTATCTGCATGTCGGCGAGCCGCTCATAACAATACTATAAATAATTGTTATTGTATACAATGCAACGCTAACAATTCATAGGTATGTTAATACCTAGGTACAGTCGCCCGCACATCAAGCCACCAAAAGCCGCCAAACTTCCTCAATAGATTCTCAACTTTATCGCCAAAGCATTACGGTTCGAGTTTGATTGAGAAAGCTTGACAGATCCAGGCAGCCCGACCCGCCGGCGGCCGCACCCACATACATACATTATTTAAAATTTTGTGTAAAGAAACGCTTAGATTTATACTTATAACTTTTCGAACAAAAAAAAACATTCAAGACCCAGGCCAATCAGGAATTCTTTCTTTTCTTTTTCTTTTCCATCATGACCTGGCCGGGGATCGAACCCGGAGCCTCCACGTCGCAGGCAGGCGTGTTGACCGCTGCGCCACGGAGGACGACAAATCTATCACCGGTAACACATATTGTTTAAAGTCTTGTGGCACATACGCATAGTAGCACGTAGAGCCGATGGCTGATGGGACAGGAAGGCTCTTGAATATCGGTCGGAAGACCTGACCAAAATCGCAGGGAAGCTCTGGATACAGGCCGCGTCTAACCTGTCCTTTAGGAAATCCTTAGGGGAGGCCAACAACAACCGTTGGGGTAAACGAGTCCTCGAGTGGAGACCGCGTCTCGGCAAACGTAGTGTAGGACGCCCTTGGGCGAAATGGAGCGACGACATCAAAAAGGTGGCTGGTAGCGGCTGGCGGAGAACTGCTCAGGATCGAGCTTGTTGGCGTGCCATGAAAGAGGCCTATGTCCAGCAGTGGACGAGTAGAGGCTGATGATGATGATGATAGGGGAGGCCTATGTCCAACAGTGGACTTCCTGTGGCTGATATGAGTATTATGATGATCTGTCTTCCTAGCACTGGTCCTTATCCCAAGTTGAATTTCCCGTCCAAGGTTTGTAATTTTCCATGATGCCAATATTTATCTTCTGTCGCTTTTTAATGAAATAGAAAGAATAAAATAATAATAGTAATAAAAAGTGTTTATTTCTCACCACAGACCAAAATAAGATGGATTGAAATTAGTTTAATTTGTGAGCAAGAGAGAATCTGTACAACTGGTAGATGTCGCGATTAGCAAAGGACGTGGTTTCGAAATAAGGAATGTTGAATTAAGGTATTTCTTTTCAATAGGATCACAAACAGGGGGGTAATCGCGCTAAAAAAAACAGTAGAAGATCAACTCTTCTTCGTATCTACTCCAGTTAAAGTTATGGTTTAGTTTCGATCATATTTTGTATCGCACTAAAGTTTCAACTTCGGTTGGAGTAAAATCAATATAGGTATGTGTGATACATTTCATCAGATATAATAATTAAAACTAAATCAATTATAAGTAAATCTAATCGTTTAGACGTAAGTTTGACATGTCATAAAAAAGTTAGCTTTGTTTTAACTTTGTCATTTGACAACGGCTACGTTACAATTCCGATCCAGTTATGGTTAAACCGTTAGCGCGATACGAAACATAACAAAAGTTATGGTTTGGTTGCGATCCAATTCTGTTTTGGTTGAATTATTTTAGCGCGATTGCCCCCCAGCTGTTTTTTGAAGATACAGCTGTCAATTTATGTATTTATAAGACATTATCATTATTTTAAGGACTTTTTCACCATTATCTTATCAAATACTTATTTGTGAACAATAAAAATAACACCTTTGAAGACCAGCTTTTTAAAAATAACTTTAAAAGGTGTTATAGATTAGTATGCTGTAAGAAGATGTAGCTATAAAAATTTTATTGCTATGACGTCATCAAAAATATTTCCGCTTTACACCTTACAGGTGACCTGCTGGAAAATGCAAGCAATAATCTGTTTTATAACAAAGGAGTTAGCCTCGTATCTGGTTTGATACTTTTCGGAAATTACTTGGTGATACTAGAGGACTGAATAATATCATTACTTATTTTGCGTTAATACTTATAAGAGAATGCAGCGAGTACATGGCCGGTTTTTTTATAAAATGTTTTTTTTTTATCATTATAAACTAGTGCTTGACTGCAATCCCATCTGATGGTAAGCAGTAATGCAATCGTTGATGGTAAAGCGCTAGTTTATTAAAAGCCTATTCACTCGGAAAAACCGAGCGAATAGGAAGGAAGACGGCAGTTGAGCGAGGTGATGCAATGTTAAACCCAACAACACGACCCAACGCTGCGACCGTCCACGACCAAACTTCCAACACAACAATATTTGGCGAATCGTACCCGGCAGTTACTAGTTACGAAAAGTATTTTCGGAGGCACAATTTTATGTAATGTGTCGTATTTCCTAGAGATTCGCGAGTTATTTCATGAAAAAATTCCCATTGAATGTTGCTAAGTATTGACATAGTCACAGTGCTTGTGACTGATGTATACTTGGCTTTACAAAAAAACGATTTAATCCATTATTTTTGAATTAACTCTAATGTGAATTTGAAGCCATAGATTTGTGGAATGTGTCATATTTCATTGTGATTAGAGTGTTATAACACAAAAAAATCGCCTTTTAATGTTGCAAGTGTTGGCATATTGGTGGACGTAAGCCTTCTCTTATCTGTTCTGTGGAGTATACATCGCGCTAGTAGTATTTAAGAATAATCATATTGCGAGCTTATCACAGAAGGCTTGTAGAATTAGCTGTTTAAAACAACACAGTTGTGTAAAATATTTGAACAACGTTCAAGGGTTTTCTATAATATCTGGCAGGACGGGACCACTGCTGCAATGGTAGTCTGTCACCTCGGGGCAATATTGTCACAATCTGTTTCGTTTCGTTTTTTTTTTTTGTAAATTCTAACATAGTTTATAGGCATATTGTTAACATCGGCTGTCGGCAGAATTTACCACCCACCAGAAAAAATCTTGCCGCCAAGCGATTCGTCGTGTTCCGGTATGATGTTTGGTGAAGCGGTAAGGAGGTCGGGTCTGTGCAGTTGTGTTGCGATGTGTACCGGGTATGATGCGCCAAATGTTGTTGTATCGGGAGTTTGATCGTGGAGGGGTCTTCCCTCTGGCGCAGCATCGTTGGTCGTATTGTTGGGTTTAACATTACAGCACCTCGCTCAACTGCCGTCTTCCTTCCTATTTACTCAGTTTTTTTGAGTAAATTTAAATGTCTTTAAGACTAGAATGAATAGGCTCTTAATAAACCAATGCGCTTTACCATCAAAATTGCATCACTGCTGACCATCAGGCGGAATAGCGGCCAAGTACCTACTAGCTTATTATATTAAAAAAAGAAGCTTTCTTATATATTTTTTTATTTAAACATAACATAACATTGCGAAATCAAAATGCGACGCTGATTCTAGAAGGTGATTTGAAATTCGAATTTTGGTCTCGTACAACAATTTAATTTTCGCGTTAAAGCAATCACGCATCCCGGCGTCGCGAATGAAGATACTCGTCACAGCCGTAGCAGATCACGTCACAACCATAATGAATGATTGGAAAAGTCGTGATTGGGTCAGTTTAGCTAATGAAGAAATGAATACTTTCCATTGCGTGACACGGAACTGGCAGGAGGCCAAAGCTGGGAGGATGAAAGCGTAGAACATGATCGTATGGATGAGATTGTAAATTGGGCAACACGCAGAAAACACGTCTGTCTTCTTTGAAAAGTACAGCAGAGGTGCACTTCTAGTGCACTTACGTATCACAAGTTTTGTTAAATTAACATGTAATAAACTAGCTAACACTTAAAAATCTATATTGATATATTAAACAAGTAAAAAAAATTCAAGAGTAAGGCTCTGTGGGTCAGGGTTGCGGGTTGTTTTTTTTTAATAATTATAAACTAGTGCTTGACTGCTATTTAGCCTGATGGTAAGCAGTGATACAATCGTTGATAGTAAAGCGCGCAAGTTTATTAAACCTATTCACTTAAAAATCTTAGTGAGTAGGAAGGAAGATGGCAGTTGAGCGAAGTGATGCAATGTTAAACCCAATAACACGACCAACGATGCTGCGCCAAAGCGAGGTTAATCTGGAGACCCTCCACGATCAAATTTTCCTTTCTTTTTAAAAAGTTTCTTTGGGTATCAACACATTCTTCCACAATCCACATCGCTGGCAATGGGATAAGTTCTTAAAAGGCCGATAGCATTACCATGTTGAAAGGTAAAGCTGATTCTTTGGGCTAAAAATAGACCAGCCCTCTGGTCACGTAAAGAGTCAGTAAACGGCAAACCGCTTGAAAATTCCATATAATTAGGGTGAGACAATAGGGTATTTGACTAAATAAAAACTAATTATTCCGTCAGTCAGATTTCCAAAAAATACTAGACAAGTACCTATATTTTTTTTCATATAAACAAACAATTTTTATTGATTAGATAAAACAAAATATACGTAGGTATCCAATATTTTTCTTTAATCCGAATGACGGACTAATTAGTTTTTTTTAGTCAAATACCCTCACACTACAACTCACACGAGTTTTCAATGCATTGTATCGTCTTCATTTTTTGTTTATATGAAAAGAGAAAAAATACGTATCTAGTATTTTTTTGAAATCTGACTGACGGACTAATTAGTTTTTTTTTAGTCAAATACTCTCTTACTAACTTAGTACAACGGATTGGGCTCAATCCCAGGTTCCGGTTTACCTAGAAATGTCAGATGGAAAAACCGAATAACACTTTGTTCGACCCGCGAATCTAACCTAGGACTTCACGCTCACCTTGCATACGCATACAACAATGTCTCATTGATGCAGAAGTCCGTCCATGAATCTGTTGTTCTAAGTTGGTAATTCTATAAATAGAGGTGTTCTAAATGTTCAGTCAGTGGCGTAGCGTGGCTTTTCGCCGCCCGGGGCCGTCCGGAAATCCGCCGCCCTTTATTTTAATTATAAATAATTTAAAGTTTTAATATTATATTGAATGGATTTCATGTCCATTATTCACCTTATTTGTTGCAAGTCAAAATAAACTACCATGCACTGCTTCAGAAGGAAAATAAAGGGTTTTTCAATAGGGACGCTCGAACTTTGACAGCTCAAAGCGGCCATCTTGGTAATACGATAGCTGTCAAATTTGGCATGAATACATATTTAGTCGCGCCATTTTACCGTGGAACACTACACGCTTCAACAACGCGTAGAAATGATTAAAATGTATTATTAAAATCAATACTCTATTCGCCTAACGTTCCGTGCGTTGCGTCCAATTTATGGCGTTTATGGCCGTCCTGCAGAGTCCACAATCAGTCGTTTGATAAATATATTTGAGACAACCGGGTCGGTGATCGATGAAGCAGTTCCTGTACGTCAAAGAAACGCAAGATCGTTGGAGAATATTGTTGCCTTACGAGACAGTGTGCGAGAAAACCCCAGACAATCCATTCCGCGTCGTGCGAAAGAACTGGGTCTTTCTGCAACATCAACATGGCGAATTTTGCGCCGAGATTTGGGTTTTCATCCATATAAAGTCCAATTAACTCAAGAGCTAAAACCCAATGACCACAGGCAGCGCCGTGTATTCGCTGGTTGGGCGTTAGAGCATCTGGCAGCTGATCCTGCTTTTGCAAAAAAAAAAAAAATCATCTTCACTGATGAGGCTCATTTCTAGTTAAGCGGCTTTGTTAATAAACAAAATTGCCGGATTTGGTGCGATGAAAATCCGCGGGAGATTCATCAGGTGCCTTTACACTCCGAAAAAGTAACTGTTTGATGTGGATTTTGGTCAGGCGGTATTTTGGCCCATATTTCTTCGAAGATGCGCAAGGAGCCGCACTCACTGTCAATGGCGACCGATATCGGACGATGATAACAATTTTTTTTTGTGGCCTAAGGTAGCTGGTATAGATCTCACAAACATGTGGTTCCAACAGGATGGCGCCACTTGCTATACAGCACGGGAAACATTAAATTTATTGAAAGAGAAGTTCGAGGGCTTCGTCATCTCGCGTGGTGGCGACAACAACTGGCCCCCGAAATCGTGTGACTTAACACCGCTTGATTATTTTCTGTGGGGCTACTTGAAATGTCTAGTATATGCAGATAAACCACAGTCAATTGCTGTCCTAAAGGCCAACATAACTCGCGTTCTTCGTGAAATTGAGCCCCATTTATGCGAAGACGTCCTTCAAAATTGGTCCACCAGAACCTTCTACAGCGGAGTCGCTTCGGCCATTTGGCTGATATTATTTTCCACACATAATGTCATTGAATATTCTTTAAAATGTAATAAAAATTGTGGTAATATCACTTAAACAGATTGTTTTATTTCATTTCAATGTTCTAGTGCTCTTAATGAAAAACCCTCTACATCTAAGAGAAGCAATTGCGCAAGACACCCACAGGAAGTTTGATTTTCTTAAACGGCTCAGCTTTATTATGTAACGTTAGCGTTACATAATAAAGCTGAGCATAATAATAACAAGTGTTAAAGTATTTATTTGTCAATTGAGTGTAAATAATATCTTAAATTATACATAGTGCTTATTGAACTTAGAAGGACTAAAATATGTGCTTAAAATTATTAAGGGTTGTACCCTAGCTAACCAGCGCCACCATATTTTTTTCTTGACTAGCTTTCCGCCCGCGGCTTCGCTCGCGTGGAGATCGGTTATATCGCGCGTTTAGATTACCCTCGTGAATATAATTTTTTTCCGGGATAAAAAAGTACCCTATTATTTAATCCGGACTTCTAACTTTACGTCTGCAAAATTTCAAAACAATCGGCTTAGTAGTTACGGCGTGAAAGCGGAACAAACAAACAAACAAATTCACTTTCCGATTTATAATATTAGGATATTTAGTGCACACATACAAATATTCCAGTAATCTCCCATGGGAACTTGATGTTTTTTTAGGACCAAAAGTAGCCTATGTTACTCTCCTTCTTTTCAACTAATTGTATGCCAAAAATCAGGTCGATTGATTGCTTAGCTACGGCGTGAAGGAAGGACAAACAAACAAACAAACACACTTTCACATTTATAATATTAGTATGGATTAGGTACTCTTGTTATAGACCGAAATTAAAAAAGTGGTTTGAAAAATGTATAAGATGTATCGAAGCTATTTTTTGAAATGATTTGTTTGAATTCATTTGATATTTGCAGCTAGTTACAGATTTAATTTCTGCTAAAAGTTGTGGTTTTTAGCTAATTTTGAATTTCGAACTTGCTGAATATAATATATATACACTGTTTCAAAAGTAGCTTAGATATGGCTTTAACTATTTTCAAACCACTTTTTTTTATTTCGGTCTGTAACAAGAGAAATCACGAAAGATTATCTGTGGCACTAGTTTTAGAGGGTAGGTAAGTAAGCTCTTTAAATATTTTTGTTACTATTACTTTAAAAAAAATAGATTAAAAATGTACTCTTCGTGCTTTTTTCAAAGAAAATTTTTTACACAATCGTCAATATCAAATTGTATCTCATTTTAAATTGCCAGTATAGCTAGATTTGTTAGCCTCAACGTAGACATAGTCGACCTAAGGTAATTTTTTATCAGCTTAAGTTTAGAAAAGCTTCTCTCACAACTGGCATTGCTGACGGCAGACGTTAAAAAAAATCTCAACATAATTACAATGTTTGGCAAGCCATCTTCAAGTTTGGAGTCAATAATATATTTTAATAGTCCCAGAGAGCCGGACTTCATAAGCTGTTTTTTTAGTCTGGATTCGATGTGATTTGGAATAACTTTTTTTTTTCTTGGTCATGCAATGTTTTTTTCCTTATCCGCCGCCCCCTTTCATATGCCGCCCGGGGCCATGGCCCCCCCTGCCCCCCCCAAGCTACGCCACTGTGTTCAGTAGAGTTTTTGAGATGTCAATAAATCATACAATCCAATATGTAAATATCCATTTAAATAAAAGATACACATTCGATAGTATAATAAAACGAAAAAAACTAAAACACACGATAATTTTATAAGCGTAAAAAAATAATAATAAAATACACTATCAATAAGCTTTCATTTTGACAGTTCAACTATTTCCATTGCGTTATTTACGTTGTAGAGCAAAAACCTTTTTTGAACAAATGAAGCAATGGATTAGCAATATGTTTAAAAATGTTTTAGGTTTTGATTGATAGTGCGTCACGCAATAAGGGTGTATGCTGTATTTTGAAAGGTATGCACTACTACAAATTGAGCTAGATGCTTGGGGTTTCACTGCGTGATCAAATCAAAAATGAGGAGGTCCGCAGAAGAACGAGAGTAACCGACATAGCCCGAAGAATTGCAACACTAAGTGGTAGTGGACCGGGCATTATGCCCTGGGACCGATGCCCGATGAGGCCGACGGGTTCTCGAGTGGCGACCACGCACCGGAAGACGCAGCGCCTGGGTAGGCCCCCGGCAAGGTGGACCGACGACCTGGTAAAGGTCGTGGTAGACCGCTAGATGCGGGAAGACTCAGGACCGGTCGTCGTGGAGATCCTTGGGGAGGCCTATGTCCAGCCGTAGATGTCTTTTGGCTGACAAAAAAGAAACCAGTATAAGCTGACTTGTCATTGAACGAAACGCCTATACAATACGAGGTCAGCTAAAAACTGGAAATTTACTTACTGAAGTACCTACAATTTGTTTTTAATCCCACTGATTTATGAGCAAGAAGTTTATACATTAATGGTGGTCTAACAATGGAACTTACTTCTATTTAACACCTTCTTCTACTTCTGCTCCCAGATCTTTTACATCCTCTACCTCTGCCCACCCCGTGTTATCAAGCGTGAGGCTTAAAGTCAGTGATATCAGTTGCATCACAAGCAGACCACGTACAATGACATAACGGCCATACATTAAGAGACAAGCACGCGTTGAGAGAATGCCTAATTGTAGAGGGTTGTACGGTAGGGCTGGTGTCTTTAACATTATTTTTTAAATAATTTTAAACTCGCCTCGCCTCGTAGTAAGCAGTGATGATTGACAGCCTCCGTGGCATAGCGGTAGCGAACGCGGCCGTTCCGCATGGAGGCACGGGTTCGATCCCCACGCAGTGCAAATATTTGTATGCATGAATATGAATACTTGCATTGGTCTGGTCGTACCTCGGAAAGCACGTTAAGTCGTTGGTCCCGGTTGCCATACGAACATCTAATGGCAGTCGGTACGGGTTATTGGAGCCCTCAAAAGCCCAACAATTGGTTTAACTGTAATGCTGCGATATCGCCTTCGGGTTATGGAGATCAGACGGCAGTCGCTTCATGGAAAATATCGAAATTTAACCAAAAATCAGCAGTTAGACTTTTAAAGCGGATCCCAGATTCCAAAGCTGAAAAAAGCTTCGACCCGTCCTCCGTACGGCTTCACACTTCGTACGGCTGCTCCTGCTTGTTGGACATCTCAAATCAAATCAAATTAAATTAAAAGACGTAAGCACTAGGGTGGTTAACGACCAACAATTGCATCACTGCTTATCATCAGGCGAGATTGCGGTCAAGCACTAACTTATATCATAAAAAAGTATCATTTCACCAGAGCTAGGTAGCTACAGACTTTAAGCTCACTTCACCTAATTTTCATCAGCAGTTTTTGTTTATAGATACAAGCATATCAAGCTCCTACCACCTATCAGAACACGTGCTATGATACTTTGGGTAACTCGTTCATACTCGTACATTCTTAGTAGATTTTTTTCTAATAAGTAAAACGTTTCTTTTGCCTACTCAAATGTTACCTGTCAGGATCTGTCTAAGAAACGGTGGGTAGACTGTTCAAAGATGATATGGTTATAGAAAGAGGGTGACTAGCAATAGGGGCAAGACATAAAACAGCGACCTCGAATAAATTGGATTCATCATAATCATCATTTCAGCCGAAAGACGTCCACTGCTGGAGATAGGCCTCCTCCAAGGATCTCACGACGACCGATCCCGCGCCTCCTGCATCCAGCGGTTTCCCGCGACCTTCACCAGGTCGTCGGCCCACCTTGTCCGGGCCTACACACGTCTTCCGGTGCGTGATCGCCATTCGCGAACCCGTCGACCCCATCGGGCATCAGTCCTATGGACAATGTGCCCGGCCCACTGCCTCTTAATTTTAGTGACTCGAAGAGCTATGGCGGTGATTTTAGTTCTTCTACAGATCTCCTCATTTCTGATTCGATAGCGCAGAGAAACTCCGAGCATAGCTCTTTCAATAGCCATTTGTGTGACCCTGAGCTTTCTTATAAATAAAATGGAATAAAGACAAGAAAATTTAGAATTTCTTATGCGGCAACCCTAGAGGGAGACAGCCAATGAGTGACAAATGAATGTTTTTCAATAATGTAGTTCGAACGCGTAACTGATGCAACTGTGCTAGTGGTTAACTATAGCCAAGTATAGTTAATTATAGCCGATAGTTCTTGGACTGCTAATGGAATATCATAGGAATTGTTGGCGCTATTCCTATTAATAGCCATAGGAACTTGCAGTACTAACTCTGGGTACATAATAACTGGTGGCGCTATCACTGGGTACTTAATTAATTAGCTACTATCGACTGGTATAGATGTCGTCAATTATGTAATATTAATAAGTACTAGGAACTGTCGGGCGTACTTAGCTCGTTTGTAAGTTAAAAGGTAGGTACCTATTTATATAACGACGATTCGATTTATAGTTAATTTTTTTTTTTTTTTTTTATAATCTGTGGCTTAGATTTGTTTTGTTTTAGTGGTATTTTTAATTTAGAACGGGCTACACCGAAAAAAAATAGTTAGTGTCATGGCGGCGCAGAATATCCGTCTTTATACAATCAATCTTTTCCTCTTTTTGTCGATAGCACGAAAATTTATTAAATAGTTATCTATAAGAACTTCGTCATTTCCAGCACTTCAACAGTGACAGCACAGAGGTTATTTCCGCTGAATTTTCGGACAAATAGTGCATGATAGGAGTTGGTGTACTTATACCTTATTTACGACTTTGCTCCTCATCCATGTCTGTCAAATTAAGGTACTTCATAGACAGTCTAGACGCGAGTACAATATGGTGACTAAATTATGTCAGATTACGTCAGACGCCGACTAATTTGACAGTAGTAAACTAATATATATCTTCTGTCCTTTTCTTAATTAGATAAAAAGAAAAAGATGACTGACTTATATATAGTTTAGTTTATGACCAAGGAAATTGGTTCCGTTTTCTGGGAAACGAAGATTGGCTATCGTATGTATACGAATACAAAATACCAATGCCGATCGATCCTTTTGAAGTAATCCGCTCTCACTGCACATTGCCTCACAATGTTGCAATTCCTTACTTAAACAGTATTATCACGCTTATACTTCCTTTGGCATCGACAGAGATGATATAATGATAGCTTCATTAGATACGCGAGCAACATTGCTTATTGGTTATTATAGAAATGCGGTTTACTTTTAGTTTTTCTTTTTTTTTTAATCCTTGTCTCTTTTCCTAAATAATAGGTTATTATCCATGGAGTTTGTTTTATGTTTTTCTCCATAGGTAGTACTGGCTACGCTTTGGAATGGGGATATGCAGCTTCATGTTTCTGTCCGACTAACTCCTTGATGTAAATTCAAGTTTAATTCAACTAAATGCTTTGAGTTTTTGTCTTTGTCCTTTGTCATGGATTGCCAGAATGATAACAGACTGATAAACAGCACTATAAGCGATATTTGGTATGAAAAAGTGAAATTAACTTTTGCAAAGATTGCCCTTCTCAATATCAAGCTTATGGTTTACCTATAAGTATATTGGATAGCGAACATTATAATATGCAGTTTTTATAGATATATCTTATAGATAGTATTTTACTAAAGATTTGAAAGGTATAACAAAAATAAAGAAGTTTGTATTTAGTTTTGATTGACACCTTGTTTAAAATAGAACAATGTTTTGTCAAATTAAAACAATCCATTGCATTGTGCACCAGACCTAATAACGAACACAAAAAAAAAAAACAATTTAAAACCAAAACTGTCAGCTGTCAAAACTCCCGCCAACCGTGCGTTTAGTTGCTGCATCACTTGCATTCTCCACGAAATTAATTCTAAGCGCATAACACGAATTAGTTATGTTTAAATGCGTCTTGTTGCCTCGCCACGCATAGTTATACGCACTTGACCACACCGTGTGTTCCTGTAGTTTTGAATTGAATGCAACGTTGTTTATTGAATGTATACGGATTGAATATCATATTTTGTAAAGATATGGAGTTGATATGATATGCGTTTTATTTATAGCAGATATTAGATAAGTTTTAATCATAACAGCAGCGGTTTTCTAACGCCATCTTTGATAAAATCGAAACCAAAACATGTTATTTCATAAACCTAAACCAACAGGAGTACTTTCTTATAAATGAATTAAGTTTGTATTACTTCTATCGTTTTGCGGTATAAAGTCTGATAGAGTAGGTTTTTTATTGTAGTTTATTGTTAATATTACTAATTAGCTGCACCGCGCGGTTTCACCCGCGTATCTTTCGATATGTTTTTATATATGCTCCGCTCCTATTGATCGCAGCGTGATGTTGTATAGCCTAAAGCCTTCCTGGATTAATGGGCTATCCAACACAAAAGAATTTTTCAAATCGGACTAGTAGTTCCTGAGATTAGCGCGTTCAAACAAACAAACAAACTCTTCAGCTTTATATATTAGTATAGATAAGGTCTGATGGGACTGGTATATACAATGATTGTATAAAAGTTTCAAAAAATTAATAAAGATACAAAAAGACACGAGTACTTGTGAAACGTTCTGACATTTCTAAAGTGGTTTTTGTTGCTAGGTGCACCCGTGCTCAATTCCAATTGGTCGTTTTCTATGAAGAAGCGCCAGCAAGAAAATCACGGTTACACTTTTAAAAATAATTGGCTTTTACGTTGTTTTCAAATCACAGTTATATATTATATAAAGCACAAGTAGGGAGCCCCGGTTGCAGAAACAAATCTAAAATAATCGATTAAAAAACATTGAAAATATGATTAGTTATTTAATTCAATCATATTGTAACAACTCACAATGAAATCGGTTTGTGATACAAAGCATGATCAAATCTCTCTGAAAATTTTCTGAAAACTATTTGATTTGTCAGAGATATTTCTTGGAACTAGCAAATGCTGGTGTTCTAATAAGATCGTCTTGAAAATGCTAACTAGAAAATCTGAAATAAAATTTTTCTGAATAAGGGCTAATTTAATTTTAGTCGACAGGTATTTTTTATCTGTCAAATATAATTAAATTACTGATTAAATATGAAAAAAAAAACCGGAAACAATTCAAAATTATTCCTTGTATAAAACTATATGGCATTGTAAAAATTAGTAAAGTATAAAACAAATAAGTACCTACTATAGTTTCTCAAAGAGATTTAAAGCAGAAAACTTACATTTTATAAAAAAAAAAAACATAGGCTCTATGAATTTCTTGTGCCACAATCTTTACATGCACACGTTATTTTTGCGATGAAGTTGTCTTTGCGAATATGATCGTTTTAAGTCGCCATTAATACGCAAGGCAGGTGATTATAACATTACCTGTAACTAAACAAAACATTAAATATAACTTTAACATCGTTTGAATCTTGAAACGTGTGATATAGGTGGTCTTCTATGTCTAGCAATTCATATCTAGGCATTTAAATTAAAATGCAACTGAAATTAAAATCAGTAGGTATTTTCTAAACGTTTTTATATTTTTCCTTGGGGATGACAATTGTGGCACTCTGAAAGAAAGAAAGGAAACGAAGTTTTGTCTATATTTATCTCTCTCAAAATTGTCTACGAGGAAAGAGATAGTGTTAGACGGAAAGCATATGCCATCTCTCTCACTCTTTTAAACAAAAAAATACTGCAGATTATAGATACGCGTAGGTACGGCATGGCCATTAGTATATGAGTATTGTTTTAGCACATTAGAAGTTCCGAGGTGCAAGTGAACGGCCACAGACAATTTAGTATGTGGGGCGTGGTCTGCAGGGTAATTACGTATCACTATCAGTAGCAATGGATTTCATTTTGATAATTCTAAACGTTCATTACGTTACTTACGTAAGTGGTTTTGTTTTTTTTTAGTGGCTTTGCCATCGCATTAGCCAATGTCAAGTTAAGGGGAAAGGGTAAGAGTTAGGGAAAACTTAGGACAATAAGGAACGGAACTAAGGAACTTCAAGGATTGCGTTACAAAATACAGATAATATCAAAATTTTAATATCTTTGTATTGAATATATTGAGATATGATAGAGTATGTACAAAAGTATGTACAAAATACAGATATTAAGTTTTTATAAGATCCTTATACTGACTACCTTAACTAAGGCATGCAAACAAAAGCAAAAATTAAAGAATATCCAATAACAATAGACCATATCACTCTACATATTATAAATACACACTGTCAAGTCAAATAAATATATATAAATTACATGTCAAATGAAATTAAAACAACACAATTCATTACATACAAGTCAAAAATACACACATCAAAAGTGTCTAGGGATCAACATATATTTTTGCAATAACTTTTCTCCTGATTGATATTAATTAAAATTTTCTTTAAGGATTCATCAAATAAAGTGTTTTCGTTTGTCACAGTAACGATAAACCAAGTCACCTTTGCATTAATAAAGAAATTTGCCATTTTCCTAATAAAGGGATATTTGACATTTGAACCACTAACACAAAAGTTCGAAAAAAAGACTGAAATAACAGTTTTCTCTAAAATTTTATTGGGTAACTTAAACAATTAATAATCCGTG
This sequence comes from Sesamia inferens, assembly GCA_037179545.1. Taxonomy (NCBI): domain Eukaryota; kingdom Metazoa; phylum Arthropoda; class Insecta; order Lepidoptera; family Noctuidae; genus Sesamia; species Sesamia inferens. Next base: position 3,664,480 of record CM073943.1, read on the forward strand.
TTTCTATCGCGAACACTAACAACACAAGAACATCGGTTTGGCATACTCAAAATGAGTTCATCCAAATCACGCTGTGGAATGGCCGCCCATTACGTTGCAACAACAAAAAAAGGTCTTCTTGCGACTGGATACCCTCCATATTCGGCAGAGCTCTTCTCTGTAGCATATCCCATGCATGCTCAATCGGGTTCAAGTCTGGCGACTGAGCAGGCCAGGGCAGGACATTGATGTTAGCTGCGGCGAGAGTCTGTCTTACAACTCTTGCGGTGTGCGGTCGTGCATTATCATGCATTAACTGAAATAAGGGACCAATTTGCACTTGTAGAGGAACGATGACGTCTGATACAATCGTCTCAGCATAAATTTGAGCGTTGAGGTTGCCTCTGATCCAAATCAACTCAGTTCTTCCGCCGATCCAAATACCCGCCCATACCATGATGGTTCCACCACTATAAGGATGGACTTCCTGGCAGGATTTTAATCGCTGTTGGCGTCCAGGGGTTCTCCAGTGTCGTATACGTCTTGTATCCGGTCTCATACCAAAACGAGATTCATCAGAAAAGCACACGAAACGCCATTGTTCTTCTGCCCAATTTCTGTGTTCAAGAGCCCATTGATATCGAATCCTACGATTGTGCATTGCTATAGGTGGTACCCGTAGCGGTCTTCGGGAATGAAGGTTCACTTCATGCAAGCGGTTTCTGACTGTTTGGTCGCTAATTAAGTTCCCTGAAGAGTGATGAAGCCTCACGGCTAACATCATGGCGGTTATTGTTGGAGCTCTTCGAGTTAAGATTTGAATGTATCGGTCTTGTCTCCGTGTGGTGCAGCGATACCGTCCTCCATGGCGCTCAGCCACGGTACCAGTGCTTCGGTAACGTGTCCAAAGTCGACTGATAACACTCTGACTTGTATTCAGAGCTAAAGCCACAGTACGTTGCCGGAAACCAGCTTCTATCATTCCCACGGCTCTGAGCATTTCTTCCCTGCTTAAATGACGTCGCCGCTCCATAATAACGTTGGTTTTAATCAGTAGTAGGGAAACAGTAGCACTAATAATGTCTTCAATGCGTTGTATGTTTTTATAGGGAAAATATTGACAGCTGATTTTCATCTTTTACTCGAATTTGATTCACAGTTCCTGATTCAAATTATGAAATGCACCAAAAAGGATCCATATAAATTTATAAAATCATAAATTTATTACAAAGCCACATCTCAATCTCAAGAAATCCGCATAAAAATGCTTGATCCCTAGACACTTTTGATGTGTGTATATGTCCGGTTTATGGTCAATACGTACAGTTCAGATCTAAAAGTCAGTAATACAGAGATATCACATTATCAATTTAAATTCTCATCTGACAGAAATTCGCTAATTGAGTAATATAACATTTGTCTATTAGTAAAATTGACAATTTCTTTTTGAATAATGAAAATGTCTCGTTTTTATTACGTCCGGTAGTTTGTTATAAATAATTGGGCCCATACATATAATACTTTGGTTTAGCAATATGCTTCAAATTGATTCCAATTGATAGTAACAGTCTCTTACGTAATTGAGTGCTGATAAGCAATGACATGACACAATTTCCCAAAACGCCCACCCCTCACTACTTCCCAGTACATTAGCTGGAAAGAAGAAGTCTGAAATCATTCTGTATTTAATAATTATAGTGCCTACCATTTTGCCCCAAATTTTTATTTCATGTTAGATATAAATTAATGCTTGTAAGCGGTGAAGCAATAACTGCTGGAATAACCGCCAAACCGGTCCACTGGAGGGACTGAACGCGGAAACCAAACCCGTAGCAAATAACATAGAACCACAAATTACAGAATACTACGATAGAACATAGCGGTGATGCAATCGTTGATGGTGAAGCGTAGGTACTAATTCTTGTGCGACGGCCAGGGCCACGGTTTCTTATTTTTTTTTCGTTTTCTTAGAAGGTATCGGTCTTCGTGGACCCCATCACGATGTGCTGACATCTTTTTGAGGCGCGCGTAAAACACGACGCGCAGTCGACTCATGCCTGGTCGGGAGGGCGTTTCCAGCGGCGACTGGTGGTGTGAGGGCGCTGGAATTCCCGCTGCCTCACGCGCTCCGCCTCCTCCTTTGTCACCATCACTGCTTCGCAGAAGGAGGTGACGGCCTGCCACGCACTCTCGCACCGGATCATGGCCTGGACCAGACCAGCGTTCTGTCTCCCATCCACTACTCCTGTTCTTTGGATCACGTCAAGGTTTCCCTATTTAAACTAGTTTTCCCGGTTTAAATTATTTTACCTTAATTTACCGAATATGCGGTGTGATTGCGTAACTCACTATCAGTTCCATTTTGACAGTTAACAACATTCATTGCGTTATTCACTTTGCTGAACAGACACATTTATCAAACATGCGCAGCATTAAATCAGCAATACGGTTCAAAATGATTCAAATTGATAGTAATACTTAATAAGTTACACAATTAGAGTTCTGCGGTTGGTTAATCATATCTTCTTTTTCTTCTTCAGCCTAGAGATGTCTATTGCTGAACAAAGGCCTCTCCCAAGGCTTACCCATTACATTGGTAGGGTTTGCCACAAACCCCACGCTTGGCAGGCGGGTTGGAGATCGTTTATTTGATATTCCACAGGAGAAGCGTGCTGCCCGCTTCCTTGGTGAGACTTCCCTATCGTATAGTATCGCCTCTCGAGACACCCACCGGAGGATATGGGTTGGTACTATTCTAATCCCAGTACCACACTGAATATGTTATACATATAGGTAATGTCAATAAAATGAAAATATCTCGTCTATACCTCATCCAAGTGTTAATACGGATGTCATTACTTACTAAAATATGACGCCACTTTTGCGCCAACTGATCTATTCTCCACCATTACGTCATGGTCACTATGGCGCAGCCTTTGAATAGCGCGGCCTACAAGAGACTTCATTCCTCTTAATGCCATAGTTAGCGCACAGATCACATGCGTAGGAGACTATTACTTGCCAAGTTTCGCACTAAAAATATGTAACATTGATTGTAAAAGGATGGTTATGTCTTGACACGGTTTTGTAGCGGTTTGTGAGAGATATTGAGTATGGTTGTAGATCTGTAATATGAGACTTAGGCACTTTGGCAGCTAGTTGTGTTGTGAAGAAATTCGAATGATGTGTCTTTTCTGTGTGGAGGAGTGTTCGAAGCCACCATTCCTTTATGATCTCAGATCACAGTTGAAAGCAAAAACTATTAACTAACTGATGAACATTATTTTAACTATGCGGAATAATGTCATTTTAATCACTGTTTTTTTTTTAAATCACGTAAATTATTGTAAACATTTTCATTTTTAATGTCTGAAAAAAGACGATGATTCCTGAGTTTGTTTCGGCTTTTCTTCTCAGAGGTGGTCAGTTACGAAATGCCGGCTCCATCTAGTTAAAAAAAATATGATGTGTAAAAGTGATCAGTGATCCTGGTTGCATAAAAAAGGATTTGATTTGATTTGGATATTTTCAACCAGTGTTTCTCGATTTAAGTATTTGATTATAATTTTTTTTTTTACGAAAACTTATTGTTTGAATTATTTTTAGCCTGCGTTAGTCGATTTTTAGGGTAATTACGTAACACACTATCAGTATCAATGGGTTTCATTTTGACAGTTCAACAACGTTCATTGCGTTATTTACGTTGTTGAGCTGACACATTTTATGGTACCTACGAAGCAATGGATTAGCATATGCTTCAAGATGATTCCAATTGATAGTAAGTATGTTACGAACTTATTCATACAGAACAGTGAAATATCGCAGCATAGTGATCAAATCATGACTTTGTCTCAAATCTCCCTCGTAAGAATGTTCACGCGGCCGTCTTTTTCAACATGAATAATTTATTACATGACATTGGCTAAATGCACAAACCGTGCGAAGCCATAAAAGAAAGAAATATAAATATAACTAATGACAGATAGACGGGACTTTAGTTGTAACTACGAAAAGAGAAGGGGGAATAGAATTGGCTTCGCTTTTTCGACCTAAAAAGACGACACCAACCAGACAAAGTAAACTATCTGTGCAGCCTTTGCTCAAATATATTGGTATCGATTACCATCATTATCATCATCATCATTGGTATTGAACATGTTCCTAAATGCCGTATTCATCTGTGATAGGAATTACTATGTATTTGTTTTTCTTGTTATTAGTTGCCCCGCAGTTTCATCCGCGTAATATTGGGAATAATGGGATAAAAAGCACATAGTAAAGTAGCCTAAGTTACTCCTTATTACATCAGCTACCTGCCAATAAAAGTCCCGCCAAAAACGGTGAATCCATTTCAGAGATTCCAATTTTATTTAGTTGTATAGATGACTGCGTTTGAAAGTTAAAATTTAGCAGTCAAAGCGAAGATACGCCACATTCCTAGCAAGACCTACGATCATCATCATCACACCAACTTTTGTTATTGTCCCACTGCTGGGCACAGGTCTCCTCTCATACAGAGAAGGATTGAGAGTAAGTACCACGCTTGCTCACCCTCAAATCGCCAACCCGCATGTTGGCGATTTTAAAGTCTAGGTTTCCTCAAGATGTTTTCCTTCACCTTTTAATCAATCATTGGTGTCCAAAATATACTTTAAAAGTACACATTACTTAGAAAAGTTGCATTGGTACTTGCCTGACCTGGAATCGAACTGGAAACTTGAGAAGCTGGTGTTTTAACCACTAGGCCACCACGAGGCCTACGATAGACAGTCGTAAAGAAAACATAAATCTATCACCCTGACTAACGTATCCTCATTTAAATGTGTCCCTAACCTTCCCAACATTTTATCGTCTTCCAGAAATTTACATCCTAATCACATATACAATATAATCAATACAATATAATACATCTTCTACACAACCATATTTCACGATAACACCAATTTCGAGGTAAATTAGTCAATTTAGTGTCAACGGGAGCCACAATTTTTAACTACACTGTCGTTTACACGTAATCCATACACTCGTGTCAAGAAAATCAGGATTCCCGTCGGGTGTCATAGTAATAATTTAATAGGTGCGTCAAACGTGCTCGCTTCCTGCGACTAGGGTGGGGTGTTCGTAATGCATTGTGATGCAGTACAACGCTTGACGTTTTTAATCTATGACGTGATGACGTTTTTGAAATTTGAATATCGAAGGTGATCATTAGAATGGCTGGAGAGACATGGTTTGATGGTTTCACACAATGGACGATATTAATGGTTTTTTGTTAGTTGATTGATTACGAACTGCATTCATAATTAAGTAAAAAACCAGTATCCGGAATCTATAATAATGCACGTGGTCTTCCTTACGGCTTCCTTGGTCTGTCTTCCACAGCAGTTGATACACTACTGACGTCGATGTTACCCTGTTTCGCCTCAATTTCATTAATTGTTATTTTCATCTTCCCATCATTCCATTTTACTTGCAAAGCGATATAATGTATTGCGGTTAACTAAGGCGAGTTTGAAAGTAGGTAAGCATATTTTTTTCATACTTTAAACTTTAGAAACGTCACAAGTTTTTTTTAACCTTACCCCACACTAGGATTTAGGTACGTCAATTACCCCTATATAGTGGGTGCGTTTACAAACATTTAATGTCGCATACTTACACAAACAGCCAGACCCAAAATAACTACTTGTAGGCTGGATACAAATATTTCTTCTAGTTGATAGTCCAGTATTACTGATTGATTCATAGAAGCCATTTGTTATAAACAATTTCATAGTTAACCAATATTCTTTTTCCTAATATCTATTAGCTTTTTCATCACTATCCCTTACTATCCAATTCGCAAAAATAACATAACCTGTGATTATCACATCCCTCATTTCAAATCGATCACTCAACAAAATGACAGATGCGTTCCTTTTTCAAACTTTTTGCAACCAAACGTGTTTCGAAAATCGAATCCAAACATGTTTAAATGGCCAATTATAATAGCAATTTGCTGGCATCGCTCCCGACAGCGTCAGAACGCCCATTTTAATTCCTTAAAATAACAGTTTTTGTCTATGGTTTACTTATGATGGAGGATCATATTACGATACCTTTTTGTAAAGGTTTTTTTTTTGTTAGTGGAGAGATTTATAAAAATGTTTAGTTCGCAAATTGGTTACGGTACTGGAGTAATTAATAAAAATAAATGTCAACTGTCAAAACTCCCGCCTGAAGTTGCGTAGTTAACGTTATCACATTTTGAGGTTCTTGAATGGGTTTTTCTATTAACAAATGAATGGGATTTCCATTACATGAGGGAAATTAAAATTGTACACCGTTTGAATACAAACAGGTAATCAGAAGCAGGTCAAACAGCCTTCAAGCTTAATATATTCAAGTTATGAAATTGATTCAAGCTAATCTTTTCATTCATAAGCTTACTCGCTGGTACTATTAATATGATACAAGTCGTAAAATGTCGCAACTCTCGTTTGTGGTTTATATATCTACTCTATGGCATACACTATGGCCGATATTCATACTCTATCGTTACATAATTACATTATTTTGTCATTATCTGTGTGAACTCTAGTCAAGTTAGAAAATGACTTGTAATTATGTAGGAATTTTGGCGGGAAAAATAAGCTGAGTGTCACGCTCGTTTTTCATAGAACTTTTTAAATTATTTATAGTGTTGTTTACCCAGTAAAAGTGTGTGATTTATGTAGAAAAAAAGTGCGTTCAGCAAATAATTAATTAAGAACATTTAGATATCGCAGCATAATGGCCTCGCCATGACTTTGCCTCAAACCTCCCTCGTAGACGGTTCATGTGGCCGTCTTTTTCGACATGAATAATTCATTACGTGACATTGTCTAAGTGCACAAACCGTGCAAAGCCGAAAAAGAAAGAAAGAAACTCTTGATTACTTCAGAAAAAAATCTTTACCTTTTACTTGAAATTGGCACAGTCATAACTAAGTAGTGCCACAATACAAACAAAAAAAAAAATGCTCCAGGGAATGTTATTTTACAAGAATGATTTATCTTATTTCTTGCCAATTTTACTATCCTTAATAGGGTATTTGACTAAAAAACTAATTAGTCCATCAGTCAGATTTCCAAAAAATACTAGACACGTATTTTTTGATTTATCAAAACAATAAAAATTTACAAATATAAAAGGCATCAAAGATCAGGAGTGGTGGTGAAGTGTAGCGTGCAGTGACTTCACACGAGTTTTCAACGCACTGTGTCGTCTTCATTTTTTGTTTATATGAAAAAAGAAAAAATAATTTTTAATGGTTTTTTTTAGTCAAATACCATATTCTGAAAGGGTGTTTGTTAATCTTCAACAGAAAATCTATATTCTCGCCAAGCTACATAAAGAATAGAGATAAACAAACCAATTTAGGGTTATCACAACTCACGTTTTACACATCTTCTGTTATTTACATGATTACCGACTTTTACATGCTAACTATTTAATAACAATTCCTATTGCAGCATATTTCAATAGAATAACATAATAACTAAGTATTTCGAAAAACCATTAAAAAGTCGACATTTTACGATGGATGAAATCCAGGTATTAAACACACTTTATGGAATTCAACCAATGAATAAAGTTAAGACATTTGTCAATACGATTTTGCGTATTTTAATTACTTTCAAATCAACTGCATAACACATGCATTGTAATACTTTCAAGTATGGACTAAGCATAATATATATGTATGTAGCAAAACATTTATCCTATTAGGAAATTAGCTTACACGTGTATCATATTTCATTCAAATCGGTTAAGTGTTTTATGCAAATCATAAATATCTAAACAAATAAACTATTTACGTTAGTAGGAAGTAGAATTATTACTTTTATAAAAATAATCTATCTAGAAAAGTTTATTAACATCTGTCTTTTAGGCCTAAACTACTCGTTGCCTAGCAACGGTTTGTTTATCTCTATTCTTTATAGAATTTGGCCGACATTTAGATCTTGTGTGTCGTAATATGATTCTATATTAGGTAAGTACTTGTGGTCTGATTCGCAATTTTGTTACAAACCTTTTCAATTCTCTAAAATTATTGTTCAACCATCCAGCACGACCTCAAGTAACATAAAATCGCATTACGACAAAATTAGTCGCACAACCAATCGCAGATGTTCACCGAACCTTCCTATTCATTATGTATCACTGAACGATCTACGCAATCGTTATTATACTAAAAAATTCAACCTTATCACTGTTAAAATAAAGTTTCTTTTGCAATAATAAAGTGCGAGGTATATTAGGATTCATACGACAGATCTAATAAAGATGGCAGATAAGATACAATTGTCACCGTTTAAATTACTCAATTATAAACAGGTCATGTAAGCCCGTTTATATTTGCAGTCCCAAGGACATATTTGGGCAATAAAATACAGGGCTCATTTTTAATTGCTGACCTTGTATGTCACTGGATTTCTGTAAATCCATTGATAAATTTTGTTCCCCTTATTATAAAAGAAGTATTTTGTTTAGGCCAGGTCTTACCGGTCTTGCTGATTTGGGAAGCTTGATCTGCGGCATCTACACAAAAAAAAAACTTTTTGTCAAAAACTGATATACAAAAACCAAAGACACCGACTTTCGAAATTAATTATTTTTCACTTTGTAGTGTTTTTTGGAAGTCAGTTGTTTTTTTTTTTTTTTGTAAAAAACTTTTTATTTTACACTTTTTAGTTGTGAAAAGTACTGTTCAGTTGCATCCGGTTAGACTGGATGCTGACGCTAAAATACTTAATGAAAGAACTTACAAACGCACTGGTTGCCCCTACGGTTTTTGAAAGATCCCCTTGATTTCTCTGGTCTTCCACCATCAAACCCTGATGTCCTTATCATGGGACCACCTTGGGAATGTCTTCTCTCCAACAGAAAAAGAATTATCAAAATCGGTTCATAAACGACGAAGTTATCCGCGAACAAACATAAATAAAGCATATATACGGTCGAATTGAGTAACCTCCTCCTTTTAGAAGTCGGTTAAAAAAGAAAGAAAGAAGAAGAATTTCACAATGTGATTGAATGTTGACTGCACGGTTAGCACAGTGGATAAACTATTGACTGCTGCGCTGTGTGTTGCGGGTTTAATTCTCGCACGGAACAAATATTTGTATGTCCTACAATTAGTTGTTACGGGTCTGGTTGTTTGCGTATGTGAATTTATGTTTGTGAACCCACCTACCACGATACAGGAGAAAGACTTAGTGGAGGGCACCGTTTAAAAAAAATAAATAAACAATTCAATACATTCATCGTTTCGTTCAATTAATCAAAACAATTCATTATTTTGAGTGCAGCCATATTTACAACAAGGTTCCCATATTATACCTACATAAGAATGTTGTCAGATATCCAAAAGAGTTTCGGCGGGGAAGTCAAGCTGAGTGTCACACTAATTTTCCATTGGACTTTTGAAATTATTCATAGTGTTGTTTACTAAATAAAAGTGCGTGATTTATGTAGTAAAAGTGCATTCAGTAAATAATTAATAAAGAACAATGAAATATCGCAGCATAGTAGCCACATCATATCTTTATCTCAAACCTCGCTCGTCAGACAGTTCATGCGGCCGTCTATTTCGACATGAATAATTCATTATATGACATTGGCTAAATACACAAACCATGCGAAACCAAAAAAGAAAGAAAGAAGCAAACTCTTCTAAATTTAAAATCAGATAGCAGTAGGTATATAACTCCTACGCTAAAGCACCACATTCTACTAACAAGCCAGATCTATAACATAAAATATCAATCAATACCATCACATATTGCTCAAAATCACTAACACATTTGCTTTTCCGAGAACAATATTATACCTCTTGAATTTCACGCTTCTCAACTTTACGATTTCATGTGAAAATTATTTGTCAAACAACCTTTGTCATATGGCAAAGAATTATTTTTTTCGCGACAAAAATATTAATTTTATATTAACACGACCGTGAAAAGGGATTGACAGAATGATAGTATCATTTTCCACTTCATTCGAGTCATTATTGTATTGACAAACTTATTATTTGCGTTCCAGAAAGTGTGGTTTTAGGTCATATTCAAGAGAATAAAGTTCAAGATCGCTTGGCAGTCGCGAAAGGGGAGAAAGAATGTGGGTAAGCTATCAATAAAGTAACAAAAACTCATAAAGGGAACGTTTGATTTTTTTTTTCAAACAACTGCCGTTTTCTGAGAAGGTGTAAAGTGGCTGTATGGGTATTTATTTTTATTGTATTGTTAATAAGCATGCTAAGGGGAACTCTTCATAAACTATTAAACGGTTATATCGAACTAAATAGAATATAATGACCGTGAATAATGTACAATGGTCGACGGCAATCAAAGCGCATTGTTAAACTCTGACTTGACGTCTTTATCCATAGACAACCTTAATTTTGTAACTCCTCAACTGTCAACCTCCTTAAAATCCGTGCAATAAAGTTCAAAATTATCCGCAAAATCATTTTTGAAGTGTTGCAACACTTTTGTAGGCAGATAGATTTCGAATTTGGAAATAATTGTGTCATGGCGCCTTCTAAGAATGGCGAGTGACAATTTGTTGCAAATAAATTCGATTTTATTGTCGACAGAAGATCTTCTTGTTACACAATGAAGTGTAGGTTTCTATTGAGTATAAATTGGTTATTGATGTACTGATGTAGATCGTTTTTGACACATAAAAGGAGACAGAGAGATGTCAATTGATTTGGTGTCATTTAAATGTCAGTGGCGGTAAAGTACCTACTCGTAAAATTATTGAGATACGACTTTCCCACAGTTTGTTGTAGGTATTGAATATCGGGAGTTTCGGCGGGAAAGCTAAGATGAGTGTCACGAGCATTTTTCATTAGACTTTTAAAATTATTTATGTAGTAAAAAGTGCATTCAGCAAATAATTCATAAAGAACATTGAAATATCGCAGCATAGTGCCACATCATGACTTTGCCTCAAGCCGCCCTCATAGACGGTTCACGCGGCCGTCTTTTTCAACTGTCATTGCCGGTTGTTACACGTATTATTGACAAAATTCTGTTATCTATTCCACAGAGGCCATTGATTAAGAGTTGAGGTTGAATCTCACATTGAAAAAGAAGAAGTCAATGTAGTCAGATAGGAATCGCCGAACTCATTTAATTAAAAAAAGAAAATAATAAATTAATATAGAGAAATATCATTTAACATAAAAAACAATAAACTGAAAATGGGTTAGACCAAACCTGTATTTATAGGTTAAATAGAAAGCTGAGTAAATGATAATATATATAGGTAATTAACCTATTTATATATTAGTATAATTATCTACATATATGTTTTTTTTTTTTATAATAGTTCCTCTCAACCAAAACTCCAAACAATACCGAAGGATTTCATTTTGACAAATCAACAATATGCACTGAGTTAGTTTCGTTGTGGAGTGTAACAAAACAGGTAATGGATTAGCAATATTAAAAAAAATATATTTTAATGTCATACACGAACACGTATTACGTGTACAACACCCCATTTAAAAAAAAAAAACTATCGAAAAGAAGGTCGCATTTAGAACTCTACTAACCTATCCAATAGATTCTACTCATAAAATAATAACAAAATCAGTTCTACTCAGCTTTCAAATACAACTGCCATTATCTAAATTGAAGCAACTGGAGGGTAGATCACATCACCCGTTCCTAATTCAATTTGAACCAATAAATAAGGAGCTGTGCAGAATTAATTGCGCACGCGTTTATAAATGACTTTAGAACTGTGGGGGAGTGCAAATATAATTAAAACGGGAATTTTTATTATCACTTTGATTTTATAGTCCAGATAGAAACGAAAGGACCTCATTATTTGAATGTGTGTTGAGTTTATTATTTTAATTATCACGGTATATTGAATTTCATAATACGACATAATACACATAAGACAAAATAATATAAGACAGCCTCCGTGGCGTAGCAGTTGCGAACGCGGCCGCTGCGCAAGGAGTGCAAATATTTGTATTCATGAATATGAATATTTGCACTGGTCTGGTCGTACCTCGGAAAGCACGTTAAGCCGTTAGTCCCGGTTGTCATACGAATATCTAATGGCAGACGTTACGGGTTGTTGGAGCCATCAAAAGTCCTACAATTGGTCTAACTGCAATGCTTCAACATCGCTTTCGGGTTGTGGAGGTCAGACGGCAGTCGCTTCATGGAAAATATCGAAGTTTAGCCAAAAATGAGCAGTTAGACTGGTAAAGCGGATCTTAGACTCCAAAGCTGAAAAGCTACGGATACGACTGGGATTAACGCTGAGATGAAGAAGAGGATTGGATTTCATAATATTCCTTTGAAGCGATCATTCCTAGTTTTACTTTATTAAGTTCTTATGATGGTTGATTTAGGGCTTGTACATAAATTTTATTCGTAAAATAAAATGCCATAAAGGACAGTCAAAAATTCAAAGTTAATCCTAGGATAAAATTATCTGGCGTTGGTAAAATCAAACGTAGAATAAACACAACTCATTCATTATTTTTTTTACATTTCGAATAAAAATTATTTTGTACTTGCTTATCTTATACCTATAGGTACTTTTAGACTTCCTTCAGATTGTTTACGTCCTTCGAGCCCTATTAACCACGCACTATTCATCTTCAGTTTTTGATTTTTCAAGTAAGTCATACCAACAGGTCATAGAAAGAAAAGCAATATAGTAAAAAGAGTATGTAGGGATAGCAGATGTCTCTCTGCAATGTCTGCCTATCCCCATGGGACGAAAGGCGTGACATTGTAGATTATCTGTATGCATGTGTGTGTGGGCCGACGTAGAATGATCCTAACACATGATTTTTGTCAAATGCTGCTTTAATCAAAATCAATGAAAGGCTGCGGTTAAAATCAAAATATATTAACTAGATAATTAGATATCTATACCATCTACCTACATTGATATTATTCTTCCTGTCAGCGAAAATGCTAGGAACAGGTAAAAGGCTAGCGTTTTGTAAGCCGAAGACAAGTTACTTAACATTGCTTACCCTTAACTTACAAGTTACTTAACATTGCTTACCCTTAACATATAAGCTGCGTCCCGCGGTTTTACCCGCATAACTTTCGAACCCGTGTATAAAAGTATCCTATGACGTATATACAACATTATTTTTGTATAGGTATGCGAAACCCGAAACACGTGTCTAGTATTTTTATGTAAAGAATCTATGGACGAAATTTCAAAAATATACCTATCATGAAATACCACAAAGTTATGAGCTTGTTATCTTACCCGGCTGTCCCAACAAAAATGTGGTTAACGCTCCGCTCAGGCGGGCGAACGGTATGTAATGTAACCTGTAGCGTCAGCTGTTGCACGACGCGCCATGTACCTACTTCGATTCAATTGTTTTATCTGAACAAACTATATTCAGGTTTCGTATGAAGAAAAAAATACGTTGTGGTATAGGTAAAATATTCATATGCCAAGTCATCCAAATCCATCCGAAATATGCATCCATCCATATAAACTTCCTCGTTTATAATATTATTAAGATTTCCCAAAACATGAAGACTATAACCAGCCTCCCAGATTATACAAAGACTACAATTTCATCTTCCATCTACCCACAAATTCTGTACCCATCATAATAGTCCGTTGTAGATACAATCTCACGCTACAATAGTATCCGTCTGACGTGCAGGCGTTACGGAGTTACCCCCTGCTGGGCTTAACTATTGTGGGCACAGAGACGGATTGATGTTAAAAGGACCATTAGAATATTGTACATAACATTATTTTCATTGGCGTTTGAGTTAGGATTTAGATTAAATCTTGAATATTGTAGTTAGATGATTTGCAAAACTGACAACTTGTGTTTCAAACTTCAATGTAAGTTCGTGAAGTTAAACGAAACAGATACAGGCGACTACAAATCAAGCTACACATTTCAAATTTTCGCTAACCTTACATTGTGTAGATTTTTTGTATAATCAGAAGTCAGCTTATAAATCAAATCAAATCAAAGCATTTATTTCAAATAAACCAGTTACAGGCACTTTTGAATTGTCAGAAGGTCGGTCAGTCAGTAAGGCGAAGCTAGTCGCCCATTCAAAGAGTAGGTACCTATGGAGAAGAACGGGCGAGAAACTCCATGGACACTCTTATAAATTATCAAGCTATTGATACAAAGATATACATCCTCTACCTGTATTTTCTATAGAAAGACTTTACAGGTAGATAATACTAAGGCAGAAGGAAGTTGAAACGGACGTAGTTGAGAAATTCATACCTATGTTAGTAGCAGCTTACCGAATATTAGCTGATAAAAAACACTGAGAAAAATGTGGACATACAAACTTGCTATTAACCAGTCAGGAAAACGTGCCCATATAAAACCAGGAGTATTTTAATTTAAGAAAAATATATTTGCATTATTAACAATTTCTGCATTCCTCACCCCAAATGCATCCCTGTACACCACTTCACCCGAAACCCAAAAACACCCAAAACCCCAGGATTCTGCTAATTATTAGAAGAATAATGGCTCAAACAATTTATGGCCCTCAACAAAGATATATGGTCATTTAATGGCCTGTCGCAGCCACAAACGGTCTTTTGTCTTGTTCTGTGGACTAAATACTGGTCCTTTGACCATTCAGTTTGGTCCTTCATAATTGGCCATGTTACGTTGTATGAATAAGCCCTTTGTTCGGTGATAATTAGTTTATTATTTTGTGGGACATTAGTTGTTCTTTTTAAGTTAGTAACAAAGTTGTGGGATTGTTGTTTTATGACGAAAGTTGTGAGACAGGAATAGGACAATGATAAGTTTGTTTTTTTTATTATTATTGGTTTAGTTAAGGTTAAATATCTTTGCTCGTTCATGTCCATTGAGATGTTATCAACTTTTATGACTTTATTCTCATACCATTGCAGCATTGGTCTTACTTTTCTGCACCTTTTATAAGATATATAAAGAAAACCCTGTCCGATCCGTGAAGGTATTGTTAGGTATCGTAAACTGATTCTAATAATGCCTATAAAGTCGGGCTAAACTTGAAAAAATCCCCCTAAAAAAATAAATATTATTTCGCAAATAGAGGTAGGCAATCCATACGCGGGTTACGGGGGGCAGGGCACGCGTCACGTGGTTGCATCGCTTATAATAATACAGTCAAAATGATGTTGTCATTTTTTTTAAAATTGATGATTACGTAAAATTTTATATTATATTTGGTCATGTGTTTACCTAACCTTTATTAACCATATTGTATACCTACGATTCGGTTTCTTTAACCGCGTCGTAAAATTGTGTGAGTTTGTGCAACAATTAACGGAAAGGGGCACGGCTTCTCTGGGTGATAATTAACAATATTGGAAGGGTTTTAACTCAAAATAAGATACTCTAAGAATTGATACCATAAAATCAAAATCAAAAGTCATTTATTCAAATCAGGCTGAGAATCAGCACTTTTTGAACGTCAAGACAGTCCCCCAAAACGCCCATCCATCGACACATGCTAGGTGCTTTCGCTGGTAAGAAGAAGTGGCGAAACAAACTCCCCAGCAGGACAGTTGTCTGTTCATTTCATAGTTAGTTGGAGTCTCTTTGAGCGATCGAATCCACAGCGAGGTGATCCGGCAGAGAACCAAAGTTGTCGACAGAATAAGCAAACTGAAGTAAAACAAAGTTATAGGTATGTACTTTCTAAGTATATCTTGGACACCAATGACTGAAGGTGAAGGAAAACATCTTGAGGAAACCTGGACTTTGAGTCTCAAATCGCCAACCCGCATTGAGCAAGCGTGGTGATTACGCTCAATCCTTCTCTGTATGAGAGGAGACCTGTGCCCAGCAGTGGGAAAATAAAAAGGTTGATGATGAACATAATCAGCCTATAATGTTCCCACTGTTGGGATACAGGCTTCCTCTCAGTGAGTGGGCCGTAATCTACCACGCTGGTCCAGTGTTGGTAGAAGTCACATGTCTTCGAAGTTTTTGACTCTCGGACATGCCGGTTCCCTCACGATGTTTTCCTTCACTTTTTTGAGATCAGTGGTGATGAAATAATTTACACAAAGTAAGGGGCCTGTTGGGGTTTGAACCTACAACCTACAACTTTTAAGACATTGTCGATACCATCAGACCACCGCAGCTCTGCAAGTAAAACATATTAGCCAAAAAACCGATGACCGTTTGGTACCTAAATGTGTTCTTGAATTGGAACCACGAATTGATAAGTGTAAGGTGGGATGTCCTCAGTTTAGTGGAGTGACGATCTTTGCAGGATAGCAGGATGAATTTTGCCGAAAATTGAATTGAATGGCGTGCAGTGGGAGAGGTCTATGTTCAGCACTGAACCGCTATATCATGAGGATGATAACATAGAGCGATGGGATCATCGTTTTAACAATTACTTACCTTTCTCATAGTGAATATCTGGACATATTCAACAGTTGCCTTTTGATTTCTATAATATTCCGTATTTTTCACAGAATGTTCGTGTTGACGATACGCCTTGACACCCACTGATGGCCATTTATTGTTCTCAAGCGCCACATATTCAAATCAACGACTTATAAAATCATGTTTCACATTTATCTACAAGCTTTTTCTATGAACATTGAAACCTATAATTTGTAACAAACATCTACAAAACACAAATCGCGAAAAAACACATAGAACTTCCTTTAATAAAGTACTCGAAAAATGTATTTTTAAAAGAAGCTTGTTATATCTTGCTCCACTCCTACGCACCTGTGTAAGTTGAACACAAAATGGAGGTACAATAATTGTAACTTGATTCCTTGTCGAAAGTACACGAGTATTGAAACAATTGACGTTCGAAGCCCGTGTTCGAATTTACGTACGATTATGTAATGTAGGAGTATATTATTAATATTATTTTCTTTTATAAATTATAAACTAGTACTTGACCGCAATCCCGCCTGATGATAAGCAGTGATGCAATCATTGATGGTAAAACGCGTTAGATTATTATGCTTATTCATTTAAAAAAAAAAATGTGTAAATATGAAGGAAGACGGCAGTTGAGCGAGAACAACACGACCAACGATGTTGCGCCAGAGGCAGATTGATCTAGAGACCCTCCACGACCAAACTCCCGACACAACAACATTTGGCGCATCGTACCCGGCACACATCGCAACACAACTGCCCTTTTAATTGATCGTCATTTCACCAACTGTATCTTTGTGGTGGTGTTGCATCCAACTTAATAAATCTAGGTGTACTACTAATATATAAAATCGAAGAGTTTGTTTGAACGCGCTAATCTCAGGAACTACTAGCCCGAATTGAATAAATCTTTTTGCGTTGGATAGCCCATTGATCCAGGAAGACTTTAGGCTACATAACATCACACTGCAATGAACAGGAGCGGAGCAAATAAAAACGCGGACGAAGTCGCGCGCGTCCGCTAGTATTCAATAAATATTATAGTTTATGTTGAAACTGTAACCAATTCCGTGCAAGCCAAATTGATTGAATTGAATCTCTACTGTTTCGATTCATGTAAATAGAAATGTTCCTAGAGGCTTCATCGTATACAGAACATATCAAACAGTATTTCTATGTGGGTGGATGTCAAAAGAACAGTTGTTTTCTACGATCAGCATACACTTTCAACTGATGATATCGTTATTGCTATGGTAATCTGGTCTACCGAGGGTGGTATGTGTGCATATGAAACTTATTTAGACAATGTTTGCAGGAAACGGAATTGACTTGTAGTTATAATATAGGTACATACCTACATACACTTTTTGGATACAACTTAAAACAATTTGTCAGTTTTCCTCCATAGGGAGGTACATACAACGTTTTGGAATGGACAATTAGCTTCATATTTCTGACTGATTCGACTCGTTCGATTCCAGGTCAGGCAAGTACCGATGTGATGTGATGATGATGTGAACCAAGAACTTTTATAAGTTATAGAATAGAATAGAATACTCTTTATTAGGTATACCATATAGATTACAGAACATAAATATAAAGATTTTACAAAGAGTAACACAATGGGCGGTCTTATCTTTTTTTAAGTATATCTTGGATACCAATGACTGATTAAAAGGTGAAGGAAAACAACTTGAGGAAACCTGGACTTGTCTGAAATCGCCAACCTCATTCCTTCTCTGTATGAGAGGACTGTGCCAAGCAATAGGACGATAAAAAAACATTGTTGTTGATGATGATAATGACCTCTTTACAATAAAAAAGGGCTTGAAGTTTCTAAATAAATGTTTTGTTTATTTTTTTTATCGGATTTCATAGTCATCTCAAGACTACTTAAGACGACACATTTTCAAGTGTTGTTCCCAAATCTCCCTAAGGAATAAAGGTTTAAAACAAATGCCAGATTGTATATTCTGACAAACATGTTCTTCGGGACAAAAAAGTTGTAGGTACACTCCTGCGCATGTACAGCCCTATTGTCAAGATGGTTGCCTCCCTAAATAATAGAGACATCAGACAGCACAAGACGGCTATAACTTATTCAAATTAGCCGTAATACGATACCTGGCTGTGTCGTGTACGTGCGCCCAATATCTGGGATCTTTGTGGCTTTTTGAGTGGAGATGTGTTTTCGGTATGGGGTGTAGTGTTAGCGACGAAGAAAAGTAAGTATTTTGTGCGATGTTTTCATAGCTAAAACCAAGTTCAGTGTTTTTTTTTTCTTAGTGTTGGAAGAATTGTGTGTATGTAGAATACTCAAACTGCAGTTTTTGCTACAAATTTGATCTTTTCTGTTATCTTCCGATTTCGAAACAAAGGCAATGGTTTTTTTTTTGAAGATATTTTCAGGGCAGTTAAAGCAATTTTAGCAGAACCCTCTAGCTAGGGTAATTGCGTAATCCTATCAGAATCAATGGACTTTATTTTTATAGTTGAACAACATTCATTGCAATATTTACTTTGCTAAACAGACACAGTTTTACAACATATGTCGCAATGGATTAGCAATATGCTTCAAAATGTTTTCAATTTATAGTATCTAATAGTATAGTGTATTAAGAAATTATGGTGTTATACAAGTGTTGGCTTGCACAACCCCAGTAAAGTCAGAATTAAACTGTACTGATTTTCTCGCTTAGCATCGCATCGCATCACCCTCCAACTGTACCACACTCCCTAACCAACTCATTCTCGCACCAAACACGGCGCTTAGCGTCATCTGATTTATATAAAGTTATTTTGTAAAGAATTATATTACGGACGTGCCTGTAATGCTGCCTAATGAGTTATGTCTGTAAAATACATGTAAACATGCGCGCGTATGATTGGTCGTGTGTTTACGGAGATATTTTCACGCTGACTAAGTTCTGTAAATTATGATGTAACTTTATATTTTGATGTGCGTTTGTTTTAGAATTATCTTGTGTGGTGGGTGGGTACAAAGTATCTCTATTATTGTGGGTGTTTTTATAAGAATGAAGCCCCATTTAATAGATGCACGTTTCTTTTTACAACGTTAACGTAACAACGTTATATTTTGTTTAGGTATGCGAAACCTGAATAAGCAACTGAATCGATTCCAATCATTTTTACACCATGATATGTTTTTTTACATTTAGAAATTATTGCAGTGTGGTTACCGAGCTGTTACGATAGATTATAGTAACTGCGCGCGCGCCACAGCTGACGCCAGCGTTCAACACACCACGCTCGCCCGGCCGAGCTTAGCTTTGACCATATTTTTGTTGGGACAACCAAGTAGAATAACAAGCTCATAACTTTGTGGTTTTTCATGATATCTTTTTGAAATTTTGAACATAGATTCTTTACTTAAAAATATTGGACACGTGGTTCGGATTTCATCAACCCTTTTATCGTCTCACTGCTGGTCAGGCAGGTCTCCTCTCATACAGAGAAGGATTGAGCGTAATCACCACGCTTGCTCAATGCGGGTTGGCGATTTCAGACTTAAAGTCCAGGTTTCCTCAAGAAGTTTTCCTTCGCCTTCAGTCATTGGTGTCCAAGATATACTTAGAAAGTACATATAACTTTAGAAAAGTTACATTGGTACTTGCCTGACCTGGAATCGAACCCGCGCACTCAAACTTGAGAGGCTGACTTGGCTGGCTGATTCGGGTTTAGCATAAATAAAAACCAATGTTGTATGCAAAAAAAATTAAGCAATTACGACTTTTGGTCTTCTAAAACTAAACGGTGCCACTTTTATTGTTGTTTGCAACTTATGGTATGCTACAGGCATTTCAGTTGCAACTTGAAGATGAGACTTTACGAATTGTGGTACAAGGAGTGTATAGAGGTATGAAAAATAGGGTGTAAAGTTCACCCATTCTCTATAGAAAAGGGAGGATCCTTCGATCAGATGTCACTTCTTCTTCCCAGCGAACTTCCTAGTGCAAGGAAGTGGCGAAGGGCTGGCATTTTGGAGGGACTGTCGTATGTAATATTGACGTTCAAAAAGATTCTCAGTCTAATTTGAATAAATGACTTTTGACTTTGTTTTTTTTTTTTATTTATTTTGAGACGGTTGTTCTATTTGGCGAGGAATTGCCTGATGTTTTATGTCGAAAAATTCTGTTTGCGAGACACAGGAATTGTGTGACCACAGTATGACGTGCGTTTCTAGATACCGCTACATACATCATCATCACCATCATCGGCCTCTACTCGTCCACTGCTGGAGGTAGGCCTCTTCCATGGCCCACCAACAAGCTCGATCCTGAGCAGTTCTTCGCCAGCCACTCCCAGCCACCTTTTTGATGTCGTCGCTCCATCTCGCCCAAGGGCGTCCTACGCTACGTTTGCCGCATACATAATGTACATACTAACTATCTACAAACTAAATATCTAGCTGCAGTCGAAATTGAGCTTTATATGTGAAGGAGTCTTGGTAAACAACTATCTCTCTCGGTGGTAGGCCATAACATCGGCCGCCGGCAGAAGTTACCACCCACCAGACAAAGCCTTGCCGCCAAGCGATTTATCGTGTTCCGGCATGATGTCTGGTGAAGCCGATCGGAGGACGGGTCTGAGCAGTTGTGTTGCGATGTGCGTGTGCCGGAATTTTGGCCGTGGAGGGTCTATCTGGCGCAGCATCGTTGGTCGTGTTGTTGGGTTTAACATTGCATCACCTCGCTCAACTGTCGTCTTGCTTCCTATTCGCTCAGTCTTTCTGAGTGAATAGGCTCTTAATAAACTAGCGCGCTTTACCATCAACGATCGTATCACTGCTTACCATCAGGCGGGATTGCGGTCAAGCGATAGTCTATAATTATATAAAAAAAAATACCACTAAGTGTCGTTGCTATATGTAATCTGGCTAGGAGAAGAGACGATGTCTACAGAGATACAGAATCAGAATCTGAAGAAGTGGTTTTCTAAAGAGCAAATTCTGAAGAAATTACGAGGAATTAGATTAGTATTACACAATACGATTCAATCAACTACTTCTGTTATACAGTACTATATGTCTCAATAAATGTAACCACGTATTCTACATTACGTGTTTTTAAACAAACATAATTCAAAGAATTAATAAAAAATTAACATTGTAGATAGTCTTGGGACCTTTTTCCCGTTTTAGTATTCACCAACATTATACCTACTTTATTAGATACGTACGGACGATAGCAGGTCAAGCTACCCGAAACTGTCAATAATTCCCAATCAACACTGAGCCTTAATACTCAAGAGATAAAGTTGAAAATCTAGTAAAGAAATCTGACAGTTTGTAGTAACTTGACGTGCTGTCGTCTGTACATACATATACTATAGATATCGATTCTTAAAGCGAAGTAAAAATAGCAACAAGGTATGTCATATACCTACCTACTTATTGTCTATTGATATAGTGATGTATTATAATTATCTCTTATAACTTGATGAGAGTTGGCGACGAGTGGCTGAGCGATCGACTGCTGCGATGCGTATCGCGGGTTCGATCCCCGCACGGAACAAATATTTGTATGGTTTACATGTAGTTGTTCCGGGTTTGACTGTTGGTGTCTGTGAGTTTAAAAGTTTGTAAACACACCCACGATACTGGAATAATTCCTAGTGAGGGACAACGTTCCTTTAAAAAAAAAATCGAAGTCGGAAATCGAGTTAAATGACGTGTAATAGAAGAGGCTTATGTCCAGCAGTGGACTACCATATGCTGATGATAGGGACAGTGTAAATCCATGGTTAAAAAAAAATTGGTTCTATTTAGTCCGTCATTCAGATTATAAAAAAATATAGGATACGTATATTTTGTTTTATCATATCAATAAAAATTGACAAATATAAAAGGCATCAAAGATCAGGAGTTGTGGCTGGTGACGTCATTGCTCGCTAAAAAGTGTAGCGTACAGTGACGACACACGAGTTTTCAACGCACTGTGTCGTCTTCATTTTTTGTTTATATGAAAAAAGAAAAAATACGTGTCTAGTATTTTTTGAAAATCTCACTGACGGATAATTAGTTTTTTTTAGTCAACTACCCTACCCTACTACTACCCTATTGTAAGACCGGCAAAGTCAGTTAAAATGAACTAGAAATATTAGAAAGACTTATAAAAATTTCACCTGTCAAAGATGCTCCAACCGTCACACAAAAAAGTTTATATTATCATTTAAGTTCTAAACAGACTCCCGAAAGATATGTGATATCAGAATACAGTATAACAAAATATTAAATTATACGAATAGGTGACTTCCCGCCGCTTAATGGCTGTTCGTCCATTGTATGGTAGCTCAGTGGCTACCTTATATCAAGGCAGAGGTAAGTGAAGAAATCCCATAATATCAGACAATGGCCAACTTGCGCAAGAAAATGTTTTAGGTGCCAAGCGGAATATACGGTAACAGGGAACAGCCATTTTACGACAAGGGTGAAATTCCGAAGCTTCATCCTAGAGATGAACAGGAGTGGAGCGATCGAATTGCTGAACGTGAATAGGAGAAAAATATTGCCGATTAAAGATTTTAAGAATTAGCTTGCACTGGTGCAATGTTATTGTTGGTGACGTTTGCAAACATTTGACACATTATTTCACAAATATTGATATAATGATCTTGTACCTCGCTCTAATAACTGTAATTTCGGGATATACAGAGTGGTGCTGACAATACGACAATAAATGAAAACACGAACAATGCTGGTTCATAGGAATAATCTTAAACCATAGAAAAAAACCTAGCATCAAAAATAAAAACCACGAAAATTTCAAACAAATTAAATCGCTTAAAATTGCAAACGGAATAGAACATCCTTTAAAAATATTGGTTCACTGACCTCCGATCGGCGACAGCGCGATCCTGTATCGACTTGCTTTTTTTTGCGCCATTATTATTAAAATTTGGTACCGCAGGATGCGGCGGTCATTAACCTGTAAGCGCTTTCTTAACAACATATTGTACATGATGTACATCATGTAGAAAAAGTGAAAAATGAAAAATAATTTCCCTTGACTAAACTAATGGACATATTTATATGATTTTTTATGGGTAGATTGAGAATGTGTTGAGGTACACGATATTTAATTTATTGTCGTATTGTTTGCCCCACTTAGTATAAAGGTGGGATATACCTATCTCGAAATTACAGTAGCCGAAATCTGAATGAACAGATATAGAATGAAAGTAACTACAATAAGCTGCTCGGAAATGGTTGAAGCCTGGTCTTTTGTTCTGGAACTCTCGGAAGGAAGAGGAAGAGCCTATTCACTAAAAAAAACTCGGTGAATAGGAAGGAAGACGGTAGTAGAGCGAAGTGTTAAACCCAACAATACGACCAACGATGCTGTGCCAGAGGGAGGTTGATCTGGAGACCCCCCACGACCAAACTCCCGACACAACAACATTTGGCGCATCGTACCCGGCACACATCGCAACACAACTGCTCAGACCCGTCCTCCGTACAGCTGCACCAGACATCATGCCAGTAGGTACTACTGTTACTATCTGTAAAAGAAACCTATAATAGGTAGCTAGTGATAATCCCCCTTATTCATAAACGATGCATAAAGTTAACGAGTGATTAGTGACTGTGTAACCATACATTTTTGGCGTTTGCACGTCACTTTAACTTTAAACATCGTTTATGAATAAACACCATAGTGTTTAAGGGGTTTATTCATAAGCGATGATGAATGTAAAATGACGTTAAAACATCAAAAATGTATGGTTAAGTAGTCACTAATCACTCGTTAACTTTAAGTAAAGTTTAGAATAAGGGGGGTTAGTGTTACATAGACGGCCTTTCGGTGTTCTATAGGATGCATTTGGGAGAGTTTGCGAGGAAATTGCATGATTTAATTCCCTCATCTCCGGTCCGTCATCGGACGACCCGTCGCTCGTACGGCGAGTTTCCACCCTTACATTGTTGACACCACTGCTATCCGGACGAAGCGTTTCGCCTCCTCTTTTATCCTTACATCGAGGGACTGGAACAATTTACCAGCGGCGGTGTTTCCGTCGGATTACAATTTGAATGTCTTCAAAGGTTAGAGTGAATAGGCTCTTAATAAACTAGCGCGCTTTACCATCAACGATTGCATTACTGCTTACCATCAGGCGGGATTGCGGTCAAGCTATAATAACACATCTATCTACTACTCGAGGAAACAGCAGTTTTAATTCTGATACATTCCTGTGTAGAGTTGTCTTTCTGTCAGCCATCTTTGTGTTGCCAGAACGGTTATGAAGATATTCTAACCTTTGAATAAAATTAAATTGAAATTGCTGTCTACTTTATAGGATTTATGGTCAATTTTGAATTTTTGCTGTGTTTTGTTATGTAAAACCGTACGGACATCGAATGCTGGTGCGTCGTATTGGAAAAAAATGGCTTTATTATAGTGCCTGGTCCCGTTCGGAGTGTAGGAAGTGTTGTTCTTTAGTTTGGGAGTTCATTCTTAAGCAAATGACAAGCTTGAAGATCATTTATTCAATATAAATTTACAATAAGTGCTTTTTTGAACGTCTTAGTCACCTCATGGCCTCTCCAAATCGCCCACCCGGCGCAGCTGTTTTTATTTTAATATTTAGTGCAATCCTCCGCAAATACCTACTTATGTCTCAATAACGATAAAGTAAGCCTTTTTTAATTTATTAACTATAGCAATCCCACCTGATGGCAAGCAGTGATGCGATTGTTAATAATAAAGCGCACTAGGTTATTAAGAGTCTATTCACTCTAGTCTTGACACTTACAAATTGTAGTCAGGCGGAAACACCGACACGCAAATTGTTCCAGTCTCTCGTTGTACGCGGTATAAAAGATTTATGTGCCCTGCCATTCTTATTTTAATGAGCCAATTTGTTTTCATAACAAACCAAAGATTTATACGCCTGATGGTAAGCAGAGATGCAATCGTTGATGGTAAAGCCCGCGAGTGTATTAAGAGCCCATTACCTAATTAAAAAAAAAACTGGGTGAATAGAATGAATGACGGCAGTTGAGCGAGGTGGTGCAATGTTAAACACCACAACACGACCAACGATGTTGTGCTGGAGGGAGATTGATTTGGAGACCCTCCACGGCCTACCTACATAAACTTTTTTTTATATAAAAAAATATAAAGTCTGTTTCAGAATCATCATCTGTCAGCTTTTTCTCAAATGTTTTGGGGTCAGCTTCCAGTCTAACCAAATCCAGCTGAATACCTACTAGGATTTTACATGGAGCGACTATCTGACCTCCACAAGCCAGTTACTGGGTATTACGATAACCCTAAATAAGACTGGACTTGGTGATTCAGAATCATTAACTGAATTCATCACTACAGTTTGCGTTTTATTTTATAAATGTATAATTATTGTATCATCATCACCATCATCATTTCAGACGAAAGACGTACAATGCTGGACATAGGCCTCCCTGAAGGATCTCCACGACGACCGGTCCAGTGCCTCCCGCATCCAGCGGTTTCCCGCGACCTTCACCAAGTCGTCGGTCCACCTTGTCGGGGCCTTACCCACGCTGCGTCTTCTGGTGTGTGGTCGCCACTCGAGAACCCGTCGGCCCCATCGGGCATCGGTCCTACGGGCGATGTGCTCAGCCCACTGCCACTTAAGTGTTGCAATTCTTCGGGTTATATATTCATATTTGTTCATATCTGTTCCGGACAAATATATTTGGAGGCGGCGACGCCCACCACTACTGGCCACGCCAACAGCCAGGACCAATTTACTTGCCAGGACGCCTCTGGTCGGAGCGATGGCCACCATAAACGTTCTCCATACGAAGCTTGATATATGGACATGTCACTTTAGTGAGTTCGCAAGAGTTCTTTTAATGACACTGTGCTATCCAGCATCCTAGTGGCGTTTCGCTCTGTTGCAGTCAGTTGGAATCATTTTGAAAATAGTTGCTGATCTATTCCTCCAAATGTTCGGAAATGTGTTTGCTCAACAAACTTGTATCGAATAGTTTTGTTTTAAATTTTAATATTATTTTTTAGTTTTTATTTTGTTGTTTAAATTTTATTAGATTTGTTTTAATTAAATTTTATTTATTATATGTGTAAGTTTCCAAAACGTATGTTAAATATATCCTTTCTGCCGCATTAGGTTAAGCAACCTGTAATGGTAGTAAGTGTATGATTAAATAAATATTAATTTATTTGCATAGAACATGGTATATAAATGTGCTACATTACAAAGGTAAGATAATACATCTTTTGCTTATATCTACAGCATGCAAAATTGTTAATATCCTAGGTTGCTTTATATTCTAGGTATTCCTTAATACTATAAAAATTAATGTCATTTAGCCATTTATACAAGTGAATTTTAAACAATCTGCTATTTAGTAATTTAATCTCACATGGTAGTTTATTATATATTCGGACGGTCATAGCTAAGCAGCTTTTGCTATACTTAGCTGACGGAGGGATTTCCTCTAAAACAAGCCTAAATTGGTCTCGGCGATTTCTAGTGCTTACATCTGCCGCTGTTTTAAAAATACTTTTGTTTTTCCGGACAAACATACATGTTTCATATAAATATAGTGAGGGTAGTGGTAGCAAACCAAGTTTTTTAAATATTGGTCGTCAGGATTCGTCCGGCGGAATACCTTGAATAGCTCGAACACGTTTCTTTTGAGCTACAAATACTTTGTTAAATTCTGTGCTGTTACCCCATACAATAAGTCCATATCGCAATGAGGACTCAACATAAGCTCGATAGGACATTACAGCTATTTTGATGTTCGTTACCTTTTTAATCTGCCTGAGAGCATATACAAATTTATTAATTTTATTACATACACTATCGATTTGGGCTTTCCAGTCTAGATGTTCGTCTATGATCGTTCCCAGAAACACAGTTTGTGTTACTTGTTGAAGTTTAAGTATATTCATTGTGAAGTTAAATTTGTTGTTATAAGATTTGTTGAATTGTACTACATATACGGGTTAATCGAAATTGATGGTTAGGTTATTATTATTGAGCCAATTTATAAGATACTCTCGTTCTTCGGTACGATATATTTTTTTTTTATAATTATAAACTAGCGCTTGACCGCAATCCCGCCTGATGGTAAGCAGTGATGCGATCGTTGATGGTAAAGCGCGCTAGTTTATTAAGAGCCTATTCATTCAGAAAAACTGAGCAAATAGGATCGTTCCTATTCGCTCAGTTTTTCTCGCTCATCTGCCGTCTTCCTAGAAGGCAGTTGAGCGAGGTGATGCAATGTTAAACCCAACAACACGACCAACGATGCTGCGCCAAAGGGAGATTGATCTGAAGACCCTCCACGACCAAACTCCCAACACAACAACATTTGGCGCATCGTACCCGGCACACATCGCAGCACAACTGCTCAGACCCGTCCTCCGTACGGCTTCACCAGACATAAATATCGACAGACGACAAATCGCTTGGTGGCAAGTTTCGGTACGGTACTGTATATTGTAGCTTGCTCAATTTCCAGGTAGATATTATGTCGGAATTGAACACAGTGACTTCGATGACAGTTTTTCGGCTAAACCGACAATCAATGTTTCGTAAAGTTATTTATACACTTATATTAACTTAACAGAAGACCGGACAGCTGTCTTTTCACAAAAATATCATGAAAATGACCAAGTAATACACTTTAGCTTAACAAAACAAGATGTCACCGAGTCCACGTGTCTGAGGCAATTTATGATATCCCGACACCTTTTCTAATATATTTTTTGTGAGTTCGTGACCATCTGCCTCCATTGTGTGATTCAGAATCTAATGGTTTTTGTATAGAGTTCTAATTTTGCGTTAAATTTTAACAATGTTGTTGTGTAAATGTTATAAAAGTATGTTTGCATGGTGAGTTAATGATATTGAATGTAATATTGAGTTGTCACTCGATTTTATATGATTTAAATTGATTTAAAAGACTTTGTACTGACCAGTTTACATATTATACTTGTGTACATGTGTGGGTATTGTAGTTTGGTAATTGCGCAGCACACTCACCAATCGGTAAAAATGGCTGTCATTTTGGCAGTTCAACAACTCTTCTTGAATAACTCATCAACGTGTGTAAAGATTGTCCTACTGCCTCATAGAGCAATAGAATGTTGTGTTTTGTTTTCGGCCGAAACTGAAGACGCGAAATTTCGTCTGATTTGAATTTTCGATCTAGTTTTGGCGAGAAAGTTAAGCTGATTGTCACGTGCATTTTTCATTGGAATTTTCGTCGTTTCCTAAATAAAAGCACGTGATTTATGTAGTAAAAAGTGCATTCCGTAAATAATTCATAAAGAACATTGAAATAACGCAGCATAGTGGCCACATCATAGCTTTACCTCAAACCTCCCTCGTAGATGGTTCACGCGGCGGTCTTTTTCGACTGTCATTGGCGATATCCGCCATTATTGTGAAATAAATTTTCAAAGAAATTCCTTAATTTGTTACTTGTGTTGTTGGCAATATTGTAGTATCTATTCCACAGGGGCCAATGAGCAAGAGTTGAAGTTGAAGTTGAATAACTTACGAGTATCAACCTCTGTAAAGATTGTCCTACTGCATCATAGAGTCCAACAAACTTTGGCCGAAACTGAAGAAGCGAAATTTCGCGTGATTTGAATTTTTCGAGATGCATGCCGAAAATGGGATATTACGGTCGAAAATTGCCCAATATTGAAATAAAAATTTGCTTGGTAACTATTAATTACTAGCTACGCGCCGTGGTTTCATCCGACTAGGGGTCGACTTTTTTTTTTATACGCTCCGCTCCTATTGGTCACAGCCTGATGTTATTACAATACGACAATAAATTAAACATCGTGTACACTCAACACATTCTCAGTCTATCCATATAAATATGTCCATTACTTTAGTCACAGGAAATTGTTTTTCATTTTTCACATTTTCTACATGATGTACATGTTGATAAGGAAGCGCTTACAGGTTAATGACCGCCGCATCCTGCGGTACCAACTTTAATAATAATGGCGCGAAAAAAAAAAGCAAGTCGATACAGGATCGCGCTGTCGCCGATCTGAAGTCAGTGAACCAATATTTTTAAAGGATGTTCTATTCCGTTCGAAATTGTTTGCGATTTAGTTTGTTTGAAATTTTCAATTTTTTATTTTTAATGCTAGGTTTTTTTCTATAGTTTAGGATTATTCCTATGAACCAGCATTGTTCGTGTTTTCATTTATTGTCGTATTGTCAGCGCCACTCTGTATAGCTTAAAGGTCAGGACCCAGGAGGCAACAGGTCTTCGTGGACCCCGTCATGATCTGCTGACATTTCACAACACGCCGTCGACTCGGGCCTGGTCCTTACCGGGCGGCGAGCTGCCCACTGCTCACCGCCCGCAGGCCCGCGCCTACGGTGTCCGGGAGTTCGATGTTGTCTCCTGTGGCGTCCCTGCGGTGGCTAGTAGCGTGAGGGCGCTGGTATACCCTAGCCCACGCCCCTTGAAGAGGGAAATTTTGATTCCCAGTAATATGAACTTCTAGGCAGTAGGCTAGTACCTAAATCACCTCTGGGGGTAAATCTCAAAAATTCAATTCTTCATGCTTCAGTAAAACACCAGTTTCTTGTTATTCAACGGCCGTCTTCCTTCCGTAAATTTTTAAAATGAATAGGCTTAATAATCTAGCGCGTTTTACCATCTACGATTGCATCACTGCTTACCATCAGGCAGGATTGCGGTCAAGTACTAGTTTATAATTATTAAAAAAAAAAAAACTTTAACATTTTACTCTGTTCGGTAGACACGTAATTGTCTCATAATATCCAATGTCAAGAACAAATTTACTCAAAGTCCACAGTTCACAGTTGCGTGTCACAATTCACAACTACCGTCATACTAACAAAAAAACCTAACTGACTTTAAAAGGGAGGAAAAAAAA
Source organism: Sesamia inferens (assembly GCA_037179545.1). Classification (NCBI taxonomy): domain Eukaryota; kingdom Metazoa; phylum Arthropoda; class Insecta; order Lepidoptera; family Noctuidae; genus Sesamia; species Sesamia inferens. The sequence continues at coordinate 3,694,777 of CM073943.1, forward strand.
AACACCACTTTAGAAGTGACCATGTCTAATGAAAAGCCCACAATATTACAATGGGAAGCTAATTGAAATCGACACCGGGACACAATAGAACACAACAGTCAGACGTTTGAACGAGGGTGAAGCAAAAAATTTGGACATCTGGTTTATATTCTAAAGGGACTTCGATTGAGTGCGCGGTTCGAAAGAGATATTTAGTAATTTAAATGATATAATATGCCGTAGTCAACTGGTTTAACTAGCCTTTTAACTAAACGGTGGCCGTCCAACTAACTGCCAGAGGGTCTAGTCCGCTATTTTTATAAATATGTCATTTCAACTCGATTCCATTGTCATTGTGCTTAAAAATTCGTAACCTGCTAAATACATAATGAGCGATCAATTGGGTTGTATCCTAAAAAAATAACTTAATGTCCATTAGATAGACTTATAAAAAAATATTGAACACGTATTTTTTATTTTTTCTTTTATTGAAATATTTAGGGAGATATATTGATTTGAAATGTCGTATGACGTCACGCCGTGGCACAAAATATACCACGGCGTGACGTAATTAGCCCCCACTCCGTAACTTTAATACGCTATATCTCGGTAGTTTTTTGGTAATTTCGACAAAATAAAAAATACGTGTTAATTTTTTTTTTATTATCTATAAGATGGACTAATTATTTTATTGATTATCCTACCTTGGATACATCCCTATTATCTCAGTCGTCTCCTAATGGAATGGTGATAGAATGACATTGCCGTATTGCTGTTATTATAAAATCCGTTAATAGAAATGATTTTCAAAAAACCAATACCCAATTTGAACATTTATTAATATGGAGTACAGTGTCAATGATTAACTACTGCAAAGTCATAATATCGCCATTTTGTTAGTAGATTACGAAACTTGTAAAAATCCATCATCATGAGATCACTGATCGACTATTCTGACATTGTTGTAATGGCCCTTGATTGATATTCAATTAATTGCACTTTTGGTTCGAAATGGGAACAATCACGTTCGAGCCGAATTATTTGCTGTAACTAAGTCAGGGCACCTTAGTCCAGTTATTAATAATGAAGAGTTGGAAAGAGCTTCCGTTAAAATTATTAAAAAAAAAAAACTCCGAAGCTTTTTAGTCGTGAAAAAGTACTACAAGTGAGTACCTTACTGAAAAAGATTCTTCCTTTAAGTTACAATAATGTAGTTTTGAACTATTTTCCTAAACTGTATTTACTAGTTTTAAGTTGAATGTTTAAAAAAAAAATTACATGGCTGAACCTATCATTATAAAGGGTGTATCTGACATCGACGCACAAACGAGTACCATGGATCCAGTACATGATTCTGAACTCCCCAGTGGTAGAATTTTTCGTTGGCTTTTTCATGATTTAAAAAAATACATGTAGTTTTTTTCACTTTAGACCGCTCATAATTGCTATACTTTTATAACCCAATAAGATTTTATAGTAAAAATTAATTCATTCGCTAATTACATTAAAAAGCGCAAAGAAACCAAAACTCGAAAAACTATATTATCAGCTGATTTAATAGAGTTCTCATCAGGGAACAACGTAATACCTACAAACCCGCACGGCGGCACGGTTGCAACGTTCAAAGGTCGAGCCGACACATTTTTTTAAACACTGTGATTTCTGTAACCTTTCATTAACGACATAAATGACTATCATAATTTTATTAGTGGCATGCGGTCTAGCCTTTTCGCGAAGTTTGCGTTACGATGTCAGACACAGCCTGTATATACATTTATTTTTTGTCATCGTTACTTACCCATGTTTGCAAAATAAAATTATTTAAATCTTTATCTTTGATCAAATAGATTAGAACTGTGATGACTCGTGTTCAAGTTGAGAAAGAGAAATGAGGCAAGCACTACTTCCAAAGGGTTCTAGTCTGCTATGACAATAGTATCAGAATGGCTTATCAGTGATCTCATCATCATCAACCTTTTTATCGTCCCACTGCTGGGCACAGGTCTCCTCTCATACAGAGAAGGATTGAGCGTAATCACCACGCTTGCTCAATGCGGGTTGGCGATTTCAGACTTAAAGTCCAGGTGTCCTCAAGATGTTTTCCTTCACCTATTAAACAGTCATTGGTGTCCAAGATATATTTAGAAAATACATATAACTTTAGAAAAGTTACATTGCTACCTACTTATCTGACCTGGAATCGAACCCGCACACTCATTCTTAAGAGGCTGGTGTTTTAACCACTAGGTTACCACGAATCTGATCTCATAATGATTGCTTTTAGCAAGTTTCGTAATCTAGTAACAAAATGGGATCATTATGTATGAATTTCGAATGGTCAATCTCTGACACTCCATGTTAATAAATATTCAAATTGGGTTGTAGTTTTTAGAAAATCATTTCTATTTTCAGGTTTTATAATAATGGCAATACGGCAGTGTCATTCTATTACAGTTCCATTACGAGACAACTACCGATACCTATCGATAATTGATAGATCATTATGAATTTAGCAGATTAGGATCTTTTAGCACAATGACAATGGATTCGTGTTAGAATGACAAATTTATAAAAAAATCAGACCAGGGGTCCTGGTCTTTGGAAGTAGTGCTTGCCTCACTTCAATCTCTCAACTCGAAGTTTGGATAATGTTAACATATTTGCTGGTAGTAGCAGCTTACGGATACATATAAGAATATACACAAGCAGGCGCGGGTTCGATACCCACACAGTGCAAATATTTGTATGCATGAACCTCAGACCAACAAAGCATGAACATGAATGGTCTGGCCGTTAAGCGTTTGGCCCGGTTGCCATACGAACATCTAATGGCAGTCGTTACAGCAATTGGTCTAACTGCAATGCTTCGATATCGCCATCGGGTTCTGGAGGTCAAACGGCAATCGCTTCACGGAAAATGTCGAAGTTTAGTCAAAATCAGCAGTTAGACTGGCAAAGTGGACCCCAGACTTCAAAGCTGAAAAAGTTTGGAGGTGACTGGGATTAACGCTGAGATGATGATGATGATGAGAGGATTATGGAAGAAAATAAAATAAATTGAGATGAGGTCGGGAGGATAATGATTACAAAAACCGGCAAAGTGCGAGTGGGAGTCGTACATGAAGAGTTTCGTACCATTATTTATAATGATGATAGTACAACACCACAAATTACGACGTACTTCAATTTCTTCGGATCAATCTCCCTTTGGCAGAGCATCGCTGGTCGTGTTGTTGGGTTTAACATTGCGTCACCTCGCTCAACTGCCGTCTTCCTTCCTATTCGCTCAGTTTTTCTGAGTGAATAGGCTCTTAATAAACTAACACGCTTTACCATCAACGATCGCATCACTGCTTACCATCAGGCGGGATTGCGGTCAAGCGCTAGTTTATAATTATTAAAAAAAAAACAACGTAGTAACACCATTTAACTGCAATTTTCACCACCATCCTTCGAGCAACATATTGCTCGAAGCCACCATCCAAGCAAAAAGGACTACGTCCATTTAAATAAAACCGTCGACGCCCTTTAGACTCTCAACAACAGTCCTTATTTCACGGTATTCAACAATTCATAGCTGCCGCAAAAGAACTTTTTTTGCAACCACTTGAAAGTTATAGGTCTTTTTTGTTATACACTTAAACCAATTTGCTCTAGTGGATTAACAGGGGTTGAAATTCGAGCCAGAAGTGGATTTAAAAAAGGACACGATTATAGGAAAGATTTAATGAGTTTCTTGAATATTGCGGTAGACTTTGAAGGATTTGAAAAGGACGTGGTTTTTGTAACTGACGTGTCGAAGCGTGTTGTGTGATCTTCTTGAACATTGTTTGTTTTTCGGTACTTTTCCTAAATCACTTTGCAATATAATTAGTTCGTTTCTAATGATACGATTTTCTTTTTATCGTAATATGACAATGACGAAGAAAATACGTGTTTCTCGCGAACCTTCTGCAGAAACGTGAATGTATGGACGACAGTAAATCAAGCGACCCGAAACTGTCAGATATTCCCAATCAATATTGAGCTTTAATACTTTATAAAATGTTTTTTTTTTTTGTTTATACGAAACCTGAATATAGTTTGTTCAGAATAAGCAACTGAATCGATTCCAATCATTTTTACACCATGTTATATTTTTTTCCAATCACATTTAGAAATTGTTGCAGAGTGGTTAACGAGCGGTTACGCTTACGATAGATCATAGCGGACTTGCGCGGACGCCACAGCTGACGCCAGAGGTCAGCGCACCACACACGCCCGCCAGAGCGGAGCTTTGACCATATTTTTGTTGGGACAACCAAGTAGAAGAATAGCAAGCTCATAACTTTGTGGTTTTTCATTATATTTTTTGATATTTTGTAAATAGATTCTGGTAGAGAAAAATACCGGATACGTGTTTCGGGTTTCGCATGAACAATAAATAATCTGTACTAATATACAGTCTGTTAAGAAAACCCTGTCCGACCCATAAGGATAATAAAGGTTAGGTAAACACATGACCAAATATAATATGAAATTTTACGTAATCATCATAGTAACAATACAAATGAATTTTGAAATAATCTTTTTTTCCCGCGAATTAACTCCAACTTCCCCGAAATTTGGTAAGTAATTTTTAAAAAAGTGAAAACACCGGTATTATTATGAGCGGATAGCGATGCGACCACGTGCAGCGTGCCCTGCCGCCCGCCGCCCGCGGAAGGGTGCTTAAAGCACATTTATTAAGTTACCTCTTTTTTGCGAAATAATATTAATTTTATTGGTGGGATTTATTTTTTAAGTTAGGCCGGTTTTGTATCCATTAGTAGAATCAGTTATCGATACCTAACACCTTCACGGGTCGGACAGGGTTTTCTTAACACACTGTATAAAGATGAAGAGTTTGTTTGTTTGTTTGAACGCACTAATCTCAGGAACTACTGGTCCGATTTGAAAAATTCTTTTTGCGTTGCACAGCTCATTAATCCAGGAAGGCTTTAGGCTATATAACATCACGCTGCGACAAAATGCGGCGAGCTGCGGCGAAATCTGACAGATTGTAGTTGCTGGATGTGTTGTCGTCTATACTAATGTGGGGCAATTTATAATAAAATTGTTACACCACCTGGGTAAGGGTAATTAGCAGGAGTAAACTAATATTTATCACTAGCTGCGCTTCGCGATTTCACTCGCGTAGGTTTCGATATGTTTATTTTTTTTTAATATGCTCTCCTCCTATTGGCCGCAGCGTGATGTTATGTAGACTAAAGCCTTCCTGGATTAATGTGCTATCCAACGCAAAAATAATTTTTCAAATCGGACCAGTACTTCCTGAGATTTGCGCGTTCAAACAAACAAACAAACAAACAAACTCTTCAGCGTTATATATTAGTATAGATTAGTCCTTTTCTTAATAAAATTGAAAGATAAAGGCACACTGATATTAAATTTATTTGTTTTTTTTTTAACTTTTCCAAACACTAGGAATTTCTCCTGTATCGTGGGTGCGTTTACTAACATATAAAGTCACATACACAAACAGACCCGGAACAACTAATTGTAAGGTCATACAAAAATTTGTTCCGTGCGGAAATCAAACCCGCGACACGCAGCGTAGTAGTCTTTCGCTTAGCCACTGCGCTAAACGTACCGTTGTAGTTTGAGAACAAGAGAAACGAATAAATAATCGTTTAATTATAGGTATAGAACTAGCTACCCCGTGTAGTACCTCCCCTATATCCTTTGTGGTACCTACCGGGCTTAGAATAGTACCAACCCATATCCTCTCGTGGGTCGTAAGAGGCGACTAAGGGAACTCTCACCAGGGAATTCCCTTCAAGCGTGGGGATTATGCCCCCCGCCACCCCCCCTCTCAATGCAATGAAAGCCTTGGGGGAGTCCGTTGTCCAGCAGTGGACCTGGTTGTTGAAGAAGAAGAAGCTAACCAGCTTGGGTGTTGGCTGCAACTCTAACATACAACTTCTTACCTTAGGCGTATTTTTATTGTAGCTAACAAAATGTTTTTACTTAAAGGTGCAAATAAAACTATTTTTTTTTGAAGTGAAACTTCTTTACGCACGCTTGACTTGGGGAGTAAGCTGGCGAACGCGTGACGTAAGCGTTACGAAAAGTGATCGGGCAAGGCGAACGGAAGTTAAGTGGGGGATATAAGCACAGAGGCGCCCGTGGCGCGAGCTTGGTACTACAAGGTCTACAACGAGTTTTTTTTTTTCAATAAAAATAGAAGATCTATGCAAAAATATTAATTCACCAATGAAACCATGAAACAAATTTAAATATTTATAGAAAATTAATATATGTATATGTGTATACCAGTGGCGAAGAGTCCATACAAGCCGATTCCCACCGGGTTACCTTTCAAAAATCAGTTCCATATTCATACAAAAGTATTTACATTCTATTTCATTAACAAAGTATTATTAATCAAATGCCTGCGCGATTTACAATAGCAATAGTAATTCTTAGCAATACCCTAAGTATCACATTTCATTTTATAGTCGTAAATTAATCAGCGCTTCAATTTTTCGTACATGTTTTTGTATTTTATGGTTACAATTTGCGATTAAATTTTCCTGCGACCTTGTATAAAATAGACAGACGTACTCAGAATCATGACTTTATTTCAGGAACTCTTGCGTTAATAATTTCATTCGTATGTCATCATTATCATTTCAGCCGAAAGACGCCCACTGCTGGACATAGGCCTCCTCCGAGGATCTCCACGACGACAGATCCTACTCCGTGGAGATCCTTGGAAAGGTTCCGCTTAATAGCAACCTACATCGTGGCAGGCCTCAACGGTAATAGCGGGATGACCTGGCCTCATCCTGAAGAAACTCCTCCCTCTTTAAACATTATCAATTTTGTTCTTCTATGATATTTATTAATTAAATGTATACCAGGAAAACGTCAGGAGGGCGGGGCCGAAGTTCCGGATAGGTGAGGTGTCTTCTAATCCCATGAACATCCATCATGGGCGGTACTTCGAGAAAACGTTGAAAAATAACTATAGTGTGATGTTCGATTCCTATTATTTTAACTGTACAGACACTTAGATCAATTTAATATTATAGGATTACAATGATAATCTCAGATTAAAACAAATAAGAGCCACTGGGTTTGAATATGACCAACATATTCGATCGAAGCTTGAGCAAATACTGCCCGCGCTAACGATCGCTCGCTAATGGCAAACGCAACTCCAGTCGGTATCCGAATACCGACCGATTAATCGACTTCTAAAAATAGTAGAGTAATTTACTTTAATTTTTTTTTTTTTTTTTTTAATTTTTTTTTTTTTTTTTATTTAGACAATTTATACTGATACAAAACAAATTACAATATTCAAAGTTAACCAGTCACGCGCCGTTATGTGTATATTTATTTAAATTAGTGTGATATGCCTTATGTACATATTTCTTGTATAATCTATGTAAATAGTACACCGTAGACTACCTACATTATTCCTCTCTCCTTCCCTTTATTATTCCATCCAAAGGTTTTCAGTAAAAGATTGCTATTTGCGATAAACCGCTCATTTTATCTTCGTACTTATGTTCTGTTATTTTATTTTACTTTTTTTTATAATTATAAACTAGTGCTTGACTGCAATGGCGCCTGATGGTAATCGGTGATGCAATCGTTGATGGTTAAGCACGCTAGTTTATTAAGCCTATTTACATAAAGAACTTAGTGAATAGGAAGGAAGACGGCAGTTGAGCGAGGTGATGCAATATTAAACCCAACAATAAGGACAAACGATGCTGCGCCAGAGGGAGATTGAACTGGAGATCTTCCACAACCAAACTCCCGACACAACAACATTTGGCGCACCGTACCCGGCACACATCGCAACACAACTGCTCAGACCCGTCCTCCGGCTTGTCCAGACAGCATGCCGGGAACACGACGAATTGCTTGGCGGCAAGACTTTGTCTGGTGAATAATAACTTCTGCCGGCAGCCGATGTCATGGCTACCTACCTACCTACTAAGTGAAAATAGAATATGATGTACATAATAAAGAGGATTCTATTCTATTCTAATTGGTAAATGGTGCTAGCCGAAACCAAAACAAAGAAGAAACCCAATCAGGAATCAGACAAGAAAGCCCACGTCTACACCAGATGAGCGTCAACTATAACAACATAACGGCCATGTCACACGTCGATCACATACACTCACACGTACCTACCTACATGAGTTGGTACATACTGCAGCTCATTTGCTGCTATCACTCATCTAGATGTTGGTACTCGGAAACTGTTTAGATAAGCACCGTTAGATGGGGTTTTCCAGTTGTGTCGACTATGAAAGGACCAAGTTTGTGTCGGAATAAAGCAGAGGTCTAAAATTCGGTAGTTATAAGTAAAGCTGTGTCAACTCCCGCAGGACAATATATAGTCAATATAGGAAAATTTTATAGTGCATTTTTATCTTTAATTCTTTTTTTTTTTATTTTTTATTATGTATTAGTTTATTTAGTTTTGCTAAAACAAGTATCTATATGATACTCATTAAATTATGAAAAGGAGGCTCCAATCGTTACATTGTAAATATTACTTAAGAAAATAATACCTATTGTATAATATTTATATAATTCATATAAATATTATATAGTAAAAAGATTTTCGATGTGTTCGAAAGCCGGAAATATAGATCTTGCCGTCCCTAAAAACCACTCCAATCCTGTACTTATTTCACTTTACCCATATCATTGATCCCTTTTTATTTAATTAGAACAGCTGTCTTCCAGTTTAACATCCGCTAGTTTCAGATGATTGATTCTTTATAAGTTATCAAATTAATTTCAAAGTTATAATTTTGAAAAATTATCGTAATAGTTAGGTATCGTGTCGACACAGCGGTGCATTGGACAAGCGCCTCCGCGTCGCCAGGATTGTGTGGCGTGTGACATGTTTTGTCGGAATTTTGTCGATTCCGCGACACACTTGGCTTACATGGATTCATGCAAATTGTATTACTTACATGATTTACTAACTATTGATGTATTTAAGGAACATTATCATCTTCTTCTCCTTCTTCTTCTTCAGCCTATAGAGGTCGACTGGCCGCACGTCTTGTGCTGCCCGCATCCATCGGCTTCCCGCGACCTTCACCAAGTAATCGGTCCACCTTGTTGGGGGCCTCCCTGCGCTGCGTCTCCCGGTACATGGCCGCCACTCCAGAACCTTACTGCCCCATCGGCCATCGGTTCTACGAGCAATGTGCTCCGCCCACTGCCACTTAATTTTAGCGACTCGAAGAGCTATGTCGGTGACTGGTTCTTTTATCTTAAAAATATTTGCATTGCACGGGGATCGAACCCGCGCCTCCTTGCGCAGCGGCCGCGTTCGCTACCGCTACGCCACGGAGGCTGTCAACATGTGTGCAGTTTGGGAACATGATTCTCGGCGCCAATTTCAGTATTTACCTTGAAGAAAAAAATATTTTTCATCATTTCCAACACCAGGCACCTACCTGAATTAAAATTGGTTAAGTACATACTTTTCTGCGTCAAATTTTTATTAAAAATTGGGTTAAAGTCACTATGGCATAACTAACCTATGACCTGAGTAACGAAATAATAGAATACTACGATGCAGCTGTATCTAGTACGACCGCTATGTCAGACCTCCACCACCATGTAATCTCCTCCTTCCAGGTCACAAGTCAGCTCATTGACGTGGCAGGAACACGTTACACTATCGCAAACGACATTATGTGGCACATCAAGTGCTATTATGTTGAACATAACTTGCTATTAGTGACAGAGTAGCTCTGGGAACTTTTAGTTGTAGGAATACCAACTTGCATTGAAATTGAAGAAAGTTTGGATGAAATTACTATTCTTTTCTGCTTCTATATGATTGAAATTTACATTCAAAACTGTTCCATGTGTTACAAGCTTTAATTGAAAAGCTTTTAATTATGCTTAGTGAAGATCGCGGGAAACCGGTGGATGCGGGAGGCGCAGGACCGGTCGTCGTGGAGATCTTAGTTGGAGGCGTATCTCCAGCAGAGGACATCTTTCGGCTGAAATGATGATGATGCTATAAGCTTTGTTAGACATGACTATATCGCTCTATGACCAAAACTACATAATAAATCCACATATACAGTACGTTAAGAAAACCCTGTCCGACCCATAAGGATAATAAAGGTTAGGTAAACACATGACCAAATATAATATAAAATTTTACGTAATCATCATAAACCCAATTACCCGCGAATTAATTCCAACTTCCCCGAAATTTGGTAATTTTTAAAAAAGTGACAACACCGGTATTATTATGATCGGATAGCGATGCGACCACGTGCCGCGTGCCCTGCCGCCCGCCGCCCGCGGAAGGGTGCTAAACGCACATTTATTAAGTTACCTCTTTTTGCGAAATAGTAATTATTTTTTTAGGGGGATTTTTTTTTTAAGTTTAGCCCGGTTTTGTATCTATTAGTAGAATCAGTTATCGATACCTAACAACACCTTCACGGGTCGGACAGGGTTTTCTTAACATAATGTATATCAATACTTTTGTCACTGAGTCTTTGACCGTTGCAAGCTAACCTCAGCCATTTTATAATATGGACCCTACCACGCACAGCAAAAATAAGGATAAAGGAAGAGAGCTAATTGGCAATTCAAACAGTTATTTTTTTATAAATTATTACAAGTGGATTATGTACGGACGACAACAGGTCAAGCTATCCCAAACTACCAAATATTTCTAATCCACCTTGAGTCTTAATGCTTTAGAGATAAAGTTGAAAATCGAATATAGAAATCTGATCGATTGTAGTAACTTGACGTGCTGTCGTGTGTACTAGTATAGTATATTATTGTCATGGAAAGCATGGTCAATGCTCGTCAAAGAAGCAAGCTCTCCGCTATTGGACAACTTATCATGCGATTAATGCTAGCATCCACAGTAACGTTGTTGACACTTTGTCTTTTAAGCCGCGTACATCGAAGGACTGAAAGAATTTGCTTGCAGCGGACTTCCCGTCTGATTACAATTTAAGTTTCATCAAGGCTAGAGTGAATAGGCTCTTAATAAATAAACTAGTGCGCTTTACATCAACGATTGCATCACTGCTTACTATCAAGTCGGATCGCGCCCAAACACTAGTTTATAACATACAAAAAAAAACTCTAAAATAACTTGGCCTATTGCAAGTCTATTCTTTGGCATAGGTATGCCTCTTGTTAGTTATACTAATTAACGCCAATATAAATTTGTAAATATCATAGTCTCTAGCTTACTTAGAACAATCATTTAGATTCTCGGTGGTAGGCCATAACATCGGCCGCCGGCAGAAGTTACCACCTACCAGACAAAGCCTTGCCGCCAAGCGATTTGTCGTGTTCGGGCATGATGTCTGGTGAAGCCGTACGGAGGATGGGTCTGAGCAGTTGTGATGCGATGTGTGCCGGGTACGATGCGCCAAATGTTGTTGTGTTGGGAGTTTGGTCGTGGGAGGGTCTTCAGATAAATCTCCCTTTGGCGCAGCATCGTTGGTCGTGTTGTTGGCTTTAACATTGCATCACCTCGCTCAACTGCCGTCTTCCTTCCCATTCGCTCAGTTTTTCTGAGTGAATAGGCTCTTAATAAACTGGCGCGCTTTACCATCAACGATTGCGTCACTGCTTACCATCAGGCGGGATTGCGGTCAAGCGCTAGTTTATAATTATTAAAAAAAAAAACATTACGATGTTTCTAGCTAGAAAAGCATGTAAAAGCGTCCAGAGCATCATTGCCCTAAAATGAAAACTAATACTTACCTACATGTCCCTTAGAACAAACACTTAGCTCGAAAAAAACTAAAATAAGTCCAGCAGCTTCCTTCTGCTTACTTAAAACTTACATATTGTTGGTTGCTGCAGTGGCTGAGCTATTGGCTGCTGCACTGTGTGTTGCGGGTTCGATTCTCGCACGAAACAAATATTTGTATGACCTACACTCTACAGGTAATTGTTCTGGATTTGGCTATTTCTGTATGTGGGTTTTAATGTTTATAAACGCACCCACGACACAGGAGTAATTCCTAGTGTGGGGCAACGTTTTACAAGAAAAAAAAAATAGAAATCTTCAAAATCATGGTCACTTCGCCCCCACGTACGACCTACGACGGTTTTTTAGGAAATCGGAACACAAAATGGTCGTTCTTCAAACGGGTTGTGAGACAATTGTCGTTGTTTTACGGTAATATGTGGTTTATTGTTGATTTTCTCCGGATAAGATGTATTCGAGGAAATTCGCCGGTCACCTCTGACTGGGTTAGAGCGGGTCCTGCAATTAGTGGGTTTTTGTGGGAACGGGGACGAATCAAATGCAGTAGCCGAGATTATCAGGTAGGTATTTGTGTGCTATCAGGTAGCGCAGTTACCTACCAAGTAAACAGACAAATCGTTGCTAGGTATTTAATTAGCAGTAAATTATGCACTTGAAATTGGTATTTTCCTTAATCTTCAGGTGTTAATTTTTATTTTGACTTTTCTATCCTATTTCTGGGCAAAAGCCTCTCCCAAGTTTACCCAGGAACTGTCGCAGCACGCATCCACGTCGACTCGCCATCGCTCACTCAGCGGATCTCGGCGGCGCCATCCATTTTCAGGCATCCATTGTATGGTGGTGGCCTAGTGGTTAAAACACCAGCCTCTCAAGTATGAGTGTTCGATCTGATGCGCCCTGCCCAATCCCGCTCGAACCTGGCAACCTTCTTCTTACGTTTAAGATTAAATAATATTTATTGATCAAAAACAGTGCTTACATTTCCTTATCATCATCTCAAAGTTAATCCCAGTCGCATCCGAAGCTTATTCAGCTCCGCCTTACCAGTCTAACTGCTGATTTGCCTAAACTTCGATATTTTCCGTGAAGCGACTGCCGTCTGACCTCCACAACCCGTAGGCGATATCGCAGTTAGACCAATTTTAGGATTTTTGAGGGCTCCAACAACCCATAACGACTACTATTAGATGTTCGTATGGCAACCGGGACCAACGGCTTAACGTGCTTTCCGAGGCACGGCCAGACCAGTGCAATAATATTTGCACTGCGCGGGGTTTCAACCCGCGCCTTCTTGCGCAGCGGCCGCGTTCTCTACCGCTAAGCCACGAAGGCTGTCAGACATTACACTACATTTCCTTGTATATACACACATCAAAAGTGTCTAGGGATCAAGCATTTTTATGCGGATTTCTTGAGATTGAGATGTGGCTTTGTAATAAATTTATGATTTTATAAATTTATATGGATCCTTTTTGGTGTATTTCATAATTTGAATCAGGAACTGTGAATCAAATTCGAGTAAAAGATGAAAATCAGCTGTCAATATTTTCCCTATAAAAACATACAACGCATTGAAGACATTATTAGTGCTACTGTTTCCCTACTACTGATTAAAACCAACGTTATTATGGAGCGGCGACGTCATTTAAGCAGGGAAGAAATGCTCAGAGCCGTGGGAATGATAGAAGCTGGTTCCCGGCAACGTACTGTGGCTTTAGCTCTGAATACAAGTCAGAGTGTTATCAGTCGACTTTGGACACGTTACCGAAGCACTGGTACCGTGGCTGAGCGCCATGGAGGACGGTATCGCTGTACCACACGGAGACAAGACCGATACATTCAAATCTTAACTCGAAGAGCTCCAACAATAACCGCCATGATGTTAGCCGTGAGGCTTCATCACTCTTCAGGGAACTTAATTAGTGACCAAACAGTCAGAAACCGCTTGCATGAAGTGAACCTTCATTCCCGAAGACCGCTACGGGTACCACCTATAGCAATGCACAATCGTAGGATTCGATATCAATGGGCTCTTGAACACAGAAATTGGGCAGAAGAACAATGGCGTTTCGTGTGCTTTTCTGATGAGTCTCGTTTTGGTATGAGACCGGATACAAGACGTATACGACACTGGAGAACCCCTGGACGCCAACAGCGATTAAAATCCTGCCAGGAAGTCCATCCTTATAGTGGTGGAACCATCATGGTATGGGCGGGTATTTGGATCGGCGGAAGAACTGAGTTGATTTGGATCAGAGGCAACCTCAACGCTCAAATTTATGCTGAGACGATTGTATCAGACGTCATCGTTCCTCTACAAGTGCAAATCGGTCCCTTATTTCAGTTAATGCATGATAATGCACGACCGCACACCGCAAGAGTTGTAAGACAGACTCTCGCCGCAGCTAACATCAATGTCCTGCCCTGGCCTGCTCAGTCGCCAGACTTGAACCCGATTGACCATGCATGGGATATGCTACAGAGAAGAGCTCTGCCGAATATGGAGGGTATCCAGTCGCAAGAAGACCTTTTTTTGTTGTTGCAACGAACATGGGCGGCCATTCCACAGCGTGATTTGGATGAACTCATTTTGAGTATGCCAAACCGATGTTCTTGTGTTGTTAGTGTTCGCGGTAGAAACACGGATTATTAATTGTTTAAGTTACCCAATAAAATTTTAGAGAAAACTGTTATTTCAGTCTTTTTTTCGAACTTTTGTGTTAGTGGTTCAAATGTCAAATATCCCTTTATTAGGAAAATGGCAAATTTCTTTATTAATGCAAAGGTGACTTGGTTTATCGTTACTGTGACAAACGAAAACACTTTATTTGATGAATCCTTAAAGAAAATTTTAATTAATATCAATCAGGAGAAAAGTTATTGCAAAAATATATGTTGATCCCTAGACACTTTTGATGTGTGTATGTAAAAATAAGAATCAAAAGAAGCAATTTTCTTATGTACTCCAATCCAAAGCTTGTTATTCTTCTATGATGCTCGTTGTGATTCTCTCTTTAAGAGGGAATCTTCTGTAAAAGCCACACAATTCCACGCGGACCCATTGCGGGTGATGTCACGTACAGGTTGTATCTGACATCGTAACGCAAACTTCGCGAAAAGGCTAGACCGCATGCCACTAATAAAATTATGATAGTCATTTATGTCGTTAATGAACGGTTACAGAATTCACAGTGTTTAAAAAAATGTGTCGGCTCGGCCTTTGAACGTTGCAACCGTGCCGCCGTGCGGGTTTGTAGGTATGACGTTGATCCCTGACGTGAACTCTATTAAATCAGCTGATAAGATAGTTTTTCGAGTTTTGTTTTCATTGCGCTTTTTTTTGTGTACTTGGCGAATTAATTAATTTTTACTTTAAAATCTTATTGGGTTATAAAAGTATAGCAATTATGAACGGTGTAAAGTGAAAAAAAAAACTACATATTTTTTTTTTACGTCATGAAAAAGCCGACGAAAAATTCCACCACTGGGGGTTCAGAATCATGTACTGGATCCATGGTACTAGTTTGTATGTCGATGTCAGGTACACCCTTTATACCTACGTATCCTCGAAATTTTGGGTCTAAGAATTGCCAGTTTTCACGATGTTTTCCTTCGCCATTTTCCGCCTTATTCATAAACGCTGCTTAAAGTTAACTAACATCAGCCGCCGGCAGAAGTTACCACCCACCAGACAAAGTCTTGCCGCCAAGCGATTTGTCGTGTTCCGGCATGATGTCTGGTGAAGCCGTAAGGAGGACGGGTCTGAGCAGTTGTGTTGCGATGTGTGCCGGGTACGATGCGCCTAATGTTGTTGTGTTGGGAGTTTGGTCGTGGAGGGTCTTCACATCAATCTCCCTTTGGCGCAGCATCGTTGGTCGTGTTGTTGGGTTTAACATTGCATCACCTCGCTCAACTGCCGTCTTCCTTCGTATTCGCTCGGTTTTTCTGAGTGAATAGGCTCTTAATAAACTAGCACGCTTTACCATCAACGATCGCATCACTGCTTACCATCAGGCGGCATTGCGGTCAAGCGCTAGTTTATAATTATTAAAAAAAAAAAAAAAAAAAACTAGTGATTAGCGATTTTTTAAACATGCATTTTAGACGCTTGCACGTCACTTAACTTTAATAATCGATTATGAATAAACCCCTTAAACACTGTGGTGTTTATTCATAAAGGATGATTTAAGTTAAGTGACGTTAAAAGGTCAAAACTGTATGGTTAAAGAATCGCTAATCACTAATTAACTTTAAGCAGTTTTTATGAATGAAGGGGTTTAAGTACAGTGAAAGTGATACTTTATCAAAATAATTCTATAAAAGTGTATTCAATTTTCGTTCCCCACCCACAATGGACACAAAATGTTTCGCATAAACCCATTAACACTATAAAACGATATCTAACGTCTTATTAACAACACATTTATGTTCAAAGATCAACCATAAACATAAATCACATCAAACATAACATAAATTCAAAATAAAAAGTCGTAAATTATAGGAAAACCTTCGAAACTATTTAAATTGATGGTCGAAACTATTGTTACAAGACAGTTAGTTATTTTGGAAATATTATTGTGAATACTAAAACATAACACATATAGAATAGTAAGTTGGAGTAATGTTGTTAGAACGAACGTTTAATAAAATTATTTATTTATTTGACTACTTCGGTACACACATATACATATGTCAAGTCGTGGTGGCCGAGTGGTTAAAACACCAGCCTCTCAAGTATGAGTGTGCGGGTTCGATTCCAGGTCAGGCAAGCACCAATGTAACTTTTGTAAGTTATATGTAGGTACTTTCTAAGTATATCTTGGACACCAATGAGTGATTACTATTCCTCGGTGGTAGGCCATAACATCGGCCGCCGGCAGAAGTTACTATCCACCAGACAAAGTCTTGCCGACAAGCGGTTTGCCGTGTTCCGGCATGATATCTGGTGAAGTCGTACGGAGGACGGGTCTGAGCAGTTGTGTTGCGATGTGTGCCGGGTACGATGCGCCAAATGGGTTGGGAATTTGGTCGTGGAGGGTCTTCAGATCAATCTCCCTTTGGCGCAGCATCGCCGGTCGTGTTGTTTAACATTGCTCAACTGCCGTCTTCCTTCCTATTCGCTCAGTTTTTCTGAGTGAATAGACTCTTAATAAACTAGCGCGCTTTACCATCAACGATCGCATCACTGTTTACCACCAGGAAGGATTGCGGTCAAGCGCTAGTTTATAATTAATAAAAAAAAAAATACAAGATGAAGGAAAACATCTGGAGGAAATCTGTGTGGTGATTACCCTCAATCCTTCTTTGTCTGAGAGGAGACCTGTGCCCAGCAGTGAGACGATAAAAAAAGGTTGATGATGATGATATGGGTACATATAAACAGAACAGAAAAATGGTGCTTTTATTACATCCTCTCAAACTTTTCGTCTATGTTCCGCATGTCGCGTGACGGTCGGCCGCGGAGTAGGAATAAAGTGAAAGGGGCTCTTCAAAAAGAGTTTAAACTGCAACGTTAAAACCACATAGGTTTAATGAAACCACGGTAAAAGCGATCCTTTTTTTCATATGAAATCTCTTTCAGATTATTTTTTTATTGCAAAAGGACAGTAAATACAGAGATGTAAACAATTTAATTTCCTGGGTAAAAAAAAATTGATTCTATTTAGTCCGTCATTCAGATTGTAGAAAAATATTGGAATGAATAGGCTCTTAATAAACTAGTGCGCTTTACCATCAACGATTGCGTCACTGCTTATCATCAGGCGGGATTGCGGTCAAGCGCTAATTTATAATTTAGAAAAAAAAAAAACAGTTTAAATCATGTACAAGGAAATCTGGGCCGTTACTTGTTAAGCGATTAATGATGGCGAGAGAAGTTCCAATCACTAATACTGTTGTTTATTAGTGTGTTGTAGAATAAAAACTGCATTATTTTGAAATTATCTCTGTTTTTCAATAGGGTGTTTGACTAAAAAAACTAATTAGTCCGTCAGTCAGATTTCCAAAAAATACTAGACAACTATTTATTCTTTTTTCATATATATTGTGTTGAAAACTCGTGGACGTCACACTTTTTAGAGACCACTGACGTCACTAGCGACCACTCCTGATCTTTGATGCCTTTTATATTTGTCAATTTTTATTGATTAGATAAAACAAAAAATACATGTCTAGTATTTTTTGGAAATCTGACTGACGGACTAATTAGTTTTTTTTAGTCAAATACCCTATTGCAACACTAAAGTGGCAGTGGGCTACGGGCAATGTGCCCACATTGCCCGTAGGACCGATGGCCGATGGGGCCGACGGGACCACGCACCGGAAGGCGCAACATGGGTAGGCCTCCGACAAGGTGGACCGACGACCTGGTGGTCGTGGGAAACTGCTGGATGCGGGAGGCGCAGGACCGGTCGTCGTGGTCTATGTCCAGAAGTGGACGTCTTTCGGCTGAAATGATATCTATTGCTAAACCATTGCTCCATTTGTTTGATAATTGTGTCAGCTCAACAACGTAAATAACGCAATGAATATTGTTGAACTATAAAAGTGAAACACATTGCTACTGATAGTGAATTTAACAATCACCCTGCAGATTTTATTGGATAAACATTTTGTTGAGTTTACTTTGTCTAGTAGGTAATAAAAATACAAATTACCGACTTTCCCTTATTACTAAAGGGCAGCCTTTAGTAATTAACCAAAACAAATACTTTCAGCCTCGCACAGGTCGCAGGTACCAGTTCAGCTAGTAAATTTCCCACTATTGGGAAAAGACCAGAAAGTTTTACCCTAAAAATGAAGAAAGGGTTCTTTAAAAGGGCCGTAATCTGCCACGTTATCCCGGTCGGAAAGGGTTGAAGATAATATACTAATTCAATATTATACCACATTTTTCACATGCCACCCTGTTTGAAGCAACTGAGAAGCCATTAATACTTTCTTAAGAATTTGTAATCGGTGTGACATTCAGAATGACAATACATTTGATTGTATATTCCGTTCACGAACCAGTGCAAGTGATTCTTGTTAATTTAGGACCCTATATTTTGTTTTTGTGATTGTTTGAAATAGTTTAAATAGTGTATTACCTACTTATATTAGGGAGTCATCTATAAATAAAGTAAGTAACTTGAATTTTTCTCCCAAGATACAAGATTACCTAGTTTAGGAGACAGGGTGACATGTTGTTTGTAGATTTATGTAGATATTTCACGTTATTCTGTACATATTTTTTCTCTTTTGTATGTTTGAATCATGTGTGTTATCATTTATCATAAAGATTATTATGATTATTATTTCCTTTATTTATCTTCTTTCATATTTAGTTACATTTTTAATAAAAAAAATATATTGATTTAAAAAATACATACAAAAATATAAAAAATAGTGATCCACCGATGACGGTAGCAGGGTCCCTCCTCACGATGCGGGCCGTATCGAGGAGTACTGCCCCTGAATCTGGCCCTTGATCCAACTGCCTAACGAGAGCCTCAATAGATGTTGGTCGAGGCTCTTGGCTAACTAACCATTGGCCGATACTACAATCGGTAGAATGACGGTTTACTTATTATTATTATTATTATTTCCGACGTTTAAAGTCTGTGTATGTATACGTGTGTCTGTGTATCTGTAGCATCGTAGTTTGCGAACGGATTAAGCGATTATGATATCGCTTTTTTTGTTTCAAATGTGTACTTGCAAAGATGGCCGCCGCCACAAAATGGTGGATTACGTTACATTAAATTTTTTCACACTCCCAAAGAAGAAATTGAGAAGAATTAGAAGGTACTTACCTCCTAATTCTTCTCATTTTTTCTACTCTTAAGTAGCTATCCAATGAAAGGGGATTAACTATCTTAGTAGGTACAGAATAGCAAAATTTACTAGCGGCCGACCGCGACTTCTTTCGCGTGGAATTGTTGTATTATGTTAATGTCAAAACTTGGTCGTTGAAAAGGAGTCGTGATGGCCTAAGGCTTATAACACCAGCTTCTTCTGTATGAGTCTGCGGGTTCGATTCCAGGTCAGGCAAGTACCAATGTAACTTTTCTAAGTTATATGTACTTTCTAAGTATACATATCTTGGACACCAATGACTGATTAAAAAGTGAAGGAAAACATCTTGAGGAAACCTAGACTTTAAGCCTGAAATCGCCAACCCGCATTGAGCAAGCGTGCTGATTACGCTCAATTCTTCTCTGTATGAGAGGAGACCTGTGCCCGGTAGTGGGACGAAAAAAAAGGTTGATGATGATGGTGATCAAAAGTTAAGCGGTTGAAACTGCAAGGCGCAGCTAATAAAATATTAATTTTCCGAGGGTAATAAAGTCAAGTAAATCGTAATATACGAGCAAATATGATACAAATAAGAATTAACTATCATAAAACGTACCAAGTCGCCAGTTTACTGTTCACCGCTATAAGTTTTAGGAACAAATAATATTCAAATGTACAAAATGTCCGAATTGGTTGTTTCTCAGAAAGAAAGTTAGAAATTTAATTGCGTATCACAGTGTCTTGTTATCCTTTGAATTGGATGGTGACGGCATGTGCCGTAGAGTCAGCGAGGCGATACAGGTAAACTGTAATCAATATTAACAAATACAGCCGATCGATTCTGTGACAACTTCTGTCTATGAGGTAAGCTTAGAGGAAGCTGTCCATAGTGACAAATCCTATCATTAGTAGGAAAGTCAGCTCACTCACGTCACGCTCACTGTATTTAAGGCTGGCGTGAGGTGACAGGTGTCATTCGTGACCAAAAATTCCGGTTAAGTTTAAAGGACAGGTCCATAAGACCATCATTAAACCTGTTCTTCTGTATGGCAGTGAGGCGTGGCCTGTGCTTTAGCGACACAAGCAGGAGCTGCTTGTCACGGGGTTGATTATGCTGCGGTGGATGTGTAGTGTTACACGAAAAGACCGCATCTGGAACTCCCAAATCCATGGCAGTCTTCGTGTCCGTGACATAGCAGACAAACTGCAGGAGGGTCGCCTACGATCGTACCTACGGTCACGTCTTATTCACATTGTTACCCACGTAAAATGCCTTCCATTTTACGTGGGTAACAATGTCTTGCCATGGCGACTCCGCCGGGCTGGAACAAGCGGGGTAGACCAAAGAAATGCTGACCCCGGGATCCAATGCGAAAGCCGCTGATGCAACCGGTTAGTCCCGGTCCACGCTGAGATGATGATGGAGTACATCTATAACCATCTAAATGTAGTAGATATTCACGCCATTCTCCATCAAAACCAAAATATTTCTTTCAAATTTAAACAACATGGGAATAAGCATTTACACACAATAGCCATATTGGACTGCCTCTGTGCAGAGCCTGCATAGAGGCTGATGAGACAGTTGCGCAAGTACTCTTCGAATGTACAGGCGACATCCAAATTAGATGCAAAACGATAGGGCCACCATGATCTTAGGTTTTATAATGCGATCTTCTAAAGAATTCAAAAAGACTTCCACTTTCCTCTTTCTATATAAAACTTTAGTTTGGAGCCCATTTTAAGGAAAGTACAACCGCAGAATAGAAATGGTACAGAAAAAATTTCTTCGCACCACACATTATAAGTGTTACCACACTAGGATTTCCTATGTGGATGTGATAAAACTGTACAAAATATTAAGCTCGGAGCACAGGCGTACACTGCTTATGGTTGTGATGCTGTTTCGCATATGCAACAACAGGTTTAATTGTTTGGAGCTTGCAAATGAAATATGTTATGTGGTACCTAGAATTGCAAGTAGGCGGGCGTGAAGTACGAGCAACCCGCTTGTTCTACACAGAGCAATGTAGAACAAATGCTGGGGAGAGGGCTCCTTAATTCTTACTGTTTTTTGCTGATGTTTGGTGTGACGTGATTGTACCCATGGACCATATCTGGACGGGGCACGCTGTCTTGAATTGGTTTGTGTGATTTTTAGGGTTTAGTTTAAGTTTTATCATTCGTTACTTTCTCACTGTCCCCTTCTGTATACGTCCGTTTCCTTATGTCTTGTACAATCAATAGGATTCCGTGGACATTGGTGTGGGTTATATGTTTGTTTATTGTGTATTATACCTTAGCTAGACTGTTAATGTTGTAACATGTAACTGTTTTTTTGTCCCAAATAAATAAAAATAAAATAAACAGGCCAGAAGATTTAGTAAGCTTCTGGAGGAAGGTGGGCTGGTTGGAATAACCGCCAATGGCCGCAATGGCCCACGCACAATAATCCACTGGACGCACTGAGTGCGGAAACCGAACCCTTAATATAGAACATAGAACCAACATTTGAACTTCAAACAATGAAACTTCTGAAGTTACGTATTACTTCACGTGCTCTGCCTCCTCTTTTGCAAGCATGACTGCTGTGCGGAAGGTGGTGACAGCCTCCCATTCTCTGTCGCTCCATACCATAGCCTAGAACACGGCCGGACACGAGAAATCGCTGCCACCGATCGCCGTGACGAGGACACGGCGGGCTCAGCCCAATCCGAGCAGATCTCTATAATATGCTCCACCGTCTCCTCAGGGTGATTCACACAGTTTTTTATGTTTTTATTAATCATAAACTAGCGCTTGACTACAATCCTGCCCGATGGTAAGCAGTGATGCAATCGTTGATGGTAAAGCGGGCTAGTTTATTAAGCCTATTCACTTAAAAAACTTAGTTAATAAGAAGGGAGACGGCAGTTGAGCGAGGTGATGTATTGTTAAACCCCGCAACACGACCAACGATTTCGCGCCAAAGGGAAATTGATCTGGACAGCCTCTACGACCAAACTCCCGATACAGCAATATTGTGTGCATCGTACCCGGTATACATCGACATCAACTCAACTGCTCAGACCCGTCCTCCGGCAGTGTCAAAGTACCAAAGTTCCAATAATGACACTCTGGCGTTTCTTCCTGCCTTATATAGGAACCTACCGAACCAACAGTGTCTAGTGAGGACCTGTGTTAGGCAGAAGGCGAGGGCACCGTGGTACACAGCTCGCCGCCCGGTAAGAACCAGGCCCGAGTTGACGGCGCGTTGTGTTTCACGCGCGCCTCAAAGAGATGTCAGCACATCGTGACGGGGTCCACAAAGACCGATGCCTCCTAGGTCAGGGTTGCAGATTGGTTAAAAAAGAAATCCTGGCATGGCAAGTGAAGGAACACGGGGAGTTTTAGTCAGTCAATGTCTAACATTCCGCTCCGACCAGAGAGGAAGAGATCATTTGATGATATCCCATCCAAAACAAAAGAAAAGCGAACCGTGGTACATCTCTGGCCACTCCTCAAATCCTAGCCATATCTTAGCTTCCACTGCAGCCCAACGACGCCCTTTATTATGCTGGTCGCGGCACATGATTGGCTGCCACTAAACTGCCGCGCGTGTATCGAATGCTACGCTTTGAGTTAACGGTCGCTTAGCCCCTATATACACGTGCGTAACGCCAGTTCCTAGTACTAGGAATTAGGAGAAATGGCTAAGTTGGTGAGTGACGTTAATGTGTACAGTTGACATTAGTGGTTTTAGCGGGAAAGTGTTACAATTGCATTCTTTGTTTATTTATTCTATCATTGTAGATACATGTTTAAATAAAAAATTGTTACAATGACATTATAACTAAATAGGTTTTTAATAGATAAGGATTTTAATAAATGACTTCTGATTTTTATTTTGCGTCATTTAATGAAATTAGGTGGAATAAATTAATTTCTGGTAGGTACTTACCTACCTATACCTAATCACAGAAATTCATTTAAAAAATAAAAAGGGTGTCACATATCTTACCTGATCATCATCATCATTATCTCAGCGTTAATCCCAGTGTCATCCGAAGCTTTTCAGCTTTGGGTCCGCTTTTACCAGTCCAACTGCTGCTGATTTTGGCTAAACTTTGATATTTTCCGTGAAGCGACTGCCGTCTGACCTCCACAACCCGAAGACGATATCGAAGCATTGCAGTCAGACCAATTGTTGGTTTTTTGATGGTTCCAACAACCCATAAAGACTGCCTCTAGATATTAATTTAATAATTCCTAATTCGAACATCATTGTAGCCCCACCCTAACATACCATAGAGGTCAACCAATATCGATTTTTATTGAGCTGTCAAAATTTATTGACAGGACCAACACCTATGGGCGCGGGGGCGATTCAGAGAACTCAATGAGCACCCATTGTGGTCAAAATACTTCCACCAATAGGATAATGCTTAACATCCTGTTACAAACACTTTTTAGATTCTAAATCGTTTAATTAAAATAATACTTACTGTAAGTTTGTGTGCTAAACACTTTATGTCAGGTTTTACGTAAGTGTGGGTGAGTGTGGCCAATTGAATTGCGCAAATGTATTTACGTGCTAATGATGAGTTTGTGTGTGAGTTAATTTATTGAAGGATAGTGTGTGTGTGTGCATGATAGAGGGGATATGTGAGTGTGTGTGCAATATGGTTATGCAAAATAAGTTTGTAAATTCAATTTATTTGCTAAGTACGACTGTTACATACCTTTCTATGTATTTGGCGGTACATACTGTGAATACAAGTGGTTTTATTGTCATTGTTGAGGTCATTATTAAGGAATTTTAATAAAAACACTTTCAGTTGTGAATTTAAAGTAATTTTTGATTAAATTTATTGATATTGGAATATTTTAACACATTAGAGTGAATTTAAAATAATTTTTGGTACGTTTTTTATGAGCACACGTCTCAATATATACGTGTTATAACACTATGAATCCATATTTGCAAAATAAATGTGTGTTATTTTCTATGCTAATATGCCAAATAGGTGACTACTACCTACGTGTTATTATTTTAATTTAAATAACACAATACTTAAAGTGAATTTGTTACCGAGGTTAAATACAATCATATATGTATTTCCAGTGATTATTTGGATTACTAGCGGCCGACCGCGACCTCGTTCTCGTCACCATCATCATCATCATCATTTCAGCCGAAAGACGTCCACTTCTGGACATAGGCCTCCCCCAAGGCTCTCCACGACGACCGGTCCTGCGCCTCCCGCATCCAGCGGTTTCCCGCGACCTCCACCAGGTCGTCGGTCCACCCTGTCGGTGGCCTACCAACGCTACGTCTTCCGGTGCGTGGTCGCTACCCGAGAACCCGTCGGCCCCATCGGGCATCGGTCCTACGGGCAATTTGTCCAGCCCACTGCCACTTTAGTGTCGCAATTCTTCGGGCTATGTCGGTTACTCTCGTTCTTCTGCGGATCTCCTCATTCCTGATTCGATCGCGCAGTGAAATCCCAAGCATAGCCCTCTCCATTGCCCTTTGAGTGCCTTTGAGCCTTCGTATAAGGCGCATTGTTCGCGTGGAGTTAGTTATTTGAACATTTTATTTTATCCCCAAAAGCGTCGATTTCTATAGATACATTAGGTATTACACTTCTAGATCATAATATGCAGCATATATATTTTTTTTTGAAATGTTCCGCTCCTATTGATCGCAGCGTGATGTTATATAGCCTAAAGCCTTCCTGGATTAATGGGCTATCCAACACAAAAATATTTTTTTTAAATCGGACCAGTAGTTCCTGAGATTAGCGCATTCAAACAAACCAACCCTTCAGCTTTATATATTACTGGCGGCCGATACATTATTACACTTCTAGATCATAATATACAGTATACATTTAAAATTTTTGATATGATCCGCCTATAACATCACGCTGCAACCAATATGAGCGGTCATATTGGTTGCAGCGTGATGTTATAGGCCTTTCTGGTTTAATGGGCTATTCAAATATTTTTCAAATCGGACCCGTAGTTTCTGAGATTAATTTCAATATTCAAACAAACAAACTCTTCAGCTTCATATATTAGTACTTAATATAGATTTTGTATGTATTTTATACTACAATAGTCGTTGTGGCCTAGTGGTTTAAACACCAGCCTCACAAGTAGTGAGTGTGAGGGTTCGATTCCAGGTCAGGCAAGTACCAATGTAACTTTTCTAAGATATATGTACTTTCTAAGTATATCTTGGACACCAATGACTGATTATAAGGTGAAGGAAAGCTGGACTTTGAGTCTGAAATCACCAACCAGAATTGAGTAAGCGTGGTGATTACGCTCAATCCTTCTCCTGCATGAGAGGAGACCTGTGCCCAGTGGGACAAAAAAAAAGGTTGATGATGATGATGATCAAAAGTTAAGCGGTTGAAACTGCAAGGCGCAGCTAATAAAATATTAATTTTCCGAGGGTAATAAAGTCAAGTAAATCGTACAACATTGAGCAAGCGTGGTGATTACGCTCAATCCTTCTCTGTATGAGGCTTGTGCCCAGCAGTGGGACGATAAAAAGGTTGATGATGATCATGATGATGATACCAACTACAATGTCTGTACCTACTTTGTTACTTTTTCACACATAAACTTCTGAACTAATTTGATATTTTGCACACATATGGTTATACAAATGTGTGCCAAATTTCACCCTTATGGTTGCACATAATAACCGAGATTAGTATAAAGGATATTTTTAGCTGGATATTCTCACGGAATCGAAACTTTTGCGCGCGAAACCTTGGGCCGTACCTATGATTTTGTGTTAGACATATTTTTATTGTGATAAGTTTAGTTTTATGATTTTCTTTCACAGTCTTCACCTTTTCTTGTTCTCTTTCTACCTCATTCCTCCTTATCCAACTTATGTATTTTGGGATGGGCGCAGTACCTACGTACCTACGTCTTTCGGCACCTTCGAGCAACACTATGCTGCTCGAAGTTCGGCACACACATGATGGGTAATTTATTTTTAAATATTTGAATTTGGAACTTCGAAAGAGGAAAAAGAGCTTCATCCAAGACTTACTTTTTTGCGTAAGACAGTCGGAAAGTCGTCGACTTACCCAATAAATGTCACATTAATTGTTTTTTTATTTATTAGTTAGCTAATTTTCTTTTTTTTTTAAACTCCATAAGATGTCATTCATAACACATCTTGATCACCATAACTAATAACCGAAATTCGTTAATTCATATCATGAGAAATTAATTCAGATGCTACTGGGACACGATATAATAATAATAAAATATGTACATTTTACTTGTTTTTAGGCGTCTATGAAGACATTAAGTTTATTAGGCAGGAAAGGACAGAAGGTATATTTCGTACAATGTACAGAATGACAATGAAAGTCGATGCATGGGTGTTTATTTATACTTTCGCATAAAGAAAATGTACAGAGGCGGACTTGATGCCTTAGGTATTCTCTAGCAGTCAACCACGAGAGACTAGATGGCAGGTGCTTTAGTTACAGAAACAATGAAAAGGAACAGAAAAAACTCATAACACTATATAAACAAATACTTAAATAAGCTATATACATCTATACATACAATTATACATACTATAGCTATAATATATACAAAAATAAAACTTGTGGGAAAGGTGAGGAGATGACCTAACCTAACTATTTGCAAATTAACTCTGCAATTACCGCTTAAAGGCAAACTGACTAGATGCCATTCTGATATCCTGAACAAGAGGAAGCGCATTCCACAGGAGAATTGACTGAATATGAAATGAAGAGTGAACAAAGTCAGAGGTACGAGAAGGACAGAGTAAGAGAAGATTATTAGAAGAACGCAGATTCTTGCTGTGAGTAGAACTCAAATATTGGAAGTGAGATAAGAAGGAGTGGGCGAATTAAGAAGGGAGAAAAGCGTGGTCAAAGCTCGCAAATCTCTTTTTTGGCGAATGGGCATCCATTTCAGTTCAGACCTGTAGCTGGATACATGGTACATCGATGGATACATGGGTGTTCAATGCTACCATTGATTCAGCATTTCGGCAGCTGCCGCGTGTCCTACATCAAATAATGTTATAATTGCAGATTACACCCATAGAATACTAAGACGTTTGTACATTTGTGTGTGTTGGGAAAAAGTAGTATATAAGCTGTAATATTGTGTAAATAAATCAGATTAGAATTTATTCTTGTCTCATTACCCCTCACTGTGGCCAAGACGCCTTTAGCCATCTCTGATCAGTCCCATGAGTCTGCTGGACTGACAGTGAGTTCACCCTTCACCCTTACCTGGAAATGGTACCCACTATCCGTCTGTTACCTTAGGTCTCTTGGTGCAGACATCTTGCACTTATTTATATATTTATTTATTACTAACTATATGGTAGGTCAAGGCTGTAAGGTTTATAGGACTTAGGGTCGTAGCGACTGTAATTAACAGAACCTAAACTAAGACCTATAAGCCATAGGTCTTAGTTTAGGTTCTGTTAATTTGCCATATAGGCACATGTACTGCCGCTATTAGAGGTGGTCGTACACTGGGTACTTTCACACTAAAATTCAAATCCAATGAATGAAGTAGAAATGATTTTCTAAAAACCATAACTCAATTTGAACATTTATTAATATGGAGTGGAGTGTCAGTGATTGACCATTAGAAATTCATAATGACGCCATTTGGTAAACAGAATGAAACTAGTCAAATTTGGTCATTATGAGACCACTGGTCAACCATTCTGACACTATTGTAATAGACTATAACAGGAACCTTTTTGCAACCGTTCCCGCCACATTCCACGTACTCTGGTGGAAACACCTCTCTTCAAAGAGGGTGAGTCAAGCTTAGAGAACATTCCAGAAACTTTCTTTAACATTATATAATACGCACCCCTTTTGTTTAACTTTATCTTAGCCTAAAGTCCTAATTTTATGACATGCATCATTGTATAAATGTTTTTTTTTCCTTTCTCTAGATTCGAGAGAAAAAAAAATCTAGGGTCTAGATCCTAAGCATCCATACCTTTGGAAGGTGTCTCAGGACCCGAAGCCTACTCGCAGAGGCTCTAATGCTTATAAGGCCAATACCACCAATGACTGATTACAAGGTGAAGGAAAACAGCTCTCGAGGAAACCTGGACTTCAAGTCTGAAATCGCCAACCCGCATTGAGCAAGCGTGGTGATTACCCCCAATGCTTCTCTGTATGAGAGATGTATCATCGTCAACCTTTTTCTTCCGTCTCCTCTCATACGACGGACGAAAAAGGTTGACGATGATGATGATGATGATGGTGACTAACGGAGGAATAGTCATCATCTTCCAACCATTTTAGAGTCATATGCATTTCTATAGAGTGACTCGTGGATAAATAATAACACCCACACAGGCCGATCGGTAAAGTTAGGCTACGCTTACCGTGGTTGGTCTGGGGATGGGTAACCATCTTTACATTCCGAGACCCCTCTGTAGCTCAGAAAGCATGTCAAGCCGGCTGTCATTCGTACATCTGTGACAGTCGTTACTTGTTGTCAGAAAGCCGAAAAGTCCACCAGTCTTACCGTTGAGTACCATATTTTCCAGTAGCAGGGTTGTGGAGGTCAGATACAATACTGGTATTAACTTGTATCCGGTTAGACTGGAATCTGACCCCAACATATTTGTGAAAAAACTAGGCAGGTGAAGATATATGCATTGCTATGGTTCATTATACTATTCACTTACCCTTTTTCATAATTCACACTTGCCCTTCTAACATTACTTATATTGTATGGAGTTGAACTTCTGCCATACATTTTCTTAGCTAGTGTCACTGCTCACAGTAGTCCGCTAAGAGGCCCCATACTGCGCTTCCGTAATATATAGTCCAGTAAAAATTCCTCCGTAAAGTTATAAAAATTGTAATTTTGTTGTTTTTCGTTATGAATAATCAATGAGTAGAGAAGCCTTATTAGCGGGTATTTTTACGCTTTTGGTAGCGTGGTCGGAACAGATATTGGAGTGTTATTTTTGGAGTAGGCCCTCGATGGTAGTGGAGCTGGTTCTGTACAAAAGAAAAGTTATAGTATTCTGAAATCACGATTTACTTACTACTGGCTCGCTATTGGAGTTTTTTTAGATAAAAAGTGTATTAAAAAAAAAGCGAAAATTATTTAGGAGGATTCATTTTGAATTTTGGACAGTTCTTCCATACAAAATCTATGAGATATCAATTTTAATCTATGAATAAAAATTATAATCTGTCGATCGAAAAGTTAGCCCTCAGGTTTTAGGACAGATATCCCAAATAACAGATTTTATGTGGTCATTATTATTATTATTATTTTAATAATTATAAACTAGCGCTTGACCGCCTGATAGTAAGCAGTGATGCGATCGCTGATGGTAAAGCGCGCTAGTTTATTAAGAGCCTATTCACTCAGAAAAACTGAGCAAATAGGAAGGAAGACGGCAGTTGAGCGAGGTGATGCTATGTTAAACCCAACAACACGACCAACAATGCTGCGCCAAAGGGAGATTGATCTGAAGACCCTTCAAGACCAAACTCCCAACACAACAACATTAGGCGCATCGTACCCGGCACACATCGCAACACAACTGCTCAGACCCGACCTCCGTACGGCTTCACCAGACATCATGCCGGAACACGACAAATCGCTTGGCGGCAAGGCTTTGTTTGGTGGGTGGTAACATCTGCCTATAGATGTCCACTGCTGGACAAAGGCCTCACCCAAGGCTTTCCACGATGACCGGTCTTGTGCTGCCCGCATCCATCTGCTTCCCGCGACCTTCACCAGGTCATCGGTCCACTTTTTTGGGGGCCTCCCTACGCTGCGTCTTCCAGTACCTGGCCGCCACTGCAGAACCTTACTGCCCCATCGGCCATCGGTTCTACGAGCAATGTGCCCTGCCCACTGCCACTTAATTTTAGCGACTCGAAGAGCTATGTCGGTGACTTTGGTTCTTCTGCGGTTCTCCTCCTTTCTGATTAGATCACGCAGAGAAACTCCGAGCATAGCCATCTCCATAGCGCTAACGGTCGCTCGCTATGGCAAACGCAAGTCCAGTCGGTGTTACCCGCTCTTAGTAAAAAAATCATAATTTATCCGAACACCGATCGATTAATCGACTTCAGAAAATAGAGTAATTTACGAACAATTGATACTGATACAAAATAAATCACAATATTGTAAATTAATCAGTCACGTGCCGTTATATCTAATAAACAGTAAAATACTATAAAAATTAATAAACATAAACAAGCTCTCACTTCGTTATTTCCAGAACGCAGTTAGTTTAAATCATGACGTTGCCGATAATAAAGCAGATATTAATTTATTACTCCAATAAACGCGACTCTTAATAATTAATATTAATACTTATGAGTGTTTTACATATTCTTGAATAGTTTTTCTTTGATATAATAAGCTTTCGTGAGGCATAGATATTGGTTTATTGCACATGATTTACTCACGTGCCGGGGTTTGGTTTTTTTTTTATAATTATAAACCAGTGCTTGACCATCGATGGTAACAACACCAATCAACATTGAGCCTTAATTCTGGACGGATCAAGTTGAAAATGTAATAAAGAAATCTGACAGATTGTAATAGCTTGATGTGCAGTCGTCTGTACATACACCTTATTGGTTTATTTGAAATAAATGATTTGATTTGATTCACGCTCATTTCATCTAGGTAAGTTCTACTCGTCGTCCAAGATACCAAAGTGTCTCAAAACTAAAGTCTTTGCCCAGTGTGTGTTGCCAGTGATGACATACGGAAGTGAAACGTGGTCGCTCACAATGAGATTCATACGAAGGCTCAGAGTCACACAAAGGGCAATGGAAAGAGCTATGCTCGGAGTTTCTCTGCGTGATCGAATCAGAAATGAGGAGATCCGCAGAAGAACCAAATGTCACCGCCATGCCGACGGGCAGGGCACATTGCTCGTAGAACCGATGGCCGATGGAGCAGTAAGGTTCTGGAGTGGCGGCCACGTACCGGAAGACGCAGCGTAGGGAGGCCCCCAACAAGGTGAACCGATGACCTGGTCAAGATCAGTAACCTGGTGCTCAGTAAGATGGTTACAGAATGGCACTGCTGTATAGTATCGGACAGGAACAGAGTTTGAACAAGATTGAATCTCCATCACCATCAAAATCAAAATTCATTTTTATATCACTGGTTATGTGTTGTGGATTTTATGTCGGACTAGAATTTAAGTGTCTTTAAGACTACAGTGAATTGGCTCTTAATAAATTAGCTACCGCTTAATTAGTTAGCGCTTTACCATCAACTATTGCATCACTGCATACCACCAGGCGGGATTGCGGTCTGGCATTAGTTTATAATATGTAAAAAAATCACTAAAAAGAGATGGGTAACTTCTTTCTATGTATGTTAGATTTAGTATTTTTTAAGCTATTGCATAGCTTCTATCGCGGGCCTTGAGCGTGGGGACCGAATCCAGAAATTCCGTAACGAAAAAACCTCACGCTCCCCATCGTCTAACGTCGTTTCAGTTCGGCAGTCTTCGGCACGGTATGTTTGTGTGCGTGCGACTACATCTTTTGAAAACAATTTATAGATTTTCAAAAAGAGCATGCATATTGCTGGGCGCGAACTCAGTTCTACACACTTGCCATGTTACTGATAGTCGCGATGTGCTAAACTTGCGATTAATTTTCTCTCTGAAATAGGTCTTCTATAGAGATATGTCATAGACGTCATCGACGTTGTCATGGCTACCTTAAAAACTTTTCATATAATTAATTATTAAGTACTTTTATTCAAATTAATTTAGTAGTGTTTTTATAAAATAGCTTTTTTTTAACGGAAAAGCTAAGATGAATGTCACGCTAATTTTTCATTGGACTTTTAAATTATTTATAGTGTTGTTTACTAAATAAAAGCGCGTGATTTTATAGAGTAAAAAGTGCTCACGCGGCCGTTTTTTCAATAGGGAACTTGCACTTGATTATTTTTTTGGTGCAAAGCAAAGATCTGGGCTTTACTTAAATAATTTTAAAACTCAAATTTAGAAAAATGCTATATTTATTTTAATAACCGCGTGCAAAATATGATTTTTCAAATTTCGCTCCATAACGCCAAGTCACGTGACATGACGTCACTGCATCGATTTTGTTTTATCAAAGGTTATGGTTAGCAGATTATTAAAAGTCTGAATATTAAATTAATCTCATGTGATCTGTGATTAATCTTATAAAACATTAATACGGAACTCCCAAAATGGATTGCCCTTCGACGAGTAGTGAGAATCCTTTCAAGAAAAAATACCAAGTATCATGTTTTGTACCTAAATGCCCATCCAATTCCTTAAAGTTTCCAAACAAACTATTTTTAACAGTGCCTAATGAGCCAAAAACAAGAAAAAAATGGATGAAAGCAGCAAGGAGGCAAGATACGCTTTCTCCGAAATCCGTTATACGATGTTGTGAAGATCATTTCGACGTAAGTATATGTATATTTACGCTAGGTACAAATCTACCTCCTGGATATTGGCTTTACCTTAGTCTTTAAATAACGTTTAAATATTTTACAGATGGAGAACGATATTGAAAACTCGTCCTTAAAAAGGATGTCATTCCCCACGTTTTTGATTGTCAAGGAAGAATGCAGAGAACAAAGCCTAGATCAGTTATATCAAAACGTGAAAGAAAAGAAATTCTTCAAAGTATTGAAAATGAGCAAGGTAAGAACTGGTTTTCATTATTTTTATACTTACTGTAGGTTTTGTTAACTATTACTTGTTAATTGAACATTCATTCCGTTTTCAGCTACAGAGTTGGAACCTCTTCGAAGCCAGGTGACAAGTGATCAACATGTTGAAAAATCAAGAGATGTATGTTTACAAATAGAAACATATCCCCATAAAAGAAGTAAAGGAGTACAAGTAGTTATGAAAAGTCCAACAAATACAATAGCAGTTTCTCCAATAAAAGTGAATGTAAGACATCAAATGACCTCTCCCATAAAAATGCACACATATAAACTGATTTATTCAGACAGTGACAGTGAAAGCAAGGCAAGTTATGTGGAGAATAACAGTGAAACTGGAAGTATGTCTGGGTCTGTTCTAAGTGATATTCTTGCAGATGCAGAAAATGAACAAAATAAGTTGGCACAACAAGTAACTATGAGAAATATCACAAGAGATTCCAAGTTATATTTAGGTGTTCCACAAGACTGTGTCCTGGTCTTAGATTTGATTCAGAAAGCCACTCTAGCA
The DNA here is from genome assembly GCA_037179545.1 of Sesamia inferens. Lineage (NCBI taxonomy): Eukaryota > Metazoa > Arthropoda > Insecta > Lepidoptera > Noctuidae > Sesamia > Sesamia inferens. The sequence continues at coordinate 3,728,562 of CM073943.1, forward strand.
CCGTACAATCACATATGTTTAGTGTTAAAGAAACTAAAATTGAATGAATCTTTTAAAATTTTAGCTAATGATTTTGGATTACATGAAACTACAGCAAGCCGAATTTTTTCTACAACATGCCCTAAAATTGCTAAAGTTTTAGAAAAATTGATTATAAAGCCAATATCGCACTCTGTATTCACTAATCTACCAATAGCTTTTAGACAGTCTTATTTTAAAACATACTGTATTATAGACTGCATGGAAATTGAAATAGAAACACCCTCAGATGCTTTACATCAATCACTAACTTATTCATCTTACAAGAAGTGTAATACTATAAAATATTTAGTTTCTGCTACACCAGATGGGATAATAAACTTTGTTTCTGAAGGTTTTGGTGGTCGCACCTCAGATACAAAAATATGCCAAGAATCAAATTTTTTCAACTGCTTACCACATAAGGTAAGCATTATGGCTGATAGAGGCTTCAAACATATTGAAGGAGAACTGGCGAAACGGAATTTTACTTTAATAAGACCCCCAAGTGTGAGTAGTGAAAAGAAAAGTAGTAGAGAAGAAGTCTTACGAACCAAAAAAATTGCAAGTTTAAGAATTCACATTGAACGAGTCATAAGGAGACTGCGTGAATTTGCATTTTTGAAACCCCATGCATGTATTGACCACAATTTGATCAAATATATAGATAGTGCTGTTATTATTTGCAGTGCACTTATTAATCTACAGCCATCTCTTATCAAATATTAATTGATATGATTAATTTGTAGTCTACAAACTTGTAATAAATATTTGTTTGTTTCTTTTTTGTTTCTTTAGCCACAATCACAGACCTCATACATAATCGCAGAAAATATAAGACTAAGGCATGGTTTCAAACTAGAGATGGGTTATAACCACGTTATAACCCAAGTCCAGGTAAAAACCCAGGTATCACTCATTTCTTCAGTAGATTGAAATGGGTGATGACTGGGATTTTACCCGAGCTTGGGTTATAACCCGGGTGATAACCCATCTCTATTTCGAACCAGCGATTGAGTAGGTAGTGCAATTTAGGGTCAACATTGTTAATGACCTTTGTGGCCTAATAGTCATCATGCCAGGGTGCCATGCGTAGGTCTGGTAACAGTACTGTCATACAAGCAAGAGTGAAAAAATAAAACAGAAACAAGTAATAAAATTTAATTATTATATATTGTCTTCAGTTTTTCAAATATTACATTTGACCAAAATATAGTAGCCCTGTCTAATAAAACTTTGATATTTTCATCGTATGGCACTTTATATACATCTACATTTTTGGAACTTTCGAAATCTGGGTGAGCAACACAAAATAATCCCATTATTTTTTTGGAAAAATACATTTGGGCTTGAATCTGCGTCCAAAACTTCTTGTTCAGTACACCATCTTTTACATATGTTTGAAAAGCCTTATCTGTTGAAGGGCTTTTAATCTCTAATACATAGTCATCTGTGAGACCATCTGGTGTTGCACCAAGTACGGGGAATTCTTGACTTAATATTAATCCAGAGCCTTTAACTCTGATTTTCTCTTTCTCACTTCTCTCTGCAGTCGGTCCCTCATATCTGAGGATCGTGATCAGCATTGGGGCAGCATTTCGAATGGATGATCTGCCTCCATCGGTTTCGATCCAGCGCGTCTCTCACCACTGCGTAGAATTTAGAAGACGATGTGTCTTTGACTTGATCGGTCCATCTGGTTGGTGAACGACCGCGCGATCGTTTGCCTTACTACTCTGATAACATCTTTCTCTAACTTTTTTCCTCTTAGCATTGCTTGCGATGTGAATGTTGAATGTTCACCCATTATTTTATTAACTAGTGATCCATCTGGAGTATGGCAATGAGCAGCCTCATGGAGTATCGAGCCAGTTATTCTACCATACCTTAACTCAAACCACTCGGAGCTTTCACTTTGCTGTTTGGTAGAATTAAATGCAGCCTGAATTCTGTCTTCAGTCATTTCCACTGCCATAAGGTGGAGGAAATTTTGGGGTGTATTTTTTACTGTGATATTTGTACACAGTTTGTGAATACTTAGAGGTTGATGTCTGTCCTCATAGTAACGTATGACACTAGCTTGACAGTTTGTCTTAGAAACTTTCACCAAAAAGTCTGACAGTATATCCGAGTTATTAACATGATCTCGAATAATACCGAAATCTCTTGCTCTGATAAATTTATTAGAAGAACTGCTTAACGACATTTTAAATTTTTTCCAGTAGCATGTGACCGAAGTGGATGAAGGTTCCTCTGATCTTCTATGTAACCATAATAAAAAAGCAATGGCATGTTTACATCCTCCTTCGGCAGCCGCACAATCGTGACACTTGCATACTTGGACCACTTCATCCTTTTCGTCAATTTGGGCTTCTACACAATACCCTTTCTCACGCAGTTTATGTTCAGGAGTTATGCGACCTTTTACAATGCAAAGTTGATTTAACCTTTTTACTTGGACAAATCCAACTGCGTTATCTCCATATGATTCCCTCGTTGAACTGAAAAGAAAAACAAGCAAATTATTTTGTGTTTTTACTTTAAACAAACATCTAAAGAAACATAACCTCAATTCAACTCACCGCGCAAGTTTTTGCCCTTTCATCTCCACACCCGTATAGTTTTTATTTTCCATGAAGAAAAACCTCACCATATCCATGTCTACCTTCGGAAGATTTCTCGAATCTGCTTTAATAAAGCCTATATCCATATTTATTATTTTCGCTAACACCTAAATACAATCCAAAACAATCCGAAATCGATGTAGTGACGTCACTGCTCCCTGATTGGTGTTTCAAATTAAGTTCCATTTCACGTAATTTATACTTAAAATATTAAGTAAAAATAGCATTTTTTTCTTATAAACCTTCCAGTTTAGCAATATCATATCTTGTTGAATTTGAATATCAATATAATATCAAATTATAAGTTTAATGCATGTACCCCATTGTTGCAAGAATTCAAAAGACTGTCTTTAAATAGTGTTCAGACGATTGCTCAAAGTGTATTAGATTTCATTAGTAATAGAAATAGCATTTCAATAATGACTTTCAGCTGCCAAAGTCTAAATAGTCATAAATACGATTTACAAGATTCAGTTACGAGACAAACAAATGTGTTACTTCTAACCGAAACTTGCATGACGCATGATAATCCAATTGAAATACCTAATTTTAATTGTATTGTTCAGTTCAAACGAGATACTGTTTCAAAAGGTGGGGTAGCTATTTACCAAAATAAAAATGATATTACTAATATTATGACTCCGAATATTGAAATAAATATTGCACACCTTAGCGATGTTAATGTTAGGCGCTCAGTTGTTGGAGATATTTGTGCGTGCTTATGCAAACTTAGAAATGGCCTACAAATAGTTATGGTAGCAATTTACATTTCTCCGAATCCAAAATTGGATGAGGTAGAGCATTTTATTCATCGCACTTTACTGGAGTACACTGAAGAAGGCTCGAAAATACTTGGTACAAATGGTAATAAATTTCCACTTATCTTGGCTGGCGATTTCAACATTAACTTCGCTGATAAAAAATCAGAGTGGTTGACAACTTTTCTATCAAAAACATTGAATTTGAAAATGAATAATGATCCACAAGAGTCCACAACAAAATATGGGACCACCATTGACGCGGTATTTTCTAGGTATTTAGAGGATATTAAGTCGCAAACTTATGTTTCTTATTTCAGTTATCATAAACCTATAGTTTCAATGATAAATATTCCTGAATAACCAACAGCTACTGTAAGGTAATAACCACCAACCCACATGTATTGTAAAATAATAAAAATGTTTTAAATAATATTAACTCTTTATTTATTTAATAAAAGAAAAATTTGTTTTCTTATCGGTCACCACGCTCAAAAAGTGTAACTTGAATTAATATCAAAGAAAAAGAAATACTGCATAAATAAAATAAATAATTAATTATAATTGCATAAATTGATACAAAATGCTATGCAATAGCTTTACCGCGGCAGTCCCCGAGTGCCACACGTCTTTTTTTTTTTTTTTTTGCTTTAGGTAGGTAGGTACTTACATAGTTTTAGGTCTAGGTAGGTATTTACATATCTTTAGGTCTAAACTTACATACACATACAGCCAGACCCGGAACGCCTGCCTGTAGGCATACAAATATTTGTTCTGTGAGGTAATCGAACATGCAGTGCAGTAGGCAGTCGATCGCTCAGTTACTGCACGAACCGTGTCGTCAATTTAATTATAGACTATCATCAAATTATAAACTAATGTTTGGCCGCGATCCTGCCTGATGGTAAGCATAGGTATACAAATGTTCGGGTGGCTAAAGACGTGGCGTCTATCCGCGAGCTGGGTCTGGAGATAGCGCCTCAGAAAACCGAGGCGTTATGGTTTCATAAACTGCCGAGGAGCAGAGAGCCACCCTGCTCGTTGGTCCATGTCGGAGATGTGCAAGTCCAGGTGGGGCGATACATAAAGTATCTTGGCCTTGCCCTAGATGGTCGGTGGGGCTTCAAGGAACACTTCGAGTGCCAGGTTCCCCGGATCGAAAAGGCAGTGGGTGCTTTGCATACTGCTGCCCAATCTCGGAGGACCTCGGGAGGAAGTTCTCCGCCTCTACGCGTGTGTCGTGCAATCGATGGTTCTTTACGGAGCGCTTGTTTGGTTAAGTAGACTGTCAGGCCTTCGACGCTGCAGGACTAAAGTCAACAGACTGCAGCGGAATATAGCCATTCGTACTTCACGAAGATACCGAACGATATCATTTGAGGCGGCAACTCTCTTGGCACGCTTTCCGCCGCTGGACATCTTGGCGGATATGGACGCGAAGGTCTACAACCAGATCTGTAATATTCGCCAAAGCGGGAATAATGTGCCAGGAACTGCACACGTAGAACTGAGGAGACGGGAACGGCAACTCGCGCTCGACCGGTGGCGCGGGCCGTTCTGCCGTAATTCGAAGCCTGGCTGAAAAAAGGGGAGCGCATCTCCTTCAGGCTCACACAGGTACTCACTGGACACGGTTGCTTCGGTGAGTACCTGAACAGAATTGGGCGAGAGAATACGGCAAATTGCCACCATTGCGAAGGCAGCCTGGATTGTGCACAACACACGCTCGAGGAGCGCCCTGCATGGGACCCTAGTTGCTAGGATCGGGCAAGACCTGTCTCTGCCGGCAGTAGTAAGGGCTATGCTGGCAAAGACAGAGAATTGGACAGAAATAGCTTCCTTCTGTGAGACCGTGATGGCCAAAAAGGAAGCCGCCGAACGGGATCGAGAGAGGGCTGATCCTGCTCTGAGAAGGAGGCGTAAAGGTAGGTAAAGGTATACAAATGTTAATGTTATTCGAAATAAATAATCTAAAACCTAAAAACATACATAAAATGAAATAATACTGGTTCAAAGATGTCGTTTGTCAATATGATTATGGTTTATGATGGCAATTTAAATATTGAATTATAAATAATGTGTTTCTCTATTTCTATAAAAACTTAAAAAACATGAATGTGAGCTTTAATTTGACATTTACATATTACTGAATAATATATTTTTTATTTAAATAAATCCGCGTAAAACCAGTGACTCTCAATCAAAGTAAATTACTTGTTTAAAATTAAAAAAAAAAAATAACAACTAATTTTAGAACTTACAAGAGACTTACAAGTTGTAGGTCGTAGGTTAGAACCCCGTCAGGCGCATTCATCATCATCATCAACCTTTTTATCGTCCCACTGCTGGACACAGGTCTCCTCTCATACAGAGAAGGACTGAGCGTAATCACCACGCTTGCTCAATGTGGGTTGGCGATTTCAGACTTAAAGTTTAAAGTAAAAGTACTTTTCTGCTAATAGTCCCAATAATCTTGATCCTAATGATTTTAATAATATTAAACAAAACTTGACTAATGATGTTGTGTTGTTCTGTGATGAGATAGGTAAGGGCTTGGGGCGCTTGTTGACTGATGAATGTCCAGGTCACTCAATATTGAACTACTGTATGCCTGGTTGTTCTTTATATGAAATTATGCAAAAAATTATTAAATGTAACTTCTCCCAGGATACAACATTGTTAATTTTTGTGGGTAGTAGGGGAAATGTGAGCAAAAGAGAACTGCTTAAGTGTTGTGAAACGTTAAGCAATCTGAATGTTGGAAAGGTTGTCTTATTTACATTCCCATACAGTGACCAGTTGCCACAGGAAGTGAATAGGATTAGATATGAACTAAACATGACTATGTCCAACTTGACATTTAATAATAAAATATTACATTTAATTGACATAAATAATTATTTTAAGAATAATTTGTATTAGACAAGAGATAGACATAACAATGTTATGTATTATCTTTCTAATTATTATAAAAGACAGATAGCTGTGTCGCTATCATATTTTTTTTCTATTACAGCCAAGAATTTGGCTAAACAAATTGCTTCTTTTGAGCAATGCAATGACATTTTAATTAATTCTGCCAATAATTTGGTCCCAGTTGACACTATTAATAATTTAAATTAGAAATTAAGACAATAGAGCCAACCTCTAGCTATAATAATATACAGGATTGCAAAGGCAACTCGGGAGGAAATTTAAGGTCAATAAATAATATTAATTTGGTGCATCAAAATATTCAAGGATTTATGAACAAAGATTTAGAGGTAGATTTATTGATGAACCATTATGGTATTGATATTCTTTGCATAACCGAACATTGGCTAAAAAGTCACCAGTTCTTGTTCAATTTTAAGAATCACCAGGTTGGTAGTTCGATTAGCAGAATAAATGCTATACATGGTGGCTCATTAATTTTAGTTAGTAACCTGCTCAAATTTAAAAATCGTAAAGACATTGTGAGCCTGTCTGTTGAACGAACAGCTGAAATTGCCTGTATAGAGTTGGAGGGCTTCGTTGTATTAAGTGTGTACAGACCCCCTTCAGGATTGTATGACTGCTTTGAAAAGGTAATGGATGAAGTTTTACGCAAGATTTGTGTTTCGAACAAAGCCATTATCGTTTGCGGTGATTTTAATGTTAATTTATTAGAGGACTCAGGTTATTGTAATAAAATTATAAGTCTATTTCAGTCCTACAATCTTGTAAACCTATTTTTGGAGCCCACAAGAATAACATCTACTTGTGTCACATGCCTAGATAATATTTTTACAAACATAATACCAAGCCGCAAAGAAGTTGTAAGTTTATTTGATTCTGATCACTGCGGACAAAGGATTACTATTCCAAACAATAGTAAAAAAGTGGCCAAAAAGGATATCACTGTTAACCCCAAAACTGAAAGCCGCTTGGAGGTTTTTAGATTTAATCTCATCAATAAAGTGCCAGTCTTATCCAGTTATGTTAATGCTGATCCTAATCATCTCTATGATATTTTTTTTAATATATATTGTAAGCAATTTGATTCCACCTTTGTTGCCAAGACTATCTCTATTAATAGTAATGCATCTTTCTCTGATTGGGCTACCATAGGTATTCATAAAAGTAGAACTCGGCTTTATGAACTGTACAATGAGAGGACTTATATTAACACCATTGAATTTAATTTGTATGTTAGAAAATACTCAAAATTATTTAAACAAGTTTGCTATATGGCCAAGTCACGTTACTTGAGTTCAAAGATAAAAAACAGTAGTAATGTAATTAAAACGACTTGGAAAATTATTAATAGTGAAACGGGAAGGTCCAGTGATAGAAATACTGACTATAACCTGACTGTTAATGGCAACGTAATAAAATCAGACTCGCAAGTCGCTGAGGTGTTTGAAAATTTCTTTTCGGATATTCCAGTTTTAACTACTAAATCCCTAAACTCATCACCTTCTGTTGCTGAGTCTTTGCTTAAAGAAAATGTTAATGTTTGTAATTCGGAATTTAATTTTGAATATGTTACCAGTAAAGATATAATTAAAATCTTTCACACTCTCAATATAAAAAAGACTGCTGACCTATGGGGTCATTCGGTGGAAGTTGCGAAGTCTATTATTGATATTGTGGCACCCACTCTAGCGGTTATCTTTAATACTTGTATTGACTGTGGAGAGTTTCCTGATCTCATGAAAAATAGTAAGATAATACCTTTGTTTAAATCAGGCAGTACATCAGACCCCACAAATTATAGACCTATTTCTGTACTACCTACCTTTAGTAAAATTTTTGAGAAATTAATTTTAAACCAAATGCTAAGTTTTTTTAATAAACATAAATTATTACATAGCAAACAGTTCGGTTTTACAAGGGGTCGTTCAACTACTGATGCCGGTGTTGAACTTCTATATCATATCTACAATGCATGGGAGGATAAATGCGATGCCTTGGGCATTTTTTGTGATTTGTCCAAGGCATTCGATTGCGTTCTTCACGAGACGTTAATCAGGAAACTCCGCCACTACGGGATCAGGAACTCTGCATTGGATCTTATTACATCCTACTTGAGTGGTAGGATTCAAAGCGTTGACGTTAATGGAAAAAGATCTTCCGGATCTTTAGTAACAATGGGAGTCCCACAGGGGTCAATTCTTGGTCCCTTTTTGTTTCTTATTTACATTAATGACCTGCCGTACCTAATAAAGGATAATCACGATATAGTGTTGTTTGCAGATGACACTTCACATTTATTTAAACTTAAACGTCAGCAGCAGGTCACTGATGATGTAAATAGCGCGATCTCCAAAGTAGTCCACTGGTTTAATGTTAATAATTTACTCTTAAACGAGAAAAAAACCAAATGCATTAAGTTTACTCTACCTCACGTTAGGCAGGTGAAAACTAAAGTGTTGATAAAGGGCGAAGAATTGGAATCTGAAGACAGCACAGTGTTCTTGGGTATAACTCTGGATGCTAAGCTTCAATGGGGTTCCCATATAGAAAAATTGTCAAAAAAACTAAGTTCTGCTGCATACGCAGTTAGAACAATTCGTAATTTGACTGATATTGAGACGGCCCGTTTAGTGTACTTTGGCTATTTCCATAGCGTAATGTCGTACGGCATTCTGTTGTGGGGAAATGCCACTGATATTCAGACAAAATTTGTTTTGCAGAAACGAGCTGTTCGTGCAATTTATAAATTAAGTCCAAGACACTCTCCCTGACCGTGCCGTCTCAATATATTTATGAAAATCTTTTGTATGCTCATAAAAATATAAAATTGTATAAAAAATACAGTGATGTCCATAATATAAATACTAGGAACAAGCACAAATTTATTGTACCTACAACAAGGCTCAAGAAAATAGGTGGCTCTTTTAGATGCCAATGTATACATTTTTACAATAGGCTTCCAGAGGTGGTTCAAGATCTGAGCCTGAATAAATTCAAATCCTTCATTAAACGTAAGTTGTGTCAGAAAGCATTTTATAGTGTTAAAGATTATATTGACGACAAAAAGGCTTGGGCTTGAGCTGCGTCCGATTTCTATGCTTACACTGATTGTTCTTTGATTTTTCCTCTTGTAGTTTAAATTTGCAATTGTTTGCTTTTTTTTTTTACTCAAAGCCAGTACACACTACGTAGCCAGGCATATTGTACGTTACGGAATTGCATCGCTGACAGGGGTTTTCGACACTGGTGCAGCTACACAGGAGCTAAACTTAGCATTCGGGAACACCGTTGGAGCTGCTGAACCTTGGACAAAACTGTCTTTGCATTGTGTAGATTCAATTTCCTAGTATTGTATAATTGCATGGAATACGTGTGTGCACGATCTACTTGCTGTAAAGCATCTATTTGTTGGGTTAGTCGTTTATTGACTTGATAGTGCTATGGCTGTTGAGAGTATGTCATGCTCACTCAAATGTCTCGCTGGTGGTGGCGTGTGTGTTGGGTCATTAGGTTCCCTTCAATATGGTTGAGCTGAATGATGCTGATCCATACGTCATGTTCGTGAATGGACGCCGTCAGAGGGGACTGGTCATCTCTTAGCTGCTACGGCGTATTTTAAATTTTGAATTATTGTTTTTTTTTCCATAATGGATGCTCTCAGCGTACAATATATTTCTGCATCGTTTTCACACGATTGATTTCAAAATGAATGATGTAATCAAATATTTGTATCAATAGCTTGATTATTTAAAAGAGTGTCCATGTAGTTTCTTGCCCGTTCTTCTCCATAGGTACCTACTCTTTGGAATGGGCGACTAGCTTCACCTTACTGACTGACCGACCTTCTGACAATTCAAAAGTGCCTGTAACTGGTTTATTTGAAATAAATGCTTTGATTTTGATTTTTGATTTTGAAAGTACAGGTTTCCTCAAGATGTTTTCCTTCACCTTCAGTAATTGGTGTCCAAGATATACTTAGAAAGTACATATAACTTTAGAAAAGTTACATTGGTACTTGCCTGAACTGGAATCGAACCCGCGCACTCATACTTGAGAGGCTGGTGTTTTAACCACTAGGCCACCACGACATACTAGGCCACCACGACACACACGTCAGGAGCATTACTTTGTATAAATTACTTCATCACCACTGTTCTCAATACGGTGAAGAAAAACCTCGTGAGGAACCGGCATGTCCTAGAGCCAAATAATAATTGAAGGCACGGTTGGCACAGTGGTTAAGCGATTGACTGCTACGCTGCTTGTCGTGGGTCCCATTTCCGCACGGAACATATCTTTGTATGACCAACATATAGTTGTTCCAGGTCTGGTTATATGTGTGTGTGAGTTTAAATATTTGTAAACTCACCCACGATAGCCAAATGGCAAAGAATCAGAACCCTTATAGATTCGTCATGTCTGTCTGTCCGTCCGCATGTCATGTGTTTTTTTTCCGAAACTAAAAGAGCTATACTGTTGAAACTTGGTAGGTAGATGTATTCTGTGAACCGTATTAAGATTTTGATGCAAAAATAAAACAATAATAATTTATATTGCTCCCCATACTTAGAACTGAAACTCAAAATTTTTTTTCATCAAACACATACGTGTGGGGTATCTGTGGATAGGTCTTCAAAAATGATATTGAGGTTTCTAAAATATTTTTTTTCTAAACCGAATAGTTTGCGTGACAGACGCTTCCAAAGTGGAAAAAAGTTGTCCCCCCCCCCCCTCTAACTTCTAAAATAACAAGTATTTTTTTTTTTTTTTTTTTTAAATGGGACAAAACCCGCCACACTTTTCCCAACCACTGCAACTCCTGAAAGCCAGAATCAACAGTGGCGACCGCCAGAAAAACGCCGAGCAATGAAGCTCGACGAGTCCCGGAGAAACGATTCAACTGTCTTGGGTCCCGCAACAAATTAATCAGAAAAGAATAGCGGAGGAGTAAGAAAAAAGATATTTTTTCCACTTCCCTCCATAACAAGCAGGAGACAGAACAGAACTAGGCCAAACGGCACAAAGGGACATTATTGCAACTGGGAGAAGCCCAGATTGCCAAACACCACGGAATAAAATTTGATTAAGTTAATGGGTCCTAAGTAGGTATTAGCTGTTACAATTGATTCCAATAATAGGTATGGCAAAAGCGCCTGAACGCACGGAAATTGGTTCTAGTTTCTACAAGGTCCGTATAATAAACGACTCCGGATGTAACTTGTACACTATCCAACATAATATTGCGTTCATTCTGCCAAAGAACACACTCCCACAAGATGTGATGTGCGGACTGTTCAAATTCACAGTTCGATGTAGAACACTGACACAAAGGGGAAGGAACAAGTTTAAAAGAATACAGTTTACTTTTAAAGTTGCCATGACCTGTGAGAAATTGGGCAACGCAGTGGTCAACCTCCAGCCATGTCCTAGCCAGCCGATCGCCAACGGATGGAAAGAATAGATGGAGGTCGGCCGGCCCTTGATGGAATTATCCCACCTACTTTGCCATTCGGATAAGAGGTCCTCCCAGACTTCAGTCTGAGGTTTAAATAATCTAGAGATTTTATTAAAGTCGCGTTGTGTAACAAAATTAGTGTCCATGGCCTCCCCCCTCGCGGAGTAGTACATTGAAGCACGTCGCTGTACCTCAAGGTCGACTGGAAGTACACCTGCCAGTACCGGTAAGGCTTCAGTACTGACCGTTCTATACGCCTTGCATAAAAATATCAATGCCAAACGTTGGCTTTGAAGCAGTTTACGTCGTGCCGCCCCTATGCTGGCCCTATCGGCCCAAACAGGTGCACCGTAGCACATACATCCTAAGTAGGTAGCTCCATATATAGTTTTTAAAGTTAGGAATGATAGACCCCAAGTTGCTTTCGATATTCTAGTTAGGGCATAAAAGTTCCTTTTAGCTTTTTCACCAACTATTTTTATATGTTCTATAAATGAAAAATTCCTTTCTAAGATCATACCAAGATAGCATACGGATTGCTGTTTTTTAATGGGAACGTTATTAAATTTAATAGTAGGCAATGATTTAAGATTACCTTTTAGTAGAAGTTGATAGGTTTTATGTGGCGCAAACGTTAGGCGGTTACGATCACCCCACTGAGATATTAAATTTAGGCAAGTATTGGCCAAGTTCTCAAGTCCAGCTCGGGTACTTGACTGAATGAGCAGTAGCCCATCGTCCGCGTAACCAGTAAGTGAACAGCCGCAAGGAAGCGGGATCACGAGGAAGTCATCAAAACCCAAATTCCATAAATAAGGACCGACAACTGAACCCTGAGGACATCCCATGGTTAGTGTTTTAGTACTAGAAAAATGACCGAGCTTAAGTACCGCGGAACCGTTTATAAAGTAAGAGTAAACGAGATTATATATGTTTTTATAGCAACCGCGGGTTTTTAATTTTAACAACAGCATAGGCCACCAGGCGTTATCAAAAGCCCCAGAAATATCCAGGAAGATCCCAATTACGTACTTGTTTTCGGATTGGTTAACGGTTCTTCTGACAGAAAGCGCCGCGTCGACTGTAGATTTACCTATGGTGAAGCCATACTGATTATTATGGAATTTTGGACCGTTCGGTAGTAAACGTGGAACGATGAGGCGCTCAAGAAGTTTACCCAAAGATGGTAGAAGTGTGATAGGACGATATGACTTCGGATCATCCGGAGGTTTGTCACCACACTTTGGTATTATTCGTATGAAACCGCGTCGCCATTTACGAGGAAAAACGCCTTCAGCAATGCATCGGTTGTATACAGTTAAGATGGCATCACCCGCTGTTTTACACGCTTCTTTAATCATCCTATTAGATATTTTATCTTCACCTGATGATTTGTTGACCGGTAGTTTTCTAACAATATTTATAAATTCGTCATTAGATGGTACGTCTGACATTGGTGATTCAGGTGGCACAGGAGCCCACGCTCGAATCTGTTGGTGGTAGTCGCTATCGTTAGCCGGTGAATCATCAGGGATAAGTGTATTAATTAGCACTTCTGTTGTTTCCTCTATGCCTGTGGTATGCTTATCATTGACTTTAATGTTTTGAACGTATGCAAGGTCGACCGATCTGTTAGCTTTAAATTCGTGATATAAGGGAGACCACGGACCCTCCCTGTCAAGTTTATCAACGATTTTTCGCAACAAGTTACCCTTAGATTTTTCCACCGATGCTTTGTAGCGTGACTTGGCAACTCTAAAAGCATTTAAAGCGAACGTAAGAAGATCTCCAGTAATCTTTCGGCTCTTGGATTTATTTAACTGTCTACGCGCTCTGCGATATCTTTTACGCTGTTCAACTAAATAATCACTCCACCAGTCACATCTACGAATATTGGTCATAGATCCGCGACCAATGGCAATGTCAGCACAGTAGGTAAAGGTTTCTGACATAATGTCAGCACTTTGTTCGGCTGACAGCCCGTCCCGAGTGAATTCTTTGGCGTGACACGCAAAAAGCGAGCCGAAAAATTCCCAGTTCGCGCCTTTACATCTATATCTGAAATTACCGGGAATATGAGACGGACCCTGAATATAACCAGGAACAAATTCGTACACGATCAGGCGATGATCACTACAAGACGCGTCCGGTAGGACACGCCACCTATCCAAACGTACGTCGGCACTTGAAAGTGTGACGTCAATACAAGATTCGCCCATTTGGCTGCAGAAAGTAGGTGGTGCATCAGGGGTATTATGAATCGATAGGTTCATCTCAGCAATGAAATCCTCAACAGCGCAGCGTCGTTCGGTATCGGTGGCCCGAACCTTGCCATACCACAGAGTCGATGACGCGTTGACATCCGCGCCAACGATAACTTTGCAGCCCGCGAGTGACCGCAAGACATGACGGAGATTATGTATATGAGGAGTAACAGGATCTGAGTATTGAAAGTAACAGCTTACAACGAATACTTTAAAAGAAGCTGATGATACTTCGGCAACCGCACAGTGTGGCGTCATGAGGTCACGTAAAGACGTTACCGTAAAGTTAGAAGACCGCGCAACATAAATTCCGGCTCGTGCCTTGCAATCCAGTTGTACTACCCTGTGACGTAAACGTGAGTTTTGATATTGTTCCTGAATGAGTACAAGGTCTAAGTTGTAGTCAATAATTAATTTATCTAACTCTGATGTCGCCACCTTATCGTTGTGAAGGTTTAATTGCCCTATGTTTAACCTATCCATCTTAATTAGTAATTAGTATGTAGGATAAGTTGTTCGAGTTTTAATTTATAGGTACCGCACTGGTCCGACCCGCATCTATGATCATAGGGTTTTTTAAATCGTTTACACGCCGCGCAAACCGGGGTAAAATTCGAATCGCCCTTATGCGGGCAAACATTGGTTTCGTGAGCCTCGGAACAGACAGCGCAGGTTGGTGATTTATTAGCGCAATGCTTTTTAACATGACCGAATTGTTGACAATACGCGCAACGAACTACCTCGATATCATCAATAAAACGGCAAGTGGCCCAGTCAATAAATAATTTATCCTTGGTAGTCACAAGATGTTTACGTACCTCAGGTTCAATTTCTATGCCTATCCATTTCCGACCGGTATCGGTAGAACGCCTACGGACTATTTTGGTGGATTTAATGAAATCGTCTTCTTTTATTGGCAACTCATTTTTAATGTTTTGGCGGTAAATAGCTTGCAAAAAATTTTTGTCTTCCATTGAGGCGGGAATGTCCTTAACTAATAGACGGGGGCGGCGACCCTTTGGTTTTTCTAAGCGAAGACCCGCAGACTTTATAGCATCTACCGATTCTAACTTTTTCAATTGGTTTTCATTCGCTACACGTAAAACAACCCCCGATTTGGCAGTTTTTTTAATACCGACTATTTGAAACCCATCGTCACTCGGTCTAATCGCTTTCATAAGAGCTTGTTTAGTGGCGGATGATGACGCATAGTCAGCTGATCGCTCTTGGGTCGGATAGGCGACGACACAAGGCAGAGGCACTTTTGATTCAATAGCGGGGGCAACTTTAGGTAGCCGCAGTTTCAAAGAATCTGCGTACGACATTTTATTGTCCTCATTAATGGTTTTAACGCCGGATTTTAATTTAATTATTTCTAATTCGCGCTCGGTATTAGCAAGCTTGGTTTCGTTACACGATGATTTTAAGGCTAACAAAGACACGATACTTGTGACTCGTTGAGTCATATCCATAATAGCTGATTTATTCGCGACATTTATACGAGAACCGTTATCGTTAACCGGTTCGTTGATTTTGGCCAGGTACACAGACGCCTCCGAAACTAAATCATAATAATTGTCACTGTTACTGCGATTGGAAATATTTAATGTAGGCGAGGACTTTTCGGGCGAGTCGGGAGCAGTCTGTAGACGTTTCGACCGATCGTCTATTAATTTGTCGGTCGGAGACATTTCACAAAACAGACGCTTAGCGGAGGTTTGAGTTGGCGGCGATCTAAGTGTCTTATTATTTCTACGGAAAATGTCTCCGCCACGATCAGGCGGATCATCATTGTAAGTTGACATACCTAATTAATGAACAATAAAACAAATCTAACTTAACGAAAAGATAAATAAAACTAGTGAGAAGAAAAAAATAAAAAAATATTACGTTACCCTCACAAAAAAGAAAATAAATGTACTCACCGAGATTGATTGATTTACAGTAATTACAAAAACAAACACTAAAAATAAACTTACGATACCAAAACTAGACACAAATTAAACAACCCAGAAAGAAAACACCAGCCGGAACTGATAATCGGAACACGATATTCGTAAATATAACAGGAGCGTATTAACTTCACACCACACGGCGCGGGGGCGCGAAGGGAAGTGGAAGTGGAAGGGGAAAATAACAAGTAACTTAAATCCTTTAATTTCATAAATCAATGGTACGGAACCCTTTGTACGTGAGTCCGACACGCACTTGGCCGGTTTTTTATTGTCACCAACTCTTGATAAGTGCACAAAGTATATTATTAGTCTGTTGTTAAATAAATCTATCCGTGTAAAGTGGATCAAAATCAAGTGCAAAGAAGTTTGGTTATACAAACAATTATTCATACATACAGATGAAGCTAAAAAAGCGTGTCAAAACGGATACTAAGATAGTTCTTATTGGACCGATGCCCGATGGGACCGACAGGTTCTCGAGTGGCGACCACGCACCGTAAGACGCAGCGTGGGTAGGCCCCCGACAAGGTGGACCTGTGAAGGTCCCGGGAAACGCGTGTAAGACCATTCGTCGTGGAGGTCCTTGGGGGAAGCCTATGTCCAGCAGTGGATCTTTCGGCTGAAATGATAATAATGATATACCAAATATTTAAACAGTTATCATGTCGTAGAATGTGAGTATAAATTCAGTTGACCAAAGAAATACTTTATCATAAATCTTTAAAAAATATCAAATGAAAAGAAACATCCGGCCTTCTCGCCTTATACGTGGACAACCAAAACCCACCTCGCTAAAAAACAACAAAACTATTTATTATATCTCTTAATTCCCCACATCTCGTAAACTAATGTCCACTAAATAACATAACAGCATCACTATATTACCATAGATCTCCTCTAAACGACTATAAAATCCTATAAGACACATTAATAAGCTATAAAACGGCATTTATTAGTGAATAGTCGTCGAGGTGACATTTGAACATGTCACCTGGTTTGGGACCACAGCACAGAATAGACAAAAGGTCTATTTCGAGTAGGTAAACTTGCTTGGTGCGGCTGAAGCTTTTTTTTTTATTTTTTATTATGGCATCTCTTAATTTACCACTAGAGGCTGTGACTATTTGTGGATGCCTTAAATACAATTAAAGCCTCTAGCCAGGTGCACTTAAAAACTAAACTATAACTAAGGAGCGACTACGCACTATGGGCACCCCCTGTGGGGTACGAACCTCGGCTTAGAGCGTCGCTAGAGAGGATAGCAAGGGACTGCTGGATCGAAAGGTTCTTAGCGGTTTGATGACCACGGCGTTTCGTAGTAGAAACGCCGATACAAACTCAGAGGTCATAGTTTGGATATTATATTTACTGGCTCAGCTGCGGCGCGGGCTGGCCTTCATCGGACAAGGACCGGCCGAAGCACTTCGCCTTGTCTTTTTTATACCGAATACAGTGACTGGTAACAATTTGTGGCAGTCTTTCCGTCTTCCGCCGTACAATTAATGTGTCTAGAACAGACTGAAGATCTATTTCGAGTTGGTACATTTGCTTGGTCCGGACGAAGTACTTAGCCTCATCTTTTATAACGGGTACATCGAAACAATTTGCCAGCGGCGGTCTTTTCGTCTGACCGAAATTTAAGTGTCTTCAAGGCTAGAGTGAATAGACTCTTAAAAAACTTACGCGCTTTACCATCAACGATTACATCACTGCTTACCATCAGGCGGGATTGCGATCAAGCACTAGTTTATAACGACTAAGAAAAAGTAGATTATTTTGGAATGGTTGTCATCATTCTCTTGCCCTTATAACAATTTATTTGTGTTGGATGCAATATGTAGCAGCTTGTGGCCTAGAGGTGGTTTTTTGGAAGAAAAATATAAATAAAAAAAAATGTTTTATTTAAAAGAAATTACAAATTATAACCTACGAATATATTAGAGGAACTATGTTACAAACAATCAAAGTGAGCCCTAACGGCTAAACTAGGCCAAGCCTGTATCATAGACGTTAATGTACATTAAATATAAAAGCAAAAGAACATGTGCGCTAAAAATAATTAGGTTATTAATACAAAATTTAATATATTTTTAATTTAATCTAAACTCGGGAATCCAGGTCCACAGGGGCATGGGTTCCCGAGCGCTGACAACTATTAGACGTTAGATTCACCCTCTATTATTTGGGACTTGAATTTAACTGGTGAAATATAGGTAGGTATGCTATAAGGTAGAAACCTTACTCCACAATATTATGTTTTTATAAAGTAAAAACTTGTATTGTAGAGTAAGCATTACTTTCATTTCGAAGGCCCTTTGGACAATTGTCACGAAGTTTCCAATAATCGATGAGAGCCAAAAACCTATTTACCTATTGGTTCTGTAAAAATCCCAACGTTAAAATTCTATATTTCTAGTACTAGTTGGAATGACAGTGACGCTACGCTCTTCTTCAGCTTATAGAGGTCCACTCCTGAACAAAGGCCTCCCTCAAAACTTTCCACAATGACCGGTTGAGTGCTGCCCGCACACCGACGCAGGACCGATAACCAATAATGGGACGCTAAGCTCATTTCACCTAATTTTTTTTAAATAAATAAATAAAAATAAAATAAAATCTATTTATTTCAGGCAAAATACCCATGTATTGTTAGTGTACAACTTAAAACTATGTTAGTATTAAGTAATAAATAAATTAAAAAAGAGTTAATTAAGGTATTTGCCTCCCTCTGGGGCACCAGGCACACGCACTTGTGCTTGAACACAGTGCCGCAGAACGGGGCTGTCCAGGTTGTGGCTGAGCACGTTCAGAATGGTGTTGGCGCCTCTACGCGTGCGAAACATCAGCGATGCTATGCGGAAAAGCCGCCTGTGTGCGCGTGCGCAAACATCGCAGATGCACTACAGTAATGTGGTAGCCCCACCAGCACCCTGAACGCATTATTATACTGTACTCGGAGAGCGTTGATGGCCCGCTGCGTGTAGTCGACCCAAAGGTTGCAGGTGTAGAGAGATTGGCAGATGTAAACAAAGTAATTTTTACTTCAAGACTACACCTTGCAAATCTGCGTGCCAACATGTTACAGCGAACCGCCATCGCTCTCCTTTCCCTTTCTATATCCTCGTCATCTTTTAGTTCCTCAAGAACAACATAGCCGAGGTATTTAAATTCATTAACTCTTCTAAGCGCAACACCATTAAGCAGCAAAGGTGCCACACCCTCCAGTTTTCGACCCCTGGCTTGGAAAACCAAGAGTTCGCTTTTCTGGGCATTGTACAGGAGACCGTGTACCCTCGCGTACTCCTCACACACATCTATCAGCCTCCTGAGCACGGCTATTGATGGGCTGAGCAACACCATATCGTCTGCATAACTGTTACTATTGATACAATGTCCATCAATTGAGCATCCGACTCCAGTGTCACTCAGCTCATCAATCAGTCCGTTTACATACAAGCTAAAGAGCGAAGGAGATGTCATTTTACATTAAGTTGGTTACAGAATTACATTGTGAGACATCCCCCTAAAAAGACCGTATGGTAGTAGAGCTGTACTTCTGCATCATTACCATCCGTATGCATTTTCTGCGTACTTCTCTGTTCAGTGGTCAAGCTCTATACTTTATGCCGTGATGTATGTTTGTTGTATAAAAACTCTCGTGAGAATTAGGATGACCATAAATATTGAAGTTTAAGTCAAGTAAGAGTCAAGATAATTGTTGGGACAGCTTGTGCGACCGGGGAATGTTCTCAACATGGTTCAGTTATAATTATGTCTACTAGTTTCGTTAGAAAGTCATTTGAAAAGTAAGGTCACAAAATGAATCATAATGTTGCTAAATTTAAGAGTATTTTTTTAACTGTAACGTATAATTACAACTGAAGTAACCGGTATTACGTTTGGTCGGTTATCTATTGTAAATCACGTGGTTTTATTAACCGACTTCAAAAAGGAGGAGGTTACTCAATTTGACCGTATTTATGCTTTTTTTATGTTGTTCGCGCATAACTTCGTCGTTTTTGATAATTCCTTTTTTGGTCCCATAACAAAGACATCAGGGTTTGATGGTGGAAGACCAGAGAAATCAAGGGGAACTTTCAAAAATTCTAGGGACGGTTAGTGCATTTGTAAGTTTTTTCATTAGGTCTTTTATAGCACTACAATTAATAAGGGTCTGGAGTAGATGAGAAGTTTGCATCCATGTAGGTTATCATGAAGGTCTGCAGTAGATCTGATGATGGATCCGAGAGACGGTCGAGGGAACTCCTCCGCGATTCACAGCAGCTATCTTGTGTTCGTGCTTCATTCATTTGTATTGATAAGAACCTAACACCAGATGGGTTGTGACTGTCATTCAGGTTCTGGTCATGAAAACAAAGGCCTGTTCAGGGAACTCTTCAACGCTTTACAGTAGCTACTTTGTGTTTGGACTTAATTTATTTCTATTGATGAGAACTTTGCACTGTTATGGGTTAAAATGATGCTCTACAGTAAATCTGAAGATGAAGACCATAGACAGTCGAGGGAATTCCTCAAAAATGTACAGCATTGAAGTTTAATATTGGACAATCACTACCTACTCGTCACGCTTATGCAACAATCAATTAAAATCAAGAAACTGAGATTAAGTTGCGTAATCGCGTCATGTCTAGCATTGGTCATACTTTCAGTGCGGTCTCATAGGAATTTTATAGAAATCGGTTCAGTGGTTTTATTTATTAAAAAAATTACGGGTAAAAATTAAAGTAAACAAAATGACGTCGTTTGGTTACAGTACAGTCCACAACTAAAAAGTGTAAAGTAAAAACTTTTTTACAAAAAAAAACCGACTCCCAAAAACCACTACAAATTGAAAAATAACTCAAATCAAATCAAAAGTCATTTATTCAAATTAGGCTGAGAATCAGCACTTTTTGAACGTCAATATTACATAAGACAGTCCCCCAAAAACGCCCACCCATCGACACTTCCTAGTGCTTTCGCTTCTAACTAACTTCGGATGTCGGTGTCAAAAACAAATATACAAAAACCAAACACACCGACTTCCGAAATTAGTAAGTAAGTAAATAAGAGTGCTCGCGAATTGCATGACTTAATTCCCCCATCTCCTTCCCACCATCGGACGACCCGTCGTACGGCGAGTTTCCACCCTTAGGTACGTTGTTAACACCACTACGATCCGGACAGAGCGTTTCGCCTCGTCTTTACACCGCGCACATTGAGGGACTGGAACAATTTGCCAGCGGCGGTGTTTCCGTCTGAGTACAATTTAAGTGTCTTCAAGGCTAGAGTGAATAGGCTCTTACCTAATAAACTAGCGCAATATACCATTAATGCTTGCATGACTGCTTACCATCAGGCGGATTTGCGGTCAAGCACTAGTTTATAATATGTAAAAAAGCACCAGTACCCTAATTACGTTACACCCTATTACTACCAACTGGAGTCATTTCGTACCATATTGCTAATCCATTGCTCTATATGTTTGAAACAAGTGTCAGCTCAACAACGTAAATAACGCAATGAATGTTGTTGAACTGTCAAAATGAAACACATTGCTACTGATAGTGTGTTTCTCAATAGGGTATTTGACTAAAAACAACTATTTAGTCCGTCAGTCAGATTTCCCAAAAATACTAGACACGTATTTTTTCTTTTTTCATATAAACAAAAAATTAAAACGAGACAGTGCGTTGAAAACTCGTGTGACGTCACTGCACGGTACACTTTTTAGCGAGCAGTGACGTCACCAGCCACCACTCCTGATCTTTGATGCCATATTTGTCAATTTTTATTGATTTGATAAAACAAAATGTACGTATGCAATATTTTTCCATAATCTGAACGACGGACTAAATAGTATAATTTTTTTTAACCCAGGAAATATCCCTATAAGCCTGTAGTTTTAGAAAGTAACTCGTCACCATTATATGTAAATATAAAGTCTAGATTCAAAGATAGTCGAGTAAACACTAATATTGTAAGTAATACTCATCAGTTCTGAGATGTAGTTTATTATAATGTAGTGAAACGGTCACACGACTTAAATGCCATATTCAAGGTATCAAATGACAGTCTGTGGTGCAGATGTGAGAACAAGTGGAGGAGGTAACTTGTTAAATGGGTATGGATAATAAAGATAAGGAAGATGTATCTCGTCATTAACCTTGAGAGGCCGTGACTACTTATTAAAACCTCCAGCCAGGGACAGACTGACATGGCTACAGAGGCGCCACGGCGTCCTCACCTTCCGCCTGACGGAGGTCCTCACCGGAATAGAATAGAATACTCTTTATTATGTGCATGATGTCTGGTGAAGCCGTACGGAGGTCGGGTCTGAGCAGTTGTGTTGCGATGTGTGCCGGGTACGATGCGCCTAATGTTGTTGTGTTGGGAGTTTGGTCGTGGAGGGTCTTCAGATCAATCTCCCTTTGGCGCAGCATCGTTGGTCGTGTTGTTGGGTTTAAGCTTGCACCACCTCGCTCAACTGCCGTCTTCCTTCCTATTCGCTCAGTTTTTCCGAGTGAATAGGCTCAGCGCGCTTTAGCATCAACGATCGCATCACTGCTTACCATCAGGCGGGATTGCGGTCAAGCCTAGCGCTTGACCCCAATCCCGCCTTTATAATTATTAAAAAAAACCATATAGGTTACAAAAACATAAATATAAAGATTTTACAAAGGGTGACACAATGGGCGGTCTTATCGCTAGGAGCGATCTTTTACAGACAACCTTGGGAGGTTCCTGTTCCGGATAATGCGGGAGGAAACGCCAGGGTGTCACCACAATGTGGATCGCCCTGAGGACACGGTGGAGCATACGGTGGAGGTCTGCCCGGCTTGGGTAGAGGATCGCAGTGTCCTCGTGGCGGCGATCGGCGGCGATCTCTCGCGTCCGACCCTGGTGCCAGTCCATGGACCGGTGCAAGAGTGCATGGCAGACGGAAAGGCCCTGGTCGGGAAACGACATCGAACTCCCAGCCACTGATGCCTCCTGCGTCAGGGTTGCGGGTACAGGCAAGTGAAGAAACACGGGTGGGTTTTAGTCAGTAAAAGTCTAACACGCACTTCCGCTCCGGCCAGAGCGGGAGAAGTCATTTGATGATTTCCAATCCCATACAATAAAATGGATAGTAACACTACAATAAAGTTTAGGAAAATTGCTGTATTTGCTATTTTTATTGATATCCCGTAAGTAGTTGATCTTGAGACGCCATGACTTCTTATTAAAGCCTCTAGCCAGAGGAAGACGGAAAGTCTCAGTAAACATGTCTCTTTATTAAAGGCAGTGATGTTCCATATGAGTCTAGAATGTTCCAGACGAGTCTGGAACGTTCTCGCCACGAATGAAAAGACATTTTATACCCAAGGGCGTCTTATACAAAACGAAATCTAGCTTTAGTTCCAGCCTTATCCTTTGCATCAATCTTTGTATTTCGAACTATTAACATTTATACAAAAGTGAGGTTAACTTAGTACCGAACTAAGCTGTCATTTTTATAAAGGGTTTATCTGATATCGACGCACAAACGAATACCATGGATCCAGTACATGATTCTGAACCCCCCAGTGCGGGAATTTTGCGTCGGCTTTTTCCCGATGAAAAAAATATAATATGCAGTTTTTCTCACTTTAGACCGTTCATAATTGCTATACTTTTATAACCCAATAAGATTTTAAAGTAAAAATTAATTAATTCGTTAATTACACAAAAAAATTGCTATGTTAACAATACTAGAAAAACTATCCTATCAGCTGATTTAATAGAGTTCACATCAGGGGTCAACGTCATACCTACAAACACGCACGGCGGCACGCTTGCAACGTTCAACGTTCGCCGAGCCGACACTTTTTTTTAAACACTGTTATTTATGTAACCTGCATAAAAATGCATATATATTTTTTTTAATCAAGAAAAAACCGACGAAAAATTCCACCACTGGGGGGTTCAGAATCATGTACTGGATCCATGGTATTCGTTTGTGCGTCGATATCAGATAAACCCTTTATAGAATTGCATTTCTATAACGGTTAGGTTCATAATTATAAAACTATAAATATAGGTGGTTTAAACCTGCTCTAAACAAAATCTCCGTTTTTAATAAAAGGGTGAAGAAGATTTTGTTATATAAACCCCTTAGCAGCTGTTTTAGAATGTCAAATATCACATTTTTAATAAGGGGGTGAAGAAGATTTTGTTATATAAACCCCTTAGCAGCTGTTTTAGAATGTCAAATATCACATTTTTAATAAGGGGGTGAAGAAGATTTTGTTATATAAACCCCTTAGCAGCTGTTTTAGAATGTCAAATATCACATTTTTAATAAGGGGGTGAAGAAGATTTTGTTATATAAACCCCTTAGCAGCTGTTTTAGAATGTCAAATATCACATTTTTAATAAGGTGGTGAAGAAGATTTTGTTATATAAACCCCTTAGCAGCTGTTTTAGAATGTCAAATATCACATTTTTAATAAGGAGGTGAAGAAGATTTTGTTATATAAACCCCTTAGCAGCTGTTTTAGAATGTCAAATATCACATTTTTAATAAGGAGGTGAAGAAGATTTTGTTATATAAACCCCTTAGCAGCTGTTTTAGAATGTCAAATATCACATTTTTAATAAGGAGGTGAAGAAGATTTTGTTATATAAACCCCTTAGCAGCTGTTTTAGAATGTTAAATATCACATTTTTAATAAGGAGGTGAAGAAGATTTTGTTATATAAACCCCTTAGCAGCTGTTTTAGAATGTCAAATATCACATTTTTAATAAGGAGGTGAAGAAGATTTTGTTATATAAACCCCTTAGCAGCTGTTTTAGAATGTCAAATATCACATTTTTAATAAGGAGGTGAAGAAGATTTTGTTATATAAACCCCTTAGCAGCTGTTTTAGAATGTCAAATATCACATTTTTAATAAGGAGGTGAAGAAGATTTTGTTATATAAACCCCTTAGCAGCTGTTTTAGAATGTCAAATATCACATTTTTAATAAGGAGGTGAAGAAGATTTTGTTATATAAACCCCTTAGCAGCTGTTTTAGAATGTCAAATATCACATTTTTAATAAGGAGGTGAAGAAGATTTTGTTATATAAACCCCTTAGCAGCTGTTTTAGAATGTCAAATATCACATTTTTAATAAGGAGGTGAAGAAGATTTTGTTATATAAACCCCTTAGCAGCTGTTTTAGAATGTTAAATATCACATTTTTAATAAGGAGGTGAAGAAGATTTTGTTATATAAACCCCTTAGCAGCTGTTTTAGAATGTCAAATATCACATTTTTAATAAGGAGGTGAAGAAGATTTTGTTATATAAACCCCTTAGCAGCTGTTTTAGAATGTCAAATATCACATTTTTAATAAGGAGGTGAAGAAGATTTTGTTATATAAACCCCTTAGCAGCTGTTTTAGAATGTCAAATATCACATTTTTAATAAGGAGGTGAAGAAGATTTTGTTATATAAACCCCTTAGCAGCTGTTTTAGAATGTCAAATATCACATTTTTAATAAGGAGGTGAAGAAGATTTTGTTATATAAACCCCTTAGCAGCTGTTTTAGAATGTCAAATATCACATTTTTAATAAGGAGGTGAAGAAGATTTTGTTATATAAACCCCTTAGCAGCTGTTTTAGAATGTCAAATATCACATTTTTAATAAGGAGGTGAAGAAGATTTTGTTATATAAACCCCTTAGCAGCTGTTTTAGAATGTCAAATATCACATTTTTAATAAGGAGGTGAAGAAGATTTTGTTATATAAACCCCTTAGCAGCTGTTTTAGAATGTTAAATATCACATTTTTAATAAGGAGGTGAAGAAGATTTTGTTATATAAACCCCTTAGCAGCTGTTTTAGAATGTCAAATATCACATTTTTAATAAGGAGGTGAAGAAGATTTTGTTATATAAACCCCTTAGCAGCTGTTTTAGAATGTCAAATATCACATTTTTAATAAGGAGGTGAAGAAGATTTTGTTATATAAACCCCTTAGCAGCTGTTTTAGAATGTCAAATATCACATTTTTAATAAGGAGGTGAA
This sequence comes from Sesamia inferens, assembly GCA_037179545.1. Lineage (NCBI taxonomy): Eukaryota > Metazoa > Arthropoda > Insecta > Lepidoptera > Noctuidae > Sesamia > Sesamia inferens. Next base: position 3,754,610 of record CM073943.1, read on the forward strand.
GAAGATTTTGTTATATAAACCCCTTAGCAGCTGTTTTAGAATGTCAAATATCACATTTTTAATAAGGAGGTGAAGAAGATTTTGTTATATAAACCCCTTAGCAGCTGTTTTAGAATGTCAAATATCACATTTTTAATAAGGAGGTGAAGAAGATTTTGTTATATAAACCCCTTAGCAGCTGTTTTAGAATGTCAAATATCACATTTTTAATAAGGAGGTGAAGAAGATTTTGTTATATAAACCCCTTAGCAGCTGTTTTAGAATGTCAAATATCACATTTTTAATAAGGAGGTGAAGAAGATTTTGTTATATAAACCCCTTAGCAGCTGTTTTAGAATGTCAAATATCACATTTTTAATAAGGAGGTGAAGAAGATTTTGTTATATAAACCCCTTAGCAGCTGTTTTAGAATGTCAAATATCACATTTTTAATAAGGAGGTGAAGAAGATTTTGTTATATAAACCCCTTAGCAGCTGTTTTAGAATGTCAAATATCACATTTTTAATAAGGAGGTGAAGAAGATTTTGTTATATAAACCCCTTAGCAGCTGTTTTAGAATGTCAAATATCACATTTTTAATAAGGAGGTGAAGAAGATTTTGTTATATAAACCCCTTAGCAGCTGTTTTAGAATGTCAAATATCACATTTTTAATAAGGAGGTGAAGAAGATTTTGTTATATAAACCCCTTAGCAGCTGTTTTAGAATGTCAAATATCACATTTTTAATAAGGAGGTGAAGAAGATTTTGTTATATAAACCCCTTAGCAGCTGTTTTAGAATGTCAAATATCACATTTTTAATAAGGAGGTGAAGAAGATTTTGTTATATAAACCCCTTAGCAGCTGTTTTAGAATGTCAAATATCACATTTTTAATAAGGAGGTGAAGAAGATTTTGTTATATAAACCCCTTAGCAGCTGTTATAGAATGTCAAATATCACATTTTTGTAGCAACAGCAAAGTATCTAATTACGTAACACACTATCAATAGCAATTGATTTCATTTTGACAGTTCAACAACATTCATTCGTTATTTAGGTTATTGAGCAGATACATTTTTCAAAAAACTACGCTCCATTGGAGACACCACCTTAGTAAAACAAGTTTATTTTATTTTATTTTTAATAATTATAAACTAGTGCTTGACCGCAATCCCGCCTGATGGTAAGCAGTGATGCGATCGTTGATGGTATAGCACGCTAGTTTATTAACAACCTATTCACTCAGATTGAGCGAATAGGAAGACACACGACCAACGATGCTGCGCCAAAGGGAGATTGACCTTAAGACCCTGCGCGACCAAACTCCCAACACAACAACATTTGGCGCATCGTACCCTGCACACATCGCAACACAACTGCGCAGACCCGTCCTCCGTACGGCTTCACCAGACATCATGCCGAAACACGACAAATCGCTTGGCGGCAAGGCTTTGTCTGGTGGGTGGTAACTTCTGCCGGCGGCCGGTGTTATGGCCTACCACCTTATTTTGCTCTATGTCAATCTATACTTCAGTATGGCATAACGTCATGGGGTGGAACATCAAAATCTATACTTCTCTCGCAAATTTATATAGTGCACATAACACTAAAACAGCATGCTACGCTTACTTACAACGCTAATATAATTAACAAAAGGCGGTCTGATATAGTGTGCAGCTCAACATCTATCTCTAAATATGCATTTACACACAAATTCTATACGTTCTTAGGGTCCTTTTTATACAATAGATTAAATAGAGTATTAAATATTTATAATTTGAATTATTCTAGCTTTAAGAATGTTGTTTCTAATTATCTACAAGGTTTGTCATATGAGCAGACTGAAGACCTACTTACAGTATGTAAATAAATTTAGCAATAACCATTACATTAACAGACTAATAATACTATGTAAGCAATAGGATACTAATAATAACACTGTATACTTCCGCTGTGTCGTAGATTTTTACGTACTACTTTTATTGTTAATTTATTGCAAAATAAAAATTTTTAATAAGCATTTTCACGCCTGTACAACCCGTGCTTCACAGGTTCTACCTAGTTCAGGCAAATTATACATCAGTGCTATTTAGAATTAAGAAAATTATTATAAAAATGATGTACAAAGCTGAGAAATAAACAATGTATTTTTTTATTATTATATATTATTAGACATATGGAGCAATGGATTAGGAGTATAGATACTTCAAAATGATTCCAATTGATAGTATTAGATAATAGTGCGTTACGCAATAAGGATGTAGTTATAAGGATATCTTCAAAGAATATACCAACTTAATATCTTGAATATATTTTGATTGTAAATTTGATATTAAAACATGATTTTTGCATAATATTTTGCAATGTTTACAGCTCTCCTCAAACCAATCAATCTCTTAATAAGCCGTATTGTCTCAAATCTGTTCAACAATCATTTCATACATCCTGGTCCAGATTACATTGTATACCACAGCAGAACTATTTCGCTGCCCACACAAAATTACTCATTTCCGTTTCCAAACTAAACCCAACCTTATGTGTTGCTGTTTAAGGTCTAAATCACTTAAAGTTTGGAACATTACATGAGCCTTTGTGTAGAGCTGTTTATTTATACTTTTAGAAGATGTTTACGGCATTTTGAATGTAAATAAGACAAAAGGGAAGATTAAGGTCATAATATAGAGTTGCGGACTCAGCCCGTATCACCTATCAAATACCTAGGTGTCAGTAACAGCACAATTATGGCGGGCAAAAAATATTTTCTGCTGATAATAACTTTCAAAGATGTTATAGCTTAAACCTACAAAATTCCTGTTTTTTTTAAAGAAATCGAAATCATAAGTTCTTTATTCAAATCAGGCTGAGAATCAGCATTTTTAAATGTCAGTATTAGGTACATTAGACAGTCTCCCAAAAGCGACCGACCGATAAAATTAAATTTAAGAACTGTATTCACTACCTATCTTAAACAAATAAAGTTGATTTAGATTTTAAATTTTTCATTGAAAAACTATATGACTTCATACAATACTGTATACTAACTAAAATAAGAACACACAGGACATTAAATCCACCCACCAGACAAAGTCTTGCCGCCAAGCGATTCGTCGTGTTCCGGCATGATGTCTGGTGAAGCCGTACGGAGGACGAGTCTGAGCAGTTGTGTTGCGATGTGTCCCGGGTACGATGCGCCAAGTGTTGTTGTATCGGGAGTTTGGTCGTGGAGGGTCTCCAGATCAATCTCTCTCTGACGCAGCATCGTTAGTCGTGTTGTTGAGTTTAACATTGCACCACCTCGCTCAACTGCCGTCTTCCTTCCTATTCACTAAGTTTTTTAAGTGAATGGGTTTAATAAACTAGCCCGCTTGATCATCAACGATTGCATCACTGCTTACCATCAGGCGGGATTGCAGTCAAGCGCTAGTTTATAATTATTAAAAAAAAAATAGTTACGATATACCAGCTAGCCACGTCATGACATCAGCAGCGCCAAAAAAAAATCATGGAAATGTAAGGAAGTAAAAACTTTTTACTAAATAAAAGCCTCAAGGCCTAAAGGGCGTGACAGCTCGCATATGTATGCATTGTATAAAAAAATAATAGACAATTATATTATTATGTACTCGTACAAACTGGTGCCTGACTGCGATCCCGTCCGAAAGTAAGCTGTAATGCAATCGTTGATGGTAAAGCGCACCAGTTTATTAAGAGCCTATTCACTCTAGCCTTGAAGGCATTTAAATTGTAGTCCGACGGAAACACCGCCGCAGGCAAATTGTTCTAGTCCCTCGATGAACACGATATAAAAGACGAGGTGAAATGTTTTGTCCGAATCGTACTGGCGTCAACAACATTAGGATTGAATGGAGATGGAGGAATTATGTCATGTACTTCCCGTGCACACACTCCAAAATGCATCCTAAAGAACACCAAAAGGCTGCTAGCCTACACCTGGGCTTTTAAGGCTCTAAAGCGGCGGAGGACGGGTCTGAGCAATTGTGTTGCGATGTGTGCCGGGTACGATACGCCAAATGTTGTTGTCTCGGGAGTTTGGTCGTGGAGGGTCTCCAGATCAATCTCCCTTTGACGCAGCATCGTTGGTCGTGATGTTGGATTTAACATTGCATCACCTAGCTCAACTGCCGTCTTCCTTCCTATTTGCTCAGTTTTTCTGAGTGAATAGGCTCTTAATAAACTAGCGCGCTTTATCATCAACGATCGCATCACTGCTTACCATCAGGCGGGATTGCGGTCAAGCGCTAGTTTATAATTATTAAAAAAAAGCCTTAAAGATTTTTCTTAACCAATCTGATTTGATGGTTAACATTAAGATTCTCCTCTGTTTTTTAAGGCACTCAATTGTCCGTTTGTCTCATTAAGCGTGGTTACAGTTGAAATGTTCACAGATAACGAATTTGTAAGAAAACGAGTTTTTTACTTAGATACCTTTATCTTCGCCCAAAAACCTAATTGTATGACGTGCATTATTGTGCTAATGTTAAGCGTTTTAAATGACTAGACGTATAAGTTATCAGTCAGTAGATAGTAGTAACGACATAAAGAGTTGTTTAAATCTCATGGTAAAACTAGATGTAATCTTGCCAGTCTCTTGGGTAGATGAACAGTTCATAACAATACGGAAAACTTACGACATCCCTTTTGAGTGCCTTTTAGTTTATCGGAAAATACACATAGCCTGAATGAGTGGTCATAACTAATTGTAAGTACTTAACGGTATCGGTCATCGTATCGGTATCTACGTCGCACCCAGGTCAGTCAGTTGACCTACCAAGTCGCTGGCTGGTTACTGTTCTACCACTTTCAGGTCCTAAACTTGGTTTGAATCTTGACCTCCGGAGTTCGTCATCAGCTGAATCTTTTCTGTCTTATATTGGGGTCAGCTTCCAGTCTTACCAGAATCAGCTGAAGGCCAGTATTTTACATGGAGCGCCCGCCTATCTGACCTCCACAACCCAGTTACTGGGTAATACGATAAGTACCCCTTGCTTAGTGGTGCCAGACTTTCGGGCCTCTCAGTATCCTAAACGACTGTGTAAAATGCACAAATGACAGCATAGATGAACAGCGTAACGTGTTTTTCTAGGCTCAGTATGTTAGCTAGGTCACCCATCTACAGACCAGCCGCGGTAAGAGTAGCTCAACCTGATCGATCGACTTGCGCGACTGATTTAGCCACGGAATGCTCACTGGGCCACCACTGTTTAAGTCATAATCCTGTAGTACAAAACGGGTAAGGTTAGTAGCGAGAACGTTCCAGACTCGCCTGGAACTTTCTAGAACTATATGGAACATTCTAGACTCCGATGGAACGTTCTTGAATATTCTAAACTACGATGGAACCTTCTGGAACATTCTAAGACTCCGTTGAAAACTTTTGGAACATTCTAGATTCCGATAGAATGTTCTGGAACATTCTAGACACCGATGGAACCTTCTGGAATATCCTAGACTCCGATGGAAACTTCTGGGACATGCTAGACTCCGACCAAACCTTTTGGGCCATTCTAGACTCCGATGGAAGCTTTTAGAACATTCTAGACGCCGATAGAACCTTCTGGAAAATTCTAAACTTGGCTGGAACCTTGTAGACTTGGTCGGAATTCTCTAGAAGATTCTCGGATGGAACCTCCTCTTTTGCTTTTATTGAAACAATTAAAGCTTCATAAAATATTACGAACCACAAGATTAACGTGGAATTGCGCTATAAGCATAATAAACATAATAAATCCGGTACATATTGAATGTGCGCAGTAAGTCTTCACAATTATCATGTAAAACAAACTATGACTTGTGAGCCGGATAAACGCGAACACACTTTGTATGAAGACTAGTGTGGATAACGCTTGACTTTTTATAACCACTATAATAACTAGCCACTTGAATTTCACGTCTTATGGCTGATTTTTAATGCTAGCTAATTTGATTACTATCCACTTGAATTTTATCTCTTATGGCTGATTTTTAATGCCAGCAAATTTAATAACTACCTAGGTACTTGAATTTTCCCTCTTATGCCAGTTTTTTTATGCCAGCTAACTTAATAACTAGCCCCTTGAATTTTACTTCTTATGGCTGATTTTAATGCAGTCAACTTAATAACTATCCCCTTGAATTTTGCCTATTATGGCTGATTTTTAATGCCAGCTAATTTAATAACTATCCACTTGAATTTTACCACTTATAGCTGATTTTTATGCCAGCTAATTTTATAACTATCCACTTGAATTTTACCACTTATGGCTGATTTTTATGCCAGCTAATTTAATAACTATCCACTTGAATTTTACCACTTATATCTGGTTCTTAATGCCAGCTAACTTAGTAACTATCCACTTCAATTTTACCTCTTATGGCTGATTTTTAAACCAACTTTAATGGAGGTATAATTTTGAATTTTTGACAGTTCTTCTTCTATACATAAACTGTCAGATATCAACTTAATATTTAGCCCAAAGAACAGTATTATTTTGGTTAAACAAAATAAGGATTCTTTTCCTTCAATACAACTGGTATAGAAAATGTCGCTTATTAGTACGTACATATGTGCGGACGTCAACAAGTCAAGCTACCCGAAATTTTCAAATATTCCCAATTAAAATTGAACGTTAAATCTATAGAGATATAGTTGATAAACTAATTTTAAAAAATTGGCAGAGTGTAGTAGCTTGATGTGCTGTATAAATAAATAGATAAATATATACGGACAAATCACACAGATTGAGCTAGCCCCAAAGTAAGTTCGAGACTTGTGTTGTGGGATACTAACTAACGATACTATATTTATAATAGATACATATAAAGATAAACATCCAAGACCCAGGTCAATCAGGAACAGATCGTTTTCCATCATGACCTGGCCGGGGATCGAACCCGCGGCCTCCACGTCACAGGCAGGCGTGTTGACCGCTGCGCTACGTTTACCAAAAATCTTCTATAAAAAGCTAAAATCACTCATTATTTTGTAGTTATTTCGTTTATATTATACATTAAGAAATCGTAAACTTTCTGTTCATTAAACCCACTAGCAAATCTCATGTTAAATCTACCTTATAATTGACGTAAGTACGTAGACGCCAACACGCATTAACATCTTTCACAGAAACCCGTGCTAAATAAACTGTACTTGAAAACCAAACACCACTTTGTCTTCACTTAACAACGAAGTATTTATAACTTAATTTACTTAACTTAGCCCCTCCACACATTGTATGTAAGTACTAAGTAATTCCAATGCAGTGGTAGAGATAAAGCCATCTCCACACTAGGGTGTACCTCGAGACGTTTATATTAAGTTGGAATAAGTTATCTCACTTATCATAATCTAACAAAAGATCACAATAGACTGTTACAGCATCATCAATATATTACTGTGTAGTCAATGGCTGAGTCTTCTTGATACTTGAAGTTACCGATAACTTGAACGCTTGAGCTTACTCAAGGAAATACAATATACATTATTATGATAAATTTGATATACTTTCTAATAAATTAACCAGCAGGGTAATTACGCAACACGCTTCCCGTACCAATGCGTTTCATTTTGACAGTTCAACAATATTCATTGCGTTCTTTAGCAGATACTTTTTCATGGATTAGCAATATACTTCAAAATTATTCACATTGAGAGTAATAGTTAGTTACACGATCAGGGTGCTGGTTCACAGCATATGCAAAGTTTCAGAAGTAGATATGTCTGAGATTCAATCTGAGTTGAATTGAGATCTAATCTGAGATACAATTAAAATTTGTTTTGTTAAATGCCACGCCAAATATGTACTTTAAAATTATTGAATATCAAAATCAAAAATCAAAATCAAAGCATTTATTTCAAATAAACCAGTTACAGGCACTTTTGAATTGTCAGAAGGTCGGTCAGTCAGTAAGGTGAAGCTAGTCGCCCATTCCAAAGAGTAGGTACCTATGGAGAAGAACGGGCAAGAAACTCCATGAACACTCTTTTAAATTATCAAGCTATTGATACAAATATTTGATTACATCATTCATTTTGAAATCAATCGTGTGAGAACGATGCAGAAATATATTGTACGCTGAGAGCGTCCATTATGGAAAAAACAACAATTCAGAAATTAAAATACGCCGTAGCAGCTAAGAGATGACCAGTCCCCTCTGACGGCGTCCGTTCACGAACATGACGTATGGATCAGCATCATTCAGCTCAACCATATTGAAGGGAAACTAATGACCCAACACACACGCCACCACCAGCGAGACATTTGAGTGAGCATGACATACTCTCAACAGCCATAGCACTATCAAGTCAATAATGGTTATTGACATATATGGTTTATTAAATATATGGTTTTCTTCTAGCAATTTCAACAGCTAACTAACTAAGTATTAACATCCACGTCAGCTCTACAGATCAGTTACCTCCGCCGACAATTAAAGATAGATACGGGTAGATACTGAAAACCTTCACAAAAGTTGACAAACATTTTAAGTCCTAAGTAAGGTGTCGACTTCTACAGAAATTATTATTTATTGTATTCCAAAAAATCCACAAAACTTAAATAACCTTAAAAACACCAATGTATTATTAAAGTACCAAGCCCTCTCGTTCCTCGTACACAGCCAGCAATCCGGCGAGGTGTGAGTGGCGTGAATTACCGCCACAGCGGGGGCCGAATCCCCGCGACCCTGGCGAGGGGTTCCGAGAAACGATGCTGATAGTACATCGTTGAGGCTTTTTGATGATGCTGCCTTGAGCCTTGATCTATGTTGGATGGATTAAATTGGGAAGTGTGATATGATGCTGTGAAGAACTGGTTTTGTAGGCGATCACAACCGAGTCCGTCGATTGAATTCTCAAATGAATATGTACTTGCTGTCAAGCGGCGTTTTAAAAACGTGTTAAAATTTTTAGATAGTGGTTACGAATGCAGATTTGTAGGGTTAGATTTTTGCAGGGCCACTCTTCTGCCACACAAGGGACTAAGTCTGTTATTACAATAATGTCAAAATGGTTGGTCAGTGATGTCATAATGATCCATTCTGACAGGTTTCGTAATCTACTAACAAAATGGCGTCACTATGACTTTTCAGTGGTCCATCACTGACACTCCATTCCATATTAATAAAAGTTCAAATTGAGTAACAGTTGATTGATCAATCATTATGAATTTAGAACTTTTAGTTCCCAATACTGAGATGTCACTAAGTCGTAGAAAAGATGAGGGCTGTCTGTTAGTAGATCATGGATGAGCAATGACTATGAGTGGTGGCCTAGTGGTTAAAACACCAGCCTCTCAAGTATGAGAGCGCGGGTTCGATTCCAGGTCAGGCAAGTACCAATGTAACTTTTCTAAAGTTATATGTACTTTCTAAGTATATCTTGGACACCAATGACTGACGGTGAAGGAAAACATCTTGAGGACACCTGGATTTTATAAGTCTGAAATCACCAACCCGCATTGGGCAAGCGTGGTGATTACGCTCAATCTTTCTCTGTATGAGAGGAGACCTGTGCCCAGCAGTGGGACGATAAAAATAAAGGTTGATGATGATGATGAATGAGGCTCATAATAAACTAGTGTGCTGTGTAATGTAATGTAGCAGAATAACTATTAAAACATGAGTGTGAGTATGTCACACTCATGTTTTAATAGTTATTCTGCTATAAACGCAATAGAACTTAAGTTATAAAAGGTGTAACTAACCCGAATTTCATTTTTAAGCGACGAAAAGTAATGCAGGAGGATATTTTTTTGTTTTTGCGAAACCCGAAACACATGTCCAGTATATTTAAGTAAATAATCTATGTACAAAATTCCAACAAAAATATGGTCATAGCTCCGATCGGGCGGGCGAGCGTGGGGCGTTGACCTTTGGCGCCAGCTGTGAGGCGCCCGCAAGTACCTTAGTACTTAGCACTTAGCGGTTACGATAGATCTTAATCTATCGTTACCGCTCGGAAACAATTCTGCAACAATTTCTAAATGTATATGAAAAAAAATATAACATGGTGTAAAAATGATTGGAATCGATTCAGTTGCTTATTCTGAACAAACTATATTCAGGTTTCATAAACAAAAAATAATGTTGTACACATAAATTTATTAAAGGTACTTTTACTCTTGCCATCGATGAATAACAAACCAACAACACTTAACATAATTTTCATCTGAAATAATAGAGACACATAACAGTAACTCAGCCGGGAACGAACTCAGATACCATCGATCGTTTATCTATAACCATTTAAGATGAACATGTTAAAATAAAAAGGTAACTTAACGCCTCACCAAGACATTTATAAAATAAATAACATTATTATGAACAATAAATTAATGTTTATGAAAATAATAATTTTTCTCTCTCAATCTCTCAATCTCAACAGTACATTACACACACAAAAATAGTTCATATTATGCTTTTTGAATATTTAAAGTTTTTTTTTTATGTTTGTCTGTGAGATATCAAATGACATCTCCCGCTCGGGGCGGAGTGAAAGAGCGTGTCAGAATTTTACAGACTATAGAATATGTAAAGAAAACTCCGTCTGACCCATAAGGACAATAAAGGTAAACAAATGACCAAAAAAATATGTTCATCATAGTAACAATACTAATGAATTTTGAAATTTGCTGTCTAATGCCTATGGCATGGAGGTAGTAAGTACTACGTTGTACGTAGTACTTATTACTTCCATCGTCTATGGTCTATGACCCTGGCTTTGACATCAAATCAACTTTGTATATAGTTTGGCAGTTTTGCATGTTAGGATAGGAGACTTTTGATGATATTATTATTATTATTCTTTTTTTTCCTGTATTTTGTTTGGTATTTTATGGTATTTAGTTATAAAGTGCGTTTTGTTTGTGCGGAATAAAAAATTTTCTTTCTTTCTTTCTTTCTTTTACGCAAACTAATTCCGATTTCCCCAAAATGTAGTATTTTTTAAAAAGTGACAACATTTTTGCCGGTATTATTATGAGCGAATCGAAGCGCCCTTTGCCCGCGCACGCATTGCCTACCGCACATGCGAAATAATATTTATTTTTAGGGGGATTTTTTTAAAGTTTAGCTCGACTTTCTAGGCATTAGTAGAATCAGTTATCGATACCTAACAATACCTTCACGGATCGGACAGGGTTTTCTTTACATATTGTATAACCTACAACCCTACATGTGTTCCTTCCTTTGCAACTGCCAGGCGTCACGGTATCTCATTCAAAAAACCCGCGGCCTGGAACATAGACTCTGTCGTTTAACAAGTTCCCCTAAATATTGATGCGAAATAAAAGGTTTTTGAATCGGCTCTAAAGTTAAATCAATGTTTCGTAACCTTTGACTGTTTGTTGTACACTAACTTAGAAAGAAAGAAAGAAAGAAAAAACGTTTATTTGCAGTAAGACATAGTTGAGGGAAACATGCGTCACATCCACGCAATACGGCTGTCGCTCAGCATTATGCTGCGACTCTTGCAAAACAAAGCCCAGCGCTGGTTTTCAGCGACAGCCGTTTCAATTACATTTATAGGAGAAATTCAAACCCAGCCCAAATAAAATAAAGAATTCTGGAGTTTAAAATAAACGCTTTAAAACCCAATGGTATTCAAATTAATTTCCAGACCAACACTATTTACGATATAAATAAATAAAAACACGACCCGATGTGACGGTGGACACATCTCACATAACTCACAAGTTCCGTTGTATAGACGACAACACATCAAGCTACTAGACTCTGTCAGATTTCCTTATTAGATTTTCAACTTTATCTCTAAAGCATTAAGGCTTAAAGTTGATTGGGAATATTTGACAGTTAGGGGTAGCTTGACTTGCTGTCGTTCGTACATCGGCGAGAGAATAACTCAATCTAACACGTGCTTTTGTAACAGGTGAAATAAAGCATGTGTCTTGTTTTGTGTGAAAGGGCTTGGTGTTAGATACTAATTTATCATTCTAAAAAGGATATTAAAGTCTTCGTTTAGTGCTACAATAGTTTTAGGTATTTCTATTAGTTTTTCCTGTGTTAAAAGTATGAAGCCAATGTATAGGTGACACCAGGTCAAGCTACGCGAAAGTGTCAAAAAAAAAATCAATCTTGAGCTTTAGTGTTTTCGAGATAAAGTTGAAAATCTAATAAAGAAATCTGACAGTCTTATTACCAATATATATATATATATATAGGTATAGGGTAGTTGACTAAAAGAAAAACTAATTAATCCGTGAGTTTTTTTTTATTTTTTATTATGGCATCTCGTAGTTGACCTTGAGAGGTCGTGACTACCTAACCGGACTATCCTGTGGCTGCCTTAAATGAATTTAAAGCCTCCAGCCAGGGCAATTAGTCCATAATAAATAACGCAATGAATGTTATTCAACTGTCAAAATTAAACCCAACTACCGTGCTGGTATTTTCTTAAAGAGGATTTTACATTTTCTAATTGATTTTTGATTTGTGCTATCAGAGGGGTGATGCTCGTATTTAAAAAAAAAATCTAATCTCTTAAAATTACCGATATTTTTCATACTTTTTTAATTGTCGTTGAGATGATTGCAGCTACTTTCTTTCTTTGATTTGGGATCAAAACAAAGAATTATCTACAACTAACCCCTCATTCAGAATTACCAAATAACCCACGGAACCCAAGAACCCACGTCCTCAAAGAAAAATCACGTTAAACATTTCAATTCCGAAACTAAAAGGTTCTTACTACATATAAAAGTCTTACGTTCATTGTAAAAGTATCAGGTTACTGATAAACGGCGCGGGCGCAGCGTAAAATGTCCCGACGGCCCTCGATTAAGATCGGGAGCCTTCGAGCGAGATCGGGTATTGTCGGGATGGCTCGTTTATCGGTGGAGGTGAAGATTCTGTTGCTTTAATTGGATTTGAATTAGCAAATAACATTTTAGTAGTTTTGTTTAATAGTTCTTACAGGACTCGTAGTTTTTGATTGAAATTTAGAAAAAAATATTCTTGTTTTGTGGGTATTAAGAGGCAGTTTGGCGACACCTAGCAAAATGGCCCAGTGGTATCTGCAGGGACTCACGAGTTCCTTTCGTGATTGTCAAGAAGAGGCCGCCGAGCGGGATCAAGAGATGATTGAACCTGCTCGGAGAAGGAGGCGTCGGGGAGGCAACCACCTTAGCGCCTAATACACTATAACCCGTTTACCTAACAAAAGTAAGTAAGTGGACCTTAGGGGTCGCGGGTGCATAAAGTGGGGACTCTGTACCCCCATCAAGTGACCCCAGGGAAGACGGTGGCACAGTGGTCACGTGCTACCGTACACACCGAGTCTCTAGGGGGCTTTACAGTCTCCCCAGTGATATACGCAGGGGCGTTCCGGAATTGGTCGTTTAAGAGGAACCGGGACCACCCCTGGTGGTGGTTTTAGTGAGGTAAAAATCCCACACTCCCTGACCTCGGTCCCCAGAGATCGGGTGCCTTTCGAAGGTTCCCCCCGACAACAAAAAAAAAAGGTTGTACCTGATTTAAAAAAAAAAAAACTAATTAGTCCGTCAGTCAGATTTCCAAAAAATACTAGACACGTATTTTTTGTTTTATCAAAACAATAGAAATTGACAAATATAAAAGGCATCAAAGATCAAGAGTGGTGGCTGGTGACGTCACTGCTCGCTAAAAAGTGTAGCGTTCAGTGACTTCACGCGAGTTTTCAACGCACTGTGTCGTCTTCATTTTTTGTTTATATGAAAACAGAAAAAATACGTGTCTAGTATTTTTTGGAAATCTGACTGACGGACTAATTAGTTTTTTTTAGTCAACTACCCTATTACCTAATGTTTCATATAGATGTGTTTGTGTGCAACATAGCCGGTGTTGATTCGACCCTATAAATCTGACTCCCCTCCTCCCCATAGGCCAGAAGCTGGGTACGCCCATTGGTAATACCATACCTCTTGGTAAGACTGTTGGTCAGACCTTCTGACTTCTGACAACCAGTAATGACCGTCAAAGATCTACTAAAGACAGCTGGGACCAACAGCTTAAAGTGCTTTCCGAGGCTATGTAAAGATGGTCACCCAACAATGTCACTGCTACTTCTTCTTCAGCCTATAGAAGTCCACTACTGAACAAAGGCCTCCCCCCAAGGTTTTCCCATTACATTGGGGCTTTGCCATAATCTTCACACTTGGCAGGCGGGTTGAGGATCGCAGGAATTTGATATTCCACAGGAGAAGCACTGCTGCCCGTTTCCCTGGTGAGAGAGTTCCCTTAGTCGCCTCTTACGACACCCACGGGAGGATATGGGTTGGTGCTATTCTCAGCCTTGTACCACGCGGTACTATCACTACAAACAACCATGTACAGAGTGTATCTGACATCGTAACGCAAACTTCGCGAAAAGGCTACACCGTATGCCACTAATAAAATCATGATAGTCATTTATGTCGATAACGAACGGTTACAGAAATAATAATGTTTAAAAAAAGTGTCGGCTCGGCCTTTGAACGTTGCAAGCGTGCCGCCGTGCGGGTTTGTAGGTATGACGTTGATCCCTGATGTGAACTCTATTAAATCAGCTGGTAAGATTGTTTTTCGAGTTTTTTTTTCATTGCGCTTTTTTGTGTAGGTAATTAGCGAATTAGTTAATTTTTACTTTAAAATCTTATTGGGTTATAAAAGTATAGCAATTATGAACGGTCTAAAGTAAAAAAAAACATTTTTTTTTTTTAAATCACAATAAGCCGACGAAATATTCCACCACTGGGAGGTTCAGAATCATGTATTGGGTCCATGGCACTTGTTTATGCGTCAATGTCAGATACACCCTTTATGTGATTAAATTAGTTTCTCATGCTCTTGCGCACACTATAGCTTTTGGTGAAGTGATAGTTTCACACTTCAGCAAAAGCTACCGTGATTTCAAATCAAATCAGAACGCCCTGCAGTTGTACCGCCCACTGTTTTCGATAAAGCAATGGACGAACGAACAAACAATATTGAAGTGTTGTAATGGAAATATACGGGTAGATATTTTGAAATTACACGCAGTGTTGTTTAAAGGGCAGTGAGAGCAGGCACGCCTCATTTCGGACAAGGATTAAATGGCTGCTTGAATTTACATTTTAGATTTTAAAAGTAGTGTAATGATCTAATACAGTTACAATAGAGTAGTAACAATAATAAGTAAGCCTTTTTTTTATTTCCAGTAAAAATTTACATTTCTTAAAAAATCTATTTATGTGTAAGTTTATTTAGCTGAATCAAGGTTGATATAATTTTTTTGCTTAGCATGTAGTTTTCATCGTGTGGTACCAGGGACTAGTACCATCCCATACCCTCCCGTGGGTGTCGTAAGAGGCGACTAAAGGAACTCTCACCAGCGAAGCGGGCAGCAGCGCTTCTCCTATGGAATATAAAATTACTGCGATTACCAACCCGCCTGCCAAGCGTGGGGATTATGGCAAACCTTAAAAACCAATGAAAGCCTTGGAGGAGGCATTTGTCCAGCAGTGGACATCCATAAGCTGAAGAAAAAGAAGATATAGTTTTCTTTTTTTTTATAAATTATAAACTAGCGCTCGACCGCAATCCCGCCTGATGGTAAGCAGTGATGCGATCGTTGATGGTAAAGGGCGCTAGTTTATTAAGAGCCTATTCACTCTAGCCTTGAAGATACTCAAATTGTAGTGTGACGGAAACACCGCCGCCGGCAAATTGTTCCAGTCCCTCGATGTACGCGGTATAAAAGAAGAAGCGAAACGCTTCGTCCGGATCGTAGTGGTGTCAACAATGTAAGGGTGGTAACTCGCCGTACGACGGGTCGTCCGATGATGGAACGGAGATGGGGGAATTAAATCATGCAATTCCCTTGTACACTCGATATTTATCATCGGTATCCTATGTAATACATAATATTTTTAGTATTGCAATTTGTAATTAATCTGACGGAACTCCAGAATGGGTGAAGACCTCCTCCAGTGACTCCCATTTGTCTCTGTCTTCAGCTGTTTTTCTCCAGTTTTGCCCAGCTATTGCTTTAATATCGTCTTCCCATCTTGTAATAGGTACCTCTTGATCTTTAGCCTAGTGGGTCGTTCCACAAAGTTACTTTTTGATCCATCTATTATCAGATAGCCGGCAATATGTCCTGCCAACTTTCAATTCGATATTTATAGGAACGCACAATAGAAACATAATTTGACAATTGAAAAACATTCAATGCATCATACGTTGTGGCATAGATGGCTTTTTCAAACACATGAAGTAGTGGTTTTTTTTTTTTATTGGGACAAAACCCGCCACACATTTTCCCACCCACTGTAACTCCTGACAGCCAGAATCAACAGTGGAGACCGCCAGAAAAACGCCGAGCAATGAAGCTCGACGAGTCCCGGAGAAACGATTCAACTGTCTTGGGCCCCGCAACGAAATTAATCAGAAAAGAATAGCGGAGGAGTAAAAAAAAAGTTTTTTTTTTTCACTTCCCTCCATAACAAGCAGGAGCCAGAACAGAACTAGCCAATCGGCACAAAGGGGCTTTATTGCAACTGGGAGAAGCCCAGATTGGTTAAGAAAAGTCTTTAAGGCTTTTTTTTAATAATTATAAACCAGCGCTTGACCGCAATCCCGCCTGATGGTAAGCAGTGACGCGATCGTTGATGGTAAAGCGCGCTAGTTTATTAAGAGCCTATTCACTCTAGCCTTGAAGACACTCAAATCGTAATGTGACGGAAACACCGACGCCGGCAAATTGTTCCAATCCCTCGATGGACGCGGTATAAAGGAGGAAGCAAAACGCTTCGTCCGGATCGCAGTGGTGTCAACAACGTAAGGGTGGAAACTCGCCGTACGACGGGTCGTCCGGCTACGGTTTATAATAGATACATATATAGATAAACATCTAAAACCCAGGCCAATCAGGAAAAGATAGTTTTTCCATCATGACCTGGCCGGGGATTGAACCCGGGGCCTCCACGTCGCAGGCAGGCGTGTTAATCGCTGCGCCAGGGAGGCCGACAAAATAATAGGTAAGTAGAAGTAGTGGTTTAGGAAATTTCTTCAAAATCCTTCGGCTTGTGATGAAGAAACTGTTACTGTTACGAGTTACGTCTCATCAAGGCAAAACGCCATCGCCCAGTATAATGCTAAAACCCTACGAGATAGAGCATATAATTTCTTCTTTTCCTTCTTCAGCCTATGGATGTCCACTGCTGGACAAAGGTCTCCCCCAAGGCTTTCCACGGTGACCGGTCTTGTGCTGCCCGCATCCATCGGCTTCCCGCGACTTTCAGCGGGTCATCATTCCACCTTGTTGAGGGCTTCCCAACGCTCCGTCTTAGATACGTGGCCGCCACTCCAGAACCTTACTGCCCCATCGGCCATTGGTTTTACGAGCAACGTACCCCGCCCACTGCCACTTAATTTTAGCGACTCAAAGAGCTATGTCGGTGACTTTGGTTCTTCTGCGGATCTCCTCATTTCTGATTCGATCACGCAGAGAAACTCTGAGCATAGCTCTTTCCATTGTCCTTTATGTGACTCTGAGCCTTCTTATGAGGCCCAGTATAATTATAATCCTTGCTAATATTATAAATGGGAAAGTGAGTTTGTTTGTTCCTCTTTCACGCCGTAACTACTAAACCAATTGCTTTGAAATTTTGCAGACGTAAATTTAGAAGTCCGGATTAAATAATAGGGTACTTTTTATACCGGAAAAATTTTATATTCCCAAGGGAAATCTAAAAAGCGCGATATAATCAAATTCGGGCGAAAATCTAGTTTAACATAAATAAAAACAACGATCGAAATATATTTAATAAAATCATATTATATCATACACTGGTACACACACATATGTAGCAATAGAAATTAAAATCAGAATCATTCTCAAATACAAATCACATCACAGTGAATTGACACGTAAAAAATCAAAAACACACATTACCATTGGCATTCCAAGCTGTAACCTAAGCCTACATCAAAATCTATAAAAAAAAATAACTCACAATTTTATAGTACACACTAATGGTGACAATAAAATACTCTAACATGTTTATCCGTATGTCTGTTTCACGTACAGAACCATTCATTCTCATCATTTGTCGGTTTGCTTCACCTCTGCTCACCTGATCGGGTTACATAGCGTAATGATAATGACTCTATCCAATCTTAGAGATAGAGTTACAACAAAATATTAGTAAATGTTAGGAGTTAGGATTGGGTAAATAATAGGCTAATAAATTCGGTAAGTGTCGGTTGTAAGACACTTATTTTTATTACGTTTTTTTTTAAGTAATTGTTCAACTTGACGGCTTGTGTTTGTAAGCTTAACTTATGGAGACAACTTTCTTCTTTCATCTTAATGGTAGTTGGTAGAAACTGTGGCCCTGGCGCACAGGTAATGAAGAAACACAGGTGGGTTTTAGTCAGTAAAAATCTGACACGCCCTTCCGCTCCGCCCAGAGCGGAAGAGATCATTTGATGATTTCCCATCCCAAACAAAAAGGTGGAATGTCAGTTCACTACAAGATCAGTTCTTTGTGGTGATCAAAACAGTTTCTTCTGTACACTTTGGACCGTGGACTGTTTTGTTGCAAGCGTGCGCACCATCGTTGTTTCCATAAAACCAGAATCCATTTAAACTCAGTCTAGTCTGTCTAGTCCTCAGGTAATTTGATGATTTCTCATCCAGAACAAACGATGATTTCTCGGTGGTAGGCCATAACATCGGCCGCCGGCAGAAGTTACCACCCACCAGACAAAGCCTTGCCGCCAAGCGATTTGTCGTGTTCCGGCATGATGTCTGCTGAAGCCGTACGGAGGACGGGTCTGAGCAGTTCTGTTATGATGTGTGCCGGGTACGATGCGCCTAATGTTGTTGTATTGGGAATTTGGTCGTGGAGGGTCTTCAGATCAATCTCCCTTTGGCGCAGCATCGTTGGTCGTGTTGTTGCGTTTAACATTGCATCACCGCGCTCAACTTCCGTCTTCCTTCCTATTCGCTCAATCTGGGTGAATAGGTTCTTAATAAACTAGCGCGCTTTACCATCAACGATCGCATCACTGCTTACCATCAGGCGGGATTGCGGTCAAGCGATAGTTTATAATTATTAAAAAAAAAAACAAAAATGCCAGTTCGACACAACTTCTAATAAAATTGTAGTTTTAAAGACACTCGCTGCGACCCCCGGTTTCACTCGCATAAGCTTAGATCCCGTGGGAATATTGCAATTAATAGTACCCTATATGTCAATCCCGAATATAAGCCACCTCTAGGCTTAATTTCATCCAAATCCATTGAGTAGTTTTTGTGTGAAAGAGGAACAAACTTCCATCCATCCAGCCTTAGCCCTGGCAGGCGTCGGTCTCGGGGATCCGATCACGTGGTCGCGTGAGGCGCGCGTGGACCACAACGCGCCGTCGACCCGGTCCACCGTAAGCACAGTGTCTTCAGAGCGATCCTTATAGTGATGACACTCTGGCACTCTGTCACGCTGTCTCGAATCAGCCGTGTTTGGCGTGCCTGCGTCATGTGGAAGGTGAGGGCGCTGTGGCGCCTGCCTAGCCACTCCTCAAACAGGGGACTTATCGAGGGTACTGATGCCTGCTAGGGCCGCGTGTTGCTCGAAGCAGATTTTAGTTACCATACGCTCCGTACAGAGTGGGAGATGTCATTTGGTACAACATGGGCATTAGACTTGACTTTCGTCTTGTCCATGTTCATTTTAAGACCGACTCGCTCGGAGGCTTTATTGGTAGGTCCTCATTCGAGCATTGTACTCAGGTCCTCCGCGGTCGCAGCCATAACAACGATATCATCAGCAAACCGAAGGTGTGTCATGTACTCGCTATTGATGTTGATGTCCAGTCCTTTCGAGTCCAGAACCTTGAAGACATCCTCCAATACAGTGGCAATGGGTTGGCCATATTAGCCATAGAACTAATGACCGTTCCAGTAGACGTGTTCTTGAGTGGAGAGCGTGAATTGGTAAAGTAAGGACACCCTCAGGCTTGGTGGAGCGACGAACCTTGCAGGATGACTGGTGGTAGCTAGATGAGAGATTGCGAAAATCAAGTTGGATGGCATGAAATAGCAGAGGTCTATGTCCAGCAGTGGACAGCTAGAGGCTGATGATTATGATGGCGATGATGAGGATGATGTCGGTGATGATGGTGATGATGCTGATGTTGATGATGATGAAAATGACGATGGTGAGGATGATATCGGTAATTTTATTGATGATGATGACGTTGGTGATGATTAAAATGATAATGACGATGATGACGACGGTGATGCAGGTGACGATGGTGTTGATGAATATAAATACAAACAATACAAACAGTTGAACGACCCAACAGAAATAATAAATAAAAAGCACTCAATAACATTTTAGCAAACAATTACTGTTGCCATAACTCTTCCTGCACAGATATGTTTAACAGGTACCTAATATAGTTTCAGAGGTGCGCGCGACCAGATGGACAGACAGACAAATTTATAAGCAGGCGTTAACGAGATGTATAGAACTGTGGTGGTCGAGGGTAAAGGCTTAAAGGTGTATTTTAATGTTATGTTTTTTTTTTGTGATAGAGTGTTTTGGGTTCCCAAAATTCGCAATAGACATTTAAGAAAATGCTAAAATAGTGTATTTTAATTCTAATGAGGAGCTTTTATTAATCTCATATTATATTCAGAAATTTATCTAATACAGGGGTCCAGACGGAGAGACACGGGTTCGATCCACGCGCAGTGCAAATATTTGTATGCATGAATATGAATATTTGTACTGATCTGTTAAGCGGTTGGTCCCGGTTGCCATACGAACTTCTAGTGGCAGTCGTTACGGGTTTTTGGAGCCCTTAAAAGTCCAACAATTGGTCTAACTACAATGCTTCGAAATCTATATTTTTTATCAAATCACGTTTCAATAATATTTTTTTGTAAAATTACGTTAATGATTTTAAACGTTTTCATTTTTAATGTCTGGACTTGAAAAAAGACGATAATCCCTGAGTTTGTTTCGGCTATTTCTTCTCAGAGGTAGTCAGTTAGGAAATGCCGGCTTTATCTAGTTAAAAACAAAAAAAAATGACGTGTACAAGTGATCCTATTTGCTTAACAAACGATTTCATTTCATTTCATTACGGAGAGAGAGCAAAGTATATTGACGGGTGAATGGAAAAACTTCTTGCGCTTTGTTCATTCTCCATTCCTAAATACTGATTGGATGCTCCGCCAGGCAATACGGTTGAAGGGAATAATACGGGAATATTTGAATATTCCCGTATAATTCCCTATCACTTGATTTTTTCCGAAACTTAATTAATAAAAGAAATACGATACTTCAAAATCGCGAAAAATAACCCATTTTCACCGTGATGTTCAGTTGACTATTAGACAAACGTGATAAGTTTTTTTTTTTTTTTTTTTTAATTTATTTATTTTAGGTCGCTTAAACATCTAGGTCATTAGCGACCACTATAATTTAACAATACAGTATATTATATTACATTGTAGTAACCGATTAACTTCAGAAATTTTACAGTTTTTTCTAAATCATTTAGACAATCTTTTAAACACCTAGGTAAGCTTACATTCAGTCTTTCTGTACTGTACATTGGACATTCAATTAGTAAATGTTTTATCGATACATCACAATCACATCTTGAACATTTCTTTTTGGTATCTTTGGTGATGAGGTGAATATGAGTTACATTGCAGTGTCCTATTCTTAATCTATTTAGAACTACCTGATCTCTTCTATTGCTTGGGTGTAAATTCCTGTTTTCAAAAACAGATTTTCTTATCTCAAATAATGCACTATCATTATCTTTTACCCAATAGTTGTTCCATATTTTTTTAACATTTAATCTAAGAATCTTTTTAAGGTCTTTGATGTTACTTAAGGTGATATTACAGTGTTCTAATTTGGTAGCTTCTTTTGCTCCCATATCAGCCTTTTCATTTCCGGGAATACCCTGATGACTAGGTATCCAGATTAATTCTATTGCGAATCCATTATTTATTAAATTAAATAACCTTTCTCTTATTAAACCTATTAGAAGGTCATTATTACTAATGTTAGATAGTGCTTTAAGGGTTGACATTGAGTCTGAAAATATGAGAATCTTTTTATCATATGTTTTATCTTTAATGATTTCCAGACATTTAAGTATAGCAACTGCCTCACATGTAAAAACAGATGAGTAGTCTTGCAACCGGAACTTGTAAATATGATTACCAGATACAACTGCGCAACCTGCTTTTCCTTCATATAGGGAGCCATCGGTATAATACATTACAGAGTCTGATTTTTGGTTTTTGATTTCATAATATAGGTTTTTATAAGTATAGTCAGGTGTCGTTTCTTTAGCATTTCCGTTTGATATATTTAAATTAATTGTCGGTTCAATTTTTTTCCAAGGTGGTTGCTTTGGGTAGTTACGGCAAAATGTAGGAGGAAGTTGAAAATTTATTTCACTGAGATATTTTTTGACTCTTATCCTTAAAGGTCTTGGCAGAGATGGTCGCAAGTCATATTCTATATCAGATGGATTTGATGAATTTAAAATAAATGAATCATCATAGTTGGTGCCATGGTTTGCTGCATAAGTGAGGCATAATTCTTTCCTACGGTATTGTAATGGTATTTCATTAGCTTCAACGAGGACGCTATTAACTGGACTAGTTCTAAAAGCTCCCAAACTTAGTCTTATGCCAGTATTAAGAATGCTTTCCAAGAGTTTCAAGATATTATGAGAAGCTGAGTCATATATAATAGATCCATAATCGATTTTCTGTCTTATTAAGGCTTTGAAGGTATTCTTAATACACTTGCTATCAGATCCCCAGTTTATTGATGATATAACTTTAATTACATTTAATCTGTTATGGCATTCCGATTTAACTTTTTTAATGTGAGAAACCCAGTTCATTTTAGTATCAAAGGTGAGTCCTAATATTTTTAAACTATGCACTTCTTTAAGTTCGTGATTATTGATACTAAGATTTATTTTAGTTTTATTGTTTTTTATTGAGAAAATCGTGAATTCAGTTTTTATTTCGGAAAATTTAAAGCCTGTATGTTTACACCAATTATTTAGCTTATTTAGAGTGTTTTGTAGAAGTTTTTCTGTCAATTTTAGATTATTACCACTACATAATATTGTTAAATCATCTGCAAACAAATAACCCTTTACGGGGCGTTCAATGACCTCAAGAACATTGTTGATCGATATTAAAAAAAGAATAACACTTAATACAGATCCTTGAGGCAATCCATTTTCAGTAATGAAGGGATTTGATAGAACATTATCGATTTTAACTCTTATTGATCTGTTTTTTAGAAAATTAATAACAAAAGAGAGAAAGTTACCTTTTATATTTAACTTTTCTAGTAATAAAATAACTCTGTGTTTCCATACCATTTCATAAGCCTTTTCTAAATCTAAAGCAATAGCTACAATTTTATTTTTATTAGCAAAAGAGGTGAGTATATCATCTTCTAAATGGGCCAAATGGTCTAGGGTTGATTTGTACTGTCTAAAACCGAATTGGAAATTGGATATCAGTTTATTGTGTTCCAAAAACCATCTCAATCTATTGCTTATAATTTTTTCGAGCAATTTGCATAAATTACAAGTGAGCGATATGGGTCTATAGCTTGAGGTTTTGGTTGCTATTTTGCCTGGTTTAGGTATGGGTATAACAAAAGCCTCCCTCCACTGGTCAGGGAAAACTTGGTTAGTCCAAATGAAGTTGTAAATATCTACAAGACGTTCTAGTGCTAAAAGGGGGAGTTTCTTAATTATAGTATTTGATATTTGGTCGGGACCAGGACTTGAATTCCCCAGTTTTTGTATGACTGGAATGAGTTCTTGTAAGGTAATTATTTCATTTATAGGACTACTGTTGTCTTGCAGATCAAATACTGTATATTTCTCCTCCATTTGGTGTTTGTACTGTACAAAATTTTGATCATAGTTATTAGAGCTGGAGTTAGAAGCAAAAGCAGTCCCTAAAAATTCAGAGTTTATTTTTGGATCAGAAATTAGCTCTCCTTGTTCATTTTTTAAGATTATTATTGATTGTTTTTTATGTCTTTTACCATTAATAGCGTTAATTTTCTGCCATATAATTCCTACAGGGGTATAACTATTTATTGATGAAATGAATTTAGTCCAGCTAGCTTTTCTGTTTTCTTTAAACAATCTTCTAGTTTTAGCTCTTTTTTTCTTATAATCTATCTTAAGTAACTCTTCTTGTAGTAGGCTTTCTTGATTACAAAAATAATTATTTTGGTTTTTTCTTTTTAATTTGGTGTAAGCTCTGTATGCTTTTTTAGTTTCCTTTAATGATTTAGAACACTCATCATTCCACCAAGGAACTTGTTTCTTCTTTAATTTTCCAGACGTTTTAGGGATGTACTTTTCAGCAGCTAGGATGATTAAATGATTAAATTCTTTAACTAAATCATTAATGTCATTATTTGATGTAATGTGTAGTTTGCCTAGTTGTTTAACGTTACATTCTATTTCATTAGAAAAGTTAGTCCAATCCGCATTTTGATATTTCCAATGTTGAGGGACATATTGTATATTTGAGTTAAAATCTATTTCAAACGTAATTACTATAGGGAAATGGTCACTGTCGTAAAGTTCATCCAATGCATTCCAGTCGAAATAAGTTGATATATTTCGTGAAGCAAAAGTTAAATCAATATTGCTAGTTCGACCATTGCTATTGTTAAAATGAGTAGGTTGATGAGAATTGAGGAGAAAAATACTATCATGTGATTCTAACCAATCAGCTATAATTTTACCCCTTTGATCACAGTGATTTGAACCCCAACAGAAATGATGGCTGTTAAAATCTCCCAGTAAAATAAAAGGAGTTGGAAGCTGATTAACCAAATTATTTAATTCGTTTTCATTAAAAGAACAACTATTGGGCAAATATAAATTACAGATTGTAATTGTTAATGGAAACTTAATTCTCACAGCTATAACTTCTAAAGGACTATTAATGGTAATCTGCTCAGGAAATGTATAAGGTTTTATATATGTTGCAACGCCACCGCTAGCTATACGTGCGGTACTACTAGAGCGATTTTTGTAAAAAAAAATAAAATTTCTTAGTTTAGCACAATAATTATTTTTAAAGTTGGTTTCTTGAATACAAAAACAAAGTGGATCTAAATCATTCAAAATTAATCTTATGTGTTCGTATCTAGCATGGAAACCATTGACATTCCACTGCAGAATTTTCATGGCTAATATATATGAGAAAAAATATATTTTTTTTGTCTTAATAAAAAAAAAAAAAAAAAATACCTAGTGGGTATTACCTGGTTCAATGGTGCATTGTAATTTTCGAATAAATCTTGAACATCTATTTTTTAACGTTTTGTTCATTTTAGGATGAAGTTGTAGGCACATATCAATTAAATCGGGGATCTTATCAGTGTATTCCTTGGTAATTTCTAAAACATTTTGTTTGTTACGGCACACATCCAAAAGACTTACAAATTGATCTACTGATAAGGGAAAACTTGTGTTAGATTCTTTTAGTTCCAATTTAATGTCGTTCCACACTTGTTCTTCTGATCTGCTGTCAATAGTTTTCTTCTTTTTTTTAATGGATTTTAAGTTTGTTTGTTCCTCTTCTAGTGAATAATTACTGTCGGTGTCATCTAAGTGGTCGCTCATAGGCATCTCTTCCGCTGGTGGAATAGTTTGAATAGGCTCCGGCTGAGGGTTTCCCGAGGTAGTATCAGAATGGAATCGTTTGGTGCCTTTGTTAAATAATAAATTTTGGGTCAGTGGGGTAAGGTTTCCTAAAGGTTTGTTAAAAACTATTGGAGGGTAGGTTGAGATTTCTTCTGTTTGTTGCGTAGATTGATGTTTACTTTGTGGGCAATATTTAGCTAAATGGCCCATTCCATTACAAATAAAGCATTTCATTGATTCATTAGTTAAGTAAATCCAATAATTTGTGTCATCATAATTTATTTGCATGGATTCTGGAAGTCTTTTTTCATCCTCTGGAGAAACATACAATTGCCGGCGGAAACTCATAATATGTGCGAAACCAGGCTCAGAAATTCCAACTCTCATAAAGGTAATTGGTGATAATATTTTAATATTAATTTCATTGAATTTTTCTGTTATGACCTCGTGGGGTATAATAGGGCAAACATTAAATAATACAATTCGTTTGTTTCTTGTTATCAGTGGCCGAATCTCCAGAATATTATCTTTGACTTTTACTTTTTTTATTACATCAACAAGTTCATCTGCGGTTTGTTTAGTATCCATGTACACACATACTCTTGAGTTGGCTATTCGTGAGATAAATCTTATTGAAGTTGGTTTGGTAACTGTGGAGAGGGCTAACAAATAGTCTCGTAGCATAATTCCATCGATAGAATCTATTATGATAGCTTGATCTTTCTTTGGGAATGTAGTTTTAGATGTAACATTGGCATAACTTACAGTGGGGATTTCCATGATGATACAAGGTGCCCCTGTAGCCAGGAGCACCTTTGGTAGTAAATGTAGTACTATGTAATAAAACTATAATCACTGTATTTATATAATATAAAGATCGATAAATTACTCGCGGCGAGGCTACGCATTAAATGAGATAGACGCGCGAACCTAACGGCGGCCGTAGGGTAACTGCGTGATAAGTTTTTTTACAAAAAAGATCATAATTCATAATAGAAGCATAGGTATACTTTTACTCTAAATATTGATATCTGTCGTTATTTGAAAAAGAAAACTGCGGAATACGAAACGTCTTTTGGACAACGTTTTTGCAGGTAAAATCAGCCTGAGCTGCAACTGTCCTTTTCCCACTTTACCGGGAGAGGTTGGAAACAGTCCGACGGCAATAGTTTCTTCAAATACCTATTTTCCAAATTCCTCGGCACTCTATAGAGTTCCCTCTTAATTGCCACACCAGTTGAAAATCATTTGCGTCGGCAAATTGCACAAATTCATACAATACCAAATACCAAAATTACACGCGCGCCCTTATCCACGAAGCGCCACTAAAATAAAACGCTCCGAACAAACAAATAAACAAATATAATAATGTGCAGGTGTGAATGGGCTTCGGCTGCCGTTGAAACGAGACAGAACATGCAACTTAACAGAAGTGCGAGTGAGATGGGTATACTTCGACAAAGAGCTACGAAGATTTACGAAGTTATAGAGCGGGTTGTTAATTGGTTTCGTAATATTTGCTTTGTTTATTGAGATAAGGTTGTGTTTAAATGTAGCGGTTAGCATTATAGTGGTCGCAGAACTTGAGCGTGGGGTCCTGGGTTCCTTTCCCAGGCCGGGCATAGTGTTATTGTTACCGGCTTTACTTGTTTTCCCAAACACGAGGGTTCAGTTCATATTTTTCTTTCTATTTCATTAAGAAAATGACAGAAGATAAATTTTAGTTTCATCATCATCATCAACCTCTTGATCGTCCCACTGCTGATGTCTGGTGAAGCCGTACGGAGGACGGGTCTGAGCAGTTGTGTTGCGATGTGTGCCGGGTACGATGCGCCTAATGTTGTCGTTTTGGGAGTTTGGTCGTGGAGGGTCTTCAGATCAATCTCCCTTTGGCGCAGCATCGTTGGTCGTGTTGTTGGGTTTAACACTGCATCACCTCGCTCAACTGCCGTCTTCCTTCCTATTCGCTCAGTTTTTCTGAGTGAATAGGCTCTTAATAAACTAGCGCGCTTTACCATCAACGATCGCATCACTGCTTACCATCAGGCGGAAATGCGGTCAAGTGCTAGTTTATAACTATTAAAAAAGAAAAAAAAAACGTTCCCTCTCGTGGGACACAGGCCTCCTCTCGATGAGAGGGAGTGGGCCGTAATCTACCACGCGGGCCCAGTGCTGGTTGGTACCTAGATATTACATGTGATCATGCCGGTTTCCTCAAGTTTTTTTTCACCGTTTTGAGATGAGTGGTGATGAAATAATTTACACAAATTAAAACGCCTGACGGGGTTCGAACCTACGACCTAGAACTTGTAAGTCGCGGTCGATACCACAACGCCACCACTGCTTAAAAAAAAAATCTTATTAAAATAATAATCTTATTAAAATAATAATCTTATTAAAATAATATTCTTATTAAATCACACACAAAATCCTTATTATTCCGTACACAGCGCTTATTATTTAATGAATGAACAAAATTACCTCTTTTAAAGGATTTTACGACAATTCTGATCCCATAAATGGAACCGTTGTTGTATGAGTATTGTTTATGAGAAAGCTTAGTACATACAGGCCGAGAGATTAAAGTCGTAAGGAAGACGAAATTTGCCAGTGGCGGTGTTTCCGTCGGACTACAATTTAAGTGTATTCAAGGCTAGAGTGAATAGGCTCTTAATAAACTAGCGCGCATTACCATCAACGATTGCATCACCGCTTACCATTTTTTTTTTTTTGTTCTGGATCGGAAATCATCAAGTGACCTCTCCCGCTCTGGCGGCCCAGATCGGAAGGGCGTGTCAGACTTTTTCTGACTAAAACCTTTTCTTTTTTAACCAACCCGCAACCAGGAGGCATTGGTCTTCGTGAACCCCGTCACGATGTGCTGACATCTCTTTGAGGCTCGTGTGAAACACAACGCTGCGTCAACTCGTTCCTGATCCTTACCGGGCGGCGAGCTGCCAACTGCTGCCCGCAAGCCCGCGCACTGCTTACCATCAGGCGGGATTGAGGTCAAGCTCTAGTTTATACCGTTAAAAAATACTGTGGACAGATGTTGTCGATGGCTTTGCATCAAAATTACATAGCACACTATTATCTCGATTTTAATTATTTTGATACTTCTTGCTAATCCATTGCTCCATGTGTTCGATAAATGTGTTTGCTCAACAACTTAAATAACGCAATGAATATTGTAGAACTGTCACAATAAAACCCATTGCTACTTCACTTCACACACGTGATTGGTATCAATGTCTAATTACCATATAACAAATGGAAACATGTATATTTTCTCAGCTCATACGTATAATTCAAATAAAAAACACAACAAACCATCGAGAGTTTTGCTAATTTTATTTGACCCTGTACGGACGACAGCAGGTCCGGATATTCCCAATCAACCTTGAGCCTTAACGCATTAGAGATGAAGTTGAAAATCTAATAAAGAAATTTGACAGATTATACTTAGTACCTTGATGTGCTGTCGTCTCTACCTTTGTTAGATTTATCAACATTAAGCCACCACTGATCTTGAACAGAAACAAACAACAAAAGTATTTAAAATTACTTCAACAACTGTTCAATATTTCGCCAAAGCAATCTACAAGAACAAACAACAAGAAGAACAATTTTACACCAGCTAAGGATATTCAAAATAATTATTTCAAACTAATTATGTTATTGCAAATGAGAGTGCAAAATACGGCAGTGTACAACTGCCTTATAGCCTCTGTTACCGTGAAATGTGTTATAGCGGATACTATTATAAGATTATTAGCATTCGCTGGTCTGTACCTGACTTTATTGGCTTTATATTACAATCTCTTGAAATGACAATCAGATTGAAACTGGCCTTAATCAAAAAGACGTAATTTAAAAAAAGGTTTTATGCAAATTAAAGTTCTTTCCCTTTGCGAATTAGGTTGCAATTTGATTGGTACGGAAGTGACATGTGTGGAGTTAGTTTACGTCAAAAGCTGAAGGCAAAAGTGTCGTATGAACACTTTGTTTAAAAGATCTTAATTTCAGTTTGTTAGTAGGCACATAAAACTGTGTTTTATTTTATTGATATCCTTTTGAAATTGTCAATTTGTTATAACGCCTACCTTCACGTTAGTGTTTTTCGGACTTAAATTAGGTCCCAAAAATGACAAGGGTCTCGACCTTAAGAGGCGTATTCTAAATTCAAATTATTTTTTAATATACCTGCTGTTTATGAGGCAATGATTAAGTGGAGTAGAAACTTTTTTTTTTGTACACTTGCTGGCTGGTAAGAAAAAAATCTTTCTTTTTAGATTGTAATAGAGATGGCGCGAAGATATTTTTTTTTTTATTTGTTTGAGAGTACAATCTCTTTTCGTTATTTTAATCTGGGAACGTGAAAAGTTACTGGCAGCTGCTTTAAGCAGGCAGGTAGTATTATTTTCTGGTGGATAATTTAGTTACGACATACAATAGTCGAGCGGAAAAAATTAAAAAGTAAACGATAAAAATGGGAAACACTGTAGAAAATTAGAAAAACCGATCCTGGAAACAGAACAAATGCCATAGATTATAAAAAAAAACTATCAGACCAAGGAGCCAGTTATAGATAAAGTGTAAAACAGTTATTACATAATGCCTTTTCATTGAACTGAACCTATATCAAGGGCAATAGTTTTAGCAAAATCCAACACAAGCAGCATCCTAATTACACAACACACAATTACTATCAATTGGATTCGTTTTGAAGCATATTGATAATCCATTGCTTCATATGTTCGAAAAATGTGTCTGCTCAACCATGTAAATAACTCAATGAATGTTGTTGAACTGTCAAAATGAAACACATTGCTTCTGGTAGTGGGTTACGTAATAACCTTGCTGTTCAGTTTAGACATTGCAATTGTTCATGTGTTGCTCAGTTAGTCTTATTTTTCTTCTTCAGGCTATAAAGGCCTCCCCAAGGATTTTATTGCTTTTGGGAGGGGGGTCCGCCATAATCCCCACGCTTGGCAGGCGGGCTGGGATTTTTTTTTTTTAATAATTTAAACTAGCGCTTGACCGCAATCCCGCCTGATGGTAAGCAGTGATGCGATCGTTGATGGTTTAGCGCGCTAGTTTATTAAGAGCCTATTCACTCAGAAAAACTGAGCGAATAGGAAGGAAGACGGCAGTTTAGCGAGGTGGTGCAATGTTAAACCCAACAACACGACCAACGATCCTGCGCCAGAGGGAGATTGATCTGGAAACCCTCCACGACCAAACTCCCGACACAACAACACTTGGCGCATCGTACCCGGCACACATCGCAACACAACTGCTCAGACCCGTCCTCCATACGGCTTCACCAGACATCATGCCGGAACACGACAAATCGCTTGGCGGCAAAACTTTGTCTAGTGGGTGTTAACTTCTGCCGGCAGCCACATGAGAACCGCTGCTGCCCGCTTCCCTGGTGAGAAATCTCTTAATCGCCTCTTACAACTTCCACGGGAGGATATGAGTTGGTAATATTCTAAGCCCGGTATCACACGGGCACACGAAAACAAAGTCATAATACTCCTAAATGAGTCATTCACTCTTAACCGAAAACTTTAAAACCGATTAATATTTGAAACGCAAGCAAAGAAAAGAATAACAAAATAAAATAATAAAATATGTGTACCTTTCTCGAAAATTACATCATTAAATACCATATAGTGTTGCCGTTTTAAAAAACAATTCTCAAATAAAAAGACAACGACTCTAGGGTTCTTCATTCGGAATTTAATAAAAACGTGTTCGCAACGGCTTTCAATAACGAACAATCGTTTAATCTTGGAGCGGTCCAGAGACAAAACGGTGGTGCATTATAATGCAAAAATTAATTTTCACTAAGATAAAAAGAATTGGTTAGGTTGCATGCGTATTTGTGGGTTCGGTAGGTATTTTTACAGTCAATTAAATTAAAAAAAAAAAATGGTGGCCTAGTGGTTAAAACACTAGGCCACCATTTATATTGATTCCAGGTCAGGAAAGTACCAATGTAACTTTTCTAAAGTTATATGTACTTTCTAAGTATATCTTGGACACCAGTGACTGAAGGTGAAGGAAAACATCTTGAGGGAACCTGGACTTTATAAGTCTGAAATCGCCAACCCGCATTGAGCAAGCGTGGTGTTTACGCTCAATCCTTCTCTGTATGAGAGGAGACCTGTGCCCAGCAGTGGGACGGATATAAAGGTTGATGATGATGATGAATACGTACCTATATCGCTGGCCAACGACGATGTTATTATGTAGTTGAAATATTTTTCTTTTATCAATTTTATTATAAGCCCAGAAAAATTCCAAATAACCTTCCAAATATTTCGAATCAACCTTGAGCCTTGATGTTTTAGAGATAAAGTTGAAAATCTAATAAAGAAATCTGACATATTGTAGTAGGTTGATGTGCTGTCGTCTGTACAGTATGCCATACGTCAATGCTTTTTTTTTTTAAATTATAAACTAGTGCTTGACTGCAATCCCGCTTGATGGTAAGCAGTGATGCAATCGTTGATGGTAAAGCGCACTAGTTTATAAACCTATTCACTTAAAAAACTTAGGAATAGAAAGGATGACGGCAGTTGAACGAGGTGATGCCATGATAACCCAAGACCAACACGACCAACGATGCTGCGCGAGAGGGAGATTGATTTGGAGACCCTCCACGACCAAACTCCCAACACAACAACATTTGGCGCATCGTACCCGACACATATCGCAACACAACTGCTCAGACCCGTCCTCCATACGGCTTAACCAGACATCATGCCGGAACACGACGAATCGCTTGGCGACAAGACCTTGTCTGGTGGGTGGTAACTTCTGCCGGCAGCCGATGTTATGGTCTACCACCGAGTGAACCTGGTACCCTTAGCACTTGAGTTTCGGTATCACTAAGTCACGGAATATTTCCGTAGTGCTGTCTCATGTTCGGGTTTTTTGTTAGGGTCATAACATACGACTTGTAAGTCATGGCCATTTCTATTTGGCGACCATTTATATACAATATTTTTGACAGATAATGGTCATCCATTGCTGCATATGTTCGATAAATTTCACAACGCAATGGATGTTGCTGAACTGTCATAATGAAAGCCATTGCTATTGTTAGTTTGTTAAACTATCCTGCAAGATGGCCGCACTGTACTACTGTCATCTAAATTTGACCTTGAAGCTCCTGCAAACCTCCAGTTCCTTATGCAGATCTCTAACTTGGTTCACAAAGGCTGAGGGTCGCAGTTAAAGTCAGTCGCCGCATGTTTACGAGAAGCGAGATATTTATTTATTTCGACACGATCCTATGTGTGAGTTGTTTGCTGTTTCCAGACGTGTTGCAGACCAATTTGGCGAACGGTCGGGGAATACTGTGTTGTTTTGAAAAAGTGAACTGTGATTTCAACTTAAGCGTCTTCAAGTCTAGAGTGAATAGGCTTTTAATAAACTAGTGCGCTTTACCATCAACAATTGCATCACTGGTTACCATCTGGCAGGATCGCGGTCAACCATTAGTTTATAAAGATAAAAGAAAACCTCAAATACCAAGCATTTATTTCAATTAAAACATTTACAAGATGCTTTTTTTGCATGAGGCAGGGAGGCAAATAAAATAAAATACAGGGGTTTCTGTACTATCAAAGAACCGGTCAGTCAGAAAGTTGAAGCTAGTTAAATAATCATAATCGGCCTATAATGTTCCCATCAATGGGAAACAAGTCACCTCCCGGTGAAAGGGAGTAGGCAGTAATTTACCACGCTGGCCCCATACGGGTTGGTAGATGTCACATTTCTTCGAAGTTTTTGGCTCTAGGACATGCCGGTTTCTTTACGATGTTTTCCTTCACCGTTTTGAGAGCAGTGGTTATGTAGGTAATAATTTCGACAAAGTAAAGTGCCTGCTGGGGTACATACGTACCTACGAACTCCAACTTTTAAGTCGCGACTGATACCACTTGGCCACCGCTGCTCTCGATCATCCGAAACTAGTCATCCATTCCAAGATGTCAATAAAGAACTTTGTGAATGTTCTCTATAGAAAAGAATGAAGAAAAAACTCCATGAGATTGATCTATCGGTAATATTTATTGTAGGTGCTCTTCTAAGCTAATATTATATAAAGAAAATATTAGATATTTAATGTATGTTTGAAACAGCTGAATGGATTCGGATGACATTTGGCAAATGCATCAACCATGATCTGAATTGCCCTTGACTTGGGTTCACGACCTGTTGGGATCATAAGACTAAAGGTGCAGTCCAGGACGTTTTCTGTACTAATTAATCAGCGCGTCTAAACAATATGGGGAGCATGAGAAACGATTCAAATTTTATCGAAATCTCTTTAAATAACAACAAACTCTTTTAAATACTATTCAAAGAACAATTCAAACAACCTGTGTGTGTTACTATCAATCTTAAACTATATATTTTGAAGCAAATTGCGAATTAATAGCTTCATATGTTCTAAAAATTTGTCTGCTTAACAAACTATATAACACAATGAATGTTGCTGAACTGTCAAAATAAACGTGATTATTACCGATAGTAAACAAAATAAAGTGCTTATTCTCAGACTAATTTTATTTACATTAGGCTTTTTTGGAATATCTAAATTAGGAAAGTACATAAGACTATCTCCCCGCAAAACGCCCGCCTTTCACCATTTCCTAGTGTCTTCTTTTTGTAAGATTTAATTCCTATTTATTTTATTATTTATGTACAAACAACAAAATGCATAAGGATAAGACAAAATTTAAATCTGAGTAGAAAGGTCCTGCATATTTATTAAGAAATTTCTTCCAGCACACCTACGAAAGGAGAAGTAAAACAGAAATGTAGCATTTTAATTCTTGAACGTTTCCGTCCGCAGTATTCCTCGTCCGTTTTGCAAAAGTTTTATTTTTAATCTGCGATCAGATTTCGTTGGCTCGTTCTGTGCGTGTATTTTATTTATATTACATTAAAATTGCTTCCAATAAATATATATTTCCATTCAAATAATAATATAGTTTGCGGAACCCAAAAATAAATAAATTTGTGATGTGTTTTTAAAGCCTGTCGTTGGGATCCGTATTTGTTTATGAAATTGCAGTTAACTGTATTTCATAACTTTAGGTTTTATTATGATATTTATGTAATACAATTTAACAGTAGAGGGGCTCATCATTTACCTTGTTTTTTATAGTCCCCCTGCTGGGCACAGGTCTCCTCTCATACAAAGAACAACCACGACGCTTGCTCAATGCGGGTTGGCGATTTCAGACTTAAAGTCCAGATTTCCTCAAGAAGTTTTCGTTCACCTTTTAATCAGTAATTGATGTCCAAGATATACTTAGAAAATAAATATAACTTTGAAAAGTTACAGTGGTACTTGGTTGACCTGGAATCGAATGCGCATACTCATACTTGAGAGGGACTCGTGGCTAAATGATAACAGCCGAACATTTCGATTGATTGCCATAGTTGGTTTGTTCGCTTCTTGTAAAATACTGGTAGCTACCTCAACATAGTTGTGAAAAAGCTAGTCAGATGATAATGATGCAGATGATTTTTTTTTTAATATGGAATGGGATATCATCAAATGAACTCTCCCGCTCTGGGCGGAGTAAATGAGCGTGTCAGACTTTTACTGACTAAAACATACCCGTATTCCTTCACTTCCCTGTACGCCAGGGCAACGGTTCCTCTTTGAATCAACCCGCAACCCTGACCCAGGAGGCACCACCGAGTCGTGGGACGCGGTGGTGTCCTTCTGCGAGGACGTGATGTCGCAGAAGGAAGCTGCGGAACGGGAGAGGGAGATATCAACTCCCTTCCCGGGCCGCAGAAGACGCACCGTGCGCCGAGGAAGGGCGGATAACGCCCTCTTCCGCCCCCCATGAATGGGTCCAGGGGCGAGGGACATGGGGAAGTCCCCGCCCCCCATTGATGGACCCCGAGGCGAAGGCGCGCACGAGTGTCGGCGCGCGCCTTTCGAGGCGATGCACGGGGTAGTTTAACACCCCACTACCCCGTGCAGGAGACGAGGCCCGGACAGACCGGGACAGCACGAGAGTGTGGGGCCGTGGAAGAATTTAGACTCCCGCGGCCCCACGCGCGCTCGTGACAGAAGATACACCGGGGTGGTTTTAGTCAGTAAAAGTCTGACATACGTCGCCCACCCCAGGGCGGCGGGCATCCTATGAGGATTTCCACCACGGAAAAAAAAAAAAAAAAAGGAGGCATCGGTCTTAGTGGATGGATCGCGTCACGACTCACGATGCCCTGACATCTCTGAGGCGCGCGTGAAACACAACGCGCCATCGACCCGGGCCTGGTCCTTACCGGGCGGCGAATTGCCCACTGCTCGCCGCCCGCAAGCCTCACGGACAAGACCCTCAGGATCCCGTTCGTCATAACCAGGACGCAGAAGCACTATGCACTTCTTTTTCGCGCGCACTGATGGCTTTCAGTCCATCATCATCACTACATAGTATAAAACAAAGTCGCTTTCTCTGTCCCTACAACCCTATGTATGTGTAGCGGTACCTATAAACGCCACATGGAACAACGCGTCATAGTGACGTCACATGAATTCTACATCTCGCAATCAGAGTTTACCGTGCAACTAGCCTAACACACCAACATAACTACAAGTGGTGACCCCGACGTGCTCGTTAGTGCAGCCTTCGTGCTATAACTTCTGCGTGACGTCATCATCATCACTCCCGCAAGCTTCATTGGCGAATCACCCAGCCAGCCAGTACCCACGGCTACAACAGGTATCCTGACCACAAGCATGCAGAGATCGCGCATACCTGGTCATCACCCACAGCTTCATCAGCAACCTCGGCACAGCACACTGCACTTTCGACCGGTCAACAAGCAGAGCCCTCTCTCCTGGTCGACGCAGCAGCCAGCCTCAACCCGGCACTGTACGGCATCCGACGCACTGGAGAATCTCCGAAGACAGTTCCAACTCACCGTGAACGACGCGGCAACCGGTTCCGACTCACTGGTACCTCAGCTGGCCTGCAAGCATCGCAAGATACAAGACTCAGCCTATTATCGACCTCCGGTCTCCGGAGGGGAGTGATGTAGCGATACCTACAAAGGCCGCATGGAACAATTTGTCATAGTGACGTCACATGAATTCTAAATCTCGCAATAAGAGTTTACCGTGCAACTAGACAAACACACCAACATACCTACATAACTACACAACGAATTTTGATGCCGTTTTCTTTAACAGATAGAGTAATTAAAGAGGAAGGTTTGTGTGTATAATAACATCCATTAAATTGTGGAGAAATACTACACACATCAAAAGTGTCTAGGGATCAAGCATTTTTATGCGGATTTCTTGAGATTGAGATGTGGCTTTGTAATAAATTTATGATTTTATAAATTTATATGGATCCTTTTTGGTGCATTTCATAATTTGAATCAGGAACTGTGAATCAAATTCGAGTAAAAGATGAAAATCAGCTGTCAATATTTTCCCTATAAAAACATACAACGCATTGAAGACATTATTAGTGCTACTGTTTCCCTACTACTGATTAAAACCAACGTTATTATGGAGCGGCGACGTCATTTAAGCAGGGAAGAAATGCTCAGAGCCGTGGGAATGATAGAAGCTGGTTCCCGGCAACGTACTGTGGCTTTAGCTCTGAATACAAGTCAGAGTGTTATCAGTCGACTTTGGACACGTTACCGAAGCACTGGTACCGTGGCTGAGTGCCATGGAGGACGGTATCGCTGCACCACACGGAGACAAGACCGATACATTCAAATCTTAACTCGAAGAGCTCCAACAATAACCGCCATGATGTTAGCCGTGAGGCTTCATCACTCTTCAGGGAACTTAATTAGCGACCAAACAATCAGAAACCGCTTGCATGAAGTGAACCTTCATTCCCGAAGACCGCTACGGGTACCACCTATAGCAATGCACAATCGTAGGATTCGATATCAATGGGCTCTTGAACACAGAAATTGGGCAGAAGAACAATGGCGTTTCGTGTGCTTTTCTGATGAGTCTCGTTTTGGTATGAGACCGGATACAAGACGTATACGACACTGGAGAACCCCTGGACGCCAACAGCGATTAAAATCCTGCCAGGAAGTCCATCCTTATAGTGGTGGAACCATCATGGTATGGGCGGGTATTTGGATCGGCGGAAGAACTGAGTTGATTTGGATCAGAGGCAACCTCAACGCTCAAATTTATGCTGAGACGATTGTATCAGACGTCATCGTTCCTCTACAAGTGCAAATCGGTCCCTTATTTCAGTTAATGCATGATAATGCACGACCGCACACCGCAACAGTTGTAAGACAGACTCTCGCCGCAGCTAACATCAATGTCCTGCCCTGGCCTGCTCAGTCGCCAGACTTGAACCCGATTGAGCATGCATGGGATATGCTACAGAGAAGAGCTCTGCCGAATATGGAGGGTGTCCAGTCGCAAGAAGACCTTTTTGAAGTGAAACTTCTTTAGGCACGCTTGACTTGGGGAGTAAACTCGCGAAAGCGTTACGAAAAATATTACAAAAATGATCGGGCAAGGCGAACGGAAAGCAAAGTATAGTCCTATTTCGTCTGTAATACAACGAAGCAGTTGGCACATGTAAATATTGCATGACATGCCGTGTATAAAGTTGTGGGTTCGCATCTCGCCGAAGATAATGTATATTTTTTGGATCTTTTTAAGATTTGTTAACAATTGAGTCGAGTATGAAGTTGTGA
This sequence comes from Sesamia inferens, assembly GCA_037179545.1. NCBI lineage: Eukaryota > Metazoa > Arthropoda > Insecta > Lepidoptera > Noctuidae > Sesamia > Sesamia inferens. The sequence goes on from CM073943.1 coordinate 3,793,010, forward strand.
GTTCGCATCTCGCCGTAGGCAATATATATTTTTTGGATCTTTTTAAGATTTGTTAACAATTGATTACCTAAGAGCACAAATAATTTATAAATTTCGTTCTGTTCTGGCTTTTATATTGTTTTATATATTTTTGCTGAACATTTCTGATATAATTGAAAGTATAGAAGAAGATATCGTCACAATACGATAATTGGACACAAAGTACAAATTGCTTTCGAGCCTCATAAGCTCAATTATTAAGCTAAGTACCTTGATTGATTAAGAACTATGAATTTCTTCGAGAACATGACGCTGCGAACACCCCCCGACTCCCCTCATTGATTACCTCACCCCCCCGAGGATTATCTCGGGAACCAGAGGTCGTGGACTACCCGAGTTTGGGATCCCCTGAATCAGGAGGAGGAGCCCGACCTTTTGGCCCCGAGGGAATCCACTCCACCCTCTCCCCTTCCCCCCTCTCCCCCTCCCCCTACCCCCCGCAACCCCACGAAATCTAACCCCCCCCAACACCCCCCCCCCCCCCCCGCTTTAGTTACCTCACCCCCCCGTGGATTATCTCGGGAACCAGAGGTCGTGGACTACCCGAGTTTGGGGTCCCCTGAATCAGGAGGAGGAGCCCGACCTTTTGGCCCTGAGGGAATCCACTGCCCGCTCTCCCCCTCCCCCCTCCCTCCCCCGCAACCCCACAAACCCTATCCCCCCCCGACCCCCTTTAGTTACCTCACCCCCCCCGTGGATTATCTCGGGAACCAGAGGTCGTGGACTACCCGAGTTTGGGGTCCCCTGATTCAGGAGGTAGAGCCCGACCTTTTGGCCCCGAGGGAATCCACTTTTCTTTTTTTTTTAAATTGGAGGTCTATGCAAAAATATTAATTTATAAATGAAAGCATGAAATAAATTTAAATATTTATAGAAAATTAATATATGTAAATGTGTATACATGTATATATTGTACACACATGTATACACATTTACATATATTAATTTTCTATAAATATTTAAATTTATTTCATGCTTTCATTTATAAATTAATATTTTTGCATAGACCTCCAATTTAAAAAAAAAAGAAAAGTGGATTCCCTCGGGGCCAAAAGGTCGGGCTCTACCTCCTGAATCAGGGGACCCCAAACTCGGGTAGTCCACGACCTCTGGTTCCCGAGATAATCCACGGGGGGGGTGAGGTAACTAAAGGGGGTCGGGGGGGGATAGGGTTTGTGGGGTTGCGGGGGAGGGAGGGGGGAGGGGGAGAGCGGGCAGTGGATTCCCTCAGGGCCAAAAGGTCGGGCTCCTCCTCCTGATTCAGGGGACCCCAAACTCGGGTAGTCCACGACCTCTGGTTCCCGAGATAATCCACGGGGGGGTGAGGTAACTAAAGCGGGGGGGGGGGTGTTGGGGGGGGTTAGATTTCGTGGGGTTGCGGGGGGTAGGGGGAGGGGGAGAGGGGGGAAGGGGAGAGGGTGGAGTGGATTCCCTCGGGGCCAAAAGGTCGGGCTCCTCCTCCTGATTCAGGGGATCCCAAACTCGGGTAGTCCACGACCTCTGGTTCCCGAGATAATCCTCGGGGGGGTGAGGTAATCAATGAGGGGAGTCGGGGGGTGTTCGCAGCGTCATGTTCTCGAAGAAATTCATAGTTCTTAATCAATCAAGGTACTTAGCTTAATAATTGAGCTTATGAGGCTCGAAAGCAATTTGTACTTTGTGTCCAATTATCGTATTGTGACGATATCTTCTTCTATACTTTCAATTATATCAGAAATGTTCAGCAAAAATATATAAAACAATATAAAAGCCAGAACAGAACGAAATTTATAAATTATTTGTGCTCTTAGGTAATCAATTGTTAACAAATCTTAAAAAGATCCAAAAAATATATATTGCCTACGGCGAGATGCGAACTCACAACTTCATACTCGACTCAATTGTTAACAAATCTTAAAAAGATCCAAAAAATATACATTATCTTCGGCGAGATGCGAACCCACAACTTTATACACGGCATGTCATGCAATATTTACATGTGCCAACTGCTTCGTTGTATTACAGACGAAATAGGACTATACTTTGCTTTCCGTTCGCCTTGCCCGATCATTTTTGTAATATTTTTCGTAACGCTTTCGCGAGTTTACTCCCCAAGTCAAGCGTGCCTAAAGAAGTTTCACTTCAAAAAAATAAAATTGCGTTCAGGAACGTTCGAATATGGATTGGGGAATCGGCGATACCAACATATTAACAGTAAATAGTGGACTTTTTAATTCTGATTAAGGATTTTTGCATATTATTACAGACGTGCACTAGTTTTAGTATACATTTTGTAAAAAAGCGTACTTTATTAGTGTTATAGATTATAGAGTACGCCTACACGATATAGAGGACAATACTCTATTTTAGAGTACGGTTGGCAACCCTAGCTGTGCTCCAAGCTTTGAAGCCCGTTTGAACCAAATTTGGGTCGCCAATTAGGCTCTTTGCACGCCTCTCCATCGAATCCAAAGTTCGCCCTTAAGGCGATTAGTTACGACGATGACCTTGCGCATCTGGGCGGGGCTAGGCAGAAACCCCCGCGCACCCCGCAACATATTTACGTGCACATACCTACTCGCTTGCTTCGAGCGCGGATGTCTCGCAACAAACGTATAATGCCATAACATGTCTAAAAAGTATACTATTCATAATATTCTGTCTAAAAAGTACCTAATATAAAATTACGTGGTATCTAAACTCATGTCCTAAAGTGAAACATATTAGGTAATTGCTTTTATTAGGTATGTTGTTTTCGATACCGCGTTGCAGGGATTTTTTATTTAAAAAAGGGAAAACAAATATTTATTTATAAAAATGATTAATGCAAAACGGTAATCAGTTTATTCTTTTATTTAAAGTTATTATTTAGTATTTAGCGTTTTTGGTATAATTCCCATCGAAACATTGGAAACTTATATATATTATTATTGTTTAAAAATTTAGCTGACCAAATTTTAGGTCTCACCTGAGACTAATGAACTTATAGAATGAAAAAAAGAATTTGTTTTGGTTTACTAGAAAAATAAATGGGGAATGTTAATCCAATTTCATGGATTAAATTACAAGTATTATTTATATATTTTTTTAAGGAAGGAAAAAAAGTTTGGACTTAGCAAAAATTTGCCGATTTTTTTTTGAGATGTCCTTTATCTTCATGTTGTATAGTATACCATACATACAACTTTATAAAAATATACGATCACTATAAAATATTTTTTTTTACTTTTATTAAACACATGACATTTCTCGTCAAAAATAAAAATAGTGGGTTATCTGTCATGGTTTTAAATCAGCTGTGAAAAGTAACTGTCTAGATGCGACTCTCAGTTTTATCTAAGGTAAGTTTTATTTTATTTTTGTTTATACGCCTAAATGTGTATCATCATCAACTTTTTATCGTCCCACTGCTGGGCATAGTACATATGACTTTAGAAAAGTTGTATTGGTACTTGCCTGACCTGGAATATAACCTGCGTACTCATACTTGAGATACTGGTTTTTTTTTTATTAATTTATAAACCAGCGCTTGACCGCAATCCCGCCTGATGGTAAGCAGTGAAGCAATCGTTGATGGTAAAGCGCACTAGTTTATTAAGAGCCTATTCACTCTAGCCTTGAAGACACTCAAATTGTAGTCCGACGGAAACACCGCCGCCGGCAGATTGTTCCAGTCCCTCGATGTACGCGGTATAAAGGAGGAGGCGAAACGCTTCGTCCAGATCCTAGAGGTGTTAACAACATAAGGGTGGAAACTCGCCGTACAACGGATCGTCCGATGGTGGAACGGAGATGGGGGAATTAAATCGTGCAATTCCCTCGCACACTCTCCAAAATGTATCCTATAGAACACCGAAAGGCTGGCTACTCTACGCCTGTGCTCTAGGCTTTGGAGACCATCTCGAGTTAAATCAAGGTCACTAATCAGCCTCTTCGCACGCCTCTCCACTGAATCCAAAGTAGCCAGGTGACACTTAGCAGCACCAGCCCAAATGTGGCTGCAGTACTCCACACACGAACGGACCTGTGCTTTGTACAACATTAGAAGCTGCCCTGGTGTGAAGTACTGCCGGACCACTAGGCCACCACGACTTTTATATGTGTATGTGTATGTTTATTACAAAATACGTATGCCTGAATGTTTGTTCCTACACATTTTGATATATTTGCTGTTGTTACTGTGAGAATTATACTAGACATCGCCAGAGTTGCAGTAATTTACCTTCCGTTTTATTTATAGTATAAAATTTTAATTGCATGTGTGTTGTCTTATATACTAAACCATGTAAATTAAATAAAACAAATTCTAATAAAATTTATTACAATTTGATTGATGTTTGACTGCCTCGTTGAAATAGTGGTTGTAGAAAGTGACACACAAAGTTGTGGGTTTGATTCCCACAATAAATACTAAATAATATTATTATTACTGCATGGCTACCTAATAAAGGTAATTGACAAATAACGTTACACACATTATCTGCCTAGCTATATTACAATATGGTTTGGTTTTGCTATGGTGATGGTTTTTTGTATGTTTCTTTTGCCTTGGCATTAGACTGCTATGAGCTAGGCGCATTTAAGCCTTGGTGCCTGAAAAGGATGCAGACTCTGACACAAGACGGAGCTAGTAGCGGCAATGAAATAGAATCTTTGGATCAGCAGAAAGTTTTCTAGCACCATGGATAAATTCCAGTCTCAAGTCTTAAACCTCCCACAAACTGATCATGAAATAGGAACGGGTGCAGATGATATTTATGCCGAGACAACCGAAGTGCCTCTTACACCCATTCTTACTTAGGTATTTCCTAATATATCAGAATGTAATTATGACGCTCTACCTTAAATTTCATATTTGCCTTCTAATCAACCACTTGCATCCACGCCTGTCGGCACAACTTTGTCGCGCGCTCAAAAAATGAAACCCAAAGCTTTGCCATCGTTGCACGAAAAATAAAAAGACAACGTAACAGAAGACTAAACGTATATTTTCGTTAGCAAAAAGCACAATTTCAACACAAGGCTGAAATAGCAATAACTACATTTTTGGAAAATGTGCCTTCCGATTGGTCATGATTAGATTATTTTTATAGGTTTTTCGCTGAAGGCTTGGTAAATATTTTATACAGCGTACATAGAACAGGAAGATCCAGAATAGTTTCAAGTAAGAAATACTAGATTTTTTGGCAATAAATATCATCATGGGTAATGTAGTTATGCCATCCTACAAAGATTACTGGTAAAAGTATTATCTTTATGCAAAGCTTTAGCATACATAATGCTCCTAAAGAGATTTGATAAAATCAGGCGATTTTTACATTTTACCAATAATTCTAAAGCCGATACTTCAGATAGGTATTAGAAACTACGTCCTGTAATTGATCATATTAAAACACAGAGTTTATCCATAGCAGAAGAGAATGCTTTTAGTATCGACGAAATGGTTATTCCGTACAAAGGGAAGAAAAATATGATCATTGGCCACAAATAACTGGATATCAGAGGTGCAAGTACTGCGAAGCTGGCCAGGCAAGTACGATGTGCACAAATGGAAGGTTCATCTTTGTTATGTGAAGAATAGAAACCGTTTTTGGAGTACCACAGCAAGCAATAGGATATCTGAATTATTATGTTACATATATTTGGAAAAAAAAATTGTTAAGAAAGATTTATTTTATTAAACCAATTTTCTTCCACTAAGACAGTTATTTTTGTTTAAAATCGTGTTATTTACAATGAAATTTTAGTAAATGTTCAAAACTACCAGTAACATTCAAACTTTCCATGGAGTTTCTTGCACGTTCTTCTCCATAGAGATCTACGCTTTGGAATGTGCAATTTAGCTTCACTTTTCTTGGACTGACCGACATTGACTATTCAAAAGCACCAACGGATGGTTAATTTGAAATAAACAATTTTGATTTTTCCCTAAACATAGCAATGTATAAATAAATATATACGGACAAATCACACAGATTAAGGTAGCCCCAAAGTAAGTCCGAGACTTGTGTTATGGGATACTAACTCAACGATACTATATTTATAATAGATACATATATAGATAAACATCCAAGACCCAGGCCAATCAGGAAAAGATCGTTTTCTATCATGACCTGGCCGGGGATCGAACCCGGGGCATCCACGTCGTAGGCAGGCGTTTTGACCGCTGCGCCACGGAGACCGATAAATGTATAGCATAATATACATCACTAAAATTGCAATATTCACTGTACGTGTAGCAATGTATAGAATAATATACCTACGTCTTGTTTTTCTTTTTTTAATTTTTCATATTAAGATTTTTTTCCTTATTTTTTATACGTTCTTGATAGCCCAAAAAAGCTACTATATATATATATATTTGCTTTTCTTCGAACCAAGAATCTTGCCACGATAAGGGTAAATTTTTATTGGTGGAATGAATAGGGTGTGGGGGGGGGTCCGACCGACCACGTCGTGGGCCGTTTTAAAAGTGCTAGGGTACAAAGTTCTTTCTTAGACCTTCCCCTATTCATTCCGCCAAAAAAATTGGAGATATTTCGAGTCTGGTTTTAACCTTTAAAAATGACCCGAATAAAAAGTTAATCTCTACACTATGCAATTATTATTTTTTTGAAAATTTAAAAACTCAAAAAAAATTTTGTTCCCAAAAATTGTTTTATTCTTTTTCTTTACGTTTCATAAAAGGAGCGTATACCTGAAGCGTATACCCCAACTCCAACAACTTGCCCTGAAATCGACCCTCAGACCGGTTATGCGCGCGGCTGATTTTTTTGACAGCTTCATGCGCCAATTTAGAATAATCGTATTATAAGTAAACGAATCGAAACGGGAAAATTAAGCAGATGAGACTAGGTACAGGCAAAAATATAGGTACAGTCTACAGCACATCTAGTTATACACCCGCAGTAACAAAACTATTTACACTGATCAGAATATCGAAACAAAACGTCATATAAATTTACGTAAAGCGTCCAAGCGCAGCAATAAATGCAAAAATTCCATAGTCATACACAAAATCAATAAAAATATTTCCTTGCACTCGAAGTCGGTATCCAAGGGTGCGCGGAGCAAAAAGTGACACAGTCTCCTCTCACGAGCGCTGGCGCGCGACTGCCGGCCACCCGCGCCCGCGTCCCGCATAGAGCCCCTCTGAACTTCGTAAGGCGGAAACTCGTGCGGAACCTCATTTTTATTACTTTTCTTATTAAATATTTCATTAATTTTAAAATAAAACTATGATTCTATAGTTCTTACAGGTACACGTTACTGCGAGTAAGAATATTTAAAAAAGTCTAAGCGCTTTAAGAGAAATATCGATTTAAAGGTTAAAAACGTCGTGTAGAAATGTTTTTTTTTTGACGTAAATATTGGCCCTATAGAAAATAATAAACAATAAATATGTTGTGCTTGAAACTATGATCATAACACATTTTTTTCAAAATTTTTGTTCAAGGCATTCTTGAGGAATAAACTTCCAAAAGTGAGCGGTTTTGGACGCTCACGGGTATCTATCACCTTAAACACTGTGATGTTTATTCCTAAAGATGATTAAAGTTAAGTGACGTCAAAAAGTAAAAAAATATGGTTAAAGAATAGCTAATCACTAGTTAACTTTAAGCAGCGTTTATGAATAAGGGGGTATGTGTGTAAGTTTGTGTGTAGAGGGTAATCTACGAAACGTCAAGTCAGATTCGAAACAGTTATGTCAGCTAAGAAACAAGATAAGTTTCTTGAATAAGATTAGAGGCTAACATCACGCTGCGACCCTCGGGAGAACAGCAAAAACGTAAAAAAAAATGAAGGACGAATTAATGTAGAATTGCAATTTATTTTTATTGATTTTTTTTCATTAATTTTGATATTTTATTTTATTTGACAATTATTTTGACTTAGATTTTTTTTTGACTAAGATTTTTTTTTACATTTTAATAATTCCTCATTCAGTTACGACATAACAATAATAAATAATCTAGTTTTGCATGTATATTTGTACGCCTACTGGCATAACATAGCGCTCTGCTCATCAAAATCAACACTTATCTCTATTACCAATGTTAACAAATAAAAGTATTATTATTATTATTACTATAAAAGGCGCTGCCTACCCGCCCTGGCTAGAGGCTTTAAATTCATTTAAGGCAGCCACAGGATAGTCCGGTTAAGTAGTCACGACCTCTCAAGGTTAACTACGAGATGCCTTAATCAAAAAAAAAAAAAGCGCCTGCTCACTTTTGACAACGGACACTCGGACTGGTAACATCGTGCAAACTCTGTGGGACCTATATTTTCTATATTAATTAAGAGCTGCTGGCTATCGTTTAACATATTGCTGTGTCATCATCATTCATTTCTGCCGAAAGACGTCCACTGCTGGACATAGGCCTCCCCCAAGGCTCTCCACGACGACCGGTCCTGCGCCTCCCGCATCCAGCGGTTTCCCGCGATCTTCACCAGGTCGTCGGTCTACCTTGTCGGGGGCCTACCTACGCTACGTCTTCCGGTGCGTGGTCGCCACTCGAGAACCCGTCGGCCCCATCGGGCATCGGTCCTACGGGCAATGTGACCAGCCCACTGCCACTTTAGTGTTGCAATTCTTCGGGCTATGTCGGTTACTCTCGTTCTTCTGCGGATCTCCTCATTCCTGACTCGATCGCGCAGTGAAACCCCAAGCATAGCCCTCTCCATTGCCCTTTGAGTGACTTTGAGCCTTCGTATAAGGCCCAGCTTGCTGTGTGCTCAGTGACTATTATTGTGTTCCTATCCACCACCATACCACTACCACTCCTTATCCAATACCACTTCTGATCGCTAACATGAACGCTAAATGAAAACGAAGTAGAACAAGCGAGCGATGCGATGCGACGCGATGGGCCGGGGATCACATTATACAGTATGTTAAGAAAACCCTGTCCGACCCATAAAGATAATAAAGGTTAGGTAAACACATGACCAAATATAATATAAAATTTTACGTAATCATCATAGTACCAATACAAATGAATTTTGAAATAAGTAATCTTTTTTTCCCGCGAATTAATTCCAACTTCCCCGAAATTTGGTAATTTTTAAAAAAGTGACAACACCGGTATTATTATGAGCGAATAACGATGCGACCACGTGCCGCGTACCCTGCCGCCCGTCGCCCGCGTAAGGGTGGCTAACGCACATTTATTAAGTTACCTCTTTTTGCGAAATAATATTTATTTTTTTAGAGGGTTTTTTTTTTAAGTTTAGCCCGGTTTTGTATCCATTAGTAGAATCAGTTATCGATACCTAACAACACCTTCACGGGTCGGACAGGGTTTTCTTAACATACTGTATAGTGAGATGATTAATTTCTTACTATTTCCACTAAGGCTATTCCCATATTTTTAAGACAGAAGTCAGAATCATAGGAAAATCTTGTTCTAAGTTTAAATGTTATATTCAATCATAGCAAAGATAAATTTTATAACCAATAACACTCCTTCAGCCGATCCATCTGACCCTCAGTTGAACGCAAGCTACATCAACACGGGTCCAGCCAAGAAATTATCATCTTCAGTAGCCGGGGGCTCACGAGACCCACCTATTATAATCAAAATCACCGTGGTGGTAGGAGAAGGTATCACCCACCAGACAAGTTCTTGCCGCCAAGCGATTCGTCGTGTTCCGGCATGATGTCTGTTGAAGCCGTACGGAGGACGGGTCTGAGCAGTTGTGTTGCGATGTATGCCGGGTACGATGCGCCTAATGTTGTTGTGTTGGGAGTTTGGTCGTGGAGGGTCAGATCAATCTCCCTTTGGCGCAGCATTGTTGGTCATGTTGTTGGATTTAACATTGCAGCACCTCGCTTACCTGTCGTCCTTCCTATTCACTAAGTTTTTTTGAGTGATTAGGCTCTTAATAAACTAGCGCTCTTTACCATCAACGATTGCATCACTGCTTACCATTTGGCAGGATTGCGGTCAAGCACTAATTTATAATTATTATAAAAGAAAGACAAAAAGTCAAGAAGTTATTATCTTCAGTAGCCGGGGGCACACGAAACCCACCTATTAAAAACCAAGTGATATTTCGTCCATCGTCTCCCACACCAGAAATTAACTTAAAATAAAATATCAAACACACCTTAAAACTAATAAAAATCGAAACCCCGATAGGGCCATAATTATAAAAATTAACATTTTATTGGTCAATTATAATAAATGATTTAGAAAACCTTCGGGCTAACTCGCTCGTTAAACCAGACATGATTAAATGGTTTTAAACTTAAACCAAAATAATCGCCTTTAAAAATAAATATTTAAGTCTTTTTATTTTCGCCACTGTCTCGTTAGGCGTGAAGCTCGCGTTGAAGCTGATGCTGACAGACTGCTTCTATCTCTTTCTGTCTTATACGTTCTTGGGTTGGGCTGTCATGTTGTCTTTTTCGCACGTCTCGGCAATTTGCCGACATGTTGTTGTACTGCAATCAATTGCCATGCGCAAACAGACGTCTATGATATATCCAATTAAGTTGAACTCGCGGGTAAGGGTGTAGCTGAGTTTTTTGTATCTTTTTTTATTGAGTGAGTGTGTGTGATGTGTTGGGTTTTATTGTTTGCAGTTAATAGTGGTAGTGATTTGTATATGTTTAATTGAGGAGTGGAGTTACTTGCTTTATTTCTTGTGTATTGGTTTTGCGAGTAGATTTGCGTCTTTAATTTTAATACACTTTCAGTTTCGGCTTCCATTTATTGAAATTTTATTTGCCTATGATTGACACACTTCCATTATATTATTGGTGGCAGGATAGAAGTTGTTTTGGCTCTATGTTTTGGGGCACAGGAGGTGGAGCCATTTATGTCACACTGTAATACAGTACAATCCGTTTACTATAACTCCGCCTATATTGACCATCTGGTTATAATGAAGTACCTAACTACACAGCGGTCTTTGTTTTCATATAAAATCCTTTCTAACAAAGTCGGATAAGACTTCTCATATAGTTTAGCTTATTGTGACCCATTTATAATAGGAAAATTCTATCCGGTTACAGTGACCGACATGATTCTTAATACGTTCATCAGTGTTCGAGAGAGTCACGTGATAGGTACCCGCCGACGTTTAGCGCGTGCATTGTTTGTTTTTGTTTTGAGTTCCTTCGATGTCATCTATCTTCGATGTAATCTTCAAAAATATCTTGACTTTCAGTGTAATTATTGTCAGTATACTAATTTAGTAAATTATCTTTACTGAAAAAAAAAACACTTAAAAAGTAGCAGTGATTGCGTTTATAAACTGTAAACACTATCCTCATATCTAAAACTATCTTTCGATTTGTCGACTGCACTGCCAAAAACTCTAAAACCATTACTTCAAATCGTATTTAATGTCAGAAACAAAATTTTCCATTCCTCCTCTATACAGCTGGTGCGCCCGCCAGGTAAACTTAAAGAAATTTACTGAGTATTAAATCTTTGAACAAACAAGTTGTTCTTGCTTACTCACACCAACTTACACACTCACACTCGCGTAGAATGTACAGTGTGTTTATGTTAAACACACACATTTGTAAAAGAGTTAAGGTGAAGCTTGATAGCAGTTGGTTTTTTGTATTTTTGCTGGGAAATTTTTTCTCGCGATATAAAATGGTCGTTTTCGGTAATTGCGTAACGCACTATCAGTAGCAATGGATTTCATTTTGACAGTTCAACAACATTCGTTTCGACGGCATAGTTATCGAAGTGGTTAAGCTATTGACTATTGCATGTCACGGGTTTGATTCCGGTTTGAACAAATATTGGTATGACCTACAAGTAGTTGTTCCGGGTCTGGCTGTTTGTGTATATGAGTTTATATGTATGTAAAAAGTCGTGGTGGCGCCTCTCAAACATGAGTGATTGTGATGTGTTCGATTCCAGGCCAGGCAAGTACTAATGTATCTTTTCTAAGTTATATGTACTTTTAAGTACCTATATCTTGGACACCAATGACTGATTACAAGGTGAAGGAAAACATTTTGAGAAAACCTGAACTTTAAGTCTGAAATAGCCAACCCGCATTGAGGAAGCGTGATGATTACGCTCAATCCTTCTCTTTAGGAGACAAGACCTGTGCCCAGCATGGGACGATAAAAAAATAGGTTGATGATGATGAAACGCACCCACGATACAGGAGAATTTAAGAAAAGAATCATTGTGTTATTCACGTCGTTGAGAAGACACATTTTTTAGGGTGAAATTGCTGAGTCAAACCGATACCAAATCGATATCGACGAACGAGTTTCGTAATGAAAATTCATACTAGGCCTACTGCATATTGTGACGGGGTCCACGAAGATCGATGCCTCCTGGGTCTGGGTTGCGGGTTGTTTAAAAAAGATACCGTGGCCCTGGCGCACAGGCAAGTGAAGGAACACGGGTGGGTTTTAGTCAGTAAAAGTATACAAGAGGTCATTTGATGATGTCGCATCCACAACAAAAAAAGGTGTTCTGCCATTAGAAATAAAATTTGCCTAGTGCCGACACGGCACGAACAAAAAATGGAAATATAAAATAAATCTCTACTGGACCAAGCCGCAATCAATTAATTCAGTTTAACAATAAAAAATAAATTTCTGGATGTCTAAAACTAACTGAAGTAAAACTTAAAATCATTTTTACACTTCCCCTTAACACACACACGCAGTCACATGCACACACACACACCTGCACCGAACAAGCTCGGTATCTCGAGACATAGAAGTACCTAAGGGGTGGATTTCACCCCGTTTAGATCAACTAGCCGACACAATTGGTTAATGGGGCGTATGATTTTACAACCCCTTTACATGTGTACGTGATTACTGGCCGTAAACGAGAGACGATCGAAAGGGTTTCTTAATCAAAGCCTTGTTTGTGTAAGTAGATTGTTGTAACACTTTGGGTTGTTATTTTTACACTATTCATCATCATCTTGCCTGACCTGGAATCGAAACCGTACACTCATATTTTAGGGGCTGGTGTTTTAACCACTAGGCCACCACGACTTTTACGACGACTTTATAAACTAGCGCTTGACGGCAATCCCGCCTGATGGTAAGCAGGTGATGCATATCGGTCCAGTAGTACCTGAGATTAGCGAGTTCAAACAAATAAACTCTTCAGTTTTATATATTAATATAGATTCATCATCATCATCAACCTTTTTATCGTCCCACTGCTGGGCAAAGGTTTTACCTTCAACTCTCATACAGAGAAGGATTGAGCGTAATCACCACGCTTGCTCAATGCGGGTTGGCGATTTCAGACTAAGTCCACGTTTCCTCGAGATGTTTTCTTTCACTTTTTAATCAGTCATTGTTGTCCAAGATATACTTAGAAAGTACATATAACTTAGAAAAGTTACATTGGTACTTGCCTGATCTGAAATTGAACCCGCACACTCATATTTGAGAGGCTGGTGTTTTAACCACTAGGCTACCACGACCTTTAAGTCTTTATAAACTATTGCTTGATCGAAATCCCGCCTGATGGTAAGCAGTGATGCAATCGTTGATGGTACAATTAGTTAGTTTATTAAGAATTAATATATTAAAAATATATTTTAAAAAAATTGGAGTAGCGGTGGCCTACTGGTATCGGGCGCGACTTACAAGTTGTAGGTCTTAGGTTCGAACCCCATCAGGCGCATTACTTTGTGTTAATTATTTCTTCACCACTGCTCTCAAAACGGTGAAGGAAAACATTGTGAGGAAACCGGCATGTCTTAGAAGAAAAAACTTGGAAGACATGTGACATCTACCAACCCGCACTGGGCCGGCATGGTAGAATACGGCCCACTTCCTCTCATTGAGAGGAGGCTTGCGTCCCAACAGTGGGAACTATGATATGTACATACAGGGTGTATCTGACATCGTAACGCAAACTTCGCGAAAAGGCTAGACCGCATACCACTAATAAAATTATGATAGTCATTTATGTCGTTTATGAACGGTTAAAGAATTCACAGTGTTTAAAAAAGTGTCGCCTCAGCATTTGAATGTTGCAAGCGTGCCGCCGTGCGGGTTTGTAGGTATGACGTTGATCCCTGATATGAACTCTATTAAATCAGCTGATAAGATAGTTTTTCAACTTTTTTGTGTAATTAGCGAATTAATACATTTTTACTTTAAAATCTTATTGGGTTATAAAAGTATAGCAATTATGAACGGTCTAAAGTGAAAGAAACTACATATATATTTTTTTTAAATCATGATAAACCCGATGAAAAATTCCACCACTGGGGGATTCAGAATCATTTACTGGAGCCATGGTACTCGTTTGTGCGTCGATGTCAGATACACCCTTTATATAAAAAAATATTATTATTATAGAATAATAACAGATATTATGGGAGTTATTTTAAAACTCTTAAACAATTAGGAAGGGTTCCGAACCACAAGGCACAAAACATTGAAAAAAAAAAAACCATTTCTTATTAGAAATCCACTTTAATATTCATTTTAATGTTATTTTTTGTTATGGCGGCAACAGAAATACTTATATCATCTGTGAAAATTTCAACTTTCTGGTTATCACAGTTCATTAGAAACTGCTTGGTGACAAACATACAGTAGAGTTTTAGTAACGGCGGTGAACCATAACATCGGCTGCCGGCAGAAGTTACCACCCACCAGACAAAGTCTTGCGGTCAAGCGATTCGTCGTGTCCCGGCATGATGTCTAGTGAAGCCGTACGGAGGACGGGTCTGAGCAGTTGTGTTGCGATGTGTGCCGGGTACGATGCGCCTAATGTTGTTGTGTTGGGAGTTTGGTCGTGGAGGGTCTTCAGATCAATCTCCTTCTGGCTGTTGGATTTGACATTGCATCACCTCGCTCAACTGTCGTCTTCCTTCCTTTTCACTCGGTTTTTCTTTGAGTGAGTGGGCTCCTAATAAACTAGCGCGCTTTACCATCAACGATTGCAGCACTGCCTACTGTCAGGCGGGATTTCGGTCAAGCACTAGTTTATAAATTATAACAAAAAAAAACGTGGCCCCCGCCTGATTAGCCCTTAAACCACCTTATTAAACTCCGATCAAAAACTTAAAGGTGCAAGAAAACATGCGCAAACGCATTCCCTAACTTAAACTGCGTTTAACCTCAACATCTGTCAGTTAAGACAATGCTGCAGGAAATAAAGCTTATTAACTAACAACATTAATAAATTAGCTTATAATGGAAGTTTCAGATGATACTCTAGTTAACTACGTATTTATATAAATTGCTGGATGTCTAAACTGTTGGGAGTGTGTCCATTGTCTTGTGGTAGCTGGTCACGGAAGGAGTTACCGTATCGTAAGTTCATTTTCCCGTGTGGTGCCGGGCTTAGAATAGTACTAACCCATACCCTCCCGTGGGTGTCGTAAGAGGTGACTAAGGAACCCTCACCAGGGAAGCGGCAAGCAGTGCTTCTCCAGTGGAATATCAAATTACTGCGATCCTCAACCCCCCTACCAAGCGTGGGGATTATGGCAAACGCCCCCCAGTGGAATGAAAGCCTTGGGAGAAGCGTTTTTCCAGCAGTAGATATCTATAGCTTGAGAAGAAGAAAAAGGAGTTTCTTTTATGAAAGTTCGATGTGTACACGTGTGAAATTGTGATGGCTGGCACATTAAGCTACTACAATCACTCAGATTCCTTTATTAGATTTTCAACTTTATCTCTAAAGTATTAAAGGTGAAGGTTGATTGAGAATATTTGACAGTTTCGGGTAGCTTGACCTGCTGTCGTCAGTACAATAATGCTTAAACGAAGCGAGAGTTGACTCGCGTGTTTTTCGTAGTTACAAAACAAATATCACCCAATATTGGTCTGTTTTCAAACTCTTTTTAATTGTACAGTTTTCTGTCTCCCTGTACATGAAATGAGTTTCGCCTCGCCTTTTATACCGCATACATCGAGAGACTAGAACAATTTGCCAATGGCGTTGTTCCCATCTGACTACAATTAAGTGTCTTCAAGGCTAGAGTGAATAGGCTCTTAATAAACTAGCACGCTTTACCATCAACGATTGCATCACTGCTTACCTTCAGGCGGGACTGCGGTCAAGCAGTAATTAAAAATTATATTAAAAAAAACACCCTAAAATGTTCCCTCTAGTGGGACAAGACAAAAATCTCAAATTGATTCATTTAGTACAGAGCAAGTCTTTTTGATAATTCCTCTCCTAAAGGAGTCAAAAAAATTTATATGAAAGTTAATCTTTTTTGGCCATGTAAAAAACCAATCCGGTTTACTGGCAGGTCTCTTGATGAAATAGGATTTTATCATTTTTTTTTTTTGGCGGTGCTGAAGGCCTTTTAGGGCTATATTTCTCCGGCACACCATGGTGGCGCAACCAGTTCCCGCTACCAGCATAATGAATACAGCTCTATAGAGAGTCACTCACCTGGTTTCCGTTTGGTTGCAAAACCCGGAGTACATTTTGTTGGTAGCATTGACTGGTTGTAGTCGTGGTAGCCTAGTGGTTAAAACACCAGCCTCTCAAGTATGAGTGTGCGGGTTCGATTCCAGGTCAGGCAAGTCCCAATGTTACTTTTCTAAAGTTATATGTACTTTCTAAGTACATCTTGGACACCAATGACTGAAGGTGAAGTAAAACATCTTGAGGAAACCTGGACTTTATAAGTCTGAAATCGCCAACCCGCATTGAGCAAGCGTGGTGATTACGCTTAATCCTTCTCCTGTGAAGACCTGTGCCCAACGGTGGGACGATAAAAAAAAGGTTGATAATGATGAATGAATGATGATGATTGACTGGTTGCGCGACCATGATGTCTAGGTGAACTATAGCCCCTACTGACTAAACCCACTTGTGTTTTTTTTTTTATAAATTATAAACCAGTGCTTGACCGCAATCCCGTCTGATGGTAAACAGTGATGCAATCGTTGATGGTAAAACGCGCTAGTTTATTAAGAGCCTATTCACTCTAGCCTTGAAGACACTCAAATTGTAGTGTGACGGAAACACCGACGCTGGCAAATTGTTCCAGTCTCTCGATGTACGCGATATAAAGGATGTTTCTTCACTTCCATATATTTATTTATTTATTTATTTATTCCTTGTGCGCCAGGACCACGCTCTCTTTCTTACAATCGCTAACCAGGAAGATAAAATAGTATCACATCTCGTATTCAAATGGACACACACCCGGCGCTATCCCATTTAGAGGGCAGCACTCGCTGATGGGTTAAGTGGTGTTTAAATCCCCATTTTTGGGGTAATTTCCCATGAACACGCCCCTTACCTGTCGGGACGCGGTTAGCGACTATTAGTCATATATTTTGTAGTTAACTATTTGAAAATTATAGAGATAAGTGGGTAGACGGAAAAAAAAACACAACCAAAGAGATTTGACTGTTGGAATGGAGGTTTAATACAATTTAGGGGTTAGTTAATTAACAAATATGTGTGTGTCTGTAACGCCAGAAAACTGTCTGTATAAAACCCACCAGACAAAGCCTTGCCGCCAAGCGATTTGTCGTGTTCCGGCATGATGTCTGGTGAAGCCGTACGGAGGACGGGTCTGAGCAGTTGAGTTGCGATGTATGCCGGGTACGATGCTCCTAATATTGTTGTGTTGGGAGTTTGGTCGTGGAGGGTCTTCAGATCAATCTCCCTTTGGCGCAGCATCGTTGGTCGTGTTGTTGGGTTTAACATTGCATCACCTCGCTCAACTACCGTCTTCCTTCCTATTCGCTCAATTTTTCTGAGTGAATAGGCTCTTAATAAACTAGCGCGCTTTACCATCAACGATCGCATCACTGCTTACCATCAGGCGGGATTGCGGGCAAGCGCTAGTTTATAATTATTAAAAAAAAAATACAAGCCGTTTTATCAACTCAGCATATTGCCCACTGCTAGGCATACAGGCCTCCCCAGACTAAGCTACTATTATCAGGGTCACGGGTTTTCGAGATACCGTGGCTCCTGACACACAGGCAAATGAAGGACACGGGTGAGTGTTAATCAGTAAGTCTGGCATGCCCTTCAGTTCCGCTCAAAGCAGGAAAGGTCATTTGATATTTTAATTTTGATAATTTTCGTGTTCCGGCATGATGTCTGGTAAAGCCGTACGGAGGAGGGGTCTGAGCAGTTGTGTTGCGATGTATGCCGGGTACGATGCGCCTAATATAGTTGTGTTGGGAGTTTGGTCGTGAAGGGTCTTCAGATCAATCTCCCTTTGGCGCAGCATCGTTGGTCGTGTTGTTGGTTTAACATTGCATCACCTCGCTCAACTGCCGCCTTCCTTCCTATTCGCTCAGTTTTTCTGAGTGAATAGGCTCTTAATAAACTAGCGCGCTTTACCATCAACGATCGCATCACTGCTTACCATCAGGCGGGATTGCGGTCAAGCGCTAGTTTATAATTATTAAAAAAAAAAAAAAAAAAACAAGCCGTTTTATCAACTCAGCACATTGCCCACTGCTGGGCATACAGGCCTCCCCAGACTAAGCCACGACTACTAGGGTCACGGGTTTTAACGATACCGCAGCTCCTAGCATACAGGCAAATGAAGGAACACGGGTGGATTTGAATCAGTAAGTCTGGCATGCCCTTCAGTTCCGCCCAAAGCAGGAAAGGTCATTTGATAATTTACCGCTCGCAAAAAAAAAAAAGTTCGGCCTTCCGCATCCACTCTGTCCTAACCAACTTCTTAAGTTCGCCAGACTACCTATCTAAGCGGCGTCTCACGGTACTCTTGCCGATACCGAATCTCCACTATAGTTTTTTTTTTTTTTTTTTAATATATGCCGTCTCTTTCTCCTTGCGTAGCAAGAATCATTTTTCACTTTTTTTATATTTCCGCGCTTCATTTTTTGCGGCATTGGCCTTGTCATTTTTTTTTTCTGGGTCGCTCATTTCCCACGTCTTATATTCTATTTTTTTCTTAGTTATTCTTGTCTTTTATATCATACTTTTACAATTCCTTATATTACTCTTTTTTCTACTTTTCTACTTATAATCTATCTCACTTATACATTTTCATTCTTAAACAATTCCTGCCGACGGCACAGCGCTTGGCTGTGCTGCCCTTGTCCTGTTTCTTTCGATGGACTGATTTGCAACCTTGAGGCAAAATCGCTCCAGGTACGGCCTGGAGTGTTTATCCGCCATAAGGTCGGCAATGGATGACTCCGTCAAAATAATACCAGTGCTCTCCACTATAGTTGGTAATCGTCTGCTGCACCAGCCATTGGTTCTTTGACAAGAATGGCCAGCCCACTGCTACTTCAGCGTAGGTATTCTGCAATTTATGTATGTCGGTTATCTTGGTTCTTTCCGAATCCTTAAAGAAGTTCTTAAAATCTTTATCTAATAAAGTGCTTATAAAATCAACCTTGAGATTCAACCATAATATATTCAAAAGTCGTGGTGCCCTAGTGGTTAAAACGCCAGCCTCTCAATTATGTGTGTGCAGTTTCGATTCCAGGTCAGGCAAGTACTAATGTAACTTTTCTAAGTTACAGGTATATCTTGGACACCAAAGACTATAAGGTGAAAGAAAACATCTTGAGGAAATCTGGACTTTAAGTCTGAAATCGCTAACTCGCTTTGAGCAAGCGTGGTGATTACACTCAATCCTTCTCTGTATTATCGTCCCTGTGCCCAGCAGTGGGACGATAAAAAAAAATGGTTTTAAAGATGATAATATTCAAAAACCCTTTACTAAATAGTAGCATTGCACTGATTGCACTCAAAGTTTGACCTTCACATTAAAATCAAGTCAGGCTGCTGGGAAAGATTATGTGTTGCTGCGTCAAAAAAAAAAACATTGTAAGTTGCTTGAAAAACAAAACTGTTCTGAATATAAAACGGTACAGCTCATCTGTTTAGCAAAAATAGACATATTAATAAGCAAATTACTTTCTTTCATAAAATAAAACATCAATAAGCAAAAACACTAATAATGAACAATACAAAAAACAACAGCGCATCAATATCTCGCAACCGCCAATTTAATTATCAAATAAAGAACCATAGAGCGACCAATAACACAGTCTGTGAGAGAGTTGCCACAGCACAATAACAGTGTTGCCAGTTATAATAACGTGCCATAATGTTGCTACATGCGTTCACGATCGCCAATCACACATAATGACGCTTATTTAAAGTTTATTGGTTTATTAAATGGCGTGTGGTAACGTATGATAACTTTATTCATCGAAGGCTGAATAATTACATTATATGTTATATTTATGTAGCCCGTTACCGGTTACTAGTTAACGGTCAATAGGTAATCATCTTCGCGGTTTTTTGGTCGTAACATAAGAGTATAGCGAAACAGCCTTCATTCACGAAGGAAGTAAATGAAAGTTGTACCACTAATTGCACACAATATATTATATTAAGTTTTTTATTGGATAAACTGGCTGTAAAACGTTTGACTGGATTGGTCAAAACCTTGCTATGCGTTAACTTCAATGACGAAAGTAATTTCTGAGCCTATTTACGTAGGTAACACACGATTAATTCCCATGTGAAAGATTAAGAAGGTTATTGCTAATCCATTGCTACATAACATGACTGATTAAAAGGTGAAGGAAAACACTTGAGGAAATCTGGACTTTTCAAGTGTCAAATCGCCAAACCGCAGTGAGCAAGAGGCCTGTGCCCAGTAGTGGGACGAAAAAAATGTGGATGATGATGATTGCTACATAACTTTGAAAAAATCACCCGCTCAACAGCCTAATGGCAATGAGTGTTGTTAAACTGCCAAAATGCCTTTGTTTTTATTAGTTTTTTACGCAAAAACTCTGGTAGCACCCGGAGATAGTAAGGTGGGTTCGCGGCCACGCAAGAGATGACGCTATCAGCTTGGTAAGTCCCGATAAAACTGAAAAGAGGAAGTACGGCCTCATATAACATGGAATGGAGGGGCCTGGGCCCAGGGGCTCTAGTCTGCTATCTTTATTTTGTCATTCCAACACGATTCATAATGATCGGTCAATTATCTCAGTCGTCTCGTAATAAAATGGTGATTGCCATTATTATAAAATCCGTTAATAGGAATGATTTTCTAAAAATGAATACTTAACATGAACATTTATGGAGTGGAATGTCAGTGATTGACCACTGCAAAGTCATATTGACCCCATTTTGTTAGTAGTAGTACATTACGAAAAAAAATGACAAAATCGATCATCTTGAGATCACTGATACGCCATTTTGACACTATTGCAATAGCAGACTATGACCCCAGGAATGAAACAACGCAAAAGAACGTAACTTTCAATTATAAATTAAAGGGTAACTCATGGAATCATAAGTTGAACGAAAAACGGTCCACCATTTCTCCGCCTATTTTACTTTCCACGCATTTCTATTACGGATCAAAATGCCTACGTATTCCAAACATTTTAAATCTCGACCTCTGATTGGTTAGCTCCAAATGACGTCACACATTGATCGACGACTCATCTAGATAACCTAATCAAATTATTAGAACAAGTACGAAACCACATTATCTTTACAGTTCCATGTCAGAAAAATGGACTCTATTCTTCAAGAAATTTCGAGGAATTGTTTGTTTTGTAGCTGCAAAGTTAAGATTGTCTATTTGTTGTTTAGTATCGCTTAATCTTGGGACGTTGACAGCGGTTTAAGTGTTAAGGCGAACAGTTAATTTAGTTTTAGGAATATCTGTTTCTGTTAATCTGTTTGGTTATTGACTTATTGTTGAGTTGTAATGTTTATTTGATTAAAAGATAGCTGTAACTTTCTAATTCAGAATAGGTTGGAAAAATGTTATTTTACTCCCTACTCATATTTATTTTTCTTACAAATTGGCGGTCAAGAAAATGCTTTACTGACACTTGTTAGTCCGTTAATGCTGACAGAATAGTCCACACCAGCTCAGTTTTTAAAGAAGGAAAATAAAAATAACAAAACTACTAGTTTGTAAAACTCATGGCCCTTTTTTTTAAAACATTGCTTAAAATTAAGTAATGATTAGCGACTATTAAAACATAGATTATTGATATTTAAACATGTCTTATTGCGACACTTATAAAACTAAACCCTTCATTTGCACGCAACTGACATGTCTGAAAATGCATTCTCTTTTGTTGGCCGCGCTATAGTTTTATTAAGTTGTGAGTTTGTTCCAATATTGTAGTGCTAACTTGAATAAATCGTTTTGTTAATAAGCTAAACTATTAATAGTATTATCTTATCCGCTCATAACATAAAGAATTGATCTTATTTTGGTGACAATACTTTTTTTATGAAATGTATGTATTTCAAGCTATAAGCTTAATTCCTCATAATCTTCTCTCTGGGAATTGATCAAGAGGTGTTTGAAAATAATTAAGAACCAAATTACTGAACCAAAACGGAAATTAAAAATGAATGTCTATTATTTACCTATGGTCAAAAAAATCATAATATTTCATTATGGCCCTTAAAACATGTTTCACATTGATGTTCAATGACCATAATTAATTAAAGCGCGGTCACTCTTGACACATGTCAAACATGTCGCCGACCATCGACAAAATTATGACAGCCGCTGTCAAAATCATTTTGAACTTTATATCTAATGTTGTAAGAGTAAAAAAATATTTAACGGTTGGTAGTTTTAAGTTGGTACATTTTTCTGTGATGTCGCCGAAGCATAATGGTTTTAAAGTTATTAATTAGTGTATTAGTGTGTTTTGATTGGTCAATGTTATATGATTTAAAGACACATTGTTTAGATGTTGTCGCTCAAGCGTTTGTTGTAGAATGTATGTTAAACAATTAATTGTTGTCTTTTTTTACAACCACGGCAAGGTGGGTTTTTTGCAGAGAGTGTTCTATGCCTAATATGACATTTTGAGAACTAGAAGGCGAGATCAGTGGTGGCCTAATGGAATCGGCCGCGGGTTACAAGTCGTAGATTCACTATCAGGCGCCACCAACCTTTTTATCGTCTCCCTGCTGGGCACAGGTCTCCTACCTGTGCCCAGAGCTGTGACTTGACTCATACAGAGAAGGATTGGGCGTAATCAACACGCTTACACAATGCGGGTTGGCGATTTCAGACTTAAAGTCCAGGTTTCCTCAAGATGTTTTCCTTCACCTTCTAATCGGTCATTAGTGTCCAAGATATAGGTACTTACGTAAATTAGAAATGTTGCATCGTTACTTGCCTGACCTGGAATCGAACCCAACCAGCCTCTCATATTTGAGAGGCTGGTGTTTTAACCACTAGGTCACCACGACTTATATAAATTATTTCATCACCATTGCTATCAAAAAACGGTGAATAAAAATTTCGTGAGCAAACTGGCATGTTCTAGGGCCAAAACTACGAAGACATGTGACATCTACCAACCCACACTGGGCCCGTGTGGTAGATTACGGCCCACTACCTCTCTCCAAGAGAAGTCCTGTGACCTTCTGTTTCACGCACGCATCAAAGAAATGTCAGCACGTCGTTACGGGGTCCACGAAGACCAATGCCTCCTGGGTCAGGGTTGCGGGTTGTTTAAAAAAGAAACTGTGACCCTTACGTATAAGCAAGTGAAGAAACACGGGTGGGTTTTAGTCAGTAAAAGTTTGACACATCCTTCCGCTCCGCCCAGAGCAGAAGTCATTTAATGATTTCCCATCCCAACAAAAAAACAAACTCAATTTACTTTGCCGCGGATCGAAGTGGAAAAAGTGGAAAATGAAAGGTGATTTCTTGACGATATTGTACAGACAACACCAGGTCAACACGAGGTCATTTGATGATTTCTCATCCTAAATAAAAAAAAGAGGCAGAAGCCACTTCCAAATATTTACATGGAGCTTTGTCCTCCGCAATAGGGATGTTTTCTAGGTAAAAAAATGATTCTAATTAGTCCGTCATTCAGATTACCTATAGAAAAATATTGGATACGTATATTTTGTTTTATCAAATCAATAAAAATTTACAAATAAAAAAGCCATCAAAGATCAGGCGTGGTGGCTGGTGACGTCAGTGCGCGCTAAAAATTGTAGCGTGCAGTGACGTCACATGAATTTTCAACGCACTGTGTCGTCTTCATTTTTTGTTTATATGAAAAAGAAAAAAATACGTGTCTAGTATTTTTTTGGAAATCTTACTGACGGAATAATTAGTTTTTTTTAGTCAATAACCCTTTCCAACGAAAGAAGACGACAGCAGGTAAGTACTAAAGTTTCTCGAGAAAAAGCAAACGCTATCTAACTATGCTATAGGTATCTACTATAACTAATTGCCAATCATTTTTTCCCAACAGAACTAGCCCAGCTGTGGGCAGAGATAATGATGGTGAAGTGCCATGCTAGTTATTGCTAGTATACAATAATAGTGCTCGGTATTGTTGGACGTTTATATTAATATAAGTCACAGGTCAACAGCACGCTCTGGGGTTAACGTGTGGTGCTAAGGATAAGCTGTTAGCGGTTTTTAGGGTTCTTATCTAAAAGATAAAACGGAATCCAATTCATGAGACTTCGCTGTCCGTCTGTCGCCAGGCTGTATCTCATGAACCGTAATAGCTAGACAGTTGAAGTTTTCAGAGATTATATTGTATTTCTATTGCCGCTATAACAACAAATACCAAAAATAAAATATTTAAGGGGAGTTCCCATACATTCCCGGAAATAAATAGACGCTTGAAATGTTCATAAGTAGAATATCTAGGTATAGGTTAGATCAAAAAGATATTATTATTTTTTTCCGTTTTTAAGGATAATGGTTCGGAATCCTTCGTATGCGAGTCCGACTCGCACTTAGCCGTTTTTTTTTTTTTTATAATTATCTTAACCGCGATCGCGCCTGATGGTGTAAAGTGCGCTAGTTTATTAAGAGTCTATTCACTCTAACCATGAAGACAAAATTAAATTGTAGTCAAATGAAACACCACCGTAGTGGTGTCAACAACGTAAGGGTGGAAACTCGCCGTACGACGCGACGGGTCGTCCGACGGTGGAACGGAGACCTACATACCTGTATCTCTTGGCCGATACCAATATGCCACCATTGCTCTCTTAGGAACATGATAATTAATTATTTTTAACTTTGTGGCTGTACTACGAGCCTCAAACTACTTCTGCGCAGGCGCACTGCGCGCCCGCCGCACGCGACCATAAGCCTCTCACACACGCGTTCAAAGCAGCCAGTGAGAAACACTCGCCTAGGCAATTTAGGTACTTGGAATTTGTTGGTCAATTCACAACCGACATACGATACATTCCTGGGAAGCAAAACGTAGTCACGGATGCCTTATCAAAAATAGAGGAAGTCACTCAAGGAATAGATTTTCATGCCCTAGCACAATCTCAAGAGACTGATCCAGAGTTACAAGGTCTACTGAAAAACGGATCTTCATTCAAGCTGCAATTATAATATGAAAATAAAATGAATAAAAAGCTTTGGGAAAATTAACACGATGTTTTATTGTTTCGTATTCATAATTCAACAACAAGAAGTAACCTAGGCAACTAGCACAGACTAAATAGTGGTCACTGGCCACTTCATAATTATTCAATAAAGCCTACAAGTAAATTTCTTGTAACTTGTACCCGACCATAGATACAAAGATAACTCTATAACAATTTGACGTGGAGATCTCATCATTTGTAACAATACTGACAGATACCTTAATATTCAGCCGTCTCGGTGACTTACTAATTAATGGCTCGCCTCATAGTGTTTGTTTAGCGCCTCTCTCATTAAATAACGTCCGGTATGTAGCAACGGATCGATGACTTAACTCCCCCCATCTCCGTTCCATCATCGGACGACACGTCGTACGGCGAGTTTCCACCCTTACGTTGTTGACTGTAACAATTTGCTAGCGTGTTTTGGTGTTGGTGTTAAACTAGAGCGCTTTGCTATCAACGATTGCATCACTGCTTACCATCAGGCGGGATTGCCGTTAAGCACTAGTTCATTATCACTACATATTACAAAACAGACTCACTTTTTCTTTCCCTATGTCGCTTTGTATGATTAAATCTTTAAAACTACGCAACGGATTTTGATGGAGGTTTTTTAATAGATAGAGTTTCACCGCCAAAAGGAGCCCGCTCACCTTGGCTCCTACTTTTCGGAATGTATCCTTGGAGTGTACCGACCGCCTTCAGCTTTTGGGTGTTGAGATTTCCTCGAACCAAAACTTTGGCCGTCCTCCTCCTCCTTTATACCGCGTACATCGAGGGACTGGAACAATCTGCCGGCGGCGGTGTTTCCGTCGGACTACAATTTGAGTGTCTTCAAGGCTAGAGTGAATAGGCTCTTAGTAAACTAGTGCGCTTTACCATCAACGATTGCGTCACTGCTTACCATCAGGCGGGATTGCGGTCAAGCGCTGGTTTATAAATTAACAAAAAAAAAAAGTGTGATTCAAGAGGAAGGTTTTTATGTAAGTATATAACATGCATAATATATAAGAGGAACACGGATTATTTTTGGGGTTTCTAACGCATGTCGCAAAATAAACCCATTTTTTTGAGCTTACATTGCAAACGTTGACTGAACGGTTTGAGATAAAACAAAATAATGTACTACAGTATTGTAGACCTTAAGCGGACCCCGGGCTCCAACACGAAAGCCGCGGATGCAACCGGGATAAGCGCTAAGGTGATGATGATGGTCCTTAAAAATGCCTACAAAAAAGTCTGCGGCACCATATGTCTATCTACTATAGTTTCTTCATTATGACTACTTTTTTATGATTGAAAAGTTAATTAAAATGCCAGTCGAAATCAGAGCCTACTACTATTTGTTCCTTATTATTAAACATTATCCAAATAAATTCCGCCATATCAAAGATAATTTCAATAGTCGCAGATCTCTTTTTAAATTATTGGAATTGATTGTTTCATTCGGGAGATAGGTATCTCGATTTATTCAAAACTAAACATCAGAAAAAAATCCGAGTGCTGCTCGCGCCCGTGCCGGCCGTCTGCTACTTAAGTGTTTCTCAGCCTAAACCGCGGAGGGAGTGGGTGAGGGAGCCGGAGCGGGTGGCCATTAGTTCGAACAAACTTGCTATCCCGGTAGGCTTTCATTCTGTTTGAAGGTGGTGGAACTGGCTATCCATGGACAATAAGGTCAATGTATCTTACAGAGTCAGATATTGGCTGATGGGCGGCACAGTAGACATTATTGTTATGGAAGGGCCACCGTTTCTTAAGGAAGGCTTAGGCACCTATATCAAGTGTCCACGTGCGAACCCGGGCGGATCGCTAGCAATTTATATAAAAAAAAGATTTTTTTGCGTATAAATCCTTAAATTTATTGGTGTTTTAGTATAATTACATATGAATAATAATTATATAGAAATCCGCTATGGCCTAGCAGTATCGACCGCGTTTTAAAACCTGTAGGTCGTAGGTTCGAACCCTGTCTGGCGCATTGCTCCCAAAACGTTAAAGGAAAATATTGTAAGGAAACTGGCATCTCCTAGAAACATATGATATCTACAAACCCATACTGGGCCCACGTGGTGGACTACGGCACACTCTCCCAAAGAAAGCCTGTTTCCCAGGAGTGGAAATATTATAATCCGATTACTTTTTTTTATTTTTAACATTATAAATTGTTGGTAAAGTGCGCTAGTTTGTTAAAAGCTATTCCTTTGGCTACTTACACATTCAACCGAACCTCTAATAAATTTCTACCTCTTTGTAAAGCTCACATAAATCCCATTTTTGAGTCCTAAAAATAACCCATGGTCTTGCTTACCAATCTCAGAACGTCAAAATGGCGGCTTTTTTTTTTTCCAAAGAAATATTCTTATCATTCTGCTCGTAAAAGGGATTCAAATTTATCAATGACTAGCGGCCGCCAGCGACTTCGTTCGCGTGTAGTTAGTTATGGTCCGCTCCTATTGGTCGCAGCGTGATGTTATATAGCCTAAATTCTTTCTGGATTAGTGGACTATCCAATGTAAAAAGAATTTTTCATATCGGACCAGTAGCTCCTGAGATTAGCGCGTTCAAACAAACAAACAAACTCTTCAGTTTTATATATTAGTATAGATTTCAAAATGAAGACGATTTACTAAATCGAGTAGAAACATAGCATCATGTTCTTCATCTTACCAACCATTCAATATACACTATGTAACAAAAACCCTGTTGTTCCTTTCAGGGACATATAATTTTACCTACCTACAAGCACATCATTAATGAAGTCATAATTAGAAAACAGTAATCATTGTCTAGTCGAGGGGTAACTATCAAATACCTATTAAAACCGACAAATTCGATTTTTTTTTAGAATATCTGATTTTATAAGTTAAATAAATTGTCGGGAACGTTCTACTTAGGTATGTCTAGTTTCTTCATGCAGAATTACAGAGCTAAGAAATCAGTTACAGATTATAAATATTAATAATTAAACATTTATTTTAATTATCTTTGTTGGAATTTTTTTATAAATTACTTGCTTCTTTACGTCCGTATGCCGATTCTTAAAACATAGGTTGAAGGAACAACAGGGGTTTTGTTACATATTGTATAGTTAGATAAAAACATTGTTCTTGCAAGAGTCGTATTTTTTTTCCTCCTATGCAAAGAAAACTAAAAGCAGTAAAAGGAGTAAGGTTAACAGTTATCCCAAAGGATTAAGGTTTTTGTCAAATAAATAAACCTTTTAAAAGATTAGCTAACCTCGGAGACTATTCAAAGGACTGTAAAAGAAAATACCGGACTTAATGAGCCCGTTTTAAACAGTATTAATTTACGACAGCAAAAACCCTTATTTTACAAAATCCTACTGAAACAGTTAAATTCCTTTTCACATTTTTTTTAAATTCTCTTTCAGAAACTTTCTCTTTGAGTTTTGGACACTTGCCGAAAAGGACATAATCACTCAAACATTTTTTTTTAAATTTCTTTTGTAAGTCTATCTCATATTTCCAAAGTCACAACAGCAAAGCACAGGCGTAGAGTAGCCATGCTGTCGGTATTCTATAGGATGCATTTTGGAAAGTGTGCGCGGGAATTGCATGACTTAATTCCATCATTAGACGACGTACGGCAAGTATCCATCCTTACCTATGTTGTTGACACCACTACGATCGGACGAAGTGTTTCGCCTCGTCTTTCATACCGCGTACATCGACGGACTGGAACAATTTGCCTGCGGCGGTGGTTTCCATCGGACTGTAATTTAAGTGTCTTGTGGTGGCTCTTAATAAACTAGTGCGCTTTACCATCAACGGTGGCATCGTTGCTTATCGTCAGTCAACCGCTAGTTTATAATCTTAATAATACAAAACAAAAGTTGTCTTAGATTCTAAACTAAAACTGGACTTTATTAAGTAAAACTGTAAATTCTCATATTTAAATTGGTTTTTGTTTGAGAAGTTAGTACTAAATTTGTTATTGATATGCGTTCCTATAACAACGAGACTATTTATTCTTTGATTCAAAATGGGGCATTGGTTTATTTAAGTCAAATAAAATAATCAATGAAAAAAAAATATTTTTTTTAAGTAATTTATCCAGAATATGATAGTTGATATATATGAAATGAAATATAAATGATGATATATGAAAAATTCACTATTTGTCATATTTGTCAGAAGAACAAATTTGCTTTAAAATAGCTAGTGATAATTTCAATGAAAAAAAAAACTCTTAGCACGTGTTTTTTATACATATACACTTGGTTTTATCAACATCATCGTTAGAACTAAAACTGAATGGCCATCTACTACTCAAATTTTTGCCGTGCGGTTTATGAAAACGGGACAATATCCCGTCCCAGAGTTCGTTTTGGGGACACCGGGGCTCTTAATTTAAAAAGGGATAGTCCCGTTCAAAACGGTACGTTATCCTATGAGCATGTCACCATAAAAACTTAGGTAAAGTGATCATTCTAACTGGTGCTAGAGACTGAACACTAATGAAAGCTCATTTTGCCTAATCGACTTTACAGACTGTAGACTATTTGGTGCAAACACACCGCCTCCGCGAGTTTATCTAAAATTTATTATTAGAAAAGCAATTAACGGCGCCCTGCGGGTAGTAGGTAGTAATATAAAAAATAGATAAAAACCTATTCTCATACCTAACTATTTACGGGATTGCATTAAAATCGGTTCAATTGTTATGAAGAACATAATTTTGGATAGGCTTATCCAATTCCAATTCATTTATTAATGTGATTTTTGGTAAGTAAATTTTACAATGTGATCTTAATATTTAATAAATCAGTTCCTCAAAAAATCTACCATAAAGGCATACACTCTTTAACAGCACATAAAATCATAAAAAGGATTATAAATATATTAAAATGATGAATAATGTAATGAATTTGGAATATAATGCTATGTCAAATTTTTATAAATATATAATACAGTACAATGTCAAAATTAAATAGATATTAAATAACATTTATATAATCTGCCGTCACCACGTGACACTGGCAGAATAGTCGAAACCGGCTCAGTTGCCAAAGAAAAGAAAAAAAAACATATATAATAGAATTTCAGAATTAAATAAGTGGCAATGTTTCGTCATTGGCTAACACAAAACGTGGAGTGCCAGAACAAGAAAAAAAAAAAGTGGCAATGTCAAGTTAATTATGTCAAAGAAATAGTATAATGTCAAAATTAAATGAGTATCAATGTCATATTATATTTTTGAATATGTATGTATGTGTGTTACATCTATTTTAGTTTATAGTACTTATAATATTTGCACAAACGACAGTCCCATATATGGTTCAGGAGATTCTCTGTCCATTCATTGGTTGCCTGGAAGAGATTGCATTAGTGATAAGGCCTTCCATTGTATATTTTTTGTGCTAAATGTATTTAAATCAATGTTTTCGGTGTAGGTGCGATAAAGTATATAAATAAAACGGTATTAGGATTATAATATCATATGTAGCAAGTACATAAAAAGCAGAGAAACAATCAAAGAGCATCGCAAGGCATCTATATGCCTTGCGATGCTCTTCTATAAAAGGAACCAATAGTCCTTTGCGACTAATTTCGTCCCAGCAAACAATTTAAGACGTTCCTACCTCCAAGGCTTTAACTTGTTGCATTGTGCCCTGCGCTGACTAATAAATAATGGTTACTTTAAAAACCGTTCATTTAACGCCATATTACTAAAAGTTAATCTTATCATTTAAAATCTACCGACAAACAGCCGCTGCACTGAATAACTCTAAAAAAAATCTTCAAAAACCTTATCTTAAGTTTGTTTGTGAAATCTTCAAATATCCTCATAATGTGCCACCCGCATCGCTTCGTGGAAAATTGGCTTACATCATCCGGGGTCCAAACCCACCTACCTGCTAAATAATCCTTTTAACTATTTGACTTTTCGCGCGTCAATAGTCATCGCACTTTAGTGAGATACGAAAATAAATTGCCTTATTTTTTTTTACTTAATTCTACTATAATGTATCTTTTTTATGTGAGAACCAAGTTAAGCAAAGATGGGAAAAGATAACGTGACCATATATTGCCATTTTTCCCACCTGTAGTTAAATAATAAGCAATATGTGGTCGGCTTTATCATCTGATTCATATATTTTTTGTTATTATCAAAGTTGTGTTCAACCGCAATCCCACCTGTTGGTAAGCAGTGATGCCATCGTTGATGGTAAAGCGCGCTAGCTTATTAAGAGCCTATTCACTCAAAAAAACTGAGTGAATAGAAAGAAAGATGGTAATTGAGCGAGGTGATGCAATGTTAAACCCAACAACACGACTAACGATGCTGCGAAGAGGGAGATTGATGTGGAGACCCTCCACGACCAAACTGCCGACACAACAACATTTTCGCGCATCGTACCCGGCACACATCGCAACACAACTGCTCAGACCCATCCTCCGCATGGCTTCACCAGACATCATGCCGAAACACGACGAAACTTTTTGTCTGTTTTTAAAAGGAAGTTTGTTTGGACCATTCCGCAATTGTCAAGGTAGAGAGCTAAAAATTGGTTTGCGGTTTATTTGTAGTAGGGGAGACTAGGGATGAACGTAACAATTTTCATATTTTACCTAATATCTCACATACCTTTCGGAATTTCGAAATCTCAATTAATATATCATATAAGTTGGTCTTTCAGCTATATTTTAGCTTTATAATAAATGCGGCAATTATTATATATTTTGATAAAAACGATTATAGAAAAAGAGTAGAATCTGTTACAACCGTCCCTACCCCTAGGGTTGGTTGTAACAGTACAAAGGGATGATTGTAACACTGCAAATAAAAATAAATATACTTTCATAATTAACATATTTATATATTATCATCCTTTTAGGACTTACATTAATATCAAAATCAATAAAAATATTAATTATTTGTAACAAAAAATAACAATATTCTTAATTAATCAACATAGTTTGAAAATGAGATCTAATCGGACAAACAATTATGGCACACATAACTTAATTCGTTTTTAGTACAGTCTACATGGGCCCATCGTTTACACTCTAGGCATTGCACCCATTTTTAGTTTGGCCTGCTGTTTGAAAAAGATTCCACACAAACGAAACAAAAGCAATCTTCATTGTCTAAATCATCACTTTTTGTGGCAATCATAGCCCTGGTTTTTTTCTTTTGTGCTTTCTTTTTAATAGCTTTCTGGACAACTGAAGGCTTACCCTTTCTTGTCTCTTTAGGAATCTGAAAAATTGATTTCTTAACCACTTTATATCTATCCTTTCTTTCTTCTTCGTCTTGAATCTCTAGTTTATTTGGTGTGTCAATCATTAGTGCTGTTTTTCTACCTTTTCATCCCATTCCATTATTCTTCCTGGGTCCTGCCTTTGGCAAAGGCTTAACTACGTAGGGTCTAAACGACGTTGTTGTGACGTCCTGAATACTGGCTGAAGAGGTAGATAGAATGGGTAAATTATAATTCATCTGATAATTATTAGACGATGTCGACGGAATAACCACATCCGCTTCCGAAACCGTTGTTGATGGCAAAGCCATTGTTGCCATGATTAATTCAGGCTTTCTCGGCAGTATTGACATAACAGGTAACGCCGGAGAAGCTAACAAGGGTGTTTGGTGGTGTTGATGTGTTTAGATCACGTTGTAAAGGTAGCAAATCTTCTGTAGACATTGTTTTAATGGACGGTGATGATGATGTGAGCGTTGCTTCAACCTGACGGCTTGTTGATGGAATCGGTTCTGCGTTACTGGGGACTGTAAGACCTTCCAATGGTCTATCAGTAACGGAGCTGGGCAAGAACACATTATACAGATAAGACAACCCGTAATTAATTTGGGAACAATGATGTAAATTCTCAGCCAGTATTTTTTCTTCCTTAGCATTAAAACTCGCCTCTTTGATACGTAGCCTACTTTTGGAAGACCAGTAGAACCTTCTTCTTGCATTTTTTTTTTTATTCTTTTGTACATATCTATAAAAAGTCACTTGACATAGCTGATATGACTTAGCAGCGTCTCGAAACGGTACTTTTAGAAGAAGTACTTCTTCCGCGGCCAAATCCATTATTTTTTGAGTGACTAAGCCTCTATCAGTCGTTCGTTTGTGTACCTATATTAGGCATTGGGGAATGAGAAAATAAATCTATAATACTTTGA
Source organism: Sesamia inferens (assembly GCA_037179545.1). Classification (NCBI taxonomy): domain Eukaryota; kingdom Metazoa; phylum Arthropoda; class Insecta; order Lepidoptera; family Noctuidae; genus Sesamia; species Sesamia inferens. The sequence goes on from CM073943.1 coordinate 3,826,546, forward strand.
AATACAAATAAATACAATAAGATGAACTTTAAGATACCACAATCATAAAAGGGATGTAAGTAACAAGTTGTTACTTACATCCCTATCTTAAAATTTTCCCGAAATGGACAAACCCATGCTCATAACATTAAAAAATTGGTAGACAGAAACCATTTCAAACTCCAAGATAGTAAGATGGACAGTTATACTATAATATTAACGCATAAAATGTCAGCTTAAGGTAGGCACAATAAAAAAAATCACACTTGAAAAATACGATCAAAACTTGCTTTGTTGTTATTTTTTCGGCATTGATTCGCTACGTCCTCAACCTGACAGCTCAGCGCCGTGAGCGCAACTGAGGCAAGGGGGGGATCAAAATCGTGCATTTTGGCGATACAGCCGTCAATGCAGCAAACATAATTCTTTCGGGAACTCATTTGTTACGTTCATCCCGCGTTATTTTCATACCTGGTCTCCCCTACTTACGTAAGCCGTCTCCAACTTCTTATCAATACCGTCTATGGTAGCATACTAAAATAATATTCTGTTCCAAGACCTCTTCTGTGTTCTAAATCATTAAAGGGAACCGTTTATCCCCGAATTTAACTAGGGCGAAGCCGCGACCAAAAGCTAGTACATAGGTTAATAGTTATATAACGTTATTGTTTGTTTATAAGAATCCTGAATATAGTTTGTTCAGAATAAGCAACTGAAACAATTCCAATCATTTTTACACCATGTTATATTTTTTCCCAAATAAATTTACAAATTATTGCAGTGTGCCTGTTTAGAGGGCGATGAAATAATGAACTGTATTTTTAAGGTCTGGTATATTGTCGTTAATAATAAATTCTATAAAGGGTGTGTCTGACATCGACGCACAAACAAGTACCACGGATCCAATACATGATTCTGAACCTCCCAGTGGTGGAATTTTGCGTCGGCTTTTTCCCGATTAAAAAAAAAATATGCAGTTTTTTTTCACATAACCCAATAGAATAGAATACTTTATTTCAGACCGGAGTCCATAAGGTTAGTAACAATCTTACTTAACTTATAGTATTAGTAGGATTTTTTTTTTATTTGCCGTCTTTCGCTTCTTGCGTGGCAAGAATTCTTTTTTGCCTATTTATTAGCTGTCTTTTCTTTTTACCGCTATCTTCTTTTACGGCTTATACCTTGTCTTTTCTTCTGGGTTGCTCTTTTCCCAAGTCAATATATATTTGTTTCTTATATTTTACATCATTATTCTTACATTTCTTATATCTAAATAGTCTAAATACTACTGTTACACAATTACACATTTCCTATCGTTTACATTATTACTTCTAAATTATCGGCTGTGCTGCCCTTGTCCGATTCCTGTCAATAGACTGTTTTGCGACCTTGAGGCACAACCGCTCCAGGTACGGCCTGGAGTGTTTATCCGTCATAAGCCCGGCTATGGATCTTTCTGTTAATTTTCTGCCAGTACTTAATTCCAGGTCGAGTATTAGTAGGTTACAGACATACATACATAAAAATTAACTTAGCGTGGAGCTGCATCCACCTCTGCCACATGGGAGAATCCCACCGATCCGCGAACACACTGAGAATACTGTTGTTACTGCGGCGAACACGCGTCAATAAGATTTTAAAGTAAAAATAATTAATTCGTTAATTACACAAAAAAGCGCAATGTGAACAATACTAGAAAAACTATCCTATCAGCTGATTTAATAAAGTTCACATCAGGGGTCAACGTCATACCTACAAACACGCAAGGCGGTACGCTTGCAACGTTCAAAGGCCAAGCAGATACTTTTTTTTCAACACTGTTATTTCTGTACCTAACCGTTCATTAACGACATAAATGGCTATCATAATTTTGTTAGTGGCATGCGGTGTAGCCTTTTCGCGAAGTTTGCGTTACGATGTCAGATACACCCTGTATGTAACAAAATCCCGGACAAACAATAGGCTATTTGAGATTTATAATTTCTAACTTGAATTACTTGGTTGCGGTTAAGAAGTTCACCAAAAGTTTTTTTATCATATTAAATACGTATTTCGTAAGAAACATGCAAACAAAAATTCAAAATTCAAATAAGCCGCCGAAACGCTTTATTCAGCAATATGGCATCGCGCTTTGTAAGTGACCTCACAAACTTATACACGATTTTCGGTTCCGCAGTGGTGTTTGTGGTTATTTACTCCAAATATCGTTAAAATCTTATAAAAGCGCTAAAACACCTGAGAACAAATAGAACGACAACAAGTGTTTATGAGCGGATGATGTCATCGTGACATTAGCCAATCCGGATCGTTTCAAAAAATGTGGCGCGAGAAACAAAATGCCAAACATATTGTTTTTGTTTTTGGTTATATTAATTGTTATTATTTTCATTAAAACTCACGTAAATGACATAAAGAACCCTCATTTTATGCATTTAAAGCAAATAATCACCAAAATATTCATACTGTCAAATAGCCTATTGTTTAATTTAAAAAGATGTGTGTTTCGTGGCGGGATCCGTGGAAGCGAGTGAGGTGAGGTCCAAGTCGGTCCTCTGACTCGGTCATGTCCCCCGCCCGCGCCCCGCTCCCGCTGCCGATGAAGACTGCTCACGTGCAGATCGATGTTGGATTTCATTCCCAACAGTGTCCACAGCTGTCTTTTCATATTTATGGGCTTCTACCGACCCAACGGCTTACCGTGCTTTTCGAAGCACGGATCTTGGTAAGTAAAGATGGTCACCAATCCGCAGACTAACCGTAGCTAGTGTAGTTTAATCTGATCGATCGAGTCGTACAGTTATATTACTTAAACACCTGCCATATGCCTATTAATGCATCATTAATCATCATCATCAACAATCTTTTTATCGTCCCACGTGCTGGGTACAGGTCTTCTCTTATACAGAGAAGGATTGAGCGTAATCACCACGCTTGCTCGATGCGGATTGGCGACTTCAGACTTAAAAATCCAAGTTTATCAAGATGTTTTCCTTCACCATGTAATCAGTCATTGGTGTCCAAGAAATAACTAGAAAGCCCTATTAGCAAACAATCATAATAAAAAGAGCAAAAACGTCGATGTGCTTTAAAATTAAACTTTACCCATAAAATCCTTTTTTAACGATGTCTGCGGTTCGACACGAGGTGGCATATTCTTTATCAACAACCACACAATGCCTCACAAAAGCTACTAAATGCCACTTTTGTTTTCACTAAACATACATTTGAAATCCGATTACAATCTGTACCAACACCAATAAAAACACTTGACTACCGTGTAGGTAACTTCCATTATCAAACTCCTTGAAAAAGACCTCACATCTTTTCCTTAACCGACAATCCACAAACTCCTCACGATCGATTTCGCCATAAAATCCAATCAGATAACTCTACACAAAATGTCATACCACAAACAAAATTTCAAAGAGATAATAAAAGGGTTTTAACGAAAATTTCCTACATTTCGATAGTTCATTATTAGTTGTGTCACGTCCCTACTCTGCATTCATCGCGCGGCGCTAGTGTTGTCATCATATCGATGGCTGACGTCACTGCTATATGTGTGGTCGTCTGCAAATTTCTTTATGTTGGTAGTTTCGACTATTTAAATGAGAAGGATTTCCCCTCGTTTACTTTGTTTGTGGAACTGACAATGGTCGACATTAATATCGTATTTCAAGTCAAATAACGGATAGTTTGGGTACAGACGCCCACTACTATAATCTGTCTTTGTTTAATAGATTTTAAACTCTATCGTCAAAGCATTAAGTTCAAGGTTGATTGGGAAAAAACACAGTTTCGGGTAGTTTGACTGCACCCTAATTGCTAACACGCTACTTCACTTTGATGTATATTGCTAATACATTGCTCCATACGTTCGAAAATAGTGTCTGTTCAACAACTTAAATAACGCAATGTTTGTATTTTAATTGTCAAAATAAAACCTATTCCTTCTGATAATGCAATTACCCTAGTGATTGCTGCGTCTGTACCTATACAGTATGTTAAGAAAACCCTGTCGGACCCGTGAAGGTGTTGTTAGGTATCGATAACTGATTCTACTAATGCATACAAAACCGGGCTAAACTTAAAAAAAAAGTCCCCCTAAAAAAAAGGTAACTTAATAAATGCACGATAACCACCCTTCGCCTGCCGCCCGCGGGGGGCGGGCGGCAGGGCATGCGGCACGTAGTCGCATCGCTATTCGCTCATAATAATACCGGTGTTGTCACTTTTTAAAAATTACCAAATTTTGAATGAAATTGGAATTAATTCGAGGGAAAAAAAGATTATTTCAAAATTCATTTGTATTGGTACTATGATGAATACGTAAAATTTTATATTATATTTGGTCATGTGTTTACCTAACCTTTATTATCCTTATGGGTCGGACAGGGTTTTCTTAACATACTGTATAGATACTCTGCTCTGCCTATTAAACATTTGAACAGCAAAAGTGAAACGAATCACAAAACTAACTGAAGTCATATTGCCGTAATTAAAAAAGTTTGAAAAACTATTCGCAATCATATATCAACCTTCATCATCAACCTTTTTTTATCTTCCCACTGCTGGGCACAGGTCTCCTCTCATACAGAGAAGTATTGAGCGTAATCACCACGCTGCCAGTTGGTGATTTCGGACTTAAAGTCCAGGTTTCCTCAAGATGTTCTTCTTCACCTTATAATCAGTCATTGGTGTCCAAGATCCCTATACTTACAAAGTACATACACTTAAAAGTTACATTGGTATTTGCCTGTCCTGGAATCGAACCCGCATCCTCATGCTTGAGAGGCTGGTGTTTTAACCACTAGGCCACTACGACTTCTACTATTACTCCAGTTCTTCCAGTAAGTTGTTTGTGGAGGTTAGATAATCGTTTCATGTAAAATATTGGCATTCAGATGAATCTGGTTATACTAGAAGCCACCCCAATATAATTGGGGTTAGGTAGATAAAAATGAGTTCCATGACTTACTTAAGTTCTTGTGTACCCTAGATGGGGCAGACGGAGTTCACGGTGCGCCGCCAGCCCGTTCGATCTTGAGCTTTGCATTTTATTTCGTTCCAGGTCTTCCCTAAGTTCTTCGCTCCTTCGAGGACCATTCGCCGCCAAGTCTTCTTAGGGCGGCCACGTTTACGCTTTCCTTGGGGATTCCAATCTAGAGCTTGCCTTGGTATATATTAAGGATCCCTTCGGAGCGTGTGATCGATCCATCTCTATTTACGGCATTAGATCTGCTGGTCGAGCAAGGTGAGATTTTCTCGAGCCAGTATATACCTACCGAGAATACGGCGAAGACAGCGGTTGACAATGACCTGTAGGTATGCCTAGTATAAGTTTATAGACCGCGTTTGACTCATCATAAGCCCGCTTCAAGGTGGTAAGAACTCTCAACGATCTATTTCGTAATGAAAACTCATACTAGGCATACTGGAGTTTATGCGAGATGTCTTTTGTGACCTTCCACGTCTCACACCATACCATGATAAGTTCCTAATAGTATCAAAACTATAGTAGCTAAGTATCATGTTTTAAAGAAGCCATAATGTTTCTCTCTTCCTACCACATAACTCTAATAATATCATAATATCTGATCCCCGGAGCTACCTCGTCGCATCGCATCGCCCTATTGCTTCATTCTCGCTTAGCGTTCTGTTTTATTTATTTTTTGCTTAGAATCCTTACATGTTAATACCATTCTCCAAAATGGGGCTATCACGGGCAAAAAGAAATTCAAATCAGACCAGGACTTAGAACAATACAGGCTTCCTTTACGGTTCCCACTGCTGGGACACGCACCTCCATTTATATTCCCAGTGCTAGGACACGTCATCATCATCATCATCTCAGCGTTAATCCCAATCGTATCCGAAGCTTTTCAGCTTTGGAGTCTGGGGTCCGCTTTACCAGTATTACTGCTCATTTTGGCTAAACTTCGATATTTTCCGTGAAGCGACTGCAGTCCGCCCTCCACAACCCGAAGGTGATATCAAAGCATTGCAGTTAGACCAATTGTTAGACTTTTGAGGGCTCTGTGGAGGCATGAGGAACAGGGAGTAAAGCTCACTCATCCTCCATAGAAAAGGGAGGATCCTCCAACCAGACGGGTGTTATGTCTGGCGGGCACTTGCCCGATGGTTGAAATTGGCAAGTTGTATGTATGCGAATTGCACGGTAAACTCTGATTGCGAGATGTAGAATTCGTGTGACGTCAGTATGACGCGTCGTTCATTTTGTGGCGTTTGTAGGTACCGCTACATCACTCCCCTCCGGAGACCGGAGGTCGATAGTGGGCTTGAGTCTTGTATCTTGTGATTCTTGCTAGGCCAGCTGAGGTTCCAGTGAGTCGGAACCGGTTGCCGCGTAGTTCACGGTGAGTCGGAACTGTCTTTGAAGATTCCCCAGTGAGTCGGGGTGGTGGCGCTGCGTTGTACTCCAGTGCGTCGGATGTCGTACAGCGCCGGGTTGAGGCTGCGTCGAGGTTGCTGATGAGGTTGAGGGTGATGACCAGGTATGCGCGGTCGCTGCATGCTTGTGGTCAGGATACCCGTTGAAGAAGTGGGTGCTGGCTGGGTGGGTGATTCGCCGATGAAGCTTGCGGGAGTGATGATGATGACGTCACGCTCAAGTTGTTGCACGAAGGCTGCGCTGAAGTTCATGCTCGGGGTCACCAATGTGGAGGCATGAGGAACAGGGAGTAAAGCTCACTCATCCTCCATAGAAAAGGGAGGATCCTCCAACCAGACGGGTGTTATGTCTGGCGGGCACTTGCCCGATGGTTGAAATTGGCAAGTTGTATGTATGCGAATTGCACGGTAAACTCTGATTGCGAGATGTAGAATTCGTGTGACGTCAGTATGACGCGTCGTTCATTTTGTGGCGTTTGTAGGTACCGCTACAGCTCCAACAACCCGTAACGACTGCCATTAGATATTCGTATTGCAACCGGGACCAACGGCTTAACGTGCTTTCCGAGGCACAACCAGACCAGTGCAAATATTCATATTCTTGCATACAAATATTTGCACTGCGCGGGGATCGAAACCGCGCCTCCCTGCGCAGCGGCCGCAATTGCTACCGCTACGCCACGTAGGCTGTCTAATGCCTGTCTAGTGCTGGGCCACGTATCTCTATTTATGTAGGTACCCAATGAAAAAAACTTTATTTTAAGCTTTGCCCTAAATATTAGGATTTATTCTTGTATTGTATCATGGTTGCGTTTTCAAACATTAAACTCACATACACAAAAAGCCTTTTTTAAGTTTAGCCCAGCTTTGTAGGCATTAGTAAAATCAGCTATCGATACCTACCTAACAATACCTTCACGGGTCGGACAGGGTTTTCTTTACATAAGCGAGGTAACTTAATGCTTATGCGGTAGGCAACACGTTAGGCATACATGCGCGGGTGAAGGGGGGCAGGGCAGGAAGCACGTGGTCGCATCGCTATTCGCTCCGTCACTTTTTTAAACTACCAAATTTTGAGGAAGTTGGAATTAAGTCGCGCAAAAAAAGGACTATTTCAAAATTCATTAGTATTGCCACTATGATGCTTACGTAAAATTTCATATTTTATTTGGTCATGTGTATACCTAACATATATTATCTATCCTTTTGGGTTGGACGGGGTTTTCTTTACATATTGTACAATAAAAAGTATTTTACCTATCTATCTACAGTTTGGTATTAACCATATAATAAATATTTAGGTAAAAACTCTGATCTTTGACATCACCACCTGCACCACAGATTATAAATTAAATGAGACGTAAATAAGGCATTATAGTTCTAAGTCTTCATCAGTTAGTGAGCACTTCACCTACTACGCTATAGCTGTTTACTGCAATTACTTAAACACGTAAAGTGTTTTAGTATTTAAGTTAATTATCATCATTTTAGTAGTTTTTCCTAAGATGGTATGTCGGGTGAAATGGCTCTGTTTATTCTTACTTACAACTTGGGAGACTAATGTCCATGGGCGCACCCAGCTTCAGGTCTAGGAAACCGGACCCTGGGCTCCAACGTGAAAGCCGCGGATGCAACCGGGATTATACGCTGAGGGTGGGAACATTAAAGATAATACGGTTGGTGCAGTGGCTGAGCAATCGAGGTATAGAACAGATATTTGTATGGCCTGCAGGTATTTGTTTGTGTCAGTTTAAATGTTTGAAAACGCGCCCATGTTACAAGAATAATTCCTAGTATTTAGGGCAAATCTTAAAATAAAGTTTTTTTCATTGGGTACCTACATAAATAGAGATACGTGTCCCAGCACTAGACAAACATTAGACAGCCTTCGTGGCGTAGCGGTAGCAATCGCGGCCGCTGCGCAGGGAGGTGCGTTTTCGATCCCCGCGCAGTGCAAATATTTGTATGCAAGAATATGAATAGTTGCACTGGTCTGGTCGTGCCTCGGAAAGCACGTTAAGCCGTTGGTCCCGGTTGCCATACGAAAGATCCAGTGGCAGTCGTTACGGGTTGTTGGAGGCCTCAAAAGTCTAACTGCAATGCTTTGATATCACCTTCGGGTTGTGGAGGGCGGACTGCAGTCGCTTCACGGAAAATATCGAAGTTTAGCCAAAATGAGCAGTAATACTGGTAAACCGGACCCCAGACTCCAATGCTGAAAAGCATCGGATACGATTGGGATTAAGGCTGAGATGATGATGATGATACATGTTCGGCGAGATTTCCAGGGGGGCAGCTGCACCCCCTGCAAAGAAGTCTAGTACTAACACTAAAAAATCTACATTGATTAAGTTAAACGGTGTCACCGAAGATTTTATCGTCCTAATTAGTTTTTTTTTTTAATTATAACAACGCACGCTTGCTTTTCCGATAAACCGTATAGCTACGTAGGCAGAACGGTAAACATTGACTTGCTACAATTAAAAAAACACAATAAAATAGATGTCATGTTGTCAAACTGGAAAAATCTTCAATATTGGACAAAAGTAAGGTCGGTTTTTTGACAGGAAAGCCAAGATGAGTGTCACGCGCATTTTTAATTGGACTTTTAAAATTATTTGTAGTGTCGTTTACTATATAAAAACGCGTGATTTATGTAGTAAAAAGTGCATTCAGTGAATAATTCATAAAGAACATTGAAATATCGCAGCATAGTGGCCACATCATGGCTTTGCATCAAATCTCCTAGTAGGCGGCTCATGCGGCCGTTTTTTCAACCGTCTTTGGCGATATCCGCCATTAATGTGAAATACTTTTTTTTAAGAATTTCTATAATTTGTTACACGTGTTATTGGCAAAATTGTGGTATCTAACCACAGAGGCCATTGAAGAGTTGAAGTAGTGTTCACTCTAAAGAAAAGAAAGAAAGAAAAGTAAGGTCTGTAAAATGTGTTTTTGTTCCTATGTGTGCAATGTCTAACCAATACACTTAAGTACCTAGGCTACACACGATATAACTCCACATCGTGACACGTTGCGACCGACATGTTTAAATAATATTTTTTAATTCATAACTGGAAACTACAACGTTTTTTACTAATAAACGAAAATAAAGTAGGTTTATCCTACTATATTTTCATTTTCATTTTGACATTTCAACAACATCCATTGCATAATTTATGGTGTTGAACAAACATATTCTTCAAACATATGGAGCAATGGAACAGCAGGTGCCGGTTTTCTGGTATCTTCTTCTTCAGCCTATAGATATCCAGTGCTGGACAAAGGCCTCCCCAAAGCTTTCCCCAATGAACGGTTTTGCTGCCCGCGTCCATCGACTTCCCGCGACCTTCACCAGGTCATCGGTCCACCTTGTTGGGGGCCTCCCTACGCTGCGTCTTCCGGTACGTGGCCGCCACTCCCGAACCTTACTACCCAATCGGTTCTATGAGCAATGTGCACCGCCCACTGCCACTTAAGTTTAGCGACTGGAAGAGCTACATCGGAAAAGCTTCTGCAGATCTCCTCATTTCTAATTAGATCGCGCAGAGAAACTCCTAGCATAGCTCTTTCCATCTCCCTTTGTGTGTCCATGTCCAATTGTCCATGTCGTACTAGGGAACAATATTTAATGCCTAGTGTAGTCGTGGTGGCCGAGTGGTTAAAACACCAGCCTTTCAAGTATGTGTGTGATTCTAGGTCAGGCAAGTACCAATATAACTTTTCTAAGTTATATACTCAATACTCAATACTTTTATTGCTTTCCCATAAGTACGTATAAAGGTGGTAGCAATTTGTGTGAGATCAATTATGGACCCTGTAGGGCACAGGAAAATAGGGTAACAGGAGAGAGGAAGCTCTGTTTGAATATCTTAAAATAATATAATTATATTGCAATTTAACTTAATAATAAATAAAATATATACGAAGATTATTATCATCATTGTCTAGAGATTTCTGTTGTTTAGTTCGCCACCCACTTCTAGAGCCATGACAAAAGTATAATTATGTTTTCCTTTTAAGTGCTTTTTGAGGTCGGTTTCTGTTTATTTGTAAAAAAAAAAAATAACTTATATTTTTCAGTGTCAGTCGAAATTCGAAAATTACTTTTTCACCTTATATATGTAACAGTGGTAGCCATAACCCATGTTAGAATAAGTTCTCGTCAGTACGAAAAAATTCCCTATCTCAAAAACTACTGAACCGATTTTGATGAAACTTGCAATATTCCCTAAGTTGAACAATGCCTAGTACAAGAAACAAGTATTACTTAAATTGGACTTGTAATTCCGGAAATATGCGCGCACAATCATAAAAACATACATACATAAATATATACACTTTTGAAATTTGGCACATTTGTACAGACGCTGATATAGACTAACATATGCGAAAAATGGGCAGTTCTGGAAATATTACATAATTACGGGTCGAATTGATAATCTCCGTTTATTGAAGTCTGTTAAAAAAATACATTTCTTGATTCTTTTTGAAGTGAAACTTCTTTAGGCACGCTTGACTTGGGGAGTAAACTCGCGAAAGCGTTACGAAAAATGAAGCAAAAAAAATCGGGCAAGGCGAACGGAAGCAGAGTATAGTCCTATTTCGTCTGTACTACAAACAAGGAGTTGGCTCATTTTAATATTGCGTGACATGTCGTGTATGAAGTTGTGAGTTCGCATCTCGCCGCAGGCAATATATATTTTTTGGATCTTTTTAAGATTTGTTAACAATTGAGTCGAGTATGAAGTTGTGAGTTCGCATCTCGCCGAAGGCAATATATATTTTTTGGATCTTTTTAAGATTTGTTAACAATGGATTACCTAAGAGCACAAATAATTTATAAATTTCGTTCTGTTCTGGCCTTTATATTGTTTTATATATTTTTGCTGAACATTTCTGATATAATTGAAAGTATAGAAGTTTGAAGATATCGTCACAATACGATAATTGGACACAAAGTACAAATTGCTTTCGAGCCTCATAAGCTCAATTATTAAGCTAAGTACCTTGATTGATTAAGAACTATGAATTTCTTCGAGAACATGACGCTGCGACCACCCCCCGACCCCCCTCATTAATTACCTCACCCCCCCGTGGATTATCTCGAGAACCAGAGGTCGTGGACTACCCGAGTTTGGGGTCCCCTGATTCACGAGGAAGAGCCCGACCTTTTGGCCCCGTGGGAATCCACTACCCCCCCCCCCCCCCCCGACACCCTTTAGTTACCTCACCTCCCCGTGGATTATCTCGGGAACCAGAGGTCGTGGACTACCCGAGTTTGGGGTCCCCTGAATCAGGAGGAGGAGCCCGACCTTTTGGCCCCGAGGGAATCCACTCCCTCTCTCCCCTTCACCCCTCTCCCCCCTACCCCCCGCAACCCCACGAAATCTACCCCCCCCTTTAGTTACCTCACCCCCCCGTGGATTATCTCGGGAACCAGAGGTCGTGGACTACCCGAGTTTGGGGTCCCCTGATTCAGGAGGAAGAGCCCGACCTTTTGGCCCCGAGGGAATCCACTTTTTTTTTTTTAAATTGGAGGTCTATGCAAATATATTAATTTATAAATGAAAGCATGAAATAAATTTAAATATTTATAGAAAATTAATATATGTATATGTGTATACATGTATATATTGTACACACATAAAAGTGCGAAAGAAGTTTCACTTCAGTCGTGTGGTCATAAGCACACTCGATTTTTTTTCTTTTGTATTTGTTTTAATAGTAGGAAAATGCAAAAAAATGCGTGTACCTACCGTATTACAGCCCCTGATATACAGCCGGATAGACGGCAGAGGCTTAGTCATAGAGTTATCACTCCTTGGGTATGAAATCTTAAAAAGGAAATTTAAAAAGAAAACCACCAACTAAATGAGTAAAAACATATATTTTATATATCACTCGTTGATTTTAAATTACTACATTTTCGTATTTGAGATAAAACGAAACATTTCTGGGGTACAGTCGCGAAGAGAATTTACTCGATATACACACAAATACACTTAAACTGTATTCTTTTACATCTAGACACACATATGTACAGTTTACTATGTTTTATTTAAATAAAGAGAATGTACAGCTAGCCTATATGATTGCTAATGTTAGTTAAATATTTACAAACTGTTTCAGTGGAGAAGGAACATTTTTTTAAATAAAGGGACATTTAAATACTAAAGGTTGAGCGCAAATGGACTTCAAATGGATAATTATTTAGATACTAGGCAGTTAATTGTTTCTTTTTCTCATCATCTTTTAATTCAACTTACTTCAACTTCTGATCAATGGCCCGTGTGGAAGAGACACCACAATTTTGCCCATAATACGTGAAAATAATTACAAGTAATTTGTTACAAAAGAAAATCTTCTATCAAAGTCGCAATCTTCCATAGTAACAACCATCTTTTAATTCATTAAAGCAACTTATTAAGCCAGTTAGACGTTTAGCTGTTAAATTTATTTATTTATTTATATATTCTTTATTGTACACCAATCAAGCATCGAACAAAATACATTCAACACAAAACATACAATGGGCGGCCATATCGCTAATTTAGTTGTCAAACTAGCTTTAGTTTCGTCACTTTCAACAATATTTGTCTAGAAGTATTTACGTGGCAATCAGTTGTTTTTTCTTTGAATGAAAAGAAGAAATAGTCAATTATGTTGTAAACAGAACAAATTGAAAAATGACATTATTGAATGCCTTGCAAGTAGTGGGAAATATCTTCTTGGACCAACAAATAGATATTAAAGCCAACCTCTTGTGTTACCGAAAGAAAAGGATGACAATAAGTTTAACTGCATAATATATAATATTATCAGAATATCTTTTCTCTTTAACAAGAAAGTTCGAAAAATCGGTTTTAACCGTCAAATTAATTGTGCCTATAGTCACATATACGTCCAACCCTATACATGAGTTCCTTATTAAGTACAAAGTAAGAAATAAATAGGTCTATTTACAATTTTTTGACTCCTTTTAATTTTTCTTTTTGCTAAATAAATGACCAATTTTCACGTCTTACCATCTGTCAACATGTGTATGATTGAGAATGAATGTTAAATCTTAAATGGGAATGCTTGAAGCGATCTCATTCACTAGTTTTTCAGGTTGAAAGGAAAGTTTAATGGGTATTGTTGAAAGCAGGCGGTGCCGGGGGCGCGCAGGAGTTCGCTTTATACAACGATATTTTTTGTTTATACGAAACCTGAATATAGTTTGTTCAGAATAAGCAACTGAACCATTTCAATCATTTTTGTACCATGTTATATTTTTTCCCAAATACATTTAGGAATTGTTGCAGTGTGGTTACCGAGCGCATAACGCAGTTGACGGTAGATCATAGTGAGGACAAGGACCCCCGCGCCGCTGCAGCGAGCGGTTAACCATATTTTTGTTGGGACAACCAGGTAAGATAACAAGCTAATAACTTTGTAGTCTTTCATGATACATTTGTAAAATTTTGTACATAGATTCTTTACTAAAAATTATTGGAGACGTGTTTCGGGTTTTGCTTATACAAAAAATAACTTTGTAGGTATATTCATTGAACTTAATGGGGTAGCCGTTCTGTAGGCTGCAAGCCACATTTGCCTGCTTCAAGTGCCATCGACAAATTCAGTGTGAACCTCTCAATGGTGGACTATGAAAAAAGTCTCTGGTTGCTAAAAACCTGTTGAAAAATTATCTGATGCGAAACCTCATGTCAAAAAATGTCGCTGTTTTTTTCTGGCAACCAATCACAGCAGCTGCCATTGACAGATTGATATTTGACAGTGTGACGTTGATCAGCCTTTCGTGAAACGGCAAAGTAGTTCAGATAGCTAGCAATATTATGCAATGTTAATTTTCATACCAAATTTCAATAATGGCTTAAAAATCAGAAATCACTCTCTATCTGACTTTTTGACATTTCACCAAGCTATTTTTGGGATTGAGTTAGTGAAAATACGAGCATTTAATTAAAAGAGTTGTTTCGTGAACTTGCAAACTTAGGTCTTAAGAGGGGACTCTAGTACCTACCGAGGTAGTATTTGAAGAAACTATTGCCGTCGCACTCCTTCCAACCTCTCCCCCGGTAAAGTGCGAAAAGGACGGTTGCATCTCAGGCTGATTTTACCTACAAAAACTTTGAACAAAAGAAGTTTCGTATTTCGCTGTTTTCTTTTTCAAAACGCGACAGATCTCAATTATTTTTATATCAAAATTTAGAGGAAAAGTATATCTATACTGATATTATATTTTTTGTTTGTGAAAAACTTGCCACGTTTGTCTAATATTCATCTGAACATCGTGGTAAAAATGGATTATTTTCTCGATTTTGAAGTATCGTATTTTTTTTATTAATTAAACTTCGGAAAAAATCAAATGATAGGGGCACGTATAATCACGGTGTAAAATTATAGAAAGAATAATTGCTCTAAAAGCATTATCCACGAAGAAAATAGCAGAATACATTTGTATAGAGAAAGCACCACTAGAGTTCCCTCTTAAAGCTGCACTATTGGAATTTTTGCATACAAACGTCGTACGGATTAAGTTAATTTGTGTCCCCCGTTTTAGATAGAAGGAACTATAAAGGCTGTATCTGACATCGACGCACAAACGAGTACCATGGGTCCAGTACATGATTCTGAACGCCACAGTGGTGGAATTTTGCGTCGGTTTTTCATGATTTAAAAAATATATATGTAGTTTTTTTTCACTGTAGACCGTTATTTCTGTAACCATTCATTAAAGACATAAATGACTATCATAATTTTATTAGTGGCATGTGGTCTAGCCTTTTCAAGAAGTTTGCGATACGATGTCAGATACACCCTGTATGAAGAGGTACACATACCTACTAAAATAGCAAGTTGGTGTTATAATCCAAATATTTATAAAACAAAAACAAAATTGTGATAGCATGGCATCCCAAATTATCCAAATATCCCAGCGACGTGTCGGGACCGTGGACTAACGCAGCCTAAATAGAAGGTAAACCTTCTTCAGCATCACCATTAGGTATTAATTTTTAATGCGATCAAAATAACAATAGAATTAAACTTTTTGATAATTTGACGTTTCAGATTGACGTTTAGCTGTCAAAGTTGTCAAACTCATCCCAAGACATCAAGTTTTAAGTAACTATGTCCTACTCATAGCTATTACCTATTAGTATTTATACAAAAGTACTAAATAGCCATATTGTAAAAAGAAACATCACTGTTACACAAGGACAATTTATATAATCTCCATGTTTTCACACAATCATAAACTTTAAGTAGGTGTGTTATATAAAAAAACATGTCTGGCCGCATTCAGAAGCGGCCAGTTTCTATTATAATGTTGAAAATCCAATTACACTGACAGCCACATATTTTGTAAGAAATAAATAAATGGTTTTTGTTACAAAAAGTGTAATTTTAATTTTGAATATTGACAGCAATTTTAAACATAAACATACTGATGAATGACTCTCAATGTAAGTACAAACTTTGTAGAAATTACAACAATTTTTGGTTACTGTCGATCGCCTGTTATTGTGCATTTAAACATCAAGATAATTTAAACGATACTAGTATTTTTAGTGTTATTTTATTGACGACAATATATTAAAATCATTTTTTGAAAACCATAATCTAAATTACACATTTAATTTTAACATCTCAGCTCAAAACGCTGCGTTTGACATTTTGACGTCAAATTACAAAGAAAAGTCAGGATTCCTGACGTGAACTGCCATCACAGGGTCAAAGTAACCCAACGCCAAGAAGTAAGTAGAATTATCATAATACTGCACAAAGTTGTTAGATATTTTTATTCACATAACATATTATTATCTACTCTAAAGGAACTGGCTTAATAAAACTATTATATTTGAGCGAATTGTTAAATTTATAGTATGTAATATGTTTTACTTTCATGTGTATTGCTACTCAATTTTGAGCTATAAGTACCAAGGACCAATTTCAACAAAGCAATCAAACTTTTACTGAAATAACATAAATAATAAACATTTAACATTTTAACTTATAATAAGTACCTACATACAAACACCAATCTGACACTATTTAGTCTGACTTAGTAGAATATCAAGAATTTTCTGTTGAAATCGGTCCGGCTTACAACACTAATATTTAAGTCAAAAACAATGAGCATCACTCAAAATTCTGATGTCAAAGTCAATACAAAAATCGAACAGCCTTATCTCAACATCCAATGACTTCAATAAACCTTATAATGTCGCATAATCAGCGAGTTAAAAGCAATCAATGCGAATGTAATTAAAATCGAATTTTTACGAAAGAATACATCGTAAAATATCGACATGCCCGCTAATCGCAAACACTTAATGAATAAAATCGATAATTAAAATCGACTAAGAGTTAATTGAGCTGAAAATGGAATCTAGATTTCAAATTACGAATGGAGTGGAGCCAAACGCTTTGGTTCTTTGCCTGTTGTTTTATTTTTTCTTTTTCTAAATCTCGCATTTGATCGAAATGTGTGTAGGTAGTTAGTGCGTTCCAATGCACGATTTTTATTTTTATTTTAATATAGAATTCGGTTAATCTTTTTATTGAAAATATTTCAAACTCGGTCCTTTGATAGAGTTGTTACGGAAACATTGAACAGAAGAACAAATGAACTTTTAAAGTCTCTTTTCTTAAAATTCAGTTTTATTTTTCTCTTAGAAATCAATTTTCAGACGATAATATCACGAAATTGAAAATATTTTTGCATCGTATGTTTTCAAAACTACATTTTGTAACAACATGGCATAACCAGACGCGGTTACCGAACAAAAACAAAATAGTTTGTTTTTAAAATCGATTCACTCGGTAAATCGATTCGGCGAGAACTCGATACTCGTAATCATAAATCACATGAACAAAAGACGGAAAGGAAAATACAAATTAGCCTTATAATCGCTCGTTTAAATCTGGGTTGAAAGGCCATAGCCTAGTAAAAGAACATAATAAACAATGCAATGAAATGCAACGAATTAGGATAATTTTGAATAGTGAAAATTATGAACAGAATCTTTAGACCAATAAGTTCATGACTTCAACAACAAAAAACTATAGTCTTTCTACCAAATCATGCATTTGTCAACAATCAAGTTTAATTTAACGAAGTTTTTGTTGCTAATCGATTAATTGACCATACAGATTCTAGCATTCAATTATAATCAGCCATAAAATGGCCGTTCGCTAACAATTAGAGTGAATTCATTTTTAATTTTGGAATCACGGCAACGAATCCGAAACTACCTCTCAATGACAAAAACTGGTGATCCAATTTGATAATCACCATAAAAATCCAGGCTCACAAACTTATAAAAACAATGTGACACATTAAAACAATAGTCAAGACACGTCGTTAGTCAAACTAAACAGTTAAGCAACGCGTCAAAGAAATCATCAACAACAAAAAGATCTCTATCGATAAATTCCTAACGCGTAGACAAATAGTCGTGGAGAACAATCGTCAACGACTCGAAAACAATTTGGTTACGTCGCGAGCAATTACGAAACGCGATTCGAGAACGCGATAGTTTTCGAACGCATCTCTTAATAATAGGGCCCTGGACGCACTCATAATCGCCGTCATCTCTATATTACACCTATCTCTTTCTAACGTCAATAACTCGTGTACTGTTATCCTTGTCCGTCGTTGACAGCGCTCGTTGAGAAACCACAGACCCTGCCTATCAACGTTTCAAATCTAAAATGTCTAATTATACCCACATCACTGGATGAACATCAAAAAAAGAGCCATTTTTAATTAATTTGAACTCCAAAAACTATTATAATACGGCCAATTTTGTTATCTAATAAGCCGTGACGCTAACAAGACCCGGGAAGACATTTTTAAACCGTTTTACAAAGTTAATTTTATGATATGATTGGTTTAATGGTTTTAGAATTGATATAAATTATTGCTAACACCAGCTAACGCCCACTTTTTGAAGATTGATCGTGTTGCCTGATGATAAAGGAGGTTCAGTAATCAAATAAATTTTAATAAATTTGCGAAATTCATTGCGACATGCTAAATGCTTAAACTAATTGTTGCGATTAGGATAATTGATGACAAATTCTTGGGCTTGCTTTGTAAAGCATTGCTATTTCAATCAAGATTAAATGTATTCATAAATCAACTCATTCCTCACAATTGGAACTCCAACGCAATGTTCTTAACTTTCGCGTTTCAATTATCAAATCATTGTCAGTCGAAATAAGGCTATATAAGACCCCACCTCATCCTCGCCAGTGCTTATATCTCTTAAAATCATAAATAAATATAGCTATACTCTAAACATCTAGATTACATTAATATTTACAAGTTTTATCACTTAGTCCACTGTCTTACGTTTCATTCTCACTTTCACTGAGTTCATCCATGTCCATATCGATGAGTTCCTCATCATCGTCTTCGTAGGAGTTGTTTAGTTGGCTACCATCATCTGGCTTCATATTTGAGGTACCTGATTTGCCTCCAGTCTTTGCTTCTTCTTCTTGCTGCATTCGTTTGTGTTTCGTTCTTCTGTTTTGGAACCAAACTTTCACCTGTTAACAAAGAAATTGTGGGTTAGTATGTGTTATGTTAGGGTATTATTACATAACAACAATTTTGAATCAAACTACCAAAGAGTTTGACTTGGATTGTAAAATAATTTGCTTTGCTTTTCAGTTTTATTCCTAAAAACATGCATAGTAAAAAGAAAAAATGGGAAAGCAACAACAAAACAAAATAGAAAACACAAATCATAACATAATTTCATAGTCGACGAACAGCGATAAAGGATTAAAGGAACTAGCCAATAAAAAACTATTCAATGCAACCCCTCCAATCATATATCACAAGCCATTGAAAGAAAAATCCGTTGTCGAATTTTTCTGCGCACCAACAACAGATTTCCCGCCCAAAAAATGTCAGCAGCCATTTTGTAAGACAATTTGTCACATGGTTAATGGCTTGCGAAATGTATTCACGTTCTACCCGGCCAGTACGCTTTTGAGATATTGTAACTAATACACGGAGTCTGTATATCTGTAATTCTGGCAAAATGGAGATAAGGTTGTACATTACGCTTATTTAGGCTAGGAATTGGTTTATATTTTGAATTACCTTTAATGTAGTTTATTACAATGAATGAGTCATACAATAAAGGGTAATTGCTGATAATAATTTTAAGTGTTCTGGAAGAAATACAAGGTTCTTATACCAATTTTAGTGCACTGCTTGTGCTAAACCATTATTTGTAAATCGTGGCAAACTCAGCTGAAACTGTCAAATTAATCCAACAAAGTCAACTGGTAGGAAAATATTCAGTTTTATTACAGTTATCAAGCAGGCAGTTATGAATGGTGACTACAATTTGTTTGAGCCAAATGTTAATAGATATATCCATTTCCCATAGGAAATTTAGCTGGCTAGAATCAAAGAGCATAAGGAATCCTTAGGAAATGTTCCAAAGCATAAGGTTACCTAGAATTAGGTAGTAACGTATAAATAATTATATTTTTATAGTCAAAACCAATAAGTTATCAGGATTTCCATTAAAAATTAAATGCGACGGTAAAACAGTCAAACGCCATGTTAGTTACAACGGATTGGCGTGAAATTGTTGCAATCGTACGGTTTATGGCACCTTACAATTCTGTACAAGTTACAAATCACATTTTAGTTTATTACTGATAAAAATTTACAAGGAAATAAGCCATTAACTTTGCTTTTTGTATGATTTTCTATCAAACATTTTACTTTTATAGTTTTTCCTATAATTGGGCTCTATACTTTCATGAAATATTACTCTTATCTACTTTCTGAGTTGTTATTTGAATTCCGGTATAAGAAAATCAATAACTGCACTATTTATCCTTTATACCAATTCTAGGCTAGGTTTGTCTTACTGAACATTGGTTAAAAGCCCATCAATTCATGTTCAGCTTTAATAACCATCAGATTACTAGCTCATTCAGCAGAGTGAATATGATAAGGGGTACATCACACTCGTCTCCACGGAGTATGCAACTCTTCCATGGTTCAATGTATACACATTTACAACAAGCTTCCCATGGACATACGAAACATACCCATTAAACGATTTAAAAACTATATAAAGGCCAAACTTTGTAAAAAGGGGTATTATAGAATCACAGAGTATTTAGAAGACAAAAAAGCTTGGGACTGAGCTGCTCGCTCTGCTAAGCATTGTTATTAAGCAATATGTGTAATTATAACGTAAATTATTGTAAACATTATCATTTTTAATGTCTGGACTTGAAAAAAGACGATGATCCCTGAATTTGTTTCAGATATTTCTTCTCAGAGTTAGTCAGTTAGGAAATGCCGGCTTCATCTATTTAAAAAAAAAAACGTAACGTGTAAAAGTGATCAGTGATCCTACTTGGTTAATAAACGATTTCATTTCAGGCAATACGTCCACAAAAATGCGGGGAAGCCCTGATAAGTCCACTAAAACTGCAAGTTCATTCCAGTTACTTTACAAAGATGGTGTTGCCTCATTAATTCCAGAAATTAGATCCTTAACTCCATTTATCTCGGTGATTTTTTGTTTATATACTCTGTCGTCCACAACGCGCTTTCTCGACGTTCATGTTTTTTTACCAAGTCATCAAGAAAGTCTTTGTACAGTAACACCTTCCTTTAAAAATGCAATAAACCCAAAAGCTGACCAACTATATGCTCTCATACAAAATTGCAACGTTGCAAGAAGAAAATGTAATAGAGTGAGTACCTAACACATCACTAGCTCAGTACTGCTAACCTTCCCAGATTTCCAACCAAAACCGTGAGAGAAAATTGATAAATATTAAAAGTTCACGGCTTAATGGCATCTCCCCCTCAATTATAAGGTCCCATACAGCGACAGACACGCTACATTACCTTCCATATATCGACATCAAATATCAATCAAGTCAGTTCCGATGCCACCCTTTTGTAACGAGTAATGTTGCGTGGAAGAGGGGAGTGTATATACTTATATATCGTGATGTTGTTTATCCCAGAAAGATCTATGTCAGAGAAAAAGAAAACGGTTTAAGGCTTAAGGAGTCTAAAATTAATGATGCATAAAACGAAAATATATTAGCACATTAGACATTGGCAGAGTTGTCGACATCGGCACCATTGGCATAAACAAAAATAGAATAGAATAGATAAGTTTCATGCCTATTCCTCTTATATTTATATATTCCTTATTGTACACCAATCAAACATCGAGCAAAATAGTCATTATTTGACTAATTAACAATGAAATTACTAATACAATACGAATTGTAAAACTTCGACTTATTGAAGGAAATACCTATAACAGGCCTCACAACTTCGAAAAGATAATTTGAAGACCTACGCAAGAGCTCACTAAAGAACGTATAAAATTATCAAGGGTATCAAAACAAAATAATTTCAATCAGAATTCTACAAAATTGGCATAAGCTCTCGTTCAAATATCTCACAGAACTGCATGCGAAGTGATGCTGTATATATTAAGACTGTACACACCAGCGCCATAAATAGAAGCATACTGGCTTCTATTTATGCCAGCAACAATATCCGATCAATTCTGAAAAATTCTCATCACGAAAATTTTGTTGAATTGAGCATGAAGTGTGTGTCGATCCAGGCATCAGGTGTAATGACAGTACGGGCGGTGAGCAGTGGGCAGCTCGCCGCCGGTAAGGACCAGGCCCGAGTCGACGGCGCGTTATTTTTCACGCGCGCCTCAAAGAGATCTCAGCACATCGTGGCGGGGTCCACGAAGACCGATGCATCCTAAGTCAGGGTTGCGGGTTGGTTAAAAAAGTAACCGTGGCCCTGGCCTATAGGCAAATGAAGGAAAACAGGTGGGTTTTAGTCAGTAAAAGTCTGACACGCCTTTCCACTCCGCCCAGAGCGGGAGAAGTAATTTAATGATTTCCCATCCCAAACAAAAAAAAAAGATGGAATGACAGTTCACAGCTCACTACAAGATCAGTTCTTTGTGGTGATCAAAACAGTTTCTTCTGTAGGTACATACATTGACAACCTTTGACTGTTTTGTTGCAAGCTTGCGCACCATCATTGTTTCCATAAAACCAGAATCTATTTAAACTCAGTCTAGTCTGTCTAGTCCTGGGTCAACATTGCTTATGCATTCTAAAGACCGATTCAGGTCTACACTCAGCCTTAAGTGTTTCACATATGAGTCCAAATGGCCGGTTGCCATTTACAAGTACAGCTGTTACAGCCTACGTAACGTTTACGACATGATACTTAAATCTTCACTTAAAGGGACATAGTTTTAGATCTTTATTTGCCTTTCTATACTGTTTAAGAGTTCAAACGCTTTTGAATTATTAAGCAGTGCGGAATTTTTCAAAAATAATATGAATAATATTTTATGTGAACTAATATTCTCGTTTATGTTGTGTTGATACGAGGAAGACCAACAAGAAATTATGGAATAATGCTAGGAGTATCGCAGGGCGCTATATCCGGACTGGTACCAAAAATTACGAAATACATTGCATTGTTTTGGTTACTTTCATAATAATTTTATTACGAAGAAGTTCAGTTGCTAGGTGCCTTCTCCTTATATAAATATACCACCAAAGTATGTACAGAACACTTCAGCTCCTTTTACCTTTTGAATTTTATGTGAATTTTAACGACCCTCCACTGTTCTTACAATAGCTTTTTAACCTGTGTTTAGTCGTTGTAAATCAAAGTTTACTTAATAACAAAATGGATATTATTGCATCTTTTGTGTTAATGCCAGAGTTACCTACATGAAGATTTTACTACGAACGTCTTAAACATGATAATTATAGTAGTAACTAAGGTTGTGGAGAATGGTGTTGTGTGCTTAACTACGTAAAACGTTACTCAATTTGTGTTAAACCTTTCGGAACCTACTCTTTAAGTTATTTCCTTTTTATAGTTATTTTTTGAGGCACACTTGTATTCACCACACATACTAAGGGCTCACTTTAACCAAACTATGGGCATAGAGATGAGTAATGAAATTCATGAAAAGAAAATTTATATATGTAGTTATTTTCGTAGATGTTGGCTCTTTAGATGTGGAAGACACCGGTTCTTTTTTTATTCTTAAATACATATTATAAATAGTGATCAAGTATTTAGCCTGTACCTACCATAAAATATTTTACTCCTTTTTTCATGACAGTTATTTAAGTTGTCATCCTTTCATCTACTCAATAATCCCCATCCAAATCTGGATCTATTTTATTTCTGACTCTATCAATACCATCTTACACTTCCTTGTAAGAACTCACGTCATTGGTACATTTTATTACAATTACATAATATAGAGACTCTATCAGGATTCTCCATTCAACCCTTGTGCCGCCGCGCCAGTCCCTTAGGCCCATTTGCCGGTTACGGGTTATTCGCAGCTCGCATCCATCATAGGGTCTTTTTAACCCCTGGGACGTGTGCGGTACTATGTAATTTTGCATCATTTTACGTTGATGTTGTAGGGTTAAGGTTCTTTTTAAGTTTTTTTTTTTTATTTGTACTTTGATATCCTTTTTGAAGCCACTTTTGCTTATCCTGCGTCAGTTACATCATTACTAATCAATTGTTTTTCTGATATCAAGTAAGAAGATGAAGAAACAAAAAGAAAATTGTTCTTAGTATTTTTTAAGTAATTAAAATGGTTTTAACTTTGCCCTTTCTATACAGATGCATCGGCTTAGCTTAACTTATTCGATAGTGTAGTTAATTTGTATCTTTTCAATGTTTTTCATTTTATTATCAATTCTAAATAAATATCTTTCAATTGATGCCTGAATTCTTGAGTTTAACACTTCCTCTTGAGTTAAAGTCTCTTTTGCAAGCATGACAAGAATAAAACAGTTCCGTATTATACCTACCAACATACCATTTGTCTAAAACACTCATTTCACATTCCAAAACTCACAAACGACTATTAAACCTCGAAAAATTCGCAACGAGACGGACCATCAAACAATTATCACATTTTGATGCAAATTTAATGTACTACCACTTCGCGTTACAACAACAATAAACTTTAATTCGCTTTACACAACGCATCTGCTCATACGCACCAAACTACCGTAAAATGAACCCTCATAAAACTCTATTATACCAACAAAAGAGATCTAACAACGCTGGTCGTTAAATAAAAGTCATAAGTCTCCGCAAACAATCGTTATAATAGGAAAAGGGATCCGGACAATGATACCCGTACTAAATAAATAGGGGTGTCATTCAACATGGCCCGAAATGCGATTAAGTGCTTATGTACCCGATTATGGCGCACCCCTACGGATTAGTAAGCGTGACAGACTTATATAAGCTTCAGCGCGTTAGAATGAGATAGAAACGAGTAGGGGAGATACGCAATTAAGAATGCCGCGCGAATTCGGAGGAAAATTTAAACGGATCGCCGTATTACTTTATTGTAGCTCCATTAGCGAGGGAAAGGGACAGATATAGTTTAGAAAGGGACATTAGAGTGACAAATTGGGGTTGTTAGATATTTGTAGGGTTGGCGAGCTTTAATTGGATGTTAATAAAGTGATTCAGAATAAGTGAGTGGAATGTTTTTTTTTCCTATGGCAGTACATTTTATGTCCCTTGAAAGTTTAGGGACATAAAGGGTGAAAGAATAAAGGCAATAAAAAAAATGTGCAAATTACTACTTTTGAACTAACACGCCGAAACTGAAAAATGACAGTTTTTTTTTTCTTCTTTTACTTCGCACGGTTTGTGCATTTAGTCAATGTCACGTGAAAATCACAGTTAACTGTCAATATCAATGGACTAACGCGTGTGTAAAAGAGACAACACCACTCAAATTGGCTGCTATTATTCGTTTGTGAACTGGTTATTGGCCAGTACCGTTGATTGATAGTAGAATTTATTATATGACTGCCATTTTTATATCCTTCGAATTAGTGAGCTTGTATTCAAACCTGTGTGTTGGTTGTTGAGCTAGTGAGCTATAAGTTGAGCTATTTAGAACTGAGTTTGAATTTTTGGTTTTATTGCGGTTTCTTTTGACATTTGAGTTGGTTTGACAGGTTTATTAAAGTACCTTCTAAATATGAAATACCGTGACGTATTAGGAATTAATTTTCCTTCTTGGTTTGGATAGCAATACTAAATGTAATTTTTTGACATGAAATTCATTTTTATGTCTTGGGTTTCGTACTGTATGGTAACGCAAAAAGTCGCACCGACACGAAATCGTGTACTTAGTAGCGCTTGTACCTCGGCAACGGACGGACGTATCCGGTATTGAATTAGTGCTAATTGTAGAGTGTCTCGGCGCCATCAAGAATATATATAAAAATTTTGGAAATTTGAAATTAGTCATCGAAAAAAAGACTGCGACTGGAACCGTGATTTGCGATTTTTTTTATCGCAAAAACCATTAAAGTGCTAATAACTTTTGAACTACTGGTGATATCTTCCTGATTCGAACGGTTTTTTATAGATCTCATCGCGGCGCACATTTCAAGACCATTTGCAGCCGTGTGGAGTAGAAACTGGAAATTTGGGAGACGTTTGCAACTCATTTTGGAATCATGCCTCGCACAAAAACGGGGAACAAATCTAGACAAGAGTCCAAAAATCGTCCAGACCCATTGTCTACTGCAGAGCGTTGTCGCCGCTATCGAATGAGGGTTAAAGAACGCCAATCGGCCGGTAAACAGCAAAATGACGAGCCGATAAAAATGAATTTCATGATAGTCTGGTACTGAAAGGGTGAGCTGACTGGGCCAATTTTTTTTTTGGAGTATGCTACTCTACGTCTTCCCAACCTAAGCACTAAGAAGTGGTGAAGGACGGGATAAATAATGGACATGCCTTAGAGATGAGAATTGTGAAAGAAAGGAAACGAAGTTTCGTCTATCTTTGTCTTTTTCTCGGTGGTAGGCCATAACATCGGCTGCCGGCAGAAGGACCCACCAGACAGTCTTGCCGACCAGCGATTTGTCGTGTTCCGGCATGATGTCTGGTGAAGCCGTACGGAGGACTGGTCTGAGCAGTTGTGTTGCGATGTGAGCCGGGTACGATGCGCCAAATGTTGTTGTGTTGGAAGTTTGGTCGTGGTGGGTCTTCTGATCAATCTCCCTTTGCGCAGCATCGTTGGTCGTGTTGTTGGATTTAGCATTGCATCACCTCGCTCAACTGCCGTCTTCCTTCCTATTCGCCCAGTTTTTTCTGAGTGAATAGGCTCTTAATAAACTAGCGCGCTTTACCATCAACAACCGCATCACTGCTTACCATCAGGCGGGATTGCGGTCAAGTGCAAGTTAATAATTATTTAAAAAAAAAAACTCTCTCAAAATCATCAATCATCTATGAGGAAAGAGATAGTGCTAGACCAAATCATCACTCTTTTCAAAACCAAAAAATTAGTACAGAATACGTGTACGGCATGTAAATTAGTATATACATATATGTCTATGAATAAAAACTTTCCAATTCAAAAGCTCATCACCAAAGCGTTCATAAATATGTAGACCAGTCAAGAACAACAAGCATGAAGTCAAAATTGGCCCATCAATTCTCCTTAACAAACAACAAAGCTTAACGCGAATTTCCTTTGCCTAAATGATGGCATTGCACGATAAAACGCAAGTCGATAATCGAGTAGGTACCGACCGGATGTGGAAAAGCGCCCGCTTACGTCGCTTCCGTTCGCCATTAGTGAAGCACAGAATTGTTTTCTGTAATCGTTGAATTCGTTTGGTGGAAATTGGCGGTAAGTAAGATTTAATTCGAGTGTTGTACGAGGAAGATATATAAGACTAGCGGCTACCAGCGACTTCGTTCGCGTGGTTTAGTTATGCTCCGCTTCTATTGGTCGTAGCTCGATGTTATATAGCCTAAAGCATTCCTGGATTTTTGGGCTATCGAAAGCAAGAAGAATTTTTCAAATCGGACCAGTATTTCCTGAGATTAGCGCGTTCAAACAAACAAACTCTTCAGCTTTATATATTAGTATAGATAAGAGTTTCATTTAAATAATTACTTGCAACTTATATAAATGCTTTCTCGCTCGTATTATGAACACACTATATATATATATTAGTATATAGTATACTAACTTGACCAGCCTGCAAGCTATATATATTTAAGTAAGTACCTACGCTTTACCGTCAAAATAGATTGATTCTATTTTTGTAAAAACCGTTATTTATTTCTCCAAATTTTTACGGTATTTTAATCAGCAGATTAATGAGAAATTCCACCATTAGTATATTCATTCCAGTTATAAAGAATCAATATCAATTCGTTACTTTAGCTTTGAGCACCGGGTGTAAATTAAATTAAAGTAAATAATTTCCTTCTCAATATAAATCTATCTATCTAGACATTATGTAAATCTGGCAAAAACGATTTATTAATTTGCAGTTTTATTAATTCAATAAACACGATGCAAAGTTCAGTGACCTCAAACATTTCCATAGACAAAAATAATATAAAATTTCGCTGCAATTACATTACCGGCCACCGGACATACGAAACTTTGGCCCTACCGGAACGTTCGGTAATAAAACCGTACACGGCTCGAACGCGTGTCAATTTCCGACATTAAAAGTCGTAAGTGGAAAACGGGACGAAGCATACCGTTTTAATGGTGGATGATTTATCGTTTATATTTTGTTTACGGTATGACTATGATATTAATGGGGGATAACGTTTGTGTGTTATGTATTAAATAATGTCAGAAAGTATATAAGTAGGTATATTATATGCTACGAAGACTGGAGATTTAGTTTGTAGATACAATAGACTATAGAGTTTTATTTCAAGTTTATCATTTCAATTTATAATATCTATGTTTTATGAACTGTACCAAAGTTCCGACACACTTGGAAGGCGTCTCGTCATACTTCGCAGAAGATGATTAAATTACCACTTTAACCTTGGATGCAAAGAGCTGAAAGTCAAGAGGAGAGGCCTTTGCCCAGCAGTGGATAAGCACGCTGACAGTAACAGTATTATTGTATGTTCCTTCTAGATGTAAAAATACAGAAACAGTCGCATTGTTTCAGTGAATTAATCCTACTATTATGTACGTATTATACAACGTGTAACATAAAGGGTATATACATACCAAGGGTATGGCATCTTTACATGATATCAAATGATATCGGAAGGTTTTCAACTCAAAATAAAATACTCAAAAATTTATACTAAATTCTCGGTTCCATGTATTTCTTAAATTCAAATCATAACAAACGTGCACCACACTACATACGTTAATAACTACTCGTTACACGTCACATTATTTGGCAAAATCACGATAAATGTCTTCAAAACTTCTGTGCGCCTAGTATGGTAGTAGCCTATCACAGGCGGTGTTTTTTCTCGTAACTTCCTAACATAAAGAGATAGGATTAAAAAACCCTTCCAATATCGATTGATATCATGTAAAGATGCCATGCCCTTGGTATGTATATGCCCTTTATGTTACACGTTGTAGGTATATGCGTAGTTTGGATGGTAAGAATAGATGGATGTGTGTTGCCTTTTCATTTGAAAACTACTGTACGGGTTTGGATAAAATTTGGTGCATAGATGTTTTATAACTAAGAATAACACATACCTAGTATACTTCTTATCCCGATATTCCTAAGAAATCAAAATTTACGCGAGTGAAACACCGGGGCGCAGCTATAGGAATATGCGTTAATGTATCAAAGGATGACCGGTGTGGCTACCATGAGCTTTCACTCACGAAGACGAAGACTCGATGATCGATATCGACCACGTTTGACTCATCGATTGGCCCGCCGAAGGTTGTAAGAACTCTCAACCAATGAGAGCGCCAAACGCGGCCGATGCGTATGATCGAGTATCGTAATGAAAGCTAATTGTAGCCACACTGATGTCACCCATATTTATATATTTATACATCAGCTAGCAGTCTACAAACACTATAGAAAATCTATTGTGGATCGTCACTGGTGACCGCGGTGGCCGTCAATATCTTCAGCGCTCACTTCATTGTCATTTTGAAAGAATTTTACAGGACATTTTCATTTCAATCTACAGTGCGGTGACATCATAAAAAATCCTACCATTACCATAATTCATGGTTGTACAGAAAATAAACTCATTTTCATTTCAACAAGAAACAACCATTGTTCTACCATCGTCAGCAAAAAAACCGAACCCAATTAGCAGTTACGCTTTTTTTTCATAAAAAGAACATACTCGTATCTGTTCATAAGCGTCCCGTTTCTCGCGCCCCCCACAGGGGACCGTGTTAACTCCGCCGTAGGACTCCACAGGGCTACGCCCCCAATACAACGCATGCGCACTAACATAATAAATATTTGCCACCTTTTTTATTTGCTCAATTGAGACGTAATCGAAATAGGTTTTGAGATTCGAACGTTATTTTTGTTCTGCGAATAGATTGTGAGTTTTTTTTTTTATTATTGTTTATTCGGGCTTAAATAAACAATGGGTGGGCCGAATTGGGGGGAATATAAAACGTTTTAGTAAATCGAATTTTTTGTACTGAATATTCAGACAGCGAAAAAACAGTAGGTACAGCTGCGGGGTGATTGCGTAACAAACTAACTAGCCATGTCTTTCAATTTGACAGTTCAACAACATTCATTGCGTTATTAACGTTGGGGTAGGCTATAACATTAGTTACCGGCAGAAGTTACCACCCACCAGACAAAGTCTTGCCGCCAAGCGATTTGTCGTGTTCCGCCATGATGTCTGGTGAAGCAGTACGGAGGACGGGCCTTTTTTTTTAATAATTATAATCTAGCGCTTGACTGCAGTCCCGCCGGATGGTAAGCAGTGATGCAATCGTTGATGGTAAAGCGCGCTAGTTTATTAACCCCATTCACTTCAAAAACTTAGTGAATAGGAAGGAAGACGGTAGTTGAGCGAGGTGGTGCAATGTTAAACCCAACTATGCTGCGCCAGAGGGAGATTGAGAC
Source organism: Sesamia inferens (assembly GCA_037179545.1). Taxonomy (NCBI): domain Eukaryota; kingdom Metazoa; phylum Arthropoda; class Insecta; order Lepidoptera; family Noctuidae; genus Sesamia; species Sesamia inferens. The sequence continues at coordinate 3,856,906 of CM073943.1, forward strand.
CCTCCACGACCAAAATCCCGACACAACAACACTTGGCGCATCGTACCCGGCACACATCGCAACACAACTGCTCAGACCCGTCTTCCGTACGGCTTCACCAGACATCATGCCGGAACACAACAAATCGCTTGGCGGCAAGACATTGTCTGGTGGGTGGTAATTTCTGCCGGCAGCCGATGTGGCCTGCCACCGACTGAGCAGTTGTGTTGCGATGTATGCCGGGTACGATGCGCCAAATTTTCTTGTTTAAAGAGATTGGTCGTGAAGGGTCTCCAGGTCAATCTCCCTCTGGCGCAGCATCGTTGTTGCATCACCTCGCTCAACTGCCGTCTTCTGTCCTAATCTCTCAATTTTTTGAGTGAATAGGCTCTTAATAAACAAGCGCGCTTTACCATCAACGATTGCATCACTGCTTACCATCAGGCGGGATTACAGTCAAGCACTACTTTTATAATTATGTATAATAAAAAAAATCGCACATATGAAGCAATGGGCTACCAATCATCATCATCTCAGCGTTAATCCCAGTCGCATCCGAAGCTTTTTCAGCTTTGGAGTCTGGGGTCCCGCTTTGCCAGTCTAACTGCTGATTTTGGCTAAACTTCGATATTTCCTGTGAAGCGACTGCCGTCTGAAATCCACAACCCGAAGGCGATATCGAAGCATTGCAGTGAGACCAATTGTTCGACTTTTAAGGGCTCCAACAACCAGTAACGACTGCCATTAGATATTCGTATGGCAACCGGGACCAACGGCTTAACATGCTTGCCGAGGCACGACCAGATCAGTGCAAATATTCATATTCATGCATACAAATATTCACACTGCTCGGGGAACGAAACCGCGCCTCTTTCTCTTCGTCCTCAGCTGCTGAAGCAATGGGCTAGCAATTTCCTTCAAAATTATTGTGATTTCACTTCAAAGATATTGTGCTACACTGTTAGAGTTCTGTTTCAGCAGGTATCTGAAATTTTAACTTGTACCTACTTAGTAAAGTCATTGATATAAATAGATAGGCTTAATTTTCATTTGAAATTACACTACACATATGATAAGGATAACCTAATCGATAATTGTTTCAGTAAAAAATATATTTTACAGTCGATGGGCAAGTGTAGATAGATTAAGATACACAGCGTCAAATTCAGTATTTAAAGAAACTCCATTGTCCGAATTTAAATAAATAAATATATTATGAAAGAATATAAGTTATTAAGAAACGAATTTGTATTTTTAACACCTCTGCAATATCGATTTATGGTAAAAAAAAAATATTGCGCCAATAATTTTGCAACAAAGGTGTGAAATTAAGCGTACACCTGTATCAAATAATATGTAAAAATTAAATATTATGCAGCTGTTTTTAGTTATATTACACGATAAGTTAAAACAAATCACCAATCACTGAAAAAAATATTATGATAATAACTTCAAAACAACAATACAACAAATATTAAACTTAAAAATAAGATGAAAACGTCGATAATAATCCACTCGCGTTATGGAGAACTCGCATTTAAATTTCAAAAATCGAACACGTTAACTACGCAGCGCCGCAATACGCGAGAAATTATGACTAATTAAAAAAAATATTAAACCAACATAACGAGCAAAGGTATAAAAAAACTGCCAAAGAGCATTTCCTCAAAAATTACGTTTTCACGAGTTCCAATAATCGAATTAAGTATGGTAAACATTTTATCTTAATAGTCGACTATATACGAACATACGAACAGGCCAGCTGCGTGTAATTTAGTTAATAATATAAAATTACTTGTATCGAGTATAACCTGTCCTGGCTGTACGTCATCGTGCCTTGGTTTGAAAAAAAAAACATATTGGATTATAAACCTCGATGGTTGTCTGTTTACATTTCTTTGTGTTGAAATTATAGTTCACTGATTTTTCCTAAATAGGTAGTTTAATGTGTTAAAAAACATCTAAAAATATTGAGACAAATTTCCCAAGTGAATTCGCTTTCTCATTTTTATTTTCTGTCAGACATATTTTTCTACGTTTTATTTAATTTACTGTACTTTCAATGGGTCCACCCTTTATAGCAGAACTTTTTACGTCATAATTTTATTTTGCATAGCAACGGATAGCATAAACCTCGTTTCGCAGAAAATCGTTTGGCATACACTCATTTTCACTGAAACCCATAATTTTGTAAGTCAGAATCATCTTTAGGCATAAATTTTATATCCATAATAATCAATAAGTATAACCATCTTATCGTAGAAAGTTCACAACCAGAATCATCTTTTGGCATATATTTTATATTAATAATATATAATCAAATGTAGAACCATCACATCGCAGAAAATTCACAGCAAATTGGCATCCGTTTCATATCCATAATAAAATTAAAGAACACTATTCAAGCAGCAAGCATTCAAACATGCAGCAAGCACGCAACATGCAGCAGGCATGCAGCAATCAAGCATACAGCATACAAGCATGCAACATGCAGCAGGCATGACTTCTGTCAGCCGCTGCGGTGTGCGTTAAAACCATCTGCTCCTCGGCTCGCGGGCCTCCTCACCTCTCCGCTCCTTCGCGGGTTTAGATTACACTCTAGAAGTTTTGCAGCGATTCAATTCTGTCACTAACTTTTGTAGCATACCATAGTGATTTTATAAAACAATTTCTTTGTTCAATATGACTAATAAAATTTTTTCAATTGAAATTCTGTGATCTTCGAAGTACGCTAAGTGAAATTACGCCAAATAATCGGCGCTCTAAAAAAACGTTACGAAATTATGCAAAATTGTAACTCTGACAAAGGTAATTATGCCCAATACAATTCTGCCATCTTAAAAGTGTCCCATTTTAAATTCGGACATAAAAACATTACACCAAAAAAACAATTATATTAAATATTTTTTATACCTTAACAATGTTCGTTTAAAAAAGTTTGTGACAAGTGAGTTATGCCAAATAGGTTTCGGAGCAACAAGTTTCTGCCAAATAGAGGGTACCCACTTTCAACGTGTTAGCTATTAAGTTACACAAATACAATTGTACGGTACATACCTCCCACCTCGCACAAACACATCATTAAGTTTATTTTTATAATAAAAATAACAGAAAAATGATAGTTAATGTGTTCAAGTCGTGCACCCGATATTAATCAACGTGCATTGCGTACCTTTATCGACACTCTAGAGACATTTACAGCTACTTTAGATAAGTACTTTAAAATCAATTGGTGATTTCAAACAGGTAAAAAAACCAAAATAAAACAATAGGCAAATAGCTAAAGTGTTACGTCTTAGTAGAATTTCATGTCAGTACTATTTATGCATTTTACTGCTGTTCTGTGTTGCGACTGCCACGCGTCTGCAGTGCATCGGCAATGTTTGCTGACGCGCGAAGCGCTATCGACTTTGAAGCAGTATGGTGCAAGGAATCTTCCAAATAACTTTGCAGGTTGCGTGACAGTGTAATCCATTGCTTCATATGTTTTAAACATTTATCTGCTCAGCATTGTCTATAACGCAATAAATGTTGTTGAACTGTCGAAACGGAAACCATTAATAAGTTACACAATCGAATCGATGGTACAGGAAAACTCTCTAATAACATGTTCCAAATAATTCAAGCGGTTCGAATGATGAAAATTATAATTAATATAAAAAGGTACCTCCCCACTATGCAATCTATGAATATTTAGAAATAGGCAAACTAGGGGTTTACAATTCTAAAGAATATTGCTTATCTGTTACTTCATATACTTAAAACATTTGCCTGCATGCAATGAATGGTGTTCAGCTGTCAAAATGAAAGCCATTTCTACAAATAGTGTGTTACACAATTAACCTGATGTTCATAAAAATGTAATCGGAAAGCGGCTTTGTCTATGGTGTCCTAACTTTCTCCTCAAACCATAACTAACGATCGCCAACGACCATAAACAAGCAGCTGCTAATAATTAAACCACACCTAATTACAAATAATTCCCATTTAACATATAAATTCTTCTTCAATTGAACTCAATATTTAAACATAACCGTAAAATGCACGGTGCTCATCACCTAAGTACCATAAATTAGATCGACTTTCAAGCCTCATTACTCTATAATTCTCTATGGTAATGTGTAGTTGTGATGGGAGATAATGATTGCTACTTTGATGTTGATGGAAAGACTTTTTTTAGGATTCCGTAGGTTGGAAATGTGTTAATGAGGCGCATTATTTGTGTAGCTACATAGGTATGAATAATTGAATACCATTCCAACTTAGGTGTCTTGTAGACTTTGATGGCAAAACACTAACTATAATACCTTTTGCGTATAAGGTATCTTATTTTTTAGGTAAACTATAGTTCAACACTATAATTTTTCTATCAAGGGTATTCAAGAATGTGGATTTCATCCCACAAAACAAACTACAGAAAAAAAACTGAGTAAAAGTGTAGTTTCAGCTCGAGGTACCAAAATCAAGTCGCTTATTCAAAACAGACTGAGAATTTGCACTTTTTGAATGTGAAATCATCAGGTCAACCAATTAAGATACTCAAAAAATCAATGAAGGAATCAGTTAACCCTAAAGTTGCACCTACCGCAATAAAACTCAACATACAGAACCACTGCACCCTTCTATGAATCGCTCCACATTTTTTGTTTCATCATCAGTGTTGCATGATGCGATTAGCCGCGGCGCTAATTTCCTACTGGCTGCCTTAATCAACTGTGTAGCCATGTCCATGTCTTTTTTCATACCAAATTGGTAGTTTCCAATATTTATCGAGTTATAACGAACTATGTTTTAATAATAATTAGGTGGTTGTTTGTTCTGTAGCATTTGCGTTGTATGTAGATATTATAATACGTCTAATTTCGAAGCTGTAATTTCATCGAGATACATGGATTAATCTTCGAATGATATAGAAAATGTAATGTACCTAATTACCGCACACCCTCAAACACCACAATTAGAATATTATTTTATAATCATAATGCATACACTGAATTTTTAATTTAACATGCATAATGTATATGCCTTACGGAATATTACTTACGACTTACGGAACTGAAACGTGGTCGCTCACAATGGGCCTCATACGAAGGCTCAGAGTCACACAAAGGGCCATGGAAAGAGCTATGCTCGGAGTTTCTCTGCGTGATCGAATCAGAAATGAGGAGATCCGCAGAAGAACCAAAGACAGCGACGTAGCTCTGCGAGTCGCTAAATTGAAGTGGCAGTGGGCAGGGCACATTGCTCGTAGAACCGATGGCCGATGGGGCGTTAAGGTTCTGGGGTGGCGGCCACGTACTGGAAGACGCAGCGTAGGGAGGCCCCCAACAAGGTGGACCGATGATCTGGTGAAGGTTGCGGGAAGTCGATGGATGCGGATAGCATAAGACCGGTCAGCGTGGAAAGCCTTGGGGGAGGCCTTTGTCCAGCAGTGGACATCCATAGGCTGAAGAAGAATGTATATGCATTGTTATTTACTAAATTAGTTATACCAATTCTTGGAGAACGAAGACCTTAACGTTCTTGGCATGAGGTTAATTTTTCTTTATTTTGTATTGAATGATTAAATTTGTATGAATACAAGTAAAACTGCTATTTTAAAAGTCTGTACAAACAACAGGGTTAATATGACAATGATTTCCGTAGTTTTAATTATTTTTGGGATAAAATAACCATTATTAAAAATGATATAAACCAATTCAGTAAACGATTCTGAAAAAAAAAATTACAGGATGTGCGTTAATTAATTTACATATTGAAGTTTTTTTTTGTTTTCTTTATGGGAAACAGTCTGTGTGTGAATTATTTTATCATCTGGCTAGCACTTTCCCAACTATATTGGAGTCAGCTTAGGAGCTGACTACCAGTGCCGTGCAGTGTCGACAAACCACAGACTATGTTAGAAAATACTGTTTAACCGGAACAGGATGCTTCTTAATATTGCCATTAGGTATATGAAATGTATGTATGTCATTTTTGAGGATGATATTTTCGTAGTTTTTATATTATATATTCTGTATTGAAACTGTTCTCTCACCATTTACAATTGGATTAACTTTTTATGTTTTTATTTTTACTGTACTACTGTCTCGATGGCACTTTTAATTGTTTGTTGCATCGGGTGACGTCTTTACGTCGGCGCCGGCTGTCGCTGAAAACCAGCGCTGGGCTCTGTTTTGCATAAAGTCGCAGCATAATGCTGAGCGACAGCCATATTGCGTGGATGTGATGCATGTTTCCCTCAACTATGTCTTATTTTTTGTGTTTTTGTAAACTTTTGCGTCATGTTTTACTGCAAATAAACGTTTTTTCTTTCTTTCTTTATATGGAGCGACTGACTATCTGACCTCCACAACCCAGTAACTGTTGCTAAGTCTGGTGGTCAGACTGCCAGACTTCTGACGACCCGTAGCGACTGTAAAAGATCTACGAATGACAGTCAGGAGGACCAATGGCTTAACGTGTTTTCCGAGGAACGGAGGGGTTTCAGTATGTAAGGATCCACCCACTAACCGCGGGCCTAATCGGACGCGAATACTGTGTGGGATTTATTATGAGCTGATAATTACTGTTCGAAATCAGATCATAAAATATCTTAACATAACATTGGTTTGCTTTAACATTGGCCACCGGCAGAAGTTACCACCCACCAGACAAAGTCCTGCCGCCAAGCGATTAGTCCTGTTCTGGTGAAGCCATACGGGTTTGAGCAATTGTGTTGTGATGTGTGCCGGGTGCGATGCGCCAAATGTTGTTGTGTTGGGAGTTTGGTCGTGGAGGGTCTCCAGATCAATCTCCCTGTGGCGCAACATCGTTGGTCGTGTTGTTGGGTTTAACATTGCATCACCTCGCTCAACTGCCGTCTTCCTTCCTGTAGCAGTACCTACATTATCTGTACTTATCAATAGCATTATTGACTTGGAGGCACCAACCTCTCAAGTATGAGCGTGCGGGTTCGATTCCAGGTCAGGCAAGTACCAATGTAACTTTTCTAAGTTATATGTACTTTCTAAGTATATCTTGAACACCAATGACTAATTAAAACGTGAAGGAAAACATCTTAAGGAAACCTGGACTTTAAGTCTGAAATCGCCAACCCGCATTAAGCAAGCGTGGTGATTATAACGCTCTATCCTTCTCTGTATGAGACCCTGATAGTAGCGGCTACTAATTATATTGCAGTTAGACCAATTGTTGGACTTTTGAGGGCCCCAATAACCCGTAACGACTGCCATTAGATATTCGCATGGCAACCGGGACCAACGGCTTAACGTGCTTTCCGAGGCACGACCAGACCAGTGCAAATATTCATATTCATGCATACAAATATTTGCACTCCTTGCGCAGCGGCCGCGTCCGCTACCGCTACGCCACGGAGGCTGAAATATCCTAACAAATCATTTAAAAAAGACGTTATCATCACATCAGAACAATTCTAACGTTTTACCGACTGATGTAAAACTGCTGAAAACTGGAAATAAATCAAACAATTACAGGTAACACAGTACTGACTTAATGAGTTGAAAAAACATTGCAAATTGATTAGAAACTAGTTTGCTATTAGTATTAGTAACTGACCACACCCGATGGATTGGTAAGACTACGGAAGGATAACAAAACAATCGATCAGTGATTCTTACAAAATAATTGCATCGGCCAGGTTTATTCATGAACCGTTACTGGAAAGCGGTGTCCTTGCCACACCCTTTGTACCGAAAGGATAAACGATTTTAAATGCGACTAATCTTAGAGATTATCCCCTTATTCATACACGTTGCTTAAAGTTAACTAGTGATTAGCGATTCTTTAATCATACATTTTTGAACTTTTAACTTTAAACATCGTTTATGAATAAACACTATAGTGTTTAGGGGGTTTATTCATAAACGATGATTTAAGTAAAGTGACGGGCAATTGTCTAAAATTTATAGTTAAATAATCGCTGATCACAAGTTAACTTTAAGCAACGTTTATGAATAATGAATATTTCCGCGGGTAAATGAGTAACCCATCAATGGTAATATTGACTTAAATTTAGTTTTCTTTTATAAATTTATAACCTAGTGCCTGACCGTAATCCCGCCTGATGGTAAGCAGTGATGCATTCGTTGATGGTAAAGCGCGGTAGTTTATTAAGAGCCTATTTACTCTTGCCTTGAAGACACTTAAATTGTAGTCCGACGGAAACACCGCCGCTGGCAAATTGTTCCAGTCCTTCTAAGTACGCGGTATAAAAGAAGAGGCGAAACGCTTCATCAGGATTGTATTAGTGTCAACAACGTAAGGGTGGAAACTCGCCGTACGACGGGTCGTCCGATGATGTGGAATTAAATCTTGCAATTCCCTCGTACACTCCAAAATGCATCCTATAGAACACCGACAGGCTGGCTACTCTACGCCTGGGAGACCTTTTTGAGCTAAATCTAGGTCGCCAATTAACCTCTTCGCACGCCTCTCAATTGATTCCAAAGATGATAGTCCAAAACAATCATTGAGTTATTTATGTTGTTGCGCCGACAATTTTTTCAAACATATGAAACTATTGCTTAGAAATATCGTTCAAAATGATTCAGACTATGAAGAAAGTAGGTACTGCGCCCAAATTGCAAAATAGTCTTATTACTAATAGTACTCGTAGTAGTGATAGTGTGTAACGGTATCTACTAACGCCACAAATAAACAACGCGTCATACTGACGTCAAATCAAATCAAATCAAATCATTCAAGTCACACGAATTCTACATCTCGCAATCAGAGTTTACCGCCTAACTAGCATATGTATACAGAGTGGCGCTAATAATACGACAATAAATGAAAACACAGACCATGCTGGTTCATAGGAAAAATTCTAAACCATAGAAAAAAACCTAGCATCAAAAATAAAAAAATGAAAATTTCAAACAAACTAAATCGCATAAAATTGCAAACAGAATAGAACATCCTTTAAAACATTGGTTGAATGACCTCCGATCAGAGGGCGACAGCGCGGTCCAGTATCCACTTGCTTTTTGGCGCCATTATTATTAAAGTTTAGTACCGTTGAATGCGGCGGTCATTACCCTATAAGCGCTTCCTTATCAACATGTACATCATGTAGAAAATGTGAAAAATGAAAAATGATTTCCTGTGCTTAAACTAATGGATATATTTATATGATTTTTTATGGGTAGATTGAGAATGTGTTGAGGTACACGGTGTTTAATTTATTGTTGTATTGTCAGCACCATTCTGTATGCAATTTCCCAACATCAGCCGTTGGGAAATTGCCCGCAAGACTGGTCGGAGGATGCTCCCTTTTCTATGGAGGATAAAGTGAACTTTATTCCTATTCATCATGTCTCCACAGGTATATTACTAATAGTATAGAAGTATTAGTGCATTACTATTAATTTAAATCATTTTGAAGTCTATAATTTTCCTACTGTTGGGACACAGGCCTCCTCTCGGTGAGAAGGAGTGGGCCATAATCTACAACCTACAACGCTGACCCGATGCGGGTTGGTAGGTTTAAAGCTTATTGCTAATCTTATTATCGTCATGCGTACGAAAAATGTGTCTGCCAACAATGTACCTAAATAACGTAATGTTATTGAATTGTTCAATTGCTAAGACTACTCTAAAAAACCGACAAAACGGACAAACAAAACCTATACCACAGAAAAAAATTAATGAAAACGGTTTCATTAACCAGCCAGATAAACAAATTACCCATAAAACAAAACGATACGAAATCAGATAAAGAAATCAATAGACACAATAGCAAAAACACCTACTTATATTACAGATACTGCAGTTGTTGACGGTACCTGCGCGCACGCACGCCAACGCCTAATGATCCAATAATTAAAGCGATTTTTTCGCTCAGTTTCGAACAATTAGACGCAACGCTTGATACTCTTATCGCGATTTCATTGTTACAATAACGTCGGTAATTATTTCACTTAATCTTTTATGACTCTGATTGTGTACTCATCATTGTTGGTACTTTGAAGGTGAATAGGTCATTTAGAGGTGACGTGTTGGTCACCTAGATTTCGCCGGTATACTGGCCTTTACCAGCCTGGAGTTCATTTGTACTTTAACGGTCGAAGGCGAAGAGTAGCCAGCCTGTCAGTGTTCTATAGGCTGCATTTTGGAGAGTGTGCGAGGGCATTGCATGGTTTAATTCCCCCATCTCCGTTCAATCATCAGACGACCCGTCGTACGGCGAGTTTCCACCCTTACGTTGTTGACGTCACTACGAGCCGAACGAAACGTTTCAATTTGCCAGCGGCGGTGTTTCCGTCGGACTACAATTCAAGTGTCTTCAAGGTTAGAGTGAATAGGTTCTTAATAAACTAGCGCGCTTTACCATCATGATTGCAACACTGCTTACCATCAGGCGGGATTGCGGTCAAGCACAAAGTTATATGTTCTTTCTAAGTATATCTTGGACACCAATGACTGAAGGTGAAGGAAAACATCTTGAGGAAACCTGGACTTTAAGTCTGAAATCGCCAACCCGCTTTGAGCAAGCGTGGTGGTTACGCTCAATCCTTCTCTATATGAGAGGAAGCCTGTGCCCAGCAGTGGGACGATAGTAAAAAAGGTTGATGATGATGATGATGATGACTAGTAGAGATAAGTCGCGCGCTAGTTTATTAACCCTATTCACTCAAAACACTGAGTATGAGATGGAAAGAAGACGGCAGTTGAGCGAGGTGATGCAATGTTAAACCCAACAACACGACCAACGATGTTGCACCAGAGGGAGATTGATCTGGAGACCCTCCACGACCAAACTCCCAACACAACAACATTTGGTGCATCGTACCCGGCACACATCGCAACACAACTGCTCAGACCCGTCCTCCGTGCGTTCGTTTGCATCATGACTTTTGATTCACTGAATTTGACACTTCTTTTCATACTTTTTAAGGCAGGGCCTTAAAATGTATGAAAAGAAGTTATGTAGGAGTTTTGACAGGAAAGCCAAGATGAGTGTCACGCGCGTTTTTCATTGGACTTTTAAAATTATTTATATTTTTATTATTTACTAAATAAAAACGCGTGATTTATGTAGTAAAAAGTGCATTCAGTGAATAATTATATTCATAAAGAACATTGAAATATCGCAGCATAGTGGCCACATCATGGCTTTGCATCAAATCTCCTAGTAAGCGGCTCGCGCGGCCGTTTCTTCAACTGTCATTGTCGATATCCGCCATTATTGTGAAATATTTTTTTTTTAAGAATTTCTATAATTTGTTACATGTGTTATTGGCAAAATTGTGGTATTTAACCACAGAGGCCATTGAAGAGTTGAAGTAGTATTCACTCTAAAGAAAAGAAAGAAAGAAAAGAAGTTATGTAAGTTTACAGTAGATCAAATAAATAGGTACCTACCTACCAATTTATTCATTCATAGGTGGACGTGAGAATGTGGCTAACATGAGTTTAATTGGTAATTATATTACAGTGAAGTGAAGCGAAACTAACGATGAAGTAGCACGGCCAAACCTGCATGTTTGTGGAGCATAATACATTAAGTATTAATAGTTTTTCTACCACGACTTTTTCCACTTTTTTTTGTCTCTCGACTCTCCGCATCGCATTGCATCGTCTGACCTTGCTATTATGAAAAGACGACAGCACATCAACCTGATACAGTCAAATTTCTTTATGAAATTTTCAACTTTATCATTAAAGCATTAAGGCTCAATGTTGATTCGGAATATTTGACAGTTTGGGGTAGCCTAATTGAACAACCATTTGGCGCATCGTACCCTGCACACATCGCAACCAAAACTCAACTGCTCAGACCCGTCCTCCGTACGGCTTCACCAGACATCATGCTGGAACACGACGAATCGCTTGGCGATAAGACTTTTTCTGGTGGGTGATATCTTCTACCGGCAGCCGATGTTATGGCCACTGACAATTATTGAGTTGTTATAGTACTAACTTCGCGCCGTGGTTTCATTCATGATTGTTTAGTGATACATTAATGATACAAGTAATTTCAACCATAACCTAATTGCTTAAGACACTTTTACTGCTAATTTATTAAAAATATTAGCAATAAACTTCAAAATGTAATCATTTTGAAGTTTATTGCTAATCCATTGCTCTAAACGTTCAATAAACGTGTCTACTTAACAACTTAAATAACGCAATGAATGTTGTTGAACTGTCAAAATGCATTCTATAGCTACTGATAGTGTGTTGCACAATTATCCTGTTGGACGAAGTCACGGGCAGCTCAGTACTCAATATACAGGGTGTATCTGACATCGTAACGCAAACTTCGTGAAAAGGCTACACCGCATGCCACTAATAAAATTATGATAGTCATTTATGTCGTTAATGAGCGGTTACAGAAATCACAGTGTTTAAAAAAAAGTGTCGGCTCGACCTTTGAACGTTGCAAGCGTGCCGCCGTGCGTGTTTGTAGGTATGACGTTGACCTCTGATGTGAACCGTATTAGATCAGCTGATAGGATAGTTTTTCGAGTTTTGTTTTCTTTGCGCTTTTTAGTGTAATTAGCGAATTAATTATTTTTTACTTTAAAATCTTATTGGGTTATAAAAGTATAGCAATTATGAACGGTCTAAAGTGAAAAAAAACTACATTTTTTTTTGAAATCATGAAAAAGCCGACGAAAAATTCTATCACTGGGGGGTTCAGAATCATGTACTGGATCCATGGTGCTCGTTTGTACGTCGATGTCAGATACATCCGTTATTGTATAAAGCTGAAGAGTTAGTTTGTTTGTTTGAACGCGCTAATCCCAGGAACTACTGGACCGATTTGAAAAGTTCTTTTTGCATTGGATAGCCCATTAATCCAGGAAGGCTTTAAGTTATATAACATCACGCTGCGACCAATAGGAACGGAGCATAACCAACTCAATGCGAACGAAGTCGCTGGCGGCCGCTAGTGTTGTATAAGATCAAAATATCAGCGTGGTATTTCAAACTTATCACCTTATATAACCTGTAATGTTTACTTTGCCCTTTTAAAGACTATAATTACAATATTTCAATATCGTTATTCAAGAAAATAATTCTTGTACTGACGAAAGCAGGTCAAGCTACCCGAAATTGTGAAATGTTCCCAATCAACATTCAGCCTTAATGCTTTAGAGATAAAGTTGAAAATCTAATAAAGAAATTTGACAGATTGTAGTAGTTTGATGTGCTGTCGTCTGTACAAAGAAAGTTTGTGTTCCACAACCTTGTATAATAATACACTAGCGATCGCCAGCGACTTCGTTCGCGTGGAGTTAGTTATGCTCTGCTCCTATTGGTCACAGCGTGATGTAATATAGCCTAAAGCCTTCCTGGATTAATGGGCTATCCACCACAAAAGATTTTTTCAAATCGGACCAGTAGTTCCTGAGATTAGTGCGTTCAAACAAACAAACAAACTCTTCAGCTTTGTATACTAGGTTTACATAGCTTTAAGCAATAATTAATTTGTTAATAATACATACTGAAACGTGATAGATTACAGTCAATAACTGCTATAGAGTTTCTAAACACATCTGTCTGTATGGATGTTGATACTTTTCTTAAAAACACAAACCTCTTTATTCATAAACGGTGCTTAAAGCTAGGTATTGATTAGTGTCTTCTTCTTCTTTTTTCAAGGTGAGATTCAACCATAACTCTTGATCAATGGCACAGTACCAATGACCTCTGTGGAATAGATACCACAATTTTGCTACTAACAGGTGTAATAAATTATAGAAATTATTTGAACATTTTATTTCACAATAAAGGCGGATATCGCCAATGAAAGTTGAAAAAGACGGCCGCGTGAGCCGTCTATGAGGGAGGTTTGAGGCAAAGTCATGATGTGGCCACTATGCTGTGATATTTCAATGTTATTTATGAATTATTTACTGAATGCACTTTTTACTACATAAATCACGCGCTTTTATTTAGTAAACGACACCATAAATAATTTTAAAGTCCAATGAAAAATGTGTGTGACACTCATCGTAGCTTTCCCGTTAAAACTCCGATTTGCAACTGTATAAGCATATATTTTTGACATTTGAACGTCACTTAACATTGATCATCGTTTATAAAAATTAACCTCAAATTGTCTACGGTAAGATCTAGAAGCAACTTTTATCTCTTACTTCAAAATTCAGATAAAAAAGCCATTAATACATTTTATTACAATCTCATGATAGCCAATTAATACTTCAATTATTTGCATTACATAAGATAATAATTAAATTCCCGCCAATTATTATGTCTTTTATTTTTTAATAAAAATAGAGCAAGATGTCACGTCAAATTGACAGTTATCTCTGACGCCGCGGCTTTTGACCTCACAGATATTAATTATAATAAATTAAATAATGATCGAGATGTTTCTTTTTACAAATGGGTACGATAATTACAATATCTTTAGGTACATGTTTGTTACAATCATCTGAAAAATGTGTCTTCTTCAGAATTATTCGTAGGTATTTCGTAAGAACATTATACTACAAAATTCTGAGCCGTTTCGGTTGATGACAGTTTGATTAGGTAGCATTACATATCGTAATATCTACTACCCTGCACTGGACCCGCGTGGTCGATTACGGCCCAATCCCTCTAACCGAAAGGAGGTCTGAATCTAAGGAGTGGGAACATACAGGAATCAGGATCCAGGGCTCCTCTCTGAGTGGTTGGTACTATAGGGGTTGTCTACCATTTTTTTCCCTAGGGGTGGAAAATCCTTATATACGTCCGCCACCCTGGGTGGGCAATGGGGTCTGTCAGACTCTTACTGACTATAAACCATCCCGCTGTTCCATATCACACCTAGGCTACGCCAGGTGTTGTGAGAACCACGAACAATGCTTCCGCACCCCCCGATTGGTGCCGGGTCGCCACTGTGGGCCTCGTCCGACTCCCCCAGCGACATCTAAGACGGGCGCGCGTGGAACACTTCGCTCCGCAACCTCAGGTCCTGGTGTTTGTTTGGGAAGCGGCAAACGTCCCTAAATCTGTCGTCCCTAGACCCATTTAGGGGGGGGGGGGGGGTGGAAGAGGGCTGCCCCCCGGGCCGGGTGAGTGGACGAGATCTCCCTCTCCCTCTCGCTTTCCCTCCTTCTGTGAGACGACTGTTTCGCAGAAGGAAACCACCGCATCCTAGGACTCTTCGTTGGTAGAGGTGGTCTTCCAAACTTATTTGTCGCAGCCCCGTAATCGTTACAATTAATTTGAATGATTTTATTATCGTATTTTTTAAGCGTCGTATTTTTACTTATCCATTGCTTCTTATGGTCGAAAAATTTCTTAACTTCTTCATAACGCATCGATGGAAAAAATAGCAAGAAAAAATATACAGATTTTTTTTAATATATTTGGTCGGGTATTCATCAATGCGGATACTGTTCGCTGTCCAAACAATTAGGTCCCCACTTGTGCAGACGGATGGGAAGTGCTCACATCTCACCACAAGCTCACTTTACTTCCATTTCCCCGGTGAAAGCTTCGACAACTGACAGTCGGTTGCCTATTCACCGAAACACCAAAGACCAAAAAAAAAAGTTACGCCAATAGGCATCGAACTAACCTGTGTCTCTGTGAGGCTCAGCGCCTGCGCAAGCTGTTTTCTCTCCGCCCCCACGACGTAATGATTCTTCTCAAACGCGTGTTCTAATTTCAAAAGCTGTGATGGCGAGAACGCTGTTCTGATTCGCTTCGGCTTGCGGAATGGCTGGAGAAGGAAACCGGGGATGTCTGGTCCTGGAACAAAGGTTTATTGTCAGAATAAAACTCACAAGACAAGGCATTTATCTCATCATCATTATCATCATCAGCCTACCTATATCAGCCCACTGCTGGACATAGACTGCTCCTATTTCAGTCATTCAACTCGATTTTGGCAACTCACATTCAGTTACCACCAGCATGACATGCAATATGTAAAGGAAACCCCGTCCGACCCATAAGTATAATAAAGATTAGGTAAACACATGACCAAATATAATATGAAATGTTTCCAACAAATATTTCTGTATACTTTTTTTGTATTTTATGTTCTTTTTTGCGTCATGTTTAGCCAATAAACATACTTTCTTTAAAGTTAACTAGTGCGATTGTTTAACCATGCATTTTTGACGTTTTAACGTCAGTAAACTTTAATCTTTTTTTTTTCATTTCATTTTAATTCATAGACAATGATTTAAGTTAAGTGACGTGCAAACGTCTAAAATGTACCTATTTCTAAACAGTCGCTAATCAGTAGTTAACTGTAAGCAACGTTTATGTATAGAGCAGCGATATTTTATTAATGTTCCCCTTTAGCTTTCCTGAATTTATATTATCTAACAGATTATGCGGCGGTGTTCCTATCACCCTTTACACCCTATCTATATACTTAATAGTATATAAAGCAGAAGAGTTTGTTTGTTTATTTGAACGCGCTAAAAAATTGATAGCCATTATATCATGATATAATGATGATCATGATAGGATGGATAGCCCATTAATCCAGGAAGGCTTTAGATTATATAACATCACGCTGCGACCAATAAGAGCGGAGTATAACTAACTCTACGCGAACGAAGTCGCTGGCGGCCGCTAGTACTGTATAAAAAAGCAAAAGTTCATACATATTACCTTTTGCCTAAATGACCCTAGGTAACTTATTCTAAGCTAAAGATTTTGATCTTTCAAAGTCAAAACAATTACTCAAATTAAACAAGATAAATATGATTTTGAACCTTATCACTGTGTGGTATGTTTAAAGTAAAACGGTACCTACTACAAGCAAAACTTCGAAGACACGTGACATCTACCAGCCTGTGGGCCTAGTACGAGTTTTCAATACGAAACTCGATCGTCGATATCGAGCGCGTTTGGCGTTCTCATTGGTTGAGAGTTCTTACGACCTTGAAGAGGGCCAATCGATGAGTCAAACGCGCTCGATATCGACGAACGAGTTTCGTAATTAAAACTTATACTAGGCCTACTGTACTGGGCCTGCATAGGTTTTGGCCAACCCCACCTGGAAGCCTGTGGCCCAGAAGGAAGAAATTTATACATAGGTAAGCCGATTACGGTGCTATGTATTTATTAAAGAAAAGCACAGCCACATCACATACATTAAAAGTATGTTAAAATAATAAAAAAAAAAAAAACAAATAAAAAATTGACCAGTCTGTTCGGAATAACCTGATCCGGAGACTGCACCAAGGTGTAAGTTGTTACTAAAAAAAACTATAAAAATGTGTCGTGTCCACATTCATACTTAAAAAAAGGCGTGGATATAATGATAGTTATCATGACCTATTTTGTTTGAAAAATATATTCGATTTTACGACCCACAATTACAGTTGCACAGTCAATACCCACATTTAAATACGAGTGTTGACATTTAGACACAACGACTGATTTACTTTTGAAATATTCTAATAACACGGAAAAGGAATACAGTTGTAGAAATAACTAATCATAATACTGGCCGGTTGATTTTAACACGCGACAAAATACGGAACTAATATTTAAAACGAATGGAAATTGACAGCTCAATGATTTTTGACATCGCTGACTTTCCCGCCAAGAGGTTTCAAGAAATAAAGGCTTTGACATGACAAGAACAGTAATAAAAAAGTCATTATACACACTTCATCGTTATACAAATAAAATGAATTTTGACTATTGTGTTGGTACCATTAAACCATAAACAATAAAGCATCCTAGAACCTGGCCGTTCACAAAACAGAATTTGAAAAAAGAACCAAGTACGAAAATTCCACGCGCGCTATGCTTGTAGTGGCGTACCAACTATTAAAATTAAATTAAACAAAGATTACCACTAAACGACCGCTGCCCCAGGAGGATAATCCATCATCCACTTATGTTATTTCTACCTTACTAAGAAATATGAAGTAATGAAACACCACAAATTATATAGTTGAGTGTTTCTGCTTTATAAATGCTATTTAGTTCTATGTTGAAATTTGACGTTTGTTAGATTTACACAATAGTACTTTAGTATTTGTAAAATGGGTATTATTATACCTTTTGCGGATTATGATCGTAATCAGCAGGATGTTAATGTAATTCTCATATTTACACGCTAATGTACATGCATCAGTACATACTAAGAATGGATTCACTTCATCCATTCAATTTGTTGTGTCAAATAGGTAGTAATTTTGAGAAGTTGCTTCTATGAATGAGTTGTGGTACGTAGAGTAGATAGTAGTTGCTCTCTTTTTATGCAAATTGGCGATAAGAATATATTAATTAAAAACGTAATTACAGCATAGGTATATTAAATCAAAAATGAACAGAAAAGCTCACTTTATGTTCCGTGACTTAAGTATAATGCTCTATATTTCTCTGGCTTCCCACTCCCATAATGGTTCTATTCAAAGCCCCACTACCGGTTTTGAAACTTCTGTACACAAAAGCAATTATATAATTATAATTAAAAACTGACACGCCCACTTCAAACAATAATTACTTATAGATTACTGAACCAATTTAGGCCTCATATCAAAATAACAGCCATGCTAAAGGCCTCGTCCAACTTGGAACTTTAATAGTCCATTAGTTATGAGGAATAATATTACCCGTGGGTGGCTGCATACGCGTTCCGCACGCAGTGGCCTTGTGGCGACGTCCAGACATTTGCTAATGACATTATAATTGCACACACAACCATTTTGCGCGGATCTATCTTCACCCATCCACGAATCCAAGCACACAATCCCTCAGTGTGTCTTATTATAATGGTCGTGTGTTTATAATGTAATATTTAAGGTAATATATCAATTACATGCAACGTCATTGTTGGTCGAGACATTAAAATTGAGATGTTATCGTTTATTTTTATTTATTATTCGCCGGTAAGTTTTAATGAGGAGATTACTTTGTGAGCCAGATAAAACTGTCATAATCCAAGGTATTTCCACTTACATTGTCGCGCTTACAATACTATTAATGTCAATGATAAATATGTTACTTTCAATGAATGCTGTTATTACAGTTAAAATAACTGTAAGTATATGAAAAAGTCTTTACTTTATCAAGAGTTGAAGTTTGACAACTATCTCGTTAATGATTGTTTTCTGTGATAATCGTGGTTGTAACAGAATGAGTTGCTACGTATTTTTATATAGGTACTTTAAACTTTATGCTACATTCAAGTGCTTCTTTTTAATTAGCTGTCAGTCTTCAACCTCAAGCTCCGAATTCAAGTAAAATTGAAATACAAATGGAAACAAAGGGCCAAGGGCTGAAGAGGAAAATTCAATATTGAAACGAAACTCGCAAAAAGGTTAGAGGATTTTCCACATCGAATAGAATTAAATTGGGCAACGAGGACATGGGCAAACCAAATATTTGCATGAGAAAATGGCATCGCGATAAATGAAGGCGCGAAACAGACAGTACCTATTTCACAATGATTGACACTAGGCCCTAACCTTTGCGTTGTGACATTATCATTACATAATGTATCGTCTAATAATCTAATTGATAACATAATTTGGGGAGCCAACCAATCATTGTTAATTGACGGGTATGTAGGTGTGTACATAATTCCCTGAAGAATTGACAAATGTCAATTTGCTTTTGGAATTAAAAGTTTTATTTCGTAATATTCATGTCAATGTTTATGACGAGTTGAATTTAAGTGCTGTCAAAGAGCCAATTGGTGGGTTGGAGATGGCAAAAGAAACACATACTTACATTTTTATAAAAACGAAGTTATCTACTTATGGACAATTTTAAATGCAATAAAAACTGTTACAATTTTCTGCAACTGGCGCTGAAAGATAAGAATATGAAACATTGTACCTATATTCGAAATTGATAACCATTTGAACAAAGCCATAAGAAAATGTTAATGTCAATACATTAAGCATCTGTTCCTCGCTTAGTCCTTTGATAATAAAGACATCACCTCGCCATAATCCTTAACACAATTACAAAAACTGTGCTAAAAAGACATTGCTAAACTCATTAAACCCATATAAGTAAAAATACCAACAATAAACAGCTTATTTAAAGTATATAATTGCTGAATAACGACAATTTAATTACCTGGTACTTTTATGTCAACACAAATGTGCGTTTTGCGTGATAACAGACGGGTTTTGCACAAGTGCGGCAATTTATTTCTATAATGCGTTTCACACTAGTCTGTACGTTTGGACTACTTGTGACTTATTAGTACCTATTAGCAGCAATCTGATAAAGTGCCCTATATAACGTCGGCAAAGGAATTGTATTCAACATGCAACGATAACAAATGCAGGCTGTCTTGGTGTCAGTTTCGAAACGATTTTTAATTTGAAAAAGGAAACCGTTACATTTTTTGCTGGGAGAGTGAGACAAAAAACAAAGTTTTGATGTGAAAAGTTCTTTAATATCGTTATGATTTGAATGTCGATGAAACGAAAAAAGGACATTAAAAGAGAAATAAACGGATAAATTCATAAGATTTATCGTGGGAGTAAATGAGTGGGAGTAATCTTGACACCAACGTTTTTAAAGGTTTCACTTCTACCATGTGCGAATTGTACGCATGCTTTGTACTTTACTTGCTTGCTTTTCTTTAGGTACTGGATCAACGTGGGCTTATGGGCGGTGAACGGTAGGCAGCTCGCCGCTTGGTAAGGACCAAGCCCAGATCGACACCGCGTTGTGATTCACATGGGCCTCAAAGAGATGTCAGCACATCGTGACGGGGTCTACGAAGACCGATGTCTCCTGAGTCAGGGTTGCGGGTTGTTTAAAAAAGAAACCGTGGCCCTGGCGCACAGGCAAGTGAAGAAATACGCGTGGGTTTAGTCAGTAAAAGTCTGACACGCCCTTCCGCTCCGCCCAGAATGGGAGAGGTCATTTGATGATTTCCCATCCAACCCAAAAATAAAAAAAGTAATGTATCAATGACTTGAGAATTATCGAATGGAAAATAATTTAAGATTGCTACTATTTCTTAAGTAATTAAAATCACAAACATCCTTATCTGCCAGATAACCCGTGGGGGTGTCACAAAACACATAAACTTTTTGTTTTACGACCACGAGTCAGATAATTATGATATTGACGTTCATAAAGCTAAAAGCTGAAGATAAATAAAATTCATTAAAACAAAATCACACGGTAAACGATAAACTGATTTACCCAAAAAGAATATTTTTAAATAGAAGTACAGCCGACGTTATAAGGTCACTGCGTACTGAACTCTTTAATGAATGATTTTTGATAGCAAACACAATTAAACAGAAATTATGAATTGAAAATGCCCGTCATCGCTTCAAATAAGCTCTGAGATAGAGTTTATTATACTATTTATTTTAAACGATGACCATGACATCGTAAACGAATTCAGATACATGTGTGTGATATTTGATTTCGACCACACTCTTTTAATTAAACCTCAGCTTATTAATGTGGTAACAGCCGAAAATATTGATAAGCTTTGAAAATTATCAACTAAAACAAATAAAACATACTTCTAATAAGATTCCCATTATCTCCAGCAGGCAAGAGCAATAACTCAAGTTAATTAATCATAGTTTTCGTTGCTCTCGAGAGCCGTCGACATTGTAAATCATTTGTCTAACTACCGATCGCATCACTAACAAAATGGCTGCCCACTCAATGTTACCAACACAACAATCATTATAAATCGTTGCTTTTTAACGTCAGTTAATCGTCGCAGTCGCCCGACTACAAAGTAAGCTCAAATTACAGCCAATTATAAGCTATTCAATCCTTTTAGTGGAAATATGGTTTAAAAAAAAAACACATGGTTCCACAATATGTGGTAATTAAGAAAAAAGCGCGCGTAACGAAAGATGTGACGGGCAGTGCTACCAATATGTTTAACGAGGCAGATAGTGATGTGCATGTATCGATAAGTAGGACGATTGATAATGGCATGCAAATAAGTATCTAATTAGCGTAGCGATTTAAACGAAGTGTATAGATGAGGGGCTCACACTACCAGTAGTTCAAACAAGTATTTTTTTATGAATCATAATTATAAATAGACATCAATATCTATGTGATTATCTTCATCAGGTAATATATCTATTAATCTTGTTATTGGCATAGAAAGTTCATATATAATCGCAACAAACATATTTTTTGCCTAATCATATCGAACTTTCTACCTCAGCAATATTAAAGAAAAAATAAAAGAAAGACACGTTTGTTAATTTATACAACATAATATCGTTTATGTTGAAGCAATTTACTCAGCAGGTAATGAGATCAAATAAAATACTTAAAAATTAAACTAATCGACTAAAGGGCAACACTATAAAATAATCAAATTTCGAACAACAATGGTGTCAGTTGATATAATCGGGAGCCCGTCCCGCTCACTCACAACTCACATAAAACCTTTGTCAAAAACCTTATTAGTTTTGTATGAAAATAAAAATTTTATTTTTATTATTTCCCCCCTTTTTGTGACGATTTTGACGGCTTGTGCGAGTTAAGCCAGTTTAATTAAAATCGAGTTCTTTACAATGTCGACGGGTTCATAAAAATAACATTGGGTCACAGATAAAAATGGGGATGATAAAGCAACTAATCTATGGAAGTTTATTATGCATATTTACTGTACGGAAGGAGGGACAAATTGTGATGGCGGCCCTTTGTTGACTTAAATAATGGTGTGAAAAAGTAGGGTAGTTGGCGATTACTTGAGAACGGTAGGGGCTAACCACTGTTTTCATTGTTAGTTATCTATTTAATTGAGTATATATATAGACACAAATGGTCTAATATCAAGTAAAATGTAAGTATGTCTGTAGAAAGATAAATATGTTTTGTGAGAAAATTTCCTATATTTTCAACTCTCGTAATTTTGAGAACATTTACAGACTCTAATTGTGTAACATATCAGTAACCATGGCTTTCCTTTTGAAGGGTTTTGCTAATCCATTACTCCACATATTCGAAAAATACCTATATATAACCAATAATTTAAATACCGAAATGAATATATTATTATCTAACCAATGAATAAATTATTATCTAAAAAGTTTTTCCTTACAATTTTGACAAGTTTTTGACATTGATTGTCGCCAAGATTGCGATTAAATTTTCAATTACGCGAACTGGTTTCCTATGCCAAACATCCGGTTCGAATATTGAAAATCTTAGTATAATCCTGTGTTAGTCATTAAAACATAATATTGAACATACAAACATTGCTTAGGACTGTAGGCTCCTGAATTCAACAGCCAATATTGGGACATTGCACATCACCCGCAGAAATTACAAACAAAATTAACAAAGCAAACAATTTCAACCTTCACGAACGTTAACAAAAAGCAAAACCTCTTTCGTAATCAAAAGAACACCCGCGCTTTCAAAAAAAAAAAAGAACTGTCAAACAAAGCATAGACAAAAAATCGAATGAAAAAAAAACTCAAATCTTCCACATAAGTCCGGGACAAATGGTAACCGAGACAAGAAACTATAAATTCACTCCGTTATCATCATAATTATGTTATCACTATTTTAATTGCAGCTAATGGGTCGATAGTTACAATGTAGTCGGGCTATAGGCTATCTGTGATACAGTAATGAAACAGAGCACGATCGGGTCAAACTGCCATGATATTGCTTCAAAATAGTTTTATTACTGTGTAGGTTGTTATTTTAAGGTCCAATTGGAATCATAACTAACACTAATGTTAGACTAATTATTTAGAATTTTAGAGTTAAGTATATTATATACGTTCCGATAGTGAACATGGGCTTTGCGAGTGACACTTCGACCTTTAATTTTGCGTGAAATTAACTGTCCGTTAATTTCACGCAACGACAACTCCAAGTGGGCCAACAGTTGTGGCGGCGATCTCTCGCGTCCGGGCCTAATCCGGACCATAGTCAGGAGCAAGAGTGCATGGCAGGCCGTTACCTCCTGCTGCCAAGCAGTGATGCTGGCAAAGGATGAGAGACGCCCTGGTCGGGAAACAACATCGAACCTCGGCTACCTTAGATGCGGACAGCAGTGGGCAGCTCGCCGCCCGCAAGCCTGCGTTAAAGACCAGGCCCGGGTCGACAGCGCGTTGTGTTTCACGCGCGCCTCTAAGAGATGTCTGCACATCGTGACGGGGTCCACGAAGACCGACGCCGCCTGGGTTAGGGTTGCGGGTTGGTTAAAAAAGAAACCGTGGACCTGGCCGTCGCACAAGCAAGTGAAGAAACACGGGTGGGTTCAGTAAAAGTCTGATACGCCCTTCCGCTCAGTCCAGAGCGGGAGAGGTTATTTGATGAGTAGGTGGAACAGCAGTCAATCGATTCTGTAAAATCTCTTATCATTTGTTGGATTGACATCTCACTCCACGCTCACTTCGGTCGGAACGGTTGGCGCAGTGATTAAGCGATTGACTGTTGGCTGCGTGTCCCTGGTTCGATTCCCGCCCGGAACAAATATTTCTATGACCTACAAGTAGTTGTTCCAGGTCTGGCTGTTTGTGTAGGTATGTGAGTTTATATGTTTGTAAACGCACCCACGCTACAGGAGTAATTCCTGGTATGAGGTAAAAAAAAAAAAAACTTCGCCTCAGTTTTCATGGTGATATAAGATGGTAACAGAACCGCGCCGCTGGTCACTAAAAGATCACTTCTCTTAAAGTTTGTTTTTTAACATGTATTTGCATGTCAAACCTCTATAGATATCTTCTGCCACCTCCGTCTGGGCCCGTCGCGATTTCGTTAGCCTTTACTTTGAACGAATTTTATTGCTTAGTGTTTTTTATCATGACTCTCATACATTTATAAACACCCGCCCTGCCGTGGCAGATACTACAGAACGCCATAGGATCATTACATGTCCCTAACCTCTGTTGGGGTAAACATTAAAAGGAAGCTGTCACCATACTTAATCTACAGACGACATTCATGTTGGGATCGACAGACTAAGTACTATACTCATACCTATCGGCTATATGTTGGGCATTGTCTTCTTCTTTTTTCAAGGTGAGATTCAACCTCAACTATTAATCAATGGCCTTTGTGGAATAGATACCACAATTTTGCCAATAACACGTGTATCAAATTATAGAAATTCATTGAAAATGTTATTTCACAATAATGGCGGATATCGCCAATGACAGTTGAAAAAGACAGCCACGTGAGCCGTCTATGAGGGAGGTTTGAGGCAAAGTCATGATGTGGCCACTATGCTGCGATATTTCAATGTTCTTTATGAAATATTCACTGAATGCACTTTTTACTACATAAATCACGCGCTTTTATTTAGTAAACGACACTATTAATAATTTTAAAAGTCTAATGAAACATGCGCGTGACAGTCATCTTAGCTATCCCGTCAAAACTCCTCCTTTTTCAGGAACACAGTCAGTTGATTGGGAAAGCTTTTTCCGTCAAGGTTAATTCGGAATATTTGACAGTTTCGGATAGTTTGACCTGGTGTTGTCCGAACAATATCGTCACGAAATCACTATTCCACTCCGATCCGCGGCAATGTAAATTGAGTCTAGTTTTATTGTTGGGATGGGAAATCATCAAATGTCTTCTCCTGCTCTGGGCGGAGCGGAAGGGCGTGTCAGACTTTTACTGTCTAAAACCCACTCGTGTTTCGTCACTTGCATGTGCAACGGCCAGGGCCACAGTTTCTTAACCAACCCGCAACCCTGACCCAGGAGGCGTCGGTCTTCGTGAACCCCGTCACGTGCATCTCTTTGAGGCGCGCGTGAAACACAACGCACCGTTGACCCGGATACACCCAGACCAGACCAAGTAAAACCACCAACCAGAAAAAGTAATTCAATATAACATGTAAATTGAGCCTAAGTCTCATCTTTGAGTTTGGTTGACTTAATACTGTACTAGAATAGGACAGCAGCTAATATTTATTCTGATCATGATGTATTCTAAACACTATTTCAAATCTTAACGGACTGCCTTCTGTCCTTCTTTGCCTTAAATTAGCATATTTTTCTCATCCTAAACAGCATTAATTTTGTCATTTGGAACTGGAGAAGCTCAGTATTAATGAAAACAAGATGGCGCGGGTATTTCCTGCCTGACTGATCCTTTTTTTAGTCGATGGAAAATCATCGAATGACTTCTCCCACTCTGGGCGGAGCAAAAGGACGTGTCAGAGTTTTACTGACTGAAACCCATCCGTGTTCCTGCACTTGCCTGTACGCCAGAAATCTCTTTCGAACTACCGGCGTTTCGCTAACTGCTTCTTGAGAAGAAATACCGATAAGTACAACCATGGTCTCTTTAAAGTCGACATATTATATTAGGATTTTCTACAAGTCTAACAATGCAAGAGAAAATACTTAAGTAACCCGATTTCTCTATATCATGGTAGTATTTTAATAAATCCACCACTTTACCATAGATTTTTCTCCGTGGTAGGCCATAACAACGGCTGCCGGCAGAAGTTACCTCCAAGGAAGAAGAAGTTCTTGCAGAAGAACCGGCAGAAGTTCTTGTCGCCAAGCGATTCGCCGTGTTCTGATGTCTGGTGAAGCCGTTCGGAGGACGGGTCTGAGCAGTTGTATTGCGATGTGTACCATATACGATGCGCCAAATGTTATTGTGTCGGGAGTTTGACCGTGGAGGGTCTCCAAATATTTCAGCTCTAGAAAAACTAAGTTTAATAAAATAATTAGGTGCTAAGACGAGTTTAATTTACAGGGACAGTACCTATTGAAAAATCATGAAATCGAGCGTCAACCCTAGAAGTAAACTTATTGGCGCCCCAACTGGGACTAAAAACGGACAAGCTAAAATGCAAGATTTTCTTATTTCACTAAAGAACCCTAAAAAGAAAGAGTGAACCGCAAGAAGGAACAACTAATTACGAAAGATACGTTGTTAGTAATTAAATCGTAAAATTTTAATTGACTTCATTAATATGAATTATAAAACATATTAATTGTGTATATCTGCGACGGCTTATATACGCGGCTATGTATTTACATAAATTATAATTAAGATTAATGCTAGAACATAACTGTTAGATGTAAAAGATATACTTAGTAACGCTGTGAATTTTCTTGTAGGCAAAATTAAAAGTTTAAATTATATATTTCTATGTCATACTAGTATTAAACAGACGCCAGCACAACAAGCTACTACAAGCTGTCAGATTTTTTTATTAAATTTTCAACTTTATCTCAAAAGCAATAAGGCTCAAGATTGATTGGGAATATTTGACAGTTTGAGCTTGAACTGCTCTCATCCGTACTTAACAATTAATAAAAGGAAGTCTGAAAGTGGCACCGATAGTTGAAAAGTTCTATGGAAATGAAATAAAATTAAATCGTTTATTAAGCAAGTAGGATCACTTTTACGCGTCATATTTTTTTAAACTACACACATCAAAAGTGTCTAGGGATCAACATATATTTTTGCAATAACTTTTCTCCTGATTGATATTAATTAAAATTTTCTTTAAGGATTCATCAAATAAAGTGTTTTCGTTTGTCACAGTAACGATAAACCAAGTCACCTTTGCATTAATAAAGAAATTTGCCATTTTCCTAATAAAGGGATATTTGACATTTGAACCACTAACACAAAAGTTCGAAAAAAAGACTGAAATAACAGTTTTCTCTAAAATTTTATTGGGTAACTTAAACAATTAATAATCCGTGTTTCTACCGCGAACACTAACAACACAAGAACATCGGTTTGGCATACTCAAAATGAGTTCATCCAAATCACGCTGTGGAATGGCCGCCCATGTTCGTTGCAACAACAAAAAAGGTCTTCTTGCGACTGGATACCCTCCATATTCGGCAGAGCTCTTCTCTGTAGCATATCCCATGCATGCTCAATCGGGTTCAAGTCTGGCGACTGAGCAGGCCAGGGCAGGACATTGATGTTAGCTGCGGCGAGAGTCTGTCTTACAACTCTTGCGGTGTGCGGTCGTGCATTATCATGCATTAACTGAAATAAGGGACCGATTTGCACTTGTAGAGGAACGATGACGTCTGATACAATCGTCTCAGCATAAATTTGAGCGTTGAGGTTGCCTCTGATCCAAATCAACTCAGTTCTTCCGCCGATCCAAATACCCGCCCATACCATGATGGTTCCACCACTATAAGGATGGACTTCCTGGCAGGATTTTAATCGCTGTTGGCGTCCAGGGGTTCTCCAGTGTCGTATACGTCTTGTATCCGGTCTCATACCAAAACGAGACTCATCAGAAAAGCACACGAAACGCCATTGTTCTTCTGCCCAATTTCTGTGTTCAAGAGCCCATTGATATCGAATCCTACGATTGTGCATTGCTATAGGTGGTACCCGTAGCGGTCTTCGGGAATGAAGGTTCACTTCATGCAAGCGATTTCTGACTGTTTGGTCGCTAATTAAGTTCCCTGAAGAGTGATGAAGCCTCACGGTTAACATCATGGCGGTTATTGTTGGAGCTCTTCGAGTTAAGATTTGAATGTATCGGTCTTGTCTCCGTGTGGTGCAGCGATACCGTCCTCCATGGCGCTCAGCCACGGTACCAGTGCTTCGGTAACGTGTCCAAAGTCGACTGATAACACTCTGACTTGTATTCAGAGCTAAAGCCACAGTACGTTGCCGGGAACCAGCTTCTATCATTCCCACGGCTCTGAGCATTTCTTCCCTGCTGAAATGACGTCGCCGCTCCATAATAACGTTGGTTTTAATCAGTAGTAGGGAAACAGTAGCACTAATAATATCTTCAATGCGTTGTATGTTTTTATAGGGAAAATATTGACAGCTGATTTTCATCTTTTACTCGAATTTGATTCACAGTTCCTGATTCAAATTATGAAATGCACCAAAAAGGATTCATATAAATTTATAAAATCATAAATTTATTACAAAGCCACATCTCAATCTCAAGAAATCCGCATAAAAATGCTTGATCCCTAGACACTTTTGATGTGTGTAGATGGAGCCGGCTTTTCCTAACTGACTACCTCTGAGAAGAAAAAGCCGAAACAAACTCTGGGATCATAGTCTCTTTTCAAGTCCAGACATTAAAAATGAAAATGTTTACAATAATTTATATGATTTAAAAAAAAAAACAGTGTTTAAAATGTCATAATTGTAGCATAATTACGCATATTGTTTAATAACAATGCTTTGGAGAGCGAGCAGCTCAGTCAGCAGCTTTATTGTCTTCTAAATAATCTGTGATTCTATGGAAATCGGTTGTCATGGTATGGGCTTGTGTTATGGCGAAATGAGGAAAATATTGTGAGGAGAGATAAGTATGAATGTCAATGACTATAAGAGCAAGGGAAGACCAAGAAACGATGAAGGAATATGTCGAGAACGGTAGGTATTTTTTTTTTAAATCTATAAACTAGTGCTTGACTGCAATTCCGCTTGATGGTGAGCAGTGAAGCAATCGTTGATGGTAAAGAACGCTAGTTTATAAAGCCTATTCACTTAAAAGACTTAGTGAATAGGAAGGAAGACGGCAGTTGAGCGAGGTGATGCAATGCAAACCAAACAACATGACCAACGATGTCGCGCCAGAGGGAGATTGATCTGGAGACCCTCCACGACCAAACTCCCGACACAACAACATTTGGCGCATCGTACCCGGCACACATCGCAACACAGCTGGCTTCACCAGATATCATGCCGGAACACGACGATTCGAATCGCTTGGTGGCAAGACTTTGTCTGGTGAGTGATAACTTCTGCAGGCAGCCGATATTATGGCCTACCACCATTTAAGAAGCACTACGTGCATATACCTTGTCAGCTGGGCTTCACTGGTTAATTAATATTATAATGCAAAGTTATGTGCAAGGCCTCTTACTGTAATTTAACTCATCCAGGCAAACAGGCTATATTTTTTTTTAATGTGCCGTCTATCATTTCTTGCATGGCAAGAATTCTTTTTTTGCCATTTCTTTATTGTCTTTTCTTTTACCGCTATACTTTTTTGCGGCTTTTAAACAGGCTATATTGGAACCATTTCCCTTAATCCCAAAACGTCCCAAAACGGGACTGTCCAAAAGCTTTAAACGCCTAAAAGAAGGCAATACATACAACTAAGCATAAAAAGGGTCTCTGATCATGTTAGGGGGACACTGAGCAAAGCCATGAGTAGGTTTTAGCCGGTATCAGTCCGGCAATGCCCAGACTGACTCACAAGTGAGGCAGTCTGGGCGTCTATGAGAATTTCCCACTCCTGCCATAACAAAAAAAAAGACTGCATAACCCCCTTAAGGAGGTCGTACGCCGGTAGGTTGTAATATTTTTCAGCTTAATTCAAACTGGCCACTATGAGACACTTTTATTGCATAGGCAGAAATTAAAACAAAAAATCCAACAAAAAGTTTTAATACAGTAGGTTCTAATTTACCGTAAAATTAAAAACCTTTTTCAGACAGTCGTCTAAAAAGATGTAGGTAAGTGCGAACATAACAATACAATTCCATATTTGAATCTAAAAACCAATATTAGCAAAAAACAAACAAAAAGACATTGATTTTGCTAAACCAACAGACAATGTAACGGGATTTTTCTTAATTAACCAAGGTAACGGTAAAATTTGAACAAGTAAAGAAGCTTAAAGGATAATTTACTTTGGGCACATTATCCAAACAAACAAACTTATTAAAACCTCTTTGTACGTCAAACAATAGCACATTTAAAAAAAAAATTCTATGTTCGCCTACAATGGCGCTTGGAAACCACACCATATTATCAAGTGGTCTAAGAAGATGCCAATCAAAGTACCTATTTAAACATCTGTAGTCTTTTATACCTAAATGTATAAATTACATTTCCTTGTCTAGGCTTGACATTATCAGAATTTGGACTGTCAAATCTTCAAAAAACTGGCTGGAGAAAATCACGATCGATAAGATAGTACTTACTAAATAATTGACAGATTGGCATATTTACTGATAACTGCTCCGGAAGACCACAGCCATTAGATTATTAAAGTAACAAAGAAAATTAATGCTACAAAAAACATATGCACATTTTTATTCACCACCGTTAGACTGATAGAAAATGGCATAGGTATAATAAGTCTGCCAATGTGCTTGTAAATTATTTAGTAAATAAATAATCAACAGATAAAAAAAAACATAAATAGTAGACTATAATCATCTAATACCAACATCAAAAAAAAAAACAAAGAGCAACCTCACGAAATGCCAATGCAACAAAAACAAACAGCTTTATTTTCGCGCCAAACGGATTAATCTGTAACTTTCTTTTTACAACCAAAGACAACGATCTGAACGTACTCAGATAACGGGCTTTTTATCATAATGGCTTCGTGTTACGATAAGCTACTACTTTTTTTAAACATTTTAATTCTGTCAACGACGTATCTTAACACGCGACGGCCTGGGCCAATCGATAATCTTTTTAGGAAAAAAAAAAGTTATGGTTTAAAAAATGTTGTCGTGTGGTCTTGCTTACATTTCTATGTTTCTTGTCGGCTCTTCTTTTAAGGACACAACTAATAGAAACCGTGTAGGTACCTAACCTAACCTAACATTTTTTTAAGTGCACATGTAGGCTTATATTAAATAACAGCCTTAAAGCGCCGACGATGACGCAACTATAGTAGAACAATTTCTGTTCATAAAAATCGTTCCACCAGAACCCACCGTACTGTCGCGTCGCGCTATTGTGCGGGAGCCTATAACCGATACAAATACAAATTTCTCATGATACTTTTCGTTAACAAGCGGCCATAACTTGATGATTTATGGCTCACGAGAGCGCATTAGTAATGATAGGTTGCTACCCCATCGCATACATCCACTGGAACCTGCAATTGAGCTTCAGAACCAATATCATTACAAGTAAAAAGAGGTACATAGGTTAGCGAACCAACATTCAGTCTAAACGGCAAATATTAGGTACCTACTGTTATTGTTTATGTGCATTTTATTACCTTGCTATTTGTTGTCTCCTAAGTATACCTACCTAAGAGAAGAAATGCGGGAATTTAATACATTATGTTGCATGTTATTTTAAAAATGCAGACTGATGTCTGTACATTTGACAAATTTGACAGAAAATCAAAGAAATTTTAACTTTATATATAGGTATAGATAGCTAAAGCATCAAAGCTCACACAGGTTCGGGTAGCTTGACCTATTGTCGTCTGTACATATATTGTTGAAGATTCAAAATAAAAGAATAATATCACACCACATATTTATATCACATGTCGAAGTAGAACGGCATGTCTACATTATCGGGAGCGAAGAAGAGAGAAGACTATCCATTTTGGGTAATTATTAGCAAAGTTTTGACGAACTACTTGCACTTGCACATATAATTGTTTACTACCGTCAATACTTGCAAAAACAAACGTACCTACAAGTATAACTAGTCATGAAAACCCACGTATATTATCGACTATACCTATTACACCCAATTAATATCGACAGTTATTTCTAATTTGTCCAATAAAACACGTAACTAGTGAGAAATTTGTAAGCAGGAAATGAAATTCAGTTGAATAATTCAAAGTGTAGGTACCTACGTAATACATTTAAGGCTCATGCAACCTCAATGAGATATAATTAAGTAGGTATAGAATTAAATGGATTTCCTTAATAACTAAGCTGCTAATGGGCGTTTTATATCATTTCGCAACGAATGACCGGAATGAAGTCGCCATTTTGAAAATTTAAAAAAAAACTGACTGTAGAAATCGTTCTAATCACGTACTATTTAAGAAAATAAAATCAGAATAACATGTATATGGATTATCTATAATAATAATTTAAAGAGTTTTTATGATGTTCCGTAAAAAAAAGTTGTGAAAAACCACGTCGGAAGATATTCACATAAAGTTTAACGGTATTTAAAATTAAAAATGTAGATTATATTCGAAATTCTAAATACCTGCATTATTTATATCTGGTTTATAATTGTCAATTTGCCGCCGGATATTCAAATCAACGCAAAATTCGACAGTAAAATCGTATTTTTGAATAATTTGTATCGTAAAACGAATTAGATCGTTGAAAGCTATAAACTAATGATAGGATGTGTGTTGATTGCTGTCAGTGTTTGACAATGACAAGATCATTAGAAAAAAGAGCTCAAAAAATAGTTTTTTCGACCTTACGGCTGTCAATCTGGCATGTCTAGTAATATCTCGCATTAAAGCCAAGAGACGACAAGGCAATCTTGTTGTGTGAAAGTAAACTGAAACTAATATGAGAACTGAAATTTTAAAAGCAGGAATGGACACTTCGTTCCGATTCAAGCAAAAAAATATCAATAAGACTAACGAAAGCAAATCCGTCAATTTGAATAAGGAAAGATTGCGTTGCAAATTACCGCCAGATGAGCATACCTAAGGACAAACCAACGAAGGATACCGCCAAGAAATGTAAACAATAAAGGCCTATACAGTGAGATGACCTCAATAGAATGAAGGTCTGTTGTTTTTCGACAGATAATGTTCTAAATAAAAATCGTACAAATACTAGGACTCACCAAATCAATGTCGATCCTAGAAATGATTTAGAAAAAAAAATAGCCGGAGATTCGCAACGTCATCTCCCTATAATTAGGTATCCCTTTTTTTGTGGTTTTCTCCTTCCGTGCATCATCTACTGTTTTACTTTTAACCAACTCTAGATATCATCTCAAACACTATTTCATCAATCGAAAAGGATTCATGAGTTTGAACAATTTATGAAACGAATTTATACGAACAAAATGTCTGGACCACTATTATTTTTTTGGGCCGAGTTGTAAGGTTTTTTCTATATCATGACCCGTGTTGGGACAGCAAAAAATAATGTAAAACTTTTCTCAAGAAGTCGTAATAATAAATTATAGCATAATTGGCTAAATATTTGTGGGAATATTATGTTCTCTATGTGTAAAGTTTAACAGCTTTTGTGTCTTAAGTGCGGAGAATAACTTTAATGATTAATGAAGTTAATTCATATTCAAAGTTTCTTTTTAAGAACACAGCGTTAATAAGATGGGTACCTATTACAAATCTATGTATTTAGTATTGTCTTAATTTTTTCTACAATTGTTCAAAAGTCAGGGTCGCATCGTTTACTTATATTGGGTGACATTATAGAAACCACTATCTAAGTATCTCTCTAAGCAATGTCACAATTCAAAAGCTTTAAATGTTTTTTTTTTTGTTTGTCTGTGTTTCATGAAAGTTGAGAATGCTATCGAAACGAAAACCACCAAGCTGGAGCGTAATCTCCATAGGCTGGATTCGAGATTGTAATTCAGTCAAATCCGCAAGATAAAAAATGGCGTTTTGGTAAAGCCAATTAGCAGTAGGTAGGTATATTATTTGAGAATTAATGTACTTATAAATGGCAGCGCCAACTATAAAACAATCAATGCCTGACAAAAGTATCTAATGCATATCACCAGACCAGCATTATCTTCAAAATGATGACAAAAAAACACACGAACCTTCGTAAAACATCCTGCAGACGATTTAAAAAACTAAAATCTCTATCCCAATAATTTTTTTTTTAATTAAACTCAGAAAAACCTATCTTAGGTAGCCCTATGATTCTACCGAACGGAGGAACATTAGAAGCAAGACTTACCTCCAGGAAACCGGTGTGGGAATATCCTGCCGTGCCTGTTGATGAGCCAGGGGTACAGCGTGTAGGATTCCCGGGGTACTGGCGGCTGAGGGTGTGGTGGCGGGTGCGGCGGCAGTGGTCCTCCAAAACCCTGCTGCTGATGCGCCAAAGCCGCGGCAAGAGCAGCTCCTTGGAAGTGCGCCAGAAACTGGTGGTGATGACTCTGAGCGTCCAAATACGGTAGCCTCTTCAACTCGGGAGAAGGAAACACCGCAGGCAACGCACTGGGCCTCAACAAAGGTCTGGGTGAAGGACTCCGTGGGGACGCAACCGGCGAAGGCGAACCAGGACTCGCCAGCGGCGGCGATGCATGCTTCGGCCGCTCTGAACCTCCCACTATACTGTCTATACTAAATCCTATTTTCGGCTTCGATGGCACCGCCACCACAGGGGTCGGTGCGAGAGGCATCATGCTTTTGCACACAACGGGTCTGTCACAAAAAAAATAATACACCAAATCAGAAGCACATGTCACACAGAACACAATCCATCGTGACGCGAGCGCGCGATACGAACGCCAAGGCGGCGCGCGGCCGAATGAGCCCTCCGCACTCACGAGACGCCTGTCGACACGGAAAAAAAATAACGAACATGGACTCCTCACCTCCTATTGGACGGTATTTACCAAGGGGTGGCGACTGATCTCCAAGCTGCACTCTTTATTTAAATGTCTGTTGCCCGATTGGCTACCAGGCGTGTAGAGGTGTTATTTGAATTTCGAACGCTTTCCCAGTGGGCGGTTTGAGTTAAGAGCTTGTGATTTAACCGGCCGTATGGTGTATTACACCAGATTTGTAGCGCGAAACCCGTCGAATAGTGCTTTCGAATTTAGTTGGTTATGATTCAATTAAGGCGTCGATTGGGTGGGTAATCGCGGTCGACTTGCTCGTTTTGGGCTAGTCGGCTCGCGCTGCGCTCGCCCGCTTCGCTCGCCTCCGCACGGTGTAATACTTTTTAATTAAGTCCGATGCTTTATTAGCTTAATGTCGCGAGATAAACGTGGATTTTTCAACGATTCCCGCCAATAATTGATTCTTACAAAATGGCGGACGTTTATAGTCGTGTTCGGTTTAATTATTTTTATCGATAATAAAATAATTTGTTGCAACGGCCATACGATTGTTTTCTTATGCACTTGAATTAAATTTTAATGAAACACGATAAAGTTTGAATTTCACGGATATTTTCCGCCATTATAAACTAAACAGTGTTTGGTAAATAGTTGATTTTTTAATTAAAATTGTTATGCTTTATAGTCTGTGGTGCGTTGTGATTGATTTTTGTTTTTATAATACAGATTGGTTACTTTATAATACCTATTCATTACAAAACATTGAAGTTGGCACAATTATTTGATAGGTTTTTTTTTAGAAAGATTATTTTTAAATTAATTCGGTTTGCACTGTGGCGGTTACTTTTCCTTTTATTTCAAAACGTAGGTAAGTCTCTACCGACGGATTCCTTGTCCATTATTAATGAAATTAAAGCTAATTTAGATATTAAATTAAATTACTGATTACCTACTAAGTAGGCATAAATAGCTAGATTGAAATCATTTGAAAAATCTACATTTTGAATTAAAATGTTATTTAAAAGGATGTTAAATGACAAAAGCTAATACCTACAGTTGGTACCTACATTTTCCGCATCACAACCACTCCTACTTAGGTATAAAAGAAGTTTTCGTGGCGTCGCTGTCTAACAACCGAATTGTATCACCAGATAGGTACCTAATTGTGATTCGAAATTTAAAATTGACGCTGGACAGTTAATATAGGTATGGAATGACGTTCTCTTTTTGTTTAATCTTTATTTCTAGGGACTTAAGCCAATCAGTCTATTAATGGAATGACTTTCGAAATTTGAAAATTATTACTCGATACCTATTAAAGTTTAGTAGGTAAGTATCAGCAGGATAATTCTACTAATTTTCAAAACATTCTCAGTCCGATCTCAGACTTAATCTGTCAAAAAATACTTCAAATTTCCCTACATTTTGAAAAGTTAGTTAGTAGGTAAGTAAGGCTGATTGGCGCCCCAGATTTAGCTCAAAACGGTCTTCAAAGCCTGGAGCACAGGCGAAGAGTAGCCAGTCTGTCGGTGATCTAGGTAGATATAGGATGTATTTTGGAGAGTGTGCGAGGGAATTGCATGAATTAATTCCCCCATCTCGGTTCCACCATCGGACGACCCGTCGTACGGCTAGTTTCCACCCTTAACTGCGTTGTTGACACCACAACGATCCGAAAGAAGTATTTCGCCTCGTCTGTAATACCGCGTAGGTAGGTACATCCAGGGAGTGGAACCATTTGCCAGCGGCGGTGTTTCCGTCGGACTACAATTTAAGTGTCTTCCAGGCTTGAGTGAATAGGCTCTTAGTAAACTAGCACGCTTTCCATCAACGATTCCATCACTGCTTACCATCAGGCGGGATTGCGGTTAAGCACTAGTTTATAATTTATTAAAAAAAAAAAACATTTGTTTGTCCCAAAGATGACATGGAGATTAGATTTTCAACATGATATTTTATGGGTTTTATTTTGACAGTTCACCGATATTCATTGCGATATTTAGGGAGGTACCTACATTGTTAATTAGACAGATTTTTCCAACATATGGAGCAGTGGATATACCTACTAATGATTCAAATTGACGAGGTTTGGCGGGAAACCTAAGATAAGTGTCACGCTCATTTTTCATTGGTCTTTTAAATTATTTATAGTGTCCTTTATTAAATA
This sequence comes from Sesamia inferens, assembly GCA_037179545.1. Classification (NCBI taxonomy): domain Eukaryota; kingdom Metazoa; phylum Arthropoda; class Insecta; order Lepidoptera; family Noctuidae; genus Sesamia; species Sesamia inferens. The sequence goes on from CM073943.1 coordinate 3,894,191, forward strand.
AAAGCGTGTGATTACAATATTCATTCCGATAAAAAGTGCATTCAGTGAATAATTTATAAACAACATTAAAATATTGTAGCATAGTGGCCACATCATGACTTTACCTCAAACCTCACTCCTAGTCGCCTCACGCGGGAAACGAAAGTACATAGGTTAGGTTAAGTTAAGTTGAGACGAAGGCGCGCACGAATGCACGGAGTAGTTTAACACCCCACTACCCCGTGCAGGAGACGAGGCCCGGACAGACCGGGCCAGCACGAGAGTGTGGGGCCGTGGAAGAATTTAGACTCCCGCGGCCCCACGCGCTCTCGTAATAGAAGAGACACCTGACTAAACCCATCCCGGGTTTAGTCAGTAGAAGTCTGACAGACCCCGTCGTCCACCCCAGGGCGGCGGACATCCTATGAGGATTTCCACCACGAAAAAAAAAGGTTAAGTTAGGATAGATTACGAAAGAAAACAAAATTAACGAGGAAATGGCTCAAAGATCTTGGCAACTAAGCCAAAAACTCCTACAAAAAAATGAAATTGACAGTACCTACCTACCTAACAAAGTGTTACATAATGAGGGTGCAGTTTGATCATCTTTTGTTTAATTAACTCAACTAATTGTCAAAAAATAGGAATTGATGTCATCTCTCCGGAAATTGAATTAAGTAGGTAAGTACCTAGACCTACTAAGTAATTTATATAAAGTACCTAGACGGGTTGGATATTCGGTGAGAATTTTAGATTGCGTGAACCGATTTGAATAATTATTTTTATATTTGAAAGGACGGATAATAAAATATAACGTAGATAATAAATAAAATAACATGCTTGCATATTAGCCTAGAGCACAGGCGTAGAATAGCCAGCCTTTCGGTGTTCTATAGGATAGATTTTGGGGAGTGTGCGAGGGAATTGCATGATTTAATTCCCCCATCTCCGTTCCACCATCGGACGACCCGTCGTACGGCGAGTTTCCACCCTTACGTTGTTAACACCACTACGATCCGGACGAAGCGTTTCGCCTCCTCCTTTATACCGCATACATCGAGGGACTAGAACAATTTGCCAGCGGCGGTGTTTCCGTCGGACTACAATTTGAGTGTCTTCAAGGCTAGAGTGAATAGGCTCTTAATAAACTAGTGCGCTTTACCATCAACGATTGCGTCACTGCTTACCATCAGGCGGGATTGCGGTCAAGCGCTGGTTTACAAATTAATAATATATATACGGCTTAATTACAAACTTAGTTTACAAATTATTTTGTAAAATTTTTCAAAAACTACCAACCTATCGAGTTCAAAATAATTTTCTTAGAAAGTATTTATACCTAAAGTTCTACCTTTGAGATCTTTTTCATATTTTTTAAACTTATGGGTTAAAAGGTAGTTTTTTTTTTTACTTTTGGAGCGATTATTTTCAAAAATATTTGAAAATAATACCTATGGCCACGAAGTTATGAGATCACTCTAGCTAGATTGAAAAAAAAACGGTTCTAGATCGTTCTCCGTTTACTTACCTACACTCACTCTATTGCTGTATGGAGAAATCGATTGTAAAAATCTAGATACAGACGACAGAACAGCAAGCTACTACAATCTGTCAAATTTCTTTACCTATTACAATTTCAACTTGGAGATTGAATCGGGGATTTTGACGGGAAAGCTAAGATGAGTATCACGCGCATTTTTCATTGGACTTTTAAAATTATTTATAGTGTCGTTCCCTAAATAAAAGCGCGTGATTTATGTAGTAAAAAGTGCATTCAGTAAATAATTCATAAAGAACATTGAAATATCACAGCATAGTGGCCACATCATGACTTTGCCTCGGACCTCCCTCATAGACGGCTCACGCGGCCGTCTTTTTCAACTTTCATTGGCGATATCTGCCATGATTGTGAAATAAAATTTTCAAAGAATTTCTATAATTTGTAACTTGTAACACGTGTTAATGGCAAAATTGTGGTATCTATTCCACAGAGGCCATTGTTCAAGAGTTGAGGTTGAATCATTTTCAACTTTATCGCCATAATTTTATTCCCAATCAACATTAACCCCCTTATTCATAAACGCTGCTTAAAGTTAACTAGTGATTAGGGATTCTTTATCCATATATTTTTGACCTTTTAACGTCACTTAACTTTAATCAACCTTTATGAATAAATACGACAGAGTTTAAGGGTTTTTTTTATAAAGGATGATTAGGTACAGCTAAGTGACGCCGAAAGGTCAAAAATGTATGGTTAAAGAATCGCTAATCACTAGTTAACTTTAAGCAGCGTTTATGAATAAGGGGGTAAGTCTTAATGCTTTAATTATGACTCAAAGTTGATTGGGAAAATTTGACAGTTTCGAGTAGCTTGACCTGCTGTGTGCCGTGCATACTTAAGTTATACCCAATAAATGGTAGGTAGGTACCTACCTATAAAATTACCGAGTAGCTAGGTACCCTGTGTAAAGCCGGCTGTTAGCTGCTTAAGCTAAAATAAAGCAATTACATTGATTGGGCACTTTTAAACGATTACCTAGTGAATAATTATAGAGTAAATATGTAGGTTCCCTGTCTACTTACATAAAATACCTACTTACCTATTTTATCATACGCAGCCAAATCACTAGGAAGTGACAAAGGGCGGGCATTTTAGGGGGACTGTCTTATGTAAGAACCTAATATTGACGTTCAAAAGTGCTGATGTCCAGCGTAATTTGAATTAATGACTTTTGATTTTGATTAGATTTGATTTGAATTTTGAATTTACTTTTGATTTTGAATTTACTTAATGTTACTTATTAATTTATTAAGAATTTCTTCTTATTTGCCACCTTCTTTTCGTGCTATAAAGACGGTTAGTAGCTTTAGATAAAAATTCAAACAGTATTTACTACAACTCCAAAAAGATACCGAACTTTGAACCTACCCCTGATTACACGCGGCTGGCATTGGTGGTCCAATCGTTTAGCGGCGATTGTCTATTATAATACTGTGTGTTCTTCCTTGTATGGGGTAACATGTTGGGTCATCCTCCGGTTTCCAGTTCCAAGGACTCGCCTCTCACAAACTACTCACTGATGCTAAGATAAAACGCCAAAACATAACTGTTCGTATCATTATACGTATGGAGCATTTTGTAACTCAATTGTGTGGTAATAATTAATTCTAATACAAATTATTTATAAATGGTAATAGTAATCAACAATGTAAACATTGATGCGTGTTGGCTTGGATGCGCGTGCGACAAACAACAAACCACAGAGCCACAGACTATGTTAGGAAATGCTGAATCTCAAATCGGAACCAGATGTAATGTAAGGTGGGTGGACCATGGAAGGCCATGCTCCTTTGAAGGCCAACTATTAAAAAATCGTAGTTATTGACATTTAATTTAATTTAGTTAATACATACCTATTCCTGCTACTACACACTAAGATAATAAAAACTAAAGGCCACAAACGTGGCAGCGTGTCGATCGTGTCGCTATTGTGGCAGTGCAATCCAACGTTTCGTAGGCTTCGGTCGTCGACGTTACAATTGTTATTCGCGCGCACAACAAACCGTACACTTTTAGTCAATAGCCTATTTATTATTTCATGTTTTTTTATTGTGAATTATCGTATTAGTACATGTTTATGGCACTAAAGAAAAAAAACATAGCTTTACCTCAATTTACATTAAAATATTGGTAGTGTTCCTAGGAAAGCCGGTGGTTCCTTATAAGGCCAATCAAAAATTTGACGGTTGGCCTTGCTATGGTGCATGGAACCACAAGGAACATTCACAAATCCTGAATAAATGAACACTTACTTTTTGGTTATAAATAATGAGAAATTGTTATAATTATAGTAGTTTGTAGTATCTATTATTTATTATAATTATTAGGACAAAGTTATAGTCATAATTATCAATTATGGCCTTACAAAGAACGGACCCATAAGAAGGCCATTTTCGATAAAAAAAAAAAAAAAAGATTGTAATTTCATAATAAAAGCTGAAGGCAAGTAATTTAAGGCTAATATAATACTCATTACTAATATTTTTAAATAATTTATATTAATAGATTCTTAGTTATAGAATGGTGTTCAAGTAATTTTCGTAGAGTTTTTTTATAGATGATAAAAATAAATTGAGCATTTAATGCTTCGCTTAAATAATAGAGCTCATTATGTAGTTTTAGTAAAATTGGATATATTTAATGTTACAACTCTATTTTTAAGTTTAACAATAGATGTATAAAGTTGGCCTTGTTTGGAGCAGTGTTCCATGCAAAGCCATTTGGAAGAGCTTTACAAAACTTAAATTTAATAAATGTTGTTTAAAGTTCTGTAAAAAAAAAAAAGATTTTATACGGTGGACAATAAAAGAAACTATTACTTAATCATTTGTTTCCTTCATTTATCCAATAAATAAAAGAATTAAAAGTATTTACTCGTTAGAGTGACCGTCCATGGTCCACCCTCCTTATGTCATTTTTGAGGATGATACTCTCGTAGTTTTTATATATCCCGTATTTTATTTTTTATATTTTTGCTGTGTTTGTTTAAACTGTACTCTCACGATTTACAATTGGATTTATTTTTTATATCTTTTTATTATTACGTTTTTTATTTTTACTGTATTTACTGTACTGTTGTGTGTACTGGTTTGGTGCTGCTTTTAATTGTTTGTTGCATCGGGTGACGTCTGTACGTCGACGCCGGTTGTCGCTGAAAACCAGCGCTGGGCTGTTTTTGTCGCAGCATAATGCTGAGCGACAGCCGTTTTGCGTGGATGTGACGCATGTTTCCCTCAACTATTTCTTATTTTTTATGTTTTTGTAAACTCTTTCGTCATGTTTATTGCAAATAAATGTTTTTCTTTTCTTTCTTTATTTATTTTTATTTCATTCAATTCTAGTAATGTTATAAATTAAAAAAATCTCAATTTTTTGCTTTTTTAATGTTTATTCGGAATTTTATACCAATGTTATAAATTTATCAATATTAGCGCTTATTGTTAAGTAAGTTAGCTTATCTCCATATTTTTTTTTTATGCATGTTGTGTTTACCTATAGGTAAGTAATTGATGCACTGTTATTTTACCTTTGGGAATGTATTATTTGATTGTTGTTGTGTAATCAATTGTTGGTGAACCAAATAAAATAAAAATAAATAAAATTAGTCTCGATTTTGATTTTTATTTACCACCTTTTCAATCTAATCCTACTAATCCTTACTAATATTATAAATGGGAAAGTGAGTTTGTTTGTTCCGCTTTCACGCCGTAACTACTGAACCAATTGCTTTGAAATTCTGCAGACGTAAAGTTAGAAGTCTGGATTAAATAAGAGAATTTGATATTCCCGAGGGAAACCTAAAAAGCGCGATATAAGCGAACTCCACGCGGGCGAAGCCGCGGGCGAAAGTTAGTATTACAAAAAAAAAAAGGCTTTTGGATGGATGGATGGATGTCTGTCACTCTTTCACGCAAACGGTACTAAACGAATTTGGATGAAATTTGTCACACAGATAGATTACAACTTTTTATTCGTACCTAAGTAGGTATATTAGATACCACGGGTTCGAAACTTTTACGGGTGAAACTGCGAGTCGCAACTAGTAGGCTTCGATGTACAGCACATCAAGCAACTACAATCTGTCAGATTTTTTTTGTATTGCCCCACACTAGGAATTTCTCCTGTATCGTGTGTGTATCTGTGTTTATAACACACACACACACACAAACAGCCAGACCCGGAACAATTAAGTACTTGTAGGTCATACAAATATTTAAAACTAGCGGCCGCCAGCGACTTCGTTCGCGTGGTTTAGTTATGCTCCGCTCCTATTGGTCGCAGAATGATGTTATATAGCCTAAAGCCTTCCTGGATTAATGGGCTATCCAACGCAACAAGAATTTTTCAAATCGGACCAGTAGTTCCTGAGATTAGCGCGTTCAAACAAACAAACAAACACACAAACAAACAAACTCTGCAGCTTTATATATTAGTAGTAGTAGTACCTATAGATTAAATTTAAAGTTTACATGAATGTTTCTTTCTTTTTCACACAAAAACTACTGAACGAATCTGGATATAATTGAGTTGTATCCTAAAATAATTTAATGTCCATCCGTCGTCCTCCATGGCGCAGCGGTCAACACGCCTGCCTGCGACGTGGAGGCCCCGGGTTCGATCCCCGGCCAGGTCATGATGGAAAACGTTCTTTTACTGATTTGCCTGGGTCTTGGATGTTTGTATCTATTATAAATATAGTATCGTTGAGTTAGTATCCCATAACACAAGTCTCGAACTTACTTTGGGGCTAGCTCAATCTGTGTGATTTGTCCGTATATATTTATTTTATAGATAGATTTATAAAAAATATTGAACACGTATTTTTTATTTTTTCTTTCATTAAAATACTTAGGAAGATATATTGATTTGAAATGTCGCATGAATTCACGCCGTGGTCCAAAATATACCACGGCGTGACGTAATTAGCCCCCACTCTGTAGCTTTAATACGTTATATCTCAGTAGTTTTTGGTAATTTCGACAAAATAAAAAATACGGGTCTTAATTTTTTTTATTATCTATAAGACGGCCTAATTTTTTTTTTGATTTTCATACCTTGGATACATCCCTATAAGGCACACAGATGATTTATAATCATGAATAACACATATACCTTATACTTTACAGTATCGCATCACTATTGTGATTAAAATTATATATTTTTTGCCTTACTTGGGTTAAGCTAGTTTTATCAATTCCGTGAAATTCTGTTATTAGCTAAAGAGATAATTGTCATCAACTTGCTATCACTATGTATGCAAACCTAAGAATGGTAATAATTTTGGCTTGCGGTCGGCAAGCAGTGGGCAGCTCGCCGCCCGGTAAACACCAGGCCCGGCTCGACGGCGTGTTGTGTTTCACGCGCACCTCAAAGAGATGTCAGCACATCGTGACGGGATCCACGAAGACCGATGCCTGCCAGGACTGCAAGTTATTCTAAAGAGATACCGTGACCCTGGCGTGTCAGTAAAAGTCTGATTCTGCTCCGCCAAGAGGCCATTTCAAACAGTCCAACTAGGTAGGTCCAACTTCGAAAAAGAGGTGTCTCGTCGAATCCAGCTCGGCTGGGCAGCGTTCGGGAAGCTACGCTACATCTATTCGTCGTCAAAGATACCACAGTGTCTCGAGACTAAAGTCTTTGACCAGTGTGTGTTGCCAGTGATGACTTACGGAACTGAAACGTGGTCGCTCACAATGGGCCTCATACGAAGGCTCAGAGTCACACAAAGGGCAATGGAAAGAGCTATGCTCGGAGTTTCTATGCGTGATCGAATCAGAAATGAGGAGATCCGCAGAAGAACCAAAGTCACCGACATAGCTCTGCGAGTCGGTAAACTGAAGTTGCAGTGGGCAGGGTGCATTGCTCGTAGAACTGATGGTCGATGGGGCAGTAAGGTTCTGGAGTGGCGGCCAGGTACTGGAAGACGCAGCGTAGGGAGGCCCCCAACAAGGTGGACCGATGACCTGGTGAAGGTCGCGGGAAGCCGATGGATGCGGGCAGCACAAGACCGGTCAGCGTGGAAAGCCTTGGGGGAGGCCTTTGTCCAGCAGTGGACATCCATAGGCTGAAGAAGACGAGGCCATTTGATGATTTTCCATTTAAAACAAAAACATATGGTTAAAAAAGGAGTGACTATCGAGGTGCTGCCTGATAGAGAGGTATGGGAGACAAATACATCGTGTAAACGACAAGAAACTAACAAAAATGAGAATGAAGTATGAATGATATGAGGTGATAGAGACAAATAGCGTCCGGGGAAGACGGCAGCGGCAACGACCTCCCTCGGAGATCGTACGAGGTTGAGGAGGGCAGCAGCAATGGCAGAGGCCGTCTTCACATGCGCCAGGCTGATGAAGACGGGGTGTCTGTGAGCTGAATAAAGAGTCCTGTTTTAGTGGAAAAGGATCGACTGGAATGCGTATTATGATCTGTAGGAATGAATGAAATTATAGATCGCCTGGAGGACAGGCGTAGAGTAGCCAGCCTTTCGGTCTTCTATAGGATGCATTCTGGTGAGTGTGAGAGGGAATTGCATGATTTAATTCCCCCATCTCCGTTCCATCATCGGACGACCCGTCGTACGGCGAGTTTCCACCCTTACGTTGTCTTACGTTGCCAGCGACGGTTTTTCCATCACACTACAATTTGAGTGTCTTCAAGGCTACAGTGAATAGGCTCTTAATAAACTAGCGCGCTTTACCATCAACGATCGCATCACTTGTTACCATCAGGCGCATCACTTTTATTAAAATGATATCGTTATCCAAACGTCTGGCGCAGACAACGACATGTATATTTACTATCACGACCAAAAGTCGAGTTACAATCTCACAAAACTATGGCCAAGAATACTAGTTGTAGTTACGACCTTCTTCTATAATAAAGTTTGATACATACAAACACATTGACAACTTGCTGCCCGCTTATGATTGTTAGGTACTACTAATTTCAACGTTCCCAGTAAGTGTTTCTATGGCTAAGCGGTTTACGTCGTGACCAGCATTTAAGGTGGTTTGAGTTCAAATCTTATAACGTACAAAAAAAAAATTAAATCTTTATTGGTGAATTATGAATGCTGACAACAAAAATATGTAAATCGATCCGCAACTTAATGATGATACTTTCTTTTAAGACTTTTTCTATATTAGCGTCATTATAAAAAGATGAGGGTAGATTTGAAACAAAGTGAATCACTAGTTCATATAAAATATTTCACTACCTAATAGCTGCAATAACTCAAATAATAGGTATTACTCAGCTGTTGTTGGTGGGTGAACATATAGATACGAGTTTGTGTTATTAGTTTTACATTTTTAATCAATGTGCAGGCTAATATTAGTATCGAAGCTAAGGCAAATATTGTGGCTTTTGTGTAAGTTGTTTTTATTATTATTTGGGTAAGGTGCAAACCAATCGCTTGTTGCAAGTGTGTAATAAAATTGTTATTATTTTAGAGAAATACTGTAAGCCGTTGGGTCAAGAGGTTGGAGGACGAAGATAGCTTAAAGTGTCGAGAGAAATGGAACGAAACGACAATACCGTTGAATAAACCTTTAAATCGTGCGGAGAATGAAGGTTGCATTTGTGGTTTAAAAATAACACGCATTGGTCTGAAATCCAATGCGTGTTATTATGTGTGATTCGAAAAGAAATAAGTTCGTTAACTATTCAACTAAGAAAGCGCTTGAACATTATAATCTCATGCCATCAAACTCCGAAAAAGTCACTGCAAGATGGCAGCACTAGTAACATGCTATACACGCAAAAAATAGTAAATGTAAAAAGTACTGTTTTATGTTCTATAAATTATTTTATGATTGTAATAATATTCATGATAAGCTTCAATCCTCTTTCCTTTAAGAAAATGAATAATTAAGCTATAACCTCTTTATTATATATTATTATCATTTTCTTATCTAAAAACCAAAAGTGTTTTTTTTTATATTTTTTACCCTAATAATATCATAAGTTTGTCAGGGATTACTTTTACATAAAATATTACAATGCTGTGATATCAATTTTTGAACTAAAACATATAATAAAAACCTTTTTTGGTATAAATATTCAATAAATTTTCCTATTCGTTTAAATATTATTTGCAAACATTTTTACTTTAAAATACAAATGAATTATCATAATTTATATGAAACAACAAAAAGATTTGCCATTATTAAGGATCGAACCCATAATCGTATGCTTTTGAATGTATAGTTAAGTGATCGACCTTAACTTTATCGACCAAGCTATTTTAACTTCAAATGATGTAACGAAATTTCGCATTACCTTAAAGAAAAACGAAGACGACTATAAGAAAACGGTTCACTAATATTGTTTTCCTTGTCTAGCATAGACTACATCTTTAATTTTTCGTAGCGATACTACACAACATGCGGTTGATTGGTTGGAATATGACACACACGGATATAAAATAAAGCATTAGTGTGCCGCGGCCGGTTTAGCGCAGGCGACAGTAGTCTTTATGGTGAAAGTGGAATTCCGTCGGTGATAGTACATTTATATTACAATATGTTGTGCCAACCACAAATAGTCCATCAGATAGATTTATAAAAAATATTGAACACGTATTTTTTATTTTTTCTTTTATTCAAATACTCAGGAAGATACATATATTGATTTGTAATGTATCGTATGACGTCACGCCGTGGTACAAAATATAGCATGGCATGACGTAATTAGTCCCCACTCCGTAACTTTAATACGCTATATCTCAGTAGTTTTTGGTAATTATGACAAAATAAAAAATACGGGTCTTAATTTTTTTTATAATCTACAAGACGGACTAATTATTTTTTTGGTTTTCATACCTTTAATACATCCCTATTGGTATAAAGGGGGGCAAATGATGTTTTTGTTTTCTTTATTATTTTATAGGGACTTTTACGCTTAGCGTATGACAATCCCATCGTAACCTAAACAAATGCACTTTCGCAAAACGTACGTTATGAATTTGAACAAACTTTTTGTATCGTCACCATTTGGTTGGGGTAGAACTGTATGGAACATACCTGCATGAGTTCTATTCAAATTCAATGATCTTACTAAATTATTCCTACTGGACTCATATTGGACAATGTTGTAGGTCCTCGATAAATGATGATTATGAGACAAAGAAAGATAATAAGTTTAGTAAGAATAGACTAAAAGGCACAATACACCTGATACATACCTACATCAAATAGCAAAAAATAAAAATCAAATAAAACTTTCAAACACCGATTTAAGAAATTATAGCAGGAAAGTGTGCCTCGTTAATCATCATCATCATCAACAACCTTTTTATCGTCCCACTGCTGGACACAGGTCTCCTCTCGTGCAGAGAAGGATTGAGCGTAATCATCACGCTTGCTCAATGCGGGTTGGCGATTACAGACTTACAAGTCCAGGTTTTCTCAAGATGTTTTCCTTCACCTTTGAAACATTTATTGGTGTCCAAAATATACTTAGAAAATACATATAAGTAAATTAAAAATGTTTTTAGTACTTGCCTGACCTGGAATCCGCATACTTATAATTTGTTGTTGCTGTTGTTTTAACCACTAGGCCACCATGATTGTTATTAACGAAGGTAATATCTATGACACAGTGGTGTATTTACTTACGGAACTGGAACGTGGTCGCTCACAATGGGCCTCATACGAAGGCTCAGAATCACACAAAGGGCAATGGAAAGAGCTATGCTCGGAGTTTCAGAAATGAGGAGATCCGCAGAAGAACCAAAGTCACCGACATAGCTCTGCGAGTCGCTAAACTTAAGTGGCATTGGGCAGGGCACATTGCTCGTAGAACCGATGGCCGATGGGGCAGTAAGGCTCTGGAGTGGCGGCCACGCACTGGAAGACGCAGCGTAGGGAGGCCCCCAACAAGTCGACCGATGACAGCGTGGAAAGCCTTGGGGATGCCTTTGTCCAGCAGTGGATATCTATAGGCTGAAGAAAAATGCTGCGTTTTGAACTGTTAAAATACATGTTATAGGTACCAATCTACGGTTGACGTTTTAATTTCTCACAGTTAACAAAGACACGATAATGGCCTAATTCCCTTGTTCCCAAACTACATTAAATTTAAGTTCAGAGTATCGTTTACTTTATATTTCATTAAGAAAAGGACAGAAGACAATATGTTAGTTTAGACCTGTCAAATAAACCGCGCCTGACGTAGGTAAATTGATTTATTTTTGATCGCCATGTTTAACACGTCTAAACTCTCTTTTGGGACAAAACCCGCCACACTTTTCCCACCCACTGCAACTCCTGAAAGCCAGAATCAACAGTGGAGACCGCCAGAAAAACGCCGAGCAATGAAGCTCAACGAGTCCCGGAGAAACGATTCAACTGTCTTGGGTCCCGCAACGAAATTAATCAGAAGAGAATAGCGGAGGAGTAAGAAAAATATATTTTTTCCACTTCCCTCCATAACAAGCAGGAGACAGAACAGAACTAGGCCAATCGGCACAAAGGGACATTATTGCAAGTGGGAGAAGCCCAGATTGCCAAACACCACGGAATAAAATTTGATTAAGTTAATGGATCCTAAGTAGGTATTAGCTGTTACAATTGATTCCAATAATAGGTATTGGAATCAATTGTAACAGCTAATACCTAGGTACACGTCTAAACTATCTATAATAATAATAAAGCTTGTTTATTCCATGCAAATACATATTAATTAAATAAAAACTAGTAACAAAGATTAATGCGTGGACCCCGTTCGGGTAAAAGCCTCCCCCAAGGAATGCCATTCTTCTCTATCCTTAGCTCTTTCCAGCCACTCTTCAACTACAAACTATCTATGGAATATCTTAATTGGACAGGATTAAACTAAAATGTTATCTTCTATTATTTTCTTAATGAAATAGAAAGTAAAAAATGCACTTAACTTTAAATTAGTTTGGTTTGTGATCAAGTTAATTGGCGCCATTTGCGTGGTTTGCGCGTGGTAAGAATTCGCAGGGAATCGTACAGAATTGGGACACAATATGACCCCAGGGTCTTAGTTTAAACATAACAAAGAAATATCGATGTTTATTATAGAAACCGTGTGAAGCATAAATTTAACAATGCAGCCCCTGATCTAACCTATGACCTGGTTGCAGCACCGATCACCAAGCGTGCGGTGATTAAGGCAATCATCCGCATTACAGTACTTTTGGTAATTGAGAACTTCCTGCCAACTTTTTGTTCTCTTTACACTTTCTTTTAATAAATACAAACTCTCACGATTATCTCTTTATCATTCCGTCAATTTTTCTATATATGTATACTTACTTATAGGTGCCTACGTATTAATTTACATTTTTAAATATTCATATAAAAATACTTAAAAAATATTTAATAGACTAAAATAGAATACATACTCTTTATAATTTACACCATTATTACAGTAGATTACAGAACATAAATATAAAGATTTTACAAAGGGTGACACAATGGGCGGTCTTATCGATAAGAGCGATCTTTTACAGACAACCTTTGGATGGAATACTAAGGGGAAGGAGAGAAAAATAATGTATACTAGTCTACAGTCTACTATTTACATAGAGTATACAATAAATATGTACGTTATGTGTATCATACTAGTTAAAATAAATATATACATCTATTTAAAAAAACATCATACAAGAGCAGATACAAAAAATGATATGTTTAAAGAGAGAGGAAGTACTTTTTTATCACAGTTATAAAAGTGGACAGAGTTTGAGCACGCCTTATGGACACGGGCAAGTCATTCCATAGCAGAACTGCTTGTACAGTAAAGGATTTATCATAGAAACTAGTGGAATGCATCATTTAAAAATATTATAAAAATAGTAATTATCCGATGTCGGGCGCAGAGTCTAAGCTGCCCGTTGTTAAGGTTCCAGAGACAGGAATCTTCTCACTATGCGGGCCGTATCAAGGAGGACGAGGAGGCCTTTTGAATTAGGCCCTTGTGGTATTTACGTTGTTGAGGAGACATATTTTTCGAAAATATTGGATACGTACCTATATTTTGTTTTATCAAATCAATAAAAATTATGAAATATAAAAGGCATCAAAGATCAGGAGTGGTGACTGGTGACGTCACTGCTCGCTAAAGAGTGTACCGTGCAGTGACGTCACACGAGTTTTCAACGGACTGTGTCGTCTTCATTTTTTGTTTATATGAAAAAAGAAAAAATACGTGTCTAGTATTTTTTTGGAAATCTGACTGACGGACTAATTAGTTTTTTTTAGTCAACTACCCTATTAAGGTACCTACCTACCTACTGGTCATGACATCTCTTCTAATACTGGTGTTATTATCAGCTAATACTTTCGCCTTTTGAGTCTGGACTTGTACCCTACTAGCGGCCGCCCGCGAGTTCGTTGGCGTGAAGTTAGTTATTTGAACATTTTATTTTAACCCCAAAATATTCAGCATACATTTTACATTTTTGTTATGCTCTGCTCCTATTGGTCGCAGCGTGGTGTTATGTTATGCCTAAACCCTTACTGGATTAATGGGCTATCCGGCGCAAAAAAGAATTTTTCAAATCGGACCAGCAGTTCCTGAGATTACGGCGTTCAAACAAACAAACTCTTCAGCTTTATATATTAAGTATAGATTCGGTATACACCTCTGCCTACCCCTCGCAGAATTGCAGGCGTGATATTATCAGCTGATAGCTTCAACAAACATTCCCATAGCCCTGAACAAATGATCACGTAGTTAGAGCCCATTACGCGGCCATCTTGGATTCAGTGAAGATAGAATCAAATCTTCTGTTCAACTATAACACCTTTGGATTGAACGCAAGTGGTATTCAGTTATTCAAATGTGGTCACGACTCTGGCCGCTCCCTTAAAACGAGGCGTGATAATAGACCGACTCAATAGTCTTATGGTAATTGTATGTGGTTTTATATTTGAGTAGGTGAGTTGTAATTTGATTGTCGACTTTTGTAGCTGCTAAAAGTTGCAGGTGGAGAGCAGTGGTGGCCTATAATGGTGTCGGCCACGACTTAAAAGTTGTAGGTCGTTGGTTGGAACCCCATCAGGTACTTTATTTTGTGTATTTCATAACCTCTGAAAAACTGTGGTACTACGCCATAACACCGGCCGCCGGCAGAAGTTACCACCCACCAGACAAAGCCTTGCCGCCAAGCGATTTGTCGTGTTCCGGCATGATGTCTGGTGAAGCCGTACGGAGGACGGGTCTGAGCAGTTGTGTTGCGATGTGTGCCGGGTACGATGCGCCTAATGTTGTTGTGTTGGGAGTTTGGTCGTGGAGAGTCTTCAGATCAATCTCCCTTTGGCGCAGCATCGCTGGTCGTGTTGTTGGGTTTAACATTGCTCAACTGCCGTCTTCCTTCCTATTCGCTCAGTTTTTCTGAGTGAATAGGCTCTTAATAAACTAGCGCGCTTTACCATCAACGATCGCATCACTGCTTACCATCCGGCGGGATTGCGGTCAAGCGTTAATTTATAATTATTAAAAAAAAAAAGGAAACCATAGATTTAGGATTTCATTGCTACGCAATATGGAGGTAAGCGACACGTCC
Organism: Sesamia inferens; assembly: GCA_037179545.1. Lineage (NCBI taxonomy): Eukaryota > Metazoa > Arthropoda > Insecta > Lepidoptera > Noctuidae > Sesamia > Sesamia inferens. Next base: position 3,909,271 of record CM073943.1, read on the forward strand.
TAGTATCAAAACTGTGAAGACATGTGACATCTTCTAAAAACTAAACACTACTGCAAAACACTTACTCACTACTATATACTAGTGCGTTTTACCATCATCGATTGCGTCACTGCTTACCATCAGGCGGGATTGCGGTCAAGCGTTAGTTTATAATTTATTTAAAAAAAAACTACCAACCCGCACAGGACTCACGTGGTAGATTATTGCCCACTCCCTCTCACAAAGCGGAGCCCTCATCAACAACCTTTTTATCGTCCCACTGCTGGGCACAGGTCTCCTCTCATACAGAGAAGGATTGAGCGTAATCACCACGCTTGCTCAATGCGGGTTGGCGATTTCAGACTTATAAAATCCAGGTTTCCTCAAGATGTTTTCCTTTACCTTCAGTCATTGGCGTCCAAGATATACTTAGAAAGTACATATAACTTTAGAAAAGTTACATTGGTACTTGCCTGACCTGGAATCGAACCCGCGCACTCATACTTGAGATGCTGGTGTTTTAACCACTAGGCCACCACGACTAAGCGGAGCCCTGTGTCCCAGGAATGGAAACATTATGTAATGTATGTATGATTATGTAAAAGTGGGTCCTAATCGTTTGTGGGTATTTAGGATTTTCGTGATTATTTCATGCCACGGGTCATATCAGCCGCGTGCAAAGTCTAAACCGGTGGTGTGGCAATGGATGAACGGAACCAGAGACATGGAAGAGGGGACGAGACTAGCCGTGTACGCCAAAGGGTGCATCTGCTAAATCAATTTTTGTTGCTCAATTTGAATCATTGTGAAGTAGCAGTATATAGCTAATCCTTTCTTATTTACATTCGAAAAATGTAGTCGCTTATGTTAGCAAGGACCGGCGCCCCACCCTACGCGCGGTATAAAAGCCCTGGCTGGAGGCTTTAAATTCACTTAAGGCAGCCACAGGATAGTCCGGTAAAGCCTACCTCTCAAGGTCAACTACGAGATGCCATAATAAAAAAAAAAAACGTCGCTGACTTTTGACAATGGACACTCAGACTGGTAACATCATGCAAACTCTGTGGGACCTATATTTTCTATATTAATCAAGAGCTGCTGGCTATCGTTTAACATATTGTTGTGTGACCAGTGACTATTATTGTGTTCCTATCTTATTTAATAAGTTCTGGTTGTAATTGTAATTCAAATGGATAATACACGAACATTGGAACGTCCTGATTTCTTTCTTTAATAAAAACCACTTCTGATCGCTAACACTTAGCCAAATAAATAACTCAATGAACGTTGTTGGACTGTTTAAATGACACCCATTGCTACTGGTAGTGTGCTACGTACCTAAGTACCTTGCTGGAGAACTTTAATGCAGTTAAACCCACACCACTACGCAGATATACCACGTATAATAAAATCTTTTCCATTTTTTTTTATAATTATAAACTATAAGTGCTCGACTGCAATCCCGCCTGATTGTAAGCAGTGATGCCATCGTTGATGGTAAAGCGCGCTAGTTTATTAAGAGCCTATTCACTTAAAAAAAACTGATTAGATAGGAAGGAAGACGGCAGTTAAGCGAGGTGATGCAATGGTAAACCCAACAACACTACCAACGATGCTGCACTAGAGGGAGATTGATCTGGGGACCCTCCACGACCAAACTCCCAACACAACAACATTTGGCACATCGTACCCGGCACACATCGCAACACAACTGCTCAGAACCGTCCTCCGTACGGATACACTAAACATCATGCAGGAACACGACGAATCGCTTGGCGGCAAGACTTTGTCTGGTGGGGGAGTAACTTCTGCCGGCAGACCAAATTGGAGGGACAGAGAACTATTTAAACTGTCTCTCTTTCAAGTATTAGGAAGTTACAAAATTAACTATTGGACCCTCGGAACAAAAGGGTGCCAGGCAACATGAAACTTAAGTTACAATTGTATAACTTAGCTCTTAAGTGACCTACAGCTGTGTAATGGACGCTAAGAAGCAAAGCTCAGTTAAAAGCGTACGCGCATAAATGCAGTGTAGTGTTGCGCTTCAGTGGTTGCCGATTGTCGATGCAGTAGGGATGGGAAAGTATCCATATAGGTGTTTTGCAATGTCAATATTATTTTTTTATTGACCGTAATTAATATTAGTGCTTTCAAAACAGCGCTGTTCATTTTGTTATGCAATAAATCTTAATCATTTTTAGGGTTCCGTAGCCAAATGGCTAAAAACGGAACCCTTATAGATTCGTCATGTCTGTCTGTCCGTCTGTCCGTCCGTATGCCACAGCCATTTTTTTCCGAAACTATAAGAGCTATAGGTACTGTTGAAACTTGGTAGGTAGATGTATTCTGTGAACCGTATTATAAAAATAATAATAATAAAGATTGAGGGCTCCCCATACTTAGAACTGAAACTCAAAATTTTTTTTTCTTCAAACATAAGTGTGGGGGGTATCTATGGATAGGTCTTCAAAAATTTTGTTGAGGTTTCTAAAATATTTTTTTTCTAAACCGAATAGTTTGCGTGACCGACGCTTCCAAAGTGGAAAAAAGTTGGTTCCTCCCCCCCCCCCCCCCCTAACTTCTAAAATAAGAAAATGAAAAATCTAAAAAAAGCATATGATGAACATTACTATAAAAACTACCAACGAAAATTGTTTTGAACGAGATCTAGTACGTAGTTTTTTTTTTAATACCTCGTAAATCGTAAACCTAAGCGGTTTATTACCGTGTAGTCTTTCATACAAATAACTTAAATCCTTCAATTTCATAAATCAATGGTTCGGAACCCTTTGTGCGTAAGTCCGACACGCACTTGTTAAATGCTATTGATAAACTAAACTGTAATCAAAACGGTGAAGGAATTTAACATGAGCGACATGCCACCACGACATGAGGTCGTGGTGGCCTAGTGGTTAAAACACCAGCCTCTCAAGTAAGAGTGTGCGGTTTCGATTCCAGGTCAGGCAAGTACCAATGTAACTTTTCTTAGGCACTTTCTATGTATAAACTATGTATAAACCACAGACGAGACACGCTTATGCTTACAGATTTTATGTATTTTTATTCCCTTTCTTATATAACAAGCTCAACAAACTATTAGATATATACAGTATAAATTATAAAAAATGTAGTCAAGTAATATCGGAGTATCTATTAAATCTCAATTACTCAGACACAGAAAAGCTACTGGAATTTATAGTGTGATAGTAGATAGTTCGCAGATAAAATTTAGATAAGATATAAGATATACATGTGTTTTTAAAGTGTACTAATAAATTATTATTATTATTTAATTATTATTATAAACTTATTATTATTATCGAACAAAATACTTTCATCTTTATTATTAAATTATGTTATTGTGATGTATTGTGAAATAGTATAACATAAGATAGCATGAAAAATAACTAAAGTTTTTGTTTATTGAATTCCTAGTCGATAACGTTGCATGATTAAATCTTACGGACTTATTAATATATTGTGATGTAGAGTGATCGCCTGAAACATAGGTTTAATAAACCTAGCTCGGGCATGTCACTAATTTTACATGATTCTCTGTATACGTTCTGTATGACCTTATGTATATTTTTAGTCACACATAATACCTAGCTGTTATTAATTAAGCAATAAGATATAGGGTATTTGTGTAAGAATATTTTTGTAGCTTTTATTTTACAATGTTGTGTAAGTTTTTGAATAAAGATTATTATTATTATTATATATCTTGGACACCAACGACTGATTAAAAGGAAAATCGTCAGAAATCGCCAACCCGCATTAACCAAGCGTGGTGATTACGCTCAATCCTTCTCTGTATGAAAGGAGACCTGTGCCCAGCAGGCAGACGATAAAAACGTTGATGATGATGAAACCGGCATGGTGTGCCCTAAAAGCAAAATTCTTAAGCATGAGGTGTCATCTACCCAGCTGCACTGTTCCCGCGTGGTGGGTCACAACCCACTCCCTCTCGAAGAGAGGAGACCACAGAGATTCCCAGCAGTGAGAACAATGATCATTGTTTTTTTTTTAAATCGTTGTCCCATACAAAGAATTTCTCCTAAGTATATCGTGAATGCGTTTACAAACATATACCTAAACTCACATACATAAACAGTCAGACCTGGAACTACAACCAGAACCAGTGGGTCATAGAAATATTTATTCCGTGCGGGAAACGTATCCGCGATGTCTACGTTGTAAAGCAGTTCTTTCCAGTGTTTGACTGCAATCCCGCCTGATGGTAAGCAGTGATGCAATGATTGATGGTAAAGCACGCTAGTTTATTAAGCCTATTCACTCAAAAACCTAAGTGAGTAGGAAGGAAGACGGCAGTTGAGCGTGGTGATGCAATATTAAACCTAAAAACACAACCAACGATGCTGCGCCAGACGGAGATTAATCTGGAGACCCTCCACGATCAAACTCCCACCACAATAACATTTGGCGCATCGTACTCGGTACTCATTGCAACACAACTGCTCAGACCCGTCCTCCGTACGGATACACCAAGCATCATGCAGGAACACGACGAATCACTTGGGGCAAGACTTTGTCTGGTGGGTGGTAACTTCTATAGTGAAGTTGTCCCGAATTAAAGACTGTTTATGAATGTGTTATGTATAGAATTGGATACACAAAGAATTGAATACTTTATTCTTACAGACTAAAAAAAGTCTTTGGCAAGACGTCTTGTATTTTTTTAAACAGTGTCGTCCGTTTAAAAGACTGTTCTCAAAACGCAAATTAATCGACTGAGGTGCCTTTTAAAAATGAAACTTAATGTACTTAGAATGTACGGACGGCAGCTGGTCAAGCTATCTGAAACTGTCAAATATTTACAATCAACCTTGAGCTTTAGCGATAAAGTTGCAAATTGAATAATGTAATTTGACGTAGAAGCTTGATGTGTTGTCTGTACCATAATGTCTATTAAAATGATATTACTAAAGGCAACCAGACTAAACCAGACCTGTTATTATTTACTAGCACCAGTAGAACAAATTGTAGAATATATCGCCAATTACTTTATGGATATAACCATAGATTTTAAATTTCCTTTGATTGGTTTTAATTCACATTTATCTTGTCTTTAGAATTAATTATATCTAACTTTCTCTTTAGCATAATACCTACCTGTAATGTTCCCACTTCTGAGATGTAGCCTATGTAGGCCTCCTTCCTGTTAGAGAGTGTGAGCCATAATCGACCACACGGATTCAGTTTGGGTTGGTTGATGCCATAGTTTTCGATTTTTGTTCTATAAAATGTTGATTTTCTCACAGGACCGGTACCGGTTTCCAATGCGGGTCGGACATAGAAGGACTTCGAAGCTTTGACTCTAGAACATTCTGGTTCCCTCACGATGTTTTCCTTCACCGTTTTTGAGAGCAGTGGTGATGAAATAATTTTCTCTCGGTGGTAGACCTTAACATCGGCCGCCGGCAGAAGTTACCACCGACCAGACAAAGTCTTGCCGCCAAGCGGTTTGTCGTGTTCTGGCATGATGTCTGGTGAAGCCGTACGGAGGACGGGTCTGAGCAGTTGTGTTGTGATGTGTGCCAGGTACGATGCGCCAAATATTGTTGTGTTGGGAGTTTGGTCGTGGAGGGTCTTCAGATCAATCTCCCTTTGGCGCAGCATCGTTGGTCGTGTTGTTGGGTTTAACATTGCATCACCTCGCTCAACTGCCGTATTCCTTGCTATTCGGTCAGGTTTTCTGAGTGAATAGACTCTTAATAAACTAGCTCGGTTTACCATCAACGATCGCATCACTGCTTACCATCAGGCGGGATTGCGGTCAAGCGTTAGTTTATAAATTATTAAAAAAAAAATACATAACTTGCTAGTCCTTCTCTGAATGAGAGGAGACTTGTGCCCAGCAGTGGGACAATAAAAAGGTTGATGATGATGATGAACCTTTCCTGTCTGTAATTCACGTACGTAACTAAAAATCTATGTACATATGCTAGGGGTTCTAGAATCATATTATCTACAATATGCGCCTCACGGTTTCACGCGAAAAGACGCGCTCTCGGAGGAATATCTGGATAAAAACTATCTTATATGTCAATCCTAGTTATAAACCATCTGTGTGCCAAATTTCATCTAAATCCGTTCAGTAGTTTTTTGCGTGAAAGAGCAGCAAACATTCATACTTTCCCGTTTATATTAGTAGGATATATTGAGTAAATTATACTCACAGTGATAGAACTTCTTCTTTGCAAATGCTTTGGACAGTACAGACTTATTACTTACAGCGTTCGAGTAAAATAAGTTACAGTCCTTTCACCGTTATTTCATCTCTAACAGCAATCCAAGCGGTAACCGACCAACAACCTTATTGTAACTACAATAAGGATGATTGTAATCTTAATAATCGGATGGTGACAAACGCCAAACCTCAAGCTACCTGAAACTGCAAAATTTACCCAGTCAACCTTGACCCTTAATGCACTAGTGATAAAATTGAAAATCTATTATATATTTTCCACGTTCCAATATTATTTAGCTTTTTGTGTTAGCGTCTGTATTTACAATATCTAGGTACTAAAGATATGTACATATGTAGGTATCAATTACCTAGATTATCAACTACATAGTAGATCAGGATCATCAGCTCAGGGTTAATCCCAGTCGCATCCGAAGCTCGTGAGCGAAGTCGTGGTGGCCTAGTGGTTAAAACACCAGCTTCTCAAGTATGAGTGCCCGGGTTCGATTCCAGGTCAGGCAAGTACCAATGTAATTTTTCTAAAGTTATATGTATTTTCCAAGTATATCTTGGACACCATTGACTAAAGGTGAAGGAAAACATCTTGAGGAAACCTGGACTTTATAAATCTGAAATCGCCAACCCGCATTGAGCAAGCGTGGTGATTACGCTCAATCCTTCTCAGTATGAGAGGAGACCTGTGCCCAGCAGTGGGACGATAAAAAGGTTGATGATGATGATGATGATGATGCATCCGAAGCTTATTCAGCTTTGGACTCTGGGGTCCGCTTTATCAGTCTAACTGCTGATTTTGGCTAAACTTCGATATTTTCCGTGAAGCGACTGATGTCTGACCTCCACAACCCGAAGGCGACATCGAAGCATTAGTGTTAGACCAATTGTTGGACTTTTTGAGAGCTTCAACAAACCGTAACGACTGCCATTAGATGTTCGTATGGCAACCGGCACCAACGGCTTGACGTGCTTTCCGAGGCACGACCAGACCAGTGCAAATATGTATTCATATTCATGCATACAAATATTTGCACTGCGCGGAGATCGAATCCGTGCGTCCTTGCACAGCGGCCGCGTTCGCTACCGCTACGCCACGGAGTCAATCGCAACTACATCGTAGGTATAGGTATTTATATAATTTCGTACCTAAGAATTAAATCGTAAACTATAATTTTATTACGGCGAATAAAACTCGTGTAATTTTGACCATCACAGCTGCAGACTCAATCCCAAACGAAGTAGAAAATTAAGCATTTACGATATTAAGTTATTTCATCTTTAGGTCTACAATCACGTCAATTATAATAACATCAAGCATCATCACAATTATCCGTTCTCGCTAAAACAATTAATCTTACGGAAGTTAAATCCATTCACTTTTTTATCGATATACTTAAGAGTCGCATCACTAATGGCGTCAATCATAAAAACGTTGCTGGTAAACAATGGTTGCGGGTGGGCACGCGGCGACGCGGGCGGCCGACACCTTAGCGACACTTGGAAACCATATCGATAATTGCACCTCACTATTTAATTAATTGTTTTCCGTTACCGAAATATGTATAGCTTGGGTTACCTCGTTGGGAACGAAGCGGGTGAGGATTGATGGGTGATTTTCAATAAGTTTTTGAATGTAGTCGAAACATGATTAAAGGAAATAATAATAATATTTATTTCTCATTTCACAAATGTTTTTTTTTAACCGACTTAAAAAAAGGAGGTTATCAACACAAACAAATGTGCAAAATTCCAAAAGTATGTATGTATGTCTTTATGTTTGTGCGCGCATATTTCCGGAACTATAAGTCCGAGTCTAGGTATTGTTCAACTTGGGGAATATTGCAATTTTTATAAAAATCGGTTCAGTAGTTTTTGAGATAGGGATTTTTTTTTCGTATTGATGAGAACTTATTCTGACATGGGTTATGGCTGCCACTGTTGTTATGAGATGAAAAGACTAATTTTCGAATTTCGATTAAGACAGTGAAAAGCATGAAATAAAAACTTTTTACAAAAAAATAGAAACCGACTTCAATAAAAACTTAAAAGGAAAAAGAATATTACTTTTGTCATGGCTCTAGAAGTCGGTGGCGAGCTAAACAACAGAAACCTGTTGTGAGACACTGTTACTCCGACTCCTAAACTAGGTTTCTCTTTAGGGTTGTACTACTATACAAAGCCTTATTTCTACTGAAATTGGGACGGTTGTAAAACAGTGAAACTTACACACTTAAACACTTAAGGGGCAGTGGGCACATTGCCCGTAGGACCGATATCCGATGGGGCAGACAGGTTCTCGAGTGGCGACCATGCACCGGAAGACGCAGCGTGGGTAGGCCTCCGACAAGATGGACCGACGACCTGGTGAACGTCGCGGCAAACCGCTAGATGCGGGAGGCGCAGGAGCGGTGGTCGTGGAGACCACCGCTTGGGGGAAACCTACGTGCAGCAGTTGACGTCTTTCGGCTGAAATGAGTAATAGGGCTGTATCCAAGGTATGAAAATCAAAAAAATAATCAGTCCGTCTTATAGATAATAAAAAAAATTAAGACCTGTATTTTTTATTTTGTCGAAATTACCAAAAACTACTGAGATATAGCGTATTAAAGTTACGGAGTAGGGGATAATTACGTCACGCCGCGCGACGTGGTATATTTTGTACCATGGCGTGACGTCATGTGACATTTCAAATCAACATATCTTCCTAAGTATTTCAATGAAAGAAAAAATAAAAAATTCGTGATCAATATTTTTTATAAATCTATCTGACGGACCTTAAATTATTTTTTAGGATACAACCCAATTATAACATGTCTAGGGATTATAACAATTCTATGATTCATTCATATCATGTTATATGTAAGTAAGTACACAAACAAGTTACAATAAAAGTTCATGGAAATTGTTCTACGAGATCAAACGGTCAACGAATCAGCACCCTAATTACGTAACACACTATAAATATCAGCAGGGCCCGATCTAGAGGGGGGGCAGGCGGGCATTTGCCCAGAGCGGCAAAATTGTAGGGCGGCAAAATTGACTTATTCTTATCTAGACAATTACCCTTCTATCAAAGTAAACAGAATTGTTCTCTTGCAATAAACGTATCTCAAATTATTTAGTCTCTTTATACCGTTCGTTCACCGACCTTTCCACATAATCAGCTCCTCTACTCTACGATAAAACAATCGAAGAGTCAACACAGTCTGCTTACGTTTGATGGGAATTTCACTCAGATTTTCGGGGGAATACCCTTTATCTACATTCGTACAACGTGACATTTTAGGGGAATCCCTATATATTAACTAATAATATAATAATAATAATAATAATAATATTAGACCGTCGTGAGACAGGTTAGTTTTACCCTACTGATGGCTTGTCGTTGCGATAGTAATACTGCTCAGTACGAGAGGAACCGCAGTTTCGGACATTTGGTTCATGCACTCGGCCGAGCGGCCGGTGGTGCGAAGCTACCATCCGCGGGATTATGCCTGAACGCCTCTAAGGCCGAAGCCAGCCTAGCCGAATCCGGCAAGGATATGCTCACTGTGGAGCCCCGAGAGTCGGGAGGCTCTAAACAATGTGACTTTACTAGTCGCGCTTCACCACGTGAGGTGCGACGTCGAAGCCCATTTGGATCGCGGAGATCGATGCTGTCCGTTTAACGCGTGCATCACGGCTCCGAAGGTCCGAATTTACCTCAGTTCGATGTCGGGGCTCGGAATAGTCTGTAGACGACTTCCGCACACTATTTTTTATATTTTTAAATGTTTTTATGTTTTTTATAAATATTTAAAAATGTAAATGAATATGTATATATATAAAAATAAACGAAATAATAATAATAATAATAATAATTTATTTCCAAAAACTTAGTTTCTACTAGTATACATGACATGTGGCGACAATTTCAATTAAAATATCTTAATAGTTATAATAGTTAAATCTTTTACTTATATATGGGCTTATATGGGCTACGGGCTTAAAATATCATAATAGTTAAATCTTTTACTTATATAACTATAAGTAAAAGATTTAACTATTTGTCCATTACTGATTTTGAAGCCACCTAGTAAAAACGTTCTGCCAAAGAGGCAAATTTTCGTCATATTCATGAGTAATGTAGTGGTTAATAAGTGATACAGAATTAAAATGTTTTATCCATTTATGTGAAATATATGCTAAGTCTACAAGTCGGTTCTATTCTTAAAAGTGACGTGATTTTTGTGGTACAGATTAATCATATAAATATTGAAGTGAAGAAGAATTTACTACGTAAGTACTTATCTATTATATTAAGTAAATTGTAGGAAAAAATACGTAATATTGAACACACCTTGCTAAAAAGTGTACTTACTTACTTTTTGTTCCTTGGTAAATAGATAACTATTAGTTTTAGTGCCGATTTCACCATCTCCGGTTAGCCTATTCGTCAATTAAATTTTCAGTTTTTTGACAGTTCTTGTATGAGTTTGACAGTTCTTATAGGCTATTCGGGTCTTTAATAAGAGCTCTTAATTTAACATTGACTGCAAGATATGTTAAAAATGTTCTAAGTGGTATGTAAATAATATGAAAATTAACATTGCTCCTCTTCCGGCTTGTTAAATTCCACTCGCCCACCATAATTATTATTTTTGTGAGAATGCGTAATTAAAGTAGCCTATGTCAGTGTCCTTTATATCTAGATACCAAAATTTATCCAAATTGATTCATTGGTTTAATCAAAAAAACGTAGCAGTCAGAGTCAGACAAACAGAATAACTCTCGAATTTTAAACATTAGCAATATTATTAGGTACGTCTATTTAAATTTATTACATATTTTTATTTTATTTACCATACAGAATGGCTGACGGTAGATCACGCTTGTCGGGACACCAATATAAAAAACGAAGGCTGGAAAAAGATGCAGAACGACAAAAGCAAGCGGGGGCATTAGAGTCCTTTTTGAAGAAAGGTGAGTTTAACAAACCATCGACACCCATACCAGAAACCAATGCTATAGCTGACATTCCGCTTAAACCTCGAGAAGAACATACATCCGATTCCAATACAATTTGTGAACCTGGCGCTTCTACTTCTAGGTCAAGCGCTATGGCAGGTGAAGCTGTTATTGTTGGTGAAGGTGCTATTGCAACTCCAAGTGTTTCTACACAATTAAAACCTATTTTAGATTTCGACCCAGCTACGTGGCCCAATAGATTAACAGATGCAGAAAGAATATATTTGGTAAATAGAGGTCCTCCAGACCCACTGCAAGAATTTGAATTTCCGCAAGATATCAATGGGCGGAGGTTTACTTCGAGATACTACAAGAGAAAGCTTAATAACGGTGAAGAAATTTTGAGAGATTGGCTTGTATATTCTGTGGCAAAAAATTCATTGTATTGCTTTTGCTGTAAAATTTTCAATACAACTACAACTTCCGGTCTATCTGAAGATGGCTACAAAAATTGGAAGCATGTAGGTGATATGCTTAAATCTCATGAAACATCACGAAACCATGTAGAAGCTGTAAAATCTTGGGTAGAACTTTTACTTAGGCTCAAATCGTGTCGTACGATAGATGCCGATTCACAGAGAATAATTAAATCAGAAATAGAACACTGGAATGGAGTATTGCTACGAATTATCTCAATCATCAAAATGTTGGCTAAAAATGGCTTGGCTTTTCAAGGTACTTCTGATAATCTGTATCAACATAACAATGGTAATTTTTTAAAACTAATAGAGTTGTTAGCCGAATTTGATCCCGTTATGCAGGAACATGTACGTAGAGTTTTGAAAAAAGACGAGAAACAAACAACCTACTTAAGTAAAACAATTCAAAACGAGTTCATTAAAACAATTTCAGACGGCATAAAAAAACATATTGTGGAAGCTATCAATACATCGAAATATTATTCTATTATTTTAGATTGTACTCCAGATGCAAGCAAAACAGAGCAAATGACCATGATAATTAGGTATATTTCTATTATTCGATCCCAAAACCATTCAAGAACGTCAGAGATTGTGATAAATGAAAGCTTTTTAGGATTTATACCAATAGAGAAATCTACAGGTCTGGCACTAACAGAAATTATCCTGGAACAATTATCAGCACTTGGATTGTCTTTAGAAAACATAAGAGGGCAAGGGTACGATAATGGATCTAATATGAAAGGTATTCAAAGTGGTGTTCAAGCCAGGATTAGAAACATTAATCCATGGGCATTTTACGTTCCTTGCAGTTGTCATTCTTTAAACTTAGTGGTAAACGACATGGCAAAGTCCTCACTGGAAGCTACAATTTTTTTTAATACTGTGCAAAAAAATATATGTTTTTTTTTCCTCTTCAACATTAAGGTGGTCGATTATTTTGAATAATGTAAAAGGTCTTACTCTAAAACCACTTAATGCCACGAGATGGGAAAGTCGAATCGAAGCAATAAAACCACTAAGACATCAAGTAGGACAAGTTTATGATGCATTGTTTAGTGTTTACCAAGACACAGATATGGATTCCTCCACACGAGATGAAGCTTCGAGTTTGTTGAACCAAATTAAACAGTTTAAATTCTTATGTTCCATTATAATTTGGTACGAAACTTTGAATCGCATAAACCCTGTTAGTAAATTAATGCAAAGTAAAGATTTTGACTTAGTTTCCGTCATTAAATTACTTAAAAATACAAAAGATTTCTTTGAAAACTCGCGTTCAGATGAGTATTTTACTCAAGTTCTTGAAGATGCCAAAGCCTTAGCTTCTGAAATTGATTGCGAGGTGTTAGACTTTGAAAATGTAGCTAGACCTCGTGCACGATCCAAGAAAAAACAATTTACTTATGAGTGTATTGACGAACCAATCATTGAGCCTCGTCAAAAATATAAAATTGAAGTATTTTTTCACATTATGGACACAGCTATAAACTCCTTAGAATTAAGATTTTCTCAGATTTCTGAGCATAGTAAGCATTTTGCTTTTTTGTATAACATATATGCTTTAAGAGAACTCCCAAAAGATAAATTGTTAGAACATTGTAAGAACCTCGAGGCTATATTAACTCATGAGAACTCGAGCGATATAAATGCATTAGAACTTAATGAGGAATTGTCAGTCCTTAGTATTTTTTTAAATAGTAATTTATCTCCTCAAGATGTTTTGAAATTTGTAACAGATTTAAGATTTGGTCCAAATATCAGTATTGCGCTTAGGATTCTTTTAACTTTACCGGTAACAGTTGCAAGTGGTGAAAGAAGCTTTTCTAAATTAAAAATAATAAAAAATTATTTGCGATCCACCATGACACAAAATAGATTGTCTGGATTGGCTATGATTTCAATAGAACATAAGGTTTGCGACAGTATAAATTTATCAAATATTGTTAAAGATTTTGCAGAACAAAAAGTGCGAAGAAAATTATTCTAATTAAGATAGGATTTAATACTTATTCTCCGAAAAACTGTTTAATTTACACAATTTCATTATTTAAAAAAATAACTGTTTTGTTATGTTGTAACATAATTGTTTTTTTATTACCTATTAAATTTTAAAACAAATCTTTTGTTGTGTCTTTTATAAACGTAGGTACCTACCATATGAACCTTAACTTAAATACATTATGAACCGATTAACTCGACAAACTAAATGCTTGGACCTAAGCTTTTTAACTTCTGAAACGATTTTAATAAACAATGTTTATTGTTCCCTAAGTTAAAGGACCATTATAGGTACATAAGCAAGATTATACCGAAACAGTAAGAAATAGCACAAGAAAAAAGAGGCCCATATGAAGTAATGAGTCGCAATAGGTGTATAATGATGATAAAGCGGAAAGGTACATAACTATGTCGGTAAAACATATCAATCCATTCAGTAGTTACTGTGAAATTCGTTTAAAGATATACATTGTATAGTTACTAACATAGAAACACTCATCAACTTTCGTACAGGTACTTCTTCAAAGGCCCAATAGACTGATGTGAACACGTGAATAATAATATTCACGTCAGTCTATTGGGATGGGCCTTCTGTATACTTAACATCCCCCAACAACACTAGCTCATGACTTATATGGTTTTGTGTATGTAAAGGGCGGCAAAAATTATCTTTGCCCGGAGCGGCTAAATAGCTAGATCGGGCCCTGAATATCAGTTGGAATCATTTTGAAGCTTATTGCTACTCTTGCTTATTGCTTCGTTTGTTCCAAAATGTGTCGGCCCAACAAAGTAAACAATGCAATGAACGTTATTGAATATTATTCCTAGTAATTTACTAGTGATAGTGTGTCACATAATAACCTTACAGAACCTAAATAATTTTGAAGGTTATCGATGTTTGGAGGTATAATCCATTGCTTGATAATTACTTGAATAACGTAATAAATGGATACCTAATTAACGTGATAAATATTGTTGAATTGTCAAATTGAAAGCCATCGTGTTACTATCTAATGTGAAGTAACTAGTGACAATAATTAACCTATCAAGTGTCTTTCAAATGCATCACAAGTAGGTCTCTAACTATTGAACTAAAGTAAACGTTTATACCTATAATCCCTCGGTTAAAAAAGCGTGATTTCATTAACCGTTTAAATGTCATTTAGGTATTATGAATCGAATTTCTCCTCATTTTGACATTTTGATTGTGGCCTACCCCAAGAAGTCATCTAAAACGTCAAAATATAATCAAAGTGTCATCTCGGCGTCAATCGAAATATTTAAAAAAATCTTCAAATGTAGGAAAATTCCGTGATTTTTTGAGAGTTTATTAATGAATTATACTTTGCTAAATTGAAGAGTACAACTGAGACATAACATGACAACTGAAGTGATTGAGATTACGTTTAGACAGTTGACTAAGTCACGTGATTATTTTGCTTACGCCGGTTTAGCTAAACTCTAAAGCTTACCTAAACCGATGGAGTATATAGTCGAGTACCTAAAGCATCAATACAACCTAATGTAAACTTATTTATTTTTACCTCTTTTGACAAAGCAGTTATCAAAGTGGAAAATTCCCCAACAAGCAATAGACCAGGAGCTGTAATTCATTTCGTCTGCACCTACCGTCCCCACCTAGACAGACAATTTAATCGAGATAGTGTAAAATCCACAATTTTATCTAAATAGCTGGGAATAAAAGGTCGCAGACAACATTAACCTTTTGAAGGGCCGGCGCGTAATTAGATAATATCTAAACACGCCATCCGTTGTGATACAGACTGCTTTGTAGGCTGGGAGCTGGACGAGCCATTACTAAAACAGACATGTACCCTAAACTATCTTTACAGACAATGGTCCCAATTCCCTTGTTCAGATACTAAATTAAATTTAAGTTCAGTACATATTTTTCTAACTATTTCATTAAGAAAAGGACGGAAGAAAAAAATGCCAGTTTAGACCTGTCAAATTAGTGCGCCCCTTAGTCGCCATGTTTATAATCGCGTCTAGAAAGTCTATGGAATATCTTAATTTGACAGGATTAAACTAAAATATTATCTTCTATCCTTTTCTTAATGAAATAGAAAGAAAAAGATGCAGTTGACTTAAAATTAGTTTAGTTTGTGAATTGGCGCCAATATTTGTGTTTGCACGCGCTAAACTCTGGGATTACAAGTCGGTTTACTTTTTTGTATTTGATAGGCCAATTCTTAAGGAAAGCTTTTAATATCTCGCTAGGACCTTGAGGGGCTTAGCAAAAAGTAAGAAAGAGAGTTTGGATGTATGAAGAACAGCGTGCGCACCACATATACTTCACTCGCTCATCCCACATAGAAAAGGGAGGATCCTCCGAGCAGACGGATGCTATGTCTAGCGGGCACTTGCCCGCCGTTGATGTCACATTCTCTCGGTGGTAGGCCATAACATCGGCCGCCGGCAGAA
Source organism: Sesamia inferens (assembly GCA_037179545.1). Classification (NCBI taxonomy): domain Eukaryota; kingdom Metazoa; phylum Arthropoda; class Insecta; order Lepidoptera; family Noctuidae; genus Sesamia; species Sesamia inferens. The sequence continues at coordinate 3,925,345 of CM073943.1, forward strand.
GTTACCACCCACCAGACAAAGCCTTGCTGCCAAGCGATTTGTCGTGTTCCGGCATGATGTCTGGTGAAGCCGTACGGAAGACGGGTCTGAGCAGTTGCGTTGCGATGTGTACCGGGTACGATGCGCGTCATGTTGTTGTGCTGGGAGTTTGGTCGTGGAAGGTCTTCAGATCAATCTCCCTTTTGCGCAGCATCGTTGGTCGTGTTGTTGGGTTTAACATTGCATCACCTCGCTCAACTGCCGTCTTCCTTCCTATTCGCTCAGTTTTTCTGAGTGAATAGGCTCTTAATAAACTAGCGTGCTTTACCATCAACGATCGCATCACTGCTTACCATCAGGCGGGATAGCGGTCAAGCGCTAGTTTATAATTACTAAAAAAAAAAAAAAAAAAACATGCGTGCTAGTTGCACAGAAAACTCTGCTTTCGAGATGCAGGATTCGCGTGACGTCAGTATGACGCGTTGTTCGCGTGTAGCGTTGTAGGCACCGCTACAAGAGATACAACGCCATGCTGATGTGATGGCGAAGGCTAGTGAAGCGATGTAAGGGATAGGTTGGGAAGCAAGACATTTCACGTGGACAAAGTCGCAGGCATCCACATATATACTAATGATCATGCCTTACGCATATAATCTGCAGTATTTTTTTGGTTTGAAAAGTGTGAGAGAGACTGCCTACGCTTTCGGTCTAGCAGTATCTCCCTCCTCATAAATGATTAACGATTTTGGGAGAGATAAAGATAGACCGAAACGTCGTTTCCTCTCTTTCTTTCGGAGTGCCACAATTCTCATCTCTAAGGCATGTCCATTAGTACCTATATGTCGATGGACGCAGGCAGAAACTAGTGTTTTGATTTAAAAAAAATACGTTTTTTTATCTGTTTTTAGTATTAAAAATACTTATATCATGTATGAAATTTTGAACGATGAAAACATAACAGCTCATAGGATACAGTTGGAGACAGACAGACACTGGAATCTTGAAACTAAAGACCCACTTTTACCCTTTGGGTAAGAAGCCGTCGTGAGGAAACCAGAATGTTTTTGAACCCAAAACTTGGAAGACATAATATAACATATACCAACCCACGATTTATCGGCGTGGTGGTGGATCGCAGACCATTTCCTCTCCCAGAGAGGAGAGAATAGAATAGAACAGCATACATAATCAGCCTATAAATTTCCCACTGTTAGGACACAGGCCTCCTCTCGGTGAGAGGGAGTGGGCCGTAATCTACCACACTGGCCCAGTACGGGTTGGTAGACTTCACATGTCTCCGAAGTTTTACCTCTAGGAGATGCCGGTTTCCTCGCGATGTTTTCCTTCACCTTTTTCAGAGCAGTGGTAATGAAATAATTTACACAAAATAATGCGCCTGACGGGGTTCGAACTTACGACCTATAACTTGTAAGTCACGACCGACACTATAGGGCCATGGCGCTCTCTCAGCAGCAGCGGGAACATTTTGGGTCAATTATGCCATATGAATAAGGACTATGTATTTATCTTTTAACTCTTCTTCTTTCTTTCTTTTTTGGCTTCGCACGGCTTGTGAATGAATTATTTATGTCGAAAAAGACGGCCGCGTGAACCGTCTTACAAGGGAGGTTTGAGACAAAGTCATGATGTGGCCACTATACTGCGATATTTCACTGTTCTTTATGAATTATTTGCACTTTGCACAATGCACTTTTTACTACATAAATCAAGCACTTTTATTTAGTAAACAACACTATAAATAATTTTAAAAGTCCAATGAAAAACGAGCGTGACACTCAGCTTGACTTTCCCGCCAAAACCCCTTTTAACTCTTCCCTAGTTAGCTAATAATTTAAAAATAGAATTTATTAGAACCATAGACCACCAACTAACATTCTAGTGTTGCCATTATTAAATTTACTACGTAAAATGTACGGAGTAATTATGGAAAGAATGGCAACTTTTACTACCTGTTTAAAAAAGAATACTTTACTGCTAAACGAATGCCAGAATTCAAGAACCACGTTTAACAAATCGTCTGCCATCTTGTTTTTCTTAAGAACTTCATGTATGTTTATTAATTTTGAATTATGATTATTTGTAAAACAAGGCAGAATAATGAGTTTGCATGCTTACTTAGCAAAGTTAGGGTTTTTGCGTAAATCAAAGAAACTAAGGTGGGAATGACGGTTTGCTAATGGAGACTTAAAACTGACTTCAGTTGGGAGCGTGGTATGATAATAATGTAAAACATGCCTATAGGAAACTATAACTGAGCCTCGCGGTTTCGCCCGCATAAATTTGGAGCCCACGGAAATGTCCGGGTAAAAACTATCCTATACTATATTAATCTGCGCCTTAATAGGGATGTTAGAAATAAATGAATATGAATATGATGTTTCCAGGGTAAAAAAAAAAAATATTCTATTTAGTCCGTCATTATACGTATATTTTGTTTTATCAAATCAATAAAAATTGACTAATATAAAAGGCATCAAAGATCAGGAGTGGTGGCTAGTGACGTCACTGCTCGCTAAAAAGTGTAGCGTGCAGTGACGTCACACGAGTTTTCAACGCACTGTGTAGTCTTCATTTTTTGTTTATATTGAAAAAGAAAAAATACGTGTCTAGTATTTTTTGAATATCTTACTGACGGACTAACTAGTTTTATTTAGTCAACTACCCTATTGCTAAACCATTGCTACATATGTTCGGAAAATGTGTCTGCTCAACAACGTAAATAACGCAATGGATGTTGTTGAACTGTCAAAATGAAAACCATTGCTGCGGGTTTTAAACCGTCTGTTTGCCGAATTTCTAGCGGTGGAGAGGCCTGCGAAGAGGCTAATTGGCGACCCAGATTTAGCTAAAAACGTTCTTCTAAGCGTGGAGCACAGGCGAAGAGTAACCAGCCTGTCGGTGTTCTATGAGATGCATTTTGGGGAGTGTGCGAGGGAATTGCATGATTTAATTCCCCCATCTCCGTTCAAACATCGGACGACCCGTCGTAAGGCGACTTTCCACCCTTATGTTGTTAACACCACTACGATCCGGACGAAGCGTTTCACCTCCTCCTTTATACCGCGTACATCGAAGGACTAGACCAGCAGCGGTGTCTCCGTCTGACTACAATGTAAGTGTCTTCAAGGCTAGAGTGACTAGGCTCTTAATAAACTAGCGCGCTTTACCGCCAACGATTGCATCACTGCTTACCATCAGGCAGGATTGCGGTCAAGCACTAGTTTATAATTTATAAAGAAACAACATCCAAATCCTTTGAGTAGTTTTTGCGTGACACAGAAACTAACATACTTACCTACTTACATCCAGACTTTCACACTTATATTATTATAATGAGATTGTATTCTTATATTAAGCCCAGTATCCTAATCGCGTAAACACCTAATTACAATCTGCAACTGAAAGATATTGCCAATTCGTTGCTTCATATACCTATTCAAAAAAATTGTCTCCTCAATACCATAAATAACGCAATGAATATTGTCGAACTGTCAAAATGAAAGCTATTCCTATTGTTATTTTGCTACCCATTTACACCACTGTCTTTATACGGATATTCCTATGTTAAATTGAAATTATTTGCCTAAATTGTGACTCTTTGTACTGTGTGTATTGTACTTATGTTTTTCAGATTGGTACCTAGTTACAGTAGTTACCATGTTAAAAAACTTTAACCCTTTTATATATTTATCGTGATTAGGATTTGCTTAACTATGCCACATTTTATGACATTCAATAAATGCCCCATAACTTTAAACAGCGTTTATGGATAAGTACCTACTCACACACTTGACATTGGCTGAATGCACAAAACGTGCGAAGCCAAAAAAGAAAAAAAAAGTACCTACTCCTTTATTCATAAAAATTTTTTCTTTAAAAAAAATCAATAAGCTTCATACAGATTCAAAAATCGAACAAAAATAAAAACAAAATACAAATAGTGCTGCGCCCACAACCATCGACATCGATATTTAAACATCGAACGTACGAAGTACATCGACCATTTTGTAAAACATGCCATTTACGATCGAGCGCTGCGCTCAACAAATGCGTTCGAGATTAATTTAATAATGCGTAATTGCTGTTTTTACTTCCGTTCTGAATATAATGAGAAAATGTTTTGATTTTATTTTATTGCAGTTTAACGGACTGTACGATTTCGTGTAATAGTGTTTTATGTAGCTCCCGGTGTGGTCGCTTGTGTAATCATTGTGCTGCCTAGTTTTTGAACACATTTATAACTAGCTTTCCAACCGCGGCTTCGCTCGCATGGAGATCGGTTATATCGCGCTTTTAGATTTCGCTCGTGAATATAATTTTTTTCCGAGATAAAAAAGTACCCTATTATTTAATCCTGACTTCTAACTTTACGTCTGCAAAATTTCAAAACAATCGGCTTAGTAGTTACGGCGTGAAAGCGGAACAAACAAACAAACTCACTTTCCGATTTATATATATATTAGGATATTTGGTGTACACATACAAATATTCCAGTAATCTCCTTTGGGAACTTGATGTTTTTTAGGACCAAAAGTAGCCTATGTTACTCTCCATCTTTTCAACTAACTGTATGCCAAAAATCAGGTCGATTGATTGCTTAGCTACGGCGTGAAGGAAGGACAAACAAACAAACAAACACACTTTCACATTTATAATATTAGTATGGATTACAAGCAGATGTAGGTATCGAGTAACTTAGGAGGGCCGGTCTTTTGATTTGTAGGTTAACTCAACTAATTGTTATGTTTTTAGATAATTTTTAGTTTACCTAAAGATTAATACCATTTCTAATGGTCAAATGACTAAATATTACTGACAAAATAACAATTAGTGAACATTAGATAAACTAAAAAATCATCAAAGATATATTTTGCAAAAATTTGACCACTAAGTTGTTATTATTTTTCAAAATTATTTAATTTTAGCTACAGAAAAAACAACTCTTTTTTTAGATAGTATGAGGAAATCGTGAATATTGTCATCATATTTGCTTAATTCCTTTTTTAACTTAGGTAAGTTTTTTTTTATTTTTCAATGCATAATATCAACTGTGAAATTAGTCTAAAAAGACGAAGCCAAACATACGGGGGATTGGCGATCAAACCTTTGCTTCGCTGTGACCGGAAAAAAAACTGGGGCCCTAGCACCTAGTCTGCTAATACTCGTACAGTATCTAGTGTCAGAGTGATCGATCAATGATCTCATACAACTTGACATACAAGATGACAAGTTTCGTTATCACTAGCAAAATGGCGTCATTATGACTTTCCAGTGGTCAATCACTGACACTCTACTCCATATTAATAAATGTTCAAATTGAATAGAATTTTTCAGAAAATCGATTCTACTAACGGGTTTTATAATAATGCCAATACGGCAATGTCATTCTATTACATCGTGACAACACGGTTGGCGCAGTGGTTGAGTAATCGACTACTGCGCTACATATCGCAGGTTCGATTCCCGCACGGAACAAATATTTGTATGGCCTACAGGTAGTTGTTCGGGGTTTGGCTGGTTGTGTATGTGAGTTTAAATATTTATAAACGCGCCCATGATACAGGAGTAATTCCTAGCGAGGACCTTTACAATATCTAGGTACCTACATATTTCTAATATCAAAGTCAAACCTGTCACTACAATAATCATAATAAAACAATTTTACTTCAAGACACGTTTGCAATATAACACTATATCTAACAAGACTGCTTTAATAAATAACATAAGTATCTTATTTAAATGTAAAATAAGTACATAACAGCAGGATTCACTCAGTATTGGCGCCAATTGCCACTTGGCAAAGCGTCAAAACATGCCATAATCAAGGTGTCTCAAAAGTAAGTTCACATTTGCTTATCTTATTACGCGAAAGCAACTATTCTGAGGGGCGCGGGGGGTATGTCAGTCGGTAGTCTGGCTCTTGGGAATTTAGTCGCTATGGAGCGTTTCTCTGGTGCGGACCGTGCGTTGTGCGTACGTGAGTTTTACAAAAACGGTAATTCGGCGACTGTAGCGCGTAGAAAATTCTGCAGTATTCGACATATTCGTCACTTAAATGATGCGCCTAGCACTCGTCTCATTGCAAAATGGGTTGAGAAGTTTGAAGAGACTGGGTCAACTCTGGAGAAACCAAAATCTGGGCGACCAAGAACATCAAGAACAGCCGAAAACGTGGACAGTGTTACTCAGTCTATTCGAGATGATCCAAACCTCTCGATTCGGAAGCGTGCTGTTGCTTTAAATGTGCACAGATCTTCATTATGCCGCATTTTACACAAAGATTTAAAGCTGCACCCGTACAAAATTCAGTTAGTGCAAGAACTGAAGCCTCAAGATGCTGGTCAGAGGCTTGCCTTTGTAAATCAGATGATTGAGCGCTTTCCAACGTTCACCAACATCTTGTTTTCCGATGAAGCCCATTTTCACCTGAATGGGCATGTAAACAAGCAAAATTGTCGTTACTGGAGTGCAACCAACCCAAAACAAAAACATCAGAAACCGCTACATTCACCCAAAGTCACAGTATGGGCAGCGATGCAACAAATTAATCTCCAGGCGAGGTGACATAAATTGGCCTCCACGGAGTCCCGATTTAACGCCTATGGATTTTTTCCTGTGGGGTTATGTCAAATCAAAAGTTTACGCTAATAAACCGACTTCCCTGGCACAATTAAAAGAAAATATCCGTCATGAAATGGCAGCCATCACGGAGACTACCTGCCGAGCTGTCATAGGCAATTTTAGTGCCCGACTAAATGAATGCCGAGAGCGCAACGGTTTACATTTGGACGATGTTATTTTTAAAAAATAAATTCCCAAACAGTGTACTTCAATATAAAATAAACATTTTTTCAATAAAGCTAAGACTTTTCTTTTAAAAAAAGATTTAAATGTGAACTTTCTTTTGAGACACTTTGAGATACCTCAATGAAATGGACAGTGGCGCCAATTATTTTGTTTACTAACTAAACTAATTTTAAGTGAAGAGCATTTTTTTCTTTCTTTTGCATTAAGAAAGGGATAGAAGATAACATTTTAGTTTAATCCTGTCAAATTAAGATACTTACTCCATAGACAGTTTAGACGCAATTATAAATATGGCGACTAAAAATACGTCAATAATTTACGTCAGGAGCGGAATAATTTGACAGGTCTAAACTAACATTTTATCTTCTGTCCTTTTCTTAATGAAATATGTATAATGAAAAAGATGCAATTAATTCTGCGAGTCGCTAAACTGAAGTGGCAGTGGGCAGGGTACATTGCTCGTAGAACCGATGGCCGATGGGGCAGTAAGGTTCTGGAGTGGCGGCCACGTACTGGAAGACGCAGCGTAGGGAGGCCCCCAACAAGGTGGACCGATGACCTGGTGAAGGTCGCGGGAAGCCGATGGATACGGGCAGCACAAGACCGGTCAGCGTGGAAAGCCTTGGGGAGGCCTTTGTCCAGCATTGGACATCCATAGGCTGAAGAAGAAACTTAAATTTAATTTAGTTTATGAATAAGAGAATCGGTGCCAGTACCAAAAAGTGAACACAACGGATGCATTTTTATATATATATATAATTTTTTTTTATATTTATAAACTATTGCTTGACTACAATCCCGCCCGATGTTAAGCAGTGATGCAATCATTGATAGTAAAGCGCACTAGTTTATTAAGCCTATTCGCTTAAAAAACTTAGGAATATGAAGGATGACGGCAGTTGAGTGAGGTGATGCCATGTTTAACCCAAGACCAACACGACCAACGATGCTGCACCAGAGGGAGATTGATCTGGAGACTCTCCACGACCAAACTCCCGACACAACAACATTTAGCGCATCGTACACGGCACACATCGCAACACAACTGCTCAGACCCGTCCTCCGTACGGCTTCACCAGACATCATGCCGGAACACGACGAATCGCTTGTCGGCAGGACTTTGTCTGGTGGGTGGTAACTTCTGCCGACAGCCGATATTATGAAATCGGGGCCGGTACCGAAAAGTGAACATGTGAAGTGTTAGTTATATATTTACATATCATTAAAAATAATTCCATACATATATACTATATAGGTATCGAAGTAAATGTTTGTTTTCCTAATTTTATTAATTCTGATAGTTGTCGCAGACAGGCGCGACACGATATCGCGACGCAGCAACTTCTATATTAGCTTCAGGGATATAGTTCTAGTGTCGTTGCATCGCGCTTGTCTACGGGAGTCTTAAAATTACAAGGTTCTGATTGCCTTGTTCTTAAGACACTAACTAAGTATCAATATATATACCTGCAGGGTAATTTCGTAATACCGTAGCATTGGGAGGATCCGGTAGCCCGGAAAGGCAGATGACGAACGCTTAGGTAGGTTTTTAGCCGGCAAGAGTTCGGCACACCCCTCCACGTCCCCGAGCAGAGGATAGTCCATGAGGATTTTTCCACCTTAGTAAAAAAAATGGTAATTTCGTAACACACTATCTCTAGCAATGAGTTTAATTGTGACAGATCAATAACATTCATTGCGTTATTTACTTTGTTGAGCGACACATTTTTGGAACAATTGGAGCAATGAATTAGCAATATGCTTCAAAATTATTCCAATTGATAGCAATAGTGTGTTACGCGATTAGGGTGCTATTTGAGTCTTTCTCAGTTAGTCAGTAATTTTATTACTGGAAACATCTATTATAAAACTTCATACAGTACGGACGACAACAGATCAAGCTACTCGAAACTGTCAAATATTACCAATCAACCTTGAGCCTTAATACTTCAGCGATAAAGTTGAAAATCGAATAAAGAAGTTTGACAAATTAAAGGAGTTCGAAATGCTGTTGTCTGTACCTCAATCAAGAAACGCATGTGATAAACATTAAATAAACTACACAGCACAGCATAAAGAAACTTAGCTAGTAATAACGCAGTCACCTTGCGCCTTATCTTGAACGTAGCATACGCTGCGTAAGCTACGCGGAGACGCGGCGTAGTCCCGCTGTGTAGACGCCGCGTAGCACAGTGTAGGCACGGCTCGTAGACACTACGTAGTAACAGTGGCGTAGCTAAAACGTGGTAAGTAGATCATAATGATTGACTAATTTGTAAGTAAGTTCTATGAAAATATTAAGGTTCTTTTTTAGTTTGGCAATAAATCGTACCGGAAGACGCAGCGGTCATGGATCTGGTGAAGATCGTGGGAAGCCGATGGATGCGGGCAGCACAAGACCGGTCATCGTGGAAAGCCTTGGGGGAGGCCTTTGTCCAGCAGTGGACATCTATAGGCTGAAGAAGAAGAAGAAGAATAAATCAGCATAAATAAGAAATTTTTTTAGTCTAGCAAGTGTCCATAGGGATTTCCAATACCTATTGACACAAGTAAGAAATGCGTTCTATGGCATTAAAAAACAGCATCAAGTCCAATTTTACTTCAAAGAGGCTTCTTGTTTCATAACATTACAAGCATGGTCTGGATTTGTAGATAGTAATAATGTTATTCAAATAACTGGTCTCATAGTAAACCTAATAACATAACTTACAATAACAATGTAAGGGCTCCACAAAAAATAACCTTTAAACTTGTAAACATACAGGTACTTATGTATTGATTAAATAGGCTGACACGTATTATATTATATCATTTACTTCAAAGCAGGTGGAGACATTACCCTCTTCATTATAATAAGTACCAGGTATTAAGCCCTTCGTGTATCCGAACTTTTTACGTGACAGATGTCAAAATGGCGTCTTTTAAAATTGGCGGGAATCGATTTCAATTATGTTTTTCATAATTATCGAATTAGAATGACATTAGCGGTTATTCGACGATACAGTAAAGGTAAATTGGCAATAATTTGTGTTAATTTTATGGTGAAATTTAATAAAAACGTGAGTAAAAAGTTAATTTCTACGCTTGTATATTTATGAGGTATTTTCGTGATGTTTGAGTGGAATATTAAGTGGATTTTGTACACAAATTAAATTCTGTGAAAAAGGAAACCATCGTGACGTAAGTGACGAAACCTTCATTTATTAGAATCAAGAATTCGAAGACATGTAACTCGACCCAACTAACATTTTTGTCATATAATCAAACATTTATATGACCTTGAGTCTTATTAAAGTTGTATTACAGTATTTTTGTTAACTCTTAGTCGTGTACTGGTGCATTATGTGTCCGATAGTCATATACGCTTTTCGTTGTATAATAATGTCGTATAGACGTTATTGCGACCTTTTTATACAACCGTCATATAGTAGTGTCTACGACGACTTCTATAAAACTAACTTATACAACTTTTCGTCGTGTAAATGTTTTCATCGTATAAACGACGTAATACTGTCAATTTTGTCATATAATTACCTTTTAAACAACTGCTATACGGATAATAATTGTTTAGACGTAGTATTTGTAACCATTAGGTATATACCTATAAGTCGAATAAGTATTACGAGAGCAACCTTTATACAACCTAAAGTATTACAAACATACTAATACGACCGCTATTTAATTATTACTCAGAGGTTTATAATCACCTTATATACAACTTCCATCATTTTGAAATTATATTTAGGTATTTACTGTTTGCTACAACAAATGGATTGATAAAAGTGGAAAAGTATTAAAAGAAGTGGGGAATTAAAAACAAGTATCATTCGCTTCGAGCACGTTCTTTAATACAAAGTAATAGAACTCAAACTGATAGTGAAGAAAATGTGAAGGGTTCCGTATTACATTTAAATGTAAATTTAACCAAAATTCTACGAGTAGGTACATCTTGCAGTTCATTTGCCGAAGTTCAGGACTCTTGTTC